>CM027585.2:15102629-16569715 GCA_015852605.2 Populus deltoides
TATGTGAATGCCTTTGGAGTGTAAGAGTTTTGCCAATTTAAGCATGGTTTTGATATGGCTTTGAAATGGATACGGGATCAAAACCATGTGAGGCATATAATTAGCTTCTGGTTTGGATCCCATCTCTCACAACTCTCTATGCTTGCTTCATTTCTTCAAAAGATTGCAGACCATGCAGTGTATATATTATTGGATGTGAACTCTCTGCTGATATATCTCATAAATGATCATCTTTTAGGGTGTTTGTCTCTTTATAAGTACGAGACACGTAGCTCGATGTTACATGTTTTTGTTTAGTTCTCTATGTCACCAACTTAGAGAAAACTTGGCCATGTGCTTGTGTCATGGGTGATCGGATCTAGTACAGGTTCAATTATTTTATTTTTCGCGGTGGTTAAGTTTTAAATAAATCAGTAGCTTATATGATTTGATTACAAATTCAACGCCATTTACATTATTGGTCCTTTGAATCAATTTGTCCGCCCAAGTCAGATTTAACAAGACCTTGGTAGAAGATATGGACATGAGGACACCACCTGACGTGTATACAAGCCATACACCAGACACTCTTTTACTCACACCCCTCAACTCACGGCACGCACCGCTATTTCTAATAACCGCTATTCTATAATATAATATGCTATTTAAGCGGAGAGTGGAGGACCGACCTGAAAAGTATAATTTTTTTAAAGTATAAATTATATTTTTAAAAATTAAAAAAAAAATATTTTTTTTTTACGTGAGCCCATAAAAAAAATAAAAATAAAACCAACACTCTCTTACTAACAAGACTTTTGTAAAGGATATGTACATTAGGACACCACCTGACGTGTAAATAAGACATACACTCTTTTAAGTAATATTACTCGCACACTCTTTGTTCTCTCACCCACACCACTATACTTTGTTTTTAGGTCCCCCACTTGTAGCCAATGAAAAGTATCATTATTCTTTTTCCTTAAGTTGACCGGTAGATAGCGTTTCGTGTTGTTTAATGAATGTTTTTTAATATTAAAATAATATATTTTTTATTTTAAAATTTATTTTTGATATGAATATATTAAAATGATTTGAAAATAATAATAAAATTTCTTAAAAAAGAAAAGAATAAAAAAGTGCTCTTGATTCTCGGTTCGTTAATCGGAGCCTTCTGCCAAATTCAAGAATGGTAGGTGGTGAAAAATCTCAGTTAACAAGCATGCCTGAATATTTAGCTGGAGGCTTCTGAGAAACTCAAGAATAGGAGGCGGTGATAAATTAATTTCTGGATTGATCTTTAACAGGGACTGCTCAATGGACAAATTTCTACGCCCGAGCTCATTGGACTGGATATGTCTTTGTGGACCCAGAAGCTGTTCAGTTGCGTGCTAGGTAGGTTCTTGGTGTAGGAATTCGACCGTGATGTTCTGATATTTGCCCATTGGAGGCTAAGCACACTGACACAATATTTAACGTGGTTCGACAAACTGCCTACATCCACGGGAGAAGCCATTGCATTATATAGGGAGAGTACAAGATTTACAACAATAGAGGAGGAGGAATCATCCCCTCTCTTTAGCAACTCTCAACCTCACTCTATTTCTCTCTTTTAAGTCTTCAATGATGCATCATCGCTGGCCGCTTTGGCAGCCCACTCTCTCCTACATTTCTCATATCTTTGGCTCTACTTTCCCTCTCTCAACTCTCTCATTTTGCTCTCTAATGTATGCCTCTATTTATAGGCATCCATGGTGTTGCTCCACTTGTTCTTTGGTCAATAATGGTGGCCACCGTCTCCAGCTTATTCAACAATGGTGGCTGCCAATAGTCAATGGTTGGTGCAAACCATTTGCTGCACATGCAATGGCAACAACCCAACAATCAACCCCTTTGCCATTCATGTGGGGCAACTGTCCTCTTGCTTCTTCAGCACATGCTTGCATTCTGCAGCTCTTCCAAGCTTACCATTCCGAGAGCGTCTTTGGCCAAGTTTCCAGGTACTTGCCAAACCTTTCAATCACCAGAGTCATCCAAGCACCCCTTTGCTCACTCCAAAGGATCACTTCAACCAGATGGTTTGTCATATCTCATCTGAAAAGTGTTTAACGCTTGTCTCTGGAACAACATTCCCCTTCAAGCATATCAACCATGCTTGGCCCAGAATGATTAATCAAGCTTTACACCAAGGCTTATAACACCCCTCAAACGGATATTCCCAAGTGCGACAGTCATTGAGTATTACAATGCCATTACCGAGCTCACCACCTGGACAAGAGTTAACTTGTTCCTGAACTCGCAGCATGCCTTCGCTCCTACATAGCAAGCCGCGACTTAATGCTCCACAAGTCATCCACTTATTGTCCAAGGCAAATGTCTTTTAGCTCATTGATCTTTAGCATGGGGCAATATCCATGAAAGTCAATCCCGCGATTTGTCTCCATACTCATCATAGCCTCTTCATTGGCTATACACTTGTCCACTTATATCCAACCATCACACCGGTCTTTAGGGCATTCCAAATTGGGCTCCTATCATGGCCCTCACACCTTCTCCCGAGGTGTCTCCACTGTCTTCATGAGACGGCCCGAACTTGGACTCATATCATGGTCCTCACACCTTCCGGCCCCGAGGTGTCTCCACTGTCGCCATGAGACGGCCCGAACTTGGACTCATATCATGGTCCTCACACCTTCCATCCGAGATGTCTCCGCCTGTCGTCATGAGACGGTCTGAACTTGGACTCATATCATGGTCCTCACACCTTCCATCCGAGGTGTCTCCGCCTGTCGTCATGAGACGGTCTGAACTTGGACTCATATCATGGTCCTCACACCTTCTCCTGAGGTGTCTCCGCCTGTCGTCATGAGACGGTCTCAACTTGGACTCATATCATGGTCCTCACACCTTCCATCCGAGGTGTCTCTGCCTGTCGTCATGAGACGGTCTGAACTTGGACTCCTATCATGGTCCTCACACCTTGCATCCGAGGTGTCTCCGCCTGTCGTCATGAGACGGTCTAAATTTGGGCTCGTTTCATGGCCCACACACCTTCTGCCTGAGGTGTCTTCGCTCATCGTCATGTGGCGCTTTGTACCGGGCTCGCTTTTATGGCCCACACACCTTCTTGCCTCGAGGTGTCTCCGTCCGTCATGAAGCGGTCACATCCTCCTTTATCGGGATGCCTCAAGTGACTTTACGATTCTCTACCACCATGTGGACTTGGGAGAGATCACTGCCACTGATCACATAGAAAGAGAGAGTTGCGGTGCACTCTTCGCAATCCTCCATCTTATTTTCTATGTTTGGAGTTTCTATGCCTTTCTGCCTGATAGCTCCACCCACGCCAACTCTCTTTGGTGTCTTCGCCTTTCATCGGTCGCGACCCCCTTTTAATTAGGTGCTTCGCAATGCTCATCTTTCCATCATTGCATGCATTGGAAAGGTCCTCGCTTGTTGCCTTTATCAAGAGCACAAGAGACTTCCTGTTGTACAACTTTTTCACATAGTCTCTGCTCTGAGCTTCATCTAGGAACTCTTCTTCTCCTTGCACCTATCGTCTCATTACAAGACGTTGGATCCCACGGGTACTCCTGCACAATCTCCGTGTGCTCCGTGCAATTTCGGTTCTCCGGATTTCTCCCTATTCTTTGCTTTTATGTTTGACGACAGCTCATCCCCGTCATAACATTTATCCAAGTCAAAAATAGGGTGCCAATCTTTATCCCTTTACTGTATTTCTCTTCCATTATCAGGTTCTTCATTAATTCTCCCTTCGAGAAATTACAGTCACCGAATCTAACTTCTTTGGAGAAATCACCACTCCATCGATCCTTGAACATACGGAACCCAATCGTTCCTTTGTGCCGTCCATCTTGCTAGTCTTCAACAGTTTCATTACAAACTGTTACATATACAAAAATAGTACTGTGTGGATGATCCTTCAACTAAGCAAGTTCCCAGGAAAGATTTGGAGGGGTCACACTGGTCCCGCTTAAAACCCAATCTCCTGAAAGAACTTCTTAGAACGTATCTATCCACCGTACTGCCTTTTCGTATATATAACCATTTGCTAGCTTTGTTGCGGCTTTCCTTTACAAGTGATCTGGGGTATCCCGGTTTTTTACCCGATTTCTCAACATCCGCGAGACTACCGTTCTTAGATTCGCCAAGATTGGTCTTCATCAAATTTCCACTCCACCTCAAATTGTCCACTTGATTGGGTGTCTAGAGTGTCCCAATTTTGCCTTCCCTCAAGGCAATTAAAATTCTCTCCACTTAGCAGTTCAACACATGTAATTGGGTAAACATGTGTGACATGTTCTTCTTCATCTCCATCGACCACCATGATGACCTTTAGATGCCTCCTGATCGGGCAATCTCTTTTGTTAATTCACCACCACCATTTTCGGTCTCAATCTCAATGATCGGACCGTACCATTGCATCCGGAACGATCAAATTAGCTGGAAACAAGTCTGAAATCATCCAAATCGCATTTCAGACGGCTAAGATTTGATCAAAACAATTCGCCTGATTAACGGCCGATTCGGGCCTCGATCCAGTTGCACATAGGATCAGCTACGTTGGATCCTATCCTTTGGCAAGCGGCTCGGCTCCAACTCGGCTCGGCTCAACTCAGCTCGGCTTATGGCTGATGACGTGGCAGGTGGTCCCACTATGCTGACATGGCATGCTATCGCATACGCCGATGTCACAATTACATCAGGATGACGCCATCCCCCGCATGTCTCGCATACATGCCGACATCATCTTTATCCGGGTCAGTCACATGGGTCGGGTCAACTGGTATTCGGGTCGGGTCAACCCATCCGGCCAAGAAGACGCGTGGGCGCGTCACGGCGTGGGCGACGCCTTGCCGAGAGTGATGGAGAGTGCGGCCATGTCCGACGTCCGATTTTGACGCTCGTTTTCACCGGTGGCTTCGCCTCGCCCTCCTCTACACGGTGGTATGGTCAAAACACAATTTTGACAACTTTCATTTTTGAGCAAAAATCAAACACCACTTCAAACCATATGCTCGATACCAATTGTAGGGAATTCAACGTGTATGTTCGATATTTGCCCATTGGAGGCTAAGCACACCGACACAATATTTAACGTGGTTCGCAAACCGCCTACATCCACGGGAGAAGCCATTGCATTATATAGGAGAGTACAAGATTTACAACAATAGAGGAGGAGGAATCATCCCCTCTTTAGCAACTCTCAACCTCACTCTATTTCTCTCTTTTAAGTGTTTTGCAATGGCAGCTACGCTGGTTGCCTTGGCAGCCCACTCTCTCCTACATTTCTCATATCTTTGGCTCTACTTTCCCTCTCTCAACTCTCTCATTTTGCTCTCTAATGTATGCCTCTATTTATAGGCATCCATGGTGCTGCTCCACTTGTTCTTTGGTCAATAATGGTGGCCACCGTCTCCAGCTTTATTCAACAATGGTGGTCGCCAATAGTCAATGGTTGGTGCAAACCATTTGCTGCACATGCAATGGCAACAACCCAACACTTGGGACGTTACGACAACCACGCATGGACGGCGATCGAGACAAACACCATTAGTGCAAACACTAGCTATCTTCAATTCGCAAGCAATAAAATCCCATCACAAAAGTATTCTCTTTTGAATGATCATAGGTTACGGAGCGATGTTTGATTGTAACATTTCATTGATGAACCCGCTCTAAATTAATGGATGATGAACCATTAGGACAAGAGCCTCTTCCGCCACCTTCTTCCAAGTGTTTGGCCTTTTCCCTCATTTTCTTACACTCTTCTCCTCCCAACAAGTTCCCCGATAAGCTTCTCCACTTCTTCTCTCTTGACATGGTTATCAATCTCCATGCCAACTCCCCATTCAATGCAAGCATAGCCACAATTTATTGGTTGATCAGAAATAAAGGCCAACATATCACCGGCACTCCAAAGACACAAGCTTTCAATAATCGAATTCCAACCAAGCATGAGTTAGAAATCCCCAACCGATGGGTAGGTCGAACTTCCTCTTGTGGACACCAACTAGTTACTTAAAAACACGCCTCGAAGTTTCCACTTGAAACTCAACTGCAAAATCGTCGACTCACCGGGTAACAATCGAAGAATAATTAGGAGGCTTAACCTTTGATTTAACCAATTCTTTTTGATTTTTATGTGTAAGGCAATATACAATAGTTAATATAGAGAATAAAATACTAGAGTAGTGCCTATAATATTTCCTATACAGTATACATTCTATAACATGCCCCCTCAAACTAAGGGTAGAGAATTGACCCGAAACTTGAAACGAAAAGCAGTAAACGAAGCAGTATGAAGTGGCTTAGTAAAGACATATGCAAGTTGATCTTGAGAGAAAATAAAACGAATCAATCTACTTCTTCGAACTCAATCTCAAACAAAATGATAATCAACCTCAACATGTTTTGTGTAAGAATGAAAAACATGATTCGCAGATAAAGAAGTGGCACCAAGATTATAACACTAAATGATAGGAGTCAAAACGCATGTAATTTGGAGATCTGTTAATAAATAGTCAAGCTAGATAACCTCAGCAGTACCATCTGCTAAGGATTTGTATTCAGCTTCAGTAGAAGAGCGAGCAACTGTACGTTGCTTAAGATAACCAAAAGACACAAGATAACCACTCGTAGATTTTTTTATCATCAATACTACTGCAGACCGTGATTTGTAAAGCCATGTAATGGAAAGAAAGAACTATGAGTAATATGTAGGTCATGTGTTGTCGTACTCTTAAAATAACGCAAAATGCATTTAACAGCAGCCCAATGAGAGTTTGTAGGAGTATGCATAAACTGATAGACTCTGTTAACAAGAAAGCAAATATCTGGTATAGCAAAACTGAGATATTAAAGAGCACCTGTAATTTGACAAAAACGTGTAGCATTAGAAAACAAAGGATCTGACGGTATGATAGCTTTGGATATAGAGATAGAAGTATCAACAGGTTCCAAGATATCATACTATATTAAAAAATGGAGCATTTATTTATTATGATATTTAAATTCCAATAAAAGGCAACTGGAAGGAAATTTGATCTTTTCATGATTTTTTTTATTCTAGTGTGTCGACGATCTAATTGTTTGAAGAGATTATTTCATGGATGAACTTGTCCAAATTAATGGATGATGTACCCTCTGGCCGAACAGCTTCTTCAGCCAACCTTTTCCACTCCATAGCCTTTCCCCTCATTTTCTCACCCTTTGCCCCTTCCATTAGTTCCTTCACCAGCATCTCCACTTCTTCCCTCTTGACGTTATTATCAATCTCCATTCCAACTCCCCATTCATCGCAGCTATATCTACAGTTCATTGCTTGATCAGCGAAGAAGGGCCAACACGCCAATGGAACACCAGCACACAAGCTCTCAATGGTTGAACCCCAGCCACTATGAGTTAGAAACCCTCCAACTGCTGGATGGTTAAGCACTTCCTCTTGTGGACACCAACTTGTAATAAAGCCTCGCTTTTCAGTTTCCTCTGCAAATTCAGCTGGTAAAACAGCTGATTCACCGATGACCAAATCTGGCCTTATAATCCACAAGAATGGGATATTACTATTAACTAATCCCATTGCAAACTCCACCAGTTGATCAGCTGTCATAACTGTTATGCTTCCAAAATTCACGTACACCACTGATTTGGGTTCCTTTGTTTCCAGCCATTGGAGACACTCATGGTCTTCTTTCCACAGACTGTAACCAATAGACTTCAAACCATTTTCTTCGAATTGATTTAGGAGTAACTGGAGTGGACCGATGGAATAAACTCGAGGGAAAATAGTGGAAAGGCCATCTAAAACTTCTGGTTCCAAGGCGTCAAAAGTATGAAAAGCAATTGCACGAGCTTTAACAGAAGTTTCAGCAACCCCAATGACAAAGTTAAATACAACTTCATCTGGATCTGTTGTTTGAATAAATGGAAAATCTTTAAGACGAACGTCTTTCATACCAGGAGCCCAGTCTACTTTTGTCTCAAGATAGCCGTTGCTTAGATTGCCCAAATCTGCAAAACACAATCTTATTAGACCAAGCTCAAAATGAAATTTTTTTGCACATAATCATTGATCTTGCCTGTGTGATTTAAGCTTGGTAATTTTTGTCGGAACGCGGGCATACCAAATTAATTAAATTCTAATATTTTTTCAATAATAATAAAGTGTATTAATAAAAAAGAAATCATTTAAAAGATAATTTCTAAAATGTTGAGTAAAATAAAATGAAGGCGCCGTAAATGAGATAAAGAGAGAACAAAAAGAAATATAAAAGAAAAAAGCAATCAAGTTAGTGATTCATATTTTTTTCACATCCAAATACTATCTGTATTATGAATACGATCATTATCATTATAGCTGAAATTGTATTCATTACACTTTAGCCAAACAAATAATCTATGCAATATGCAAGATTAATGAGAAACCGGAAACTCAATCCAGCTTCACCTTGTTAAAAATGAGGATACTCTCCACCATCATAAGAATTTTACCTATAATTACCGAGTACTAGCTAGAATAATAGAATAACAAATGATCTGAAATCTCTCATACCCTATAATTTTTGAAATTATTTGTAGAAGGATCTCAACCATTTGATTTCTAGGATAATCTGATTTAATGATTGTCAGATTTTTAGAGAAGTGATTTGGAAAAGGATATTATATAAAATTTACATGGTTCTATGGCATGTTATTTGAATTATGCCGTCGAACGTACAGTATATATAGCATAATATAATATATTATATTATAAATAAAAGAAATTGTTGTCGTGGTCATGTTTTATAATCATTTCTCCATCAACTTGCAAGGGAAAATCTGGATGTTTGAGAATTTAGAAAAGAATAAAGCTGTAAAATACTAATGAAGTTGTATAATAGTAATAAAGCCACTTTGCTTGGAAGTTCACTTGTAATTAAACAAGTATGTGAATTACCTTTGATGGGGGTGAAGCCTTTCTCTCTGAGAGCATAGAGCTGTTTACATCCCATATAGCCACATGCATTGATAGTGGCATACATCACAACTGGAAGACCAACTTCTTTCCCAGCTTTGATGGAGAATGGAGCAAAGGGATCAGAAACAATGCAGGTAATCGGAGGGTTGTTCTCCGATATGGTATTTTTGAGTTGTAAAAGAAGATCTTTAAAGGGTGCTAAGAAATTCTTGTTCATGGCATCACAAAGAGAAGGAATGTCTTGGGTGGCATCAATATCTGAAGGAGGGAGACCATCGGGAATGGTTCTAAAATGGAAGCCAGGCAAGTCATCAAGGGCATGAGGTCCTCTTGACCTAAGGAAACGTTTGTGATTGAATTCTGTGCTGACAAACGTGATGTGAAGACCTTTGTAGTGAAGAAGCTTCGCAAGTTTAAGCATAGTCTTTATATGACCTTGGAGTGGACATGGGATCACAACAACATGAGGCTTCGAAATGGATCCCATATCTCTCTTACTAGCTAGCTTGCTTGCTTCTCTCTGTTCAGTCTCAATGATTCTTTTCCTGTCATTTATAGCCAGAAATGCTTGTTTTTCTCTTTCCAAATTTGTATCTTCCTTCAACTTTTTTTATTTTTATTTTTATTTTATTAATGTCATGTCATTGTAGTTGTACTATAGTGATAACACCGAGAAATTTTACAGGCACGAGGGAAAAACAACAAGAAGATTTTAAATATAGATATTTTTATTATTTTTAATAGGTCATGTTTTTTTTATACCTGTTTTTATCCCTAAGACAGACCCACCACGTAACCAATAGAAATTAAGCAACTAATTAATTTCTGAATCACAGCTCACAAGGATTTCACAAATTAATTATCACTATAATATATAAAATCTTATCAGCAAAATTAGCTGGCAGCCTGTAACGTAACATTGCACTATCTCCGGCATCTATCAGTGGCCCTTTTTCTAGTCGTATTAATGAATGGCCAGCTATTTTTTCATTGAAAATTATTATTAAAATATATATCCATAACGCAACTAGAAAACTTTATTTATAACAATGAACATAATAAATTGAATTAATTTAATCTAAATAAAATTCAATTATACAAATAATTAAGTTGAATTATATACAGTATCATTCATCCTTTTCTTCTTGCTAACAGTTGGATAAATTGGAGCCTTCTGCAAAATTCAAGGTGTTGAAAAATCTCAGTCAACAAGCATGCCTGAATATTTAGTTGGCGGCTTCTGAGAAACTCAAAGAATAGGAGGCGGTGTTGATCTTTAACAGGGACTGTTCAGACAAATTTCTACGCCCGAGCTCATTGGACTGGATATGTCGTCTTTGTAGACCTAGAAGCTATTCAGTTGCGTACTAGCTAGGTTCTTGGGACTTTACCGACAACCATGCATATGGACGATCGAGACAAACACCATTAGTGCAAACACTAGCTTTCTTCAATTCGCAAGCAATACAATCCCATCACAGAAGTATTTTCTCTTTAGAATGATCATAGGTTACAAAGTGATGTTTGATTGTAACTGTCGCGGGGGGCGCGACGTCGTCTGGCGACGGCAGAGGCTCGTGCCGTGCCTCCTGAGGGGTGTTGTGTGTTGGGAAGGGTTTTTGGATTTAATCATAAAATTATGATTAATGTTTAGGAGTCGCTACCTAGTATTATGGTCACTAGGAACCTATGGTCTGCGAGAGTCTGGGTAAGGGACTGGTTGTGCAAGGGGAAGACGATCACCCAAGTGCACCTTACCTAAGGTAAGCTGCATTGTTGTTTGATTGTTTTTCTAGGTCGGGTTTCTATTCGTTGGTCTTTCCTAAGGCTCAATGCAGATTTCTCTTCATGAGAGAGTCTCTACCTTATCGGGTTAAATCCTAACCGTTCTAAAGTCTGAATTTTAGCATCACATTTTTACACTTGTATCTTTAATACTTAAAGGTGTATTTTATCGTGTAATTTTACACCCCACAAATATTAAAGTCTACAACCTAAAAAAAAGATTGGAAAAAGATTTTTGACATGTTGGCCAAATTCTAATGGATAATCATAAACTGGCTACGATATTTATTTTTTGATTTTTTTAAACATGAAAAAGATGCAATTTTTGTTTATAAAAAATATGCTTGAAATTTTTTAGAATTTGGCCGTATGCAACAAAATACATTTTTTTTTCATCTTTTTGAAAAAAGAGCTTTTTTTTAATGAAAATTTTTGAAGAAAACTGGGTATTTTAATACTGGATTTGTATTTTACAGTGTAAATATACAACCCGATATTATGCAAAATTGGTAGAAAAATATTTGAGAAAATCACAACTTTTTTGAAAGGATTTTTGAAAATTTTGAAATTTTTTTTATTATTTTTATATGTATTAATTAATTAAATATTATTTAAATAGGTGGGTTTGGGCCAAACACGGACACAAAAAACAGGAATTTAGGCATGGGCCCAAAAAGGTTGGGCGAACTCGACCCAACATGTTGCTTTTTATTTTGGGGACGGGCTGACCCACCCGGTAACCAACTGGTTGGGCTAGAATAGGTCCACCGAGCAACTTAGTCACTTGGCGGCCCGGTGACTAGGTTCAAACGAAAACGGCAACGCGGAATTATAATTCACGCCGGACCGCTCACGCGCTGGCGATAACGGATAGAGAAGGGAGGGAGAAGAAGAAAGGAGGAGGGAGGCTTACGCTTTGAAGGAGTCGGCGTCCCGACCGGTGGTGCATGGTGTGGTCTGGTGGTGAAGCCTGGTGGTCGCTCAGTCATCGTGGAAGAGGAAGAAAACATAGGCTGCGAAGGAGAAGGGAAGCTCACGATTGAGCCGGAGTGGCTGAGGAAAGAGCTGCTACCCTGGCTGTCTTTGGGAAGGAAAAGAGCTTCTGGGCAAGGTGGTGGTCGCTGCTTCTGCTGTTGCCGCTGCTGCCGAGGTCACAGTGGTAGAGAAGGAAATTTTTACAGAGGAGAGAGAGAGAGAGAAGTGGTGCAACCACCACGTGAGATGGTTTGATGGCTACTAGAGGTGGGGATGATGGAGAGGAGACGGGTGATGAAAATGGCGGTGGCTGAAAGCCACGGTGGAGAGAGAAGGCAGAGAAGAGGTCGGTTGCAGGAAAAATGGGCAGGGAAGGCTGGTTTTCGGCCAACTTTGAGTTCGATTTTCTTCCCTCTCAGAACGTGAAATCTGCTCCTATTTATAGGGGTGGAAGAGGGTAATCTTGTCTTCACAGGGGAATAAATTCCAGCCCTTGATTCGATTGGGAAGGACCCCAACCGTTGGCTCAAAGTAGGCATGGTGCACTGTCAATTTGCAGCTGCAGGCTGCCTAAGGTGGCCTCTTTGGAGTGGTGCCACATCCTTTTATGTGCCAGTGAGCCGGTGACGACCATACCCAGACGTAGAGGGATGTCTGGTGATCGGTTTCGTGCATGGTTTGGCAAATTTGGTGGACGTTAAGTGCATTAAATGCACCTGCAAAGGAGGTGACCGGACCAGATTTTCCGGAAAAATATGGAAGATAATGAATAGTGACCAGACGGCGCGTCGTCTGGTCCCCTTTGTTTTTTTTTTCCAAGGAAAACGGTGCCGTTTTGGCCTGAATTAGGGATTTTAACAGATTTTCAATTTAGCCCTCCAACTTTCAATTGCTGGCAAGTGAACCCTTAATTGTCCCAAAACGTTTGATTTAATGAAATTAAGCCCCCCGATGAACTTCAATTGGAACTCCAAAGTTACGCGCCTATTGCAATCTGGTCCTTGGTCTCGGATCTTGTCAATTTAACCCTAATTGACCATTAAACTTTCAATTTCTTCAATTTAGTCCCCGGTTTTTGTCAATTAGGCCCCTATAATCCGGCGCCTTTTGCAAATTGATCCTTGGTCGCGAATTTCCTCAATTTAACCCCCTAATTGACCCCAAAACTTTAATTTTCTTGCAATTTGGCCCCTAATTTCATTCAAATAACTTGGTGAAAATTAAATTTGGTCTCTTAAAATTCCAATCTTCTCAATTAAACCCAAATTAGGCCCCCAAACTTAAATTTTCACCAATTAAGCCCCAAATAAAATTAATTTGACCCATTTAAAGTATAATTAAGTCCTTGCACTTAATTAAATCCTTCAATTGGACCCAAATTAATTCTTAAACATAATTAAAATTTAATTTGGCCCATGATTAAATCAAATTGGCCTATAAAAAATTCAATTATGTCACTGGGCTTAATTTTTATGCAAATTCGTCCAATAACCATTTAATTTGACCTTGAATTTGCATTTTTTCTTCACTTTTGGGCATAATGAGGTACAATTAGGCCTTGAATTTCCTCCAAAAATTACAGTTTGATTTCCCGGCCTGCTTTCTCCATGTTGCCAGTTTTTATTTTATTTTTTGATTTTTATTTTAAAATAAATAAATAAATAAATTTTTAGGTACTCCCATAATTGGATTATGACAGTAACATTTCATTGATGAAACTGTCTAAATTAATGGATGATCAACCATTAGGGACAGTAGCCTCTTCCGCCACCTTCTTCCAGTGTTTGGATTATTGGATGTGAAATCTCTGATGATATATCTCATAAATGATCATCTTTTAGGGTGTTTGTCTCTTTCCAAGTACAAGACATGTAGCTTGATGTTACATGTTTTGTTTAGTTCTCTATGTCACCATCTTATAGAAAACTTGGTCAAGTGCTTGTGTTACGGGTGATCGGATCTTGTACAGGTTCAATTATTTTATTTTTCGTGGTGATTAAGTTTAAAATAAATCAATAGCTTATATGCTTTGATTACAAATTCAAATTCATTTACATTATTGGTTCTTTGAATCAATTTGTCCGCCCAAGTCAGATTTAACAATTATACACATATGAGTTGTCAACAGACAATCAAGCTTTTCATAATTACCTTATTTGAATTCAAGACGTTCTCTGTGGATCCCATTGATGCATGCGCAATCACTTTCACATCAACACCACTTCTCCAACAAATAATCAATAAAATGCAATCATGAAACTTGTTTTCTTTTTCTAAAATCAAAATAAGTAACAAATTAACTCGATTAATTAGAATATTTCATCTATGAGTTTGTCTAAATTAGTGGAGGATCAACCTTTTCAGCCAGTAGTCTCTTCAGCTAACTTCTTCCACTGCATGCCTTTTCCCCTAATTTTCTTACCCTCTTCTCCTTCCATTAACATTTTGAAGAAATCAGGGGTAATATTGCAAGAAAATTAAAATTTTTGAATCAATTAGGAATTAAATTGAAAGATTTAGTAGTTAAGGACTAATCTATAAAAGACACCAAAGTATGAGGGCTTAATTATTAAAACCGGGGGTTAACTTCAAGAAATTGAAAGTTTAATGGTTAATTAGTGGTTGAATTGCATATGTAAAAAGAAGGATCAAAGTGAAAAAA
The DNA here is from genome assembly GCA_015852605.2 of Populus deltoides. Taxonomy (NCBI): domain Eukaryota; kingdom Viridiplantae; phylum Streptophyta; class Magnoliopsida; order Malpighiales; family Salicaceae; genus Populus; species Populus deltoides. Next base: position 15,117,008 of record CM027585.2, read on the forward strand.
GCATGCCAAGCCAGGGTTAAACTTGAAATTTTTCCAGGGACTCAATTGCATAAAATGAAAAGTTTGAAGCCGATTAGGGGTATACATGAGATAAATCAGAAATCGGAGTACCAAAATGCACTTGACCGGAATGCCACCGTTTTGGTTACTATTCATCATTTTCTTCTTTAGTTTTATCTAAAATGATAGTTTAGGGAGGTTACTTTACAGGTACATTTAGTGCCTTATTTATCCATCAAATTTGAACAAACTTGCACGGAAATTATATCATGACATTTCCATACAACCCCATGTACACTGTTGAGGCTGAATGACATGATAGAAGCCTCGGCGCCGGCCTAAAGTGGCAAACTCAGGCAGCCTTGACCTCCTCTCTCTCTCCTCTGCAATTTCTGTTTCTTCTCTCTCCTTCATCCCAAAGCTGACATTGGTCACAAAACTCTCCACCAACGCTGCCATCAGCCTCTCGTTAGCCACCCACACCAGTAGCTCCTCCTACTCGTGTCAGATTGCCAGATTTTTAGAGAAGTGATTTGGAAAAGGATATTAAATAAAATTTACATGGTTCTATGGCATGCTATTTGAATTATGCCGTCGAACGTACAATATATATAACATAATATAATATATTATATTATAAATAAAAGAAATTGTTGTCGTGATAATGTTTTAAAATCATTTCTCCATCAACTTGCAAGGGAGAATCTGGATGTTTGAAAATTTAGAAATGAATAAATTAGCTGCAAAATACTAAAGAAGTTGTATAATGGTGTAATAAAGCCACTTTGCTTGGAAGTTCACTTGTAATTGATGATAACTCAAATAATAAACAAGCATGTGAATTACCTTTGATTGGGGTGAAGCCTCTCTCTGAGAGCATGGAGCTGTTTAAATCCAATATAGCCACATGCATTCATAGTGGCATACATCACAACTGGAAGACCAACTTCTTCCCCAGCTTTGATGGAGATTGGAGCGAAGGGATCAGAAACAATGCAGGTAACCGTAGGGTTGTTCTCCGATACGGTATTTCTGAGTTCCAAAAGAAGATCTTTATTAGTTTTTTTTTTGGATTAATTTTTTTAAAAAATTATAATTAGAAGATAAAATTTTAAATGAATTTTTTTTTTATAATTTTAAATAAAAATATTTTTTTATATATTTGTCTCCTTTTTTTCAAGGTAGATCAGACATAAAAAAATAAAAAGCAACTAATTAATTTTTTAATCACAGCTCACAAGTACCTCCAAAATACAAGTCTCTGCGGCATAGCCCTACATTTACCATTTTCTAATTTCTATGTCAAAAAACAACTCCACCTTGTTGTTGCGTTGTTTATAGCATATAGAAAGGTAGTACAAAGCATACAGTTCATCTTGGAAAAATTTAGTTATTAATGAGCATATTGGACACAGTCATTGGTTTGGGCACAGTTAAAGGATGACTGCCATGCCATGCCATGCCATGCCTGTGCATCATCCTTCATTTTCTGTTTAAAGCTTCCGTATCATTTTAAGAGTCGGTTTTCTTTTTAAACTCTCTTAACACAATGGTTATTTGTCAAAAAGTGTCAAAAAGAAAATAACATAAACATCCAACTTCATTTCTGTATTATGGATCAATTTGTTGAACTTTTCATACCTGCTCCATGCTAATGTCGGTATATAGCTAAAAGTTCTGTGCTATATGATTCAATTATTGCCGCATCTGTAGGTGAAGAGTATTGTTGCATGGCGAGAATTCTACTTCAGAAGCTACACGTGAGTTGCACATTGTCCATATTATGTCCTTTGAGCTTAGTATGAAGGAGCAAATAGAAAAATCCGATACTATGGAGCTCTTATGAATTTAATATCTTTTCTTTTCATTCAGTTCTAAATAACTCTAATCATCTATATTGAATTGCGAAATTCTCTAAGATTATGTCCGGAACATTGGTGTTATCAGTAAAACAAGAGATAAAATTGGTACAGAAATCAAATATTCACTGAACAAGTACAACTCTTGATATTGACTTGGTGGTCGCAATCACAAATCCTGAATGCCAGGTTTGTTGGTAAACTGGTTGGTCGCTATTATGATAGTGAAGGAAATCCTACCAAATCTTTGAAGGGAGTCGAAGCAAAGGCTGCAAGAGGCACCCAGCTTCTGGAGAAACAGAAAACAGAGGAGGAACAAGAAAAGCTAGCATGTTATTTATTTGATTGAAGAGTAACTAGTAAGGGCCAATAGCATAAACACGATAAAATATAGAAGAAAGGCCATCCGAAACAGATTGCTATAACGTATCGAATGTATGAATAATAATTGCACTAGCCTTAATAGCATTCTCAGCACCTTCCATGGAGAAGTTTAGTCCAAATTCATCAGGATCTCTTCTTCGAGAAAATGGAAAATCCTAGAGACAAGCTTCTCAACCTTTTCCCTTTTGACATTATAATCAATCTCCATGCCGACTCCCCATTCAGTGCAGGTATATCTGCAATTCATTTATTGGTCTGCAAAGAATGGCTAACACACCTTTAGAACTTCGGCAGACAAGCTCTCAATAGTTGAACCCCAACCGCAATGAGTTAGAACCCTCCAGCTGATGGATGGTTGAGTACTTCTTCCTGTGGACACCAGCGTGCAATAAGGCCACGTTTCTGAATTTCTGCTGCAAACTCAGGTGGCAAAATCTTCGAATTGCCAATTACAAGATCTGTTCTTATAATCCACAATAACGGGATCTTGGTCACATTGCAAACTTGAATAGTTGTTCTGCTGTCATCACAGTCATGATTCCGGAACTCACATAGATCACTGAGTTTGGTTCTTTGGTATCCAACCGTTGGAGACATTTGTTGGAACTAAATTTTGAAGTTTCATTCAAAGTATCATTTAGTTCTAGGTATATGGATGTAATTATTAAAAATATATTTATCTTTTAAATCTGTTGAATTATCCTAAACTAGTATAAATATATGTTTGGAGTATTGTATATTCAAATCCAAGTCCATTGAGACTTCCTCTCTTAGTATAATAATATATTTATATGAATGAGATTTATTTTTCACCATGCTTTTTATGTTTTTTATTTTTATTTTTCCCTTCAAATATTTCTAACAAGGTATCAGAGCTAATTCGATCTAATGAGCTTTTAGAGAAACTAAAAAATATGAAAAAGAGATTAAATATGGTACAAGAGAGACCACATATGAAAAAGAGAAGAGAGAACTCCTCCTATAAGACATGAGAAATAGCAAAAAAGTCATGATAAGAAGAAGACAACAACTTAAAGTAGAGTGAGCCAAATCTTGAAAAGAAGTGTTTGGTTAGAGAATTGTGGCAACAACCACAAGAGGAGAAAAATGGCTAGGAGTAGCATGTTCAGACAAAGGCAATAATTGAAGAAAAACAAATTAAAAAAAATCACAATGGAATGCCATTAGCTAGCCATGATGAAAGGAGTGGCTAAGACAAAGATGCAAGAGAAATCTTTCCAAGGTGAAGATGAAAGTTAATTTCAAAAAAAATTATGGATACAGTGTGACGGTAAAAAAATGAAAAAAGATATTGAAAATTATCATAAGATTTGCATCCCATTTTAAATTTCAAGAATTGTGATACTTTCAAAATTAAGTGGGAGCGTTGGAACTAATTTTTGAAGTTTTCATTTAAAGTATCTTTTAGTTCTCGGTCTAGATGTCTTCTAGATATATGCATGTAACTATTAAAGATATATTTATCTTTTAAGTCTTTTGAATTATCCTAAACTAGTATAAATATATGTTTGGAGTATTGGAAGTCCAAGTTCAAGTCCAAGTCCATTGAGACTTCCTCTCTTAGAAGAATAATATATTTATACAAATGAGATTTGTTTTTTCCCATTTTTACCATGTTTCCCATGTTCCCATTTTTACTTTTCTCCTTCAAATATTTCTAACAAGAATCGCTTTCTTCTTTCCATAGATTGTATCCAATGGACTTCAAATCATCTTCTTGAATCCGATTGAGGAGTACCTGGAACGGGCCAACAGCATAAATACAAGGATGTATCATTGAGAGATCTCGCAAAACACTAGGCTCCAATTCATCATGAGTATGAAGAATAATTGTTGGAGCCTTAACAGCACTCTCAACAGCTTCCAAATCCCATTATGGCACATGCAGACGTTAAACAAATTAGATCCAAAAAATGATGTTTCAATTTTTTTTGTATTTCTCTCTTAATTAGGTTTCAATATTTTCTTTGGTTTAATTTTCATTATTCACATTTAGAATTTTATCAAATCATAGTTTTTTTTTTTTTCTCTCTCTAGACTTGGAACGATAATTTTATACGACGTATCAAGATATGGCACTCAAAACACAATGCTTGGATTTGACAACACACCTGCTCTTTGCAAGTATATCTACCGTTCACTTGTTGGTCTGCAAAGAATGGCAAGCAGACCGTTGGAAGTCCAGTAGATAAGCTCTCCATAGGTGAACCCCGACCACTAAATGTTGAGAATCCACCAACTGATGGATAGCTTGGTACTTCCTCTTGAAGACATCAGTTTGCAAAAAATCCTCGTTTCTTAGTTTCCACTTCAAATTCAGCTGGCAAGATTGCTGAGTTGCCAATGACCAAATCTGGACGGACGTATAACCCACAAAAAAAATGGTTGCTGTTTGCTAGTCCCATTGCAAACTCAAGTACTAGTTGTTCTGATGCAATCACTATTACGCTGCCAAAGCTCACATACAGCACTGATTTAGGCTCTTTGGTATCCAGCCATTGAAGACTTAGCTCATCTTCCTCTTTCCATAGACTATACATGTAGAAATTTAGAATAGAAGAGAATGAATATTCTTTCATAATTTGATTACATGAACAACAAGATATATAAGTAAATATAATAAAACAAATTATAAAAAATACTTGATCATCTCTTTTAAAAATAAACTTGTTTTCCTAACTAATTTCCTTGCTACCTTGATTTGTTTAATTTCTTTAATATCAGAACCTTAATTACCAAATAGTCACGAGTTCAAATTTCACTATTTCTATTTATTTGATAAAAATTAAGCACAAGGTAATGTGAGTCTGTGCAAGTTTCAAGCTCAAAGAGCTTTCACTTGAAGAGGTGTGTTAAAGAATAATATAAATCATATCTTGAGATCTTACCTAATAGTTTAAGCTTTTTGATTGAATTTGTTATTTGACTCTCCTCAACTGATATGTTTTTATGTCACAAGGATTTCAATAAATAGACATTAAATTCATTAGCTAAAGTGACATTTAGGAATAGGAATGCATTAGTTTACAGGGAAGCTCTATGCTGCACCTAAATTAAAAAAATAATTTAAACTAAAAATTACTTTTTTAACCTAAAAGTATTATTTGATATTTTTATTACATCTGATTTAAGATATCAATTTTGAAATTTTTTGACCTGATTCCTTGTCTAATACGATTTAAAATTAAATCATGTTTAAAAGTTATCTTAGTATGACTTAATTGATTTAGCGGGTCTAGAAGCAACACAAACATTAAGTAATAAGTGTAGTTTGACCTTAAAAAAAAATCAAGAAGATTTTTTTATATATTGAGATGATAACATATTGGATCGCGATCCACAGTTTAAATAGTCAAATTCACAATCCGAGTTATGGGCTCTATTGAGTTTAAGAACCTTTTTTTTACTTAATTATATGATAACTAAAATAGATACTCGCACAATCAAACACACATTAAATATCATGATGTTTATTTGAAATTGATAATCTTATTAAAAATAAATCAAAATAATTTATAAAAACAAATTCAAAATTAAATAATATTAAATGGTAAAATTAAAAAAATAAAAATGAAAATAAAAGAAAAAAAGTTGATTCTCGTTATAGCCAGCCCTAAGAATTTTTTTAGTATAAAGAGTTTAGAGATTGTTTAGATATAAAGAAGGGCCATTCATTGCAAATATATCTAGAGTTCATCTGTTGATCTGCAAAGAAGGGCCAACAAATCATAGGAACTCCTGCAGCCAATCTCCCGAAAGTCGAATCCAAACCACTACGATTGAGTTTCCTCTGTCCATAGATTATAGACAATAGATTTTGATTGATTGAAGAGTAACTAGTAATGGCCAATAGCATAAACACGATAAAATATAGAAGAAAGGCCATCCGAAACACATGGCTATAACGTGTCGAATGTATGAACAATAATTGCACTAGCCTTAATAGCATTCTCAACACCATCCATGGAGAAGTTTAGTCCAAATTCATCTGGATCTCTTCTTCGAGAAAATGGAAATCCTAGAGACAAGCTTCTCAACCTTTTCCCTTTTGACATTTTTTTTTGGAAAGATGCGTATATTATTTAAACACCAAAGTCTGGCGGGAGGAGTACAGGAGCTACACAATATCTTACTTTGGCAAAAAGCCATATATAGGATAAAGCGCAGTCTAAGATAAACAAAGCATAGAAAACCATAGACTATCCATCCGAATGAGCTCAAAGCTAAACATTCCTCTACAAAACAAAACAGACATAACTCAAAGACATAATGGCAGAAGACACAAGAGCAAGGCCACAGAAAAATGGTGGAGTCAAAGCCAGGCAACAAATTCACTTGATCTCCGCACTCCTTGTTTAGCCATGCAATTACTTTCACGAAAGATATGGGAGAAGGTGATTGAACCAAAATATGCTTTCAGTCTATTAAGAGAGGAGAACAGATTATGATGCTTCCAGGGACGGCTGTGAGGCTTATTCATCCAGCTAATAGCATTGACAGAGTCAGATTTTTCCCTTTTGACATTATTATCAATCTCCATGCCGACACCCCATTCAGTGCAGGTATATCTGCAATTCATTTGTTGGTCTGCAAAGAATGGCTAACACACCATTGGAACTTCTGCAGACAAGCTCTCAATAGTTGAACCCCGACCGCAATGAGTTAGAAACCCTCCAACTGATGGATGGTTGAGTACTTCTTCCTGTGGACACCAGTTTGCAATAAGGCCACGTTTCTGAATTTCTGCTGCAAACTCAGGCGGCAAAATCTTCGAATTGCCAGTGACAAGATCTGGCCTTATAATCCACAATAATGGGATCTTGGTAACATTGCAAACTTGAATAGTTCTGCTGTCATCGCTGTTATGCTTCCGGAACTCAAATAGATCACCGAGTTTGGTTCTTTGGTATCCAACCATTGGAGACATTCACTTTCTTCTTCCCATAGATTGTATCCAATGGACTTCAAATCATCTTCTTGAATCCGATTGAGGAGTAACTGGAACGGGCCAACAGCATAAACACAAGGATATATCATTGAGAGATCTCGCAAAACACTAGGCTCCAATTCATCAAAAGTATGAAGAGTAATTGTTGGAGCCTTAACAGCACTCTCAATAGCTTCCATGGCAAAGTCTAGCATGATATCATTTGGATCTGTGCTTCGAGCAAATGGAATATCCTTAAGCTGAATGTCTTTCATGCTAGGAACCGAATCAATTGATGTTTCCAAACAGCTCCTGTCAGCAAAAACACAATATTTTAGAGTGATCCTTCCAATGCAAGTCACATTAATTCCTTCAAAGTATATACCTTTAAGTGGGCTGATGAAGCCTTTCTACCTGAGAACATGAATTCGCTTTAATCCCATTATGGCACAAGCAGACATTGTAAAAGCCATGGCTACAGGGACTCCAAATTGTTCAACGGCTCGGATGGTGAATGCCATAAAACAATCAGAAACAATGCAGGTCACAGGCAGAACGTTTGAGGACGCTTTCAGTTTGGCAAGAACATCTTAAAAAGGAGTTAAGAAGTTGCTCATGATGGACTTGCAAAGAGAAGGTACGTCTTGGCTGGCATCAATTTCTGAAGGAGGGAGACCATCAGGCATGGTTTCAAAACTGAAATTGGCAAACATCCAGGCAATGAGTGCCTCTTGACTTGAGGAAACGTTGTTGATTGAATTCTGTGTTGACAAAAGTTATGTGAAAACCTCTGTGATGGAAAAGTTTTGCCAATTTTAATATTGTCTTTATGCGGTATAGAAACGGACATGGAATGACAATGGCATGGGGCCTATCAGCTGCTGGGCTGACCATAGTTTTTTGTACCATTATTAGACCTGACCTAGGGTGATATGGCCTAAGACCTGAGTCCAGCAAAAACTCAGTTAATCCAAGTTTTTTTTTTAAAAAATAAATTCTTGAAATACAATCATTTCATGGTTTTTTTTTTTAATTACTGAAACGATTTTCTCCACTGCCGAGGTCTTAAAACTATGGTTTCTTCTATATGCAGCAGGAAGTACGGCGCCAGCTAGTTTTATAGAAATCCATATAAGGAACTCTAATTAATTAGTATGGTGATCTCTCTCTTTCCGCATGATTCTTGCGTAGATTTTTGTTTTTCCGCATGATTAGCGGACCAGCCCTTGAATGTAAGGTTTTTTTTTTTTCCCAGGGACAACAAAGTTATTAAGAGTACTTGTGTAATTTAAAAATAATAATTGAATCATGAAAAAAAGCTATCTTATCTCCCATGCATAATTCAAAGTTTATTGTTGAAGAGAAATCCCATAATTATACTATTTAAATAAATAATGCCACATGTCTAGATGCATAGTAATTTTGATAGGAGATTTAATTTAATTTTTTTTAATGTTAATGTTAATATAAAGTAGTAGGAAACTTATGATACTGTTTCCCAAAAACGCATTAAAATATTGTTAACAGTATTGACTTGACTGCTAGAGGAACTGATCGAGTTTCTGATCTGACTTGACTTTCTATTTACAGGAATCTCGGAAGTTAAAGAAGAGACAACAACACTTGCAACAGTTATTATACCTACCTGGTCATGCATCCCGAAGTGTCGATGCAATCTAATACATTATATATTTCAATATTCAAGATATAATTGATTGATATACAACATTATTTTAGATATAATATTTATTAAATATTGATAATATTATTATAAATAATGAATACTGATTACTTAATATATGTATATAAATTCATTACTTAGTACGAGAAGCTTGAAAAACAGCAGTGGCTATTTGTGAAGGCATTAATGAGATGCGACATATTGTGGCCAACACTATGCTTAATTTGTGTCGTGGTGGACTTTAAAAAGATTGGGGAGGTCGAACATCTTAGAGAGATATTAATAGAAGATGTGATTGCTTATCATGAAAGTGTTGAGGATGTGGGTCTATCCATGAGCGTTCTAGGATCGTCTACAAGATGAGTGATATTGATATTGACACCTACATGGACTCGTCCTTGAATTGGATGAGCTGGGATGGTGGTGCATGTTCATTCATTAGCATCTTAGGTCCGTTCATGAGCTGAGATGATATCGGTCCTCGTCTTTTCAGTTTTGTCTTCCTAATTATTTTTGGATTTCTCTTTTAATTAGGTTTCAAAATTTTCTTTGGTTTAAGCTTCATTATCCAAGTCGATTTTACTTACTATTTAAACAGCCTTTATGTTGTTTTTTAAAAAGAGATTATCATATTATTATTCACATTTAGAATTTTATCAAATCACACTTTTTTTTTTCTCTAGACTTAGAGCGATAATTTTAAAAAGAGAGGGAAAATTCTTTTCTTATAATTTCCTATATCAAACTTAAAATCCAATCATGGTCTTCCCCCTCATATCTCTCTCTGACAAGCTTCTTCAATTGATTCCTCTTCACATTATTATCAATCTCCATACCAACTCCCCGTTCTTTGCAAGTGTATCTTCAGTTCATTTGTTGGTCTGCAAAGAATGGCAAGCAGACCGTTGGAAGTCCAGCAGATAAGCTCTCCATATATAGTTGAACCCCGACCACTATATGCTGAGAATCCACCAACTGGTGGATGGCTTGGTACTTCCTCTTGAAGACATCGGTTTGCAATAAATCCACGTTTCTTAGTTTCCACTTCAAATTCAGCTGGCAAAATTGCTGAGTTGCCAATGACCAAATCTCGACGTATAACCCACAAGAACGAATGGTTGCTGTTTGCTAGTCCCATTGCAAAGTCAACTAGCTGTTCTGATGCCATCACTATTACACTGCCAAAGTTCACATACTCTACTGATTTTGGCTCTTTGGTATCCAGCCATTGATGACTCTCATCTTCCTCTTTCCATAGACTATATATATATATATATATATATTTTTTTTTTTATTCCTTTCATATATTCCTTTTTTTTTTTTTATTTTCACATGATTGGTTGGGTGGGAATTTAGGACTTAAAAAATGAAAAAAAGAAAAAAAATAGTGGGTGAGGTGATAAACTTTTACTTAATAACAAGACTTTTGTAAAAGATATGGACATGAGGACACCAGCTGACGTGTATATAAGCCATACACTGTAGAGACACTCTTTCTAGTAATATTACTCGCGCACTCTTTCTTTTCTCACACACTCCACTATACTTTGTTTTATTCCCCCACTTGTTGCCAATGAAAAGTATACCGGATGATATAATGAATATTTTTTAAAGTATTTTTTTATGTAAAATATATTAAAATAATAATTTTTTAATTTTATTTTTAATATCTGTTTATTAAAATGATTTAAAAATATAAAAAAATAATTTTTTTTAAATTTTCAGTTTTTTCAAAAATATTTTAAAAATCCAATAACATACATATTATTCATGATTGTTTAATTAAAGCTTTTGCAAAACTCAAGAATGGTAGGTGGTGAAAAATCTCAGTCAACAAGCATGCCTGGATATTTAGCTGGAGGCTTCTTGGGACGTTACAGACAGCCATATGGACGATCGAGACAAACACCATGAGTGCAAACACTAGCTTTCTTCAATTCGCAAGCAATAAAATCCCATCACAAAAGAATTTTCTCTTTTGAATGATCATAGGTTACAGAGTGATGTTTGATTGTAACATTTCATTGATGAAACTGTCTAAATTAATGGATGATGAACCATTAGGGACAGTAGCCTCTTCCGCCACCTTCTTCCAGTGTTTGGCCTTTTCCCTCATTTTCTTACACTCTTCTCCTCCCATCAAGTTCCTGATAAGCTTCTCCACTTCTTCTCTCTTGACATGGTTATCAATCTCCATTCCAACTCCCCATTCAATGCAAGCATAGCTACAATTTATTGGTTGATCAGCAAATAAAGGCCAACATATCACTGGCACTCCAGCACACAAGCTTTCAATAATCGAATTCCAACCAGTATGAGTTAGAAATCCCCCGACTGATGGGTGGGTCAGAACTTCCTCTTGTGGACACCAACTAGTTACGAAAACACGGTTCTGAGTTTCCACTTGAAACTCAGCCGGCAAAATCGTCGACTCACTGGTGAATAATTAGGAGGCTTAACCTTTGATTTAACCAATTCTTTTTCATTTTTACGTGTAAGGCAATATATAATAGTTAATGTAGAGAATAAAATACTAGAGTAGTGCCTATAATATTTCCTATACAGTATACATTCTATAATATGCCCCCTAAAGTTGAGGGTAGAGGATCGACCCGAAGCTTGAAACAAAAAGCAGTAAAAGAAGTAATAGGAAGTGGCTTAGTAAAAACATGTGCAAGTTGATCCTGAGAGAAAATAAAACGAATTTGAATCTACTTCTTCGCAACTCAATCTCAAACAAAATGATACTCAACCTCAATATGTTTTATGTAAGAATGAAAAACATGATTCGCAGATTGTCGCACGTCCCCCGCGCGGCGATTCGGCGATTTTTCACTATGTTTGCTTGATTGGTTCTTTGGGAGTCGCCACCTAGTATTTCATTGAGGGTTACTAGGAAACCCGAATTTACTGGTCGTTGTCAGAGATTCGAAAGTAAGGAACTGATTGTGGCTAGGGAAGGTATTAGCACCCCTAGCACACCCTACCTGAGGTAAGCTGCTTTGCGGTTTAATGTGATTTGAAAATTTGAAATATTAATCAAATTCTTAAGGCTTTAATAAATCAGTTATTAAATCCCAAAAAATATGTAGAAACATGTTCTTACATTTTTATGGAAAATATAACATGATTTTATTTATCCTTGAGATATTTAACCATATTCAAATTAAAAAATTAATTCTTTTTGTCTTTTTTATTTTTATAATTCAATAACATAAGTAAATAAAAATACAAACACACACTTCCACATCACTTTTTCACTATGTTTTTTCTGTTACAATTTTTACAACAGAACATAAACTTAAAACATTTAACAGAAATTTAAATACATATTCAAACATGTAAAAGTTACAAAAAAGTCCCTAAAGAGTCTAGGAACTGCAGAGCAGCCCCTCAGGAACTGTGGGAGTGGCGGCGCGCTGCGCTCCACTCATGCCACCACCGTGGCGGCGTGGGTTCACGCGCCGCCGCAAAGAATGAACGGCGCCAGGGGAGATCCGAATCGGCTTCCTCCTCCTCTTCTCGTTTGCACCGGCGGTGAGAGGCAATGTCACCTGCAAAGCATCCAAAAACGCAACAAGCAAGTCTGTTTCAGTTTTGTTTTCAGATCGGCTCCTTTTCCTTCTCCTTATTCAGATCTGCCGCTCTCTCTGCAAGCTTTTTGTTTCCTCTTCTTCTGTTTCAGGTGGCCGGTGGCATGACCAAGGGACTGCTGGCGAATGGGTTCATGTCGCGTCTGTGCAGCTGCTGGCGGCCAGTTCGGGTCTTAGCAAGGACGAGAGCCTGCAGGCTGCTAGGCGGCGTTCTCGGTGGCTGTCGGCTGGAAGAGTGAGGGGCTATCTGTGGCCGGCTGAAGAGGACAGGGAGAGTTTCCCCTTTGGTTTTCTCGGTTTATTTCAAGAAAGGGGGGCTGCGTCTCCTTTTTTGCTTCAAGAGGGAGAACGATGGCTGCAGTGGTTTTGCCCAGGAAGAGGGCTTCCTTCGGTTTGGGCAGCCGGGTTGGCAAAGGAGGAGGACCCAAGGAGATTGTGCTCGGGTGGCCGCTGCTTCAGAGAGATAAAAGCTTGGATTTTTTTCTCTCGGGCGGCTGCAGGGGGGTTGGTATGGCTGCAAGAGGCAGATGACGGGGAGATGGGGGACTCAACCAAAGGAGGGAGCTCGCCGGTTGGCTTTGGTTAAGGGTCGGGCGATGCTTTAGAGAGGGAGAATAGTTGAGCCAGGGGAGTCTTGGTCAGGCAAAAGGAGAAAGAAGCTTTGGTTTCTTTCAAAGGGAGGGGCGCCCGACTTCGTTTCAAAGGGTCGCGGCTGCAGGAGAAAGGGTTTTTTTTCTTTTAGGTTTTTTTTTGGCTGTAGGGTTTTTCTTTTTTTTTCACCAAATTGCCTCCGCCCCCCATGCCTGTCAATTTTTCTCCTCGTGTAAATTTCTCCCCCCTTTTTGTGTTCACTGTAGCTTAGTATTTATAGGAAAAGTTTTGCTAGGTTTTCAAACTAGTCCCTCAACTTTTCCTTTCCTTTTCTTTTCCTCTTTTTTTTGTAAATTTTGATTTTTCTTATTTTTTTGTATTTTTGAAAACGAGCAATATCAACGTCAACTCAACAAGGAAAATCAGTGATTATAAAATTTACGCGTTAAAAATTGAACGCGTTCCAAATTCCTTTGAAAATTTTAATTCTTTTGAGATGACGTTGAAAATGCTAAAAACGATGCAAATATATCAAAAATGCATTTTTTGGGGTTTTCATTGTTTTTTTTTGCTATTTTTGGTTTTTTCTGTAAATTTATCAAAAACACGGGTCAAAAATTGGGTAGCAACAGATGCCCCCTCTTTACAATGCTTACGAAGCAAAAATTCTTCAATGTTTTGCGTAGTAAGCTTGTAAAGAAAACAAAAGGTCTTCCTGGCTTACTGAGTGATCCACTCAGCCAAGGACTTCGCTTTTCAAAAGAAAGTGGTCTCATTATCTTGGGTGACCTGCCCATTTTGAAGAAAAGTGGTCTATTTTCAAGGGTGACCTGCCCACACACTCTCATACTGGTCTATTTTCAGGGGCGACCTGCCTACACATACTCACGCTGATCTATTTTCAAAGGCGACCTGCCCACACGTTCTCACGTTGGTCTATTTTCAAGGGCGACCTCCCCACACACACACTCATGCTGGTCTATTTTCATGGGCGACCTGCCCACACACACTCTCATTGTGGTCTATTTTCATGGGCGACCTGCCCACACATACTCACGCTGGTCTCTTTTCAAGGGCGACCTGCCCACACATACTCACGTTGGTCTATTTTCACGGGCGACCTGCCCACACATGCTCATAGTGGTCTATTTTCAAGGGCGACCAGCCCACACATACTCAAACTGGTCTATTTTCAAGGGCGACCAGCCCACACATACTCAAACTGGTCTATTTTCACGGGCGACCTGCCCACACACTCACACTGGTCTATTTTCACGGGCGACTTGCCCACACATACTCATTGTGGTCTATTTTCAAGGGCGACCTACCCACACATACTCACGCTGGTCTATTTTCACGGGCGACCTGCCCTTTTGATTGGGTTAGCCTGAGATCCCATCTGGTGATCTCCTTTAATCAGAACCAAAAGTTGGTATATAGCTCAGTCAACCTGAAATCCCATCTGGCGATTCCCTTTAACCAAAGCGAAACTCTGTGTGTGGTTGGGTTAACCTGAGATCCCATCTGGCGATCTCTTTTAACCAGAACCGATACAAAGATGTGTGTGTGGTCTCATTATAATGGGTGACCTACCCAAGTAAAAAAAATGATGGTCTCATTATGATGGGTGACCTACCCAAGTGAAAAAAATGATGGTCTCATTATGATGGGTGACCTACCCAGAATGGAAGATGGTCTCATTGTGATGGGTGACCTACCCAAATGGAAGATGGTGGTCTCATTGTGATGGGTGACCTACCTAGATGGAAAGAAAAATGGTCTCATTGTTATGGGTGACCTACCCAGATGCAAGATAAAAGGCGGTCTTATTGTAATGGGTGACCTACCCAGATGGAAGATGGTGGTCTCATTATGATGGGTGACCTACCCAAATGGAAAGAAAAGTGGTCTCATTGTTATGGGTGACCTACCTAGATGAAAGATGAAAGGTGGTCTCATTATAATGGGCGACCTACCCAAATGGAAAAAATGATGATGGTCTCATTGTGATGGGTGACCTGCCCAGAAAAAATAATGATGGTCTCATTGTGATGGGTGACCTACCCAAATGAAAATGAAAGGTGGTCTCATTGTTATGGGTGACCTACCCAGATGGAAAGAAAAATGGTCTCATTGTTATGGGTGACCTACCCAGATGCAAGATAAAAGGTGGTCTTATTATAATGGGTGACCTACCCAAAAAAATGAAAAGCGGTCTCATTATAATGGGTGACCTACCCAGGTAAAAAAAACATGGAGAATGGTCGTGTTGTAATGGGTGACCTACCCAGAAAAAATGTTGGTCTCATTGTAATGGGTGACCTACCCAAGGAAAATGTTGGTGAGGGCTCAAAGGCACACTCGAAAGGAGGTAGGGTTAGAAAACGCACTACCTGAGAAGTGAGGGCTCAAAGGCGTACTCAAAAGGAGGTAGGGTTGACAAATTCACTACCTAAGAGATGGTGGCTCAAAGGCGCACTCGAAATGAGGTAGGGTTAGAAAACACACTACCTGAGAAGTGAGGGCTCAAAGGCACACTCCAAAAGAGGAGAGGGCTTAAAGGCGCACTCGGAAGGAGGTAGAGTTAGAAAACACACTACCTGAGAAGTGATATGTAACACCAATCTGACAATGTTAAAAGCAATGCATTATGATTGATATGCATGTATCTATTGTCATAGGGTGCCTTTGTTTATTTTCCAAAGCTTTTTTTTTTTTCTTTCCATGCATTGGCTCATTCATGTTCTAGCCATCACTCAGCTGTAAGTGCAGTGCCTATCTTAGGCTGTCTTCGACGATTACTGCTCTCGTTGTTTATCAAGCTTGACAATGCCCCCAAGTGTGGTGTTGCTTGATTCATCATGAAGGATTTTCTCTTTTGGATCCTTCTGAGAATTATCCTCTGATTGATTGTGTGCATCGTGCTAACACCCATCAAGATTGTCAACCAGTCATGAACCTGCCTCTAGTTGAAACATACCCTTCCAGTATATGTGGTCATCCACCTTCATGGAGACTATCAAGTCATTCGAACATGCATCTCATACTTTGCTGTAAAAGGCTCATCGTTGTATGCTCAATGTTCTTCTCCATGGATTCCTCGCAGCCTATCAAATCATATCGTGAAAAGAAATGCATTGGAATCATCAATGATCTATTTATCACCCATATTCATGCGGTGAAGTGTGCCTTTGAGCTTCAAAACAGATGGTCCCACAGTCAGTCTTAGTGGGTGCATCCTTCCAATATTCATTCAAATACGACTATGTGATAGAATCGTTCAAAAGTCATAGCCATGTTGGAGATGATAAACTCAGATGACGATATGAAGATGTCCTTCAGGTACATCCTTGCTCTCAATTGCTGTCGGGGTTTATTGAGATCATGACTGTCTTTGAACAACATTGCCCCTAGTCATGATCTGAACATGCTCGTTCATTGATTATCTTTCTTTGAACACCATTGCCCTCAGCTCACTGATTCATCATTTAATCATCTTCCATTGCCCCCTAGCTGATCTGAATGCTGCTTGTTTTCCTTCTCAGGGTCCACTGTATTGCCCTCAGATGGTCAACTTTTCAAGGAGTGTCGAGCAATGTTGATATCATTCTTGTCAAGGATTTTGCAAATTCGACCAATGTTCTAGAATCAAATCTCATCTTTCAAAGATCATGTCTATTCAAGTCTAATTGTTGAAATGAAATCAGAGAGATGTTAGTTTGAAGTATTTTTGAAAATCAAGTTTCTTCAGTCAGAGATCCAACACACGCTATTCAATGTAGTCCTTTTATTGCCTTGTATTTTGAAAATAGAAATGATTCGTTGTAAGATTAAAATGACTTTTTTCATGATTCTTTGTGTCAGTTTTAACCTTTGATCTTGGGTATATCTTTTGATGGTCTGCAATGAGGTGACCTTCTGTGAATTTCAAGGAAAACAAAATCCTCAAGTCAAAACTTGAGGATTCATCAAGAAAGCTTGTTTTATTTTGAGCACTTATTTTATCAGCATGCATAATAATAAGTAGCTTGATTCATGAAGTCACGACTCTTATGGAAAAGCTCTTCAAGTTTTGAGATCGCCATTTATCGGTTCAGATTGCTTACTTGATTAAAAAGGGCTTTTTAAAGCACGTAATGCAGGCTATGGTTCATGGCTTATGAAAGAAAGGAAAATTCTAGGCTCAAAAGGTGTTTGAGGGTTTCAAAGACCTAGGATCAACATCAATTATTCATCAACTCCCTTTCTCTCGTGGTCAATGTAGAGAAAGTGACATATGACCTTGTTAATCTCAAAGATCAGAATTCTCTTAACATAAGTTATAATGCAAATCCACTTTTTCTTTGATGAATAATCAATCTAATCTTTTTGAAGACACTAAAGGCTTTATCCCAGGCACACCAAAAGACATGAAACTTGATTTTTTTGGTGTTGACTTTTGGCATTTGTTGTGTCTTTCTTCAATTGAAACCTCTTTTGCCCTTCTTAGAATTGATAGGCATTCTCCTTCCATTCCATTTTTTTGCTTTTACATAGCCTTCCTCAAAGTTTTCTTGGATGGCCCCAGTCTATGACTTTTCTTCTTTTAGCCCTTTCTCAATCATTGGGCTTTTATTCTAAGCCTTCCTTTTATCATTGATTCTATCAGTGTCTTCATCCTTCCTAATAACATATCTCTCATTGCCCCCAGTGTGGGGTGTGATCCTAGTCAGGGTTTCTTTTGAAAGAAAATCATTCTGGCTCAATTGGGGACCACAAGGGATAATATTTCAAGAAATGTGAAAGGATAACAAAGATGGCTTTTTCTCATTTCAAGCAAGGTCGGTTAGAACCGATAAATTTTGACCTCATCCAGTGTAATGATTTGGACTTGTAAGAGTCATGATTCACGAGTCCATAACTACTAAATCCACTACATGTCATTATGCACACTGCTAAAACTTAGTTTTATGATGTGTGGTTCAGTTTCCGGAGGTATGAGTTCAAAATTGTTTGGTCACCTCATGTCATTTTCAAGCATCGAGTCATTTCTGCAATCAAAATACTTTTAATCTTCAGGATTGATTAATCTTAATTGCATGTTGGAGTTTGATCAAAATATTTTGTCAAAATACCCTTTGAAAGAAGCATCTCTTGATTTCAAAACAACAGGAAGACAAAGGAAAAACATGTTTCGTTCAAGGATGAGATGTGACCCCAAAACAAAATGCAAGATGGCAAAATCCATAACAAAAATGACTGACAGTTCAACACCCTTCTTGGATCAGCTACTTTGGCAATATCTATGTTTTGCCAAGCAATTTCAATCACTTGCCATTCTAAGGATGTTCCATGACAATATGACCAATGACACCCTCCTTCACAGACTCTACTCGTCTCTTGCTCACCAACTTTCGGACTTGATCCTTAAAATTCTTGGAACTGTTCAATTGAAATGGCCGATGACCCCACCATGACATCACATCTCTTGTCTGGATTATACCACATAGAAAATGGTGGTTGCATGGGATTTGTCGGAGTCAAGCAAAAAGTCTGGAATCTGATAGGTGCTGGTAGGTCAACTTGGGTGGCAGAAGGATGTCAATCTTGGCAAAGACATTTGAGCAGTTGATGTTATAGCGAGACCTGACTAGGCAAAATAAGTGAGGTTTCTCAATTGAGAGTCATCTTCTGATTCAACCCTCTTCACAGTTCTGGAATCCACGGTAGAGCCTTCAATCTTTCCCATCTTGATAGGCTGTTCAATTCTTTCAACAAATCCTCACAACATCATGTCAATCTTCCAATGTTGTTGTGGTTGGTTGAGGGTTGTTGGAAACCTTTCAACAGCAGGTAATCTTGGCAGGGCACAGAAACATGCAGCACCGCCACTGCCTACGTGTGGAATCACGTGTTGTCTCAACTAGGGGAGAACCTGATGAATCTAAAACTCCTCTGTCTCATCTTTGTTTCCTCACTGACAGTGCAGCAAACAGACATCTGTAGATGGAGTTCTGCTCTATTGAAGTTTCAGTCTTTTTTTTTGTTTTTCAGCCCAGATATGTCTCTTCTCCCAACTTTTGCGTTTTAATGCCGATATTGGTGGGAGACAATTATAGGTGATTTGAAACTACTTCATTCCTTCTTGGGTTCTCCACTTGCAGAGCCACAAACAGATTTCTGCAGAGAGAGCTCTGCCACGTTGAAGTTTGATGTCTGCTCATGTTTTTCAGACCAGGTCTGACTCTTCTGCCTACTACAATGTTTTGCTGGCGCCACTGGTGGGAGAAAGTTTCAAAGAATATGAAACTACTACATCCTCTCTTGCATTCCCCACAGGCAGAGCCATAAACGGGTTTTTGTAGAGAGAGCTCTGCCACGTCAAAGTTCGACGACTGCCCATGTTTTCAGACTAGGTCTGACTCTTCGGCCTACTCCAGTGTTTCAGTGCTGAAACTAGTGAGACAAAATTTTATAGTGTATGAAAGTACTGCATCCCCTCTTGCATTCCCCACTTGCAGATCCACAAACAGATTTCTGTAGAGAGAGCTCTGCCATGTTGAAGTTCAATGCCTGCTTCTGTTTTTTTTCAGGTCAACATCCGATGCAAGAACCAAGGCTGTCATTAGCTGATGACTGGAGGCATTGCTGCTTTGTTCATGACTGAAAAAGATAGGTGCAGCTTCAATGGGGCGTGGACAAGCAACGTCCCCACAAAATACCGTGTAGACATTCCCTCTCCATTTGAAGCTCAACACTTGTTCGAGCAAACCTGAGTCTAACCCAATCAAAATTAATTAATTATTAAATCTTAATTAATTATTACTATATTACTATATTAAATCTTCCTAGCAAAATTACCTGATGACATGTGAGTTGTCGTTATAGTCTCTCCAGCCTCTATTTTTTTTTTTTAGTATAAACAGTTTAGATATAAAGTAATATTCAATTTAAAAAAAAAATTAAGTCGGGGGAAAAAAAAAAACTAGCAAGTTAATGCTATGGGCCAGCAACGGACAGAAGTGTATGAAGTTGTAGCTGAAAGATTTGAGCGACATCTTGTTCTCATTATTAGTGACGGGGAAAGAGAGAGATGGATAGCAAGAAACATGGACATACTTCATCAAATTAAATTGCCATCTAACCTCAAAATATATCAATACAATATATTGTATGAGGATGGATGTTAATTAAATCCTTTGAATATTTTATTTTAATATGTTGATTTTTTTAAAATTTTATTAATTAAATACTGATGAGGTCCAAAAAAATCCAAGTAATTGGTTAATTTTTTAGTTTTGACAATCTAATTTATTTTCTAGTCAAAGTGGCTGATATTTGGTGTTTGGTAAACTAAGGTGAATGATGACTGGTATCGACAAAATATCCTCTTTGATAAATTTGAGGACTCTTCGATACTTAAGTATCTTTTTAAGAGAAAAAAACCATAATATTTTATAGAGAAACTCTAAAAATAAATATGTAGCAGAGAATGAAGATTGATAATTTTTTTTCCTAAAGAATTTTTAGTATTTTTATAGCTTCATAGTATTTTTATAACCTGTAAACCTTGTCATTTTTTTAAAGGGGCTGAAATGTTATTTTGCCTTGATAGCATTGAAGATGGATAAATATTTCTTATACATCATTAACGAGGAAAAAATATCAAGTCCTTTTGAAAACTTTTATATATTCAGGGATATAGAAAGATAAGTATCTTTGACCTTAACTTTCTATATTAAAGTTCAAGATAAAAATAAACGGAGTCTCATGACTCAATTAGAGACCTAGAAAGATCATCAGTTTTATATATATTTGGGCTCGACGAGATGTTGGGTCCAAAGATATTGAATAGAACAATTTTTTAGACCCGCATATATGTGGGTTCCATGCATAATTGAACTTAAAGAAGTTAGGTTTGGCGGATTACTATAATCACATGTAATTACTCTCAACACAAAACTGGGATAACAAATTGGATGATCACCGTGTCTTTGATATTTTATTGAACATGAATTAGATAAAAAATAATATGTATAAAACATGTTAATCCAATGAGCGCGTGTTATTTATGCATTTTTCTGTTAAAAAATATATGTGAGAGAATTAAGTCAATAATCTCTCTGTCTTCGGTACATGGCACAATAAAAGTTTGAGTTATGACAAATTATAATTTTTAAATTTAATTTGAGATTGATCACGCACAAGACTTGAATTTCATGTTGGGCGGATTAACTAATATCAAACAGTATTATTTTAGATTATTTTTTAATATATATATATATATATATATATATATATATATATATATATATATATATATATATATATATATATATATATATATTGTTTCTTGCCTCTGTTTAAATGCAATATTTCTCCACCCAAAAACTAAAAAAATCTGAATATGTATTGAGTTTGAAAAGCATGTTTCGGAGGTTCTTCTTCATATCTCAATATAAATTTTCCAAACGAAGAAAAAAATGATAAACACAATTTTTTTTTATTTTATATACCAACACTTTTTTAGCAATGTAAAAAAATTATTTTTTTATACATTTTCATAATTAGTTAGTATTATAAATTTGATTTTTGTTACAAATTTAATATGAAGAAATAAAATAGATTATAAGAAATAAAAAAATATTAAGATGAGTACTATTATAAATCATGGTTTTGAATTTTTATGAAAAATATTGCAATCTTGATGTATTCTGTTTTTATTTTTTTCAGCTAAGAAAATTGATTTCGTTTTCAACAAGTAAACACAAAAAAAAAATTAAAATAAAAAAGAAAGTTATTATTTAATAATTTCATATATATCCTACATTAAACTTGTTTAGAGATTGCATAGCCAATAACAAGATACATAAGAAAATATAATAAAATAAATTATATAAAATATGCTTAATCATCTCCTTGATTAAATAATTGAAATAATTTCTTGATTGTTTAGAGTTATTCAACTCCTTTATTTTTTTTATTGATTAGGAAATAATCAATAACATTTGTCTTGATTATTTCCTTAACAAACACATGTTAATTTTTTTTATTGGAAATAAAAACCGGACAAGAAAAAGGAAAGATTTTCCATGCAATTCTTTCAATGTGTTAGGTTTTATAAACACTCCCTCGGCAGACCCAATTATTTTTGGCGCGTGCATACCCGCATATGTGTGTGTCTATATATATAAGTTGTAGTAACTAGAAAAAATTATTTGTACTCGTCAACATAACAAGTAGAATTATTTTTAAAAATATTTAAAAACAAATTTAATTTCAATTAATGTAAAAATTAATCCTAAAATATTTCTAGCTACTAAACCTAACAAAGAAAAATAAATAAATTCAATGGTATGCAAATCATTATTTAAGATATAAGTTTTTTAAGGTGGCAGTCAACAATCCATATATAGTAAGTTTTTCATGCTTTTTATAGACATAAGTTAATCACAGTCTCCCACATGATTAATAAATGTGAATCGTTGCCTTGGTAGGAGACACTACATGATCAATGAGCTAATCACATCAACAATCCATGGTAGTTTTGAAATATAAAATTCCAAAAGAGGGCCCACACCATGTTCGAAAATAGAGCATTTATTATGATTCCAATCAAAGACAACAACAGACAGGGAAGGCCCAGGTTATTTTCCTTTGTTCAAAGACGAACGAAATTTGATCTTTTCATAATTTCTTTTTTATTCTATTGTGACGATCTAATTGTTTGAAGGGATTATTTCATGGATGAACTTGTCCAAATTAATGGATGATGTACCCTCTGGCCCAACAGCTTCTTCAGCCAACCTTTTCCACTCCATAGCCTTTCCCCTCATTTTCTCACCCTTTTCCCCTTCCATTAGCTCCTTCACAAGCATCTCCACTTCTTCCCTCTTGACGTTATTATCAATCTCCATTCCGACTCCCCACTCATTGCAGCTATATCTACAGTTCATTGCTTGATCACCGAAAAAGGGCCAACACACCATTGGAACACCAGCACACAAGCTCTCAATGGTTGAGCCCCAGCCACTATGAGTTAGAAACCCTCCAACTGCTGGATGGTTAAGCACTTCCTCTTGTGGACACCAACTTGTAATAAAGCCTCGCTTTTCAGTTTCCTCTGCAAATTCAGCTGGTAAAATAGCTGACTCACCAATGACCAAATCTGGCCTTATAATCCACAAGAATGGGATATTACTATTAACTAATCCCATTGCAAACTCCACCAGTTGATCAGCTGTCATCACTGTTATGCTTCCAAAATTCACGTACACCACTGATTTGGGTTCCCTTGTTTCCAGCCATTGGAGACACTCATGGTCTTCTTTCCATAGACTGTAGCCAATAGACTTCAAGCCATTTTCTTCGAATTGATTTAGGAGTAACTGGAGTGGACCGATGGAACAAACTCGAGGGAAAATAGTGGAAAGGCCACCTAAAACTTCTGGTTCCAAGGCGTCAAAAGTATGAAAAGCAATTGCACGAGCTTTAACAGAAGTTTCAGCAGCTCCAATGACAAAGTTAAATACAACGTCATCTGGATCTGTTGTTTGAATAAATGGAAAATCTTTAAGACGAACGTCTTTCATACCAGGAGCCCAGTCTACTTTTGTCTCAAGATAGCCGTTGCTTAGATTGCTCAAATCTGCAAAACACAATCTTATTAGACCAAGCTCAAAATGAAAATTTATTGCACATAATCATTGATCTTGCCTGTGTGATTTAAGCTTGGTAATTTTTGTCGGAACGTGGACATATCAAACTAATTAAATTGTAATATTTTTTTTAATAATAATGCAGTGTATTAATAATAAAAAAAAGTCATTTAAGAGATAATTTCTATAAAGTTGAAAAATTATTTACAGTAAAATAAAATGAATGCCTTGTAGATGAGATAAAGAGAGAACAAAAATAAATATAAAAGAAAATAGCAAACAAATTAATAATAAATTAATGATTTGTACATGTACATATCTAAATATTATCTGTATTACAAATAAGATCATTATTAATATAACTGAGATTAGGTTTATTACATTTTAACCAAGCTAATAGTCTATAATTACCGAGTTCTAGAATAATAGAATTACAAATAAAATAAGAATAATAGAATAAGAATTTTGAAATTATCAACAAGAATTTTGCCTATAATTATCAAGAACTAGAATAATAGAATAACAAATTATCCAAAGTCTTTCATACTTTATAATTTTTGAAATTATTTGCAGAAGCATCTCAACCATTTGATTTCTATAATCATCTGATTTAATGATAGTCGGATTTTTAGATTAGTGATTTGGAAAAGGATATTATATAAAATTTACATGGTTCTATGGCATGTTATTTGAATTATGTCGTCGAACAGTATAACATAATATAATATATTATATTATATTATAAATAGAAGAAATTGTTGTCGTGATAATGTTCTATAATCATTTCTGCATCAACTTGCAAGGGAAAATCTGGATGTTTGAGAATTTAGAAAAGAATAAAGCTGTAAAATACTAATGAAGTTGTATAATAGTTAATTATAAAGCCACTTTGCTTGGAAGTTCACTTGTAATTGATGATTACTTAATTAAACAAGTTACCTTTGATTGGGGTGAAGCCTTTCTCTCTGAGAGCATAGAGCTGTTTAAATCCCATATAGCCACATGCATTCACAGTGGCATACATCACAACTGGAAGACCAGCTTCTTCCCCAGCTTTGATGGAGATTGGAGTAAAAGGATCAGAAACAATGCAGGTAATCGGAGGGTTGTTCTCCGATACGGTATTTTTGAGTTCTAAAAGTAGATCTTTAAAGGGTGCTAAGAAATTCTTGTTCATGGCATCACAAAGAGAAGGTATGTCTTGGGTGGCATCGATATCTGAAGGAGGGAGGCCATCAGGAATGGTTCTAAAATGGAAGCCAGGCAAGTCATCAAGGGCATGAGGTCCTCTTGACCTAAGGAAACGTTTGTGATTGAATTCTGTGTTGACAAACGTGATGTGAAGACCTTTGTAGTGAAGAAGCTTTGCAAGTTTAAGCATAGTCTTTATATGACCTTGGAGTGGACATGGGATCACAACAACATGAGGCTTCGAAATGGATCCCATATCTCTCTGCTTCCCTCTTACTAGCTAGCTTGTTTCTCTCTGTTCAGTCTCAATGAGTCTTTTCCTGTGATTTATAGCCAGAAATGCTTGTTTTTCTATTTCCAAATTTGTATCGTCCTTGAAATATTTTTTATTTTTATTTTATTAATGTCCAAGTCATTGTCGTTGTATTTTGTAATTTGCTTTTTAGATCTGTTTTCTTCTTTATATATTTGTATATAACTAAAAGAAAAAATTTTAAATGAAGATATTTTTTTTATTTTTAGTAGTTTATATGTTTTATTTTTTCTTTTCTTTTTTATACCTATCTTTTTTTTAAATAGAAAACAACTAATTAATTTTTGAATCACAACTCACAAGGATTTTACTAACTAATTAATTAAGCATATAAAAACTTATCAACAAAATTAGCTGGTGGTCTGTAACGCAACATTGCACTATCTCCAGCATCTATCATTGGCCTTTTTTCAATGAATGATAAACTTGTTTCACCAAATTATTTTGTATTGAAAATTATTATTAAAATATATATCAACTAGAAAACTTTATTTATAGCAATGAACATAATAAATTGAATTAAATTTATAATTAATTTAATCTGATAAAAGATTAAAAAAATCAATTATACAAATAATTGAAATCTTGGAAGTTGAATTATATGCAGTATCATTCATCCTTATCTTTTCACTAGCATTGGATAAATTGTTTTAGAATAACGAGATTAAAAACGTGTTTGGTAGTGTGGTTGCGGTTGCTTTTCAAATAGCTTTTCGTGTCGAAATACATGTCAATGATATTTTTTTATTTTTTAAAAATTATTTTTGATATCAGCACATCAAAACGATCCAAAAAGTACAAACCGCACTCAATTTTAACCAAAAAAAAATTCAAAATTTAACGAAACGCAATTCCAAATGTAATGTAAATCCACTTAAGTGTAGAAACCTGCAACAAAACACCGGGGGTGTTTGGAAGTGAATTTTAACTAGATTTTTATTAAAGTTTATTTTATTTATTTCAAATTAAAATTTTTAGTATTTTTTTTTATAGGTTTTATGTCCCAATAGAAAAATAAATTTTAGAAAGTAATAATATTTTAATATTTTTCAAAAATAAAACACTTTAAAAATATAGAGGAGAGTAATTAATTAACACCGACTGCTCAGCTTTCTCTCTCTCTCTCTCAACCACCCGCCCTTATTGCATACTTAAATTTACAGCACGTCATAAGGAAGAGTGGAGCCATCCCCTACGCGCTGTCACATTTAATGTCTGGAGCCAAGGGTTTTCACAATCCGAACAGCGAGGAGGATATTTTGAGGAGGAAACATGTTGATTTTGGAGCTCTAAGATATATAACGTAAAATTAGGTGCGAGTAAAAAGATTAAAAAATTAATTAAATTAAAAAATCTGGAAAAAAAAATTAAAAAAACTCAACTGTGAATAAAAACCGATTAAACCGATTAGAATTTTAAAAAAATTAACTGGTTTGGTTTAGTTTTATGAGCTTGAAACCGAAAAAACTGAACTGAAACTAAAAAAACTGAGCTAAAACTAAACAAAACTGAAAAAAACAGAGCTAAATCTGTTTGAAGTAGAAGAGGAAATCTTGTCATTAGCCAAACAAGGGAGCTCATTGGTGATGTTGTGGCAAAGGTTATGTAATTGGAGGAGAAGTTAGAGTGCCTCATCTATGTGACTTTTCATTGATGTTCATGTGTGTTTGTAGGCATATATATATAGAAGAAATGTTGCTATCGATGACAAAAAAATATGGTGCTTGTCTTGCAAAAAAAAAAAAGAAAGAAAGGTATTTGAGAAATAGAAAAATTAAGTGTATTATGCATTAAAATTGTTAATGCAAAAAAATTAAGAGAAAAAAATTAAGAAAAGAAAATATAGAAAGAAAAATATGTAACTGGTAGCCAAGCCAAGTCCGAGTGACTTCCTTGGTCACCTGGGCTTAATAGGCAATTAGTAGATTTGGTCGTCCAAGCCAGGGCTAGGCAAAAGTGCTTGGTCTCCCGGGCCAAGTCGAAGTGACGAGGGTGGCTGGTTGCCTAGGCCAGGACCAGGGCTATTTAGTTCAAGCCCATATATATATATATATATATATATATATATATATGGTATGTTAGTTGCCATCACAAGTCTTTTAAACAGAGCATTTAAAGGACTTGATAAGCAGAAGTGAGGGGAGGAAAACTAGTTTAATTTGTACATATGGTACATGTTCGTCGACCTGAAAATATTATCGTGGATAAGTTTGGGTGAGAGATGAATGCTTGAGCCTTTTGTGCTATGTTTGGATGTGGTTTTGTTAATGTATGGGGAGACGGATTCTAGATCCTTTTAAAAACAAGTGATCATACAGACTTGGAGAAAGATCCCTAATCACTTCAGAGACATTGAAGATACATTTGGAGACATTGAGATATTCTCACCGTTCATGGAGTCAAATGCCTAGCTGGCTTCACATGTCCGAAGTCAGAAACTATTAGTTTGGCGAGGCGTCAAAAGTATGAAAAGCAATTGCACGAGCTTTAACAGAAGTTTCAGTATTTCCAATGACAAAGTTAAACACAACTTCATCTGGATCTGCTGTTTGAATAAATGGAAAATCATTAGGACGAACGTCTTTCATACCAGGAGCCCAGTCTACTTTTGTCTCAAGACAGCCGTTGCTTAGATTGCTCAAATCTGCAGAACACAATCTTATTAGACCAAGCTCAAAATGAAAATTTATTGCACATAATCATTGATCTTGCCTGTGTGATTTAAGCTTGGTAATTTTTGTCGGAACGCGGGCATACCAAATTAATTAAATTGTAATATTGTTTTAATAATAATAAAGTGTATTAATAAAAAAGAAATCATTTAAAAGATAATTTCTAAAAATTTAAAACACCATTTACAATAAAATAAAATGAAAGCGATGTAAAAAATAAATAAAAAGAAAACAAAAAGAAATATAAAAGGAAATAATAATCAAATTAGTGATTTGTGTTTGTCCATATTTAAATACCATTGACACTATGAATAAGATGTATAGCTAAAATTAAATTCATTATACTTTAGTAAAGTTGATAATTTATGTAATATAAAAGAAAAATTGATAATCTATGCAAGATCAAAGAGAAACTGGTATCGCAATCAGGCTACACCTTGTTATAAACTAAATTATTTTTTATAAGCCAAATACTCCATGTTAGGCTGAAAAAAAATGAGATTCCAAGCCTGAATCCGAAATATATCTTCCACTAAAAAAGACTACTAATAAATAAATAAAAATCTAAGAGTAGGATGAATGCACCGGATACTCTTACCATCATAAAATTTGTATGATTTCTAGGATTATCTGATTTAATAATTGTCAGACTTTTAGATAAGTGATTTGGAAAAGGATATTATATAAAATTTACATGGTTCTATGGCATGTTATTTGAATTATGCCGTCGAACGTACAGTATATATAACATAATATAATATATTATATTATAAATAAAGGAAATTGTTGTCGTGATAATGCTTTAGAATCATTTCTCCATCAACTTGCAAGGGAGAATCTGGATGTTTGAAAATTTAGAAATGAATAAATTAGCTGCAAAATACTAAAGAAGTAGTATAACGGTGTATTAAAGCCACTTTACTTGGAAGTTCAGTTGTAATTGATGATAACTTAAATAATAAACAAGCATGTGAATTACCTTTGATTGGGGTGAAGCCTCTCTCTCTGAGAGCATGGAGCTGTTTAAATCCCATATAGCCACATGCATTCATAGTGGCATACATCACAACTGGAAGACCAACTTCTTCCCCAGCTTTGATGGAGATTGGAGCGAAGGGATCAGAAACAATGCAGGTAACCGGAGGGTTGTTCTCCGATACGGTATTTCTGAGTTCCAAAAGAAGGTCTATAAGGGGTGCTAACACTACCAGAAATTCGCTAAATACCAACGGATTTACCGACGGAATATTTTGGTCAGTAATTTGAGATCAGAATTACCGACGGACACTTTTCCGTTCGTAATTCAGTCGGTAATTACTGACGGAAACTTTTCCATCCGTAATTCCATCGGTAGATACCGACAGAATATTTTCGTCGGTATCTACCGACGGAATTACAGACGGAAAAGTTTCCGAATTAAAAAAAAGGCAGGTCGCTGACGTGGAGGTTTTGGTGGGTCATTTATTTTCTGACGACATCACTGACGGATTCAAAAATGACAGCCCGTACAGTGACGTGACCGGTGCGCCGTTTACATTGCCGACGGACTCACCGAGGGATTTGAAATGGCAGATCCGTACGGTGACGTGTCTATGTTTCCATCAGAATCACAGACGTGATCACCGACGGATTCACCGACGGAATATCCGTCGGGAAAAGTTAATATATGTCAGCTCTGCCGACCCTCTCCTCCCCTATTTCTCCTTCTTCTTTCCTAATCCCAACTCTCCCCATCTGCAAACAACCAGCCCCCCTCCCCCCCAAAAAAAAGTCTTCCTCATATCAGCACAATAAGTTATATTTCTTGAAGTTTTGTGGTCACAGCATCCGTGTTCTGATTTACCGAAAGATTTTATCAATTTTTGTAAGTAATTCTTTCTTTTTAAATTTTAATATTTAATTAAATGTCAATTATATTTTATCATTTTTTTAGTATTTGTTAGCAAATGTACATGTTTTATTGTTATTTCTCAAACAAACTTGTAGTATATGAATGTATAATTCTATACCTGTTATGGTTTGTTTTAGATTTTGTAAGATTATATTTGTTTGTAAACCGTTAAAACTTTATGGAACTACCAAGTACATGTGCTTGTTTTGAAATAATTAATAGCTTACTTAATGGGTCTGTTTAAAGTTTTGTCAATGGTATTGCGGAGTGGTAATTTCTGTAAATTTATATATTTTAATTTGTATGGACGTTGATAAATGATAATGAATATTTAATATTTATGAGAAGTTGTGATTGGTTTGTTGGATAATCTCGAGGTAAAGTAATATTTTTGCAAGTTTATTTACCTAACTTAGTTAATTAATACATTATGTCATCATAATTTTATAGAGGTTCGATATAAATCATGGATGATCGTTCATGGATGTATCGAGATTCACCCCAAGGATTGCGGAGGATGGATTATTGTAACGGGGTTCAGGGTTTTATTAATTTCGCAACATCTATTCCTAGAAATTTTACTGGAGGCGGTATTAGGTGTCCATGCAGGAAGTGTGAAAATAAAAAGTATCTACATCAAGATGTTGTAATGATGCATCTTCTACACAAAGGGTTTATGGAGAATTACCAGTGTTGGTATGCACATGGAGAAGTATTTGTTAGTGAGAGTGAGAGGGAGAGGAGAATGGAAGAAACGGTGGTTGGGTCTACTTCTAGTGCTAGCAACGATGTGCATGAAGCGGCAAATGACAACACTAATCCTTACAGAAATATGGTTATAGATGCAATGAGAATGAATCAAGGTAATGGCAGTCAATGTCCAATCGTAGAAGAAGAACCTAATGCAGATGCAGCTAGGTTTTTTGATTTGTTGAAAGATTCTGAAGAACCATTATGGGATGGCTGCACGAACCACAGTAAATTATCGGCCGTAGCACAGGTGTTCACCATCAAGTCAGATCACGGGTTGAGTGAGGCCGGGTATGACAAGATTATTGAATGGGCAAAAAGCATTTTACCCGGGGAACAGTCGAAAGAGAACTTCTATCTTTGCGAAGTCCATGATGAAACCCCTCGGTTTAGGATACCAAAAAATTGACATGTGCCCTAACTTCTGCATGTTATATTACCTTGAAAATGCTGAGATGACCGAGTGCATGACATGCGGGCATTCCCGTTACAAACCTAGAACTGGCAGGGGAAAGACTCTAGTGGCATATAAAAAACTTAGATACTTCCCGATCACACCTAGACTGCAGAGGTTATTCATGTCACCAAGGACTGCTGAGCACATGACATGACACCAAGCACACCATGCGGTTGATGGAGTGATGGTTCATCCTTCTGACGGCGAAGCGTGGAAATGCTTTAACAGTGTTTATCCTTACTTTTTAGCTGAATCAAGGAATGTGCGTCTTGGGTTGTGTACAGATGGATTCAACCCATTTAGGTCATTTGCTG
Organism: Populus deltoides; assembly: GCA_015852605.2. Lineage (NCBI taxonomy): Eukaryota > Viridiplantae > Streptophyta > Magnoliopsida > Malpighiales > Salicaceae > Populus > Populus deltoides. The sequence continues at coordinate 15,148,289 of CM027585.2, forward strand.
CTCCTTATTCTTGTTAGCCGGTTATACTCACGGTTTATAACTTGCCATCGGGAATGTGTATGAGGCCGGAGTTCATGTTTTTATCTACTGTCATACCCGGTCCAAAAAGCCCGGGGCGGAATATAGATGTTTGTCTTCGACCGTTGATTGATGAGTTGGCGCAGTTGGGTCTTCCGGAGCTCTGACTTATGATATATCGAGGAAACAAAATTTCCTTATGAGGGTGGCATTGATGTGGACTATCAATGATTTTCCAGCTTATGGAATGCTTTCTGGTTGGAGCACGCATGGGAAACTCGCATGTCCATACTGCATGGAAAACAACAAGGCATTCACGTTAGCAAATAGAGGTAAAACTTCTTTTTTTGACTGTCACCGTCGCTTCTTGCCACTTCATCACAGGTACAGAAAGAATAGAAAAGATTTCTTTGTTGGCAGAGTTGAAAAAGATGTTGCATCCCCGCGTCTTTCTGGTGAAGAATTGCATGATGTTGTCTCAGAGTATGGTGACATTGTGTTTGGCCTTCAATCAGGTAAGCAAAAGTTTCCTGGTTTTGGTTTGACCTATAATTGGGTAAAGCAAAGTATCTTTTTTGAGCTTCCTTATTGGAAGACCAATTTGCTCCGCCATAACCTTGACGTCATGCACATCGAAAAGAACATGTTTGAGAATATTTTCAACACCGTCATGGATGTGAAGGAGAAGACAAAGGACAACATCAAGGCTAGATTGGATATAGCTTTATACTGTAACCGTAAAAATATGGAGTTGGTTTATGATGAGTCACGGGTCGCAAAACCAAGAGCAAGCTTCGTGTTAGAGAAAAACGCACAACTGCTAGTCTACAAATGGCTTAAGAGTCTGCGTTTTCCGGATGGACATGCATCGAACATATCAAGGCTGGTTAATATAGAGGACTGCAGATTGTATGGAATGAAGAGTCATGACTTCCACGTGTTTATGCAAACACTCATCCCATTAGCTTTTCGTGATTTGTTGCCAAAGGGAATATGGGATGCACTCACGGAGATCAGTCATTTCTTCAGAGATATATGCTCCAGCAAGTTGAATGTTGATCACATTGAGAGGCTTCAAACGAATATCGTCGAGACACTATGCAAACTTGAGATGATATTCCCTCCATCATTTTTTGACTCAATGGAGCATCTCCCTATACATCTACCGTTCGAGGCAAAAGCTGGAGGACCGGTCCAATATAGATGGATGTACCCATTCGAACGGTTAGATATTACAGTTGCAATGTAATTCATATATAAAAGTATTTTATATGTTTTTCTTAATTGAAAATACTTGATTAATATTTCAATGCAGTTACTTGATTATATGGTCCTCATTTTTTTTTATTTCTATTTATTTTGTTTTGGATCCCTTTTTATTGAAAATTTCTTTTTCAATTTCATATCTCAACATTTTGTTGATTAGGAATTTGACTTCATAATTTTTTCGAGCTTGCCTTCTATGAGGTAATCCTTACTTCAGAATATGGGTGATAGGTTTGGAAGGCTAACCTAAGTTGACTTAGGTTTTTTTTATAATTTTTTTTTATAATTTTATCCTTCAATATTGAGTTTGTTGAAGGTTAAACTTTATTATTTTTTTTCTTTTTTTTATGGGGTTATCTTGATTTCAAGTACTAGGTCACGGGTTTGGCGTGTTAGCCCAAGTTAACTTGAGTCATTTCTTTTTTTAATTTATCTATTGTTGTTGCTTGTTTTTAATCATATTATTAAATTAACTGAGTTTATTAAATCTAGTAAAGTCAATAATCTGACTCTTTGATTATTTCTCCTTCTTTAAAAGCGCAACTATCTCCTAGAAAAATAAATTGACTCTTGATTCGTAACTTAGCACAAGACATCAATCTAGTTGCTCACGATATGTGAAAGAAAGGTGAAGAAAGAAGGTTACTTTTCATGCTTCTTTAGAGTATCCCTCTTGAATGATAGATATGAAATATTGGTTTTGTTGACCTGGAATAATAAAGTAAATGATTAATGATCTAACCATGAACAATCCCTTCTCTCTGACTAGCAAGCTACCTTCACTATGTTCAATCTCAATGAGACTTTTCCTGTCATTTATAGCCAGCAGTGCTTGTTTTTCTATTTCCAAATCTTGGATCTTCCTTGATTTTGTTTATTTTTAATTAACGTCATGTTCCGCTAGGTCATTGTATTATTTCAGTGATCACTATCACTAAGTACCTCCAAGTTGCAGGGATTTTTTTAATTAATTATTACTATATCATATTATATCTTCCTAGCAAAATTACCTGATGACATGTGGGTTGTTGCTCTAATCCCAGGTTGACTTCAACTAAGTTTTAAAACTTTAATCAAAACGGTGTTATTTTAATTTAAAAAAATAAATAATTAATAAATTATAATTGAAGTTTTAATCGGGTGTTGTCAAGTCACCAGAACAATTAAATTTTTGAACTTTTTTTTTTTTTAAATTTGATCCAGATCTAGGCCAGATTAGTAGGTCTTGTGTTTCAAAACCATGCTCCCACCTGATTAATAGATGTGAATCGTTGCCAAGGTAGGAGAAACTTCATGATCAATGATCTAATCACATCAACAATCCATGGTAGCTTTGAAATATAGAATGCCAAAAGTGGGCCTACACCATGTTCGAAAATGGATCATTTATTTATTATGATATTTAAATTCCAATAAAATGCAACAGACAGGGAAGGAAATTTGATCTTTTCAGAAACAAACGAAATTTGATCTTTTCATGATTTTTTTTTATTCTAGTGTGACTACGATCTAATTGTTTGAAGAGATTATTTCATGGATGAACTTGTCCAAATTAATGGATGATGTACCCTCTGGCCCAACAGCTTCTTCAGCCAATCTTTTCCACTGCATAGCCTTTGCCCTCATTTTCTCACCCTTTTCCCCTTCCATTAGCTCCTTCACCAGCATCTCCACTTCTTCCCTCTTGACGTTATTATCAATCTCCATTCCGACTCCCCACTCATTGCAGCTATATCTACAGTTCATTGCTTGATCAGCGAAGAAGGGCCAACACACCATTGGAACACCAGCACACAAGCTCTCAATGGTTGAACCCCAGCCACTATGAGTTAGAAACCCTCCAACTGCTGGATGGTTAAGCACTTCCTCTTGTGGACACCAACTTGTAATAAAGCCTCGCTTTTCAGTTTCCTCTGCAAATTCAGCTGGTAAAACAGCTGATTCACCGACGACCAAATCTGGCCTTATAATCCACAAGAATGGGATATTACTATTAACTAATCCCATTGCAAACTCCACCAGTTGATCAGCTGTCATCACTGTTATGCTTCCAAAATTCACGTACACCACTGATTTGGGTTCCTTTGTTTCCAGCCATTGGAGACACTCATGGTCTTCTTTCCACAGACTGTAACCAATAGACTTCAAGCCATTTTCTTCGAATTGATTTAGGAGTAACTGGGGTGGACCGATGGAATAAACTCGAGGGAAAATAGTGGAAAGGCCATCTAAAACTTCTGGTTCCAAGGCGTCAAAAGTATGAAAAGCAATTGCACGAGCTTTAACAGAAGTCTCAGCAACCCCAATGACAAAGTTAAATACAACTTCATCTGGATCTGTTGTTTGAATAAATGGAAAATCTTTAAGACGAACGTCTTTCATACCAGGAGCCCAGTCTACTTTTGTCTCAAGATAGCCGTTGCTTAGATTGCTCAAATCTGCAAAACACAATCTTATTAGACCAAGCTCAAAATGAAATTTTTTTGCACATAATCATTGATCTTGCCTGTGTGATTTAAGCTTGGTAATTTTTGTCGGAACGCGGGCATACCAAATTAATTAAATTCTAATATTTTTTCAATAATAATAAAGTGTATTAATAAAAAATAAATCATTTAAAAGATAATTTCTAAAATGTTGAGTAAAATAAAATGAATGCGCCGTAAATGAGATAAAGAGAGAACAAAAAGAAATATAAAAGAAAAAAGCAATCAACTTAGTGATTCATATTTTTTTCACATCCAAATACTATCTGTATTATGAATACGATCATTATCATTATAGCTGAAATTGTATTCATTACACTTTAGCCAAACAAATAATCTATGCAATATGCAAGATTAATGAGAAACCGGAAACTCAATCCAGTTTCACCTTGTTAAAAATGAGGATACTCTCCACCATCATAAGAATTTTACCTATAATTACCGAGTACGAGCTAGAATATTATTAGAATAACAAATGATCTGAAATCTCTCATACCCTATAATTTTTGAAATTATTTGTAGAAGGATCTCAACCATTTGATTTCTAGGATAATCTGATTTAATGATTGTCAGATTTTTAGAGAAGTGATTTGGAAAAGGATATTATATAAAATTTACATGGTTCTATGGCATGTTATTTGAATTATGCCGTCGAACGTACAGTATATATAGCATAATATAATATATTATATTATAAATAAAAGAAATTGTTGTCGTGGTCATGTTTTATAATCATTTCTCCATCAACTTGCAAGGGAAAATCTGGATGTTTGAAAATTTAGAAAAGAATAAAGCTGTAAAATACTAATGAAGTAGTATAATAGTAATAAAGCCACTTTGCTTGGAAGTTCACTTGCAATTAAACAAGCATGTGAATATACCTTTGATGGGGGTGAAGCCTTTCTTTCTGAGAGCATAGAGCTGTTTAAATCCCATATAGCCACATGCATTCATAGTGGCATACATCACAACTGGAAGACCAACTTCTTCCCCAGCTTTGATGGAGAATGGAGCAAAAGGATCAGAAACAATGCAGGTAATCGGAGGGTTGTTCTCCGATATGGTATTTTTGAGTTGTAAAAGAAGATCTTTAAAGGGTGCTAAGAAATTCTTGTTCATGGCATCACAAAGAGAAGGAATGTCTTGGGTGGCATCAATATCTGAAGGAGGGAGACCATCGGGAATGGTTCTAAAATGGAAGCCAGGCAAGTCATCAAGGGCATGAGGTCCTCTTGACCTAAGGAAACGTTTGTGATTGAATTCTGTGCTGACAAACGTGATGTGAAGACCTTTGTAGTGAAGAAGCTTTGCAAGTTTAAGCATAGTCTTTATATGACCTTGGAGTGGACATGGGATCACAACAACATGAGTCTTCGAAATGGATCCCATATCTCTCTTACTAGCTAGCTTGCTTGCTTCTGTCTGTACAGTCTCAATGATTCTTTTCCTGTCATTTATAGCCAGAAATGCTTGTTTTTCTATTTCCAAATTTGTATCTTCCTTCAACTTTTTTATTTTTATTTTTATTTTATTAATTCATGTTTTCCCAGGTCATTGTAGTTGTACTCTAGTGATAACGACGAGAAATTTTCCAAGCACGAGGGAATAACAAGTAGTTTTTTATTAGTTGTTTTTTTGGATTTATTTTTTAAATTAATTATAATTAGAAGAGAAAATTTTAAATGAAAATATTTCTTTTAATATTTGTCTCTCTTTTTTTAAGGCAGATCAGACATAACCAATAAAAAGCAACTAATTAATTTTTGAATCACGGCTCACAAGTACCTCCAAAAGGCAAGGATTTTACTAATTAATTATTACTACAATATATAAAATCTGACCAGCAAAACTAGCTGGTGGCTTGTAACGCAACATTGCACCATCTCCAGCATCCATCACTGGCCCTTTTTCAATGAATGATAAGCTTGTTTGGCCCAGTTATTTTTTCGTTGAGAATTATTATTAAAATATATAAGCAACTAGAAAACTTTATTTATAGCAATGAACATAATAGATTGAATTAAATTTATAATTAATTTAATATAACGGATGATTAAAAAAATAGAAGTGTACAGTATTATTCATCCATTTCTTTTTCCGAAGAGTTTTGATTTTCTACTTAAATATTATCAATTTAAGTGATATAAATCTCATGGTTACTGAAGATTTATCAGTTCATTAACTTTAAAGCCCTGAAAAATTAATTGAAGTGCTTATAAACTAATTCGGAGATCCATGGTTAAACAAAAAAAATTTGAAGTAAAAAACTTAATATGAGATTTGAATTTTAACTTGTTTTTTATTAAAATTTATTTTTTTATATTAAATTAAATTTTTTAATATTTTTATATCTGTTGGTATTAAAAATAAAAAATATTATTTTAATATTTTTATAAAAATAAAACACTTCATGACACTATTTATGGCGAGGTGCTTACTTAATGCTCTTCCTTTCATACTCCTCGTATCGATATGCTCTCACCTGCATTTCGTAAAACGCAGTGTCTCGTTGCGGGCGAGGAGAATAATTAATTAACACCGACTGCCCATCTCTCTCTGAGCCACCGGCCCATATTCTCATGATAAGACACGTTGATTTTGGAGCTCTAGGATATAGAAAGTAAAATATTACACATTTACTCTCTCTACAATTTACTTATTCCAAGCATTAAAGAAGAATTAATTGTACATCATTAAACACATTATCCATTCATTATCATAAATATTTTGTATTTATTTATATAATAACTAATTTAGACATGTTGATTTTTTTTAAGTAGCATGTTTTTCTAAAAGATATAAAACTCGTTAAAACAAAGACAGCCTAAATAAATTAGAAAATTAAAAATTCTAATAATGAAAGAAAAAAACAATAAAACTCGTAAACAAGCAAGAAAATCTATAAAAAAAAAATAACAAAACTCAGTTGAACAACACTTGTTGGGACTAATTTGGAGGCCTTCTAGACCTCATTTTGTTATCGCAAGCCAACCTCTTTACAGAACTAGGTATGAACAGTCTCCTGACAATGGTCATGATGAAATCATGAAAAAACTTTAAATACCAAAATTAATTTTCTTGACCAGTGAATTGGGTAGATGAGTGATTCCTGTAAAACCAATTTTTTGTTAGGACAGAAGACACATTCATACTTAAGTAAGTACTTGTATATACGGAAATAACAATGAACAAGGAGAAAATACATAGAAGGTGTAAGGAAAGTCATCTAGGTGTTGCAAGATTGTGGATTTGGTTGGTAACTAGGTGTATTTATACACCTAAACTTGTAATTTCTTTATATATATATATATATATATATATATATATATATTATTCTTTTTTATTTCATATTTGATTTGTTTTTTCTTTCATCCATTATCGTTGATATTTGATTTCTTAATACATCACACATTCTTGTAAAATTAGTTTGATTTGAATTGAATTAATCCACTTTTTTTTTTTATCTAAACCACCAACCGACATCATATCCGCCATCAATGGTGTTCCTCCATTAACAAAACCCCCCCAGGAAACGGCTGGATCTTCATCATCAACTTTTTTAATTTGTTTATTATACATTAAATACAGATTCACGTACAGAGATGAGCTGTGAGGAGATTGAAACCGACTACATTTTTGGGATGCGCTATTTCTCAATTTGAGGATTATTAAAGATTAAATAAAATAAAAGGAATATATAGCTAGTAAATCTATTGTTGTATTTGTAGTTAAAAAAAACAATAGCTAAAAACATATCTGAGAACGTGAATTGCATTGCAGCTATACTAGCGTTTTTAAACACATTATTATTATATATTATTATTATTATTATTATGAAAAGTTTTGCTTTATGGACCAACAATTATTGACTTAATTATACAACCCCAAGTATTTTTAATCTGGAATCTAGTTGTTGAATATCCATTTATTGCTTTACAGATCGCAAAGTTTAGTTCCTGTTAAAGAAAGAAGAAGGAGAAGAAAGCCATCGATGATGAAACTGCTGTCGACAACACTCGATTCATTGCCTATGGAGATCGAGTGTTTCTATGTTTTTAAAGGAACTGCTTTTGGTCTATCCATCAAACACCAGTGCAAGTAACGCGTTGTCTTGTCCAGATACTTTACTAGTCCCATGTTCCCAACACTACATTAGTTTTTACAGTTGTAAACTTGTAAATCTATAATTCTGTGATCAAGCAGGAAAATGATAATTAATCTCTTAAACACTGTTCCAGAATTTGAGATTACCATCTAGGAAAAACTTGGCACCAAAAAGAAAAAGGAAAGTCTTTCTATCTGTCACAATTTGACACATCGCTCAAATTAATCTTAAATCTTGTATATTATTTTCAAGAAATACATTTCAATTTACTGGATTCTGTATGCAATTTTTACATGAAGGAAAAATATATCAGACTAATTTTGAAGGCTAGCTTAACTGGTCAGGTCTTGAGTTTGTTTCTTAATGGTCACGAGTTCAAGTCCTTTCAGGACCACTGAGGCTTACATAGTTGTTAACTTCAAGGTTTGTAGGATTAATCGAGGTATATGCAAGCTGGGCCGGACACCCACGTTAATTAAAAAAAATTAACAATATAGCAGACCACATAATACAAAGGCAGGTAATCATCATGCAAAATGTTGAATGCTTTTCGACCGCTGCCTATCATGTTGAATGCTTTTCGACCGCTGCCGATTTCTTTCTCATTGTCCAGAATGCAGCAAAGTATCGGTTCTGCAAAAAAATCAAAGTCAAATATGTTTGCAAATACCACGCCAGCATGAGCTGAAGGTAAACTCTGTAACTACAAAAGTCAGATCTGATTAGCAAAAGGGAATTTGGTGGCCTTCATTGGCCTAAAAGAAAGAGAAGGGATCTAGCATGCTGGGGACTCATGACATAGGTAAGCACATTTGGTGAGCGAGTTTGTTAAGCCACAACAGAAGCTTCTGAGTCCTTAGATCACTTCTATAAATACTGCACAGATGATATTTTGAGGAGGAGAGGCACCGTCCCCCATCCCCACTTTTTAAATTTATAAAGCAGGCAGAGAAAACATTTAACAGAGAATTTCCAACATGAGTCTGAGAAGCTTACTTGCATCATTGATCGAGGATTTGTAGTGTAGGTTGTCTCAATTGTCTTTTCCTTCTGCAGTTCATAAATAGAACAGTACATTTTTAAATTACTGGGAGATGCTGTCAGCAAAGAAAAGCATTCGGTCATGCAAGATAACCAAAAATATACGGAGTTGAGATTATTACCTCAACTTCAAACCCATAATTAAACGCAACACACTTTACATCTTCCAAGCTCAGTTCAATGGACATCTCCTAAAGGAAAAGGGGTTAATGCATTAGAAAGAAACCAGCATCAAAACAGCACCATATATATGTATATATATATGAACATTGTGGAAAAATGAAGCTTACATCTTCTTGTCCATACATGCCTGCAAAATGATACAGGAGTGGTCCCAGATTTATCCAAACCTGTCATCACCTAAGTGAGCTAATTCCATGGTGAAAAATAACAGAAAATGTAGTGTTTCAAACAGCTTCAAGGAACTCACCCCCCCATCTTTCAAAATCCTTGATATGATTTCAATGTATTCAACAATGTTGTGTGCCGTATCGATAAAAAAACAAGTTACAACTGCATCCCAAACTCCTGCATATCATACAAATACTCTCCATAAGAATTACCTTCAAAGCAAGTACATTGCAAGAATAATTTGTGCCTATGATACCATGTCTAGTTTTCTGCAAATTAAAGTACTATTACATAAATAAAAGTTTCATTAGCAAGGAATAAAATTAATCAAAATATCTGCCCATTTCAGTGGCCAAAGTTCCAGCAATTATTTGTACCATGAACAATTAAAAGGAATTAAATTCTCCTACCTACTTGGACTTGGATCACTATAGACTTCAACAAAGTCACCACCACACATGGAGAATCCTTCAGTAATCCCTGCACTGCTTGTTATAAAAGTCAATATGGATTTAAAATGACATGCAGATAGTTATCGTTAAAAAATTTATGCAAAGTTTATGAAGGTGAAAAAAATACTAAGTGCAGCATGAATACCTTGCTGGATGAATATCTGGGAATGAAACAGGACGGAGTTGGTCACTGTCTGAAAGTGAATTGCAATTGCTATGGATCCAAGGATATATAGTCCATTCCCCTGCATTCTGGGTCCTAATACAATCAAACTACCCATTACTAAAGAAAGGGAGAGAGTGATATTCATTCATTCAAAGATTAATTACTGCCAAGAGCATACATACAGTAAGATTAGCAAGAAATTATTAGAAGTCCTTACTGATTAAGAATAAAACTTGAGCATATCATCATGTAGTATGAAAATTCATTTCCCTGGCTCACGAAACCTGCATTATCATATGATAAGTGTTGGGCTCCATATAAAGTTGCCAAAATAGAATTTGTAATAACTTCACATCTTTAATACATAACCAAAAATGAAATCTCCAAGGCCAGACGCCCAAGACCAGCACCAGGAACTAAACATGTAGGGGGACCGTGCAATGAATTTATGGTTATATAGTAAATAAAACATTATTCCATGACAGATTATACATCATTCTGTATATCACAATCACTAAGCACAAAATTGCATTCCTAAAATGGTAAACACATAAGGAAATTATGTACCTTTTGTTGCAACGACTAGGGAATAAAGAATTGAGCTCTTCAAGAATAGGCTTGTAGCACTGATCACGTTCTTTCTGTCCCTGCATCAGTGTAGGAACAGTGGGAACACATAAACCTTGGCCTCAGAAATCACAGATGATGAGTTAGAAACAGGAAAGCAATGACGCATCATTACCTCTGCTGCCCAGTCTCTTACTATGTTTCTTATTATACAACGGACCTATGAAAATGGAAAAACAATGGCAGCATGAGTCATCACACATTCCACAAAGAACACCAATTGTATCCAGTGTTGTCAAAGGCAAAATGCGTTAAAAGACACCAAACCTGTAAAATGCCTGAAGCGCTAAGTGCTCCTAAATGAACCAAGGCGATATACTATAAATTTATTTTTAAATCTAATATATATATATATATATATATATATATATATATATATCTTCTCAATTAAGATTAGATAATTAGAAAATAAAAAAATATATATAAAATACCATAACATAGTCATATAAAGTTATATTATTCACCCTTAAAAAAAATAGATACTTTATAGTAAGTAGCCAAACAGATTAAAAAAATAATTAAATATCAGTTAAAAAAATAAACAAATAGGACAAAACAGAAATCAATTAAAAAAAAATCCAACAGAAAAAGAAGAAATTCAAGCAGGCACTAGCCTTAACGCTTTGCACCCACTCACAAGGTGCTCGCCTAGGTGGCACTTCATTGAAATTTAGGGGTGAGCAAATAAACCGAAAAACCGATTAAACCGAGAAAACCGGAAAAAAATAACCAAAAAAACTGAACTGTGAAAAAAACTGATTAAACCGATTAAAATTTTAAAAAAACCAACCGGTTCGGTTCAGTTTCGATTTTATAAGCCTGAAACCGAAAAAACCAAACCGAACCGAAAAAACCGAGCCAAACCAGTTTTGAACCGGTTTTTGTCCTAAAAAACCGAACCAAAACCGATCAGTTTGAGCCGGTTTTGGTTTTTTTAAAAAAAAATTTTGGTTTGGTTATTTTCTTTTAATAAAAACCGAACCGAACCGAAAATAATCACCCTAGTGAAATCCAACACCCGAGGCTAGTAAAGGCGCTGGGGCCTCGCCTCTCCTAGCTTGGAGCGCCTTGGCGAGCGCCTCGGCACCTCATGACAACACTGATTGTATCTTGTGTGTGTGAGATCCATTTTTTTTCCTTCATTATTCCCATACATCATATGCTAATTCATGACCAATTCATCAGTGTTTTTGCTCACAGATCCATCTTAATTATCCAAAACAATAATTTCAAAGTTGAATTATTGACCCAAATTTGAAGATTCATCAAACCAATATAAGGCAAAAAAGAATGACTTTCATCAGCCATGTCAATTACATGTGACCTCATTAAAATAACTTAGAATTAAGATATAAAAAAAAATCATTGTTTATTCACATATTTTACCATATAAATAAGGTAGCAAAGCTTGCAAAGTTTGCTTATGCGCCAAGATAACCAATATACCTTATCAACATCAACCAGGGGAACATGCAACTGAAATGATGAATCCAACCAATCACGAGGTGATGACGGGACCTGAATGTACATTGTTATATGCATGAAAGTAAGTTTCACTATACATAGAATAAGAAGAAAATGATGGCTTGAAGAGAAATTCATTGCAAATCTAGCAAAAAACAAAAACTAATTATAAACAAACCTTGAGATAAAATAGGCAAACTAAATAGCATTACATTTCCATTGGAATCAGAAACATGATTCCCACAACATTCAGCTGTCATTTTGTTATTTTCCTCGCCTGCCAGACAGCTCCCAGTATCAGACCCATGACAACCTTCAATTTGCACTTCCTGTTGTTATCTACAGAAGTCAAACTTCTAAATGAAAAGACATAGAAGTGGAAGAAATTTTTTTTGCAGTTTAGGCAGTCACTATACAAAACATCACATGGCCATTTTGCAGAGACCTCATTGGCCGTCAAACCCTCTGCTAGTTTGCTCATCACATTGCTTGATTCCCCACAGCAAGCTTCATCAAGTTTGGAACAACTTCCCCTAGCTGTGGTAGACTCATGAGAGCAAACATTCCCATCATTTGGCGGCCGTTCAAAATGCAATTCCCCACAGTCATCAATGTCCTGGCTCATATCCAGGGGTGGCTCAAATGCCTGACAAGTGATTGCTAATCATAATAAAAATAATATACCTTATTTTTTTCCATAGAAATCACATAATATTACAGAATTAAAACATCAAACAAAAGGAGATGTGAAAATAAAGATGTATAGTAGAGCATCAAAAGAGAAAATCAATAAAGAGAACATAGAGCTCATCTGACCTGAAGCATATTAAATATGAAATACGAATTTAAAGAAATACACCTGCAGAATAAAAAAGCAAATTGTTCACAAACTCCAACATTACACTAACTTAATATTTCTTTTCCATACTCAAGGCAATTGCTTTCTAAGAGTCTGCTCATGTGTCTGTGTGAACTTGTGAAACCTAAACCAAGCAATAGCACTCTCGGGGAATTACCTTCTTAGACTTTGAAACTTCAAAGGGTAGTGTGATAACAAAGCCTGTAAAATATATTTAAGAAAAACAGATAATCCCGTGTTATCCAAAATCCATTATCATCACAAGAACGTATATAATTCATAAATTTTTCCTTGTAACAGAGCCAAAAATCAAAACTTTCTGGCGTATATTCAAGCCGTAAATATTAGATATTGCAAATAAAATTCAAATTCCTAAATTCCAGTTTAGTCACAGTAAAACAAAAATTTAACATACAATTTAATATCTATATTCACAATTCAAAAATTACTTTAAGAATATTGCAGTCACAATGCTGCTGGTTTCAGTGACTTCAAGTCAATGCACCTGGTGGGGTAGTTAGTGACTTAACTTTAATTCCATTAAAATGAATAATCAGTGACACAAAATTAAGTTAGCAGTACAGCAAATTCATTTTTTCTAAATCCCATTTCCCTTTAATTCCTAATTCAGTAGCTTCCTATTTCATTTCCCATAACTTTACTCAATCTTTCAAGATTTCAAGAAAACAGTTAAAGAAAAAAAACCCCAAGAACCCACTTTGTGAGAAGGAGGAAGCTTCCTAAACGATCTTTCGTATCTTTTCACATCCTCTTCTGCTGCCTCTGGATAACTACACACAAAAGATCCAATCAAAACAAAAAAGAAAGAGAGAAAGGAAATTGAGAGAGAAAGAGGCAATAAAATTACTTAAGGTAGGCACTGATTATGCGCCGGAGAGATTTTATTTCAAGGGATTCTTCAAGTTTTCTTTGATGAAGTCGTTCTACGTCTTCTTCTTGTTCTTGACGAGGCTTCATTTTTCTTTCTCGGTTTTGCATCTTCGAAAATGGAAGCGAAGTAGTTTCGTGTGGCGACAAAGCTAGGCGAGAAACATTTGTTGATCTAGGGCTTCAATATTTACCTGATTGGATTAGATGAAGCTAATCATAATTTTCCTTGGAAACGATGCTTTTGATAGAAAAATTATTTTTGTTAAAAATTAAGAAATAGAGATACATGAACAAGAAAAGGGGAGTTTTGATTCAGATATATATATTTTTTTCTCCTTAATTAAAATAATTTAATTTTTTAAAAAATATTTATTTTAATTACTTTTAGTTTTTATTGAAAAATAATGCAACTAATAAAGAAGACATGTTTTTATTGGGGAAAAAAAGCATGAATAAAAAAAAAAGTTTTTGCTGAAGAAAAAAACATTTTTTACTCTAGAATTTAATTAATTGGTTGTCTTTATATATATATATATATATATATATATATATATATATATATAATTATCACAAAATTAAATAAAAAAATTTTTAAAAAAAACCTCATGACCGCATACCACTAACGTTGTATAAACACAGGGTGATAAATGTTTTTAAATTAACATAAATTTTCAGGTCAATTTATGTGTATTTTAATTAATCTTACAAATTATCTTACAAATTTTAAATTTAATAACCAGGAAAATATACAGTAATTCTAAAGTTCATAAGACTCGGTTAAGGAATGCTTTTAAATTAACTCTAATAAAATAGGGTTTAAGTACATTAATTTCACAATAAAAACCCCACGTTGATTATTCCAGAAGAAAAAACACAACGCTGCTGAACGTGGCTAAGATTAAAAGTTCTCCAGATAAAGTGATGGAGGCAGTGCTGTGTGGTCCTAAGTTAGATTCCCTTTCGCACACAAACAAAAACAATTGCAGCAGAAATTTTATTATTGCTCTATACAAATACCAGAACTTCTTCTGAGCATGCAAAGGAGCAAACAGAGAGAGAAAGGGCAAAAAAAACAAGAAAAAACAAGAAAAAGGGGGGGGGGGATTTAAAGAGATGGCTTGTAATATTTCAGCTGATCATAAGCCTCATGCTGTCTGCATTCCCACCCCAGCTCAGAGCCACATAAAATCAGTGCTTAAACTAGCAAAACTATTACATTACAAAGGCTTTCACATTACCTTTGTCAATACAGAGTTCAATCACAGACGTTTACTTAAATCTAGAGGTCCTGATTCCATGAATGGTTTGCCCGATTTTCGGTTTGAATCCATTCCGGATGGCCTCCCTCCTTCGGATGAGAATGCCACCCAGAATACGTATGCAGTTTGCGAGGCTTCCAGGAAGAACTTACTGGGTCCATTTAATGACCTGCTTGACAAGTTGAATGACACAGCTTCTTCAGATGCCCCCCCAGTGACTTGCATCGTCTCTGATGGTTTCATGCCAGTCGCTGTCGATGCTGCTGCGATGCACGAAATTCCTATTGCGTTGTTCTTTACTATCTCTGCTTGCAGCTTCATGGGGATTGAACAATTTCAAGCACTCAAAGAAAAAGGCCTTACGCCACTAAAAGGTATGGACAAAGAAAAAAAAAAACTATAGTTTCATTAAGATTTGTAGTTGCTTGAAATGTCTCCAAATAAATAAATTATTGCACCAGTCAGGCTCAATAATCCACACTCACAAAGAGAGGATTTCTACAATAATCACTTTGTTTATAGTTATTCCCTCATAATTAATTATTTGAGTGGACTTCAGCGGAGTTGTACTCGTGAATATTTTCTCCTACAAGTATACTATTTCCTTTAATTATTCATGCTTTTAACTAGGACACAAGCTAGGGAACCTTCTTTATATTTATTTTATTTTTCTCTGTTTCTTCAGTCATTTTTATTCACTTGCTAGCATAACGTTTATAAGAAAAAAAAAATAGCTCCAATACTGAAAGCTATATATACGTTCAATTTTTGTTTGCAGATGAGAGCTTTCTCACAAATGGCTACTTGGACAAAGTGGTAGATTGGATCCCAGGAATGAGAGATATAAAGTTAAGGGACCTTCCCAGTTTTGTTCGAACAACAGATCCTGATGATTATATGTTTAACTTCGGCGTGGAATGTGCTGAGAGGGCTTCTGAAGGTTCTGCCGTTATTTTCCATACTTTTGATGCTTTGGAGCAAGAGGTTCTGAATGCCCTTTACTCCATGTTTCCTCGTGTCTATGCGATGGGTCCACTTCAGTTGCTTCTCAATAAAATTCAAGAAGATGATCTGAATTCTATTGGATGTAATCTATGGAAAGAAGAAGTTGAGTGTCTCCAATGGCTGGATTCCCAGAAACCCAACTCTGTCGTTTATGTTAATTTTGGCAGCGTAGCGGTCGCTACAAAGCAGCAGCTCATTGAATTTGGAACGGGACTTGCAAAAAGCGGTCACCCATTTTTATGGATCATAAGACCTGACATGATCGCTGGCGACAGTGCGATATTGCCGCCAGAATTCACTGAAGAAACTAAAGACAGGTGCTTTATTTCAAGCTGGTGTCCACAAGAGGAAGTCCTCGACCACCCATCAGTTGGAGGTTTCCTAACACATTGTGGTTGGGGTTCCACAATTGAGAGCATTTCTTCTGGCGTGCCTATGCTTTGTTGGCCATCCTTCGGTGATCAGCAAACAAACTGTCGGTATACATGCAATGAGTGGGCAATTGGAATGGAGATTGATAGCAATGTGACGAGAGAAAATGTGGAAAAACAAGTGAGAGAGTTGATGGAAGGAGAAGAAGGTAAGAAAATGAAGAAGAAAGCCATGGAGTGGAAAAAATTAGCCGAGGAGGCCACTGGGCCCGGTGGTTCATCATCCATGAATTTAGACAGGCTGGTGACGGAAGTGCTTTTGTCATAAAAATAATATTATGGTCTGTTTATCAGAAAAAAAATAATTAAATCTCAAGAAAAATGTATTATTTTCAAGGTGATTATGGTGTTTGCATTGCCAAATAATTTACATTTATTTTCTTAGTTTTAGATTTTTTTTTTCTTAATTAGATTTGAGGATTTTCTATTTAAATAGTCTTACATATTATATTAAATTAATTTTATAAATTATTAAATTTACAAAACAAATTTTCTGATTGTAACGTTATTAAGTTTTTAATTTATAAAAATAAATCAAGCAGTGCTCCCTCTCGGCAGGAAACACTCCCTCTATGCATCAGTTTTTTTCCCTTCCAGCTCAAGCCCTCTCTCCTGCGAGTTCTCTCTCCTTTCTCTCTCTGTGCCTCAATTTTCAAAGAGAAAGACAGAAAAGGTATGATTATACTCACTCTCTGACTATCTAATTATTTTATGGTTTTTGTTTCTATACGTTGTCTTCATCTTAAGAATCGTCTGCTTTTTGCTTTTGACTCTTCAGCTGAGTCGGGTATATTGTAAAGGCTAGATCGGTGGAGTTTATTTTTTTATTATTATTTAAAAATATATTAAAATAATATTTATTTTATTTTTTAAAATTTATTTTTAACACTAAATCATCAAAACAATAAATACGAGGAATAAACGTATGCTGTGGGCCACTTGAATGAATCCATAAAACAAGGTGTTTATTAGCTTTTTATTTCTTTTTCCAGCTTTTCTAGTGTATTAAAAGTAATAGAGCGTAAATTACTATAATTTTTTATTTTCTTTTATTATATACTCACTTCACTTAGAATACTCTTAAATAGTAAAAGGATATTAAAAAAAAGCCTAATTAATTATGTTATTTCATTTATTATTACTATTTTATTTTATTTTTTTGCTTTCACACTATGCTTTAATTCTGTGCCTATGCATTGTTGGCCATTCTCTGGTGATCAATGAACAAACTGCAAGTATACATGCACTGAATGGGGAGTTGAAATTGAGACAATGTGGAGAAGCTTGTGATAGAGTTGTTGGAAGGGGAGAGGTGAGAAAATGAAGAAAAAAAAGTCACAGAATAGAAAAATTGGCCACTGACCCCAGTTGTGAATTTAGACAGTGTTTCACACTATTTATTTTTTTTATTTTAAATTAATATGTTTTTGATATTTTTAAATTATTTTATATTAAAAATAAATTATTTTTAAAAAATATTATTTTAATATAAAAAAACATTTTAACACGTAAGTGACGGAAGTGCTTTCATCATTTTCATCATGAGGGAGAAGAAAAAGTTTCTTTGTTAAAATATAATTAAAGGCCAAGACAAATGTGTTGTTTTCAAGGCGAGTAGTGTTGATACGTTGTTTCATAATATTTCATATAAACACATACGATATCCTGAGCTTTTCTGATATAAATTATTGCTAAATATTATTATGGCTGGCTGGTGTTGACTGTTGAGTCTTTTTCCTAAATGATGCAGTACTTGCTGCAGTAATTTTACCGAAGGACAGGAGAGTCCGCTCAAGGGATTTGTGTCCACTGCTTTAATAAATTACTGTCCTCTGGTTTTTGTTTCTTCTGAAGAATTCTCGACCTGCGGCTTGCTTTTGATTCTTCCGTCAAGCTGACTTCACGTCCACTTGGGTGTTTTCTGATCATATTCTAAATTGAGAATGGGGATGGTTTCTCTATTTCCACTGTAAATAAAGAGGTTGAGTGAGAGGAAAGTGAAGGGGAGAGAGAGAGAGAGAGAGAGAGAGAGCTTGAAGAGAGTTGTCTTTGTTTTGTATCTGATCTCAAAATCTAAATTGAAGTTCGGTTTTTGATCGATTTAATCTTCCAGAAGCACCACCAGTCTCTGTTGTAATAAATTAACGAAGAACAAAAAAGGCCTGCAGTATCTATCCTTACAGATATTTTTTCAAAAACAAGACTATTTTTTAGAATTCAACAAGTTTTTTTTTTAAAAAATAAAAATTATAAGAACAGTTAGATCTTTTGTTTAAAAAATATATATAGGCATGCACGGGGTAAGCAGATATTTTTTTCTTGCTCAGCTCAATCTTATACATGGTAGCTATCTATCATTTTCTTTATTAATTACTATTTCATCTTAAAGTTTATTATATAAATACCATATATAGGTCTTATTTTTCTAATATAGAATAAAAAACCTTGTATATACTTTATATTTACAAAAAAAATAATTTAATACAGAATAAAAAAAATTAAATTAATAATCTTCATTATATATTTACAGCAATATTGTCTTCTTTAATTTCAATCCCACCAACAGCGCGATCCTAAGTTGATAAAGCCTATACAAAGGCCAGAATCTCTACTGCGAGGACAACAGGGGGGGGGGGGATGGCTTCTAATATTTTAGTTGATAAGCCTCATGCAGTTTGCATTCCCCACCCAGCTCAGAGCCACATAAACTCAATGCTTAAACTAGCGAAATTACTACATCACAAAGGTTTTCACATAACCTTTGTCAATACAGAGTTTAACCACAAACGTTTACTTAGATCTAGAGGTCCTGATTCCCTGACTGGTTTGCCCGATTTTCGGTTTGAATCCATTCCAGATGGCTTCCCTGCTCCGGATGAGAATGCCGCCCACGATATCTATGCAATTTGTGAGGCTTCCAGGAAGAACTTATTGGGTCCATTTAATGACCTGCTTGACAATGTGAATGACACAGCATCTTCTGATGTCCCCCCGGTGACTTATATCGTCTCTGATGGTGCCATGCCAGTCGCGATCGATGCTGCTGCGATGCACGAAATTCCTATTGCATTGTTCTATACTATCTCTGCTTGCAGCTTCATGGGGACTAAACAATTTCGAGCACTCAAAGAAAAAGGTCTGACACCACTAGAAGGTATGAACAAGGAAAAAAACGTAATTATAATTTCATTAAGGTTTTTTTATTAGTTCATTAATTCAAAATATTTTCTCCTGTAAGTAAACTGTTGCCCTTAATTATTCATTCTTTTCACTAGGGGTACAAGCTAGGAAACCTTCTTTTTTTTATATATTTTTTCTCTGTTTCTGCAGCCACTTTTATTCAGTTACTAAAAGCTATATGTACGTTCAATTTTTGTTTGCAGATGAGAGCTTTTTAGCAAATGGCTACTTGAACAAAGTGGTAGATTGGATCCCAGGAATGAGAGATATAAAGTTAAGGGACCTTCCCAGTTTTGTTCGAACAACAGATCCTAATGATTATATGTTTAACTTCTGCGTGGAATGTGCTGAGAGGGCTTCTGAAGGTTCTGCCGTTATTTTCCATACTTTTGATGCTTTGGAGCAAGAGGTTCTGAATGCCCTTTACTCCATGTTTCCTCGTGTCTATGTGATTGGTCCACTTCAATTGCTTCTCAATCAAATGCAAGAAGATGATCTGAATTCTATTGGAAGTAATCTATGGAAAGAAGAAGTTCAATGTCTCCAATGGCTGGATTCCCAGAAACCCAACTCTGTCGTTTATGTTAATTTTGGCAGCGTAGCAGTCGCTACAAAGCAGCAGCTCATTGAATTTGGAATGGGACTTGCAAAAAGCGGTCACCCGTTTTTATGGATCATAAGACCTGACATGATCGCTGGCGACTGTGCGATATTGCCGCCAGAATTCACTGAAGAAACTAAAGACAGGTGCTTTATTTCAAGCTGGTGTCCACAAGAGGAAGTCCTCAACCACCCATCAGTTGGAGGTTTTCTAACCCATTGTGGATGGACTTCCATAATGGAGAGCATTTCTTCTGGTGTGCCTATGCTTTGTTGGCCATTCGCTGGTGATCAACAAACAAACTGTAGGTACACATGCACTGAGTGGGGAATTGGAATGGAGATTGATAGCAATGTGACAAGAGATAAAGTGGAGAAGATTGTGAGAGAGTTTATGGAGGGAGAGAAAGCTAAAGAAATGAAGAAGAAAGCCATGGAGTGGAAAAAATTAGCTGAGGAGGCCACAGGGCCCGGTGGTTCATCATCCATGAACTTAGACAAGTTAGTGACGGAAGTGCTGTTGTCATAAAAAAAGTTTTTGCTTCTTTATTAAAAGATAATTTAAGCAAAAGACAAATGTATTGTTTTCAAGGTGATTAGGGTTGATACATTGCTTAATAATATCTGATATAGACACACATCATATCCTAAGCTTTTTAAATTGCTAAATAATATGGCAGGCTAATGTTTAGTGTTGATTCTTTTACATTGCTAAGTAATCATCATCGATTGAAAAATCATTGAGTTAAGCCCATGAGAACTAAAAAAAGGTAAAAACAACCAAAATATTATCTAGATTTTCAAATATACTTGTTAAAAAATGAACATCGAACATACTTCGAAATAATGGTCTGTCTTAAAACATGTTTTTGGAAGGAGATAGTTAATAGTAAAATTGAATTATTATAAATAATAATACATGAAAAACTAGTGGATTTTTCTTCTAGAAATAAATTATTAGACCATAATTGGGTCTTTAAAACAAAGATAAAAGTTGCAAATATTGACAAATATAAAGTTAGACTTGTTGTTATATATTTTAGACAACAAGATGTAGATTATTTTGACACATATTCAATTTTGTCAAAAATAACTTCCACAAAAATGTTTACAGCTATCATAACTATTAAAAAGTTTGAAATACATCAAATGGTTATAAAAATAATTTTTTAAAACAGTAACATTAATGAAGAGTTATATATGAAATAACCGAAGAGTTGGTGGTTACTAGATAGGAAAAGAAAGATAATAATCTTGTCAAATTATTATATGATTTGAAATAAGCTTCTAAATAATAGCATGAAAAAATTAATAAGGTTATGCTATTAAATAAGTTTAAAATCAAAAAAGTTAATAAATATATTTATGTAAAAAACATTGAAAGAGATTATATCATTTTATGTCTTTATGTGAATGATATGATTATTTTGGATAGCAATGATAGCAATGATCAAGTTTATTAAAAAAATATTAACTAATAAGTTTAACATTAAAAACTTGGGTGTTGTAGATGTCATGTTAAGAATAAGATTTTTTTTTAAGATATTTAATGGATTGTTATTGTCTCAACCTTATTATGTTGAGAAAATTCTTGATAAATATTATAAAAGTGACAATAACATGGTGAAAACATAAGTGTCTGTAAACCAGAAAATAAAAGCAAGAGAATATATCAATTATAATATTCTCAAATAATTAGAAGCTTGATGTACATTATAAACTGCACGAGACCTGATATTGTTTACTCGGCTAGCAAATAAAGTAGATTTACTAGTTATTTGAGTATGGGTCATTGGACATTAATCAAAAGGGTACTCAAGTATATATTTGAGATACACCTTGTAGTATTAAAAAGATACCAGTGATGCTAATTGGATATCAGACTCTAAGAATTCAAAAATTATTAGTGGATATATCTTTACACTTAGTGGAATAATTGTGTTATGAAAATCATCTAAAAAAATATATATTGCAAGATCTAAAAAATAATATGGTATGTGATGGATCCAAAAAATGATAGGACTAAAAAGAAGCTCAAAAACCTAAAAGCCCATATCCTAGGAACATGGGGCTCGGGCAAAGAACCCAAGCTCATGCATTGGGCATACACCAATGCAAGGTGTGCGCTTATGCAATGCATTGATCATACGTCGAGTGCATGGGTGCCTAGCTGGGCGTACTCCCCAGCATCAACAGTGAGACACAATTCAACCCTTCTCTTCACAAAAAGATAAGATTCATGAGTTATAAATATATCATGAATCTTTCATGTTCAAGATTCACAATCTCTTTATTATTAACATTTTTAGCACATATATTTTTAGAGTTAATCTCTCTAAAATATCAATTCACTTTCTTTCTCTACAAAGTTACTGACTTTACCATCGGAGAGTCCTCGTGTCCATTAAAAAAAACTTTTTATAGGTATCAGCTACCAGTCACTTGCTACTACCATAATTACCGGTCATCTGGCTTATCAGGCAACACCTGCTACTACAAAACACAATTACTTGTCACTTGGCATCACTTGCTCCTACTAACATAGCTACTGGTCACCTTGACTTACCAGGTATCACTTGCTACTAGTTACCAACCACTTGACTTTTTTATATCAAATCATTAGACACCTTGACTAAAAAAAAAAGATCAAATTGCTTAAACTTAGATATCACTTAATTATCAAATAAATCATTTTTATTCTAAAATATCTTGAATTTCAAGATTCATTGTCGAAATTATTACAAACTAAACAAATATTCTAGCTTGTTTGATTATCTAATCATTTCATGATTTTAATTTGTTTGCGGTTTGCTTTTGACTCTTCATGTACGCTTGGGTGTTTTTCTAATCATATTTTAGCTTATCAAGAGAAATGAATTAATAAAACAAGTTAAGGAAATGAATAAATAAAACGTGTGGTTTCAGATTTCTGTTCATTTGAAAAACTAAATAATATCAGACAGTGACTTAAAAATTAAGAGAACAAAGTGGCTACTATTTTATCAAAAAATTAATTAATTTCAGTGATATTGAAAATTAATAAAATAGTATTTTGACAGTCATGTTTAATTTAGTAGTATTTTGTCCAAAAAAAAGTGTTTTCTTTTCTCATCTATCTTTTCATATTGTTTATTTTTCTATTTTTTTTAAATAAATTCAAAAAAACATGAAATTTACAAAAATAATTAAATTATAAATAGATTTACAAACATGACTAAATATTTAATTTATTAAACCACAAGGATGTAATTAATTAAATCTTAATACATATAAGGACCAAGTTATAATGAACATACATATAGGGACCAAGTTATAATGAACATAGTTATGAGACTTTTCTCAAGGCTTCTGTTGATCCAATGCCAAGTGATGAGTTTATTGGATTAAAACTCTGAATCAACATTAAAATAATATCATTTCAGTTTTAAATGAAATAATGTTATTTTATATAAATTTTTTTTAAAAAATACAGTTAATCTGACTAAACTTAACTTAATTTGACTAAGTTAATTGGATTGATCTTCAAACCTGTTCAAAATGAAACTTCGTATAAGCTAGACTTCATGTCAATAGATTACCAGGTAGATCTACCCACTATGCCAGACCAAACTAGATTTAATAATTATAATATTTAACCCTGAAAAGAAATTTATCATTTAATTACTAAACTATGACGACTAATTAATTAAATAAATCTTGATAAACACAAGGACTAAATGTATGCCATGTGGGCCAATTTTGGATTCAGTTTCGAAGACAAACAAATAGTTGCAGCAATAGCATAACGTAATTACTGCTGTATGTAAGAGTAGAATCTCTAAATTGCACAGATCGAAGAGCAAGTATAGAGAAAGAAGCATGTGGTTTCAGATTTCCATAATATCTTTAAGATTAAATATAAAATAAACGACTTGAATTAGAAGTCCTGTATATATATATATATATATATATATATAAAACTGTAGCAGCAATAGCATAACTTAACTATTGCTATATGTAAGAGTAGAATCTCTAAATTGCAGAGAACTTGGAGCAAACAGGGAAACGAAGAGTGAGTTAGAGAGATGGTTTATAGTGTTCTAGCTGATCATAAGCCTCATGCAGTCTGTCTCCCTAGCCCATTTCAAAGCCATATAAAGTCAATGCTTAAACTAGCAAAACTACTACATCACAAAGGTTTTCACATCACCTTTGTCAACACAGAGTTTAACCATAAGCGTTTACTTAAATCTAGAGGTCCTGATTCCCTGAATGGGTTGCCCGACTTTCGGTTCGAGTCCATTCCTGATGGCCTTCCTCCTTCAGATGAGAATGTCATCCCAGATATCTCTGTAGCTGTTGAGGCTGCCTCGAAGAATTTGCTGGATCCGTTTAATGAAGTTCTTGACAAGCTCAATGACACAGCAGCTTCTGATTCGCCCCCAGTGACCTGCATCCTTTCTGATGGTTTCATGCCAGTAGCTATCACTTCTGCCGAGATGCACCAAATTCCGATTGCGCTGTTTTTTACCATCTCCGCTTGCAGCTTCATGGGCTTTAAACAATACAAGGCGCTCAAAGAAAGAGGTCTTACACCACTGAAAGGTATGAATAAGAGAAAAATTATAAGCCCATTTGTTGTTCTTGCCGTTTAAAGGATAGATAGTGGTAAAAAAAAAAAAAAAAAAACTAATTTCTGGGATCTAAAAGTAGGAAACCATAAAACTAATTATTATGGTAAGATAAATTTTTAAAATTATTTTTAAGAAACTGAAATCCACACCGATACTGAATAGATCCAAAGATGTTCAAATCCAATTTCAATATAAAAGTAAATAATTGATATCTCTTTTAGTCTAAAATATCGGTAAAAAAAATATTTATAAAAGAAAAAATTATTTATGTTACCAGAAACAAAATCCATTCTTCGATTTTCATCTAATTCACTGGGAAGTCTACCGGGTATTATATAAATTATGCATGGATTTTATATGAATTATATATAATTCAGTCATTTCTTATAAAAAAAACTATTTCAATTCAATAACTTAAATTATTAGGTGAAGTTTTAAAATTAATATAATTTATATTATTCTCTAATATACACATTCAAGTGAAAGGTTTTAGATTTAAAATTTACAAAGACCTATACTATCTTGTTTTTAATTTTTATCAGATAGATGAGGTGGTGAGATTTGAACTCATGATAATTTAGCTATCAAAACTCTAATATCATATTAAAAAACTAATTTAACCAAATAACTTAAATTATTAGATGAAATTTCAAGATATAATTTATATTATTCTCCAACATTTTCTTCTCTCATCGAGGAGGTCATATGTTCTCTACAATGTGCTCAGACCGCTTTTAGTTCTTTTAGGA
This sequence comes from Populus deltoides, assembly GCA_015852605.2. Taxonomy (NCBI): domain Eukaryota; kingdom Viridiplantae; phylum Streptophyta; class Magnoliopsida; order Malpighiales; family Salicaceae; genus Populus; species Populus deltoides. Next base: position 15,173,852 of record CM027585.2, read on the forward strand.
GTTTGTATCAGTGAGTCTCTGCTTATACATATAAAGAAATTCGTTACCTGTCTGCTTAATCACTGCTAGCTATTTATATAGCTCTATCGATTAAAAGATACTGATTTGCTCAATTTTGTTTCAGATGAGAGCTTTTTAACAAATGGCTTCCTGGAAAAGGTAGTAGACTGGATTCCAGGAATGAAAGATATACGGATAAGAGATCTTCCAAGTTTTGTTCGTACAACAGATGCATCTGATTTTATGTTCAACTTCTGCCTAGGATGCGCTGAGAGAGCTCCTTCAGCTTCTGCGGTCATTTTCCATACTTTCGATGCTTTAGAGCAAGAAGTCCTGACTGCCCTTTCTCCTATGTTCCCTCGTGTCTACACAATCAGTCCACTTCAATTACTTCTCAATCAAATTCAAGAAGATGATCTAAATTCTATTGATTGTAACCTATGGAAAGAAGAAGTTGAGTGTCTCCAATGGCTTGATTCCAAGAAACCCAACTCGGTAATTTATGTGAATTTTGGTAGCATAGCAGTGGCTACTAAAGAGCAGCTCGTTGAATTTGGAATGGGACTTTCTAAAAGTGGTCACCCATTTTTATGGATAATACGACCTGACATGATCACCGGCGACTCCGCGATATTGCCACCAGAATTCACTGAAGAAACTAAAGAAAGGGGCTTTATTTGTAGTTGGTGTCCACAAGAGGAAGTCCTCAACCACCCATCAGTTGGAGGTTTTCTAACACATTGTGGATGGACTTCCATAATCGAGAGCATTTCTTCTGGTGTGCCTATGCTTTGTTGGCCATTCGCTGCTGATCAACAAACAAATTGTAGGTATACATGCACTGAGTGGGGAATTGGAATGGAGATTGATAGCAATGTGAAAAGAGATAATGTGGAGAAGCTTGTGAGAGAGTTGATGGAGGAAGAGAGAGGTAAGAAAATGAAGGAGAAATCCACAGAATGGAAAAAATTAGCAGAGGAGGCCAGTGAACCCAGAGGTTCATCAACCATGAATTTAGACTTGTTGGTGAAAGAAGTGCTTTTGTCACGAAACCAAACTTATGACGTTTAACAAAAAAAATAATTGAAGCTCAAAACAAGACAGAGAAACACTATATTCCCGTATTGTTTTCTAAAGTGATTGTGGTGGATGCATATATTTCCAATTAATATCTCATGTATTCTGCTGTTAAATCTCTGTGTAGAATTCAGTTACCAATAGTTTTTCATTAAAATTTGATTCTTTTCATTAAAATTTGATTTTTTTATTTAAAATTAATTTTTTACATATATTTTTGAATTATTTTGATGTGTTGATGTTAAAAATACTTTTTAAAAAATATAAAAAATAATATTTTAATATATTTCCAAACAAAATACATTTTAAAAAACAATCATTATCATACTCCCAAACACCATCTTGTGGTTATGAGTGTGGTAGCGATTGTAATTTAAAATATTTTTTGTTTAGAAATACATCAAATTAATATTTTTTATTTTTTTAAAAATTATTTTTGACATAAATACATTAAAATTATCTAAAAACATAAAAAAAATTAATTTTAACTAAAATATTTTAAAAAACATAATTTAACCGCGAACCCACACACTTACTAAGGTACCGCGTTCCCAAAAAATTTGAAATTTTTTTTTTGCTAAAATTTAATATGGTTTGCACGTTTTGAATCGTTTTGATGTGCTGATGTCAAAAATGATTTTTAAAAAATGAAAAAATATCATTGACATGTATTTTGATACAAAAAGTTATTTCCGCAACCACACTGCCAAACACGCTTTAAATATCATCCATGAATGTAGACACATTGGTGACGGAAGTTCTTTCATGATGGAATAAAAAAAAAAAAGGTCAATATAAACAAAGTGTTGTTTTCAAGGTGAGTAGTGTCGATATCCTGTTGAATGTGGAATCTTTTGCAAAGGACAAGAGAGTCCATTAAAGCCAACGGTTTAATAAATTATTTTATCTCTGGTTTATGTTTCTATCTAAGTTGTCTTCATCTGTTTGCTTTTGATTCTTCCGCCAAGTTTGACTTATGGTCCACTTGGGTGCTTTTCTAATCATATTTTGGCTCATTAGGAGAAAAATAGTGTAAGGATAGGAATAAACTAAACATGTGTGTTTCAGATTACTTTGCAGTTGACAAAATCAAGAGAACATCTGTCGCAATAGTACTGGTCACTATTAAAAGTTCCACAGATTGAGGGTTAATTATAACTCAATCACGAAATTTTATAAGAAAAATTAATTAATCCATGCGATATCAAGAATAAATAAAACAATCCCTTGTCAACCATGTTTAATTTAGCAGTGTTTTATCCTTCAAAATTGATAGATATAAGTCGGTGATGGGTGTGTTCACTTTAACATAGAATAGCAGAAACAGCTTCTTCAGATGCCCCCCCAGTGACTTGCATCGTCTCTGATGGTTTCATGCCAGTCGCTATGGATGCTGCTGCGAAGCGCGAAATTCCTATTGCGTTGTTCTTTACTATCTCTGCTTGCAGCTTCATGGGGTTTAAACAATTTCAAGCACTCAAAGAAAAAGGTCTTACACCACTAAAAGGTAGGAACAAGGAAAACTTAAAGTTGAGATTTCAATATGATATTCTTTCAGTGTTCGTTATTTATCTTTACTTGCTTTTAGTTCACTAGAAGCTCTGTTGGGAAACAGAGTAAGCCCTTTGGGCACATAACCTCAAATTTGATTTCGAATTGCTTGGAATGTCTGCAAGCAGAGGAATTATTGCACTCAACTAGATATGAATTTTTGGCCAGGCCCAACTAGATTCCTATCTCTTTAATTTTTTTATATTGATCCATAAAACTATCATATTAAGACAACGTATCGCCTCCGTTAGGATTCCTTGGCTTTCTGCCCACAAAACCCCATTAAGTGGATGTGCACGAGTGACTATTCCCTCCCAAGTTTCACGAATAGAAACCAAGAGATCCCAACGGAGGTGGTAGATTGTCTTGATCTAGTAGTTCAAGGGTCCGGACTTAAAAAATTAAAAGAGAGCATCGATGGATTTGACCAATAATTCAAGTTTCTCTTGACCAATTAACTATATATATATTTTTTTAATATAAATTCTTTGTAATATGCTCGAGTTCATGTTCATCCATGTGCACATAATTATGAGTATTTCCATGTTCCCTTTTTAGCCCTCATAATTTTATCCTTTGTTTTTCCTTTTTATTGGTTATAAGATCTTAGCCCAGTGATTATATTTAGAAATACTATGGTAGAGTTGGTAGAGATGGTGCTCGTCGCATCATGACTGCCTCTTTCAACACAACCTTTCATCACAAACTATTGACTTTTGCTCTCTTTCAATTTATCTCCAGTCATTGTACTCATATACAAGCATGATGTTCACAAATTAACCCTAACGTTTACAAAATTAGTCATGCATTCAATTTTTAATTGCAGACGAGAGCTTTTTAACAAATGGCTATCTAGACAGAGTAGTAGACTGGATTGCAGGAATGAAAGATATACGATTAAGGGATCTTCCAAGTTTTATTCGCACAACAGATCCAAATGACTGTCTGTTTAACTTCTGCATGGAATCTGTTGAGAGATCTCCTTCAGGTTCTGCAGTCATTTTCCATACTTTCGATTCTTTGGAGCAAGAAGTCCTGACTTCCCTTTACTCTATGTTTCCTCGTGTCTACACAATCGGTCCACTTCAATTACTTCTCAATCAAATTCAAGAAGATGATCTAGATTCTATTGATTGTAACCTATGGAAAGAAGAAGTTGAGTGTCTCCAATGGCTTGATTCCAGGAAACCCAACTCGGTAATTTATGTGAATTTCGGTAGCATAGCAGTGGCTACTAAAGAGCAGCTCGTTGAATTTGGAATGGGACTTTCTAAAAGTGGTCACCCATTTTTATGGATAATACGACCTGACATTATCACCGGCGACTCCGCGATATTGCCACCAGAATTCACTGAAGAAACTAAAGAAAGGGGCTTTATTGTAGTTGGTGTCCACAAGAGGAAGTTCTCAACCACCCATCTATTGGAGGTTTCCTAACACATTGTGGTTGGGGTTCCACAATTGAGAGCATTTCTTCTGGCGTGCCTCTGCTTTGTTGGCCATCCTTCGGTGATCAGCAAACAAACTGTCGGTATACATGCAATGAGTGGGCAATTGGAATGGAGATTGATAGCAATGTGACGAGAGAAAATGTGGAAAAACAAGTGAGAGAGTTGATGGAAGGAGAAGAAGGTAAGAAAATGAAGAAGAAAGCCATGGAGTGGAAGAGGTTAGCTCTCGAGGCCACTCGTCCAAGTGGTTCGTCATCCATGAATCTAGACAAGTTGGTGACGGAAGTGCTCTTGTCATGAAATAATTAAAAATGTTTCTTTATTAAAAGATAATTAAAGCTCAAGACAAATGTGCTGTTTTCAAGGTGAGTAGTGTCCGTGCATTGCTTCGTTATATTTCATACAAACATTGCTGATTTTGTGTGTTGATTATTTTTCCTAAATAATGCTGTACTTGTTGTCGTAAGTTTACAAAAGGACAAGAGAGCCCGTTCAAGGGATTTGTGTCCGTTCAAGAGAGATCGAGTTTACAGCCATAAGGACTACTTATTTAATTTATGAAACCATGAGGCATAAGTAATTAAATCTTGATAACATAACAATGTTCTAATCTTCTAATTAGTCAGTTGTGGATCTATAATAACCAAGTTATATGGATAGCCCTGTACAATTATTTATGAATCGATAGAATAAGATTAAGTCCAAGAAAATATCTGAATTTCATGGAGTAATTAGCTGACTGAAAAGTCCTAGCTTTTGATATGAAAAGTCCTATAGCTTTCTATAAGAAAATAGAGTTTGGCATTGTGTCGCAAGAAGAAAGCAGTGACTGAAGTTGAGTTTAATGTGGTAATTTCTAATGGAAATCAAGTTGCAACACACATGAACAAAAGGAAGGAGATGAATTTTCCTTTCACAGCTGAAGAGTGCAAACAAATACTCGGTATGTTAAAAACTAAAATATCCTCTGCCAATCATGTTAGTAACTGTCCAACTCATGATGAGCTCTCATGTAAAGCTTTTTCACTCTTTTCTAATGGCAACAGAAGCACTTGGATTTTGGATAGTGGGTGCATGGATCATATGATTTATGATCAAAATTTGCTCGCATACTCAAGACCGGTTAATGGTGCACTGTTGAATTACCAAATGGATCAATAGCACAAGTAACTCACATAGGCAAAGTTCATATATCTCCTGATTTGATCCTTGATAATGTTTTGTGTGTCCCATATTTCCAATTGAATTTAATTTTCATTAGCAAACTAGCATTTGATTCTTCTTGCATAACCATTTTTCTAAGCCAATTTTGTGTGATTTAGGACCTACGTTCGGGGAAGATGATTGGGACGGGAATTGAAATGAAGGGTCTCTATTTTCTCGACCAAGCCAAGAAAGGAACATGCAACCATGCCAAAACTTCTAACCCGAACCTTTGGCATCAACGTCTTGGGCATCCCTCAACTAAAGTATCTCCATTATTTTCTAAAGTTAATTCTTGTTCTAACGATAAGTGCTTGATTTGTCCGTTAGCAAAACAAATAAGACTTCCATTTTCTTCAAGTTTCATTACTACTATATCTCTGTTTGATTTAATTCATGTTGATATTTGGGGTGGTTATAAAGTTTCTTCTATTTTAGGTGCCAAATATTTTCTTACTATCGTTGATAATCACATTAGATGCACATGGATTTACCTTATGAAACACAAATCCGATACTAGGGATCTTCTAGTCAACTTCATCAACATGGCTGAAAATCAATTTGATTCCAAAGTCAAAATGATTCATAGTGATAATGGTCTTGAATTCAAGCTTGAAAGCTTTTACGCTCACAAAGGTATCATTCATCAAACCAGTTGCATTAATACTCCATAACAAAATAGCGTTGCCGAACACAAACATAGGCATTTGTTAAATATGGCATGTGCCTTCTTCAAGCCGGTCTTTCTAATCAATTTTAGGGTGACGCTATTCTTGCTTCCGCTTATCTCATAAATCAAACACCAACCCCCATTCTCCACGGAAAAACACCATATGAAAAAATATTCAACACAGTTCCTAATTACTCACACTTAAGAGTATTTGGTTGCTTATGTTTTGTTTCCACCCATGCACGAAGTCGCTCCAAATTTGATCCTCGAGCATCTCAGTGTATCTTTCTTGGATATCCTTATGGGAAAAAGGGGTATAGAGTTTTTGATCTAGCTAAACAAAGAATAATAGTCTCCAGGGACGTCGTTTTCTTTGAATCCATATTACATTTTCTTACACCTGCATCACATACTAATCCTGATGCCACATCATTTTCACCTCCCACTCCCACTCCATCCTTACCTTTCGACATAGATTTTGCACCCCCCCTCCAATTACATGTCCTGCACTCACCAGCTCACCCAATTCGCAGACACCTCCTTCCACCAGCTCATATACCCCTCCAGCTCCCCTCACAGAGTCTTCATATCCCCTTATAGAGTCTCCATATCTAGCCACCCCTATCCCTTAACTACCTGATTTATCTCCTATACAGACCCACTCCTCCCATGTGCCCATTCCTCCCCTTCGTCGTGGCAGTCGTTCTATTACCACTCTTTCATACTTGCAAGATTTTCATCTCTCCATAACTCTCCCTTCAAGGCCTGACCCGACATCCTCCACGAACATGGTTCATACTTCAGGTACTGCTTATCCCCTCTCTACTTATTTATCTTACACTCACCTTTCTCCCCATCATAAGGCTTATACTGCTCAACTCACCCTCCTCAAAGAACCCACCAATTTTTTATAGGCTATTCAACATCCTTAGTGGCGTGAGGTCATGCACCATGAGATAGTTGCTTTACAAGCCACTAGGACTTGGAGTTTGGTGCCATTGTCATCCCATAAACAGCCAATCAGTTGCAAGTGGTTATACAAAATCAAGTTAAAGGCTGATGGGATAGTAGAACGATATAAGGCATGGCTGGTGGCTAAGGGCTACAACCAAGTTGAAGGCGTTGATTATCAGGAAACTTTTGCTCCTGGAGCCAAGATGGTCACTGTCTGCATCTTACTTAGTGTGGCAGCTTTGCGTGGTTGGCATTTACATCAGTTAGATGTCAACAATGCATTCTTGCATGGTTACTTGGATAAGGACGTTTACATGACTTTCCCTCCTGGCTTCAGGCGAAAGGGGGAGACACGCGTTTGAAAACTTTATAAATCCCTATATGGCTTAAAATAAGCTTCTAGACAGTGGTTTATCAAGTTGTCCGGTGCACTTAAGGCTGTAGGATTCCATCAGTCTCTGTCTGATTATTCCTTATTCGTCTGAAGCCATCATGGTAACTTTCTAGTATTACTGATATATGTTGATTATGTGATATTAGCTGGGAATAATTTGCAGGACATAGAGAACACCAAACATTTCTTGTCCAAGCAATTCAAACTTAAAGACTTCGGGCAATTTAAATACTTTCTTGGCATCAGTCTGTCACAGAGAAAATACGCACTCGATATTCTGGATGATACGGGGTTTTTGGGTGTCAAGCCATCTCGGTTTCCTTTGGAGCAAAATGTGTCCCTAACACAATCTGATTGAAAGCTTTTGGAGGATGGATCAACATACAGGAGGTTAATTGGCAGATTACTCTACCTGACTATAACTAGACCGGATTTGACTTATATTGTGCATATCTTAAGTCAATTCATGGACAAGCCCCGACAACCCCATTTGGACGCGGCTTATAAAGTGCTCAAATATATCAAACAAACACCTGTGCAAGGCATCCTGTTGTTGTCCATAGGTGCACTTCAGTTACGAGCATTTTGTGATGCCGATTGGGCTCGTTGTAAGGACATGAGAAGATCAGTTACTGGTTACTGCATTTTACTTGGAGAGGCACTAGTTTCTTGGAGAACCAAGAAACATACAACAATATCAAGTTCAAATGCAAAGGCTGAATATTGCTTCATGGCTACTACATGCTGCGAAATTACATGGCTGAAAAACATTTTGAAGGACTTACAGATAAATCACACATAACCAGTAACTTTGTTCTGTGATAATCAAGCAGCAATGCATATAGCATCGAATCCCGTCTTTCATGAGCGAACCAAGCATGTAGAAATAGACTGTTATTTGATACGTGAGAAAATTCAAGCAAGAATGATTCAGACAGCCTACATTCAAATTACACACCAACCAGCAGACTTGTTTACTAAGCCTTTAAGCTCCACACAGTTTGAGATTTTACTTAGCAAGTTGGGTGTAATTAACATACACTCCAACTTGAGAGGGAGAGGAAGTGTTAAAGGAAATCAAGCACAGTGTAGGAAATCAAGTTTAGTCAAATACTGTAATTGAATCTTTAATTATTTGTTTCCTTATTCATAGATAATTAGGCTTGATCACAGGCAATAATATAGAATCTTGATGTTAAACCATCAGTATAAATTTTAAATTCTACTTACTCTGAAATAAAACAAGAAGATATCATTCTCTTCAAAATTACATTTAGCTTTATCTTTTGTTACTAAATTGCAAACCAGATATTAACAACCCCGAAATGGTGATAAACAGTGGACCTTCATACCTTTAATTGGTGCAAGACCTTTTTCTTTGAGTGGACGAAGTTGTTTGAAGCACAAGAAGCAACAAGCAGAGGCAGTTTGAAATAGTGCAATAGGTATTCCTCGCTCTTCAGCAGCTGCGATAGTGAATGGCAAGAAATCCGACACGATGCATGTTACTGGGGGCACATTAGAAGTGGCTGTCTCATTGAGCTTGTTAAGTAGGTCAGTCATGAATGGAGCCATTGAGTTGTTCTTGATAGCCTTAAAAAGTGCAAGGATATCTTGGGAAGCATCAATATCCGAATGAGGGAGCCCATCTGGAATGTTTTCAAATCGAAAATCAAGCAAACCGTAGAGGAAATTAGGACCTCTAGATTTAAGTAAGCGTCTATATATGGTTATATTCAGTATTGACAAAGGTTATGTGAAAACCTATGTGATGAAGTAGTTTGGCTAGTTTTAGCATAGATTTTATATGGCTTTGAAATGGAAGTGGGATAAGAACTGCATGGGGCTTATCAGCCATAGCTTTAGCAAATCAGGAGCAACGGAGAATAGTGGAGAGACTCTGGTGTTTTGGAGCAGAGCTATTGAGACCACAATCTCTGGTGTTTTTGGAGCAGTAGTTCTATTGAGACCACAAATTTTTTATTCTTTTCTTTTGAAATGTAATAAAGTAAAAAGTTCTGCAGTGGAAATTTTCAAACACAATTAATCACATAATAATACAAATATATATATAAAAAAAGAGGAATGAAATTAAAATCAGTTGAATAACAGCTCATTGATTGAGATGAGCAGGAACCACGGAGGACCACTTCAATTGATTCTTCAGAAAACAACAGACAACTTTTGAGGGGAAATGCATCCCCTAGACCTCCTGTATCATCTCATGAACCATGGAGGACCACTTCCATTGATTCTTCAGAAAACTACAGACAACTTTTGAGGGGAAATGCATCCCCTAGACCTCCTGTATCATCTCATGAACCATGGAGGACCACTTCCATTGATTCTTCAGAAAACTACAGACAACTTTTGAGGGGAAATGCATCCCCTAGACCCATGTATAAAGCATAAAAATGGTTGAGGGTCATTTTCACTTTTGGCAAGAATAGAGCAGGAAAATTAATATCTTCTTCTCCACTAGTAATTTTAGCTCCTGAACAGTCCAAAGAAGTTCTTAGTTCAGTTTGCTAAGGAGGAAAGAACTATTATAATGATTTTCCTTGGCCATGCATGATACTGGTAAAAATTAATGAGTAATGCTACTCCGAATACATATTAGGAAAATTATTATTCATTTATCAAAACCTGAAAAAAGGGATGTCAATCCAAATACCTCATAATTCACAAAATAAAATCTAATCAGAGAAAAAGATGGAAAGAGTTGCCAGTCAAGACAGGAACCATCTATACCAGGAGAGGTTTCCCATTAAAGAAGTTACTATACAGGAAGATAAGACTAGTCCTTTCTTTTGTGGTCTTACAGCACATGCCTAACATAGAGCAAACAAGTTACGGAGGGGAAACATAGGCTCTTAAACCCCCCTCCCCCATTATTAAGAAATGTCTGCAACTGCGAGAGAAATTTACTACATATAATTCAGGACTTTCAGTTCCCTTAATCTAACAGAACATTTCTTATGCGTTGCCTTCGCAATTTATTACAGTTACAGCAGAATACCCCATTACAGAATTTGTATGTAAGGCCCGACTGAAACATTCTCCAGCAAGTGCATCCCGCTTGATGGTCCTGAACACTGGACACCATGACAACTCTCTTCACTTCCAATGGACAGGCGGGATCAAAAGAAAAGGGAGAGTTTATCCTGTACAATCTATCCCCTAAGCTTTAACTTTTGCCAGGAATTACGACTTAGAGCACCAAAATAAAGCTCCTTGGAAGAATAAAAAAGATAAAAAGACTTCCCAGTCACCATCTCCCATGTATATTTTCCTTCCACCATAATACACATTTATGCATATGACTATAAGTCTTAACAAGATGAGAGTCCTGGATAATCCTTTGAAGGAAACTATTAGAAAGATAAAGATGAACCCTTAAAAAACCTGACTCAATAAAGGTGAATCTATGCCACTTCCAAGCTCCAAACCACATTAGTTCCATTTCCATGTCCAAATTTGCCGAGAGATTGATGTAAACAGATTGGCCATCCAGTTGCAATATCTTTAATTCTTTCCCCGGTCAACTCCTCATTGATTCAGAGTTTATGTGACCACTATTCCCTGGATGTGCACTCAGGCCAGTAATGGTATTGCGTTGCTGCCCAAAATGTCTTAAAAGTTCCATCTGGCGTTCATTCGTATGAGGAAGGCAAGCTCTTATAAGCTCAACAGGCATTTCTCGTTTTGTTGCTGCACGCACCTCTGAATCAATACCTTCTGCGCTAGGTGGTGTCTTTGCATAGACTGATTGCAGTATAGTGTCATATTTAATCAGGCAGTACTTCATAAGAAGATCAAAAAATTCATCAAATGATGCCTGCTGGAGAGCAAAATTGGGCATACCACAGTTGGGAGAAGCCTGGGGACCATGTAATAGTTTACTAGCTCTTTCAAGAAGACACTTCAAAATAACTGTGGCTCCATCCCCAGCAGGGCTACCAAGAGGCCGAAATGGTGGCTGCTCTGAAGAACAAACTATGGCTACAAGGCAAGCACTCAATGCATGAAGATCCATGCCACTTACACATGCAGAAACTGTCTTTGTGAGATCTGTAGTTGTGTCAGCTGCTCCCGTATCTGAGGGAATGCCACCAAACAAAAACCTCAAGTGACGGAAAATAGCCATGCAGACAACACGGGTGAGTTCACTCCCGGGATATAGAAGCTGAAGAAACTTGCAGATGAGCTTTCGACCCTTGGGAAGTGATGCTAACCGCAGGAACACAATGTCATCCTTTGAGGCAAGTCCAGCAGTTTTGCCAGTTTGGCCAAGTGGGTCAACAAGCTGAAGTGACGCTGCCAATCCTTCAAGCAAGTTCTGCCGCCTACGCCTGAGCTGAGCCCCACCATCTTGGGGCTGATTACACTGCAGGAAACGGTCAATGTCATCTACATCAAGAAGAAGAGACAGGCTATCTTCAATGGTGATTCTAGCTGCAAGCATAGGTTCCTGTTCCAAAGGCCTCTCAGACATTTGTTCAGAGTTTCCATCTCCAGAACCAGGAGGATCAACTTCAAGAAGGGGGATGAGGACTCCGTATGGAAAGGGGCTTTATTTGTAGTTGGTGTCCACAAGAGGAAGTCCTCAACCACCCATCAGTTGGAGGTTTTCTAACACATTGTGGATGGACTTCCATAATCGAGAGCATTTCTTCTGGTGTGCCTATGCTTTGTTGGCCATTCGCTGCTGATCAACAAACAAATTGTAGGTATACATGCACTGAGTGGGGAATTGGAATGGAGATTGATAGCAATGTGAAAAGAGATAATGTGGAGAAGCTTGTGAGAGAGTTGATGGAGGGGGAGAGAGGTAAGAAAATGAAGGAGAAATCCACAGAATGGAAAAAACTAGCAGAGGAGGCCAGTGGCCCCAGAGGTTCATCAACCATGAATTTAGACATGTTGGTGAAAGAAATGCTTTTGTCACGAAACCAAACTTATGACGTTTAACAAAAAAAAAATAATTGAAGCTCAAAACAAGACAGAGAAATACTATATTCCCGTATTGTTTTCTAAAGTGATTGTGGTGGATGCATATATTTCCAATTAATATCTCATGTATTATGCTGTTAAATCTGTGTGTAGAATTCAGTTACAAATAGTTTTTCATTAAAATTTGATTCTTTTCATTAAAATTTGATTTTTATATATATATTTTTGGATTATTTTGATGTGGTGATGTTAAAAATACTTTTTAAAAAATATAAAAAATAATATTTTAATATATTTCCAAACAAAATACACTTTAAAAAACAATCATTATCATACTCCCAAACACCATCTTGTGGTTATGAGTGTGGTAGCGATTGTAGTTTAAAATATTTTTTGTTTAGAAATACATCAAATTAATATTTTTTATTTTTTAAAAATTATTTTTGACACAAATACATTAAAATTATCTAAAAACATTAAAAAAATTAATTTTAACTAAAATATTTTAAAAAACATAATTTAACCGCGAACCCACACACTTACTAAGGTACCGTTTGGGAACGCGGCTGCGGCTGCGTTCCCAAAAAATTTGGAATTTTTTTTTTCCTAAAATTTAATATGGTTTGTACGTTTTTGATCGTTTTGATGTGCTGATATCAAAAATGATTTTTAAAAAATAAAAAAATATTATTGACATGTATTTTAGTACAAAAAATTATTTAAAAAGTATCTGCAACCACACTGCCAAACACGCTCTCAATATCATCCATGAATGTAGACACGTTGGTGACGGAAGTTCTTTCATGATGGAATAAAAAAAAAAAAGGTCAATATAAACAAAGTGTTGTTTTCAAGGTGAGTAGTGTCGATATCCTGTTGAATGTGGAATCTTTTGCAAAGGACAAGAGAGTCCATTAAAGCCAACGGTTTAATAAATTATTTTATCTCTGGTTTATGTTTCTATCTAAGTTGTCTTCATCTGTTTGCTTTTGATTCTTCCGCCAAGTTTGACTTATGGTCCACTTGGGTGCTTTTCTAATCATATTTTGGCTCATTAGGAGAAAAATAGTGTAAGGATAGGAATAAACTAAACATGTGTGTTTCAGATTACTTTGCATTTGACAAAATCAAGAGAACATCTGTCGCAATAGTACTGGTCACTATTAAAAGTTCCACAGATTGAGGGTTAATTATAACTCAATCACGAAATTTTATAAGAAAAATTAATTAATCCATGCGATATCAAGAATAAATAAAACAATCCCTTGTCAACCATGTTTAATTTAGCAGTGTTTTATCCTTCAAAATTGATAGATATAAGTCGGTGATGGGTGTGTACACTTTAACATAGAATAGCAGAAACTCAAGTAGCAGAGGAAATAGAGAAAGAAAGAGCGAGCTCGAGGCATGACTTGTAAAATTTTAGCTGATCATAAGCCTCATGCAGTTTGTTTCCCTAGCCCAGCTCAAAGCCACATAAAGTCAATGCTTAAACTAGCAAAACTACTACTTTACAAAGGTTTTCACATCACCTTTGTCAATACTGAGTTTAACCATAAACGCTTACTTAAATCTAGAGGATCTGATTCCCTGAAAGGTTTGCCCGACTTTCAGTTCGAATCCATTCCTGATGGCCTCCCTCCCTCGGATGAGAATGCCACCCAAGATTTGCCTGCACTTTGTGAAGCTGCCAGGAAGAACTTGTTGGCGCCATTTAATGACCTGCTAGACAAGCTGAATGACACAGCATCACCTGATGTTCCCCCAGTGACTTGCATCGTCTCTGATGGTTTCATGCCAGTCGCTATTGATGCTGCAGCGAAGCGCGAAATTCCTATTGCGTTGTTCTTTACTATCTCTGCTTGCAGCTTCATGGGGTTTAAACAATTTCCAGCACTCAAAGAAAAAGGTCTTGCACCACTAAAAGGTATGGACAAGGAATTCAAGTTTCTCTTGACCAATTAACTATGTTCTTCTTTTTTTTTAATATAAATTCTTTGTAACATGCTCGAGTTCATGTTCATCCATGTGCACATAATTATGAGTATTTCCATGTTCAATTTTTAGCCTTCATAATTTTATCCTTTGTTTTTCCTTTTTATTGGTTATAAGATCTTAGCCCAGTGATTATATTTAGAAATACTATGGTAGAGTTGGCAGAGATGGTGCTCGTCGCATCATTACTGCCTCTTTCAACACAACCTTTCATCACAAACTATTGACTTTTGCTCTCTTTCAATTTATCTCCAGTCATTGTACTCATATACAAGCATGATTTTCACAAATTAACCCTAACGTTTACAAAATTAGTCATGCATTCAATTTTTAATTGCAGACGAGAGCTTTTTAACAAATGGCTATCTAGACAGAGTAGTAGACTGGATTGCAGGAATGAAAGATATACGATTAAGGGATCTTCCAAGTTATATTCGCACAACAGATCCAAATGACTGTCTGTTTAACTTCTGCATGGAATCTGTTGAGAGATCTCCTTCAGGTTCTGCAGTCATTTTCCATACTTTCGATTCTTTGGAGCAAGAAGTCCTGACTTCCCTTTACTCTATGTTTCCTCGTGTCTACACAATCGGTCCACTTCAATTACTTCTCAATCAAATTCAAGAAGATGATCTAGATTCTATTGATTGTAACCTATGGAAAGAAGAAGTTGAGTGTCTCCAATGGCTTGATTCCAGGAAACCCAACTCGGTAATTTATGTGAATTTTGGTAGCATAGCAGTGGCTACTAAAGAGCAGCTCGTTGAATTTGGAAAGGGACTTTCTAAAAGTGGTCACCCATTTTTATGGATAATACGACCTGACATGATCACCGGCGACTCCGCGATATTGCCACCAGAATTCACTGAAGAAACTAAAGAAAGGGGCTTTATTTGTAGTTGGTGTCCACAAGAGGAAGTTCTCAACCACCCATCTATTGGAGGTTTCCTAACACATTGTGGTTGGGGTTCCACAATTGAGAGCATTTCTTCTGGCGTGCCTCTGCTTTGTTGGCCATCCTTCGGTGATCAGCAAACAAACTGTCGGTATACATGCAATGAGTGGGCAATTGGAATGGAGATTGATAGCAATGTGACGAGAGAAAATGTGGAAAAACAAGTGAGAGAGTTGATGGAAGGAGAAGAAGGTAAGAAAATGAAGAAGAAAGCCATGGAGTGGAAGAGGTTAGCTCTCGAGGCCACTCGTCCAAGTGGTTCGTCATCCATGAATCTAGACAAGTTGGTGACGGAAGTGCTCTTGTCATGAAATAATTAAAAAATGTTTCTTTATTAAAAGATAATTAAAGCTCAAGACAAATGTGCTGTTTTCAAGGTGAGTAGTGTCCGTGCATTGCTTCGTTATATTTCATACAAACATTGCTGATTTTGTGTGTTGATTATTTTTCCTAAATAATGCTGTACTTGTTGTCGTAACTTTACAAAAGGACAAGAGAGCCCGTTCAAGGGATTTGTGTCCGTTCAAGAGAGATCGAGTTTACAGCCATAAGGACTACTTATTTAATTTATGAAACCATGAGGCATAAGTAATTAAATCTTGATAACATAACGATGTTCTAATCTTCTAATTAGTCAGTTGTGGATCTATAATAACCAAGTTATATGGATAGCCCTGTACAATTATTTATGAACCGATAGAATAAGATTAATTCCAAGAAAATATCTGAATTTCATGGAGTAATTAGCTGACTGAAAAGTCCTAGCTTTTGATATGAAAAGTCCTATAGCTTTCTATAAGAAAATAGAGTTTGGCATTGTGTTTTGGAAGTGTTTTAAATTTTTATTTATTTTTTTCTTTAAATTAATATGTTTTTAATGTTTTTATATCATTTTGATATACTGATATCAGAAATAATTTTTAAAAAATAAAAAAATTTGATCACGGTCATATCAAAAAGTTATTGATGTTTTCGCAAAAAAGATTTTATACGACCAAACCTCTTTTTCCATTTATTTATGAATGTGTCTTCTAGGCTTTTTCATGTGTTTCAATTGTAACATATCTTCATTAAGGTTGTTAAAAATATTTTTTTGACACGACATGGAACATACAATATAATCTCGACTTGTAAACTCGAATCGTAAAATCGAAAGTAAAATTTTTTAACTAAAAATCGTAAAATCGCAAATAAAATATTTTAACTAAAATCGTAAAATTGTAAGTAAAATATTTTAAACAATACAAATATCCAAACATCTTAAAATATATAATTTAAATAAAAGTAAAATAAACAATACAAATATCCAAACATCTTAAAATACATAATTCAAATAAAAATTCATACATGTCCATAGTATTTCAATAACTAAAAGTTAACACACTTAAAACAAACAGTCTGTAGGTGTGTTATGTAAACTAAACACACCCTCACTGCCTTTATCTCCCTCATTATTCCTAAAACAGTCATCAAAATCATTACCATCTAAAGGATTATTATTGCTACTACTAGTACCAGGACCAACACCAATATTGTCAACAATATTTAACTCCAAGCTCCTTGAATTATCTGGATTGATATCATTCTGAATCTCTAAATCATCTTCAGTTCCATGACACTCAATCCCAACATCATTAAGATTTTCTTCATCATCACTTTTATCTTTTTTACCGTTTTTCCTTCGTGTTGCACTATCAATGACACCAAGCAAATCAAAGTTGGATGAACCATCATATTTTTCTCCCTCGGTTATCCAATCATTCATCAGATGAGAGATGATAAAAAACTTCACCAAAATCATTCGCTTGCTTTTTGACTTGGTTATCATTTAATTTCAGATTGCACATTATAAATACCAAGTCATTTATTTTTTTCTGGTGCAAACGATTTCTTCGTTTTGTATGAACCTATGTAAACAATTTAAATTAATACCATATAAGATTCTTATAAAATATAAAAACATTAAAAGGAAAACGGAAAAAACTTACCATCTCAAATGCACTCCAGTTTCGCTCGCATCCAGATGAACTACAAGTTAAGCTTAGAACTCGAATTGCAAATTTTTGTAGCTTTAGACATTCATCCCTATAAGAATCCCACCATTTAGCTGGAGTCTTTTTATCCCTTGTTATCTTGGCAGCCTCAATACCGAACAACCCACTTGCATCCTTGAATGAATCAAGTTGCAAGTCAAATTTACACCTTTCACTTGCGTCGGGCACCATTCTTTCTAAACATTGATATAATCCAATTTTAATGTTGGCATTAACTTTAAAATTAGAATTATAATGATAATGAGGATTCAAATAATATGCTACTGCATGTAAAGGTCTGTGAAGTTGAAGTTCCCATCTTGCATCAATGATATTCCATATAGGCATATAACTGCAAAATAAAAATAAGAATATTATCATCAAAATTACATGACCTAGCTGGTAAAAATTATAATCAACTGATAGTAGTAAATAAATAATTAGCAAGATATATAATCAATACCTTTTTTTCACAGAACCAAAATTCACTTGTATCTTTTTTTTTTTGTTTGATCCATTGCTTCATATATAAAACCCATAGCTGGTTTCTCATATGAATCAACTAATCGAAGAACTTTTATCAGAGGATATGTTGCCTTAATACATGTAGTAACATCATGCCAAAACTTGCTGTCCAAAACACAACTTTGAATTCACTTTCCTTCTTCTGTTTTTGAAAACCTATATGACCTCCATTGGATGGAAGTAAACATTGTCATCAACTATATCTTACAATCACTCAAACATCCAAGAGTTAAGTATGCAGTTGCAAATCTAATGGCTGCAGGCCTAATCAAATCCTTTCCTTTTGTAAAGTGTCTGAGCATGGAAATGAGAATAGCTCTTGAATATATGTATAAGGTGATTCTCCTCCCATTAGCAATAGTTACTTTATGGACCTCTAGTTTCTTCTCAAAATCTTCCAATATCAAGTTAATACAATGGGCAGCATATAGTGTCCAAAACAATCTTTTTCTTTTTCCCATCAACAATTGCCCTGCTGCCTTATAATTTGCAGCATTGTTAGTGACTACTTGCACCACATTTTCCTCTTCAATCCTATCCACAATAGCATCCAACATCTCAAATACTTTATTAGCAGTCTTGGATATATTAGAGGTATCTACGGATGATAAAAAAAAATTTGTCCCTTTAGGACTATTAACCAAAAAGTTGCAAATAGAACGCCTTTTTCTTATTAGTGCATCCATCAGACATTATTGAGCAACCTGTTTTTTTCCATTCTAACTTGTAATCCTCAAGCAAGTTGATCGTGTGATCTACTTCTTGCTTCAAATACTTCTCTATAATATCATGGTAGGATGGAGGCTTAAAACCTAGCTCATGCTTTGCAACCAATTCAAGTGCCTTAACAAATTCAGGGTTTTTCACACAGTTAAATGGAATTGCACTGGTGTAGAAAAATCTTGCAATTTATCGACATGCTTCTTCTCTAATATCCTTTTTTAGCAGCTGATTGATGGTGGTTTGTGTACTTCCACTCCCATTCGCTACTCTCTTTCCTTTGTCCACTGAGGTAATTTCATTCCCTTCATCATTATCTTCATCTTTTCCAATATATTGGAAAGCCTTTCTTTTCTTCTTAGATGCTTCTTGATTTTTCACCAGAACATTCAAAATTATCTTCTTTACATCTTCTGGTACTTACTAGCATGGCTCAACATCCTTTTCGAGTGCAAACCAAATGATGCTTGAAACGGTAAATGCCTCTACTAATAATTTTCTGACAAAACTTGCACTGCACTCTTTTTGAATTCTTGTCAACATCTATACCATATTGCCATCCCACATCAAGTCTATTGCCACTTATAGTTTTTTTAGATGCCATTTATCCTACAGTTCAAGAATCATTTGTTTCTTGCAGTTCAATCATTTGTTTAAGAATTACAAATATGCATGTTGTATCCTACAGTTCAATACATTTTTTATAGGAAACTATTCTAGTGAGACAAAAAAGGCAACTATTCTAGTACCCAACAGTTCAGCACAGATTGTAATTTGTAAATCAACAAGGGATACAACAAGGCTTTTTAAAGGTTATCAAAACCACTCTTGCTATAATGTTGGACATAATTAAGATTATTTATTCACACACCACTCTTATGGGGAAAATTCAAGCAAAGTCTTGACGCCAATTAATAAATTCAATCAAAGCTAGAAAGAATACAGTGCAAACCAAATATCACTAAACCAAGAATACAATCCGCATTAAATTGCTTTCATTTTGTTTGCCAGTTTTCTTCTACCATTAACATTCTAACAGGAGCTGATTTTAAAGCAACCAGACAACAAAATTATGGGAGAAATCAATTAGCATTTTACTGTAAAAGGCATTCCAAGACTACCTATCCAGTAATACACAAAAAGCCTAGATAAATTAAATGCAAAAGGCATTCCAAACAGGTGCATTAATTGCCCTAAAGTTTGCAGTTTTTGGATTTACAGAATACCTGCAATCCTAGAAATTGGAATGCTTCGTTGCTTCCTTGCTTCACTGAATCATTGTCTATGCAGATTGCAGAATTACAGAAGCTGCAACACCAAAGCAAGCAAGATCAAACAGAGCATAGGTGAACTGTGAACATTAAAAGAAATCACAACACATAGCAGTAACCCATTGTTAGAAAGCTTCACAGAAGAGAAACAAAGCTGTACACGATTCACAAAAGAAATTACTAGTAGCAGTGCAGCACCACTCCCCCTCCGAAAAAAATACCCAGAAGCAAACCACTTAATTGTAGAATACCCAAAAGATAAACATAGATTCACAGCATACCCAGATCATTTTTTGTCTCTAATCACCACCATTAGACAGGAAAAAAACAAAGCTTGGGATTCTTACCTTTGTCTCGCCAAGAATGCTCCGGATCGGGGGGGGGAAGTGATTTCTTAATTTGCTTGGGAAAGGGGAAAGGGAAAAGGGGAAGGGAGTTAGGGAGATTGGGAAAGTGTGAGACAGGGAGGGGACGATTGGACGAAGTTTGGAGTCAGGGAGAGTGTGAGACAGGGCCGAAGTCACCGGTGAGGTGAGGGTGGTCGCCTGGTCGGGTGGGAATTGGGAAAGAAAAGAGATTGTGACTTTGTGAGACAGGGACGAAGTCAAAATTTTTTACATTTCTAATTTTGCATTCAGTGACATTTTGGTTAAGTCGTGAAAACGTAACGTTTTTAACGTTTTTGCGAGTTGTTACGGTTTTATGCGATTTTAATGATTTTCGAGTTTTGCCTCCGTTTCTACATGTTTTATGAGTTTTAACTCGTAAAATCATATGATTTTAGTTAAAACGCATTTTTAACAACCATGCTTCATCCATCTATTGAGATCCTCCGTAATTAACTACTTTTTGTTAAAGAATTGGAAGTAAGAAAGTACTTTCACAAATTCTTGTGTGCTTGGATTACAAACATAAAAATTCTTGTTGGGTTTCACAGTGAGAATGCTATCTTCAGTATTGTTTCTTAGGGAGCTACACTCATCATGTAACTTGATATCTTTTTGGTTGTCTTCGCAAGAGATTTGGCTGGCGATCGAAAATAAAACGTGGGTTCTGTTTGGAGTGTTGATAGTGTAACAAGTTCAGGAAGTACGAGTCAGGGATTAAAGTGAACTAATGCTAGGAATAAGCCTGGTTCTGGAAATGTGTTTTGAAAGAATTTCAGCTGTGACATCTCAGGCAGGAATAATGTTTCTGCTTTCTGGGCCTGTTGTTATTTTCTCGGACATGACATCTAGAATTATGGCCAGCCAAAGATGGGCTCAAATTGTTGGATTTGAACTCTGTGCCCGCCCGCAGGGCATTAAATGGGCATTTAAGTTAAAACAATATTAAAGTTCGCCCTCGATCTTCCCAAGATTCAAACATGAGACTTTCATACAGAAAATACAAGATTTATTTAGAATACCAACTGATATGGACACACTACAATCCATGCTTTATCGGTAAGATATCTTAGACTGATCCCAATGGCTAGCAGGGTGTCCCTCCAAAATTTAAAATTGTGGCGCTAGCCATCCCCTTTCCCCAGTACGGCAAAGAAAATGTTTTGTCCCGGCCCGTTGAGAATAACGAAAGATGAACTGCCATGAAGATTAATGCTTTAATTCAACAATGCCAAATCAATAGACACACATTGCACCAACAACCAAATTAAAAACCGTGGCTCAAGCTTGAGCGTTAACTTAATTTCGTGACAGATTTGTTTAAAAAGGTTTTTTTTTTCCTGAATTATTTTTTATATTTATATTGTTTTTTATACGTTAATAATAAAAATAAATTTTATTTAAATATATTTTTAAACAAAAAATATTTTAATAATAACTGTTGCCATGTAATAACAAATAAAATTATATTTTTTTTTGCATGGCCAACAACTGTTTGAAATGAGATTGGCTGTGTAAACAAACAGGTACAAAAGATTATTTAAAAGTGTGGTTGTGGTTATTTTTTAAAGTATTTTTTACTCGGAAATGTATCAAAATAATATATTTTTATTATTTTAAACTCATTTTTATATCAGCCCATTTAAATGATTTAAAAACTTCAAAAAAATATGAATTTGAAACAAGAAAAAAAAATAAAATAAAAAATTAATTTTTTTAAAAATATTTTTAAAACATTAAAAATAAACAGAAATACTTCGTTTATAAGCTTGTCCAAATTCATTGATGATGTACCATTTGGAGCTGTGGCCTCCTCTGCTAATTTTTTCCACTCCATGGCTTGCTTCTTCATTTTCTTACCTTTCTCTCCCTCCATCAGCTCTCTTACAAGCGTCTTCACATTTTCTCTGTTGATATCATTATCAATCTCCATTCCATTTCCCCACTCATTGCATGTGTACCTACAATTTGTTTGTTGATCCACAATGAATGGGCAACAAAGCATAGGCACCCCAGAAGAAATGCTCCCAATTGTGGAACCCCATCCACAATGTGTTATGAAGCCTCCAGTTGATGGGTGGTTAAGGACCTCTTCTTGTGGACACCAGTTAGCAATAAAGCCCCTCTCTTTAGTTTCTTCCATAAACTCTGCTGGAAAAATAGCTGACTGTCCAATGACCATGTCAGGCCTTATAATCCATACAAGAGTGGTTGCTTTCAGCAAGTCCCATTCCAAATTCAATAAGCTGTTCCCTTTTCATGACTGCTACACTGCCAAAATTTACATAAACCACCGAGTTCGGTTTCTTGGAGTCAAGCCTGGAGACATTCAGGCTCTTCTTTCCACAGGTTACATCCAATGGAGTTTAGGTCATCTTCAGGTACTTGATTGAGAAGCAATTGAAGTGGGCCGATAGGATAAACACGAGGAAACATTGAGTAGAGAGCATTCAAAACTTCTTGCTCCAAAGCATCAAAACTATGTGCAATAATAGCAGATGCTTTACAAGCTTTCTCAGTTGATTCCATCATGTAGTTAAACAAACATTCATTAGGATCCCTCCAACGAACAAATCTCTGAAGATCTCTTACACGTATACCTTTCATTCCAGGAATCCAGTCTATAACTCTGTTTAAGAAGTCATCTGTTAGAAAGCTCTCGTCTGCAAATCACAAAAAGTACAAAACAAAATTACATGTAGCTTTATCTTTTGTTTCTAAATTGCAATCCACATATTAACAACCCCAAAATGGTGATAAACATTGGACCTCCATACCTTAAATGGGTGGAAGACCTTTTTCTTTGAGTGGACGAAGTTGTTTGAGGCACATGAAGCAACAAGCAGAGACAGTTAGGAATAGTGCAATAGTATTCCTCGATCGCTCTTCAGCGGCTGCGATAGTGAATGGCAAGGAATCCGACACGATGCATGTTACTGGGGGCACATTAGAAGTTGCTGTCTCATTGAGCTTGTTAAATAGGTCGCTGAATGGAGCCATTAAGTTGTTCTTGATTGCCTCAGCAAGTGCAAGGTTTTCACATAACCTTCGTCAATACTGAGTATAACCATAGACGCTTACTTAAATCTAGAGGTCCTAATTCCCTCAACGGTTTGCTTTATATTTTGAGATTCTGGACAGTGTTATTATGAGATTAAGGATGATGAATCTCAGTTTGATAATTGATTTGGAATATGTTAAATTTGGTCCCTCAATTTTGGGAATTTACATTTTAGTCCCTGAACTTTATGAAAATTACAGTTAAGTCCCTGTTTTGTTCTAGACAGAATTTAGGATGGTTTATGGGTGAAAATTCAATATGGTTATGTATTTACGGTTTGGTCCTCTAATGTTGGTAAAATTACATTTTGGTCCTTGTTTTGGAAAATTGTCGTTTTTGTCCATAAACTTAAGAGACTAAACCTGGTTTTCTTTTATGCAGTGGGATCTTTTGTTTGAGTTTTTTTTAGTATATTTCATATATTGTTGTAGGTTCTTCTAACTAACGATCATCAATAGGATTTTCGAGTGTTTCATTTAACATTTCTTTTAGTTCTATATTTTCCAGGTGAGTGGGATAATTTTTAATATGCATATAATACAAATAAATATTTATGTTGATTATACGATGAGTTCAACTAATTAATTTCTTAAATATTTATATATGTTGCTTTATCTTCTGAGTACTCATTTATTCTTGAATTTGCACTCGCAATCTATCGAACTAAATTATATTTGATATAATTTATGTTTCTTTGATGATTCTACAGATATCTATTATACTTTGATATAGGACTTGTCAATAACTCCATGCTAACGAAGAATAGTTAGCCTATGTGCACATAGTATTCTGTATACTTAACTGGTGAGAGAGGCATCAGCCTATGGCGACTCATCATCTCACAGTGGTCACCCTCGAGTGTTATCTGGTCACCTTCGGGTGTCACCTGGTCACCTTCGAGTGTCATCTGATCTTTGACATATATTTTATTACTTTATGATAATATGTTTAGTATGTATATGTATATGTATATGTATATGTATATGTATATGTATATGTATATCAAGATAAATCGACTTGCAAATTATTAATATCTAAAATATCTACAACGTATATTAAATATTATTCCTTCACTGAATTAGTTGAACTCACCCCTCATTCTTAATATTATTTCAGGTTCTTAACTTTTTATAGCAAGTGAACTTTGTTGAGTGTTCCTGCTTCTTCAGTTTTGGTCGGTATGCCTTGCTTTTTTTGCGAGGCTTTCCTTTTAGTTTTGATTTGATGTCTTAGACGCTCCATTGTTACCTTGTTTTAATTAAGTTTGGATTTTGACAATGTAATGAGTATTATGAATTATTGTTTTTGTTTTAATTACTGATGAGAAGTTTTGAACTATCTTTTGGTTTCATCAGTTTTGAATAATATAATATTTCTGAAGATTATGAAATGCTGCGTATTTTTGAATAACTTGTTCTTTTGATGTCCGTTCTAAGACTTAGCGTAGGTGGGGTATCTTTTCAACACCGCTCCTGCGTTCCTGATCATGGACCCGGGATTCGGGTTGTGACAAGGAAGATTTGGAAGAGGCTAAAGCAGCCTCAACAGATCAAACAGTCGACCAAATGAAGAGAATCGGTCAATCAGTTCAACTGGCAGTAACAATTCAAGATCCAAATTTGACAGCAGATTTGACAAATCAAAAGTTAAATGCTATAATTGTCAAAAGACAGGTCATTATGCTAAGGAATGTTGGAGTCCAACCAAGAGGGTTGAGGAGACTGCAAATCTTGCGAAAGAAGAAGAGAACGAAGCCACTCTACTACTAGTGTATAATGAGAAAATGCAAGAAAAAAAGAACATGTGGTACCTAAACAATGGAGCCAGTAACCACATGTGTGGAGACAAAGACAAGTTCATGGAGCTTGATGAGCAATTAGAGGTAATGTCACTTTTGCAGATCATTCAAAGGTTGCCATCAAAGGAAAAGGTACGATCTTGATTAAATTGAAAGATGGAAGTCATTAATTTATTGGTGATGTCTATTATATACCAAAGGTGAAAAACAACATATTGAGCTTGGAAAAATTGTTGGAGAAGGGGTATGAGATTAAGATGAAAGATTGTACTTTGACATTACTTGACACTAAAGAAGATATAATTGCAAAGGTAGTCATGACAAAAAATAAAATGTTCTTGCTAAACATAGAGATGGATGTGCCTAAATGCCTAAATGATGGTGAGAAATATGACCTCTTACCAATTCTTGTTGAAGAGGAGGAAAGATATGAAGATTATCAAGAACCTATAGTCACACCTCCACAAACACCAACGAGCTCAACTTTTTCTTCTTCTTCTAATGAAAGCTCAAGTAGTGGCACTCCACCAAGAAAGATGAAGAGCCTTGATGACTTATATGAGGTAACTAATCTTTTTGATAATGATGGAATACGAACAATATCAATACTATTGAAGCAGAAAATCATGAAGAGAAAGAAAAGATGAAAGAATGATGACAGTTGATAATGAGGGGGAGTGTTGAAGTTCAATATCAACTAAGATTTAGACTAATATAATTTGGAGTTAATAAGAGTTTTAATATTAGCTAAAAAAGGAATCCTAGTTAATGTAGGAATCCTTGATGAAGAAGGATTTGTAATAGACTAGTTTATTAGAATCCTTGTTTAAATTAGTTTATTAGAATCCTTGTTATATTAGGATTTTCTTTGAATAATTTAATTCCTTGATTATCTAGAACTTGAGGCCAATAAATAGGCTTGTAATCTTAAGCATTATACACAAGTTGAGAGAGATATAGACAAGAGATACAAAGGTGTATCTTTAGAGAAAACTCTTAATAAAATATCATTCATCTGATCATTCTTCTTCTTGTTCTTTAATTTTGTTCTTATAAATAAATTACCTACCACACCCTATCCTTCTTTTCCAACATAGTTTTAGCATTGATTTTATATGGCTTTGAAATGGAAGTGGGATAAGAACTGCATGGGGCTTATCAGCCATAGCTTTAGCAAATCAGGAGCAGCGCAGAATAGTGGGGAGACTCTGGTGTTTTGGAGCAGTGCTAATTCTAGCTATATTGAAAAGAGAAGAGATGAAATTAATATAAGTTGAAATACAGCTCATTTGCGTCAAATAAATTTCTTGATTGAGATGTTTCTGAACCATGGATGTCCACTCAATTGATTTTTCAGAAAACTGGAAACTATTTCTGAGAGGATCATATGCATCCCATAGCTAGGACCACATATAAAGTCCCCTCATAAAAATGGTTGCTGGTCATTTTCACTTCTGGCATGAATACACATGGAAAATTAATACACACCGGCATTCCCAATCAATATTGAATGATCTGTTGGCCATTAATTACTTGCTGATCAACTAACCAACAGAAGGTATAAATGCAACGAGTGGTGAATTGAAATGGAAATTGATAGCAATGTCAGGGGAGAAAATGTGGAGAAGCTTGTGAGAGAGTTGATGGAAGGAGAGAAAGTAAGAAAATGAAGAGCAAAGCCATGGAGTGGGAAAAAAATAGCAGAAGAGACCACTGCTCCAAATGGTTCGCAACCATGAATTTGGACAGGCTGATATTAGACGAAGTGCTTCTGCCATGAAAGGTCAAGAAGACTCACTCAAGATTGACTCATATTTTTCAATCTGCTTTTTTGTACTATGTGTCAATGGTTAATTGATATGGTGTTGTAAATAAGAGAGTCAGTCTCTTCTAGATGGATAAATTTAAACCATATAGATCTCTTGTTCCTTCAGTGGCATTGTATTTTGTAAAATTACTTGGAATGAAAAAATCAATTGGGGGGGGGGGAGGACGGATTCTTTTATTTTTCTTAGTTTAGTGTTGGGTGGTATTGTAGAAACAAAAAAAATCTCTACCAATCAAATTACACTATGTGTTATTTTCATGTGTTATTTTTATTTTATTTTTACATGAAAGAATAAAATAAAATTGAAATAAATAATATAAAAAATAAATGAGCCTTAATATATTTCTTAGCCAATGAAAGGTTGACACTTGAGATAAAATATTCAAGATATCTTGTCATAAATGCAAGATCTCATCAATAAAGATTAACCAATAAAATCATGTCATATGGCATTGGAAAAAGGACTCGAGAGCCCTTACAAATCTCTATAAATAGAGGGTCTCACCCTAGAGGAAAAAAAAGAATTTTTAGAGATACAAATTTTATTTAAGATAAGCTTTTCAAGCAAGGAAATTCTCTCAAAAGTTTACAAGCCTCCTTCATCTACATTTGAAGTCTACAAAGAACAAAGATTTGTTGGATCAAGCATAAACACCTCATAAGAGTTCTTTAATAACACTTTGAAGACAAATCAAATGTACTCTTTAAAGCATCAAATCTTGTTTCACAATACATGTCCAAATTCATGTTCTTGCAAAGCACAAATCTCAGCTTGATTTCTCAAATAAATCAAGTCACCATATATTAAATTCAAGGAAAGAATCAGAGGATTGTCTTATTCTTTTGAAAGAATACTTTAGATAGAGATTATACCCTGTCATATATTTAATAAAATCATATATTTGTACATGTGCCCTTGTTTAATTTCATGTGCTCAAAATTATGTCTATAAATTTCTGGCGACTCCACTGAGAAGATCTCTACCTCTCATCTCATCTTATCAAGAAAGAATTTTTAACAAACTATCGATGGCAACTAAGAGGAACATAATCATCTTATCACTTCCAAAAGCAACAAGCCTACTAATTCAAGTCGCTAATATATCATTGAAGATTCTTCAACCCTGCTATTGATACAAAATTCATCGCCAAGTTGTATGCACAAACTAAGCCAACTCTCAAGATGACATCAACTTCAGATGCAAGAGGGGCACGAGAGCTTGCTTCAAAGCTAGAACCACAAGTAACTCCACTACAAAAGTCAAGTGGGGCGCATGGAAGTTTCTTCGACACTCAAGGCGACTTCGACAATTCACCTATAGAAACGTTTCCATGTCAATCACCAAGTAAGGCTTCAAGTTTTGGCACCATGTTATTGATGATGACCGAAACTATATCTTTGGAGGATCAAGTGGCTAACTTGACAAAGCTCGTCGAGGGGCTTTCAACTTCACTCGAGACAAAATACAATGAGATAGCAAAGTTAATGAACAAACTCAAAAGCATGAGTGAAGGAGGCCAAACCTCAGCTTCCAACACTTTTCAAGTAAATCAATTAGATGTCATTGAGGATTCTACAATTGGAGTTACAAGGAATATACGCAGTATTACTGATGGCATCTTCACCACGAATCAACTAAAAGAACTTATCAAGGAAACCATTATGGACCAAGTAGAAAGCTTAGTTCAACCCTTGTATTCTTATGCGAAGTTGTACACCTAAAGAATTGATCTACTAAGGATGCCTCTAAGCTATCAACCACCAAAGTTTTAACAATACTTTATGGAGACTTGCAACAATGCTAGAACTGATAATGATCTCATGATAAAACAGTTTGTTTGTTTCACAAATCAAAACTAAATATTACAACTAGCTCTTATAATCTTCTTAAATAATACAAAAATATCCTAAATAAAATAGAAAAATTAAAAAAATTAAACTAAATGGAAAAAAAATCCTAAATAAAGTAGGAAAATATAACCAATTTCAAATAGTAAATTTCAGGTCTTATTTGTAGGTTTCATTTACCTCTTAAACTTTATAAAAAACAGGGTCTTTAGAATCTCTTAGAAAAATTTTAATCTGATTCAACGATCGAATAAAAAATTATATCCATTATTATAAAGCTATATTTTTTTATGAAAATCTCATGGATTAATCTTCCTCCTGTATTGAAAATAACTCATCCTCAAGTTTAAATTGTTTTTTTCTTGATTTCATGGTTGTCCAATAAAAACATCAACTCCACTTCTTAGCCTCAGTTCTTCCATTCATATTTCTCTGACTCTCTTCACTAAAGCGATGTCTGAACAGTCAGGCCTGTAAAGGCTTGCATCAAGATCCACACATGTGCTCGATGAACCCTTACCATATACTAGAGGAAACTGTGTTCCAACAATCTCTTCCTGAAAGGAGCGAATTATGACTGCTATGTTTTTCGCTAATAATAGTGGAAAGTCTCCCTTAGTTGTGTCCAAGCCACCAGGTGATGACTTGCATATCAATAGCTGTTGAAGATTGCTTCCTGGGACTGTCAAAGAAGGAGCTGTCAACAAATCTTTTTGTTTCTGTTATTTCTAATTATCATGCTAATAATAAGCTATTATCCTAGTCTATAGGAATTAGTTATTCTGTTATTATGTTAACAGATCATAGCATGATTTCAAGCTATAAGTTTGGTATTCTGTTTCTTTATTTTTGAATAAATATGTGTAACAATTGCATGGAATGTATGCAATTAGTATAATTCATTCTAGACAAATAAATTCAATACAATATTTGTTGTCTCTTATCTTCTATCTTACTTCTTCTCAAAAACACTTTTCTTTCAAACACTTTCAACTGGTATCAGAGCTATTATCTTAAAGGGACCTGTAATGGAAGCTGAAACAAGTTTCTCTCAAATTTCTTCTTCCATCTTTGATGGAGAAAATTATCAACTCTAGGCAGTAAAAATGGAGACTTATTTGGAGGTGTTGGATCTTTGGGAAGCTGTTGAAGAAGACTATGAAGTTCATCCTTTGCCAAATAATCCAACAGTTACTCAGATCAAAAATCATAAAGAGAGAAAAACAAGGAAATCAAAAGCAAAAGTTTATCTATTTGCAGCTGTTTCCACAACAATCTTCACCAGGATTATGTCTCTTAAATCAGCAAAAGATGTTTGGGATTATTTGAAGAAGGAGTATGCTGGAGATGAAAGAATTCGTGGCATGCAAAGTCTTAATTTAATAAGAGAATTTGAACTACAGAGAATGAAGGATTCTAAAACCATCAAAGAGTATTAATTCAGACAAATTACTTGGAATTGTCAACAAGGTAAGATTACTTGGCACAACCTTCTTTGATTGCAGAATTGTAGAGAAAATACTTGTAACTATGCCTGAATGTTATGAAGCATCCATAACCACCTTGGAGAATACAAAGGATCTGTCCAAGATTACCTTGGCAGAATTGATAAATGCCTTGCAGGCTCAAGAGCAAAGGCGACTTATGAGGCAAAATCGAGTTACTGAAGGAGCTTTACAAGCAAAGTATCCCGATTCTGATAAGAAGAAATTCTTTAAGAAGAATCAGGTTTCAAACAGTAGTAAGACTACCGTCAATCAATTCCCAAACAAAGCAAAATTTCTTAAGAGAAACTTTCCACCATGTCAACACTGCAACAAGTTAGGTCATCCACCATTCAAGTCCTGGAAAGACCTGATGCAAAATGCAGTAAATGTCATCAAATGGGACATGAAGCAATCATCTGCAAAACAAAATTTTAGAAACAGGATGAAGATGCTCAGGTTGCCAGTCAAGATGATGAAGATCAAATGTTTGTAGCTACATGTTTTTCATTCCAGACTTCCTCCGATCACTGGCTAATTAACAGTGGATGCACAAATCACATGACTTTTGATAAGAGTCTCTTCAGAAATTTGCAAACTACTGAAGTTGCAAAGGTAAGAATTGGAAATGGTGATTGTATAGCAACAAAGGGAAAAGGAACGATTGCCATCACTACCAACTCAGGTACAAAAACTATTTCAGATGTTCTTTATGTACCTGATATAGATCAGAATTTGTTGAGTGTTGGACAATTAATAGAGAAAGGCATGAAAGTGGTTTTTGAAAATCAATCTTGCTATATTTTTTATGTTGCTGGATAAAAAATATTGCAAGCCAAAATGAGAGGAAAAAGCTTTTCATTTTTACCATTTGAGGAGGAGCACACAACCTTTCCCACAAAACTAAATGACATGGAAGTATGGCATAAGAGGTTGGGTCACTGTCATCAACAGAAAATGATCAACATGAAGAAGCATGAAGCTGTAGGAGGAGTGCCTTCATTTACTGATTTGCTGCCAAATTGTAATGCTTATCAATTTGGTAAGCAAAACAGAAAACCATTTCCAAAGTCAACATGGAGATCTACACAAAAACTTCAGTTGATCCATACAGATGTTGCTGGTTAATCCATACAGATGTTGCTAGTCCACTTAGCACACCTTCAATAAAAGGTTGTCGCTATTACATACTTTTTATTGATGACTTCACCAGAATGTGCTGAATCTTCTTCATGAAATACAAGTCAGAAGTAGCTGGGATTTTTTGGCGATTCAAGAAGAATGTGAAGAATAAAAGCAGATGTAAGATTCAATCCATTCGGTCAGATAATGGTACAGAATACACCTCATCAGAATTTAATCTCTACTGTGAAGAAGCTGGCATTGAACATCAATTCACTGCCCCTTAAACTCCTGAACAGAATGGAGTCAGTGAAAGAAGAAATTGATACATTATGGAGATGGTGAGATGCATGCTACATAAAAAGAATTTGCCAAAGATGTTTTGGGCAGAAGCAGCCAACACAACTGTCTTCCTTCAAAGCCGACTTCCAACAAAATTACTGGAAGAGAAGACTCATTTTGAAGCTTGGTATGACAACAAACCTTCATTAAGTTTTCTTAAGATCTTTGGCAGCATTTGTTTTGTTCATGTTCCATAGATCAAAAGGGACAAGCTTGACAATAAGGCAATGCCAGGAATTTTTGTTGGCTACAGTGATGTTTCTAAAGCCTACAAAGTTTATCATCCTCAAACTCAGAAGATGGTTATTACAAGGGATGTTCATTTCCATGAAGAAAAACAATGGGATTGGGGAGACACACAAAGAAATGTGCAGCTGTCAGATTTGTTGCAGGATGAATTTGTTGATAATTTACAAATTATGGGCACTGCAGATTTATTGCAGGATGAATCATTTGATGATTCACCAATTAAAGGCACTCGATCCCTTGATGATATTTATCAAAGGAGCAATGTAGCTATTTGTGAACCAGAAGGCTATGAAGAAGCAAAACACAATCCAGAATGGAAAAAGGCAATGCAGGAGGAGATATGCATGATTGAGAAGAATTGCACATGGGAACTTGTTGACAGACCACCAAGCAAAAATTTTATTGGCGTGAAGTGGATTTTCAGAACTAAACTGAATGCAGACAGTACCATCAACAAGTATAAAGTCAGGCTGGTTGTTAAGGGTTATGCTCAGATTTATGGTGTTGATTATTCAGACATATTTGCACCTGTAGCAGGGATGGACACCATACGATTCTTGTTTGTTGTTGCTGCATATAGGAACTGGAAAGTTTTCTAATTAGATGTTAAAATCAGCTTTCCTGAATGGCATTCTACAAGAAGAAATTTATGTTGAGTAACCAGCTGGTTTTGTGACTCAAGAAAAAGAAGACAAAGTTTATATACTAAAGAAAGCTCTCTATGGATTAAAACAAGCACCTAGAGCTTGGTATGGCAGAATTGATGACTATTTGACAGGTTCTGGATTTCAAAAGAGTTTGTCAGAAGCAACTCTTTATGTGAAGAGAATCAACGATGATGTGCTTATAATATCTCTTTATGTTGATGATCTCTTAGTGACAGGAAGCAATATAGTGCAGGTTGCAGAATTCAAGCTAAATATGATGCAAGTCTTTGAAATGACCGACCTTGGTCTCATGAGTTTCTTTCTGGAAATGGAAATTATGCAAAGTAGAGAAGAAATATTCATTTGCCAGAAGAAGTATTCAAGGGAAATCCTTAAGAAATTCCAGATGGATAATTACAAGCCGACAGCTACTCCTATGAATCAAAAGGATAAATTCAGCAAAAAAGATGGCACTACTAGAGTAGATGAAGAAAAATTCAGAAGCTTGATTGGATGCTTGTTGTATTTAACAGCAACTCGACCTGACATACTTCATGCAACAAGTATTCTATCTCGGTTTATGCATTGTCCAACCGAAATTCATATGAGAGTAGCTAAAAGAATTCTGAGATATATCAAAGGAACATGCAGTTTTGGTGTTAAATTTTTAAAGTGTCAAGATTTAAAACTACATGGTTTTTTTTTACAGTAATTGGGGTGGCTCTATTGATGACATGAGAAGTACCTCTGGATTTTGTTTTAATCTAGGATCTACTATATTTTCATGGTCGTCTAAGAAGCAAGATATCGTGGCTCAATCTACTGCAAAGGCAGAGTTCATTGCAGCCACAGCTGGAGTGAATCAAGCATTGTGATTACAAAAGTTGTTACGAGATTTATACATGGAAGAAGAAGAAGCAACTGAAATCTCAGTTGACAATCAAGCAGCTATTGCAATATCTCATAATCCAGTGTTTCATGGAAAAACTAAACATTTTAACATCAAGCTGTATTTCTTGCGTGAGGTGCAGAAAAATGGTGAAGTTAAATTGATTTATTGCAAGTCTGAAAATCAATTGGCTGATCTGTTCACTAAACCACTTCCAGTAAACAGGTTTGAGTTTTTAAAACAAAGAATTGGAGTTTGTAGCTCCTCAAGCAAGGAGGAGTGTTGAAGATTGCTTCCTGGAGCTGTCAATGAAGGAGCTGTCAACAAATCTTTTCGTTTCTGTTATTTCTAATTATCATGCTAATAATAAGCTATTATCCTAGTCTCTAGGAATTAGTTATTCTGTTATTATGTTAACAAATCATAGCATGATTTCATGCTATAAGTTTGGTATTCTGTTTCTTTATTTTTGAATATATATGTGTAACGATTGCATGGAATGTATGCAATTAGTATTATTCATTCTAGACAAATAAATTCAATACAATATTTGTTGTCTCTTATCTTCAATCTTACTTCTTCTCAAAAACACTTTTCTTTCAAACACTTTCAATAGCATTTATCAACACTTTCCCAATGGGAAGAGGTATGATATTGAACCAATTAAATTGATTGTTGGATTTGGAGAATAGGTCCCATCCATTTTAGTTCCCTGTTGAGCTTGTTCAAGTTGAAGGCAGCGTCTACTCATGCCGCGTTGGAGCTGACTAACCTCTGAACCACGATCTATTAGAAATTGAACAGGTTCTGTTAGGATACTGGCATGCAAGCCCGACAAGATAAAAGGCAAAGGATAGGATAAAATGAGAAATTAGACACACAAGAATGAGAAATTAGATACACAAGAATTTACATGGTTCACCCAATTTGGCTACGTCCACGGACAAGTATAGAAAGATTTCACTAAGTAATGTGGGACTACAACCTCTCTCTACTAATAGGAGAACAACTGAAATCTCTCTATTATTAGTAGAAAACATCTCACTTACTGTCTCACAAATACCTCACAACTTTATGAGATTACTCTCCTTCACTCTCTCTTCTTGCTCTCTTGTTTCTCTCTTTTTATGTGATTTTTATGGCAAGGATGCACTGTCTATTTATAGACAAGCATCCTTGCCTTTGTCTTGCAAAAGACAAAGCAAGGCAAGTGGCACCAATTGGTGCTGCAAGTGGCACCAAATTGGTGCCCATTTTGTGGACTTAGCTGCACCAATTGGTGCCAGCTAACTTCACAGGTTCATGCAAGACAGTCCCCACATCCTCTCCATAATCTTCATGTGAATGAACAACCTGAGCCCCTAAACGGTAGCATTGTTGTCTAAAAGCATGGTCTAAGAGCAAGTCAGACCCAGATTTTGGGCAAATATGAGATGGGTGTTCGGCAATGCTTCCCTCCTCTTCAATCTTTGTCGTCTTAGTTTCAGATTTTTGGCTTGGCCTGAGACACATCCCCTTATCGATTATGTCATGGGATTCTACAATTTGAGTTTTGATAAACCCAAATTTAATGGTTCAAAAAAACCCCTAAAGGTCCCAGATATAAGAAAACACGAGTCCTGGTGTCTAGCGAATGTCTAATTGCGCATGGATCTAGCTAAGTTGCTAGACCCAACGTGTAAATCCCGATGTTAAAAAAAATATTGGAAATTAAATCCAATGATAAAATGATCATTCAATGTAAAATATAGAATGGAAGAAAAACAAATAATTGGAATGAATTTTTTATTAATCAAACTTATAAGCGTGGTATTTTAAAAGTGGATCGACATGGAGTATATGGTAAAAGAAAATGTTTTTTTTTCCCGTTGAGAATAATGAAAGATGAACTACCATGAAGATTAATGCTTTAATTCAACAATGCCAAATCAATAGACACACATAGCACCACCAACCAAATTGAAAACCATGGCTCAAGCTTGAGCGTTGACTTAACTTCGTGACAGAAGAACTTCGTTTATAAGCTTGTCCAAATCCATGGATGATGTACCATTTGGAGCTGTGGCCTCCTCTGCTAATTTTTTCCACTCCATGGCTTGCTTCTTCATTTTCTTACCTTTCTCTCCCTCCATCAGCTCTCTTACAAGCGTCTTCACATTCTCTCTGTTGATATCATTATCAATCTCCATTCCAATTCCCCATTCATTGCATGCGTACCTACAATTTGTTTGTTGATCCCCGAAGAATGGGCAACAAAGCATAGGCACCCCCGAAGAAATGCTCTCAATTGTGGAACCCCATCCACAATGTGTTATGAAGCCTCCAATTGATGGGTGGTTAAGGACTTCTTCTTGTGGACACCAGTTAGCAATAAAGCCCCTCTCTTTAGTTTCTTCCATAAACTCTGCTGGAAAAATAGCTGACTGTCCAATGACCATGTCAGGCCTTATAATCCATACAAAAGAGTGGTTGCTTTCAGAAAGTCCCATTCCAAATTCAATAAGCTGTTCCTTATTCATGACTACTATACTGCCAAAATTCACATAAACCACCGAGTTCGGTTTCTTGGAGTCAAGCCACTGGAGACATTCAGGCTCTTCTTTCCACAGGTTACATCCAATGGAGTTTAGGTCATCTTCAGGTACTTGATTGAGAAGCAATTGAAGCGGGCCGATAGGATAAACACGAGGAAACATTGAGTAGAGAGCATTCAGAACTTCTTGCTCCAAAGCATCAAAACTATGTACAATAATAGCAGATGCTTTACAAGCTTTCTCAGTTGATTCCATCGTGTAGTTAAACAAACAATCATTGGGATCCCTCCAACGAACAAATCTCGGAAGATCTCTTACACGTATACCTTTCATTCCAGGAATCCAGTCTATAACTCTGTTTAAGAAGTCATCTGTTAGAAAGCTCTCGTCTGCAAAACACAAAAAGTACAAAACAAAATTACATGTAGCTCTTTATCTTTTGTTGCTAACTTGCAATCCAGATATTAACAACCCCAAAATGGTGATAAACACCGGAACTTCATACCTTTAATTGGTGCAAGACCTTTTTCTTTGAGTGGACGAAGTTGTTTGAGGCACATGAAGCAACAAGCAGAGAAAGTTTGGAATAGTGCAATAGGTATTCCTCGCTCTTCAGCGGCTGCGATAGTGAATGGCAAGGAATCCGACACGATGCATGTTACTGGGGGCACATTAGAAGTGGCTGTCTCATTGAGCTTGTTAAGTAGGTCGCTGAATGGAGCCATTAAGTTGTTCTTGATAGCCTCAACAATTGCAAGGATATCTTGGGAAGCATCAATATCCGAATGAGGGAGCCCATCTGGAATGTTTTCAAATCGAAAATCAAGCAAACCATTGAGGGAATTAGGACCTCTAGATTTAAGTAAGCGTTTATGGTTATACTCAGTATTGACAAAGGTTATGTGAAAACCTTTTTGATGAAGTAGTTTGGCTAGTTTTAGCATTGATTTTATATGGCTTTGAAATGGAAGGGGGATAAGAACTGCATGGGGCTTATCAGCCATAGCTGTAACAAATCAGGAGCAACGGAGAATAGTGGAGAGACTCTGGTGTTTTGGAGCAGTGCTATTGAGACCACAATTGTTTTTATTCTTTTCTTTTGAAATGTTTTAAGTAAAAAGTTATGCAGTGAAAATAGCTCTCAAAATTTAAAATTAATTAGCAAATAAAAAAATATAATATAAAAGCAATTTATGTATAATTTACAAATAAATGAGACGATAAGAAAAAATCACTATAAAAAAAGTACAAGATTACAAAATGTTAAATAAAATTGCTCATCTAAAATCCTAAGTACTGATATAAACTCTTTTGATTTTCTCTTCTGGCCATCAAAATGAAGAGAATAAAAACACTCACAAATAAATTTTACCCTAAAATATAACAAATATAAATTTTTATATAGATTAAATACATGAATGTTCTTTCCTCACATGGATCCACAATTTAAGTCAAAACCGACAGTTGAATTCAAGATATATAAAAAAGAGGAAATGAAATTAAAATCAGTTCAATTACAACTCATTGATTGAGATGAGCATAAACCATGGAGGACCACTTCAATTGATTATTCAGAAAACTACAGGCAACTTCTGAGAGGAAATGCATCCCCTAGCTAGACCCATGTATAAAGTCCCTTCATAAAAATGGTTGAGGGTCATTTTCACTTCTGGCAAGAATAGAGCAGGAAAATTAATATCTTCTTCTCCACTAGTAATTTTAGCTCCTGAACAGTCCAAAGAAGTTCTTAGTTCAGTTTGCTATGGAGGAAAGAACTACAATAATGATTTTCCTTGGCCATGCATGATACTGGTAAAAATTAATGAGTAATGCTGCTCCCAATACATATTAGGAAAATTATAATCCATTTATCAAAACCAGAAAAAAGGGATGTCAATCCAAATACCTCATAATTCACAAAATAAAATCTAATCAGAGAAAAAGATGGAAAGAGTTGCCAACCAAGACAGGAACCTTGTATACCAGGAGAGGTTTCCCATTAAAGAAGTTACTATATAGGAAGACAAGACTTGTCCTTTCTTTTGTGGTCTTACAGCTAGGTAAAAACGTAAAATCTCCAGGTCGAAGGTTCAAATTTCTGTTTAAACATGCACCTGCCAAACATAGAGCAAACAAGTTACGGAGGGGAAACATAGGCTCTTAAACCCCCCCTCCCCCATTATTAAGAAATGTCTGCAAGTGCGAGAGAAATTTACTACATTTAATTCAGGACTTTCAGTTCCCTTAATCTAACAGAACATTTCTTATGCGTTGCCTTCGCAATTTATTACAGTTACAGCAGAATACCCCGTTACAGAATTTGTATGTAAGGCCCGACTGAAACATTCTCCAGTAAGTGCATCCCGCTTGATGGTCCTGAACACTGGACACCATGACAACTCTCTTCACTTCCAATGGACAGGCGGGATCAAAAGAAAAGGGAGAGTTTATCCTGTACAATCTATCCCCTAAGTTTAACTTTTGCCAGGAATTACGACTTAGAGCACCAAAATAAAGCTCCTTGGAAGAATAAAAAAGATAAAAAGACTTCCCAGTCACCATCTCCCATGTATATTTCCCTTCCACCATAATACACATTTATGCATATGACTATAAGTCTTAACAAGATGAGAGTCCTGGAAAATCCCTTGAAGGAAAATATTAGAAAGATAAAGATGAACCCTTAAAAAACCTGACTCAATAAAGGTGAATCTATGCCACTTCCAAGCTCCAAACCACATTAGTTCCATTTCCATGTCCAAATTTGCCGAGAGATTGATGTAAACAGATTAATTGGCCATCCAGTTGCAATATCTTTAGTTCTTTCCTCGGTCAACTCCTCACTGATTCAGAGTTTATGTGACCACCATTCCCTGGATGTGCACTCAGGCCAGTAATGGTATTGCGTTGCTGCCCAAAATGTCTTAAAAGTTCCATCTGGCGTTCATTCGTATGAGGAAGGCAAGCTCTTAAAAGCTCAACAGGCATTTCTCGTTTTGTTGCTGCACGCACCTCTGAATCAATACCTTCTGCGCTAGGTGGTGTCTTTGCATAGACTGATTGCAGTATAGTGTCATATTTAATCAGGCAGTACTTCATAAGAAGATCAAAAAATTCATCAAATGATGCCTGCCAGAGAGCAAAATTGGGCATACCACAGTTGGAAGAAGCCTGGGGACCATGCAATAGTTTACTAGCTCTTTCAAGAAGACACTTCAAAATAACTGTGGCTCCATCCCCAGCAGGGCTACCAAGAGGCCAAAATGGTGGCTGCTCTGAAGAACAAACTATGGCTACAAGGCAAGCACTCAATGCATGAAGATCCATGCCACTTACACATGCAGAAACTGTCTTTGTGAGATCTGTACGTAGTTGTGTCAGCTGCTCCCGTATCTGACGGAATGCCACCAAACAAAAACCTCAAGTGACGGAAAATAGCCATGCAGACAACACGGGCGAGTTCACTCCCGGGATATAGAAGCTGACGAAACTTGCAGATGAGCTTTCGACCCTTGGGAAGTGATGCTAACCGCAGGAACACAATGTCATCCTTTGAGGCAAGTCCAGCAGTTTTGCCAGTTTGGCCAAGTGGGTCAACAAGCTGAAGTGACGCTGCCAATCCTTCAAGCAAGTTCTGCCGCCTACGCCTGAGCTGAGCCCCACCATCTTGGGGCTGATTACACTGCAGGAAACGGTCAATGTCATCGACATCAAGAAGAAGAGACAGGCTATCTTCAATGGTGATTCTAGCTGCAAGCATAGGTTCCTGTTCCAAAGGCCTCTCAGACATTTGTTCAGAGTTTCCATCACCAGAACCAGGAGGATCAACTTCAAGAAGGGGATGAGGCCTGCGTATGGAAGGGAGGGGCATCTTCCCGAGAGCATCAAAATGGAGATGAGAATGCTGGTCTGCACTGTTACGAGATCGAGAAGGTAGCTCCTTCAAGTGAGACGGGCAGAAATTGTTTTTATTTCTCGACCCGGTAGATCTTTTGGCAAGAGAAGCTTGGTGGTAGTAATCGTCTATATATGGGTCATTGCTATGATCAGTAGCAGCATGCTGCATTTTCAGAATACTCTCGATTTCATCAGCTGTCATATGCTTGGATCGGAATTGCACCCAGCCACCATCACTTTTCTGACTACTAGTGTCAGGGCCTTGTGAAAACGCCGGTTTCTTTGGGATGATTTATGTTTTTGTTCCCTGATATGTAATGATGAAGGATGTGCATTAAAGAGTTGAGATTGCATTGCTGCAAAATGAGCCAAAGATGGTTGAACTGAAGGTTGCAGTCTCTGCTGTTGCAATTGCTGCTGTGGTGACATCAATTGGGAAGACAATAGGCCATTTTGATGCGATAATTGTTGTTGCAGTATACTCTGTAAGAGCCTAGACTGATCTACATGTAATAAGCCAGCATGATTAACCCAATGTTTTTGTGGCCTGTTATTAAAAGAAAGGCCAGGAGACGTGATCTGGGCCAGATTTCCACCATAATGTAACCCATGCTGTAAACCAGCCAGATGAAGATTAGAGTTTGACAAAGGAGACAGATTCGGGGCAGACAAGTGTGACTGCAGTCCACCAGCACGAGAAGCAACATTGAGATGGTGTGGCGAACAACCAGGAGGAGGGAAAGATGTGAAATTTGATTTGGGTACAGGAATTGGTTCACTTGAGAAGTGCTGAAGCTGTTGTGGCTGCTGGGGATATGAGGAAGTTCTGTACAAAGGTTTTGATTCTGAGAAACAAGCAGAAGAAGTTTGGGGCTGTGATGACCATCTCTTGCTATCCTGAGAATTTTCTGCATTAAACATTTGTTGATCTAACCAACTCGTAAACTCTCCATCTTGTGCCCAATCAGTGGCAGATGAGCCTGAAAAAGAAAATGCTATTAAATATCATGGCAGAAGGTATACTTAGACACCACCATTGAAGTAACACTGACCTAAAAAAATTATATGCCGCACTGCAAACTAATAACTATGGCATACTAGAAAGTGGAAATATATCAATATTAATCATCAAATAAAGTTATAGGAACTACATCTTATTTTGCACACTGGGAAACACCACAGAAATCATTTGCACTAGTTGCCAGCACGTGATGAGAAGTGCGCATATACCCAAAATATCTTATTACTTCTTTCAGTTAAGAAACCGGGGGACAAGCAACCATCTGGCACAGCAAAATTGTTCATACTAATTGCCGCTAAGTGATATGATGGATGTACCAGAAGTTCATGAGACTGACTAAATCAATCTCAAAATGGTTAGCAGAAACCAAAAAAATAAATAAATAAAGTTTAGCCAAGAAGCCACTCCATCTTATTGATGGGAATGACTTCTGACCTGCATGCATATGTAAGGACTCCTGCTAAAAATATCTGACAAATTATCAGGCTTATAGAAAACACTCAATAAAGTCAGAAAAACAATGAAATGCTTCATAAATTAAATAAAATGGAGAAGAAAACTCAGGTAATAATTCACTTTCAAGCCGACAACAAAGAATGAAAGCATTTCTATTCAATAATACTTTTTGGCTCACAAATAAGCTGACAACAATTATATGAGAATCAAATCTCCCCAATCACATGGTCGTATAAAATGCTCAGCACTCAGAAAGCAAATTTACAGAATAATAAGTCTAGTAAACTTCTTGATTTAGAGCAACAAGATAATGTAAACAAAAAGTAACAGTTGAACTCACTTTCCCTCGAAAAGGATCCAGATCCTCTGTCACCAATAACTCCTGGATTCCTGGGTCCAGTTACAACTCGGTTCAACTGTGTAGGTGGACAACAAATTCACAATCCAACAAAAAAAATTAGAAAGCATCCCTCAAACAGGTTGGAAAAGATACCAGAGGCAAGATGATTATAAACAATATATAGTAGCAGAGAATATAGAGAGCACTATCCTAGAAGAATAATGTGATATAATGACAAGAGCTCATCCCAACTTCCCTAGCTTGGGCCTGACCTGCTCAAGGGAAGCATTTGATTATTGTTGCTCATCTCAAAGTTAATGTTAGACCAGCAAATGCTTATGATGGCAGTTTCAGGTTTAGAAACCAAAACTCATCTAACAGAAAATGCATGTTCAGTTCATACTCTCTGAGGCAGTTCATAGAGAATCTTGGCCTTCCTCATTTCACCTCCTCAATGCATACATGTGCTACATAGAACTCATTTAGCAGAGTTTTTCAGTTATTTTTCCAAACCGAGATGATAGACAGAAATTA
This sequence comes from Populus deltoides, assembly GCA_015852605.2. Lineage (NCBI taxonomy): Eukaryota > Viridiplantae > Streptophyta > Magnoliopsida > Malpighiales > Salicaceae > Populus > Populus deltoides. The sequence continues at coordinate 15,216,040 of CM027585.2, forward strand.
GCTTTTGATGAATTAAGCAAGGTTGGAAAGGGGAAGAGTGCTACATCTTGTGTGTAGTAGTTGTACTGAAATTCACTGAGGTAGAAGAATGCTTTTGACATGTTTACAAAGTTTACTTATTGAGTATTGTTAGCCAGTTTATGCTTAATCTTGGAAAACAACGTATGAATGTAGTTATGTGAATTTTGAGGTTTTTGAAGGTTGCTACAAGAAGGGGGATTTTGTTCACTAAGAGTGAGATTACCAAAGCATAAATACATATACTAATATTGAACTTCTGGTTACTTTAAATTGTGGAGTTGCCTAAGATTCGATCTGAAGATCAATTGGCTGACATTCTCACAAAAACAGTCTCAAATCGAGTGTTTTTAAAGCTTTTAGACAAGTTGGGCATGTGTAATATCTATGCATCAATTTGAGGAGAAGTGTTGAGATTTTATCTGTCTAATCAAGGATTGTGTAGGTGTACGATTCTATATTTGCTTCTTGAATTAGAAAAATTGATTCTGTAATTAGTTTCAAGATTTACTTGTGTATTTAGTTTCTTGTTTGGATATAGATTTGTATCCTATAAATTGTATTATTCATATTTAATCAATACAATGAAATATACAATTATGAAAACAAACAATGTTGTGTGTTGATTGTTTTTCCTAAATAATGGTGTACTTGTTGTAGTAATTTTACCAAAGGACAAGAGAGACCGTTCGAGGGATTTGTGCCCGTTCAAGAGACCACTTATTTAATTTATGAAACGATGAGGCATAAGTAATTAAATCTTGATAACATAACAATGTCTAATTAGTCGGTTATGGATATATAATAACTAAGTTATATGGATAGTCTGAATAGATAGATCAGGGTTAAATCTGAGAAAATACCTGAGTTTCTTGAAGTAATCGGCATGCCAAAAACATCCATAACTTTGGATATAAGTATTGAACTGATCAAATTTTACCTTGTAGCTAAATATTTCATTGTTTAATAATAGTTCATATAAACATGCATGATGATATCTTAAGCTTTTCTAATTTAAATTATTGCTAAATAATATATCTGGCTACTGTTGAGTGTGGAGTCTTCTCCAAAGGACAAGAGAGTCCGTTCACGGGAACTGGCTACTTTAAGGTTTAAAAAAATGGGAGAGACGATGCTGAAAAAGCATGTTGAGAAACAACAAATAATAACAGCTAATGGAACACCACATATTAAAAAATCACGTGAAGGAGTGCAGATGCAGGTTGGACTTGCTGGCAAAGGACATCAATTATGAGCCCTTTTCGAAAGAAAACTTGAAGGTGTGTACAAACTTCAGGCTCAACTTCGGGCCTGCCGGAGATTTTTTGTCAATAAGAGAATATCGGGTTTCTGCTGCCCGGTTTCTTTGACATTAAAACTAGTACAAACTAATTTACAATAACAATATGGTTGGGGTTATAAAAATGAGGTGAATATAAATAAGATGAACCCAAAAATAAACCGTCTGTAAGGTTTTGGATTCGGTATAATATCCACAAGAGAGATATTGATTATGAATTTAATATAATTTTTTTGCTTAGAAATGTATTAAAATAATTTTTTTTATTCTTTAAAAGTTAGCTTTAACATCAATACATTAAAATAATTTGAAAATATAAAAAAAAAATCTCAATAACTTTTTTAAAATTTTTTTTAAAAAAAAACATAATTTAACCGGATCCCCAAACACTTATTAAATATCATCCATTGGCCTATTAGCCCCAGTTGTTCATCATCCATGAATGTAGACACGTTGGTGACGGAAGTCCTTTCATGACGGAATAAAAAAAAAAGTTTTATATAAACAAAGTGTTGTTTTCAAGGCGAGTAGTGTCGATAGGTTGTTCAATAATATTGCCTGTAAACGTATACGATATCCTAGGCTTTTCTAGTATAAATTATTGCTAAATATTATGGATGGCTACTGTAACACTGTAAAGCCAACGGTTTAATAAATTATTGTCTCTGGTTTTCGTTTCTATAAGTTGTCTTCATCTGTTTGCTTTTGATTCTTCCGACAAGTTTGACTTATTGTCCGCATATTTTGGCTCATGAGGAGAAAATAATTTAAGGATTGGAATAAACAAAACATGTGTGTTTCAGATTTCTTTGCATTAATTTGACAAGATTAAAGATCAGACAATGACTCCAAAATTAAGAGAACATCTGTTGCAATACTGGTCACTATTATAAGTTCCACAGATTGAGGGTTAATTATAACTCAATCACGAAATTTTATAAGAAAAATTAATTAATCCATGCGATATCAAGAATAAATAAAACAATCCCTTGTCAACCATGTTTAATTTAGCAGTGTTTTATCCTTCAAAATTGATAGATATAAGTCGGTGATGGGTGTGTTCACTTTAACATAGAATAGCAGAAACTCAAGTAGCAGAGGAAATAGAGAAAGAAAGAGCAAGCTCGAGGCATGACTTGTAAAATTTTAGCTGATCATAAGCCTCATGCAGTATGTCTCCCTGCCCCAGCTCAAAGCCACATAAAGTCAATGCTTAAACTAGCAAAACTACTACATTACGAAAGTTTTCACATCACCTTTGTCAATACTGAGTTTAACCATAAACGCTTACTTAAATCTAGAGGATCTGATTCCCTGAAAGGTTTGCCCGACTTTCAGTTCGAATCCATTCCTGATGGCCTCCCTCCCTCGGATGAGAATGCCACCCAAGATTTGCCTGGACTTTGTGAAGCTGCCAGGAAGAACTTGTTGGCGCCATTTAATGACCTGCTAGACAAGCTGAATGACACAGCATCACCTGATGTTCCCCCTGTGACTTGCATCGTCTCTGATGGTTTCATGCCTGTCGCTATCACTGCTGCTGAGATGCTCGGGATCCCTATTGATTTGTTCATTACTATCTCTGCTTGCAGCTTCATGGGGTTTAAACAATTTCAAGCACTCAAAGAAAAAGGTCTTACACCACTAAAAGGTAGGAACAAGGAAAACTTAAAGTTGAGATTTCAATATGATAGTCTTTCAGTGTTCGTTATTTATCTTTACTTGCTTTTAGTTCACTAGAAGCTCTGTTGGGAAACACAGTAAGCCCTTTGGGCACATAACCTCAAATTTGATTTCGAATTGCTTGGAATGTCTGCAAGCAGAGGAATTATTGCACTCAACTAGATATGAATTTTTGGCCAGGCCCAACTAGATTCCTATCTCTTTAATTTTTTTATATTGATCCATAAAACTATCATATTAAGACAACGTATCGCCTCCGTTAGGATTCCTTGGCTTTCTGTCCACAAAACCCCATTAAGTGGATGTGCACGAGTGACTATTCCCTCCCAAGTTTCACGAATAGAAACTAAGAGATCCCAACGGAGGTGGTAGATTGTCTTGATCTAGTAGTTCAAGGGTCCGGACTTAAAAAATTAAAAGAGAGCATCGATGGATTTGACCAAGAATTCAAGTTTCTCTTGACCAATTAACTATGTTTTTTTTTTTTTTTTAATATAAATTCTTTGTAACATGCTCGAGTTCATGTTCATCCATGTGCACATAATTATGAGTATTTCAATGTTCCCTTTTTAGCCCTCATAATTTTATCCTTTGTTTTTCCTTTTTATTGGTTATAAGATCTTAGCACGGTGACTATATTTCGAAATACTATGGCAAAGTTGGTAGAGATGGTGCTCGTCGCATCATTACTGCCTCTTTCAGCACAACCTTTCATCACAAACTATTGACTTTTGCTCTCTTTCAATTTATCTCGAGTCATTTTACTCATATACAAGCATGATGTTCACAAATTAACCCTAACGTTTACAAAATTACTCATGCATTCAATTTTTAATTGCAGACGCGAGCTTTTTAACAGATGGCTATCTAGACAGAGTAGTAGACTGGATTCCAGGAATGAAAGATATACGATTGAGGGATCTTCCAAGTTTTATGCGCACAACAGATCCAAATGACTGTCTGTTTAACTTCTCCATGGAATCTGTTGGGAGATCTCCTTCAGGTTCTGCAGTCATTTTCCATACTTTCGATGCTTTGGAGCAAGAAGTCCTGACTTCCCTTTACTCTATGTTTCCTCGTGTCTACACAATCGGTCCACTTCAATTACTTCTCAATCAAATTCAAGAAGATGATCTAGATTCTATTGATTGTAACCTATGGAAAGAAGAAGTTGAGTGTCTCCAATGGCTTGATTCCAAGAAACCCAACTCAGTAATTTATGTGAATTTTGGTAGCGTAGCAGTTGCTACAAAAGAGCAGCTCGTTGAATTTGGAATGGGACTTTCTAAGAGTGGTCACCCGTTTTTATGGATAATACGACCTGACATGATCACCGGCGACTCCGCGATGTTGCCACCAGAATTCACTGAAGAAACAAAAGAAAGGGGCTTTATTTGTAGTTGGTGTCCACAAGAGGAAGTTCTCAACCACCCATCTTGTTGGGAAAACTAGGGACAACTAACCGGATCAATTCAGCGGAATACAATTCACAATTCACAAGTCCCAATCCTTTTTCCCTCTTTGTGCAGTAAAAAACAGAATCAAACAATGAACAAATATAATGCAACAATCACACAAATTAACGCCAAGATTTTTACGTGGAAAACCCGATGCGGGAAAAACCACGGGACCGGAGTCCACCTAAAAACTTCCACTATCACAAATAATGGGTTCACAATTGTTCTTCCTCAGATTCAACTAAGGGCTACAACATATATATCATCAAGAACAACTTATTCTCGGATTACAACAAGATTAAAGGAGAATTATTTGAGAAAAACTCACAATACTGACAGCCCCGTTTTCTGTCAAAACGGCCAGCTTCCACACCACCAATCTTCGATCCAACCGTCCAGAATGAAGAGGAATGTGTCTAGAAGCTGCTGTCAAAATCTCAGCCCGATCCAACGGTGAACGAACTGGAAATCAAAGAAAGAACGCAGGCTGCTCTGCTGCCTCTTCTTCTTTTCTTTCTCTCGGTTTTCTTCTCCTCTCTTCTGTTTCTCTCTACTGCGTCTATAGTAGCCGACCCACATTAATTTAAATCAAGGAGACAGCTGCCTCCTTAATTAATGTGGTGGTCCCCCCATCACATGGTGCGGGACCACACAACAAATCTCCCCCTCACGCACCATGTGAGGAATTCGCCATACTGGCGATCAACATGTAAGCTTCGATTTAGGAGGCTCTGACAAGCCTGCTTCCCTTCTGCAAAACTCAAACTTCTCTCTCGGTAGAGGTTTGGTCATCATGTCTGACACGTTGTTATCGGTATGGATCTTCTCAACAACAAATGACTTCATCTCCATAGCATCTCGAATCCATTGATATCTAACCTCAATGTGCTTTGACCTAGAGTGAAAAGTAGGATGCTTACTAAGATGGATTGCACTTTGACTGTCACAGTGCAACACAAAGTTCTCTTGAACTAGGCCAAGTTCATGTAAGAACTTCTTCATCCATAACAACTCTTTGCCCCCTTCAGTAAGAGCAATATATTCAGCCTCTGTAGTGGATAGTGCCACACATTTTTGCAACCTTGATTGCCATGAGACAGCTCCCCCTGCAAACTTCATCAAGTATCCTGATGTGGACTTTCTAGAATCAACATCACCAGCCATATCTGCATCTGTGTATCCATCCAACACAGGTTTATCATTACCAAAACATAAGCTAAAACTAGAAGTACCTTTGAGATACCTGAGTATCCATTTCACTGCTGACCAGTGTTCTTTACCAGGATTGGAGAGGAACCGACTGACCACACCAACTGCATGAGCTATATCCCGGCCTTGTGCAAACCATGGCATACATCAAGCTACCAACTGCGGATGCATAAGGAACCTTTTTCATCTCATCTCTTTCTTCATCACTTGAAGGACACTGCTTAGAACTTAGTTTAAAGTGGCTTGCAAGTGGAGAACAAACCGGTTTGGAGTTGCTCATGTTGAATCTCTCAAGTACCTTTTGGACATATCTCTCCTGAGATAGCCAAAGTTTCTCCTTCTTCCTGTCACGGGTGATCTTCATGCCAAGAATCTGTTTTGCTTGGGTCCTAAGTCTTTCATTGCAAAAGACTTGCTTAACTCTTCCTTCAACATCTGAATCTTCTTAGCATCATGGCCAACAATCAACATATCATCCACATACAACAAGAGAATAATAAAGTTTCCATCTGGAAACCTTTTCATAAATACACAATGATCAGAAGTGGTCCTGTCATAACCATGATCCACCATGAAAGAATCAAACTTCTTATACCATTGTCTTGGAGCTTGCTTTAACCCATATAGGCTCTTTTTCAACTTGCAAACTAACTGCTCTTTACCTTTTGCTTCAAATCCTTCAGGCTGCTCCATGTAGATTTCTTCATCTAAATCACCGTGGAGAAAGGCAGTTTTCACATCAAGTTGCTCAACTTCAAGATTCAAACTAGCAGCTAAGCCAAGCACAACTCGGATTGAAGACATCTTGACCACTGGTGAAAAGATTTCTTCAAAATCAATACCCTTCTTCCTCGACCAAGCCTTTCACAACCAATCTTGCCTTGTACCTTGGCTGTGAGCAATGTTCATCAATTTTCAACCTGAACACCCATTTGTTCTTGAGTGCTCTCTTACCTTTAGGAAGCTTCACTAACTCAAAGGTATGGTTTTCATGCAAGGATTTCATCTCTTCTTGCATTGCTTGCAACCACTCACTTTTCTTCTCATGTGACATGGCTTCATCAAAGCATTCGCTCTCCCCATCGAAGAACTAGCACATACTCATGAGGAGAATATTTGGTGGAAGGTTGGCGAGGTCCAGGTTGACCTCCTCAATTGTGGCTTATCTAGAGCTTCTGCATAACCTGTTCGGGGAATAACATCAATATCATCATTAGTTGATTCGGGATCACCAACTAATGGCTCATCAAGAACACCATCATTTTCATCATTTTGCAAGTCTCCCCATGATTAGCGGGCATCAAAGGTAACTGTAGAGTAGGTCTTGGATTTGAATTAGATGGAATAAAAGTTGTAGACTCTGTTTTCTCCTTCAGTTCAAAGTCTTCAATGGTTTGATCTTCAAAGAAGATAACATCTCTGCTTCTCACAATTTTCTTCTCCTTTGGATCCCACAACCTATAGCCAAACTCATCATCTTGGATCCCAAGAAAATACACTGCTTTGTCTTCTTTGTCAAGCTTGGACCTTTCATCCCTTGGAACATGTACAAATGCTCTGCATCCAAACACTCTCAAGTGTGCATAGGAAACATCCTTTCCTTTCCAAACTCTATCCCGGAACATCAAACTCAAGAGGAACCGATGGAGAAAGGTTGATCATGGCAATCTGCAGTCTTCATTGCCTCACCCCAAAAGGACTTAGGCGACTTTGCATGAGAGAGCATACATCTAATTCTTTCAACAATGGTTCTGTTCATTCTCTCACCACTCCATTCTCGTGGAGTCTTAGGAACTGTCTTCTCCAACTTGATACCACTGTTCCCTGCGGTACTTCTCAAAAGGACCTCTGTATTCACCACCATTGTCCGCTTCGAACACATTTCAGCTTTCTACCAGTTTCTCTTTCAACTCTGGCATGGAAATCCTTAAAGACATCAAGCACCTGATCTTTGGATTTCAAACAAGTGGCCCAAATCTTCCTGGAGTGATCATCAATAAAACTAACAAAGTACAATGCACCTCCAAGAGACTTATCAATCATAGAGCAAACATCAGTATGAACTAAATCAAGAACATGTGACCTTCTATGTGAAGGTGATCTTTGAAATGCAACTCTATGTTGTTTACCAACTAAACAATGAGTACATGTGTTCAAGTTCATACCTTTCAATGGAAGGTAGTTCTTCTTGGCAAGGATGCCAAGGCCTTTCTCACTCAAATGTCCAAGCCGCTTATGCCATAGATCAGTAGAGCAATCTTCAATTGCATTCACCTCCCCTTTGATCACCTTGGCTTGTGACATGTAGAGACCCATCTTCTTCCCTTTAGCAACAATTAGGGAATTTCTGGAGAGCTTCCATTTACCATCTCCAAAGTAACTGTGATAGCCTTCTTCATCAAGAGTACCTGTAGAGATTAAATGTAGGCGCATATCAGGCACATGCCTAACATCTTTGAGTAGCAACTTGCACCCAGTATTGGTTTCCAACCAAATATCTCCAATGCCCACAACACTAGCCATCCCTTGATTTCCCATCCTAACTTGACCAAAGTCACCAGCTGTGTAGGATGTGTAAAAATCACCTGGGTGTAACATGGTAAGAAGTCTTTGAATCAGCAACCTGTGTGGTATCTTGACATGCAAGATTAACACAACCATCATCACACACAATGGCAACATCACCATCAAATACAACTGCAGCTGTACCATTCTCTTCATTCTTGTCTTCATCTCTACCCTTTTTATCTCTTTTATACTTTCTGCAATCCTTTTGCATATGCCCAGGCTTGTCACAATAATAACACTTAAAGCCCTTTCTTGACTGAGATCTTCCTCTTGGCTTCCATTTGCCTTTTCTATTGCTGGATTCTCCATCTTGCTTGCCGTGAGAGAACCTGCTTTGACTTCTCCCTCGACTTTCTGTAACAAGTGCATGAGACTCAGAAGTGCTTGTCCCTTTCCTCCTCTTCTCTTCATTGAGGATACAATCCTTCACTGTTTTCAAAGTGAGCTTTCCATTCGGAGTAGAATTGCTAAGTGACACTACCAAAGTCTCCCAACTATCCGGCAATGAACTCAATAGGATTAATGCTTGCATTTCATCGGCTAACTCAAGGTTCATCAATGACAATGATTCAAGAACCCTTGGAATACATTTATATGCACTGAAGCATCTTCACCATCTCTATACTTCAAATTCACAAGGTCTCTAATTACAAAAACCTTGTTTTGTGCACTCTCCTTGGCAAAGGTTTCTTCCAACAGCTTCCAAACTTTATAGCAATCATGTTCTTGAGAAATATGATTAATGGACTTAGAAGATACCCATTTTCTAACATTAGCTATAGCCTTTCTATTTAGTCCATTCCATTTTGCATCATCCATGTCATCAGGCTTTATTCCTTTACATTCAATCGGCAAAGCCAAATCATTGCAATATAAGTGATCCTCCATCATTGTTTTCCATAGGAAATAATTTGAGGAAGTGAGCTTTATCATACCCGAATCTTCCTTTTCCATTTTAACTACACAAGAATTCAATCTACACAACCAAATGCTCTGATACCACTTTGTTGGGAAAACTAGGGACAACTAACCGGATCAATTCAGCGGAATACAATTCACAATTCACAAGTCCCAATCCTTTTTCCCTCTTTGTGCAGTAAAAAACAGAATCAAACAATGAACAAATATAATGCAACAATCACACAAATTAACGCCAAGATTTTTACGTGGAAAACCCGATGCGGGAAAAACCACGGGACCGGAGTCCACCTAAAAACTTCCACTATCACAAATAATGGGTTCACAATTGTTCTTCCTCAGATTCAACTAAGGGCTACAACATATATATCATCAAGAACAACTTATTCTCGGATTACAACAAGATTAAAGGAGAATTATTTGAGAAAAACTCACAATACTGACAGCCCCGTTTTCTGTCAAAACGGCCAGCTTCCACACCACCAATCTTCGATCCAACCGTCCAGAATGAAGAGGAATGTGTCTAGAAGCTGCTGTCAGAATCTCAGCCCGATCCAACGGTGAACGAACTGGAAATCAAAGAAAGAACGCAGGCTGCTCTGCTGCCTCTTCTTCTTTTCTTTCTCTCGGTTTTCTTCTCCTCTCTTCTGTTTCTCTCTACTGCGTCTATAGTAGCCGACCCACATTAATTTAAATCAAGGAGACAGCTGCCTCCTTAATTAATGTGGTGGTCCCCCCATCACATGGTGCGGGACCACACAACACATCTATTGGAGGTTTCCTAACACATTGTGGTTGGGGTTCCACAATTGAGAGCATTTCTTCTGGCGTGCCTCTGCTTTGTTGGCCATCCTTCGGTGATCAGCAAACAAACTGTCGGTATACATGCTATGAGTGGGCAATTGGAATGGAGATTGATAGCAATGTGACGAGAGAAAATGTGGAAAAACAAGTGAGAGAGTTGATGGACGGAGAAGAAGGTAAGAAAATGAAGAAGAAAGCCATGGAGTGGAAGAGGTTAGCTCTCGAGGCCACTCGTCCAAGTGGTTCATCATCCATGAATCTAGACAAGTTGGTGACGGAAGTGCTCTTGTCAAGAAATCAAACTTATGACGTATAACAAGAAAACAATTGAAGCTCAAGACAAGACAGAGAGACACCTTTATTCCTTTGTTGTTTCCTAAAGTTATTGTGGTGGATATATTTCCAATTAATATCTCATGTATTCTGCGATTAAATATCATCCATAGGCCAATTGGCCCCAGTGGTTCATCATCCATCGATCTAGACAAGTTGGTGATGGAAGTGCTCATGTCATGAAATAAAAACCGTGTCTTTATTGAAAGATAATTAAAGCTCAAGACAAATGTATTGCTTCCAAGGTCATTAGTGTCTGTGCATTGCTTAGTTATATTTCATACATACATTGCTAATGTTGTGTGTTGATTGTTTTTCCTAAATAATGGTGTACTTGTTGTAGTAATTTTACCAAAGGACAAGAGAGACCGTTCGAGGGATTTGTGCCCGTTCAAGAGACCACTTATTTAATTTATGAAACGATGAGGCATAAGTAATTAAATCTTGATAACATAACAATGTCTAATTAGTCGGTTATGGATATATAATAACTAAGTTATATGGATAGTCTGAATCGATAGATCAGGGTTAAATCTGAGAAAATACCTGAGTTTCTTGAAGTAATCGGCATGCCAAAAACATCCATAACTTTGGATATAAGTATTGAACTGATCAAATTTTACCTTGTAGCTAAATATTTCATTGTTTAATAATAGTTCATATAAACATGCATGATGATATCTTAAGCTTTTCTAATTTAAATTATTGCTAAATAATATATCTGGCTACTGTTGAGTGTGGAGTCTTCTCCAAAGGACAAGAGAGTCCGTTCACGGGAACTGGCTACTTTAAGGTTTAAAAAAATGGGAGAGACGATGCTGAAAAAGCATGTTGAGAAACAACAAATAATAACAGCTAATGGAACACCACATATTAAAAAATCACGTGAAGGAGTGCAGATGCAGGTTGGACTTGCTGGCAAAGGACATCAATTATGAGCCCTTTTCGAAAGAAAACTTGAAGGTGTGTACAAACTTCAGGCTCAACTTCGGGCCTGCCGGAGATTTTTTGTCAATAAGAGAATATCGGGTTTCTGCTGCCCGGTTTCTTTGACATTAAAACTAGTACAAACTAATTTACAATAACAATATGGTTGGGGTTAAAAAAATGAGGTGAATATAAATAAGATGAACCCAAAAATAAACCGTCTGTAAGGTTTTGGATTCGGTATAATATCCACAAGAGAGATATTGACTATGGATTCAAAGGCCAATTTATCTACTTTGTTAAAAAATAATATAAATTTTATTTTAAAATTTAATTTAAAAATTTAAAATTTTAAGTTTAATTGATTCTTAGATATGATATTAAAGTTTTAATAACCATGCGATCACGAATTCAAATCTCATAATTTCTATTTATGCAATCAAAAAATTAAATACAAGGCTTTAATTTGAGGGAGTATATTAAAGAATAATATAAATAATATTTTAAAACCTCACTTAATAGGTTAAATTTTTAAGTTGAATTAGTTGTTTAACACCCTTAACCATAGACAACAGCCTAACAAATTAATATAATAGCATTCATATGACACTACAGAAGAAACATAGCATGTAAGCCATGGCTGACAAGCCTCATGCAGTTTTTATCCCCTTTCAACTTCAAAGCCACATAAAATCAATGCTAAAATTAGCCAAACTACTTCACCACAAAGGGTTTCACATAACCTTTGTCAATACTGAGTTCAATCATAGACTCCTGCTTAATTCTAGAGGTCCTGAATCCCTTAATGGCTTGCATGATTTTCGATTTGAAACCATTCCAGATAGCGTCCCTCCTTCTGATACTCTTGCATCTGCAGAAGATTTTAAGAAAAACCAACTGGCTTCATTTAATGACCTGCTTGCCAAGCTTCATGACACAACATTTTCTGGTGTGCCCCCGGTGACTTGTATTGTCTCTGATGGTTTGATGCCATTTACTATCAGTGCTGCTGAAATGCTAGGAATACCTATTGCGTTGTTCTTTACTATATCTGCATGTGTCTTCATGTGCTCCAAGCAATTTCGTGCATTAAAAGAGAAAGGCCTAGCGCCATTAGATGGTATGAATATGAAATCAACTTTTTATTGCCCTTTGGTTTTTGAAGATTGAAATTACCTCCGAATTTGCTTTCAACTGTTCTTTGTGTTTGCAGACGAGAGCTTTCAAACAAATGATTTCGCGGACATAATCATAGACGGGATTCCAGGAATGAAGGATCTACGTTTAAGAGATATTCCAAGGTTCTCTCGAAGTACGGATCCAAATGGTTGGTATTTTAACAACGCCATGGAAGCAGTTGAGAGTGCTTCTAAAGCTTCTGCAATTATTTTGCATACTTTTGATGCTTTGGAGCAAGAAGTTTTGAATGCTCTATTCTCTATGCATTCTCGTGTCTTTCCAATCGGTCCACTTCAGTTGCTTCTCAATCAAGTGCCTGAAGATGATCTGAAGTCCATTGGATGTAACCTGTGGAAAGAAGAGTCCGAGTGTCTGCAATGGCTTGACTCCAAGGAACCAAACTCAGTAATTTATGTGAACTTTGGCAGTATAGCAGTCATCTCAAAGCAGCAGTTCATTGAATTTGGAATGGGACTTGCTAAAAGTGGTCATCTATTTTTATGGGCAATAAGACCTGATATGGTCATTGGGGACTCGCCTATTTTTCCACCAGAGTTTATGAAAGAGACTAAAGAGAGGGGCTTCATTGCTAGTTGGTGTCCACAAGAAGAAGTCCTTAGCCACCCTTCAATTGGAGGTTTTATAACTCATTGTGGATGGGGTTCCACAATTGAGAGCATTTCTTCTGGGGTGCCTATGCTTTGTTGGCCATCCTTCGGTGATCAACAAACAAATTGTAGGTATACATGCACTGAGTGGGGGATTGGAATGGAGATTGATAGCAATGTGAAAAGAGATAATGTGGAGAAGCTTGTGAGAGAGTTGATGGAAGGAGAGAAAGGTAAGAAAATGAAGAGCAGGTCCATGGAGTGGAAAAAATTAGCAGAAGAGGCAACTGCTCTAAATGGTTCGTCATCCATGAATTTGGACAAGCTGATAAACGAGGTGCTCTGTCATGAAAGGTCAAGAAGACTCACTCGAGATTGACTCATACTCTTCAATGTGCTTTTTGTGCTACATGTCAATTGTTAATTGATCTGGTGTTGTTAATAAGAGCCTCAATATTTTGTATCTTCGATATTTTCTCATTCTCTTTTGAGTCCTGGGATTGTTCGAAGCTGCATTATTTTGTTGGAAAGAGTTTCTGAATTCTTTTTCTTCTTGACTCTTGCATCATTTTAATATAATCTATGTGCTTTCCATTATATGAGATGCGTTTGATCTTGGATGTGGATCCTTTTTCGCAGTCCTTTTTTTATCATAACCAAGATTGTTGCTTGAGACTTATTCTGACAAAGAGAACACAGATAGAAATTCATGAAAAAGGGTTGGATATAAACTCTAGCCAGAAAGAGCTGTTTATTCTCAAACAAAGTATAATCTTCTAAAAAATCTCTCAAGAAAATTATGATAATAACTCAAATATGTTTCTAACGGATATTAAAAAGAAAGGAAAAGAAATAACAAGAAAAAATAAAAGCTATAATTCAAAAATAAAGAGAAAAAAATACAAAAACTTAGAAAATAATCGTTTAGGCCTAATTTTTGTTAAAGAATTGGAAGTAAGAAAGTACTTTCACAAATTCTTGTGTGCTTGGATTACAAACATAAAAATTCTTGTTGGGTTTCACAGTGAGAATGCTATCTTCAGTATTGTTTCTTAGGGAGCTAAACTCTTTGGTGATGATCTGTCAGGTTCTTCATTTTTTGACTAGCACTGTTAGTTTCATTTTTAGTCGTTTTCTTCCCTATAGGCCTGAAATCTCTTTCTATATTAAATAAATAAATAAAATCCGATCCCACGATCACCGGAGAAATTAAACAAATATAAGCTTGACTGCTACCAACAAGGCATACAAGACCATGTCAAGAAGTAAACGTGAGAATATAATCATCAACAACTATAGTAAACTCACCATGTAACTTGATATCTTTTTGGTTGTCTTTGCAAGAGATTTGGCTGGCGATCGGAAACAAAACGTGGGTTCTGTTTGAGTGTTGATAGTGTAATAAGTTCAGGAAGTACGAGTCAGGGATTAAAGTGAACTAATTAATGCTAGGAATAAATCTGGTTCTGGAAGTGAGTTTTGAAAGAATTTCAGCTGTGACATCTCAGGCAGGAATAATGTTTCTGCTTTCTGGGCCTGTTGTTATTTTCTCGGACATGACATTTAGAATTATGGCTAGCTAAACATGGGCTGAAACTGTTGGATTTGAACTCTGTGGCTTGATTGACAATCTCCTCGTGCCCGCCCGCAGTGCATTAAATGGGAATTCAAGATTAAATTATTAAAGTTCGCCCTCGATCTTCCCTAGATTCAAACATGAGACTTTCTATGGAAAATACAAGATTTATTTAGAATACCAACTGATATGGACACACTACAATCCATGCTTTATCAGTAAGATATCTTATACTGATCCCAATGGCTAGCAGGGTGTCCCCCCAAATTGTAAAATTGTGGCGCTTGCCATCCCCTTTCCCCAGTACAGTAAAGAAAATGTTTTGTCCTGTTGAGAATAATGAAAGTTGAACAACCATGAAGATTAATGCTTTAATTCAACAATGCCAAATCAATAGACACATAGCACAAACAACCAAATTGAAAACCATGGCTCAAGCTTGAGCGATGGCTTAATTTCGTGACAGAAGAACTTCGTTTATAAGCTTGTCCAAATTCATGGATGATGTACCATTTGGAGCTGTGGCCTCCACTGCTAATTTTTTCCACTCCATAGCTTGCTTCTTCATTTTCTTACCTTTCTCTCCCTCCATCAGCTCCCTTACAAGCGTCTTCACATTTTCTCTGTTGATATCATTATCAATCTCCATTCCAATTCCCCACTCATTGCATGTGTACCTACAATTTGTTAGTTGATCCCCGAAGAATGGGCAACAAAGCATAGGCACCCCCGAAGAAATGCTCTCAATTGTGGAACCCCATCCACAATGTGTTATGAAGCCTCCAATTGATGGGTGGTTAAGGACTTCTTCTTGTGGACACCAGTTAGCAATAAAGCTCCTCTCTTCAGTTTCTTCCATAAACTCTGCTGGAAAAATAGCTGACTGCCCAATGACCATGTCAGGCCTTATAATCCATACAAAAGAGTGGTTGCTTTCAGAAAGTCCCATTCCAAATTCAATAAGCTGTTCCTTATTCATGACTACTATACTGCCAAAATTCACATAAACCACCGAGTTCGGTTTCTTGGAGTCAAGCCACTGGAGACATTCAGGCTCTTCTTTCCACAGATTACATCCAATGGAGTTTAGGTCATCTTCAGGTACTTGATTGAGAAGCAATTGAAGTGGGCCGATAGGATAAACACGAGGAAACATTGAGTAGAGAGCATTCAGAACTTCTTGCTCCAAAGCATCAAAACTATGTACAATAATAGCAGATGCTTTACAAGCTTTCTCAGTTGATTCCATATTGTGGTTAAACACACAATCATTGGGATCCTTCCAACGAGCATATCTCGGAAGATCTCTTACACGTATACCTTTCATTCCAGGAATCCAGTCTATAACTCTGTTTAAGAAGTCATTTGTTAGAAAGCTCTCGTCTGCAGAACACACAAAGTACAAAACAAAATTTGTTAAAGGAAATCAAGCACAGCACAGGAAATCAATCACAGAATAGGATACCAAGTTTAGTCAAATACTGTAATTGAATCTTTAATTATTTGCTTCCTTATTCATAGATAATTAGGCTTGATCACGGGCAATAATATAGGATCTTGATGTTAAACCATCAATATAAATTGTAAACTCTGCTTACTCTGAAATAAAACAAGAAGATATCATTTTCATGGTATCACAGCAATTAATCTAGGTGTCAAAATAAAACACAAACCCTTTAGCCGACTTCCATGGGAGACGAAAACCAAGGAAGCGCATCTTCAAGCGCAAGATGGGATCATCCCAATCACCAGCTTTACCTTTACCATTCTCAGATCAACCTTACGCTGTCCTTGTGCCACAACCCTTGGTTGAAGACAACTATAGCACATGGAGCCAATCCATGACTATGGTGCTTACAGTCAAGAACAAAATTGGATTCATAGATGGCTCAATGAAGAAGCCTGATGAGAAGAAACCAGATGAGCATCAACAATGGAATTGGTGTAATAGTTTGGTTAAAACTTGGCTACTGGGATCTATGTCCACAGATATTGCTACCAGCATCATCAACTGCAAGGATGCCAGACAAATATGGCTTGATTTACAAGAACGATTCTCACATGTGAATGTGATTCAATTATTTAATATCGAGAATGAAATTCACAATTGTGTGCAGGGCAACATGTTTGTGGGATCCTACTTCATAAAGCTGAAAGGTTTATGGGATGAGTGTGATGCACTCTACACCTTTCCGACATGCACTTGTGGATCAATCAAGGAAGTGGCTGCATATCTGAACACACAGAAAACCATGAAATTCCTCATGGGTCTCAATGATTCGTACGTGGGTGTTCGTAGCAACACTCTGTTACAGGATCCATTACCCACAGTAAACAAGGCATATTCACTGGTTCTTTGTCATGAGAAGCAATCAAAGGTGACAGCCGGGAAAAAGCCATGCTCAACCAGAGGCTACTGTCTTTGCCGTAAAGAATTTAAGCCATGAGACTGAAACTAAAAAGAGATGCTGCAGATGTAACAGAACAAATCACACCACCAAGGATTGTCGCACACATCTCAGATGTACTTTTCTGCCGCTGAAAGGGATATATAGCTGAATATTGTCGCAAGAAGAAAACAGTGACTGAAGTTGAGTTTAATGTGGCAATTTCCAATGGAAATCAAGTTGCATCACACATGAATGAAAGGAAAGAGATGAATTTTCCTTTCATAGCTAAAGAGTGCAAACAAATACTCAGTATGTTAAAACTAAAATATCCTCTGCCAATCATGTTAGTAACTGTCCAACTCATGATGAGCTCTCAGGTAAAGCTTTTTCACTCTTTTCTAATGGCAACAGAAGCACTTGGATTTTGGATAGTGGGTGCACAGATCATATGATTTAGGATCAAAATCTTATCACATACTCAAGACCGGTTAATGGCTGCACTGTTGAATTACCGAATGGATCAATAACACAAGTAACTCACATAGGCAGAGTTCATCTATCTCCTGATTTGATCCTTGACAATGTTTTGTGTGTCCCATATTTCCAATCGAATTTAATTTTCATTAGCAAACTAACATTTGATTCTTCTTGCATAACCATTTTTCTAAGCTAATTTTGTGTGATTTAGGACTTACGTTCGAGGAAGATGATTGGGACAGGAATTGAACGGGAGGGTCTCTACTTTCTCAACCAAGCCAAGAAATGAACATGTAACCATGCCAAAACTTCCAACCTGATCCTTTGGCATCAATGTCTTAGGCATCCCTCAACCAAAGTCTCTCCATTATTTCCTAAAGTTAATTCTTGTTCTAATGACAAGTGCTTGATTTATCCGTTAGCGAAACAAACAAGACTTCCATTTTCTTCAAGTTCCATTACTACTATATCTCTGTTTGATTTAATTCATGTTGACATTTGGGGTGATTATAAAGTTCTTTCTATTTTAAGTGTCAAATATTTTCTTACTATCATTGATGATCACACTAAATGCACATGGATTTATCTTATGAAACACAAATCCGATACTAGAGATCTTCTAGTCAACTTCATCAACATGGCTGAAAATCAATTTGATTCCAAAGTCAAAATGATTCATAGTGATAATGGTCTTGAATTCAAACTTGAAAGCTTTTACGCTCACAAAAGTATCATTCATCAAACTAGTTGCATTAATACTCCATAACAAAATAGCGTTGCCGAACACAAATATAGGCATTTGTTAAATATGGCACGTGCCTTACTTCTTCAGGCCAGTCTTTCTAATCAATTTTGGGGTGATGCTATTCTTGCTTCCGCTTATCTCATAAATCAAACACCAACCCCTATTCTCCACGGAAAAACACCATATGAAAAACTATTCAACATAATTCCTCATTACTCACACTTACGAGTATTGGTTGCTTATGTTTTGTTTCCACCCATGCACAAAGTCACTCCAAATTTGATCCTTGAGCATCTCGGTGTATCTTTCTTGGATATCCTTTTAGGAAAAAGGGGTATAGAGTTTTTGATCTAGCTAAACAAAGAATAATAGTCTCCAGGGATGTCGATTTCTTTGAATCCATATTATCCTTTCTTACACCTGCATCATATACTAATCCTGATGCCCCATCATTTTCGCCTCCCACTCCATCCTTACCTTTCGACATAGATTTTACACCTCTCCTCCAATTGCCTATCCTACACTCACCAGCTCACCCAATTCCCAGACACCTCCTTCCACCAGCTCATATACCCCTCTGGCTCCCATCATAAAGTCTTCATCTCCCTTCATAAAGTCTTTATCTCCAGTCACCCCTATCCCTCAACTACCTTATTTATCTCCCATACAGGCCCACTCCTTCCTTGTGCCCATTCCTCCCCTTCGTTATGGCAATCTTTCTATTACCACTCCTTCATACTTGCAAGATTTTCATCTTGCCATGACTCTCCCTTCAAAGCCTGACCCGACATCCTCCACGAACATGGTTCACATTTCAGGTACTGCTTATCCCCTCTCTACTTATTTATCTTACACTCACCTTTCTCCCCATTACAAGGCTTATACTGCTCAACTCACCCTCCTCAAAGAACCCACCAGTTTTTCACAGGTATTCAACATCCTCGGTGGAATGAGGCCATGCACCATGAGATAGTTGGTTTGCAGGCCACTAGGACTTAGAGTTTGGTACCATTATCATCCCACAAACGGCCAATCGGCTGCAAGTGGGTATACATAATCAAGTTAAAGGCTAATGGGATAGTGGAATGATATAAAGCATGGCTGGTGGCTAAGGGCTACAACCAAGTTGAAGGCGTTGATTATCAGGAAACTTTTGCTCCTGTAGCCAAGATGGTCATTGTTCGCATCTTACTTAGTGTGGCAGCTTTGTGTGGTTGGCATTTACATCAGTTAGATGACTTTGCCTCCTAGCTTCGAGCAAAAAAGGGAGACACACGTTTGCAAACTTCATAAATCCTTGTATGGCTTAAAACAAGCTTTTAGACAGTGGTTTATCAAGTTGTGTGCACTCAAGGCTGCAGTATTCCATTAGTCTTTGTCCGATTATTTCTTATTCATTCGAAGCCATCATGGTAACTTTTTAGCATTAGTGATATACGTTGATGATGTGATATTAGCTAGGAATAAATTGCAGGATATAGAGAACACCAAACTTTTCTTGTCCAAGCAATTCAAACTTAAAGATTTAAGGCAATTTAAATACTTTCTTGGCATTGAGGTTGCAAGATCACGATATGACATTAGTCTGTCACAGAGAAAATACGCACTCGACATTCTGGATGATACGGGGGTTTTGGGTGTCAAGCCATCTCGGTTTCCTTTGAAGCATAATGTGTTCCTAACACAATCCGATTGAAATCTTTTTTAGGATGGATCAACATACAGGAGGTTAGTTGGCAGGTTACTCGACCTGACTATAACTAGACCGGATTTGACTTATGTTGTGCATATCTTAAGTCAATTCATGGACAAGCCCCGGCAACCCCATCTAGACACAGCTTATAAAGTGCTCAAATATATCAAACAAACACCTGGACAAGGCATCTTGTTGTCGTCCACAAGTGCACTTCAGTTACGAGCATTTTGTAATGCTGATTGGGCTCGTTGTAAGGACACGAAAAGATCAGCTACTGGTTACTGCATTTTACTTGGAGAGGCACCAGTTTCTTGGAGAACCAAGAAACAGACAACAATATCACGTTCAAGTGCAGAGGCAGAATATCGCTCCATGGCTACTACATGCTGTGAAATTACATGGCTGAAAAACATTTTGAAGGACTCACAGATAAATCACACACAACCAGTAACTTTGTTCTGTGATAATCAAGCAGCAATGCACATATCATCGAATCCCGTCTTTCATGAGCAAATCAAGCACATAGAAATAGACCGTCATTTGATACATGAGAAAATTCAAACAGGAATGATTCAGATAGTCTATATTCAAATTATACACCAACCGGTAGACTTGCTTACTAAGCCTTTAAGCTCCACACAGTTTGAGACTATACTTAGCAACTTGGGTGTAATTAACATACACTCCCAACTTGAGGGGGAGTGTTAAAGGAAATCAAGCACAGCATAGGAAATCAAGTTTAGTCAAATATTATAATTGAATCTTTAATTATTTGTTTCCTTATTCATAGATAATTAGGCTTGATCACAGCCAATAATATAGAATCTTGATGTTAAACCATCAGTATAAATTATAAATTCTGCTTACTCTAAAATAAAACAAGAAGAAATCATTATCTTCAAAATTACATTTAGCTTTATCGTTTGTTACTAAATTGCAATCCAGATATTAACAACCCCGAAATGGTGATAAACAGTGGACCTTCATACCTTTAATTGGTGTAAGACCTTTTTCTTTGAGTGGACGAAGTTGTTTGAAGCACATGAAGCAACAAGCAGAGACAGTTTCAAATAGTGCAATAGGCATTCCTCGCTCTTCAGCAGCTGCGATAGTGAATGGCAAGGAATCCGACACCATGCATGTTACTTGGGGCACATTAGAAGTGGCTGTCTCATTGAGCTTGTTAAGTAGGTCACTGAATGGAACCATTAAGTTGTTCTTGACAGCCTCAAAAAGTGCAAGGATATCTTGGGAAGCATCAATATCCGAATGAGGGAGCCCATCTGGAATGTTTTCAAATCGAAAATCAAGCAAACCGTTGAGGGAATTAGGACCTCTAGATTTAAGTAAGCGTCTATGGTTATATTCAGTATTGACAAAGTTTATGTGAAAACCTGTGATGAAGTAGTTTGGCTAGTTTTAGCATAGATTTTATATGGCTTTGAAATGGAAGTGGGATAAGAACTGCATGGGGCTTATCAGCCATAGCTTTAGTAAATCAGGAGCAACGGAGAATAGTGGAGAGACTCTGGTGTTTTGGAGCAGTGCTACTGAGACCACAATTGTTTTTGAAATGTTTTTAGAGGAAATGAAATTGAATTCAGTTGAATTACAGCTCATTGATTGAGATGAGCATTAACCATGGAGGACACTTCAATTGATTCTATAGAAAACAACAGACAACTTTTGAGGGGAAATGCATCCCCTAGACATGGAGGACCACTCCCATTGATTCTTCAGAAAACTACAGACAACTTTTGAGGGGAAATGCATCCCCTAGACCCCTGTATCATGCATCTCATGAACCATGGACGACGACCACTTCAATTGATTCTTCAGAAAACTATATACAGGCGACTTCTGAGAGGAAATGCATCCCCTAGACCCATGTATAAAGTCCCTTCATAAAAATGGTTGAGGGTCATTTTCACTTTTCGCAAGAATAGAGCAGGAAAATTAATTTCTTCTTCTCCACTAGTAATTTTAGCTCCCGAGCAGTCCAAAGAAGTTCTTGGTTCAGTTTGCTGAGGAAAGAACTATTATAATGATTTTCCTTGGCCATGCATGATACTGGTAAAAATTAATGAGTAATGCTCCTCCCAATACATATTAGGAAAATTATAATCCATTTATCAAAACCTGAAAAAAGGGATGTCAATCCAAATACCTCTTAATTCACAAAATAAAATCTAATCAGAGAAAAAGATGGAAAGAGTTGCCAACCAAGACAGGAACCTTGTATACCAGGAGAGGTTTCCCATTAAAGAAGTCACTATATAGGAAGACAAGACTTGTCCTTTCGTTTGTGGTCTTACAGCTAGGTAAAAACGTAAAATCTCCAGGTCGAAGGTTCAAATTTCTGTTTAAACATGCACCTGCCTAACATAGAGCAAACAAGTTACGGAGGGGAAACATAGGCTCTTAAACCCCCCCTCCCCCATTATTAAGAAATGTCTGCAAGTGCGAGAGAAATTTACTACATTTAATTCAGGACTTTCAGTTCCCTTAATCTAACAGAACATTTCTTATGCGTTGCCTTCGCAATTTATTACAGTTACAGCAGAATACCCCGTTACAGAATTTGTATGTAAGGCCCGACTGAAACATTATCCAGCAAGTGCATCCCGCTTGATGGTCCTGAACACTGGACACCATGACAACTCTCTTCACTTCCAATGGACAGGCGGGATCAAAAGAAAAGGGAGAGTTTATCCTGTACAATCTATCCCCTAAGCTTTAACTTTTGCCAGGAATTACGACTTAGAGCACCAAAATAAAGCTCCTTGGAAGAATAAAAAAGATAAAAAGACTTCCCAGTCACCATCTCCCATGTATATTTTCTTTCCACCATAATACACATTTATGCATATGACTATAAGTCTTAACAAGATGAGAGTCCTGGAAAATCCCTTGAAGGAAAATATTAGAAAGATAAAGATGAACCCTTAAAAAACCTGACTCAATAAAGGTGAATCAATGCCACTTCCAAGCTCCAAACCACATTAGTTCCATTTCCATGTCCAAATTTGCCGAGAGATTGATGTAAACAGATTGGCCATCCAGTTGCAATATCTTTAATTCTTTCCTCGGTCAACTCCTCACTGATTCAGAGTTTATGTGACCACCATTCCCTGGATGTGCACTCAGGCCAGTAATGGTATTGCGTTGCTGCCCAAAATGTCTTAAAAGTTCCATCTGGCGTTCATTCGTATGAGGAAGGCAAGCTCTTAAAAGCTCAACAGGCATTTCTCGTTTTGTTGCTGCACGCACCTCTGAATCAATACCTTCTGCGCTAGGTGGTGTCTTTGCATAGACTGATTGCAGTATAGTGTCATATTTAATCAGGCAGTACTTCATAAGAAGATCAAAAAATTCATCAAATGATGCCTGCCAGAGAGCAAAATTGGGCATACCACAGTTGGAAGAAGCCTGGGGACCATGTAATAGTTTACTAGCTCTTTCAAGAAGACACTTCAAAATAACTGTGGCTCCATCCCCAGCAGGGCTACCAAGAGGCCGAAATGGGGGCTGCTCTGAAGAACAAACTATGGCTACAAGGCAAGCACTCAATGCATGAAGATCCATGCCACTTACACATGCAGAAACTGTCTTTGTGAGATCTGTAGTTGTGTCAGCTGCTCCCGTATCTGAGGGAATGCCACCAAACAAAAACCTCAAGTGACGGAAAATAGCCATGCAGACAACACGGGCGAGTTCACTCCCGGGATATAGAAGCTGAAGAAACTTGCAGATGAGCTTTCGACCCTTGGGAAGTGATCCTAACCGCAGGAACACAATGTCATCCTTTGAGGCAAGTCCAGCAGTTTTGCCAGTTTGGCCAAGTGGGTCAACAAGCTGAAGTGACGCTGCCAATCCTTCAAGCAAGTTCTGCCGCCTACGCCTGAGCTGAGCCCCACCATCTTGGGGCTGATTACACTGCAGGAAACGGTCAATGTCATCTACATCAAGAAGAAGAGACAGGCTATCTTCAATGGTGATTCTAGCTGCAAGCATAGGTTCCTGTTCCAAAGGCCTCTCAGACATTTGTTCAGAGTTTCCATCACCAGAACCAGGAGGATCAACTTCAAGAAGGGGATGAGGCCTGCGTATGGAAGGGAGGGGCATCTTCCCGAGAGCATCAAAATGGAGATGAGAATGCTGGTCTGCACTGTTACGAGATCGAGAAGGTAGCTCCTTCAAGTGAGACGGGCAGAAATTGTTTTTATTTCTCGACCCGGTAGATCTTTTGGCAAGAGAAGCTTGGTGGTAGTAATCATCTATATATGGGTCATTGCTATGAGTAGCAGCATGCTGCATTTTCAGAATACTCTCGATTTCATCAGCTGTCATATGCTTGGATCGGAATTGCACCCAGCCACCATCACTTTTCTGACTACTAGTGTCAGAGCCTTGTGAAAAGCGCCGGTTTCTTTGGGATGATTTATGTTTTTGTTCCCTGATATGTAATGATGAAGGATGTGCATTAAAGAGTTGAGATTGCATTGCTGCAAAATGAGCCAAAGATGGTTGAACTGAAGGGTGCAGTCTCTGCTGTTGCAATTGCTGCTGTGGTGACATCAATTGGGAAGACAATAGGCCATTTTGATGCGATAATTGTTGTTGCAGTATACTCTGTAAGAGCCTAGACTGATCTACATGTAATAAGCCAGCATGATTAACCCAATGTTTTTGTGGCCTGTTATTAAAAGAAAGGCCAGGAGACGTGATCTGGGCCAGATTTCCACCATAATGTAACCCATGCTGTAAACCAGCCAGATGAAGATTAGAGTTTGACAAAGGAGACAGAGTCGGGGCAGACAAGTGTGACTGCAGTCCACCAGCACGAGAAGCAACATTAAGATGGTGTGGCGAACAACCAGGAGGAGGGAAAGATGTGAAATTTGATTTGGGTACAGGAATTGGTTCACTTGAGAAGTGCTGAAGCTGTTGTGGCTGCTGGGGATATGAGGAAGTTCTGTACAAAGGTTTTGATTCTGAGAAACAAGCAGAAGAAGTTTGGGGCTGTGATGACCATCTCTTGCTATCCTGAGAATTTTCTGCATTAAACATTTGTTGATCTAACCAACTCGTAAACTCTCCATCTTGTGCCCAATCAGTGGCAGATGAGCCTGAAAAAGAAAATGCTATTAAATATCATGGCAGAAGGTATACTTAGACACCACCATTGAAGTAACACTGACCTAAAAAAATTATATGCCGCACTGCAAACTAATAACTATGGTATATAGAAAGTGGAAATATATCAATATTAATCATCAAATAAAGTTATAGGAACTACATCTTATTTTGCACACTGGGAAACACCACAGAAATCATTTGCACTAGTTGCCAGCACGTGATGAGAAGTGCGCATATACCCAAAATATCTTATTACTTCTTTCAGTTAAGAAACCGGGGGACAAGCAACCATCTGGCACAGCAAAATTGTTCATACTAATTGCCGCAAAGTGATATGATGGATGTACCAGAAGTTCATGAGACTGACTAAATCAATCTCAAAATGGTTAGCAGAAACCAAAAAAATAAATAAATTAAGTTTAGCCAAGAAGCCACTCCATCTTATTGATGGGAATGACTTCTGACCTGCATACATATGTAAGGACTCCTGCTAAAAATATCTGACAAATTATCAGGCTTATAGAAAACACTCAATAAAGTCAGAAAAACAATGAAATGCTTCATAAATTAAATAAAATGGAGAAGACAACTCAGGTAATAATTCACTTTCAAGCCGACAACAAAGAATGAAAGCATTTCTCAATAATACTTTTTGGCTCACAAATAAGCTGACAACAATTATATGAGAATCAAATCTCCCCAATCACATGATCGTATAAAATGCTCAGCACTCAGAAAGCAAATTTACAGAATAATAAATCTAGTAAACTTCTTGATTTAGTGCAACAAGATAATGTAAACAAAAAGTAACAGTTGAACTCACTTTCCCTCGAAAAGGATCCAGATCCTCTGTCACCAATAACTCCTGGATTCCTGGGTCCAGTTACAACTCGATTCAACTGTGTAGGTGGACAACAAATTCACAATCCAACAAAAAAAATTAGAAAGCATCCCTCAAACAGGTTGGAAAAGATACCAGAGGCAAGATGATTATAAACAATAGTAGCAGAGAATATAGAGAGCATTATCCTAGAAGAATAATGTGATATAATGACAAGAGCTCATCCTAACTTCCCTAGCTTGGGCCTGACCTGCTCAAGGGAAGTATTTGATTATTGTTGCTCATCTCAAAGTTAATGTTAGACCAGCTAATGCTTATGATGGCAGTTTCAGGTTTAGAAACCAAAACTCATCTAACAGAAAATGCATGTTCAGTTCATACTCTTTGAGGCAGTTCATAGAGAATCTTGGCCTTCCTCATTTGACCTCCTCAATGCATACATGTGCTACATAGAACTCATTTAACAGAGTTTTTCAGTTATTTTTCCAAACCGAGATGATAGACAGAAACTAGCTTTTGATGAATTAAGCAAGGTTGGAAAGGGGAAGAGTGCTACATCTTGTGTGTAGTAGTTGTACTGAAATTCACTGAGGTAGAAGAATACTTTTGACATGTTTACAATGTTTGTTGTGATTTGGAGCATTTGAATTGACCAGAATTCAAGAATGTTCAAAGACCCACTCCCTCCCAAGCAGCAACTATAGGGTAGAAAGATTACTTTCTAGGCCCTCTCAATAGAGCATTGCTTCTGCAGCATTTGACAAGATATCTTCAGCTTACATTTCACTGGCGCTGCAATACCTTACTTTTATTGATCTAATTTTCCATTTCCTGTATTCTGCTATGGAGATGAATTAATCCTCATTGTGAAAATGTTCTCTCATGCTCCTAAATTCTTAAATTTTTATTAACAATAAGAGATGAAGAGGAGGTGGGTATCGAGGTGAAGGTATAATGCAACCAACAAATGATACAGAATATGTTCAGATAAAGAGAACAATCGACACAATTGTCCCTTCCACTTTTTGTCTCTCTTCCTTGAACTCATAACTTAGCATCTATCCCTTTTACTCAGACAAAACCATCATAGAAAACTTCATTTTGATATTTTTTAAATTGAGATGCATCATAAGAACCAATTCAACCTATGCAGTTTTTAAGCACTTACCAAAAAATCTACAAGCTAGCTTTTGCACCCTTCACAATTTCTATGATAATAACTAAACTTGACATCTTAATAAACAGAAAATATAGGAATGAAATATAAAACATGCAAAACTCATTGAGTATTATGTTATACATAACCATAAAAGTTAAAGAATCTAACCTTAGCAAAAGTACTTGCCAGATCATCAATTTCAGATAAAGATCCTAAACATACACCCTGAAATCAAAAGGAAAAAAAGAAGAGAACAAAAATGAGAGCCATTACAGCAGCAATTCATGCCCCTAGAAGTTAAATCAATACTCGATTCTGAAACAAAAGGCAAGTCTATTACTGTTAAAGAATAATCAAGTGTTTAGAAGAAAAATCAACCACAGCCTTAAGAAGCATGAAGAATATTTTTTAGCTTATAAATGTGTCATAGTATAGCAAACAGTGGTACACAATAGCTGGCTGCAACAGAACAGAAAAGTACCTGACAAACAAATAAAAGTTTTATCTTTCTTTTTCAATAACTCTTCAGATAAGAGTGAAACAAACATTGCAATGGACACTGAAATGATAAAAACACAGGAAAGAACAGACGTAGCTGACATCAAATAGTTTAAGCACATAATAGGCCATTCTCCTCTACAGGATCCTTTTTTGACGATAACAACAGGAAGAACATTTGGCTGCTGACAGCAGACTGGCAACTTCTTACCATCAAGCTTCTAAACATCAGATGCAACTTATGAATTGAGAGGTTTTAGTTTCTTTTCTCAAGTCACAAATGAATTTATCTCATACACGAGAAAGAAGAACCAGGAAACTTCATTATACAAACATCTAAAGATCATTTATGAGTGATTACCATTTGAAAATGGAACCATGTATCCGCAACCAGAAAGGACAGGGAAACTTAATTTTGCACACATATAAAGATCATTTATAAGAGTGATTACCATTTGAAAATGGAACTATATATCAGCAACCTCTTAGTTTTCAAAACAATAATTACCACTCAAAAATCAAAACACACACACACACACACACAAAATGTTTTAAAATGCCATAATTAGTTCAGTATTATGTTTTTAATCTTTCTTAGTTTTGATAGATTAACTCTAAACTACCAGTTTAGTAATAAATGCACAATGAAGCCAACGACATCAAGCCTCCAGCTATAATGACAATCAATTACTTAGTAACAAGATCTTACACATATGGTACATATAATCAAACAGATTCAAATGGATAAAACATTAAGCTAATTATATTCAGCAGTCATGAATTAAAATGTTTTCAGTAAAAGAGCGATGGTGAGAATAAATGCTGAAAGGATTAGAGAAGCAAAAAAAATATCTTACTTCATCTCTATCAAACAAACGGTACTCATCATTGGTGGGCCCGAGCAAAACATTCTCACCCTCATCTTCTAAACCACCCAACTCCACTTCTTGCACAGCATGTTGACCAAAAAATTCGTACTGCGAAGCGTCAAAGAGTGCACCTGAAAGATAGTTTGAAAAAAAAAGTTATGAAGTTGCAGAGTTAACAGAAGAGCAAGCTTGACAAACTCATGAAGCAGTAGGAAAACTATGAGTTATCTGAATTCACGTTCTAGTATAGAAGACTAGATTGCACCCTTCACAGAGGAGTAAAAGACAAGGACTAACAAGTAAAACAAAATGCATCAGAATAAGCCCCAATGTGCATCCAATAAAATTGACCTGATATGATGAGAGAACCTGAAGAAGTTCAAGAAAATAAAAAAAAAATCGTAACAGAAGCTAGGCATCAGCTATAAAAACTTGCCATGCGAGATGGGTTTTCAGCTATAGCATACACTAACAAAATCGCATCACAGCAATTCTATCTAGTAAAGACTAGGTTACCAGAAAATCATGTAAAGTTCCAATCACCACTATCGAAAGCCACGCACCTAACTAGCACATTACTGATCCAACCTAAAATCACGCTATCCAAACTAATATTCACACAATTCAAAACCAACTTACTCACCATATATCATAACTTGCTTTGCATCGCAAGATAATAAATAAATAAAATTCAAAGCTCGATATTCATTCAAACAACAAAAGAACGAGACTTTTGATTTAAAAAGCCACAAACTTCGTAAACACAAAACCCAAAAATCATCCCTACGCTAAATTTAAGTATATTCCCAAATCTAAAGAATCTATCCCTACCCAGAATCACAATCCCCCCCCCCAAAAAAAAAAAAAAAAAAAACCTAGTCTTTCTTAAATCCCAAGATTTTAGATTCTATAAAAATCCCTTTAGAGTCTAAAAGCTCTCTCTCTTTTTAATAATATTTCATATCCCAGCATGAAAAAGGAAAAAAAAAACCTTAAATCCAATCCCAAAAAGAATCAGTTTTTTTAATCAAATACATAGAATCATAAAAAAAAAACTAAAAATCAAATAATTGGAGCAAGAGAGAGGTAAGAACCTGAAGAAGATTCAGTGAATTCTTTGAAATCCTTGCCATCAGATCGCTCCATATTTACAAAAACCTGCAAACAAGCAAAGAAGAAAAAGGGAAAAGAAAGAAAACCCTAGATTTCCAGAACAAACTACGTCGTTTTCTAGTTTTTTACTGGAAAAAAGAAACCCTTAAGCGAGTAATTTAAGATTTGCTCAAAAGAAGGAGCTGGGAGTGTAGAGGAATGGTATGGAGAGGAAAATAAAGGGAAGTTTAGGGTTTATTTTGAAGGGAAGAAACCCCTCTCTTCTACAAAGAGAGGAAGAGAGGGATTATTATTCAGCATCGAAGAAGAAAGGGCAAGAGGAAGGAGAGGTGTGTATTTTTTACTTGATGGTCAACAAATATAAACTTTTAAACATCAACACCAAATATTTTCTAATAATTACAATTTGATTGTTGGTTGAAAAATATTTTAAAAAAAATAATTTTAAAACGCAAATATTTTTTTAATATTTAATAGTATTTTTAAAAATAAATTAGAAATTTTTTTAATATTTAGCTATATAAAAAATACTAAAAATAATTATTAATATTATTTTTTTCAAGTTTATTGAAAAATTAAAACAAAATCTTATAGATAAAAAATTGAAAGATAAAATTAAAAAAATATATATTGTCATAAATTATTTCAAATAAAATAAATAATAATTGAAATAAAAATAAATAAATTTAACAAATTAAAAAGTTAAAAGAAGATGAAATTAAAAAATTATAATTTCTTAAATTATTTTAAATAAAAATAAACAGCAATCTATAATATATGAATCAAATCTGATAAATAAAAATTTTTAATTAAAAAATAATAAAAGAAAACAAGTAACAAAAACAAATAAAAACCAAAATTAATATAAAAATCAAAATAAATCAAATTTTAATGGATGAAATTAAAAAAAAATCAAAACAAAATATATAGCAATACCAAATTTGATTCAATCAACAAATAACAAGATATTTTTAAATTTTCCACAATTTCTTTAAAATGCTTTCTACCTATAATAAAAGGAAAACATTTTAAAAAAAACCAAGTCAAATTTTTTTTTTACTATTAAGTGTTTTTATTGATCAATTTTTTTAATAGTAAACAAACACATGGAAGTTTTAAAAGTAATTTTCAAAAAAATATTTTTCATAAAACAAATGGAGTCTTAGATGGATTCAAGTAGATGATGTTAACAATAAATTAATCTGATACGGAAATAAACACCTTAAAATATGTTTTATTGTA
This sequence comes from Populus deltoides, assembly GCA_015852605.2. Lineage (NCBI taxonomy): Eukaryota > Viridiplantae > Streptophyta > Magnoliopsida > Malpighiales > Salicaceae > Populus > Populus deltoides. The sequence continues at coordinate 15,246,789 of CM027585.2, forward strand.
ACTGTCTTGACCGCAATAATTAAATCCGACTCGGCTCGACAAGTTGAGTTTAACTCGAATTAATCTTAGTTAAATCTAATAATATATTGATTTGATTAAATTTATTTAATTGAGCTGGTGTTTTAGTGATTTAATTTTATAAATCAAATTAAGTTTAAGTGCTCGTTTGACATTGAAATTCAATTTATTTTTTGTTAAAATTTAAAAAAATAAATTTAATATTTTTGAATTATTTTAATATACCAATGTAAATAATGAATTTTAAAAAATAAAAAAATATATTATTTAAATATATTTGTAAATAAAAAAAATACTTTAAAAAATAACATTTTTTCCATACTTCTAAACACCTCAAAACCCAATTAGTTTAATATCTTTTAAAACAATAAAAATTATTTATTTCAGTACACTCTAAGTTGATCTACTAATTTAGTTATTTAGGAGATTAATCTCCAAAATAGATTTGACATTTATAATTTAACCTTTTTAGTGTTTTTTTAATTGGAGTTAAAAAAAAAATAGATTAAAAATATATATTTAATTTAAAACGGTTATTTGATGAATTTTTATTTGTAAAATAAATTAAAAGTACATCTTTGTCAATAAAAAAATTAAGTATTTTAATTTTTATAAAATCAAGGTTTGAAATATATTTTTTATGGAATTAGTGGAAAAATATTTATTTAACTAAATAATTTTTATTTTTTATGGTCTGATAAAAAGTAAAAGCTATCATTAGATTTTGAAAGAGTCATTTTATATGATTATTAATGTATTTATTTTTTTTAAAAAAAAGTGCGTTACAGAGTCTTTGATTATTAATGTATTTATTTATTCACTCACTGTTCAGGTCAAATCTTGAGTGATCGTTTGGTCGCCAACCACCCCATGACACCTCAACTCTTGATTAATGCATGAGAGGGACCTCTTTTATATATATATATATATATATATATATGGGGACCATGGGTTGCATGTACCGTACGCAAACCATTTCTCCCTGGCAAGGACACTAGGATTTGGGGTGGTAGAGTCGGATTGGTAGCGGTTAAATTTTAAAAGTTTTTTTTAATATATATTTAAATAATATTTTATTAATTTTAAAAATTATTTTTTATCAATACATTAAAATATATAAAAAACATAAAAATTATTATTCTGCATATATGCATCGAATTTCTTTTCGCTTTTGAAAACACGAATGTGGAGTTATTACTCTGCATTGCCTGAATTTCCCTCTCATTTCGAAAGGTACCGTATCCATGAAGACCATTGAACTTGGTCCAAGTCTCTCTTTCTCAACAATGGCAGTTTCAGCACCCACTTTCAAAGTCTTTACCTTTGATTTTCCATCACATCCTCACAACTGGTCCCTTCTTTATTCATTTCCAAGTAGAAAATTCAACATCCCTGCTACAAGTTGACTTTAAATGTTCGTATAATATTCCAGCTACTTATCTTCACTACTCATTCAGTCCTTGACACTTGGTGTCCTTCTGTTCTCTTAAAATCACTAAAAAGGTTGTCTGATTCTTTGATCAGTTCCATGTTCTCTTAGAATATTTGAAGAGGTTTGTCTGATTCTCTGGCTAGTTAATCTCTATGTTCTCTTTCTATTCTTACTTCCTTCTGACACTGGCCATGCGTGCTTTCTTTACCAGAACTGCAATATTTAGTTTGTTTTGTGGTTGGATTTTAGGAGGGTTCCTGTAGAAGTGTTTGGTTTTTCAACTTGTGAGGGAAAAATCTGATCTTGGTTTTGTTTAGCAGACTGGTATTGAAGATAACTTTTTAGCTGGAAATTGTGTTGGTGGGATGGATTCTTTTCTGGATTTGGCTTTCTTTGGACATAATGAATTGGAAATCTTGTGTTGTTCAGTTTTTTTATGCCTACTCCTCAGCTCTAACTTCATGTTTTTGAATCTCGCTGATCAGTACAGTACTGTGATGGCATGCACCTTTAAGCTGAGTTTATTGTGAAAATTCCTTGATCATATATCTAATATTTGAAGTTTGATTTTTGTTGCTACTTAATATATTTGTGCCATTAGGCATGGATTATCTGGATTCAAGACGAAAGAGCAGATGTGCTGGAAAAATTATTGCAGCTGCGCTCTGCATTACAGTATGCATTATCATCCTCAAGCAGAACCAGTCACCTACTTATAGCAGCCTCAGCTTGGTATCTTACTCTCTTGATATATGAAACCCGTGTACATACAATCTATGCCTGTTATCCATGTGGATTTTATAATCTATATCAGTGTTTATTACCAGCTCTTATCAAGAAAAGGAAAAGGGGCCCTGTATTTGTGAGTCCTTCATCCTTCATTAGAGTCTTAAGAGGACAAATAGTTCTTGCTGTGTGTGACATTTTCTTTCTTTATGAAATCCAGTTCTCCCAGCATGACCTCGGCGTAACGCACGCCTTAGTGACTGGAGGTGCTGGGTATATTGGCTCTCATGCTGCACTTCGACTCTTGAAGGATTCATACCGTGTAACTATAGTGGTATGTTTAATTCATTCGGGAAACTTGAATTCTTTTTGGTCTAAGCATATGAGTTCTTATGTTGAATTAACTATGTGATTTCATGGATTTATAATCTCTATCAGGACAATCTTTCTCGAGGGAATCTGGGTGCTGTTAAAGTTCTCCAAGATCTATTTCCGGAGCCTGGGCGGTTACAGTTCATATACGCAGACTTGGGAGATGCAAAGCTGTAAACAAAATCTTTGCTGAAAATGCATTTGATGCTGTGATGCATTTCGCTGCTGTTGCATATGTTGGTGAAAGTACAATGGAGCCTCTCAGGTATACTTCGAATCTTCAATTTCAAACATTTATCTTGCTAAATCTACTGTTTGCATCCGGTCACTGTCTTAAATTGTTTTTCATAGAAGTACAGTTCTTCTTTGTCATCTCAATGTATCTGCTAGCAGTTGTCTCTAGAATTAATTTTTACCATGCTGTGCAGATATTATCACAACATCACATCAAATACCTTGGTAGTTTTAGAAGCAATGGCAGCACATAAGGTGAAGACATTGATTTATTCTAGCACTTGTGCAACTTACGGCGAGCCTGTTAAGATGCCGATTACAGAACAAACTCCTTAGGTAAGTTTCTGGTTTACGCTATCATTCTTGGTTCTATACTATGATGAGTTTTCCCCCTCGAATATGCAAATGCTGTAGCTCAATCCCCATATGACATGCCAGAAACCTCTTCTTTAACTAAAAAATATAATATGAATTAGACCATGTAGATATCAAATAGCTCCTTGAGGTTTTGACCAGTAGTGACTCTAGCATGTCTGTTCAACTACAGAGGAATTTTGTAATTCTTGTGTTGAAGATTATTCTGACTCAAGGACAAAATGTCTCCATAGCTCATTTTTCCTCGTGCTTCACTCGTTTAACTGGTGTGTGATTTCAGCTTCCAATCAACCCCTATGGAAAAGCCAAGAAAATGGCAGAAGATATCATAATTGACTTCTCAAAAACCACTGACATGGCTGTCATGATCCTAAGGTGAGTGGTGCTCTGGCTTCGATTGTTGTTAGTACCATGTTTCCCTCTGCTTAATCCTGGATGTCCTATCGAGGACTTCGACAGTATTTATCAGACATTGAAGTACAATTTCTGAATTCGATGATGAATCAGTTATCCCTGTTCTCTGAAAATTAATTTAGTGATTTTGCATGAATTTTCCCTACCTAATTTCACAGATATGTTTCTTCCACTGTTGTCCAGCAGCCAGCACTCTGATCAAAATAATGCCCATGTTTACAGATACTTCAATGTTATTGGGTCTGATCCAGAAGGAAGATTAGGGGAAGCTCCGCAACCTGAACTTCGTGAGCATGGCCGAATCTCTGGCGCTTGTTTTGATGCAGCTCGAGGAATAATATCAGGACTCAAGGTAACTTGAAACAGAAAATCACAATACCAGGACTCAAGGTAGCTTAACATGGGGCTACCTCCCTATGATATTAATCGATTAATATATATGATCATACTCACATCAAGGAAGTGAAGTTCTGCTTATGTCAATGGCTTCAGGTTAAAGGGATAGACTATAAAACTGCTGATGGCACGTGTGTACGGGACTATATCGATGTCACTGACCTGGTCGATGCCCATGTGAAAGCTCTTGCCCATGCAAAGCCTCGAAAAGTTGGCATTTACAATGTTGGAACTGGAAAAGGTTTTTTTACTATATTTTTTTTGTTGAAATTCAATTTCATATTTTTCCATTTTGAGTGTTTCAGTTTTTCTTGCATTTCTTGATCCTGAAGATTGCTTGGTTCCTTTCAATCACAGGTAGATCAGTGAAGGAGTTTGTCGAAGCATGTAAGAAGGCAACAGGTGTGGACATATAGGTTGAATACCTCAATCGTCGGCCAGGAGACTATGCTGAGGTCTTCAGTGACCCTTCCAAAATAAAACAAGAGCTAAACTGGAAAGCTCAATATACTGACCTTAAGAAGAGTTTGCAGATTGCATGGAAATGGCAGAAGTCACATTTGAATGGTTACAGTCACAGTTAATTGCACTATAGAAACCTTTGCTAGAGTCATCCGATTAAGGTCAAACACACATTTCTTATATTCCAGGAATCGTACACAGAATTTTGAAGGTCTGAGAAGCTGTAGGAAACTTCAATAATGTAAAGAAAGAAGAGTCTGATATACTTCGACATATCCATAGATAGAGATGTATAGGATCTTGTAGTTTCTCATTATATTCATACAGGCACAAAGGGGTTTGACAGGAAAGTCGTTTCAATCCAATCCTTGATCATATCAGTATATGTTGTCGTTGGTATAGCTGGGTTAAAATCACAAGTTATTCTACTCCTGCACAGGTTTGGAATAAAATCTTAATAGATCTGTAAATAAAAGGACTTGGTGATTGCTGCAATGCAAATTACGATGCATATACATAGTCATGAATGTTGCTCTTCTACTTTTGTATCTTAAGAATTTTCGATGTTACCCTATAAGTTTCAAAACGTTTAGATGTTATTCCAATTGTTAATAACTAATGGAAATTAACATAATTTTCTCTCTTTTTTTCCTGAAATTTAAGAGGGTTTTTTACTATCTGGCCCTTTAATTTGGTCTTTTGTTCCTTCTATCCATAGAAAAACACAAACAAGCTCAAGCACACAATATACAGCAAGCCAAACTCAAATTACCATTGTCTGTGTCGCAGTGGGAGGGAGGGAGAATGGTAAGTGCTATTTGCGGCTTCCAGCAGCAGAGAAGAAGAATCGGAAACTAACTAGAAGGGATGAAAATGTTATATTGAGTCTTATAGTTCTATCACCAAGCATTTGATCACCATAGCTCGAAATAGAAGAGAGAAACAAAAAAGATATATCCCTTTGTAACTCCTATTTTAAATTATTTTAAAAACACAGAAATTCATTTTAAAACTATAACATAAACAAATTTATTTTATATCTATATCTCTGTTACTCTAGCCAAACACATTTTTATCGCTTATAAATCCACGCCTTGTGTACAGTGACATTAATGACAAGAAAGCTAAATAAGCTGAGTCATGCAGAAAAAAGACAATGACAAAGCCGGATTTGAAAATGCTTGCAAGCATTTCCAAATAGACTTGAAGATGTCTGACTCGATGTTTTCAAGTGGCAAAGCATCCTAGAAGAAATTTACAGGGATTTAACCAGGCCTCAATCCCAAATGAAATTCTTACGTATAGAGGAAAACGACAGGAAAGATAGTTTCTTGACAAAGGTTGTTTTATGTTAAATGGCAGCTTATGACATTTGGATAATCAAGACTTTGACCAATGTTTTAGTGGCTATTGGTGCAAACGTATTTTTAAAAAAAACTTAATTTTTTTTTAGTTTTTAAAATTAAATTTATTTTGTATATTTTGGATAATTTTGATGGGCTGATTTTAAAAATAATTTTTTAAAAATAAAAAAATATATTATTTTAATGTATTTTAACACAAAATATTTTAAAAACAACCACAACTATACTCCTAATTACATCCACCTGTTAGGTTTCTTCTAGTTGGTTCTTTCAATGGGGTTTTTCTCATTTGTATAACTATGCTGTTATCTTTTGCAACTCGTCAGTTAGAAAACTTCTACTTCGCCTTTCTCCATCAATGTAAGTGGTTCTGATCTGATAGTTGTTGATCTGTCATCATTGAGCTATATGAAGAGCTCTGTACAGATATTTAATAAGAAGAGGTCTGAGTTATATAGAGTGATTAGTCCATGAAAAAGCTCATAACTTTCTAGTTGATAATTGGATGATGTTTAAATTTTATTAGGAGATTCTGGTTCACTGACGGAAGACCTTCAAAGTAGAACAGAAGGCTTTTTTTTGGCTTAGTTATGTTATTATTATTTTTTTCCAGATTTTCTAGTTTGTTTAAGTTAATTTTTGTGTTTATTTGAGTTAAAATTCTTTTAGAAAGGCAAATTAATTGAAAAGAAAATATTCAATAATAAAATTTAAAATTAAATTTTATGTGTGGTGATCCATAATAATTTTTTTTAAAAATATTTTTAATAACAATCCAAAAACAAAAAAAAATTATTTTAAAACTAAAAAAATCATTAAAATTTCAAATGTATGGTAAGACTGTAATTTCAAACACCACCGAAAAGAAATGAATCAGCTCAAGACTGAGGCATTCTGTTCTGAGTTTACATAGTTTACATTGAATTGTATATTTCCTAATGTACAAGTTGCTAATAGAACACAGATGAACAAACTGTGACCTCCAAAGTAAATTCGTATAGTCAAGCAGACACTTCAGAAATGTGAAATGCGTTTCTTATGTGAGAATTTAAGCTTGCCAGAGTAACGCCAATATCCGGTCTAGACTGAGTTGAATCATCTGACAGAAAGCCGTGCACTTGATTTCTCACCTCAACCCAGCTGCATCCCGGTTCTTTTACCGTGCTACTTGCGTTCATCAACATCCTTACTTCCTGCACCTCATTCCATCTGTTTGCTTCTGCATGAATGTTTGACAAGAGCACATAATTTGATGTTTTATGAGGTTCAAATTCCGAAAGCTTGTGAGCAGCTAGGCTTCCAAGTTCCAGATTCCCATGTGCACGGCAAGCCCCGAGTAATGCACCCCATACTCCTGCAGTGGCTTTCACCTTCATTCCCCTCACTATTTCAAAGGCTTCGTCTAACCTCCCCACCCGTCCAAGCAAGTCAACCATACAAGCATAGTGCTCCGCCAATGGTTCTATAGCATACACTTTACTCATGCATTTGAACAATTTTAGGCCGTGATCAACCATGCCAGCATGATTACATGCAGACAAAATACCAATGAAGGTGACTTCATCAGGAGCCATCCCTTCCAAAGCCATCTCCTCAAAGAGTTTAAGTGCCTCTTTTCCATATCCATTTATTGCATACCCACCAATCAAAGAATTCCAAGAAATGACGTCAGCATGACAAATTCCATTGAACACAAGCTCAGCTTCCAAGATTCTTCCACATTTAGCATACATGGTGATCAATGCATTGTTGACAACTAAATAATTCAAATAACCACTCTTCACAACCACCTGGTGAAGTTGGTTCCCAACTTGCAGGGCTGCAATAGTGGCACATGAACTTAGTCCACAAGCAAAACTTATCTGATCAGGTTTCTTACCTTCATGCCCCATCAATGCAAAACTTTTTAGGGCATCCAAATTCTGTCCATTTAGCATGAAACCGGCAATTAATGAGTTCCAAGATACTAAATCCCTCTCCCCCATCTCTTCAAAGATCTCCACGGCTCTATCCATTTTGCCTACTTGAGCATAACAAGAAATCATGGTATTCCATGTGACCATGTCTTTATTGACCATTCGTTTGGATAGACAGAGAGCTTCATTGATTCTTCCATGGTGTGCATAACCTGCAATCATAGCGTTCCAACAAACCACATCCCAGGTGCCTATCTCATCAAAGAATCTTCTAGCTTCATCCACTTTATTACATTGTATGTAACCAGAAATCATTGCTGTTTGGGCCCCAATGTTCCTGTAAGGCATTTCACTCAACAACTCTCTTGCTTCATCAAGCTTACCAACACGAACATACCCATTAATCATAGTAGTCCATGACACAGAATCCCTCTCCGGCATCTCCTCAAATAACCGACTAGCCTCATCAATTTCACATCTCTGAACATAAGCAGAAATCATTGCATTCCAAGAAACAATATTTCTACTTGGCATTTGGTCAAAGAGCCTCCTAGACTCCAAAATATTTCCATTTCGTGCAAACCCACTTAACATTGTAACCCAAGAAACAACATTAGGCTTTTGAGTCTCTTGAAAAAACTTCCACGCAGAATCCAAATCACCCACTTGGATAAACCCATCAACCATCAAATTCCATGAAACTACATCGCGTTCATCCATTTCATTAAAAAACTCCAAACCCAATCGCATTTTTCGATTCTGAGTATACCCAGCCAGCATTGAGTTCCATGAAATTAAATTCTTAACCGGCATTTCATCAAACAACCTCTTAGCTTCATTAACTCTCCCTTTCTTCACATAACCTGAAATCATCGCATTCCAACAAGCAACACCTTTCCTATAACTACACGGAAGCGAATCAAACAACTCCCTCGCCTTCTCAACCTCCCCATTACGCGTATAACAAGTAATCATCAAAGTCCAAGAAAATAAGTCCCTTCGAGGCATTATAACAAAGAGTTTATAAGCTTCATCAAACTTCCCATTATGCAAGTACCCAGAAACCATAGTGTTCCAAGAAACTAAATTTCTGCGAGGCATTTTATCGAACAGGTTGCGTGCAGCATTGATTCTTCCATTTTTCGCGTAGACAGAGATCATTGAATTGTATGTGACTGTGTTTTTCTGGGCCATTTGAGTGAAAACTTTGATTGCATCTTCGATTTGACCCGATTTTCCTAACTGGGTTATTCTTTTGTTTTGACTGAAGACATGATGACTCCCTTGTTCCCCAACTGATAATAGCCTTTGCTTCATGATTCGAAACACTGATCAGTTTGAGACAATTTTTTATGTCTCCATTTTGAGGTTTCCTTGAAAGCCCAAAAGGTGGTCTTGGGCATTATGGCGCCGAAGGTTTTTTCAGAGAAACAAATGGGCCAAGCTTAAAAAGAGCACAGTCCACATACCACCACAGCCCTATGGCGGCCTCATGTGAGCCCACATGTGGGTTCACAAAGATTTTGTTCGCAAGTTCATGGCATCCCCTGAATTTAAATAAATTTAACGAGAAATTTTAAATATTAATCTTAATATTTGAATTTAAAAATAAAGAAGGAAGATAATTGTTGAAATTTAGAGCGATAGTTATTAACCTGAAACTTGTGATCCAAAACATAATTATAAATCAAGGAAAATTTTTGGTTGACTCAGAGACTAATTCTCAGACCTTACCTTCTGCTTTACTGGTAAGATCAAGAAAAACAAGAGCATCAAAATCATGTGAGCAAAAATTAAATTCCATGCATGCTCTTCCTCGATTATAGAAAGTTTATAGCTATCAGATTGTTGCGAAAGGAAACACATAAACATGATCAAAACTCCCAGAGGGGTAAACTGGTAATTCAGTAAATGCCCCTTAATTTCAGTGGGTATAATCTTACGAGTGCTACAATTAACAAAGAAAAGGGGAGTTCTTTCTATATGGTTCTTTCAGCATCAAAAGATGGTCAGCCAGGACAATCATGAATCTCAAGGATGATAAATAAGCAGCCGTCCTGGAAAAATAGGGTCTAATGTGTTCTTCTGCCGATTAAAATAGCAGTACTCCCCCCGATCTTTTCTTTTCCTATGAGAGCGCCTCCATGTTTTAAACTCAGAAGGCAGCCTACAATGGTCCTGAGAGTCGTTTCAGTTTAATCATCACAACTCGTCGTGAACTTCAGGTTCTGGGTTGGCTTTTTCATCAGCTGATCCATCTGGGTTGATTTTTTCTTCGGCCGAACCATCTGAATCTGTTGTTTGTTTCTCCTTTTCAGGAGTCTCCCCAGAAGTTGAGTCAGCACTGTTCATGTTGTCTCCGCTGGTCTCAGTTTTGTTCTTAGGCTTCTCAATTTTTGGCTTTGGCTTGGAAATTCTGTTAACACTGGCGACCTATATAAACACCAATCAAATATCAATTAAAATGGCACACACAGGCAGGAAAATCTTTGAGGCGGTATCAAATTCTCGTTTCGTAATAAAGAAGTTGCTGAGACTTGCAGTAATACCTTGTCTTGCAGATTCAACACCTTCGAATATATTTCTTCAGATGTCAGTACTGGTGTGCTGAATCCTGAAGCCCTGTTGGGAAATAGGGAGGAAGACCGACTTTGTAACCACTTGGATTTGAACATGCCCATAGGCAAGAAAATAAAATAATAAAAATCTCCTTATATGCAGAACCAACTCTTTGAACACTTACTTCTTCTGTTCAGCCTCCTTTTCATCCAGCCAACTCTTTAACTTGTCAGCATCACTCACCACCTGCAAAACCACACATTCACAAAATCCATATGTAAGCATCACTAGAGATTGTTCCAATCGTAAACAGATTCCAGAAAATCTCATGAGGAGGCCATGTTAGATTAAGGTGTGGAAAAAACCTCATCTACCCTGTCCTTCGGAAGCCAAGGTTTCTTTGTCTCCCAGCCCTGTACAATCTGCAGGAAATGATAAAAGAAATGGTCACTGTGCTTATTATGCTGTCTTCAAATTAAGCCACAAAGAAAATAATATTTAATCAATGGTTGAAATGCTAGCCTATCAAAGCTTTGGTTTTTTTTTTCCTGTATTTAGCATTTATCCAAGCAAGGAGATGCAATGCTAGATATCAACATGTCGCTTCCTCTGTCCCACAGTTTTATCGTATTCAATTTGAGCAGCTGAAATAGACAGATCAGCAAAAGACTGCTGTCTGTCCCATAAACAAAAGCCCCTCCACACCCCGGGGATATTTTTAAAATACAATGATCCTTGATTAACTTTTCAAAGTGACAGGGATTATGGGACAAAAAAAAACAAGAAGAATACTAAAATCCAATGGGAAGGGTGCATTTCCACAAATAAACATATTAGTTAATTATAAATTCATCTATTTTTCCAGCCTAGGTTTTTTCATTTTTTTTTTCCCAGCTTCATGATCAAGATGGCAATAGTGAATAACAACAAAATCTGAGCCCAAGGAAAAATAAACATTTTTTTATAAAGCATGCGATTGAAATGCAGTATCTGAAGTACCTGTTGCAGCTCACCAACATACTTTCGAGCTAACTCTATTGCTGTTGGTCTTGCTGAAAGTTCTTTATACCTATATCAAAAAAATTCACAAGTTGGAATTAAAAATTCAAATAGCCAATCACTTGTGTAAATAACAACAGTTCCCGTCTAATTAGATGCCCCAACTACAGCCAGAAAATATCACCTGAAAAATATTGGGTCACCAAAAGCTTTTAGTGAATCTAGGCGTTCCTGAAACTCTTTTGCTGTGGCATCTTCACCTTCTGTGTATAGCCACTCTTGGACCTAAAACAATACAACACGCTCCCATGTCACAAATTTAGGCAGAGAAGCTAATATCATGGACCCTTTTAAGTTCCCAAAAATACTTGGAAAAAAAGAGAGGAAAAGGCTCACCTCATCAAGCTTCTCAATGAAGGATTTCCGTTCATCATCAGTAGAAATTTTCTCAAACTCTTCAGTTGTCTCAAACTGGCACAGCAGGTAAAGATATCAACAATAAATTAAAGGAAATGGAATGCTGACTATTCAAAATAAAACTCTAAATTTATAATAGCAATCAAATCAAGATTAATAGTTCCAAGGAAAGGTGGTCATCACAAGAAATGGAACTGTCTAATCTTCATTTTTAAACTAAAAGTTGAATTGATCGAAAATTCCAAACCTTTTCTTTAGTAGAATATATATATCCTTCCAAATTATTTTTCAACTCGGCAGTTCTTCTTCGCTCTGCATCCTTTTTGTTCAATTCTTCTAATTTTCTTTTAGCTTGAGCTAGATATTCTTCGGACAGAGGCATTCCAGGTCCCACTGTCTTCTCAACAATCTATAAATATAAACGATAGAAATAAGCAACAAGAGAGGTGTGAAACACACAATTCACCATCATAAAACTTTCTAGCATGCAAGTGAAAAAACTTTTAAAACTGCAAGCTTGTTTGTACCTTCAGGGGAACCCTAAAAGTCCGTTTTTTCAGCTTCTTCTCTGTAATGGGCTCAGTAGTACTTGGTTCTTCAGTAATGTTGATGGATGTATTGTCAGTCACACCATCAGAATTCGACTTTTCATCACTTTCTTCTGTAGTGTTCTTAGTGTCAGTTTCAAGTGTTATATTTGGAGATGTGGTGGTTGTGTTTTCCACAGTCAGGTTCTTTTTAGGAACTTCCACCCATTCTGATATTTCAATAACAGCATCTGCTCGATCCAAAGAAAGAATTCCACTTCTGCTAAGAGAGAAATGCAGATTTGCCTTGATGGGGGATGACAAATTCCGTGAGGAATACCTAGCAACACAAAGGAAGAACAGAAGAGAAATGTGATGTTAGAAGTTTTTGTGAAGGAAAATGATTCAAGATACAAGCATTGAGCCTTGTATAAATCCAGAAATGATTCAGAGTATAGCTATCCTTACTTCTCACTTGCATCTGCTAGACCAGACACAGAATACTGAGAAAATACAGGGGAGGTAACACCAGGTGGTAAAAGATCAGGCTCATATGACAGTGAAACTTCAAAATCTTTTGTATGAATGATGGATCTGAACATCTGTAAAATAAAATAAAATAAAATAATCCATGCATAATAAGTACAACTGGAAGGCAAATTTTGAGGCATTTGGGGCATCAAAATGGTTTTTCTGATTGACCTTTTCAAACACAGCATAGTCATTTTACCATGTTATTTACCTTACTGGGGAGTTTTCTCATCCTTGGAACAAGTAATTGCCTGGTGCTCTCATCTTTCAGCAGATCAGGTCCGTCTAATTCAACTACCAATCCATATGATGAACCATCAACCATTCCTAGCTTGCGATTCAATTTGATTCCATCACTCAAATTTGCAGCATGTAGAGATGAACCAAGAACTACAGCTTCATCAGCATCTAGATGTTTGTCCAGCTCATTCTTTCCAAGAAATTCCTGGAGCTTAGCCTGTTATGTGCCCAAAGAGTTTTCTTTTATTTGCATCCTAAACACAAATCAGATCTAACACAGAAATAGAAGCTCAAGATTGAAGGGAGATATGAATTGATAAGCAGCTAAGTGCATGGTATAGGAGATTATTCCAAACAGAAACTTAAAGAGCTAACTTCAATTTGTTAACATCACAATGACCTTATAATAAAACTACTTTTATCCTGTTCTTTTACGGTGGTAACAACACATGGCCTCTACTGCTTAAACATCATCTTCACCGTAACCATTCTTCTATAATTCAGGTTTTTTTTATTAAAAAAAAAAGAAAGAAGAAAAAGAAAGAAGGGATATGAAAGATTGATTTTTTACTCTGACTTGTTAGCTCTCCAAGATTGTGCAAATCAAAACAGTAAGAACAAAGGTTGGAAATTGGACTAAATAAAAAGACATATCAGCAGCTGACACAGTGGGGCTTGATTACCAGCTGAAGCTTCATTTTAGGAGAAAACTGTCAACATGACTAATAGTAGACTAAGATGGCTAAAATTGATGGATAATATAGGCAAACACAACATGATAGTAGTAGGTATTATTCAAACCAATGATACTAGTAGATTAAGATACCTTTGCTTTAAACAACTATCATTAAGTTTATTTTAACTATTGTTACAAAGCTTAATCAGTTGTCATGGGCTTATACACAATTGAAGAAGATAGTAACAACCTAGCTTAATCAGTTGTCATGGGCTTATACACAATTGAAGAAGATAGTACCAACCTGCAACTTAGGGACTCTGGTAGCACCTCCTATAAGCTCTACTGCATATAACTCGTCCAAGTTTAAACCTGAATGCTTCAGAACTTCCTTGAGAGGTACAAGAGATCTGTCCCACAGATCTGCACAGAGCTCTTCAAACTTCTCACGTGTTATGGTGCTCCTGGAGAAAAATTAAAGATAATGGTTTGAATGAATTGGGCAAGGTATATCCACAGAGGTGCTGATGAAATATAAGCAACAAGCACAACTCAATGTCTAACCACCAGTATGCATGCATATTGTAACAACATTACAGTCAGTTAAGATAATTTCTCACACATAAAGAGAAGAATGTTCATCGTGTAAAAAATTATAGGGGGCTAATGTGAGAAAAAGTGGAATAATAAATTCTCATAAATATGCACCCAGACATTTGCTCAGCAGGCAATGAGGCAGTGCAGCATGGCAGCAGGAAAAAAAATGTACAGGTACATGAAAACAGACATGAACAAAAAAAACTTGAGGAATTGTTTAGAATCTACTGACCTGAAGTCCCGATCATCATAGAGGGATTCAACTGATATTGGGGCCGCAGTGTTTGCACTCAAGATTTCTTTCGTCCGTTTGACTTGTTTCTTCAATTTAGCCATTGCCTTGGGAAACTTCCTCACATCAAACCCATTTCCAACTTGTTTATTAAACTCATCAGCAAAGTACTCCACCAACCTTGATTCCATAGTCTGACCTCCAAGTTCTGGGTCCCATCTGACATCCTTAACCTGGAAATATAATTAGTATTCACAACATTGCTAGCGGTACTGAACTAAGCATCCATAAGAAGAACAACAAGCTGTATAGGACAAGGCTGGAAGTGAAAACATTGAGGCTATCATCAGATAGTGGTGAGGAGCATCTAACATAAATGACATGATTCAGATCAGAACAAGCAACCACAATCACAGACTTAATGTAAGAAGAATGGCCACAATGCAGCTTTTCAGTAAGATATTTCTTTTTTGGATCCACTGCCTCCTATTTCAATATTAAAAAATAATGCATTTTTCTACACAGAAATCTATCACAAAACAATTAACAAAACAAACAAAACATTCTCACTGATCACCAAATGCCAATTGCTGAAACCAAACTTACCTGAAATTGATTAACAGACACAGTCTTTCCAAACTCCTTGGCATTATACGCTGAGAAGTAAACAAGTGCAGCATAAGTGCTACTCGCACCCATGTCATAAAACACAACATACCGCGACCCATTAGAAAAATCCTTATCAATCCCATATTGCAATGCAGCACCAGAATGCTCATTAATCAAAGCAAGCACATTAATCCCCGCCAATTGCGCCGCCTGAACCAAACCCCTCCTCTCCGCCTGCCCAAAATATGCCGGCACCCCAACCACTGCATCCTTAACCACGACCTTAGAATGAAACTCCGCCAAATCCCCTGCAAAACCCAAAATCATCCCCAACAACTCCTCCACCGAATACAACCCCACATTCCCACCCTCATCCTCATCCTCAACCCTAAACGCAACTGCCCCTCTCGAATCCTTCACCAAATCATACGGCAAATACATTGCTTCCAGAAATCCCTTAACTTTCTCATACGATTTCCCTAACATATCTCGCAAATGTGAATACACTTTATCTGGATACCGCGCAGCAATCCCCAATGCTTCTTCGCCTAAAAGCCGAGTTCCAGATTGGAATGCAACTAAAGCTGGGGTTTTTCTCTTCGACATTTCGTTAATTGCTATAGAAATTGGGGTTTGGCCTGGTTTTAGGTTTACTACTGCTACTTTTATCCATTCCGAACCTAGATCTATGCTCGAAACAGCTGATTCTGATGGAATTGAATTTAATAATAATAATAATACTAACCGTAACCCTAATTTTAATAAACTCATTTTGATCACGAGTTTATTCTTGTCACTCGATCAAGAAAGGAAAGAAGGAAGGAAGGAAGGAATCAATCCGTCTGCAAAAGAAAGGGAAATAAAGAAAAAGAAAGGTCAGTGCTCTGTCTGGACAAGTTCTTATTTCCCGGATAACAAGTATAAAACTTGTGAAAAAAATCTGAAGAAAAAATTATTTTCCCGGAAAAGAAGCAGAAAATTTGTGAAAAAAAATTAATTTTTTTTTAAAAAGAGAGAGGCAGAACTGGAAAGTGGGAGATACCAGAAGATTAATTGCATTTCCTAGAGAGAGAAGTGGTATGAACTTGAAGCTGATATTGATTTATGTTTTTTTCCTGTTTGGTTGACGAGAAAAAGAGGAGAGAAAGTGGAGTGGCTTAAATCAGGTGGCAGAGGAGGGGTGTTGACGTGGGAAATGAATTGAAACAGTAGCCAATAGGAAATGGCTACGTGGCAAAAAGTACACGTGGTGAGACCTGAGACATCAGCTGCGTTGTTCTGACGGTTGCAGTAGAAAGGAAAAGAAGTTATAACCTCAAATTATAAGTTATAACCTCAAACTATGCATGAATTATGATCTCGACCCTCAAAGTATTGTTTTTCTTAATTAGGTCCCATGAAATATTAGATGTTCTTCAATTAAGTTTTATATGGTTGAAATATGGCATTTATTTGCATGAAATATTAGACATCAATTTTCTTCCACAGTCAAAGAATGTAATCACGAGGCTATTATTTCATATAATTATCTATAAAATAAATTATATATTTTATATACAAATTTGTCTTCATGCAAATTGACATGATTTATGGGATATATGTAAACTTCTTGAATTACCACGTGAAAAAGAAATTTATTAATTCACTAAATAAAATTATATTCCTTCATATTTTTTACATTTATCATCTTCATTTACTATTTCTATCACTTATAACACACAATCTTAGAATAGTATTACTTCTACTTTTACTGTTTGCATCGTATTTTATAAAAATTAAATTTTTTATTAAAAATTATTTTTATATATATTTTAAATCGTTTTGATATACTGATTTTAAAATATTTAAAAAAAAATAAAAAAAAATCATTTTAATACATTTCAGCAAAAAGAATATTTTAAAAAGCAACCACAACCACATTTCCAAACAGGCCTGCAAAGCACTGACTCTTCAAGAGTGTTTGGCAATGTAGTAACAGTTGTTTTTCAAATAATTTTTCATGTCAAAATGCATGTCAATGATGTTTTTTTATTTTTTTAAAATTATTTTTGACATCAGCATATTAAAATAATCCAAAACATACAAACCATATTAAATTTTAACAAAAAAAAATTAATGATTATCGATAGAACTCTTCATCTACAACCTTTGAACCTTAATAATTAGCTATGAAAAGCCCTAAAATCTCTTGAAGTTTACTCACTTTATTAATGTCATCGAAAAGCCGGACAAAAACTAGTTCATGCTTTTCATTTTGCGCTTATCTCCTGGTTCTTTTCATGCCTGACAGAAATACCAGGACATGGGACAGTCCTGGATCTCTTTACGGATGCTCCATTATGTTCTCTAGATCTTCAACAACTTTCAAGCGAGAATACTCATTAAAGCTCTTTTGACCATACAAAATGCAACTCGAGACCTTGCCTCTTCCCCCGATAGATGGCACATTCGCTAGTTCCGTCACCTATACAACTAAGTGCTTATAGTTCCATCACCGCTTGAATAATGCCATGTACAAAATCCTTCAGAAGACGTTTTGTGGGTTCGTCCTATTACCTAATGAAATGCCTTGAAGGAATATAGAACACAAACAACATGGGTTTCTGATTTCTTGTATATATACAAGAAATAGATGGGGAGAAGGCTCAAATTTATCTGAGAAGACTTCTAAATATTTATCATGCTTGTTCGACTCCTTCCTGGACTGATTATGCACCAAATTCTTGCCAAGTTCGCATGTGGAGCAGTTGGGTTGCTCAGGATGCTCCAACAAGCACCTCAGCAAAAGTTAATGAAAAGCTAGGAAGTAAGATTATTTCCTCTAGACAGAAATCTCTTAGAACTTTCTGCATACGAGAAGCTTATGAGTTAAGAAAATAAAAAATAAAAAAATAAAGACTATGAATATAATGCTACATTCAATATCAAGTTACATGTTTGCTTCTTATATACTCTGTGGTTGCTTGCTTATTCGAGAATTATGTACAAGTATAGAAAACAAAGGAACAGTGGACAACTCGATCTGCGGATGACATGCTAAACATCTAGAAAAACCAATACTTTTTTCTTGCTACTCTGGTGGGAACACTGGTGGGAACATCTGTATGAACAGACAGTTTTCATGAAGGTTATTAGTTCGGAGGTAACAAGAGAGAAGAAAAAATTGTAGTACTGAAGGAAAAACATGTTGCAAGTATTGGTTTGTCCCTCACCTCCATTTTCGTACAATGAATTGTAATGAACTTCACTCCAAAAGCTTAGCCAAATTTCTGGAAACAGGAACAACAGCCATAATATTAGAACAAGACTACTGCAATTTCATTCAACTTATAGCTGTTAGATTTTATTCAAATACACTGAAGAGCAGAAATGAGGTTAAAATGATCTATCTTTGTTAGGTTATTTCTTCTTTTCAACTCCCATCCCTTATCCTGGTATTGGCTTCAAAATTCCCATGATCTCAAAAGGTATTGGAGGTGATAATTGTAAAATAAAATATTCAGTTTCTCAAGATAGGTAAAGCATGCAAGACTTACAAATGATAGGATAATAAGAACTTGCATTTGGACGTTCAATTTACTCTACTTACTCTACGGGAATCAATCATAACACAGAGTTCCATTTCATGATAAGCATTATACACATTAGAATATCGCAACAATGACATATGGGATATAGTATACAGATTTAGATCTACCTCTGGTTGGACTCCTGTCTTTGGGAAAGATTTCGATATAGCATGTGTCCCGGAAAGATGTTAACACACAAATTTTGGCTCCAAACTGAATGCATGCCCGTAAAAGGTCAGAGGATAGCCATTCCATAAATAAGTGAGTAGTAGTTACAAAGAATGAGAACAATTAGGTTTCATGATTTATGTTCTTAAGAAAAACAGATCCAATAAATTAAATAGGAAAAAAGCAATCAAGGAGCTAAACAGATAAATCTCCACTTACTCTATCTGCAGCAGCTTGTAGGGTTACATGATCCCCCCATTCCCCTGACCTAGTATCATGTAAGGGTTCGCACACAAAAATGAATTAGAATGCAGCTACATTTATTGTAAGCATGCTTTCCAATTTTGCAGGAAAAAAAAAAACTAGTAGGCATCGCCATAGAAGTCTAACTTTTTCATGTTCTTCACATAGCTTCTATACTTCATTGGGACATATCCTTCATACAATTTTCTGTGATGCTTTAGCTGAAAAGGAAGATGAATGAAACAATAAGGAAAATAGTGAAACATGACAGAGAAATTTCATAGAAAAAAAACACTACGTAGACTCGTGTATACCGCCAGGCACATGGATGTATTTGAAGTTGGCCAATAGTGGCTGTTTTTCCAAAACACAACCTCTATCTTTCCCAAGTTATAATGAATTAGTGCAATCATGTGCAGAGATTTACCAACATACCTGCTTGATTATTTGTTTCCTTGCATGTTTGTGGTAATCTGGACTGCGAAACAACTGGTCTGCTAATGCTCGAAACTGTCAAATAAGTCAAACCAGTGGTTTATAAGCATATTCTGTAATAGAGTTCTCACAGTGACTTATGGGACTCTTTCAAACATCCTTACATGTACAATCATGAATAAACAGTTCAAAAAAATGAAAGCCGCACCTGGCAATTCCCATCACCTTCCATTTTTAGTTCTTCTAAACCATATGTAGCCAACCTGAATGAAAAGCACTTACTAAGACAACTGAAAGATGAACCAACCATTTTGCACAGAAAAGAAATGAAGCATTTGGCATCAGATGGTAAATGCCATATATTCAATATTTCAACAATCATGCACATGAGCATGCCATTGAGCCAGTTTGATGATCTAACTTAACCATTAACAAATGCGAAGTCTATAAATGGAAAAGGATGCTCATAGGGCCATGCAACACCAAGCTAACTTAACCATAAAAAATGTGAAGCCTATAGAAAGGATGCAACCAACTGAAACAAAATTCATCGAACCCGTGAGAAAAGGCAAACACATAATAATAGACAGTGATACTTACTGGCATGCCACATTACAGACAGGCTAAAAATGAAATGCATGATATGAGAATGAAAAAGAAACAGCATATAGGGTGGATAACAACATCAAACCTTTCAGATAGCCGCTCATGGTCTAAGGTTGCATCATTCACATCAGGTATCTCACCATTAACCCTTGGAGTGTGCTGCCAACACATTGAACCAATGAGCATTCACATGATTAAATAAAAAGACAGAAGTTACTCAACAGCAGAGGTAAATGAGGCAAAAAAAAAAGAAGAAGAAGAAAAGAAAAGAGGACGAATATGCATGCCATTGGTTAATATATTAGGTTAAAAGAAAAATATAACAAATCACTAACATAGAAGCAAGTGCCAGATATGTTGTATATTTGCTTGAAATTGTTGAAGAAGCCTTGGCGAATATAATCCAGTGAGCAATTCCTACTCAGTTCCTCTAAAGACATATGCTTGTTGTGAGCTAATGTGAAGAAAAAGTGAACCAATACAACCCTTACTATCAGCAAGGAACTACCAATTGTATGCTTGGCTTATGCGGCCAAAAATATCATATAATTCTCATTGTTTTACAGCTGGTTTCTTCTGTATTTTTAGAGACTGACTGTTTTAATCTTATATTTTCTGGATGACTTATTGGATAGGTATATGCAGGTTCACTAGGTGATTTGGCATGCTTCTTAATTTTTAAGGTTTGGATTATTGTTTACTTCAGAAGGATTCACTGTGGGGAGAAACTTAATGGCCGAAGATTCCCTGTTAGCTACTTCTTCTGCTTATCTATACATGGAAGTTAGATACACGTGAACTGTATCAATTCAAAACCTTGCTGCAACAATGCTACCCGGAACTATCCATTGTTTTGCTTAAATTAACGAATGATATCACAACCCAGCTTCGCCCATCATAACTACCACCCAAAATTATAGTAAAGATTGGTTTAGCATCCCATATCTACAGCCCATTTTGGTGGAGCACAAGGTCAATAGAGGTCCAAATTTAATATAATTCTTCAAATGGTCCTCTCTGTCGTATGGAAGAAAAAGATGTACCACCCATGTGAGCTTGAGATTATGTGAAATGTCACACACACACACACACACACACACACCACATGCAAGCATGTAGTATGGACTAGAAAATACAGATGTGGAAAGGAAAATACCGGGATGGAGTCCAAGTGCGAGAGTCTCTTCCCCAGCCTTCCTGCAACTTGAGAATTTCCCTCTTCTGCTAAAATGCTTGCAATGGTTTGGTCATCCTCTGTATCTGGAAAGCTGCTATTCAAACTTGAAGTCGAGCTCACACTTGCATTACTATAGCTTTCAGTCATACTATGCCAACATCAACAAATCCAAGCTAAGATGCACAAATTTCTATACAAGATGATAACAAACTTCAAAATTAGAATATACTTCTTCTTCTTT
The DNA here is from genome assembly GCA_015852605.2 of Populus deltoides. Classification (NCBI taxonomy): domain Eukaryota; kingdom Viridiplantae; phylum Streptophyta; class Magnoliopsida; order Malpighiales; family Salicaceae; genus Populus; species Populus deltoides. The sequence continues at coordinate 15,268,324 of CM027585.2, forward strand.
TTTTGGACAAGTTAAAATTAGAATATACCATTCCTACGAACAAACAGCATTCTTTAATCTAAAGATTTATAGGCATCCATTCCCTAATTTAATAAAGAAATAAGCAAATACAACAGCTAAACTAATCATGCATCATGAATCAAGGAACAATTTATTTACTTTAGCTAAGTCAATCTACAAATAGAAACCAAACAAATCCTAATCTTTCCATGTTTCCCTTTCAATTTTCTCAGCAACCAAACATAGCAAGTAACAAAGAAGAAAACTCCCACTAATCAATTCAACAGCGAGAGAAATGCAAAAGCTCACACAAACCAACCGAGAACAAACTTGAAACTCAAAACTTGAGCAAAGAATAAAGAAAACCCAGCATCAAAATTCAACTTTACAGGCTGATAAAATAGTAGAAATGGAAAGATTCGATCTTTTTTTGGTGGGTTTCAATCTTATAAATCAATTCCCAGCAACCAAACACACGAAAAACGAAAAGAAAAATCCAATGAACCCAGTTGAATACATGATATAAAAAAAGGCATGTACTTTATTAGAAAAAGGAGAAAGAGAGAAAAGAATAAAAGGTTACCTGGATATGAAATGGTGAGGAAGAAGGCCTTCGCTTGTGTAGGTCAGAGGCTTCAAGCCTTCAACTATTATTTGGACAAAATGAAAATATATTAATGCATAGACTCCATATGTAAGTTTTGGACTTGAAGTTATCGTCTCTCTTCCGACAAGAAACCAGCACAACACGTTGCTTTAGAAAGACTTTTTCATTTGCTTTGTTCACGTGTCATGACTTGGAATTCCAACGTTGTAAGAAACAGTTCCTGGATCATGATCTTGTTTATTTTTGGTTTAGAAACAAAAGTAGAAAAAGTCAGAGATCATGACTGATGAACAAATAATAGTTCGACAAATGTAGCACGAGTTGGATGACTATTCAAGTGTCGGCTTTAGGAACAAATAGTAGAGAAACTCCTTATCATCACTTGGATTGAGTTTGGTGGGCACAGTCAAATTATGGATCAACTAGTTATCTGAATTTGATCTGGTCTCCCTAGTCCGGCACAGGTGATCAGGCACTTACAATCGGGGTGACTAAGCGCTGGCGCCTGTCCAGGCCTGGCCCAGTGACATACAATTTTCATTTTTGCTCTCTACGTTTTTTTTCTTTCTCTGTCATTTTCTCTTAGGTCCTCTTTATTTAGAAAGTAATTTTTTTAAAAAAAATAATTTCAGAAAAAATAAATTTCAGGAAAGTAAATTTCAGAAAAGTATTTTCCGATATTTGGTAGTATACATAGAAAATAAGTTGGCAAATACTTTCAAACTAGCCAATGAGCCACTTTAATGGGTGAATAACTTATTAATTTTTTATTTTCCATGAAGTATATTAAAACCTAATAAGGAAAAAAACTTACAAATTAAAAGGGCTTTTTTAGAATGAAATTAAAAAAATATGAATTTCCATTATGTTTTCCCAAATCCAAATAATAATTATCAAAATAAATATAGATCAAGTGCTAAAAAATTAAAAAATAAAAAGTGTATAAATTAAAATAATAATAAAATAGTTTTACATAGATTGTTGTGCAATAGATAACTATCAATCAAAAGAATAAGGCCAAATTTGTAGATAAAACTTTTCATTTAAAAAATGATAAGGAAAAGCAAATAGCAATTATAGAATAAGGCTCAGAATGTAATATAAAATTAAATTTTAAGGGATGGGGATTGGGAAATTAATATACAAAACAATTATTGTAGCCATCCGCAAAATTTATAACTGCAAATTTAATGTAGTTAAAAATAAGCATTTCTAAATTTTTCACAACTCCGGAAGATCTTATTAGGCAACATGCACAAGGAAAGAAGATTGAAATACTGGGATTCAACTTTTACTAAATTCTGCTGGAAATTTTTTCGCTGACCAACTTATTCTAATGACAAACAAACATAAAAGTTTAAAACGTGGTTTGCAAAATTATTTTACTGGAAACAACCACAGCCATTGATTTACTACCTGTCCATAATCATGTAATACAGTATACACACATAATCCATGGCATAACTTCAAACTAGCCAATGAGCCACTTTAATGGGTGAATAACATGATTTTCTCGTCCATGAAGAAATTACAAGCCTAGAGAATAAAATCTTCCGATCAATCGGGTATCACTGTACAAGTTTCTATAGCACTCAATGTTGTTCTTTCACGTGTGTTCAAACTCTCCAAAACACGTCAATGTTTTTCCATGGACCAATAAAAACTAGTTTTAATAGTTGCTGTGCACTCACCATAAACACGTTATTCTCTTTTTATTTTATTTTTAGGAGAAACACCTTTCTAGATTGCTGCAGTGTAATTTAAACTTGAGGCCAACCGGCATTGGGTTGATCAATGCACCCTTGACAAGCATACGCAACATGTTTTAACTTCATAATTATTTAATCCACGTTCATAATCCCCTAAACTATGCTCTCTTATTAGGCAACTGCCCAAGGAAAGTTTATTGAATTATACTGGGATTCAACTTCTTATAGCCTGCTGGAAATTTGCTGCCATTATTCTGCCGTTAATGTTCACATTATTCTGCTGCAACCAGTGTTGACTCCTGTCCAACATATAATGCTCGACCACTTAGGCTGTAATCTTTGAAAAACCGAATGGAGTTAATTGATCAAACCCGAGCGACATGTTAGTTCTATAGCAATTAATGTTATTCTTTCATTAAAAAAATCGAAAACAATTGGTTTTGGAACAAATAAGATTCCGTGACTGCAATAAACTTTAATTGATCTTTTTTTTTACAATAAAACTCTCTTTTGTCAACTAGTCCAACCTGCATTTGCTAACCTCACGCAGTAAACATATGAGGGTTTCCCATGACAAGTTAATCCGCGTTCATAACCCCTAAATCTTTGCCTTTTACCCCCCAAATCGTTTGTCAATTAAAGATTCTTATTAGTTGCCGTATTGGCTGGAAAATTCTTCCTCTTATTTTTTAGGCACATTAATCATGAGAGATTTAGTGTGACTCAATGTGTCGGAAATTTTGTAGAATTTTGCAAAAATCCCTTCTTTTTGGAAGAACATTTTAAACATAAAAGAAAGAATACAGGGAATACGAAAGCACTAACCCATATCATTTTTCTTTTCCATGTTGAAATTAAGATGATATGAGAAATCGAACTTTAAGATTAACAGTAGCAGCAAAACTTTTTTTTTTTTTCCTTCTTTCTCTTTAATGAAGAAAACCCATATTATTAAGCATAGACTGATTAACGGAAGCCAACAATGGGTCAAGCCAGAGAGAGCTACTTTCCATATCGCAATATAAGGAGCGAAACACAGAAGAAAACCAAGTATAGCATGACAAACTTAGGAGCCTACAAATGCATCCAGCAGCTAGACAAACAGAAGCGTACGCTTCTGACAAGCAAATTGTCCAAATTTACAAAGGATTGACGCAGTCTCGCAGAGGATTACTGCAATTGTCAAAGCCACAATTGTGTAAGATACCCCAAAGCTAACATAGAAAACATTCATGTTTATGAGATCATCATCTTCATGTCCACCACCAGGCATCGGTTGTGATGGTGATTCATCTTCACTGTAATTTTTCTGCGACGAAGGTCCACACAAAAAAGGGTTCCATTAATAACCGCTTTCATCAGAGGTCCCGATCATAACTGCTCATGATTGAGGAGTAATTCATTTTGAAGAGATTAAAAGGCCTTTCCTTTGAAATTTTCCATGAACAAGAGATTCTCATCGATGAAATAAGGCTGCCATATTTCCAGGGTGGCACCAAAATAAACCCCACCATTCTCACCGACAAACTTTCCCGGGTCAATTTGCTGGGCTAACAGATGTAATAACCATAGCTAGAAAGACTGGAATGAAGCATTTCTTTATAATCTTGATTAAGGGTATATTTGATAACACGATTGAAACTATATTTTTTTAAATTTTAAATTTATTTTTGTAAAACAATATTTTTTATATATATTTTTATATCATTTTAATATACTAATATTAAAAATAATTTTTTAAAAATAAAAAAAATATTATTTTAAAATATTTTTAAATAAAAAACATTTTAAAACACAATTATTATAACAATTTCCACTATAAATTTATTAGGTTCATGATTTGTTAGGCTTTTCTTCACGGGCAAGTTATCAGGTTTTATATCTTTCATTTCTACGTGAACTTTAAGCCCAATTTCTAATAAAATTAGATTGGATCAAAGCATGGTTAGTCCTTATATTTTGAACAAAATTATAACTTAGTCCTTTTTATTTGAAGAACTATCTTAGTCCCTTGATTGTGTTGACCACACATTTGCATTTTTTTTTTAATTCCAAATGTAAAGAATAAGATAGTATTATTTTAAATGTATTATTAGGATATGCACACATATTTTAAATGCTGTCTCCAATACAATACGTACATTCTTATCTCCAATTATTTTAATTCTTAATAAATCTATTATTTTAATTTTAATTCAAACCGTTTAATATTACAGCATAGAGTGTTTTTTATAAGTGGTTAAATTTTTCTTGAAAATATATAAAATGATTTTCTTAAGATTATTTTTAAGATAATAATTACCAAACAATAATTAAAAAAATATTTCAACTGATTTGCAATTTGCTATAAAAAAAATTTTCTAGCAATTTATTAGTTACTCTAATTAATTTAAAAAATAAGGTAGAAAGTGAGCGGCAGCTTCTCAAGTAATTGATAAAACCATAGTTATTAAATCTGAACCGTCCCGGCAGGACAACCCGAAACCCGTTAGCTGAACTAGTCCGAGTAAGATAAAAACCGTCTAGGAAAAAAACCTGGCAAAACCCGATCGACCCGGCCGGACCCAGTCGAGACGCGGCGTTTTTTTTAAAATGTGGTTTTCCTATATTTTTTATATGAAATATTAAAATTTTAATTTTTTTTAATTTTTCCGGATCAATTCGGGTTGACCCGAGTTAACCCGGGTTAACCCATAAAAATCAGGATCCGGTCCTCTTAATTGCATAAAATATTCATTGAAAAGGATTAAAATACCTTTAAATACAAAGTTTTTTTCTTATTTTTTTTAAAACTAAAAATATTATTTGCTTTTACTTGAAAATTAAAAAAGCTTGAATATTTTTGTGGAAAAAAATTAAAAAAAAAAACATTTATCCATTCACCTTAAAAATTAAAAATTAAAAAAAAATACTATTACAATCTACTCTCCTAATCTAAGTAATTTCTTCATTTATCTTATGTTATAATAAAGCTCCTGTAAATAAAAAAAACAAACAAATAAAAATAAAGTAAAGACAATAAGTCGGAAGCTGAAGTTGCATTGGGGTTAAGAAAGCATTAAAGCAAACCTCCAAAAAGGAAAAAGAAAAAGGAAGAGTGAGACTGAGAACACCAATAGTTTAAAGAGTAAAGGTATCGATGTTCTTTACGATGAGAACTTCACCTGTTAATCTCTCCTCTCCATCGAGTATACCATCCTTATTCTGTCTTCAACTTTGGCCACACAATTCTTGGAATTTCAGGTAATGATCTTGATCTTGCCACTTTTAGCTGATGTTTATAAATTGATTCTGGCTTGTTGAGTATGATCTATGGTTAAACTATCCCCCGTACTTGTTTTGAAAGCAAAATTACCTTTATTTTTCTGTATTTTGACAGTTAGCCTGGACAGTCGCACGAGCATAGCAAGTGTATATATATAAATATATATAGTGTTCAGGTTAACGATCTTAGACTGAAATGGCATATGAATCTTGATTGTTGGCAATGAAGGAATCAAAGTAATTGATTTGTAGTTTGGATATGTTACTCTTCCAGCCTGCATATCTTTTCCAATTTTCATCCAACATATGAACCATTGCTGAAAAACATTTTCTTTCTGTAGGTATAGAAATGGAAGAAAGAAAGTGGGAGGATTTAGAGTTTTACTGCTTAGTGAATGTGCTAGGAAGGGTGGGCATGGAATCACTTCTATTAGATGTCCCTTTCGTGTGCAAGTCATGGTACAAAGCCAGCCTTGATCCTTCGTGTTGGAAGCATCTTGTTTTCCCTAAAGATTTGGACTCAGAACGGGATTTTACCTTGCTTGATAGATTTAAGGAAAAATATAAAATTGAAAACTGTTCTGTGGATGCATTTACCAAATTTGTTGTTGGTCGTAGCCATGGGAATTGCACTGGTCTTTTTCTTCCAAATGGCTGTACAGAAGAAGTTGCAAAGTACGTTGCAGATGAGTAAGTTCTCTTCCCTTTACAAAAACTAACATAGAACACACACACACACACACAAATATGCTATTGAGAGACTGTCACCTTTTTACATATTCTTAAGAGTGTTTTAAAGTACAAGAAGATGAGAAGTTTGAATGATTCTTTTCAGGTGTCCTGCCTTGAGAACTCTGTTATTGCCCTCTGATATTCTACGCTGTGAATCATCCATTGTTCCAACCCTCATTGGGAAATGGGAACATTTGGAGAATTTGTGGCTCGGAAGTTCTGAAAATTTGGTCAATATAATAACCCAAATCAGCCTTGCCTGCAATGAATTTTCCGGGCTGTGTGTATCATCTGCAACCATTCAGGAAGAAGAGGCATCGGCAATTGTCACTAATCTTCCAAATATAAAGTGCCTGATTCTCAGGGGGGCCCGGATCTATTTCGAGAATCTAGTGATAATATTGCAAGGATGCAAAAACCTTGTACATTTAGATGTACGCGACTGCTTAGGTTTTGACTTTGATGATGAAAAGGTACTGGAGCTCGCTTCGAATATCAAGACATTCAAGTGTGAAGGTTCAATGCTGGACGATTATGATGACGGTGTAATTGACACTGACGACCTTGTTTATGAGGGTTATATTTCAAGTTGAAGTTGGTGTTCAGTTACGGGGCCGGTGCTGCTCACGATCACCTTTACTTTATTTTTGCTGCTTGTGTGCCTGAGGCTTGGATGACATTAGTTTTTTGCATGTGGCATTTGTTGCGTTGTGTGCCTCTATTTTGTGGATGTATATGCTATGAATTACCTGGTTCCTTGACTTTCGAATTTTCTTTTTAATATTGCATTTATTAAATTTCTATGAATGCATTCGTAAATTATAACAAAAAAAAAAAACCTTCTTCGATAAAATTATTTTTCGTCAAATATAAATTGTAATTAGGCAGCAAAGAGATTTGTTTTCCATAATAATTGAATTTCCACTCTCTTGTACATATTGCATAATGAAGAAAATAGGGAATACTTTAAAGAAATATGACCGGTCATATTTTAATACAAGATGAGTTTTTGAGAGTGGGTGGGCTACCTTTTTTTAATTAGGCTTGATTAAGTCTATTGGATCCTTGATTTCCTGGGTTGCTTTTATCCTTCAGTTTCTGCATGGGCTGATAGCCTCATTTCTGCGAGAGCCATCTCTTTTTTATGGAATCCATCGACTAGAAAATTTCGTAGACTACCAGAAAATCTCTGGGACGTGGTTTTGATACAAGTATATAAAACTAGGCTTGTACAAGTTTACTTCCAGATTTTGATAAAATTAGGGTTTTCGAACCCCTCTAATAATCTTAATTTGTTCCATAGTGTAGAGAATTATCCCACGCCCGTCGAATCCTAAAAACAGCGTGCAAATATACCCGCTATCACCCTTGATTTATCGAGACCATGTGAGGCAAATGAGGGATTTACGTTTTGGGCTTTTATTGTTTTGTTAATACATATATATAATTTAGACCTTTGACTTTGTCTCAATTAAATAATCTTAATCCACCTCTTGTTTTGTCTCAATTAAATATACTTTTGTCTCTTCATAACTATAATAATTTAGATTATCGAGACCATGTGAGGCAAATGATCAGGGATTTTTTTCAATGGTTCTATACAATGATGATGTGATTTGTAGGTGAAAAATTATTGATTTTCGTATTTTAATTTTCTTAAGATTTGATTTTATGTAATCTTTAATTAGTAGTGATTTTTAAAAAAAAATTCTCTGATTAAATTGACTAGGATATCCAACGGATGAAGGAATTAAGCCCTCTCCTTCCAATTCAACTTAACTTGATTTAACTAAATCGGATGCAAGAGTAGGTGATCGTTGCAAGTATTCTGAATCCACTGAGAGTACAGTAAAAACTGGTCGTACGCACTAGCTCGATCGATTAAGAGAGTTGAGCACACCAAAGATAATTAATCAAGCAGACTGAAACAACAGCGAAATTAATCATCGATTCAGAACACCATGTCAGCTCGTACGTAACTCAAACTCTAACTCCTAGTTCTGCCTGTAAGTACCACATTCCTTAGGGTGTGAGAGAGAATGAGGGATCAGTGAGAGAATATTGAGTTTAGAAATCTGGGATTTCTTTATAGAGAGAAGATTTGGGGTTGAGGCTGAATATAATTAAAAAAAATGGGGTCTTGAAACTATTGAATCGGATTGGTTGACTTCGAGTTCCTTTGCTGGATAAATTCATGGGAAAATATAAACTGGGACGATGTTTTTCCGATGCATTTATCAAAATCACAGTTGGTCGTAGCCATGGAAGTTGCACTGCTGTTAGTCTTCCAAGGGACTGTAATACAGAGGTTCCGAGGAACATTGCAAAGAGTAGGTTTTCTGACCTGCTCAAAATCTTAAACTCGACATTATATTTCATGACTTTTATTGGTAGAACAAAAAATTATCTCAAGGGGTTTAGGGGTTAAAAAGGTATGTTTCCTTACTTACTTTAATGGGTTCAAACCTTCGAGCCGGCAAGCAGTGTGAAGGTGCGCTCTTGATATTGTCTGGGAGAGAATTTATTTTTGACTGCTAGTCGAACGATACCCTTAAAAAAGAAAGAAATTATAAAAATTGCTTTTGGACTTAGCATCTGCATTGATTCTTTTCTTAGAAATTCCGAACTTTTACATGATTTCAAATTTTCTCTTTTCATATCACAATTTACTTGCAATTAATTATGTATTGAAATCTGTAATTCGCATATTGCGAAGCATATAGTTGTGGAGGTGATTTCTGAGTTAATTTGTTTTTTCCATGTCTGATCCTGCCTTGAGAAATTTGGAGAATTTGATACTTGGGAGTTCAAAAAACTTGGAAAATATAATAACGCAAATCAGCCTGGACTGCAAGAAACTTGTTGGCTTACGTGCATCTTGTGGTGCATGTATGGTTATTAAGAACTTGTTGATGATATTACAGGGTTGTAAGGAACCTTGTATACTTTAATGCAAGAAACTGCGTAGATTTTGAGCCTGATAACAAATTGTTAGAGCTTTTGCTTCGCACATTAGCACACATTCAAGTGTGAAGGTTCAAGACTTGATGATTTCTCAGACTCTGAAGTGGCATGGTTCCAATTCAGTACTCGCCGATAACGAGCACGTTGACCTGATTTATTATAAAAAATAATATTATTTAATTATTAGAATGAAACTACAATATTATTTTATCATATAATTAAATAATATTATTTTTATAATAAATCACCTCTCAACGAGTTCTTCACTGGCTAGTACTAAATTTAAATTTACCATATAATTAAATAATAGACGCTATTTCACGCGATTAGTCGCTGATTATGATTTTAATTTAATATTAGACCTGATCTAATGATAAGATTAGAAATATCATCTCCAAAATTATTTTGTGCTACGGTGAAACATCCACATCTTATATAGTTTTCGTTAATTAATATATAAAACGGTCTACTATATTAATATTTTTGTAATGGTAAGATTAGAAAAATCGTCTCCAAAATTTCAAGAAATAAAAACCAACTAAAACTACATTGATAATTCAATAGGATATCCATTTGTTTGCTCCTTGAAATCATTAACAAAAGTTGTGAGATTTGACATCATCACTACACAGGCTTCTTCTCCCATGGTTATCTCATGCAGCCTCGTTAACTTATCATTCATCGTATGATCTTCCATCACCCTCCTCAAGCCTTGTTCCATTTCTTTTTCCCCAAATCCATTGATCTTTACTCCAATTTTCCATTTCTCAGTAATGTATGCGCAATTCACAAACTGGTCTCCAGCAACTGGATAGCATATAAGGCATTTTTGGCATTGTATTGCTTCCATTGTTGAATTCCATCCACAATGTGTGAGATAGCACATTACAGCCTTGTGTTGCAATACCTTCAGTTGCGGTGCCCATGACACCACTTTACCTTGCTTTGACACTCTTTCTATGTATCCGAAAGGCAACCCACCTTGCCAAGTAGGCCCTAACACCCAAATAAAAGGTTGTCCCAATGCTTCAAGTGTCAAAGCAAGTTTTTTCACTTTTCCTTCTCCTATTGGGCTAACCCAACTTCCAAATGAAATGTAAAGAACCGAGCTAGGATCTTGCTTGTCTAGCCATTGCAAGCAACTCATATCTTCTTCCCAGAAGCTAGGGTTTTTAACTAGTGGATGCTTACTCAATGCTCCAACTTGGAAAATGAGTGGTTGATCCATAGAGTTCTCTAGCAAAGCACCGTTTTGTGGTTTGTCATGATCAATGCATTCCTCTGGAAAGGAATTCACAAGTAGCCATGAAAGCTTTCTTGATCGATCTAAGGTTCTTGTCCAAAACTCGAACCTCGCTTTCCTTGAAGCTGGAGTTCCAATTAGCCACGGAAGATCTTCAGTAGATAGCAAAGGTTGATTAGGTAGAAAGCATAATGGACCTAGATGTTGAGGACTTCCTGCCAAATGCCAGCAAGCTCTTTAAAAATTTATAGAACGCATGTGCAACCTTATACTAAAACAATATGCCAATTCATTAAACATATCAGATTAAAACATTGTATTAGAAAACTTGTAAGAGTAGAATGTACAAATAAATTGACTTCTGCTAGCTTCATGCAAAATAATATATATATCACAAGATAAATATTAATATGATATAAATAAAATAAAAACTTGACATGTGGATACCCTTTCATCCCTATTAGTGATCCTAGATTCGACAATGGTTCCAAACTTCATTATTTTATGGTCTTTGTATAATCCAAGGTTTCAGCTTTAAATTTTGTCCTCAGTTACTAATGGATACAACTTCTATGGAATTTGTTCACGTGAAAGCTGACCTAATGGTTTCGTTTTCTTTTAGTTATTGTGAATAAAACAGAGTACTTTCGTACACTTTGATCTTCCTCTGCATAAAAAATGCTGCTCTCAATCATGCAAAGCAATTATGGAAATGTGTACTAATGTCATCATAATTACTCTGCATGATAGTGATCGTTTTAAAATAATTCTTAATTGGTTGACCCGACAAATTTGCTTACTACATTATCTAGGGCATGTGTCTGATTAATTAGTTCCATAGAATAAATTAAGAAAATAGCGAACCATGTTATTCTGAAAGTCCGAACAACATCAGCCTGGTTGGAGGATATACCAATTATTCGTGTTATTGATTCGATTTGATGTTCTTGAATTCATCGATTGTTAAACAAGAAATTTAAAAGTCGACAAATGCATTGATAAATCAATTACCTCATAACTATTCATATGCTTGACCAATTCATGACGAATTTGGCTTGATTTGGTTAGGTTTTAAAAAAAATTATTTAATTTAACTCTAGTTAGCTCAATCACGATTTATTATTTGTGTTGTGGATTTGATTTGATGCTTTTAAATTCACCTTTTGTTAAAAAAAAGATTAAAAATTATATAAAATTTAATTTGATTAATGAAATAATTATTAATTCAAAAACTTCACACTACTCGACAAATCAACCCGAGACTTAATTTACTCTTGACCATGAAGGTGACCCAATCAACACAGGTAGCATCTAGTTTGAATTCTTATATATAACAAAAAATTCAAAACTATATTGTTTTTAACTTTAAAAAAATAAAATGATATCGTTTTAGATTGATTGGGGTCAACTCGGTTAACCTACTTAATTTGCAACGCAAGTTTTTGTATAGTTTTAATTACTTTGGTTCAAATATTAAAGGAATTCATGCAAAAAAAAAAATTGTGGTTTGTGACTGTAACAATGCAAATATGGTTATTTTTCTTAAAACTGATTGAAAAGAAATTTCATCTCGATGCTTCAAAATTAACCAAATGATATCATTACTGTATGTGATGATGATGATGATGGGATTTATTTGATCGCATGAAATGTAAATAAAATCACTTACCGGTTTCAGAAATAAGGCCGGTTCTAACCATGTCAGGTATGGCTGCAATCAACTGGTATGTAGCAAGCATGGCAGGCCAAAATCCAGCCACGGGAACCCCACATCGATGGCCAACTTCAATAGCCCAGGAAGCTAATAAATCAACAACCATGCACGCCACCACTTCACCATCTTCATTGAATTTCCGAACCAGACCCTCCAAGTGACATGGCATGTTTATTTCCATAGCTTTCTCATTAGCAAAGAAGTCACGAGGCATGTCCATTTCCAACCCATCTGGTATTGAAATGCATGAAATATCAGACTTCGGATCAATATTTGATGTGATCCTACGGTGGATGAATTCCGGGGTGACCATCACCGGCTCGAATCCATGGTCAAGAAAGGCTGAGGCTAGCTTGAGCAAGGGAGTAACATGGCCTTGTGCTGGATATGGAACTAGAATGATTTTGGGTGTTTGTATGCGCTTCATATTTCCCATGCTTCGTAACACTTCTGGGCTCAAAACTAGCTGTAATTCTCTCTTGATCTTTCTTGCATTAGAATCGAAACGCTAGCTCAAATATATAGAGGGAGGGAAAAACTATAGTCAACTAAGCATGTGCCTTAACATGTGTATTTATTTGTATATATGATGAACTCGCCTTTTCCGACAACATTAAAGAAAGAAACCAAAATGGAAATCGAATCATTAATTTTCTTGTGTTATTTTTTAGATAAGAATTTAATTTAATTTCGAAAATCACATGCATGTAATCTAATTAGAAACAAGAAACATGTGTGGACATATAGAGAACTATTAGGTACAATGTCACTACACAAATGGGTCATAAAAACACATGGCCTCGATACCTTTAGTTCATTTGGTGCGTTAAAAGGAAAGCAAGTGGGTTTATGGGCACCCCCACAAGCCACCATGTATTTATGATCATGCCATGGCCGGCGGTGTCACTACACGTGACAATATGTCATGCTCCTTTTTTAACATTTTTTGTCGTGCTATGAGTGGCTGCTTGATGAACATCACTAGCTCGGTTGTTCTAGCAAGGGGATAGGCTAAGCACCTTGGGTGTCCAACACTTTTTTGTTGTATTTTCCTTTGCTTTACCATTATTCCACTCTTCCCTTTCGAAATTATTGTTTTTGAAGACGTGTTCCGTCGACCCAGCCTACAATCTAGGTTAAAGATCGGATAAACTGATCGTTTAAGTTCATTAAAAAATTAATTTCAAAGCTACATTGTTAAGAAAACAAATAAAAATATCGTTTAGATTTTGAGAAGTCAGTCCGCCAAGTTAAACTATGTGAATTCTAAATTGATTTTTTTTAATACCCATAAGGGAAGCCATTTTAATAATATATCGTGCTTGAAACTTCATCCATGCCTTGTTTTTTAAACTTGAATGGCCATTCTTATAATAATCTCCTGGGGTACTGTGTTGCTTTCTCTTATTGGGTTTTTTAACCTGGATTTGTTTTTATGTTTTTTATTTTTTTAATAAATAATTCTATTTCAGTTTTATTGACTGTCGGACAGTCAGATATCTATATTAAATTAACAAAAAAAAAACACTCCCACAGGGAATTCTTGGTAGAAATGGCTGCTGTTTCTTCTCTAATTGTAACGTGGAAAGGTTGTCTAATAATTAAAAATCTCTTGTGCAATTGTACCTAATGTATGTTTTATTTCAAGGATTCCACTACACATGCAGCCTGGAGGAAACGAATGAGGTACACATCTTCTTGATTAAGAAATGCGATGGATAAGTTTCATGAGATCTTCCCTTTGATTTAATTAACGTATTTAATTACATTACAGTCAGATTGCATTTTAAGATATTACATATTATTTATTCTTATTTTTTTTTCCATCTAGAAGAAAAAAAAATAAGAAAATTATACTTAATCTCGATCCATTCTATATGGCTATGTTTTATTTATTCAATATTCAATATCAAATTGAAAATTGTCACGCATGCTTGACTTAATTTACAGCATTAATCGTATACGATTCCTTGATTAATTAAGACCTAATGTTTTGCTTGAAACTATGTGCAGTACTCATATAAATATATAAATTATGAGGCCCATAGTATAAATTATTTAGACAAATTAATTAGTGAAAGTTAATGAGTTCTGCTCTATATAAATAATCTCTTCTTTTTATCTCTATACTATAAAATACGTCTTTTATCTGAATTTTTACTCTCATTTTCTGATAATTTCTTTGAATTTAATAGTAAGGTCAAAATGACTGAACTTAATTACTGTCTAGCTAGTTAAGCAATTCCGAATTTATTTCCGATTGGATACCATGCAATGCTGGTGTGTGTGGATTAATCAGTTGATTACATAATTATTACACTTATTCTCGGATGAATTTATTAAGTTAATTATAAAATAATATTTTATCATAATTTTAATAAAACATTTGAATTGTTTTCTAAAAAACATCATATTAAATTAAAATAAAATAAAACAAAAATCTTTAAAATTGACCTGTTGTCTCTAGGTTTAAATTTCTGCTGTTCAACGGATCCCCCCCGCCGGTCCCCCCTTTTACTTACCGATCGAGGGCATGCTCGGTGATAATATAAAATCATTAATTAGTAGTTAATTACATGGATATAACTAGCTGATTCCAGGGCCTGTAACTAGACAGCAAAGCAATTGCATCGAAAGTGTTCTTCATTCTCCATGCATGGTCTGCAACCCACTTCATTTTCAAGCCAAGCAAATACTGCACTTGAGGAATCCAACTCGATAATCCAATAGACCTAACGTGCTAACGGTGATGAAGCGTCTTATATCTCCGTAGCTTTCTGGGTAGAAAGGGCCTTTAGCTTCATCATATTCCTTTATAATTATAGGAGACGAAAAGGTGCCTTGAAACCGACCTTCGAGGTCCCCATGGAACTCCACTAATTCCTAATCTTCGCAATTTTTCCAAAGACAGTACTGTGAACGTTCTATTTTAGAGTAGGGATGGCATGCGCATGCAATGGGTAGGTTTCGGATAAGTTATCCTCCACTCATCATCGTCCCGTGTTAATTAGATTGGGGGGAAGAAACAATTTTTTCCCCTGTCAAATTTGGAACAGATTCAAGGATTCTTCATCAATAAAAAAAATATATATAATTTTTCATAGTTATAATTAATTAATAAAAATATATTGATGTGTATAATTAGGTTTGGATTCCTTTAGTTACCCCTATCGATCTCTCCTTTTGTTTATAGGAGAGGAATTGCCCTCTATCAGCTCGATCGAACTAGTTTGATTTTGCCATCTCTATTTTAGAGTCCCTTGTGGTTTCCTTCCAAGCCATTATTGGATGAGTTCTGGTCGCATTGGTCATCCATGGATCGATCCCTCCAACGTTGGATAGCAGATGATTGCTTGTGTAAACAAATTAAGTGCTCTTCTACATACAAACAATGAAGCTATCTTCGGACTCCACAAATCTTTTGCAACGACTTAATTAATCAATATGATAAGTTAAATAAATAACCTAATTCGGAGTGATAATATATATATATAATCACTGTTTTTCGTAGAAGGATTGTGACACAAGAACTAAAAAGGCCATACTTTTGTATATTATGGAAGAGGTAGACCATAAAGTCAAGCATATTAAACAAAATTACCCTGCCCAGTTAGAGGGGAAAAGGCAGTGGGTAAGTTGCACGAAATTTTGATAAATTAGAGGTGTTTGAGAGTGTGGTGACGGTTATTTTTTAAAATTTTTTTGTTTGAAAATGTATTAAAATAATTTTTTTATTTTTTAAAAATTACTTTTAACATCAGCTTATCAAAATTATATAAAAACACTCAAAAATTATTAATTTAAAATAAAAAAATTTTAATTTCTTTTTAAATATTTTTAAAACACAAAAACAAACATATCTATCTATCCCTGTTTAAGCATCGTATGGACGCATCCTTCGGCTGTGTTATTAAGAAGCAAGAAACAAACAAGGGGATGTAAACGTGCTTTTTATGCAGGCATTATCTACTCTGATAAAAAAACACGAACCCAAGTTTTTTTATTTTTATGGTTAATATGAATAGTTAAGGAATTTTTCATATTTAAAAAAAATCTTTCAAATTTTTCCTTTATTCATTTTAGCTTTTTTTCAATTTTATCTTTAAATATTATATTAATTTTGAATCGATATTCATAATTTATTACGGTTTGTTTTTCATAATATTTTTATGGTCTCAAACAAACATCTTATTATTTGATTGGTGCTTAATTTTATCGGTGTCTATTTTTATTATGTTATCATTAAGTAAAAAAAAGTAGTTAAAAAAATAGAGTATATGGTCCAAATAGTGGGTTTGGCAAGTCATGAAACCTGAGCCGACCCAATATATCATTTTCTCAATGTTTAAAAAAAGGATGTCGTCTTGAAAAAAAAATCATGATTTTTACTGATTATTCAGATTGTTTTTGGATTGACTAAGTCAATCAGGTCATGTTGAGGCAATTTTCACTCAGGTTTATTTTAAACTTAAGATAGGTAAAGAGTTGGATCAAAAGGTTTCAAAATTGAGATATTGGGTAGGGCTTTTTTTTCTTTTTCTTTTTTTTAAAATCCATCTTCCAGATGTTTTCTTCTGATTGAATTTTTTTTGGGTTTTTTTCTATTTTATTTTTCAATATTTAATTGATTTGAATTAGTATATGTCGCACATGCCCATCCAGCGTTGATTGTGAATGTTTTGTCATTTGATTGATTTTGGAGTCACCACCTAATATTTAGTTCAGAGTAACTAGGAAACTCAAGTACCCAAGTGCACTACTCTTTGTTAGATATTCAAGGGTAATAGACTGGTTGTAGTTAAGAAAGATATTAACATCTCTAAAACACCCTACCTGAGGTAAATTGCTCTATAATTTGATATGGTTTAGAGGTTCTGAAAGTTGTCTTCTCAATAGTTTAAGGTTTAAGTTGGAGAAAAATTCTCCTCGCTAAGAAGATCTTTACTTTATTAGATAATAAAAACCTAGTTGTTCTAACATTGATATAAAAACAAAACAAACTACCCTTTTATTTCAAATCAAGAATACGTTTTACGTATAAGTTCGTAATTCTAGATACTGAAAGAAAACAAAATATTTTTTTGACATTTTTTGAAATATTAGTCAAATTCTTGAAGCTTTAATAAACTAATTGTTAAACCCCAAAATGTATACAAAAATATATTCTTGGATTTTCATGTGAAATACAATATGATTTTTTATATTTTTTTTAAAGATCTAATTGTATGTAAATTAAAAACATTTAATTCCTTTTTTTCAAATCTTTCTTGACTTTTTTTTTCTTTTTAATTTTTTAACATAAAAACATATATAAAAGAAAATGCAAACACACACACTCATCAATTTTTACTATGTTTAACTCACGCACCCATAATTACATTTTCCAACATAACAAAAATTCAAAATATATCAAATAAAACATTATACTATTCAAAAATTATAAAATATACCCCAAAAATACAAAAACTGCTAGGAGGCCCCTAAGACAATGGCGGTGCGTGGGTTCACGCTCCACCGTATGCAAACCCTACAAAATGGGTGGATCTGGAATGCTTTCCCTTCCTCTTCCCTTCTGCGTCAGTGGTCACACTCATTGTCACTTGTAAAAGAAGAAAAAACACAAGTAAAGTTTCAGTTCTTCCTTTTTTTTTAGATTTGTTCTCTATTGTCTTCTTTCGTCTTCTTGGTTTGTTGTTCTTTCCTTCCTTTTTAGGTGGCAAGAATATGTCGGTGCTTGAAGGCTTTGGTGTGGAGGAGAAGGGAGTGTTTCTTTGGCATGGGTCTTGTTGTATGTGGGCTGCTGCTGGAGGCCGATTGAAGGACATGAAAAAAAAGATTAAAGGTTGTTGGGTATGAAAGTTGAAGCCGAGAGGAAATGGGGGAACAATGGAGGTCTGTCAAGGGAATGACTGAGAGATAGAAGGTTGGCCAGGAAGAGATGGCGGTTGCAGAAAATGAAAAATGACAAAGAAAAGAAAGGTCAAATGTGTGGCTTGTCTATGAAGGAAAGGAAAGTCGGGCTCTGGTCCAAATAGGAGGTGTTGAAATGGCAGAGGGGGGAGGAAAGCAAATGAAGACGGTGTCTGTGAGAGGGAAAAAATAAAAGCTTTGGGTGTGGCTAGCGACAGAGGGGAGAAAGGAGGCTTATATACAGGGAAAAAGAAAAGAGAAAAGTAAGGGGAAGAGAAGAGTGAGCTGGCTGAGAGAGTGGAAATATGTTGGCTAAAGAGGAATATAATAGAGGGTAATTCTAATTTTAGTTGACTAAGAAAAAGAAGGTCTATGAGGAAAAACCAAAAGCAAAAGGAGCTCTTCCATTTAGCCAGAGGAAGGGGATGAAGACTTTAAAAGGAAAAAAAAGTTTTTCTTTTTAGAGTTTTTTTTTTTGATTTAGAATTTTTTTATTTATAGCTTCTTTCTCTATTTAAAAAAAAAATCTTCTCTAATTATTTATGTCGTATATCTTTATTTATAGATAAGATATTATTTAATTCTCAAATATTAGTATTTCAACTTCTTCATTTTGTAAATTGTGATTTTTTAATTTTTTAATTTTTATTTTAACAAAATAAACAATATTAATGATGATTTTATAAAAAAATATCAATAATTTTAAAAAAATAACACGTTAAAAATGACAATATTAAAAACGAAACATGTTTAAAAAAACTTTACAATTTAAATTTTCTAAAACAATATTAAAAATGCTAAAAACAATATTAATATTGTTTTATTAAAATTAAAATTTTAAATATTTTTTAACACATTTAACTTTTTAACGCGTTATTTTTTATATTATTAATTTTTTTTATTAAATTGGCATTAATATTATTCATTTTCAAAATAATTCAAAAACAAAAATAACCAAAATTTAAAAAAAAATTAAAAGACTAATATTTCAGAATCATACAACATTTTACCTATAAATATAAATCTATAATATCCAACACATAATAAAAAAAATTATAAACTGATAAAAACTCAAAACCACACAAAAAAACCCTAAAAACTCCTTTCTTCTCCCTCTCCAACCGCCAGCTTCCCTCCCTGTGGACAAACCAGAGAGCCCATTTTGCTAAAAAAAAACACAAAAATAGCTGATTTTAATTTTTCCTTACTTTTTTTTTTAGATCTGTTTTCTTCTTTTTGGTTTGTTCTTCTTTCCTTCCTCGGGTGGCAGATCTGGGGGGAGAGGCGGTGGCGGGCTGGCCTGGGACTTGGCGAGTTAGCGGCTGGTTCAGGAGGAAAGAGCTGAGGGCTGAGAGGGGGGGGGGGGATGGAAGATCTGGCCGGTAAATGATGGAGATGGAGAGGTGGCTCGTGGCTGAGGCTATGGGTCTGTGAGGGAGAGGATGGTTGCAGAAGATGGAAAATGACAGAGAGAGTGGAGGTGGCTGCGGTTCTGGTCGAAGGAGATGAAGGGAACTGGAGATGGGGAAGAGAAAAGTCTTGGCTGGTTCTCGAGGGTAGCTGGTCTGGAGGCGGGAATGGAGGCGGCCAGATCGGGGGAAAGGAGAATGAAGGGGGCGGTTGAGAGAGGAAAAGGGACGGTGTGCGGCTGAGGAAAGAGACGGGGGTCTGTGGGCATGGTCGGTTGGTTGAGGGGAGATAGGGAGGTCAGGGGGGAGATGGAGGGACAGAGGGTGGCTGGGAGAGCTGGGACCGGGAATGAGGGTATGGAGAGGAAGGGGGAAAGGTTTGGCTGGTACTGGGAAACTTTTAAAAATCTTATCCTCTCGTGTGTTGTTTGCTTTTTTATTTATAAATAAAATATTATTTAGTTTTTAAATATTAGTTCCTTAATTTTTTAATTTTTATAAATTTTTTTTTATTTTGTATATTTTAAATTTTTTAAAAAATAAGCAATATCAATATTGTCTAAATAAAAAAATAAATTATTTAAAAAAATAATATATTAAAAGCCGAACATATTTAAAAGATCTTTAAAATTTAAGTTCTTTTGAAACGGCGCTGAAAATGCTAAAAACGATACAAATGTATTAAGAACGTTTTTTTTTTTTGTTATTTTTTTTACTTTTTCTGAAAATTTATCAAAATTATTTCAAAATTGGGTAACAACAATCTTCGTAATTTATTTTGGTTTGTTTTGTATGAGGTTATTGTAATCTCAAACAAATATTCATGTAGAATGTCTATTAGTAAACTCAATAGAGTTTATGATCTAAGTTATAGGCTTAGAGGGTAGAGTCATAAAGCCACAATCGATCAAATATGTTTTTATCTCAATATTAAAAAAAAATATCATCTCGAATTTTTTTTAAAGTCAATACATATTTTTTACCAATCATCTAAGTTGTTTTTGTCCCGCCAAGCCAACTAGATCTTAACAAAACGACTTTAATATAGGTTATTTTTACATTCAACCTAAACAAGAAATCAATTTGGAAGGTTTCAATATTGATTTATTGAGTTGAGTTTATTAAAATATAAAGTGTGTAGTGTTTTTATTATGCATAAAAGTATTGTCAACTCTCTCACAAATTAATATGGATTGGAGCGGTGGTTTTTTCAAAACTTTTAATTGATTCTTGAACTTTTTCTTTATACAATTGAGCCATTTTGAACCCAAATTAATATTTAATTGCATGTTTTTGTAGGAAGGGTTGAATTGAAATACAAGAGACTATAGTAAAAACTCTCTAACAAAGGGTTTCAAATTTGTTTGTGAAGTGCATTTTTTAAAACTTTTTTTTGTAATATGATTGGTCCTTTTAATTGTTAAAAAATATATTTTGAAATCAAATTTTGTTTTCCTAATTTTCTAGTCTTTTTTCCATGGGAGGAGAGAAAGGAGTTCCGAATTGAAATACAAGAGTTTATTAGTGAGATCCCGAAACAAATTGAAATTTTTTTGGATTTACTAGGTTGATAGGTTGGTTTTTTAGTATTCTAAGAATATTTACAAAGGTTTGGTTATTGAAATAGATTTTAAATAGTGTCCTTTTTTTTTAAAGTAAAAAATAGTGGAGTTTAAGGTCATTTTTTTTTTTTATTGTCCATTTTTTCTCATATTATCAAATTAATTAAAATTTAATTCAATTATTGAATTTATCTCATTTCTTTAAAAATACAATTATCTCTTATATTTTTCTAATTAAAAAAATTTAATCCAGCACACGGTACGTGTACGGGGTCAGTAATCTGGTATAACATATATCGAATTCTTAAAGGTAGTTATAGCTGGCCCGTGTGGTCTTTAGGCACTGTCCAATGGGAATCCACTTAAAATGAGCCCGTGAATTCAATTAATACCCACTTCCCATTGGACAGTGCCTAAAGACCACACAAGCAACCTCTCGAAAGTTATTGGTCCGTGTTGGCACTTCTTCGCGACAAAGATTATTTTGTATATAAGTAGCCCAATGCACAATATTTTTTATGTATATATATTAGCCTTTTAGGCAGAGGAATGTTCGTGTGTGCTCCTTGCCTGAAGCCTCTATGGGCCTGGCTAAGGTTTAGTGGGCCTCTCCAGACTTTATTATATAGTTTTTATTTTTTAACGGATTGAATTTTTTTCACTAAAGCATGGATGAAATCTTGGGGAGTAAAATACATTCAATGTCTCCATCTCTTTAAAAGCTTAGGTTATTTGATCGTCCTGTCAATCTATTTTATTATCTTTCTTGAAATATTTCCATTTCATTTTATTTTATTTTTTTTATTTTATCCCCGTCAAAGCTTGGATTACATCTTACAATATTAACAAAGCCACCGGTTAGGTAAATATTAAAATCAATTTAAATTAAAATTTAATCCAAATCTACAAGCTTCCATTTTTTTTTTTAAAAAAAGGTCCAAATTTAAATGTCTGGTAGGCAAGTAAATTTTGCTCTGATAATATTAGGAGTGAGTAACAAACTAAAAAATCAATTAAACTGAGAAAATCAAAAAAAATAACTGAAAAATCGAACCGTAAAAAACAAATTGATTAAAATTTAAAAAAACCGACAGATTCGGTTCGGTTTCAATTTTATAAGTCTGAAACTAAAAAAACCAAATCAAACCGAACTCAAATAGAAAAAAAACCAGAAAAACAAGCCAAATCAAAAAAATTAAACCAAACCAGTTTAAACTAGTTTTTATCCGGAAAAAAAAAACTTTATCTTATATATAACATAGAGAACTCGTAGCGATTTACAATAAATATTTGATATTTTTACTTTACAAATCATATAGGTATTGGCAAGACCTTCTTATCTAATGATAACAAATTATTTTTTGCCACCTGTCACAAACAACCCGATCGCGGGGGATTCTTGAAAGTGCCCGCGTGTCTAAAGTCAAAGATGATGATGTTTTCCAGCTGACAAGGATTTTTGCCTCCTCTTTTGTCCGAAGTGAGACTCGGAGACGTTAACCACACATGAGATGTCATAGATTACATTCTTATAAATATCTCTTCAATCAATTTAAAAATCTAACTTCTTGACATCACACCT
Organism: Populus deltoides; assembly: GCA_015852605.2. Taxonomy (NCBI): domain Eukaryota; kingdom Viridiplantae; phylum Streptophyta; class Magnoliopsida; order Malpighiales; family Salicaceae; genus Populus; species Populus deltoides. Next base: position 15,291,020 of record CM027585.2, read on the forward strand.
TGCACCTACACCATTCATTTCCAAATCGATTAATTTTTATTTTCTTAATAAATTTATAATCTAAAATCCTGAATTATAATGTAAATAATATATTTTATTACAAATCATTACTATAATTAGATCAAGTCGGCTAGGAAATTTCGTGTTTTTTATTTATTAAAATAATGTTATTTTTTATATTTTATTTTTTTAAAAAAAAAACCTTAGCTTTGATTAACTTGTGTACAAAAGAATTAACTCCTCCAATCTATCATCCAATCCTTGGATTAGATCAAACTCAAATTGGATTTTTTAACTATGATTAAAATTATTTTTTTAATCATTACACATTGGACTATCATAGTAAGCCATCAAACAAACATTATCAATTCAATTTAAAAGGTTGGAGGTGGAAAACATTGTATTTTCATTCAAGTCTTTTTATTTTTATTGGTTATATATTTTTTATTTCTTTTTTTTTAATTTGGTCATTTTACTTTTCATTTAACAAATCTCAACCTTTTTTCACCTTAATCTTATTTTTTTTATTTAAATCTTATTTTTTTTTAAAATTCAAGCTTTTTTTTTTTGTTGGGTCCTTTTTCTTAATTGGGTTTTTTTTTTCAATTCATTTTTTTTTATTCTACCCTTTTGCTTTCCATTTAAGAAACCTCAACCTCTTTTTTATTATCATCTTTTTTTTTTATTTATTATTTTTCATTTAACAATTATCGTGCGGTTTTACAAATTTAATGCTTGGTAATGTTAACTAGCACGGAAAATCAAACTATTATAAAGCAAACACATAGTGTGTATCGACATTGATTAAAGGCCTGCGTCATGGAATGTATTCAAATGCCGTAATCTTAAATAAAAATAAAGATAAAAGTTGCTTCTTCACGCGGATGTGGCCGCCCTCGCTATTCTCTCCTAGGAAGGAAACACCAACTCCATCTTTATATATATAGGTAGACGCTAGCGTAGCAACAACTCCATCGTCCTCAACTGCTACAACCTAACCTCTCGTCATCCTGATATCTTCCTTCTTTAATAACTCCCATCTGTGTGCGCTAGAGCTTGCCAAGAGTTTCCTTCAAACATGAGTCAGAATCAGGCTACAGGTAATAATCCTTAATCTGAGGTTTTCTTCCAACATGATTGATTGTAGCATTCTAAAACTAGACTTGCAGAAGAAAATAGCTTTGATGTCCAGATAATTTAGTGCTAATTAGTACAAACTTCCATCTTTTTGCTTTCCTGTCTCAAAATTCTTGAGCTCTTGACAAATCTTAGCCAAGTCTTTTACTAGAAACGACTTAGTTGGGGTGTTATCAAGTCATGTTAAAAAGTTCAACTGGGATCAAACTCAAATTCTTTTCTAATAACTGTTTTTCCTTCGATTATCTTAGAAACCAATCAAGAATCAACTACCAATTGCTTTACTTGATTCTTTTTCACAATAATTGAATATTTGTTTTTTTTTATTGGATTATATATTGCTAATTGAGATTAAATTTTTTTTTTTTTGAATTGGCAGTGGCATATCCTCCTCCACCAGCATCAACTGGTCCTAGTGCATATTCAGCCCCACCACCAGCTGGCTATCCAACCATGGATGGCCAAACCTACCAGCAAGATCCTATTCCTGTGGAGACCAAATCCAGGGGTGATGGCTTCTGGAAAGGATGGTGAGCCCACTCATCATTTTTTTAATCTCTAGTGGGATTAGTCAATGTAATTATTTGCTTGCTGTAGAATAAATTGTATATTGTAATGGAGCCAAACAAATATCTAATGTTAAATGATAGTTATAATACTTGATCTGATCTGATCTGTATCTGATTCAAGATACGGGTCGTGAGGTGGGTGGCAGATCAACTAGTTAATCAAGTTTTTTTAAAAAAATAAATTCTTAAAATGATATTGTTTTTGTAAACTGTTTCAAAGTAAAACCTAGCATATCGGCGAGTCCTATAATTGACTCATCGAGTCAAACTGGGCTTTACATGACTGTTAAATACTACAGAAGAAGAATTACATAAGTGGATACTTTTGCGTATATATAATCGTGGTTTTTTCTTTTTGGTTATGATCATGTGAATATTCTAATTGTTTTCTCTTCCTTTATTTTGCAGTTGTGCTGCCTTGTGTTGCTGTTGTGCCTTGGACGCTTGCTTCTGAGGATTGATGGAGTTTCCTGCACCATTGATGTTTTATTTGTGTTTTGTTCCTTGCATATATGCTTTTCGGGGTTTTTATTGTAATAGAATGTGACCATGTGATGTGGCTTGATGATTTCTTCGGACCATTTTGATGTAATAAATTATTTTTTCATATAGTTATATGTTTTTTATGTCATTAATTTGGGTATAGAATTTGCCCCTCAACGGTTGCAGCTAGACTCGGTCCATGCAGCTCGTCGCGCATGCTGCACAAAAACCATTCATGAACCAACTCCTTTAAGCTTCAGGCTGGTTTCTCGAACCACAGCTGAAGTCTTTTCTGTTCCACTATTAGGGTTCATCTCTTGTTACATAGATGTAATGTAATTTAATTTGATCTTTGCTTGTCTCTCAAGGAGAGAATGTGTAGAAGCGGCGGCAGGGCATTTACACTCTTCCGACTCCACCCTCTACAGGGTGGAATCAAATCCTGAGTGAGGAGCTGCTGCGCTGCTTCCAGCAGCCACGAGTCTCTTGCCTGGTGGTGTGTCGAAATCCTGCTTTATGCGAACATTATTGAATCTGTTGGATTTGATAAATTTGTTTGCCCTGTCGAGAGGCATTATTTCGAAAAGACTTCATTAAGGGAGCAAGCAATCTTTTTCCTTTTCTGGTTGTCTTTGTGATTGTTACTGCCTGAACTTCACTTTGTAGCATAATACATTCTCTTAACAGTTTTTGATCCATGCACGTAACATTATGCACAAACTACCCCCTCTTTTTGTTACTGAATTACTTGTTCCTCCTAGCAGCTTGGCTCTTTATCCATGCACGCAAAATTATGCACAAACTACCCCCTCTTTTTGTTACTGAATTACTTGTTCCTCCTAGCAGTTTGGCTCTTTATCCATGCACGCAAAACTATGCACAAACTACCCCCTCTTTTTGGAACTGAATTTCAATTAAATCCCCAACTATTTGATTGAATTGATCATGATATCTTCTAGGAACAACATATTGAATCTCTCTCCCCCACCCTCGCAGTGTAATTAATAGGGTCTTAAAAATACTAGCTCATTTATATTATCTAATCCAATTTAATTCGTCAAAGTTAAATAATATAAATATTACGGATGATAATAAGTTAAAAAACTTAATAAATATATATCACAAATTGGGTGTGGGTTGAGAGTTTTGAAACCTACTTAACCCAATCCAACTTGTATAATTCAATGTAAGTACCTCGAGTTCTTGATATAAATATTTTTTTTCTTTATTTTTGTTGCTCTATCGTCTTGACACTCGTAATCACCTTTTAATATCTTTTCCTTTTCTCTTTTTCTTATTTTCATATAAATTATAGATATTTCTTTTCAAATTTAATCTAATGAAGTGACAATGTATTTTACAATTCTAATTTTTCTATTTGGTAACCAAAAAACCATTAGGAAGCAAATGAAAATTTCAAAAATTCAGATTGAACTTTTATTTTCTTAGTTAAATCACATACCCAAAAGCATTTTATAATCTCTTCTTGTTAGTTTGTCTTTGTATCATATTGAATCATATCTATTTAACAAAATGTTTGACTATGATTTTTATTTTGTTTTTATGTAGAAATTGTGATAGTTTTTATAATATCCACAGTATATACATTATAGGGGTCTTATCTAATTTCAACAGTTCCAACCCAATATTGTCTTTAGAATTGTCGAAAAATAGGAGAATTAATATGTCTAACCCGTGAATATATGTAATGTCCATAAAAATTTAAACCCAACTCAACATATTTAGCCCGTTCATGTTAAAAAAAAAATAAATTGGACAGGTGAAGTATATTTTATAAAACATCAAAACACTAAGCTAGATATAATTATAAATTAAAAGGGTGTTTATTGAATGGGAGGTGGCTTGTGCTTTTTTGAGTAAAAAACATGTTTTTATAGCTTTTAAAGGTGAGGTTTGTGCTTAAAAAATATTGTACATTTGACAAAAAACCACCACACCTCTAAGCCAACACACAAAAGGTGTTTGGGTCTGCTACTGCGGCTGCTGTTGGCATCAAAAGTTATTTTAAAATGTTTGGTTAATACTGACCACACTTTTTTTTCACGTGGCCCCCTTCAAAACTGAGGTTAGACCTCAATTTTTGAAAAGCAAAAAACAATTGCTTTTTGTTGCCGTGTTCTCCTCTTTCTCACCGACACTGCATAATTTTAATTAACATTGCAAAACTTTCCCGTTGGAGAGCCCATCTCCCCCTCTGTTCCCAATTTGTTCTGATTTCTTTAGCCTCGATGACGATTCTATTGAACACCTTATCCTCATCTAAGATCCTTTTCAAACAATTCAAGTGGTTTGAGTTCACCATGTGCAATGGATCCTTTGATTCCATTGGATTCTTTCCAAAAGTTTCCTCCAGTTTTTCTTTTAGCTCGTCGATGTTGAGGAGGCAAACATCTTTTTTTGCCCATTATCCAGTAGCCACCTTTTAATCAACAGCAGCTGTGCTCTCTCCTCCAAGTTCTAGGACAACTGCTGTGAGATGCTTCGTTGCACTGGTAATTACATCCTGATCTTGTGTTGTTTTTAGGCCGAGGGAGAAAGAAAACGAAGAAGAGGCAAATGGGAAACTGAAGGGAAGAGAGGATTTGGTGCTCTACGTGGTGGTGGCTGGTTCTGAAAATTTACAGATTTTTATCTGTGATTGAAAACGATACCCTTTAAAAACAAGTATATATACAATTAAACATGCTTGGTTTTCATTGGTTGGTGAAAATTCAGACAAGTTTTTATGTAATAATAGCAACAAAACATATATTGCTTATGCTATTATAATTTATTTGTATAAAGCTTTTTCATTGAGTGGTTATATTTAGAGGTAATTTTTGTTAGAGATAAAATATATATATATGTTTATTTTAAAAAAATTAAACATGTGGATGTTTAGTTGTATCAATGGCACCATATAACTATATTAGAAAAAAAATCGCAAGATGATGAGGTTTTTTTCGAGTATGATCGGAATTTCAATTTCATTCCAGATGACTTTTTACTTGATATTGGAACCCATGTTCAAGGATCGCCTTCACGTATGGATTTTGTACGCAATAGAATTGCAAATAGTTTGCTAATATATATGTATGTGTGTGTGTTTTTTTTAGGTAATTTTACAATCAAACCTCATACAAAAAGCATATTAACCAAACATAATAAACTGTTTTTTTTAAAAGCACAATTTCAACCGCAGTTTTAACCAAACACATCAAAATTTAAAACGAACCTCATAAAAAATACTTTTTATTAAATTGCTTTTTTAAAATCACAACCATAAAAATAACCAAAATACCAAACAGACCCCAAACCACGATATCCGTATATCCGTAAGCTAGGGGTGTTCACGGTTCGGTTCGGTTCGATTTAGACTCAAAAAATCAACCGAACCAAATTACATTAATTTTGTGAAATATTAACCGAACCGGACCGAAAACCGGTTCAAACCGAACTGGTCCTGTTTTTTTTTGGCAAAACCGGAAACCTAATCTCATCATCCAGTTTTCATATGGCAAGGAAAAACAGAAGAAGATGGATTTTACGCAGCTTTGCATGAAAGCATATAAATTCAAAACAGAAACTTTCTTGATGGAGCTAGATGAAGGATAATTATCTTTAATATCCAAAACAACTCCTCCATGGTTTCCATTGCCACTAGTCCCATCGATCTCAACCATTACCACCAATACTTACCATAAAAAAGACAGCTAAGAATGAAAAGGAAGGAAAGATAAAAACAAGAAAAAGAGGAAGATTATGGTTTCCATTGCCCTTTGTCATCAATTTTCGTATGTGAAGTTGAAAAATGTGACCTTTGCATTGAAAGCTCTTTCAACAAACCCACTGGAAAGGAAGATTGGGAAATGGGAAAGGAAGATTCGAAATTAATTGAAAGGAAGATTGGAAACTGCCAAAAAAAAATTAGAAATTAATTGACAGGGAAGCGGCGACTTTTTGTAAGAGACTGTTAGGGTTAGGTTACAATTTAACTATTTATACCTCAGAGATTTGTGTAACTTTTGGTTTTTAATGGGTCCCCCCCCCCCCCCCCCCCTTACTTTCTTTCGGTTTGATTTTTTCAATTAATTTTTCTTCAGTTTTATCAGTTTTCTTGGTTAATCGGTTATTTTGAACACCCCTACCATAAGCAACTCTAATAATTGATCCCAAAATTTTGGTCTTGATTTTGTACCAAGACGTCCAGTAATTTATGTGCCGGGCTAACCTAACAGGCAAGAAAAACTACATAAAGCCCGGCCCATTTAATTATAAAAGGCCCACATCCACATACAGCGAGAGCTAGGGTTTCCATTTCCTTATAAGCACGCGTAACGCCCCCCTCCCAATCTCTAGGGTTCAGAACAGCAACACAGAGAATAAAGGAGAGAGGGAGAGAAAACCCTAAGCCGCCGCTACAATGGTGAAGTTTCTCAAGCCCAACAAGGCTGTCATAATCCTCCAAGGCCGCTATGCAGGTCGCAAAGCAGTGATCGTGAAGCACTTCGATGACGGAACAAGAGACCGTCCATATGGGCACTGTTTAGTGGCAGGAATCAAGAAGTACCCAAGCAAGGTTATAAAGAAAGATTCTACGAAGAAAACAGCCAAGAAATCGAGGGTCAAGTGTTTTATCAAGCTTGTTAACTACCAACATCTGATGCCGACAAGGTATACCTTGGATGTGGATTTGAAGGATGCTGTCACTGCAGATAGTTTGACTACTAAGGATAAGAAAGTTACTGCTTGCAAGGATACAAAGGCAAGGTTCGAGGAGCGTTTTAAGACTGGAAAGAACCGTTGGTTTTTTACCAAGCTGAGGTTTTGAAGGATGCAAAATGGTGTCGGGTTTGAGGTTTTTGTTTTGGGTTTGATGTTTTGTTTCGAGACATTAAGAAGTACTGTTAAGGTTATGTTGTGTTTCATGGAACAAATTTGGATCTGTTTGGATTTAGTTATTTTTGGGATTACTAATATATATCGCAATTTTAAATGCCGGCGTTTTGATTATTTCTTTATGTGATGATTTTTTTAGTGTTAGCATTATGGGTTAAATTTGATTTGCTCGCATAAAATGGAAATACCCTAGCTGTAATTTTAAAGGTGTTGTTTTAGGGTTGCTCTGAATTTTTGTTTATGATGTGTTACTGAAATTAGATGTCGTGATCTGCTATGTAACTGTGGATTTATGAAATTGTTCAATTGTGAGCTATTGATGGTGTTTGCTAGTATTGGGTATTGACTTGTTTGATGACTTTTTATTGTCTGTTTCAAACTTAAATTAGCTTGTTGATAGTTAAGTTTAAGGATTATGAGTTTAATTTTATGATTAAGTGATTTGAAATTGTGAGCTCTTAGGTTTCTCTTAGGGAGTATTATCATTGCATTTAAATTGATTGTTTGAGAGTTGCTGTCTTGCTATATAGGGGAGTTGGGGAGTTTTATGTTTTGAATTCAATGGAAAATTTTGGAGATCATTTTTGCTAGCCCTTACCCTTACGGCCTTACCCTTTACACATTTAAATTTTTAGATATGCTGATAGGTTTTTTTGCAATTTCTTGGTTTGGATTTTGTTGAAGTAGTGTGCTGTAGTTGGGGAAGTGAGCCATTGGGGTTGATTTGATCAGTCTGGTTTGATGTTTGGATTTATGGTGTTTATTGAAGACTAGGTATATACTGATTTTATGAATGATCATGTACAACAAGCTCGTATCTGGTCTACCATCTGTGCAGTTAAATCAGTTTTTTTTGTTATTCTCTATCCAATGTTCAATTCCTGTTTGATGTTTTTACTTGATAGGCTGAATAATGGGTGGTGGTGATTTAATAGGTTCAACTTAGGAGGTGGAAGCCTAAAAAAGTAGTCTTTTTAAGTAAGGATTATGCGGCTAAAGTGTTGCGATAAAGCATAATATGGTACACTGGTGAGTTTGATTTCTTTTTTGGCTGCTGAATGATTTTTTCAAGTTCAGTAGTTGGATCTGGTGGTTATGTGGTGGTTTGCAAACCGACTTGAACAGGCCTTAATAATGACTACTCTTTTATTATATCTTTCTGTCTTTTGCTCTTTCCTCCTCCTTCATTCAACAATGGATTTTGATGCACCTTTTGATGAAGTTTAGAAGTGTGATTGTGTCATACTCCCATGGTTTATTTTTAACTAAACAAGTTGTTCTGGCACATTCAGTTTTATATTTATTGCACGGTTCTTGGATGCTTTTGATTTGTAAAATTAGAATCAGAGGATTCTAGGTGTTCATGCTCCATGGAAACTGTGGTTTACCCCAGCTAGTTCGTGTGAGCTATCTTATTGCTTCTGTTGGTGTTGAGATCCCCGAAGATATACTTTGGACATCTAAGATGGTGTTTGGCCGCTCGGTAATGGAAAAAAAAAGAGTAAGTTACTGTTCATGGGTCCCACATGTTTTTAACGTTCGGAATGCAGGTAATGAAAAGCAAGCAACGAATTCATGCTTTTCACTCAGTGTGGATGCTAAATGTACTATTCACTAAACAGTATAATTAGCATGAACCGTATATACTAATATACTGTTTATGTATTTTATTTTTTTAGTGTAAATTTTTTTAACATATTTTTTTAGAAAAACACTAGTTTAAAGTGAATTAAATTCACTTGTATTGTGATGTTGATGTGAACAATATTTTTTTTCTGAAAAATAATATTTTATTTATGTTTAAAAAATAAAAAATTATGAAAATTATAGTTCTTATCGGATGAATTTTATATGTAATGGAATTATAAATAGTTTAATAAAATGATAAAAAATATTTTATAAAAAATATTTTTTATTTCATGATATAATAGAAGTAATTAATTCTACAATATTTAAATTTGAAACCATCAATATTAATATATATTTTTTAAAATTATTTTATAATTTTAATTTCAAAAATATTTTTAACCAATCATATTAAATTATCTTTTCTTTAATCTTAATTTTAACCATAATTTTAACTAAACATTTATTTTTTCAAACTAACCTCAATTAAAAATATTTTTTATAAAATAATTTTTTTCAAATCATAATCGCACCAAACTACACTACTGAAATACTAAACATACCAATTTGGTTGCTATGTTATAGCTTCAGCGAAATCAGATTCGGACTTCGGAGGCTGTCTTTAAAGGACGACGTATGGTTTGAACTCTGAAGGTTGATTTTCTGAGCGAGACTTTGCTGATTCCCCCTAGTTTGGGAGTCTTTCTTCAACCCCATGTTTGAGTTTGAGTTTGGAGCTGAATGCTTTTTTACCTAAGCAAGGAGGCCGTGGCCTATCTTGAAGCAGGAATGTGCAAGCCCTTGCCATCCCCAGGTTCAGGTCAGTGCAGTTCCGGGGGGAGGTTAACTGCTCTCATGCTTTCAAGCTCAGAGACTCATCAAGATTTCTGCTGCTGGACCCAGTTGAATGGCCATGCAGTTGTAGGGGGGATGCGTGTTTTTCTTGTTTTGGAACCTGACTTGTTGACTGTTGATTGGAAGCCTGATAAAACTAGTGTTCTACATATTACAAAAAAAAAAAAGAAAAAAGAAAAACGTGGTTGGGGTAGCGAATTCTAGATAAAATGTAATTATATTCCTGCTTTTTTTTTTAAAAAAAAAACATCAGCTAGCTATTGGGACAGTAATGTAATTTCAAAAGGACCAGATGGTATTACCAAATTGATTGAGGGCAATACTGTCTTTTTGTATTTTTAGAGTATAGTATAGTGATTAGAATACTCTTTTTGTATTCTTAGAGCAGAATACCTTTAAAATCAAAATAAATCAACAGAGGGTTTTGGAGTTGTTTTGTCTTTTTTTTTTTATTATTTTACTGTGTTTTTCCTTTTAATAAACATTTTTCTTATCATTTTTTTAGTTATTTTATTAGGCAAAACAAGCTTATTATTTGAATAAGTTGGATTTATAACTTGAAACGTGATTTTTTCTTAATATTTTTATTTAAACCTTTAGATTTTTTTTGCCGGCCCATGGCATATCGAACGCCACAAGACAAGACTAGTGGTCCTGTATTCCGCAATTGTCTAAGGGTCTTGTAGTAATGTCAACCTAGAATGCGATTTGTGAACTGACAAATTAATTTTTTAACGCCACAATAATCTTTTTTTTTGTCCGTTTGAAAAATTATAATTATTTTTCTAAATTCATCTTCAATTTTGAATTGTTTAAATTAAAATTCATAATTTTTTCTAGTTAGTTAGATTACATCAAACTCATAATTTAGTTCACGGGTTTGAAAAGTTAGCCCAGATAATATCGGTTTTCCTCTTATTTTTTACACTAATATTTTTTTTAATTTTATTATTTAATAATTGAGATATGTAAAGTTGTTATTCATGTTTTTTTCAGTTTTAGTTTTTTGGGATTATTTTGATCTCTTGACCTTGATTATAAGTTTGTGTACTTAATTATGGTTTACTTGAGATTTCTTTTTGATTTGATCTTTTTAAAATTGATTTGTTCTTTTGCTTCGTTGTTTATCATTTTATTTTATTATTTGTATTTAGCTTCGTAACTTTTCTCGCCTTGCCTTTTAATGTGTTGTCCCATTTGAAAAAACGAGGCTTAATATTAGATAAGCTAACTCGAGTTTTCTTTTTTTTTTTTGTTTATTTTTTTATTAATTGATTTGTTTTTTTTAAATTAGTCCTTCTACATTAAATTGTTAGATAATGAAACTTATTTGTGTTTTCTAATTAGTTATCATAATCTTATGAATGAGTTGTGGGTTTAGCGATTATACTTTAGTTGACTTGAATTTTTTTATTTTGAACTTTATATTCATTGTGTTTTTCTTTTTAATAAATATTTTTTTACTATGATTTTTTTTCTTAGTTCAATCCATCTGATATGCTTATTTTTTTTAATTATTTTATTAGGTAAAGCAAGCTTATTCAAATAAATTGGGTTTATAACTGGAATCAATATTTTTTTTTGTTTAATTTTTAAAAACACACTTGCGGCATCTTAGCATTTATATTGAACGTTAATATATTTTGGCATGGCATATCGAAGGCCACAAGACCCTGTTGTATTCCGCAACTGTCTAAGGGTCTTGTAGTTATGTCAGCTTAGAATGCGATCTGTGAACTGACATGATCGATTGTTTTGCTCCGCCGGTTGCCTGAGCCTCGCGGATTTTGAGGATTACTGTTAGACAACTTTTTAATTGGATGGTGGATTTAATTTTTGTTTGAAAGTATATTAAAATAATTTTTTTTATTTTTTTTAATTATTTAAAGTAAAAAAAATATAATTTTTTTTAAAAATATTTTTAAAATATGAAGAAGAAGCTCTAATGATAATTACAGAACTCAATCTTTTAAAATTCATTAAGGTTGCCGTAAGTGGTAATGGCTAGGCTGAAGACATGGAGAGGTCTCGGATGAAAAAAGTTTATAATGTAAAAAAAAAATATTCAAGATTATAAAAAACTATTTGATATAATTATTAAATTTAGTTTAACATATCAATCTTAAAATCTTTTGACCTAATTCATTATCTAACCCGAGTTTAAAATTAAATAATATAAGAATTGTCTCAAAGAAATCCAACTTGATTTAGCAGGTTCGGAGACAATCTAGATGATCGATAAAAAACATATTTTGACTTAAAAAATAATAATTCAAAATGATTTTTTTTTTAATATTGAGATATTGACATGTTTGATCGACCCGGGCTTCGCGGTTTAACCCATTAATTTTGCAATCCAGGTTGTGGACTCTATTGGATTTAAAAACTTATTTTTTAAAATTGTTTTTACGTAATTAAACGATAATAATAAAAAACACTCGTAAACCGAGCACAAATCAAATGTTTAAATGTTTGTTTGAGATTGCAATAGCCTTTTAAAAAGCACATTGAAATAATTTATGAAGATAAATTTAAAATTGAGCAAACATTGAAAAATAAAAAGAAAAAATCTACCTCGTTCATGTTTATAAGAGCAATGAAAAAGGTGAGTTGACACCCTACTCTTTTAGATGTATCAAGTAACTAGCCTTATACCAATTTTATGATGGGATAAGTTAATTTTTAGTGCAATAGAAGAAAATGATTGCACAATTAACGTGTTTAATGAATTATAATATTTTTATCTGAAAAAAAATGTCTATACATGGTCAAATAATTAAAAATATGTGAGTTTATAAATAAATAAAAAGTTATTAATGCTAATTAAATATTAAAACAAAAGGTTAATTTTTTTAGACAAAAGCACAAGATAGATGCACATGTTAATCATCCAAGTTATTTTGAAGGTTAATTATCGTTGGTAATAACAAAATAATTTTTAAAAATAAAATTTAAACAAATAGTTTAGAAAACAAGACGGAGGAAATTAATCAACACTTAAATAGAAAGACATAATATAAAGGTAAAAAAAAAAAGGCCAGGACCAAGTGTCTCGTCAATTATCAAAAAGCCAACCCTTGCAAGCTTGGAAAGGGTTTCTTTTCTAATTTTTTTTTTCATGTCTTTATATATATATATATATATATATATATAAAAAATCAGGTGACCAGTTGCCTATTTGGATGATTTTTTAAGTCATTTTCAATGATTGAAAAATCAAAATTCAAGTATTGGGATTTTAAAAACTATTTTTTAACTTGATTTATCTAAAAATATCTCAAAAATATTATAAGAACCTCAATAATTGTATTTTTAATCTCAATACACTCTACAATCACTTTTAAAAAATAAAAATCAATATTTTTTTTTTGCGAAGATACCATATGAACCTTTTATTGGCATGGTTACGGAGAAACACCATTTCCATAAAATCCTCTTGAAAGGAGAATCTAACGACTGAAATATTGATTTTTTGTGTAGTTAAAATATGATTATTCAAGCATGTTCCCTGTCCTCAAAATTTCCCAATGACTCTCTCTCTCTCTACTGTCAACACACTGTGAGTGACTAAAACATGACAAAAATGAAAAAGTTACTTTGCAGTGCCGTAGAATATTGGAATCATACATGCCATGCTGCTCGTGGGGGAGTTGCTCTAGCAACGTTCCTTTAATCTTCTATATATATATATATTTGCTGAGATATATGCTTCTGCGCAACCATCTCATTCCCAGGTGGGGTTCATAAATTATGATTGCTTTCATTTTGGTGCCAGAGGGTATAGTTTCTCCTTATACTAAATAATGTCCAGAGGTGCCCAGATAATTTTTATCAGTGGTCGTTTTCTCTGATGAGTAAAAACAGAAACCCTAATAATTGAGAACAAATACTGGGTTTTAGATTTTTGCTCTTACCTTGAGAATCAACTCAACGGATAATTGTAGTTCATCGGCCTGGTTAAACTCAAGTAGGGTTTGTACTTTGCCTGACATGATGCTTTCATTCTGAACCAGGACAGAACACAGCACCACCACTTGATGGCCTTGGAGCTAGCCACTAGGCCATGGCCTGCTCTCCTTTCTTTTTCCGCTATATTTTTTTTTCCAAAAGTGGAATCAATTATATTTCTTGTTTTCTTCCCTCTTTTTAAATCATTCTTGTGGTTAGAAAATTAAATTAAAAAGCTCAGAGTTTTTTAAATGCATACATGGACCCTTCCTTGAGCTTGTGGCCAAGACTACTCCAGCCCCGTTGGATGGATAGAGTTTCCTCATTAATGTTTGTTTTTATATTTTAAAAATATTTTAAGAAAAATTTAATTTTTTTATTTTAAATTAGTATTTTTTTATGTTTTTAGACCATTTTAATATGCTGATGTCAAAAATAATTTTTAAAAAATAAAAAAATATATTATTTTGATGTATTTTCAAGTAAAAAACATTTTGAAAAACATTTGTTTGTTTTTGTGTTTTAAAAGTGTTTTTTTTAAATTAAATTATTTTTTTATATTTTCATATCGTTTTGATGTGCTGATGCCAGAAATAAATTTTAAAAAATAAAAAATATATTATTTCGATACATTTTCAAATGAAAATCACTTTAAAAAATAACTGTTATCACAATACCAGACAGGCTCTAAAACAATACCGCTAACCCTAAAATTTACACTTAAAATTAAAAAAATACATACGTATTTAACAACCATTCAAACTATGATTCACAATACTTATAGGATATAAAAAACGATAGACATAAAATTTAGTAATTACAACTTAAAATAATTACATTTTGTTCATGATTTTAGATAGAAATAACATATACAAAGAGATATTAAAAAAAAAATTAAAATGCATTTGATATTATAGTAAAAGGTGTTTTTTTTTCTTGAAGTGCATTAAAATATTTTTTTTCATTTTTGTTTCTAAGCACAAAAAAACTATAAAAAATACATCAATTTAATGATTTTTCAAATTAAAAATATTTTATAAAAGTACTTAAAAGTAAAAACTATAGCATTCCTAGACATTTTCTTAGTTAGAGTCTATATGAGAGTACAATAAATGTTTTTCAAAATAATTTTTACTTAAAAATACTTTAATTTTTTTTTAAAATTTTTGATACGATCATATCAAACTAATAAAATAAAATACTAAAAAGTTTTAATTTAAAGTTTTTTTAAAAAACACGGTTAAATCATAATAATAAACAATGCTTTAAAGATAAAATAAATTAATATAAAATAAAAATTTTTAAATTAAATTTATATCATTTAAAAAAATAAAAAAGCATATGTCCTCTATCCATGGTATCTCAAACTCTTCGATTTCATTTTTTAATCTAAAACCATAATATTATCAACCCCAACATTACATGATTCATGTCTTTCAACATAAAGACAAGCTTTCAACTCTTAGTATTACCCAAAAAAATGATCCCAAGAATCCAATGACCTAATAATTAGCTCTTAATTATTCCATTAATCTTATTTTAATTATGTTCGCAATCATTAAACTAATCCCATTTACTCAAAACCAAGACTACCTAACGATAATATCAAAACAAATATTTCCCTTTCGCCCTTTCTACGGTAGAAGGACTATCCAACTTTCTCTTTTAATTTTCCCTCATTTTCTTTCTTTCCAAACAGACCCGGACATAAGCTCTTTTCTCTGACACAACTCTGCTTGGATTTGTCACTTTTCACTTAAAAGCTCTTTGCCTTTAAGAATCTTTCTCTCTCTCAAAAACCCACAAAAAACTCCTCTTTTTTCACTTTGATCATGCTTCAAAGCTTAATTCCTCAGTCTCCGATCAATTCCACAGACCCCAACAATTCCTCCTCCCCCTCCATGAAATCCAAGCGCGCCGCCGCCGACCTCACCGCCGGTGACTCCTCCGGTGAGGACCCTTCATCCAAACGTGTCAGTTACGAAAAGCCCGCCACGGAAATCGACTGCGGAGGAGACGACGGCGGCGAGGCAAGTGGGCTCCGGCTGCTCGGGCTCTTGCTGCAATGTGCGGAGTGTGTTGCGATGGATAATCTAAATGACGCGACGGACCTTTTGCCGGAGATAGCGGAGCTTTCGTCGCCGTTTGGATCGTCGCCGGAGAGAGTGGGAGCGTACTTTGCACATGCTTTGCAGGCACGTGTGGTTGGTTCTTGCCTCGGTACGTACTCACCACTCGTGTCAAAATCAGTAACGCTAACTCAGTCGCAGAGATTATTCAATGCTTTGCAGTCATATAATTCAATCAGCCCTCTGGTCAAATTCTCTCATTTCACAGCTAATCAAGCGATTTTCCAAGCTTTGGACGGTGAAGATCGTGTCCACGTTATCGATTTAGATATAATGCAAGGACTTCAATGGCCAGGATTGTTTCATATCTTAGCTTCTAGGCCTAAAAAGATTCGGTCCATGAGAATTACCGGGTTTGGATCTTCATCGGAGTTGCTTGAGTCAACCGGGAGGCGACTCGCCGATTTCGCGAGCTCACTCGGGCTCCCCTTTGAGTTTCACCCTTTAGAGGGTAAGATTGGGAATGTGACAGATTTAAGTCAGCTCGGGGTGAGGCCGAGAGAGGCTATTGTAGTACATTGGATGCATCATTGTTTGTATGATGTAACAGGGAGTGATTTAGGAACGTTGAAGTTGTTGACTTTGTTGAGGCCCAAATTGATCACGACCGTTGAACAAGATTTAAGTCACGGGGGGAGTTTTTTAGGGAGGTTCGTAGAGGCATTGCATTATTATAGTGCCTTGTTTGATGCACTTGGGGATGGATTAGGTGTGGACAGCGTAGAGAGGCATATGGTGGAGCAGCAATTGTTTGGGTGTGAGATTAGGAATATTGTTGCTGTTGGTGGACCTAAGAGGACCGGTGAGGTTAAGGTTGAGAGATGGGGTGATGAGTTGCGACGGGTCGGGTTTGAACCCGTTTCGCTTGGCGGTAGCCCGGCTGCTCAAGCTAGTTTGTTGCTTGGGATGTTTCCATGGAAAGGGTACACTTTGGTTGAGGAAAACGGGTCCTTGAAATTGGGTTGGAAGGACTTGTCCTTGTTGACTGCCTCTGCGTGGCAGCCGTCGGATTGAATTATGGATAATGGGTTTGATCGGAGTCAAATGCGACACCAAAATGGGAAATGATGGCATTGGATCAATGGTAATGGGGTGATTTTATGTTTTGTAATAATGGACAAGAAGTTTTCCGCTCCCTTTTGAGACAACCTTAATTTATTCAGGGAAGTTTTCGAAGATTTAGATGGTCAATTGAAGTTCAAATGTTCACTTTGTTGTAATTCTTTGAAGAGAAAGAGAGTAGTTCTCTATTTTTAATCCAAAGTAGCATCACTTTTGAAGAAAAAGTTTCTTCAGAAAGGTGAGAAGAAAAGAAAGGAAGATGGTTCCAATTAACTTGGAGGTAGTTCTTTAAACTTGTAAATGTTGATTTCAAGTTTTTTTTTTTAAATAATTGCACTTGATTAATAATCCATTTCAATATTCGAGAATTGGGTCATTTGGTGTTCGATTCAATGATTGGGGCCTGGGAGGTTAGTGTTCGTGTCTTGGTTTATTTTATGCTTGTGGGGTTGCATGGAATTTAGGAGCAGACAGACATGGGAGTGTCTGTGATTCCAAACTAGAAGTTTGGTCCATCTGTGAATAATTCACTTCTTTTTATCCTCTGTCATGGCAGCAATTTTTGTTTGCCCCACTGTATCTTCTGCGTCTCATGAACAGAACTTGTAGCAACAGATCAAGGATGTGTGGATTTTTTTTTGAAAGTAAATGCTTCTGGTATATAAACTTTAGTCTCAATTTTGAACACCACAAGACGCAGATAAGTTCAAATCCAGTTCGAGTTCGAGTGGATGTGGGTGGTCGGAACTAGTCAAATGTGGACCTGCCTACGTTATCAGCTTTGTAGGGATGTTTATGTACCATGGGATACAACTAAGTCTCAACTAAGTTCTAAGAAGAGGCCTTAGTTGTAAGGATAATTGTTCCGTAACTTTCGATGAATTATATTCAAATCTTGCTATAGAACTCTATGGATTGTTTGTGCGTGTCGGTGTTGTTTTTGTTTGCATCAGAGCATAGATAAACTATTTAAATTTAACAAGTAGATTTGTTTCATGCATTATCAAGTAGACGTGTGTGGAATAGGAATTCTGAGAGAGAGGATTTGCTAGGGTTAAGAAAGTTGTGGGTGTGGTGAACAGAATTATATCCCAGGAAAGAAAAAGAAGAAACAATATACAAGACAAGAAACACAGCTAATGAGTGGTAAAGGCCAAGCAAATGAGTCCAACGCATGTGATGCTCCATAGGAATTGAAAGCAAAGCTTGTGATGTAAGATGGAGGCTACTTTCCATGGCGCCAGCAATCCTTTAGCTCAGATATGGACATACAGTGAGTGTGGTGGCATTGACAGACATAATCTTTCCTTGTTAAGCAGCTACAATGGATGCAAACTGTAATCAAGTAAAGTGGGTTAATGTCAAAGTGTTCAGAGAAGATAAACGATGATGATCTTCCCATACAAAAGTGCTTGCCATGGATTGTTGTTTTTCTTCTGCTCAATTATCTGGGGGGTTGAAATTAGCCTGCAAGATTTTGAAGATTTGATTGATAGAGAGTGTCGATTACTGTACATGCTGCGATTCAGATTATTGTTTTATAGTAGGTGACAGCCTTGGGGATTGACAATCCAGCTACGAATTTACTTATGTTCTGAAACAACCTTTCCTCCTTTTTTTTCTTTTTGACAATTTAGCCCCTCATATTTTTTCCATTTCCATCACTTTTTTTTTTTAATTTCATTAGTAGATTATCTTATTAACGATAATCCGTGTTATATAAATTATTTAACAATTTTTTTCTAGCAATTTCATTATTTTTTTTTAATTTTATTCCTCTCTCTCTATATATTTTTTTGCTTATCGTTCATGTTATTTTTAGATAATTCAAATTGATTAGATTATATCAAAACAACTCTCACATAATTTAATTTTAAATATAAGTTAGATAAAAAGTTGAATCGTTTCATGAAAAAAAAATTAATTTCATCCTCCAATCTTTTTTATCTATCAACCGGATTTTTTTGATCGATCAAGTTAATTAAATTTTATTAAAATAATTTTTATATGTTTTAATTTTAAATCCAAACTAGAAAATGAATTAGATGAGAAGATTTCAAGATTTATTTACTTATCTAAATTTAATAAAAATCTTAAATAATTCTTTATAGCGAATATATTTTTTATTAATTTTTTTATATCCAACCCATATCAAAATGCTAGTCCGAGACCGATAAACAATATAATTTGAGCTTCTTCCCCCACCACAATTGCTTTACATTTAACTAATAATTATACAAGGCAAGTTGAAGTAACTAAGTATGCTTTCCAGGGGGATTGTTATGAATGCATTGAATCAAGTGAAGGTTGGTGAAATGTTTTATTATGACTAGAAAGGAATTAAATCTTAATGTGCAAAAGTTTACTATTTTCTAAAGACACCACCTTAAAAAGAAAACAAAGAAAGTAATAAAGAAATTAGTGAATGGAAATCCCATAAATAAATTGTTGCATGGAAATATGTCATGGTTTTTTTTTTTTTTTGACACACCAACCAGAACTTTTAAGAACGACCAATCGTCTCGATTATTTAGGTTTTTTAGTTAATTTAGATGTTAGTATCTAATATTGTGATTTAACTATATTTTTAAAAGTTTTTAGATCAGTGGATATTAAAAATTCAAGTTTAAAATTATTTTTTAATATTGCATAGCTTGTGTTTTACTTCAATTTGATAATTTAAAATTATTTTCTATAAAATCTTTTTATATAGTTTTCAAAAAATCCCATTAAAGTCCTTTAGTGTTAAATAACTAACAAACATAAAATAAAAATAATTGGAAAGGTTGGTTAGTGATTAACTTTCATTAGCTAATGATGGTGAAAAGGTTATGATCTCCTCAATCATCAGAACTCAAATCTTATACTAAATTATAAAAGAATGAAATATCACGAAACCCTAGTCCAGATGAAATTTCTTGATCTAGTGAAAGTATAGCCATAAATCAGGGGCTATAATGAAATATTTATAATTAATATTGAGAAATTCTAAATTATAAAGACTAAAGTAAAACATATTAAATTATCACAGGCTAAAATGTAGTTGACCCAAATAAAACTTCCACCCAAGCAATCAAAACAATAGAAACAGAGAAAAAGCCAACCACTCTCTCTTTCATGCCTCCGCCAGAAAAAAACCTAACCGAGCATGACACAAAACCAGACCAAATTCTCGGTTCACCCGAAATTCTGATGATCAGCTGGTCTACGTGAAAACCCATCAAGAATCTCCCTCACAACCTCTCCACAACCAGGTAGATCACCGGTGAAAACCCAGAGAACCAGTTGGGTCAAAACAACCGGTCCGACCAGAATTCACCCAGGTTTGTTTCTCTTACAGAGCAAAGCAAATATCTTTCCTTTCACTCGTGTTTTTTTTCCCCTTTGAATTATGTTTTTTTGAACAAAAGCAGTAGAATTGAGTCCCTCTTTGTCCCATTAGTATTTGCAGTCTTCTTCTGGGATTTAGTCTTATAACGTAAAAACATGATAAAAATGGCTGACTTCCATGACTTTTGGGATTATAGTCAATGACATAAAGCTATGAAATTTAACGTTGTACTAGTAGTGCAAGATGTTTGTCTTTATATGATGATTTTTTTAGGTATGGGCTTTAAAGTCTCGAACTTTTGTCTTCTGGGTAGTAGTTTTTCCTTGTGAAATATAATGTCAAACTAGTTTAATTCACAGATCATCATTTAATGATTAAGGGTGTCTTACTTTTGTTCTGTTTTTGTGTCACGTAGTAGGAATTGAGGTCCGGCTGACAGTTTTGGACAGCAAGGAGAAGGCAACATTGGTTGTTTTTGTTCAGGTTTGATCAGTTAGTTTTGTTTCCGTTGAAGAAAAGTTGATAGTGTTGATATAGGTGTTCAGTGATTTATTAAAGGGTTAATTTGGAAAAATGGAGGAGTTTCTGGAACCATCACCAATGACACGCCAAAAACAAGACTTGGCATGGAAACATTGTCAAATGTTTAAGGAAGGGAAAAAGACATACTTGAAGTGTATATATTGCGGTAAAATGTTTAAGGGTGGCGGGATTCATAGGCTTAAGGAGCATCTTGCTGGTCGCAAAGGTGGTGGGCCTATGTGCCGAAGTGTTCCACCTGATGTTCGGCTTTGGACGCAGCAGTACCTTGATGGTGTTATAGGGAAGCAGAACAGCCAGCAACTGAAGATTCAGGAAGAAGCAAGCATTGTTAATTTGCCTTCTAGTGAGGAAGGCATGCTTTCAAATCCCTTCGGTAATTTTGAAGGGACTCCAGGAACCCGGAGAAAAAAAGATGTGGGATGGAAGCATTGTGAAATGTTGAGAAATGAGAAACGGGTGCAGATTAAGTGTAATTATTGTGCCAAATTGTTTAAGGGTGGTGGCATTCATAGATTTAAGGAGCACCTTGCTGGTAGAAATAGTAGCGGTGTGCGTATTTGCACACGAGTCCCATCCAATGTCCGGGTTTTGATGCAACAACATTTGAGTCCTATTGTAGCGTGGCAAAGAAAGAAACGGAAATCGAATCAAGAAAAATTACACAATGTTCATTCACTTCCTAGTGGTGAAGATTTAGACATATTTGCTGATCATAGTGATGAGGTGAACACCTCACCTGAAGCTGCTGCTGGCTGCAATTTAGCCGAAGTAAATTCAGATTTTTTACTAGATGAAGAAGGAACAAGCAATGAAAATTTGGGTAAAAGAAAGAGCAGAGGAGGTAAGACAACTTCTGCTATTGCTCTTGCAGCTGCACATGACGCTGATGCTTTAATGGGACCGGGTTTAGAAAAAGCAGATAATGCAATCCATGTGACAATGGGGCGGTTCTTGTATGATATAGGAGCTAGTTTAGATGCACTGGATTCGAGTTTTTTCCAGCCATTGATTGATGCAGTTTTTTCTGGACAGTCGGGGATTGCTGCACCCTCACATCAAGATTTTCGTGGTCGGATATTGAAGAGTCTGGTCGAAGAAGTAAAAAGTGATATTGAACAACATAAGACAAGATGGGCGAAGACTGGTTGTTCTCTTTTGGTTGAAGAATGGGATTCAGGAAGTGGTTTAACTTTGCTAAATTTTTTGGTGTATTGCTCCAAAGGAACAGTATTTTTAAAATCAGTGGATGCATCAAATCTTATATACTCAACAGATGGTCTGTATGAATTGCTTAAACAAATGGTGGAGGAAGTTGGAGCTGGAAACGTTTTGCAAGTTATTACCAATGGTGAAGAGCACTATGTCACTGCCGGGAAAAAATTAATGGATGCTTTCCCTTCATTGTATTGGGCTCCCTGCGCAGCTCGTTGCATTGATCAGATACTGGAGGATTTAGGAAAACTTGAGTGGATAAATGCAGTGCTTGAACAGGCTAAATCTGTCACAAGATTTGTCTACAATAATAGTGCAGTGCTGAACCTGATGAGGAAGTTTACTTCTGGAAGTGACATTGTGCGACGGGGTGTAACACACTCTGCTACTAACTTCACTGCATTGAAACAAATGGCTGATTTCAAACTTAATTTGCAAACTATGGTAACCTCACAGGAGTGGATGGACTGCCCTTATTCAAAGCAACCCGGAGGATTATCAATGGTAGATGTTATAAGTAATCGATCATTTTGGTCTTCATGCATCTCGATCATCCGTTTAACAAATCCGCTCATGCAAGTTTTGGAAACAGTTAGCAGTGAAAAGAGGGCTGCTATGGGATATGTTTTTTCAGGAATATACAGAGCCAAAGAATCCATTAAGAGAGAACTTGTCAAGAGAGAGGATTATATGGTTTACTGGAATATTTTAGATCACAGGTGGGAACAACAATGGCAAACTCCTCTTCATGCTGCGGGTTTCTTCCTTAATCCCAAGTTCTTTTATAGCATTGAAGAAGATATGCACAATAAAATCTTGTCAAGGATGTTTGATTGCATTGAGAGATTGGTTCCTGGTACTGAAGTCCAGGATAAGATTGTCAAAGAGTTAAACTTGTACAAGAATGCCGAAGGAGACCTTGGGAGGAAGATGGCAATTAGAGCTAGAGATACTCTGCTTCCTGGTATGGTTACTTTCATTATATTTCGATTACTATTGCTGTTGCCATATAGTGTCTCTGCTTTCTTGCAAGAGCTTTCTAATGATATTAGTTTGCTTGATAGTAAGCCTACTTGCTTAGCTTACTTGTTCCTTTTTGGGGCTCCTTCTCTGAAGAGCTTTCTCACCTTGATTCCTTGAATGGTCTTGCTCAGCTGGCTGGTTTCAACTACCTTTAGCTCTCTGTTTACTTTAATTCTCAATGTTGCAATGTTAAAATCAGGAGGTTATGATTGAACAGAGACATAGAGAGAGGAAATAAGCTACCATGTTCTACCTTAGTGAAATAGAAGCCTGCTAAACTCAGCAAATCCAGAAAGGAAGCCCTACCTTTCATTGCGAACTGTAGGCTTTTACTTCCAGAAATCTGCGCCTCAAAAAATAAAGGGAAGTTAATTAAAAGACCATACTCTAGCTTGGTTACCTTCTTGAAAAAGGGATTGCTAGAAAAAGATTAGCCAATGGACTGCCTTTCAAATGAACTTGCCAAAAAGAAACCTGCTTTTGACCATCTTGGTATAAAAATAAAGAAGACGTAAATGCTGCCCCAAATACTTGGCATATATACACAGCAAGAATGTATATGCAACGATTAAGGAAACCTTTGAGAAAGTATTATAAACATAAGTTTCAAATCATTGTCAAACTCATTTCATATTGTCAAGTATCATAGGAAATTTAGGGATATCAATGGTACTCAACTCATACCTGTTTGGCATGTTTCTGAAGTTGTATTGTGCTATACCTGTTTGACATAATGCATCATGTAGTGTTATATTTATTTTTTGCAATTTCCTTGCACGTGAAAGAATTGTGTTCCCTTGCACGTACAAGAATTGCATTTTTCCTAGCCATCCTTTGCAATTTCCATGCATGTACTAGAATTGCATCTTTCTGTACTATTGCTAGAATATTTCTTTTTTCATCAATTTTATGTAGAACTGATTTCTAGATATACCTCCTCATTGTAGCTGATTGGTGGTCTGCCTATGGCGGAGCCTGCCCCAATTTGGCACGTTTAGCTATACGTATTCTCAGCCAAACCTGCAGTTCAATTGGGTGTAGCCATAATCATATTCACTTTGAGAAGGTGTATCGCACAAGAAACTGCCTACAGCGCCAACGGCTAAGTGATCTTGTCTTTGTTCAGTACAACCTGCGTCTTAGACAGATGTAAGTAAAACCAATGATTATGTTTATAGTTGGTATTTGACAATCACAGAGGAACGTGATCTTGTTCTTTTGCTAACCAACTTTATTCCAGGGTTGATGGAAACAAAAAACAGATTCCCGAGGACCCCATATCATTTGACAATATCAGTATTATTGAAGACTGGATCACACAAAATGATCTTTCCCTAGAAGACTATGGAAGTTCAGATTGGATGTCGCTTGTTCCACCATCCGTTAATACGATGCCATTGGTACCATCAACTGATGAAAGTGAAGATGTTGCTACTGGTAATTGCTGTTGCTATACTTGAGAATGTCAGAAAGCAGATCTTTTTCTTAATGAAACTAAATGCATTGGTCTGTTTGCAGGGTTTGATGATTTTGAGATCTTTAATGGACTGAAAGAAGTTTAAGACGTGAAATGAAGATGATATCGCAGGCCACTTGAACTTCATCCAAATATCCATGGAGAGTTAATATTGATGACTGGTTATGTTTTGCACCATGCTCACATTGGAGAAAGGTATTGCAAGATAGTTATGTTTGGCGCTATAACCAGGAGCTAGTTTAGGGGGGCAGCGACTCCAATCAAGTATGACACTAGTGTTTTTCCATTTGGACCTTCCTTAATATGACATGGTTGAATACTCAAAGTGTTGCATCTGTTTTGGAGTTCAAGTAAAAACTATCCGTTTACTCATCCAGATCTGCAGAACGCAGAACAAAATCCACACATGCAGTGACAATATAGCTTCCTTTCATGGGAATCATGATCATTTTCTTCTCATGGTTTTAAGTTGATGCACCTTAAACCCTTGTGACCTCTGGAAGAATTAATCAAAATATATTGCTGAGTAGAAATGCATCTTTGGAGATCACAATGAGGTGTGATTGCTAGTTTTATGCTTTGATCATTTCCAAATCCACCTCAATAGCGATAGATATTAAATCCTTGGATGCCACTAAAAATTATGAACTGCAACCACAACAGCACAGAGAGCTTTGGGTCTTGAGGATGTATCTTCATAAAAATGCTGAATGCCAAGAGTTATCCTTGAATGAAACACGTGGTAATGTATTTTTAGCTAAGTTTTGATAGTACTGAAGCTCTGATTCAGTGACCGAATGGCTTGAGTCAATCTACTTCATAAAAGCAGGATGTGATGGTCACTAGAAGCCTGATTTCCATGTTTCTGCTTCATCACATGGTCAAAGTTTTCCCAGTTTCTTTGCTAACTCGATTGAGAATTTAATCAAGCATCCAGAAAGAGTGATAGCTTTCATCACTCGATAGAGTACACAGAATTTCCAAATAAAAAGATCAAGGTCTTGCAATCCAATCAATAAACCAATTAATGCAAACTTGAATATTACATGAATTGAACACTTCTTTTGTCTAGCGCATTGAGGCAAGGGGCAATAATGAAAAACAAATTCCCTAACCGACTCAAAAACCTAAGCTAGAAAGCATACTAATACAGCTTCCAACCTCGTGTATCGACTGGTATGAAACAACGAATTTTAAAAAATTAAAACAAAGAAGGGCCAAAAAAAACCTGAAACATAGAGCAAAACCGAAATCCAAAATGCCGAAACTAATAACGCTTTCCAAGATACACGCCAATGATGATAGATACCAAGGCCACTCCCAAGATGATTTTAAAGGTCATGGCAGGCGAAACATCTGCAGTTTGAGTATGAGTCTGAGAAGAGGATGAGGCTTGTGCAGATGCAGCTTCTAACTTTTTCTTGCTCTTTCTTTTTGTGGGAGTGGAAATGACTGCACCAATGTCTCTGGATTTAATCTCCAATCCATCTTTATGTTCAGCCGGACTGCTTCCATCACCCTGCAATATATCTCAGTGTAAGCAACTGTTTGATTTTTACATTTAAATGACTAATATTAGCATTTCCTCTGACAATTTATTTCCAAAGTAATTTCCTCGGTTTATTTTTTTTTCAGTTTAAAGAACAGAAATATCATGGATTGTGGGAGATATAAACCAACCTTTTCTAATAATTTAGCGCCAGCCACTTGCAGTTTCTGTTCAAGTTCCTTCACTTGGTTCTCTAGATGTGACACTTCTTTGTTCTTGGCTTCAAGGTCTTCAAGGGATTTCTTCAGTGCTTCATCTTTTTCCAGCTGATTGTGAGAATCTGCTTCTTTCTGTTTGGTTAAACATTAAAGAAAACTGTCAGTGAAGTATTTCAAAAGTTCCTTGCAATAATTTTCCACTATATTAAAACAACAGGAGGTCTATATGAACTTATAGTCAGAGAGATTATTCAGTATCCAGGAATAAACTTATGGAACATCAAAACCCTATTCTAGAACTTGTGCTTGATTCTTGACACAATACCTGTTCTTTTAGTTGAGCTTCAGCTGCCGCCAATTGTTTCTTAAGTTCCTCAAGAGAAGTTTGCAATGCCAACTTCTCAGCAACCTCAGCCTTGAGACTTTCAATCTCAGATTTCAAGGCATCTTCATTCGCCTTCTGTCCCATCAGTTCCTCTTCAAGCTGGATGATCACTGATTGAAGTTCTTTCTTTCCATTTTGATATGTTTCATTGAGGAGGTTGTTCTCTTCCATAACTGAAGATATCTGAAATTTGAAAACTTATCAAGTTAGAAGACTATGGCCAAAATAATCTCCAAATAATTATTTACCAAGAAATGAAAAACCACAAATGATGATGCAAACCTGAGACTGTAGTTTCTGCCCTTCATCAGAGAGCTGCTGCCTCAAATCCTCAACGGCCTTCTTTGAGATGTGAAGCTGCTCAACTGTTTCATCCTTCTCAGAAAGGATTGCAGATAATTTTGCCTCCAAATCACCGAGTTTGGACTCATATGAGGCCAGCTCCTGAGTGAGCTTCAAATTCGCCTCAGCTAGCCCTCCACTCTCTTTTTCATAGTGACCCGCCTTGGTTTGCAGTTCCTCTACAACGGTTTCCAGATGTTTAATTTTGACGTGACTCTCTTCCAGCTCAACTTTACGAGATTCAGAAATTGCAGCTCCTTGATGAGCCAGTTCTTCGTTCAATTTTATATGCCCTTCAAGTGCATTTAGCTTCTCATTCAAATCCTTTGTTTCTGTATCCCTCAGTGCGAGGCTCTGAATGGCCTCTTGTAGTTGCACTTCAGCTTGCACCATTCGTGACTCAGTTGCAGAATGAAGTTCTATGGCTCTTGAGTGTTTGTCTGTTATTTCTGTGATAGTGCTCACATGCGAAACAAGTTGTTGAGATGTGGCTTCCTTCTCAGAAATGGCAGAGTTTAGCAATTCCTGAAGTTCATCGATCTTGCTTTTCAGCTGATTGTTTGTCTCAACTAAGAGTTCATTCTCTGAGAAGGAGTTGGAAACCTTAGTTTCTGCTTCCACAATCTGACTTTTGAGTTCTTCATTTGAGGTTTCCAAAGTTGCCATTTTTAACACACACAAGTCCAATTCTTCCTTCACAAGTGCAGACCTTCCAGTTGTTTCAGCTATCAGCTCTTCATAGGTCTTTACTTGGTCTTCAAGGGTATTCAGTTTCTCAAACAAGGATTTTGCCTCAGAATCCCTGTTAGTGAAGTTTGCTAATGCTTCTTGAAGTTTGATTTCTGAATCCCTTGTTAGGGTTTCGTGTAATGACTCGAGCTCTGACCTTCTTGTAGTGGCTTCCTCTAATAATTTTTCTTGTTGCTCAAGTTGCTCCTCTGCAGATTTGAGCTTCACCATTATATCACCTTCTTTCAATCCAGCAGCCTTTAGATCGTTTTCAATGCTTTCGAACCTCTCTTGCATCACGACTAGTTCATTACGCAACACCCCAATAAGATTCTCAGCTTCAGTCAGCTTCGCATTGGAACTGCTTGATGCCTCTTCTAACGTTTTCTTTTCATTTGTGAACAAATTCAGTAATTCTGTTAGCTCTTTCTCCTTCTCCCCAGCCATCTGCAGAGCAACTTCAAGGCTTGATGACTTGGCTTGATATGCCTCAATTTCAGATGCTAGTTCAGATATCCTGCCAGAGTATTTATTGGAATCTGCTTCTGCATCCATACATTTCTTTTCTAATGCACTGTTCTGCTCTTCAAGCTCCTTGATTCTGTATTTTTCTGCTTCAAGCAGCAACTCCAACTCATTTGCCTTTTTCCCAGCATCCTCTGCTTTGGAATGAGATGTCTGGAATGAATCTTCAAGTTCAAGGCTGCGCTGGTGGTGCATATTTGCTCGGTCCTCATGCTCAGCACATTTTTCTTCTGCAATTCTCAACTCTTCCTCAAGCTCTGAATTCCGAGACGATGAATGATTCAGGGAAGATTCAAGGTGGCTAATCTTTTCTTGGTATTCCTCCATCTGGCTACTCAACTGTTTCTTTTCTTCCTCTACCTCTTTCAATGCAGTACTGAGTTCAGATATTTTCTCTGAGAATTCCCTCACCTCTCTCTCAGCATCACTGCTTTTCAGTTCAACCAAATTCAACTGTTGCTCAAGCTCCACATTCTTCTGCTCTGATGCAGTAAAACGTGCCTCGAGCTCTCTCAGTTGTGATTTGGCCTCTTCTGCTGCTTCATTTGACGCTTGGATTAAATCCTCTAGCACCAGGTTCTTTTGAGAGGCAGTTGCTGCAGCAGCTCCAGATTCATTGTGGAGATCTTCAAGAGACTTCAGCTTCTGTTCTAGCTCGGCAATGTTTGACAAAGATTGGGACAAAAGAGAATCTGCTTTGCAGAAATTATCATCTGAAGTTTTCAACTTTTCCTCAAGTTCACTGCACAACTCTTTCATCTGTGCTGCATTACCAGTGAGATCCGCCATGGCTGCTTCTAGAGCTTCCTTTTCTTTTATTACTTTAGCCAATTCTTCCTGTACAGTTGAGACCTGTGCTTCATGGGTTTTCAACCCAGCCTCAACTGATTCCCTTGTGTTGATTTCCTCCTGTAACTTCAGCTTGATCCCTTCCAACTCGGAAACCTTTGCTTGAAGATCTTCTTTTGTTGCAGTGAGCAAATTCTCAAGAGCTGAGACATCTTCCTTCACCTGAGATTCAGAGGCTTTCTTGAGGTCCAATTCCTGGGTTATTTCGATGATAAGAGCCTCCTTTGAAGAAAGTCTTTGCTCTATTTCCAGCAGCTGTGATTTTGAAGCAGCCAACTCTTCATTAGCTGCTGAAAGTTCTGCTGTAGTGCTCTTAAGTGCCTCTTCAACTTTCTGATTCTCTGAAACCTTCTCGTACAGGCCCTTGACCTCCTCCTGAAGAGAAGCCATCTGATCTTCCATTTCTTTTGCACTCTGTTTTGCCGCCTCAAGCAGCCTTTCAAATTCCAAGGCCCTCTGCGTTTCGGATTCAGCATGTGAACCACTTTCTTTGTGCAGCTCCTCAAACTTCTTAGCCTCACCAGAAGATACTTCCAGCTCATGTTCCAACTCTTTCATCTTCTTTCTCGAATTCTCGAGCTCAAGGGTGATGCCATCAAATGACTCCTTGACCTCAACCAATTCCTTATGCTTGGTTTCTTGTGCTTGTAGAGCTTCTTGCAAAGAGTTGAGCTGTGCACTGTATTTCTCCTCAGCTTCAATTATCTGCTCTTTCACTTTCTTGTGACTGATTTCAAGCTCCTCATACTTCTTTCCACTTTCATCCAACTTCTCATTGACAAGCAAGACCTCATCCTTCATCTGTGCGTTCTCAGATTCAGAGTGCTTTAATGCTGCCACTACTCTTTCCAATTCGATTTCAAGTTCCTTCATCTTCTCTTGCGCCTCAAGCAATTCTCTGGCCGAACCGCTTAAACTTCTTTCCACAACAGATGGCTTGTCAGCCTCCACAACAGATTGCGCCTCAGCTGTATGAGAGCCATCCTTCACATCTAGCGATTCCTTCTCGACTTTGATGAATTCTCCATCAGTTTCATCCTCTTCTTTTTTTCCTTCCTTTTCTACTTGCGGCAAGTCTCCATTTGTTACCTTATAAAAAACAAAATTCATATCAAATTAGCATTTCAGGAAGTTTCTGCAAAACAGGCTAATGTCAGTTGCATTAAGTTAATTCAGGCACTACCTTAATAGGATCAGCAACATCAGTGTCAACCTTCACAACTGGAACATCTGAACTGATTTGAGTCTCTCCTTCCATGTTAAACCAGCTTCACCTTGCTAAATTTTTCCTTCTGAAATTGCAACAAGCTGACAAACTGTTAACAATGTCGGGTTTTTTTTCTTTATATATATATATATATATATATATATATATATATATATCACAGAGCACATTCTTTCATGATGCACATAGCACAAGCTCAAAAGACAAAGTGGTATTAAGAGATTTCATTTCACAAAGCAACATGGTGTCTTAATGCATTGCAAGCATGTAGATTAGAATATTGATAATGCTGACTGGCTCAGAAGCCGTAGTGCTAAAGTAACACCATAGGACGTGTCACCTTCGAGTATCAAGGCAGTTCATATGCTCTCCTTCTCGACATGTTTCTCACAGTGATACTGTAGCGCCAGAAGGATTGCCTCAAGTACTTGTGCCCATCAAAAGTTACTATGTTCTTGCTGAGAAAATCATGACCCTTCCTTTTTAAAAACCGAGGCTCCGTTTGACAACGCCGGCATGACTGTGATTACACCCATGTTTCCAAATAAAAAATATAATATTTATAATTTTGGTTCGGAAACGTGGATGCAGCCGCAGATCTGCGTGTTTGCATTTAGAAACAGGCACTGAATTTATGGACAAAATAAATAAAAGGAAAATGAGAAATCTTATAAAATGCCAAGTCAATTTCTGAGGTGGAACTAGCTAGACACAAGTGAATCACATGGGCGACATGTCTTTGATTTGGACTTTGGAATGTGTGCTGACAAAACCACCTGGCGTCGGAGCCTAAATTGGGCACGGTACCCATCAAATCATGTCGTCATCATCCACGTAATCGAACAAATTATTCAACAAAGACAGAACCGAGAATTTCCAAGATGCCACAATCATCAGGCTGTGCATGCCCCCCAGAAAGGGCAGCAGACCCGATTGGGTCGAACCTTTCTAAGAAGGACCCGAGCTAACCCGATCTAAAAGACGCTAGTGCTTATTTCTAAGATACACACCATCGAAAGATCATATTTAATCACACATAATATTATATAGTTTACATAGAAATATAAAAAAATAAGATAATGTTCTTCTGAAAAATACAAAAGGCATCATCTGAATAGTTCTGTTTTCACCCTTTACTTTCCATCCAAAGGATACCTCTCTGGTCTAAAGTGTAAGCATCCATGGCTGAAAAACCAAGTGTTGAGACGAAGACATGACACCACAAAAGTAGCGATTTAAGGCATGGTATTTGTGGGTTCTGAAGTTGTGGTCCAATCTACGTAACATACATCACACTTTTGTAATAATTTGTATTCCATGATGTTTATCCAAAGTAACATCGGTCGTAGAGTAGCCCCATGGGGCAATCCATATTATAAACTCTACTAAATTAACCTTATAAATAAATAAATAAATATAAATCTAGTATTAGACTAAAGATTTTACAATTGTACTTAGATCTATTCAAATATACTTTATTAGGACTATATAACAAGATCCAAATTCCAGTTCATAAAGTATATGCTCCTCCTGATCTCCTATATAAGATCCAAAATAACCCTAGCTATTATTCCGATCTACTATCATGTGAAAATGTCATGCGAGACCCCACTATCCTTGTGGGCCCTAAGAATTTCTTCAAGGGCCATTACACCTAACTCCTTTTCCATGATTGACTATTGAATCATGACCATCAATTGTGGAACATGTTGAGATGGATCAATCAAGAAATTAAATGAAAAACTACCATCAAATCACAGCAAAAACAAAAATAGGGTTACATAAATATATAAAAATAAAAAACAGGATGCATAGCGGGTGGGATCCATCAAAGGTGGCATCCCATCTCCATCTCGCATCTCTTTTACTTCATTTTTGTTTTGTTTTCCATTTTTTAAAGCTAAAACCGTGTGACAGCTCAATTTAAACCCTTTTTATAGCCATGAAAATCATCAAGTACCTTTATACATGCACACAATTAAAGGACAGCGGCTCCAGCCCAAGTTTCCATCCTCCCTCGGGAAGGAATCATCAAGAAAAATAAAAATTATATAATCAAATATTTTGCGTCATTTTAAAGAAATTATCTTGTAATTTATATTACATATAGATACGGGATAGAATATAAATATGCATGATCGGGTATATATGCTCGATAAATCTTGACCTACTTGTAAATAGTTAGTATTCACTAATCAACTTTATATTAAAAAAAAAATAACAAATCAAGATCCTAGCGTGACACAATAATGTAAAAAGACAAATCATACTATATAATTTGTTCTTTTTAACAAAAAGGGGCAGCATCAATTGGAGACAAATGAAAGGTGGTTGCAAAATTATGATTTTTTTTTTAAATTTTTGATGGAGAGAAGAAATGAACTTTAAAAGACTGTTAATTTACCATAATCTTCAATTTCTTTTTTACCTAAATTATTTTGCTTTTGTACCCTTCATTTACGTCTGCGTATAGAACAATCTAAAACAAATTCTATACGTTATTATAGATTGATCACAGAAAGATGCTACAAAAACCAGTTTTAAAATCTCTACCTAACCCTTTAAATTAAAAAAATAAAACAAATAAAATTAGATTTACTTCCCAAAAAACAGAAAAAGAAATCTGAGAAACAGCAATATTTCCAATAAGCAAATCACTAATTACCATTTCTATATTCATCCATTTCAAGTTTGAATACAAGTAAAGTATGATCATAAGGATGATCGAAATTCAAAAAAAAAAAAAACACAGCCCAGGAGAGTGATCAAAGCTCATTCTACTTTAATTCTTTTCCTTTTTCAATCAATATTTCCAATAAGCAAATCGCTAATTACCATTTCTATCCATTTCAAGTTTGAATATAAGTAAAGTATGATCATAAGGATGATCGAAATTCTAAAAAAAATAATAAAAAACAGCCCAAGAGTGATCAAAGCTCATTATACTTTAATTCTTTTCCTTTTTCAATCAATATTTCCAATAAGCAAATCACTAATTACCCTTTCTATACTCATCCATTTCAAGTTTGAATAGAAGTAAAGTATGATCATAAGGACGATCGAAATTAAAAAAAAAAAACAAAAACAGCCCAAGATCGCAAAAAACAAATGAACGATAAACCACCACCATCAACATCACATAAGGATCACGAAAAGAATGATCAAGATAAAGCAACACACTTAACTGACGATTTCTTGATAAAAAAAACCAGCAGAAACAGAGAGAGCTACATAGCTAAAGAAAACAGAGACAAAAGACAGTTTACCTGAGAGAAAATTCAACGTTGTATTGTTTCCTTAGCTTTTAAAAAATGGGCTTTTTCTGTTTTTCAAGAAAAAACGAAAATCATAGAGAGAGCTATGGTGGTGGTGATGGAGTAGGAGAAAATTCTAGGAATGGAAAAGGTTTTTTGGTGTGAGAGGAAAGAAAGAGAGAATCTTTAAGTATATAAAGGAGAGAGGAAGAAGTGGAGTCCACCTGGGAGTGGTTGGTGGGGCCAGTCCTTGCAGTTTTAACAGCCAATAGGACAATGGTTGGGTCGGAACGCTGCCGGTTTGGCTGCAGATTGAGTTTTAAAAATATTCTTAAATTGAAATTATATTTAATAATATTTTTTTATATTTTATATTTTTGACATCATTATTTTAAAAATATTTAAAAATATATTAAAATCATATTTTTTATTTTTTATATCAGCATATTAAAATTATAAAAAACATCTATTTAATATGTTTTCCAGATAAAAATAGTTTAAAAAGTATTTTGAAAAGGAGGTTTAACAATAAAAACAAACACTTTTAAAATGAAATTAAATTTTTGCCACTCGATTTATATTGGTATATCATAGATATTTTAAAAGTATTTTTAATTTAATTTCAATGTTAATAAAGATTAATCTTGAGAATCATATTAGGTATTGTTATTATAAAAAAATCATAGAAAAGAAAGAAAACAAAATATATAGCAGCATTAATGGACACTGAAGGATCATGGATACCAAATAATGAGATCCAAACATCTATGTGCATTAATTACATCTATTTTTAATTTTCTTCTTGATCAAGCAATCATCTTTTAGTTCAGAAGCAATGAACAATATTACCATTATCTTTACAAACGATATCCAAACCATTTAAATAGAATCATCTTTCATATGTTACACGAATTTACATCTTGATTCAAGAAGTGCATGTATTTGTGATTGATGCAATCAATTTTATAAAAATAAATAAATTACTCTCTCGGTTATAAGTCATCCATGAATCAACAAGTCAAAGTATTTTTCTGATACATTTTTAATAAATCAGCGTTTACGTGTATATATATAGAAAAATTTATTTAGAAGGTAAGATTTATAAAGAGTTGTTGATGTTAAAACTGATTTTTTAAAAAAAATGAATTTACATTTAAATATTTGACACCTTTAAAAATAATTTTCTATTATATTCTTTAAAATTTGAATAATGCACAAAATACATGAAACATACCAATTACAATGTCTGAATCTTATAACTACTTACTATGAAAAAATGTGTTTTATAATTTCCATCGAAACTCATAAGATAACCTAATTTATTAAAATAATATCATGAGATTCACAAGATAGATTCATCTCATCAAACCCTAATTTATAGTTTATATTTTAATTATCAAAGAAAATATAACCTATTAATCATTAAGCTAATCTCTAATGTGCAATCAACTGCTTTGCCATGGCATGCAATGTCTAAAGCATACCTTATGATTGTGTAATGAAAAAAAATTAATTTGATGGGATTTAGTTTATTTTCTTCTGGAAAATCCCATCAAATTAATTTTTTTTTCCCGCAACTTGGAGAAATTGGTCGTCTTGGCATTACAAAATTATAGACTATTAGTGGACAAAATTGAAAGACAATTTTTTAGGTTGGAAATACAAAGGAGGTGCAATTGGTCATTTAACAACAAAGAAAAATGCTTGGCTTTTTGGTCTCAAAGTGGCAGCCCTACTCGACCGACCACACCGCCCTTCTATGAGTAATGACGACCGTGTCTTTTCTTCGGCCGAATATGACACTTGCTATTTCCTTTTAAATAATAACTTCCTTTTTATACCTTCTTTCTTTCTTTCTATTTTTATTTTTTGGAGAAATATTTTTATGCCTTAATTCCTTGTTAACTAACTAGTTGGTGGACATGCAATTCAAGTGATACAGGAGCAAGTTAAAACAACAGCAAATAAATAAAGCTTACATGAATTTTAATGAGTAAAAAAGAATGTAGATGTGAACTTTAAATTTATAAATTTTATTTTTTTATAATAAAAACCCTCAAGCGGCCCCTTTTTAGAAGATTTATAAATTTTAAATAGATTAGAAACCGTACATTAACTAGAAAACAAAATAAAAAATCTGAAAATACAAAAGAAGCATGAAATCTAAAAATAACAAAGAAAATCATAAAAAATATCAAAATCAAGGCTCCGAGGTGATATTTTAAAAATATGAAGATCCGACGGTCAGAGTAGTGATTCCATAAAGGTAAAAATTTGATCGCGATACAACAATCGGATAAAAAGTTATGACACTTTTGAGCTATTATTCTGGTTCAGCAAGACCAAATCTTCTCTTGAAATTAGACATATCCCACTGGTACATAAATATATCTGTTAGGCTTTTTACATAATCTGTTTAGGATAAATCCTCATCTAGTTATAACAAATACACACCTGACTATTCAGAATCACCCGTCATCGCAAATTCAACTAAATCATCCAAATTTCATTCCATAATCTCTCTGGCTAGCATATGGGACAACTCAGTTTCGGCCTGCCAGAAGAAATAATCGTATGGGACTACTCTGGTGCTAAAAGAAGAAAATTTCTCAAAAATATACCAATTCGGATATGAAATAATTTGATAATATTCTTGGATTAGCTTGTTTGTCTTAAGACTCTAAGTCTCTCCTCTGAACGATCTTAAAAATACACATCCATATCAGTTTAATATATTCAAAAGAGTTCAAAAAATTTTCAATGCTAATTAACCTCAAGATTTTTATTCAAAAAATCAAGAAAGAGATATATAATTCTTTTAATCATGCATCAGATTCATTCCTTGAAGTTATAATAATAATCATAATAATAATAAATTGATTTTGATTGATCAAGAACGAAATTAGTCTCGTGCACGAAATTAGCTAACCAAAGTTTTTTCCTCTTTTTTTTTTTTTTTTTGTGTATGTTGTCTATATATATATATATATACATAGATGAGGGCTTTCTTGCGTTGTTCGGTAAAGAATTTAATATTGGACCTTAGAATTCTTGAAGCAAAATCTGTCAAGTTGACAATGTTTGTGATAGAGACTTCGTTTCTTCCACCATGTACCCATTTACATGAAGCCCTAGCATGTTTATTGGTTTAATTCGATAGGTTTGTTTAATTAATCTGTAACCTTCTGTCCTACTCAAGTTTAATTTCTCAACTTTAATGAGTCTTTCTTGTTTATATTGATACATCTATTGCTGACCTACAACTTTTATAGTCGGAGGCCATCAAACAAATGAAATAAATGGTCATAATTACGCATGGTTTTCTTTTCACATGATATTTTGTTGCTAGCTAGTTTCGCTTGTAACTAACTACTAAAAAATTGTTTAAATGAAAATATCAATGAAATTAATTTAATTGATAATTTATTATGAAAAAATTTCATCAATAATTGCTGATGTAAATAGAGACAAAATATGTTCCGTTGATAATTTCTAACATAAAAATTCCATTGTAAATTTAACACATCAATATTTTATGACATAATTGCAGATGGACATTTCATCAGCAAATTTAAATGAATTAAAAAAACCCAACAATTCTCTTTTCTCTCCTTTCTTCTTCTTTCTACAAAAAAAAAAATAATAATAATAAAATAAAATAACAACCCCCCATTTTCTCACAAATTCAACCACGCCAAACCACTAGCATCGACCTATATATCTATCAATAATGTCTGCATCACTTTATTGATTTAATTTTTTGTGAAGCTTTACTATACCAAATAAGCAAATTTATCTATTTTTTTATAACTTATTTATATTTTAGGTTAATTTATTGATTTTTTTGTAGTATTTGTAGTTTTCTTGTATATTTAAGTGTTTTACAATTTTTTCTTAAAGAATTTTGTTGTGCTAATATATGATTTATATGTTAGGATTTGCTTTAACTGAGGGTTGAACCCAAATTTTTTGTAATGTGAAAAAAATAATATCTAGACCCTCATAAACTTTTGCCATTGACATTAAACTTTATAGAACAATTCAAACTTGAAAAATTCTCAACTTAACTCTTTACTTAGCTAATTTTTAAAATAAAATTACATGAAAGTTATTGTGACGTAATTTTATTGACTACATGAGTCCTAAGAAAAAAATCAAAGGAAAAAAAATTAAATTCATCATAGTTTGCAAATCAAACTAGTGACACTAACATTACTCTCACGCGTTAACCACTTAGTTATACAAGGTTGTTAACCAAATGATAAAAAAAAGAAGTAGATTAACCTTGTTAATTGTTCATATAAATATTTAAATCGAGCTCTAAGTTTTTTAGTTGTATTTATAATTTCATACCAGATGTCATTCCAAAATAATGAATTCGATTTTTTTTTAGTAACTAACTTCTTGGAATATTTGAAACTCAGAAAACAATGTTAAAATAAATTCAATTGGTATCTAAGTTAATCATTTTTTTAACATGTAATTAGTGGTCATTAAAGACAATTTCTAACTAGAAATAGCTAAATAAGTAGGAGTCCGAAAGTTCTACAAGAAATTAACATGCCCCTTGCAAAAATTGTTTCTAGTATTTTTTTTATCACCATTTGTGCAAGAAGAGTTTCATACTCTATCTTAATTTATTAGTGGTGTAAAAATGCTGAATTTTCTGGTTAATTTCGCAACCGGTCAATCTTGAAACTTTCTTGGTGTTGTACCGTTTGACTTATACAGTGTATATTATATATATAGGAAGAATATGTTATGTTTTTTCCATTACTATTTGCAGAGTTTTTACTTAATTCTTTTGCAAGGACCCAACAAAAATGGCTAATCTGCTGCCTTTATCTCTCTCTTGTGTGTTTGGAAATGCAGTGCAAATCACGTTCTCTTAAATTTTAAATTTTTTTTGTTTAAAATGAATTTTTTTATGTTTTCAGATCATTTTGATGTGTTGATGTCAAAAATAATTTTTAAAAAATAAAAAAATTTATTTTGATGCATTTTTAAGCGAAAAGCACTTTGAACCGCCATAACTACCACAATTCCAATCACACCCTTATAGACGTGAGCGCACACATTGTATATATTCAATTCAAGATAAATAGATCTATAAAACAATGAAATGGAGTGCTTTTAACAAAACCAAATATTTTAAGATATAATTAGTTTTTTGGCCTGTACTACATTGCGGGCAGTTATTTTTTTTAGCCTAAAAAATTGTTAAGACATTAAAAATTTTAAAATTTGAAGCATAATAGCCAATTTTTTTTTGAAATACTTAAATAGTGACATATTAGACGATATATTTTTTAAAACAGAATATTAAAACGACAACACATTGAATTGAATCAGGCCAATTATGGTTAACTTGCGAAACCCGTGATTTGAGATGTGAGATCGTGATAAAACTATGGAACCCATATTGAAACAAATTAAAAAGCTCAATTATAATGAACCAAATATGAAAGGCTGAAAGTGAAAAAAAAAAAATCAAATTTTAAAAAGAATAAAAAAGTGACCTAAGTAGACTTATATCGGTGGTCAACGCAACGTTGCGAGCAAAGTTATATATTTTTTTTAATGTAAGAAGAATAAAGTTAAGGCGATGCTAGGATTTTTAAAGAAGTAAAGGAAATTTGAGACTCGAGTTATTGAGTTAATAGGGTTGAATAATTTTTTAATAACAAAAAAAAAGAACCTTAATTTAATAATATTAAAACCAAGTAAACCCGAGAAAATCTCCTAGACCTAACTTAATCTTTTAAAATTATAACCCATGAAATCTAATACCCAGACTTAATCAAGAATCTCAATTTCCAACAAAAAAACAAGAAAAAAAAAACGATGTCAAATCATGTTAACCTATTAAGCACATGACCTAAGTCATTTGACCATAAGCACCACATATAAAAAAACCTTGAAACTCAATTTTTAACTAATCAAATATTGAATGATAAAATTAAAAAACAATAATCATGCAAAAGATAAACACAAATAGCAATTATAAGCTAAAAGAAGGCTCAAGCCCATTCGGATCAACTTGTCAAACCCACATATCAGGTTATGAGATTAGGTAAATCAAAAGAAAGGAAAATGAAAAAAAATCAGAAAACCCTATTTTTTTAAAAACCATCGTTAGCTTGTAAAACTCATGATTCGAGTCATTTGACCGGAAGTACCAAATATAAAAAAATCATGAGCCTAATTCTCAACAAACCAAATATTTAAGGATAAAAAAAAAATCAACCATATAAAAGAATTTGAAATATGAAAGAGTAATTAAAAGCAAAAAGAAAAGAGGTGCAAAACCACTCAGTTTAACTCACCAAATCTATGAGTAAGGTCATGAGATCAAGATAACTTGATATAAATATAAACGAAAAAAAAAAAACCACGAAGCCTATTTTGTGAACAAATCAATACATGAGATCAAAAAATAAAATAAGTAAAAAAAATAATATCAACCCGTGTTATCTTTTAAAAACCATGACCTAGTCCATCTGATTAGAAGCATTAAACATAGAAAAGCCACAAAGCCTAATTTTCAATAAATAATATGTCAAAGGAAGAATTGAAAAAAAAAGAAGATAATCATTCAAAAGGATCTAAAAGAAAAAATAGCAATTAAAAGAATGAAGATCAAATTAAAAAAAAAACAAATGAGAGGATGGCTAATTTTTGTTTGAAGGGTTAAATTGAAAAAAAAATTAAATTCATAAAATAATTAAAAGAAGAAACCACAAAAAGAATAAGGACTAAATTAAAAAAAATAACAAATTAAATATTTTTATCAATGAATGAAATTGAAAAAAAATTTAAAGTTTATAAAAGGAACATGAAAAAAATTAAGAAATAAAAAGAATCATGACCACAATTGAAGAAATAAAAAATAAAAAATTTACATTGAAGAATAAAATTTAAATTAAAAAAAAACTATAAAAGGAACAAGGATAAAAGTTACACATCAAAATAATGATGACCAATACTCAAATACGTGCAACTAAAAGGACCATTCTAAAATTTTAAATGGTGAACATGAATTTTCAAAAGAAAAGAGAGAGAGAGAAAAAATTGTCGGTGACAATTTATCAAGAAACAACCAACAACATGCACTGTCTTTTGAGGAAAAAGACATCATGGAGATATAATGACATGGTAGAAGGAAGTTTTTCATTGACGGAGTCAGCCGCACATGGCTAATGTGTGCAAGCAGTTTTTTGTATTTTTTTATTTATCAAATTACAATATTTATTCTATGATCAAATAATTACTATGAAAAAACCTTAATGAAATTATGCAAAAGCCCCTAAAGCTATACCTTGAGAATTTGAATGTAAAGATAATTGAGTCATTTTATTATGTTTAGAAAAATCAAAAATCAAAACTACTCATAGGCCATTGGTAAGTGAATTATTATTTAACTATTACAATCCAATCCCATAATTCAAGACTGGTGTACAATAATTTCCCATATTTTTTAGGTTTTTGTAATTGTTATAAATTGGAAAGAAGGGGTCGGGGGTACAATTTGTTGAATATCCAACAAATCTTTCGGTAAACCTAACCTTATATGGCTCTTTTTCCAGCTATTTATGATATATAATTAGGACATCAAGACACTATAGTTCAAGTAACATGGAGCAGAGAAGAGGCATACGAGAATACATAAATATTAGGCAGGTTTACGTCTATATATATATATATTATATTGACTAAATCGTGGCTGGCCGGCCTATCAAGACTTTGACCGGTAGTTTTTAGACTTCAAAAAGCTGAGCACCTAATTTTTTTTTTTAAAAAAAGGAGTCGCTTTCCGAACTAAATTTCTTTCAAGTATGAGCACTGGTTAAATTGGCGGCTTGAGAAAAAAGTTGTATATATTTGACAGAGCTTTTCAATCTCGCAAGAGTGTGACAGAGTGGCCAAGGATGTATTTAGCCACGGTTTTGTGGGTTCCATTGCCACCCCCGATTTGGATGGATATGCCCACCAATTTGAATGAGTGCCTTGAAGGAAAATAAAATACCGAATAATGTTCTGATCTCCTGGCTTTGCTTTCTTGACAATGAAGAGATTACTCATTTCTCTCTTTTTCTTTAATCTTTTGATTATTGAGTAATGACTATAAGGGATTGATCTGCTCAATCTTTTGCTTCAAGCTATAAGAGTATCTTTCAAAAGAGTTTATTAACTCTTGTTTTAATATACCAAATCAACGTGAAGGGTCTCGGAGTAGGCGAATCCATGAGTTTGATAGTTCTAAATTTTCAGGTGTGAATTTTTCACTGATAGATCATGCAGAAAGCATAATAAGTTTATTTATGGATCAAATGGACATGGTTAAACTCAATAAAAAACATTATTCACGTTAGATCAATAACTTGATATAAAAAAATCATAATTTTCGATCCAATAATTGAAACAAGCTTAAATTTTATCATATAATCCTATAAATCCAATTATGTAGCAAGTCCACTAGATGTAACCAACTGAGTCGAAAGACCTACAAATCAGGTCAGAAAGATTTTTTTGAGTCAATTTTTTTGTTCTATTTATTTATTTTAGCTTGATTTTGAATTTTATATTGTGTTTTCTTTTTAAATCATATTTTGATTTTCTCACCTTATCCAATTCGATTTTTTTATTTATTCAAGGAGATATAAAACCTACAAACTATATAGGATATTTTTTCCAGTAATAGAGTAGGAATTAAGGTTAATTATAGTGTGAAAATCCTTTTGACATCAATTCTATCTTCCTTGCTTGTTGTCCTTTTATGTTAGTGTGTTTTCGTCTATATAAAATCCATTTTTAAAATTATTCAAAATGAAAATTTAGTCACAATTAACATATATATATATGTTGGTTGGAGAATAATCTTTACCATCAAACCCAAAGAACCGCAATGTCATGGGTCTCCTTTCAAAAGTATTAGACTATCTTATAATGCTCTTTACGCACGGTAAAAAAAAAAAGTGCCTACGGCTAACATTTATTGAAAACACTCATTTTTCACTCCATGATGAGCCCATTTTAGGATTAGTATAGAATGTGTTTGAGATTTCGATAATAATAGTAGTTTATAATGTGTTTTTATTTAGAAATATATTAAAATAAAGTATTTTATTTTTTTAAAATTATTTTTAACATCAGTATATCAAAACGATTTAAAACCATAAAAAAATTATTTTAATTTTTTTTTTAAATTCAAGATACCATATTCCCAAACACATCCTAATCATTAGACCACCTTAATGGCAGAATGGTTTAATTCAATTGATTACACCTCCTTAATGGTTGTTTGGTATTGTAGCTGTGGGTGAGGTTCACCCGCAGCCACAA
Organism: Populus deltoides; assembly: GCA_015852605.2. Taxonomy (NCBI): domain Eukaryota; kingdom Viridiplantae; phylum Streptophyta; class Magnoliopsida; order Malpighiales; family Salicaceae; genus Populus; species Populus deltoides. The sequence continues at coordinate 15,333,672 of CM027585.2, forward strand.
TTTTTAACGTTTGGTAATGTTCCTACCACAATTTTTTTATTGTGGATCCCACCATTAAAATGTGGCACAGTCACATGTTACAAGAAGTAGCTCTTTGCTGTTTCTTGTGATGAGAAAATGGATGAACAGTGGAGCCATCCATTTTCTTCAATGAATAGTTGAGCATGCTCCACTATTCATCCATTTTCTTCAATGAACAGTGGAGATGTTCAAAGTTGGAAAATGCTCCATTGAGCCGGACCGGTTCGGTTTAAAAAATAAAAATGCATTTTTATTGTGTCCGTTTTACTTAAAAAAATAATTTTTTTAATTTTTAATTTTGTTTTATTTAAAAAATTAGTGTTAAACATTATTCAATGACTACATAAATTAGATGGAGATCGCTTGATGATGCCGCATTTACAGAATTTGATCGCAATCTCAATTTTGTTCCTGATTATATTTTATCTGATGTTGTTGCGCTCTTAAGAAATTTATGAAAACTGTAGTTCTTGTCAGATATATTTCATATGTGATGGAATTGTGGATAGTTTAATGGAACAATAAAAAATATTTTATATAAAGTATTATTTATTTCATGATGTAATAACAATAATTAGATCTAAAATATTTAAATTAAAAACCATCAATATTAATATATATATTTTTAAAATTATTTTATAATCTCAATTTCAAAATTAAGCATTTTTAACCAAACACATTAAACTACTTTTTGTTAAACCTCAATTTCAACCACAGTTTTAACCAAATACCTATTTTTTCAAACCAACATCGACTAAAAGTATTTTTTATAAAATAAATTTTTTCAAATTACAACAGCTACCGCAATATCAAACACACCGGCGAAGTGGCAAAATGGCTTCTAGTTCAAAATCTCATCTTCTCTGAGTATGGACTGTGGCAGAATACAAGACTGGGCTTGTTGTTGGCAGACTCAGAGAATTTGTTGGCTTTAAACTGGCTGAAATGGGCCAATTTAGCTTGACCAAGCAGTACCTCTCATGGCTTCAAAGCATGATCTTCATGGATAGATGTAGACAGTTGACGCCCCTTTTCTGTTTACTGTTAAAGACTAAAGAGCACTTCCCCTCTTGCAATAAAAAATCAAGACAAGAAATGGATGCAAGAATGCAAATAGCACTTCCCATACTAGGAACTGTAGCTGCTGATGCCGCCGCCTCTGCTGGAAGCTTTTCTGAGCTTAGAGAGGTATCTCTTAATATCGTTGTCATCTCTTTTCTTTTCAATCAAAGTAGCATAAAGTACAATATTTTTTTGTTTTTCCAAACGTTTTGTTTATTTGAATCTGTAAGAAATCGCTTAGAGATTTGGATGAGCATGAAGATGGAGGGTTCGAGTCATCTCTAAGTTCAAGGAAAAGGAGAGCAAGAAGAGAGGCTGAAAAAGAAGACAAGAATTGATCACACAAGGAAAAGGATCAAGCAAAATACAGTTTGGTACGATGATAACTTTTATTGTTTTGTCTAACCATATATAAAAAAACTGCTTGAATAATTAAATAACTTTTTATTTGCATTAAAGGCGGTTTGAAATTATGATAATTATAGCGGTTTAAAGTGTTTTTTATTTAGAAATGTATTAAAATAAAGTTTTTTTTAATTATTTTTGACACCGGCACATCAAAACGATCTGAAAATATATTTTTTTTTATTTTAAACAAAAAAAATTAAAATTTTTAAAAGTACGGTTTGCACCACATTTCTAAACATACTTTAAGCCTACATATAGTTATGTTTTAAAATATTAATTTTATAAAAGTTAAAATAACTTGGTTTATTTATTTATTTTGCATATAAAAATTCATTCCGCAACATTGTTAAGTAAACACATATTGTTTAAATTTTATTTTTTTAAAATCATAACTAAAAATATATTTTTAAAAATATTATTTAAAACAAAAACAAAACCACAAAAACAATTATAATGACAAACAGCACACTAAACACTTATTCTTTTGATCACTTGATTTTGTTAGACGTACCATAATATTAATTCTAATCTATCTTAGCTCCTAATCTATATCTTAGCTCCTAATCTATCTTTTTAATGTTACATTTAAAGCAATATTGGACATAATTAATTATTCACAGTTTACATCTTCCTGTAACTACTCCCCCTAGCTTTCTAGGTGACAGTAACAAATAAATTTTTATTTTTATTTGATTTATCCATCAAGTATACTCTTGTATGAGCTGGTACGTACATCAACGTACCCCCACACAATATATGATGTAGAAGAAGACTTCGGGGGATCTGACTTGTCAAATATGAATTTATTACAAGTCTAAGTTATAATTAAGTTTTTTCTAACAAAAATTATTATAATGTTTTATCAGACATGCTTAAATTTTACTGTAATGATTTACATGATCTATTCTATAATGAGATCAACGAGCTGTAATAAATTAACTAAAGTTGGGAAGTGCAATTTAGGTTTAAAAGATTATGTTTTTATTTTATTTTTTCTAGATATTTTTAGATTTTCTATCTTTGTTTTTCCTAGTTATTTTATTATTCACTTTCCTTTCCAATATAGTTGGGTTGGATATTTGTAGGCTATTTTCAGAACAATTTTTTAACATTATTATTCAAAATTATTTTCTCCATGTGAAAGAAACAATGGTGTCTAAGGTTTCTCAACTCTTTTTTGTGTGTGTTTTTTTTTCTATCTTTATGTATTTCTTTTAATTTTAATTAATCTAGTTTTTAATTTGTCAATATCTTCTCAAAACGATATTAAAATACAATTCTTATATTGATAAGATGCATCAAGAAGAATAAGAAATTTAAAAGTACGGTAGTTGTTTTTTAAAGTGTTTTTTATTAGAAAATGTATTAAAATAATTTTTTTTTATTTTTAAAAAATTATTTTTGACATCAACACATTAAAATAATTTGAAAACATTAATAAACTTAAAAGAAGAATAAGAAATTTAAAAGTATAGTAGTTGTTTTTTAAAGTGCTTTTTATTCGAAAATGTATTAAAATAATTTTTTTTATTTTTAAAAAATTATTTTTGACATCAACACATTAAAACAATTTGAAAACACTAATAAACTTTAAAAAATAATTTTTTTAAATCACAAAAACAGACACTCTAAATTGTAATAGTGCTGCTTCAAAATAAAGTGGTCTGTAAGCTCGGTCCAAATGGAAAAATTTTCTCAACTAGTGATTGGGAGTTTGGTTGACTGGCATAGACTTGTTTGGGGACCTCTTCTACATCCATTACTTGGTTAGCAATCTTGAACAGACCGTCTACCAAAGTATGGCAAAGATTCTATGTGGGAAGTATGACCACTGTCGTAATTTTATGTGGAGAAGCTGATGAGGGCAAAGATGATCACCAGCTATTCGTCCCCATCATGATATCTAGCTTAATCTGTAATTAATAGGGTTAAGCTCCTACTGCTTTTGATCAAATGAAAATATGTAATCATTCATCAAAAGATCTCGGAGCCATGTCCAGGATGGGAGCAAAAGACTTCCGATCAAATTGGAACGATATAGAGAAAACTAGCATGGAACTACGCCAAGGATGGCACTCACAAACCGAGAAACCGTTCTTCGACTGCTTCTTATGCTGAGACATTAGTTCCTTACCCTCTCCAGAGTAGCCTTCAGTGCTTTCCCAGATGAAAACAGAAGTATCTATTCATATGATCAAAAGGGTACGTACTTCCAAACTTCCATTCTACCAAGATAACGACTTTGAGCTATTAAATCAGTTGATTGCCCTAGACTTACCAGCCTGTTAATGCACTTAAAGAAAATTAAATTCTAGAGATCAATTCTAGAAAATACAAAAGGCTACAAGTTAGTTCCTAACTAAGTTAGGAAAGTTCTAGAAAAGAAAGAATAATTGGCTAAATTTCTGGCATTCTTCCCTCTAGCTGTGTTAAGAAGGATATAAATAGCAATGCAACCATTATTAATTTGTAAAACAAGCAAAAAACAATGCCAAGATTAAAGCTTTTGTCCTGAAACTCTTCCCCTTGTATTATATTTTCTATTAATAAAGATTTTGCTTTGTGTATTACATATCCTTCAATCATTTCCAAACTATAAACTAAATCTTTCTTTTACTAAACTACTACAGTTAAAAACCTTAACTATCAAACTATTTTCATTTCAATTTCTAATTACTAAAACCTCTAAACTACCTCTTGAACTACCATGATCTTCTAACACAGCCCCTTTCTCAGCATTCTTGGATATTTATTCTGTTGCCGGTTCTGACCGCAAGCACAATTTTCAGCATGATCCTATCTCTTCCATCCTGTCTAAGGGGCCTTCTGCTTGAACCATAAGAGCTCGAGTTTAGTCTCGAGGCTATTCTATCACTAGAATAAACCTTATCTTTGTTCCAGCCCTTTTTCTAGCATGTCTTTCAGTGCTCATTTATAGCCTTTTTCTTTGGTAGATCATTTGTACCATACTTATACAATTAGATAGAAACATTACTCAATCTGTGGCTCATTTGCTTTCTGACAGGATAAAACTAAATTTGATCTAATGGGAAGCTGACATTGGTGGATACACTGAGACATATAAACCTTGCATGAGTAGGAGACAATTATCCTCGGAAGCTGAAGTGTCACCATCTACCTAGACATTACCCAACTTGTTGAGCATGACATGTCAACCAATGGTTACACAAATGTTTCATAGCAAAAGGGTTTATTTTCCTTGTTATAAAAACAATGCAGACCTTATTAATCGAATACTATGTTTTTAGACTAAAAGTAGCTAAAAGAACTATGATTACTTTAGAAGCGCAAAACATATCAAATAGGCTTCTTGTCATCGATGAGATTGTTGTCCAATATTGTTCCGGAATCGTTCCATAATTAAATAATATATAAAGGATAAAAAGAAATTTTATATTGCTATAAGAAGCATAGTAAATCAACTTCTTAATCATTCTTATTGACTAAACCTGCCAACTTGCTAGCTTTTCTTTACCCACCCATTGGAATGCTGCTTTGCTTACTCTTTTGATTTGAAAATTGAACAAAGCAATGAAGATTTAGCATAAGTATATTGAAATAAAGTTCATGGAATCAAATCATCAAGCGATAATAGAACAGAAAACTCCAAATCCAACATAGGAAATAAGAAACCTGTACAAAACAATAAAGAGAACAAGCCACTCATGCCAATACGACTTACTGTATCTTACATCTGATCAGCCCCAGAATTTGGACACAAGATACCATGACTTAACTTTTACTTATTTTTTTTGTTTTTATTATTTAACTTGGAGATTACTCAATATAGTTTCTTATCATATTCATATAGGGATGGATTCAAGGGAATTTCCAAAGGTTCTGGTCTCCAGTGTTGTCATAGGCGGTTGTGGTCTCATCACCAGCAATGTCCAAGCGAGGAGGGCTAAGAAGCATCCCTTCTGCCATGTTCACAAGAACATTAGGCATATCAAATATCAAATCCTCATCAACAAACTGATCATCGACCGTTGGCCTAATTTCTTTTTCCATTTGATTAGTATCCCCCGTATTCGGAATCCCTAAAGCATCCTTTGCAGCACCAATAGCAGCAGCTGCAGAGGCTGCAGCCGCCTGAATATCACGTGGTGAAGTGGAAGCAGGAACAGGCAGAGAAGCAGCCGAGTTTGGGAAGTTAAGGTCTGCATTTTGGCCCTTAAGCGCAAGCGCTGCCACATCATAAGCAACAGCGGCCATTTCAGGGTTAGGAAATGTGCCTAACCAGATTCTATTAGGCTTCTTAGGCTCTCTAATCTCAGACACCCATTTTCCACTACTTCTACGCCGAACTCCACGAAAAGCACGTTGGGAGCCTGAAACTCGAGGTGCACTAGCCCCAGCAATCACAGCAGCAGAAGCAGAAGCAGAAGCAGAAGCAGTTCTGCTACCGCTACTGCCACTGCTACTGCTAATGTTAGGACTTGAGGTTTTGCTTGGTTGAGAATCTTGCATGGGTTTTCAATAAGATAATTGATAAGAAATGGCGCCGGAAAGATGGTTCGAAGTGTTCCATAAGAGAAGCCATTTATGGAGGAAGGGATTCCAGAGAGAATTTTGATTGAGCTCGGATTGTTAAGTGCAAACCAGTTGTTGATGAACTGCTTTCTGTGAAGGGTTGGGGTGTAAGCCAGTGCTTTTGTTGGATATCTGGGTTGGACTACGGTTTTTGCAGCCAAAAAAAGACTGCATGACTAGCTTATTTAACGTCAAGCATAGTGATGTTTAGGGCATCATACATCACTTTCTTAGGGCTTGATTTCCATATCTGTAACATGGTGGGAAACAGTGGGTGAGTTGTAGTGCTGCTTATTTCACTAAAAAGTAATTGACAAACTTTTGTGAAGACAATTTAGCAGCAGTAAAATTGTGGGAGCACTGTGCTCTACCTTTTGGTTATTTATTCCCTCCATTTAGGGTAGGGAAAAATATCTTCAGTAGATGCGTGACAGCCTTATGGATTGAGGATTATATATTTATGATATCTTAGACAGTTATGATCCTACTGCTCTTTCTCCTATGCGAAGTAAGAAAATCTCTTTTTGTACCCTGTAGAGTTTCAAACTAATATATAATATTGTTAATCATATTTTGTTACTTCACGTAACAATTAACAATTTAAGTTTTTCAACTGATAATTCTTTGAAGTTGTATATATCAGAGCTTTATTGATAAAAAATCATGAGCTTAAATTTTACTATTTTGTTATACAAATTGTATTATAAACGTCACGTAATAACTTAAATTTTTAGATTAAAATGATGTTTTAATAAATTTGTTCCGAAGGTTTATCCCTAAAATAGTCCTATAATGTGATCCGAACATTCCATGTTTTCTGGTAACTATGGATTAGACATAGCACCAGAAGATGATCAAATTGCCAGAATTAGTTTGTGGAAAGGATTGAATCAATCTTTGAAGCACTGAATTTCCTAACAGAAAATACTCAAGTGCAAGGTGACTATATGCACCGAGGTATGCTGCCTAGTCACAGAAATCAGTGCCTAGCAAATCACATAAACAAGCAACATAGATTCCATCCTAGCTGCTAGGCACACTGATTTTTCCAGAACAGCATCATTAATATACAGTAAGTACCACAGGAAACCTTAATTTTTCCTTAATTGTGGTTTTCACTGCTAGAAAATTATCTCATACTAACAGAATCATTTACAAAATATTTATTAAAGAATAATATACAACAGATCTTAAAATCTTACCGAATAACTTAAGCTATTGGATTGAGATAGTTCTTTGACATGGTATGAAAGTCTTGATGACCAAGCGGTCATGAGTTCGAATCTCACCATCCCCTTTTATTTAATAACAAAAATTAAGTACAAGGTGGTGTGAATCTATACAAGTTTCAAGCTCAAAGAGCTTTCACTTGAGAGGGAGTGTTAGAGAATAATATAGATAATATCTCGGAATCTTACCTAACAGCTTAAGCTATTGGGTTGAAATAGTTCTTTGACAATATTTTCCATCAATATTTTCCGATGATTATAGCGTAGACTATTCTGGTTGGAAATTTCTGATTATAATAGCGAAAAAATTATTTCCGATAGTAAATACCTGCAGAATAACTGACAAAATAAAATAATTAAAAAATAAAAGATTTTTCGTTGCTGAATCCGTCAGTGATTTTTATACCGATAGAATTAGTGTGTTTACACTGACATAATATTGTGTTGGTGTTTTGCTATCTTTTAGTTGTTTTTACCATTAGCTTTAAATCTATGGATCATTGATACAAATTGATATATCAAGAACAATTAGTATGGAAATTAAGTTATGATAATTAAGTCCATTTTAAGCCTCAAATGCTTTTTTGGACAGGCCAAGTTTCTCGATGATGCAATGTTTAGTTATGCTTCAAATCAGGCAGTATTGTTGGTAATTCTTTTAAAAAATAGGCAGTTTATAATTTCACTAAATTTTTTTTAAAAAAAACCTCTAAGAAAGGTACCTTTCAATTCATCATACAATTCTTCACACAATAGTACTGATGGTAAACATCTCGTTTAGTTTTACCTTTTAAAAATTCATTTATGTTATTTCTGTATTGATGACGACTTAATAAGAACCTCCTGTTGCAATGAAATTTTTTTTTTTAACCATCATTCATTAAGATAGAGGCTTTATTATTTTTCATACAATATAGACAAGACACGTTTTCATATGTGCCCTAACTTGAAACCATCTAAAACGCAGGAAAATCATTTATAATCCACATCATTGTTGTTTCCATCTAAAAATTCTATTCTCTCGATACATCATATGTCAAAGCCCTGACTAACTATAATTAATTTAACTCATCAATCAACGGTTGAAGATAAATATTTATATTTCTACTTGGACTGCAAGGATTAGGTATGACCATAGACAAGAAGATGAATTTCAACTTCATACACATCCTGGAATGCAAGTTATAAAATGTTAATATGACCAGCCAACAAGAATAGGGTGTAGCAAAGGATTCAAATTGATTAAATTCATCTATACACAAACCAAGATGTATGTTTTGTAATTCCATTAAAAATTAAGTATGCATACTATTAAACTAATTTTTTAAGCTTCACCATTAATTGGAAGGGTGCGTTATGACTCCATCCACCGCATCATGTGAATGATGATACGTCATGTGCTCAATAATTTTTGGAGACATAGATAATATTTGCAGCATATAAGTGATTGAGAAGTATCTTAGTTTTTTGTGTGCAACAAATGTCCTTCCTCTACCACTATTAGGTTTGTACCAAGCATGCTAACAGGTTTTGCACTTGATAAAATTTGCATATCCATCGTAGTATAGCATGTAAAAGTTTGAACACATATCAATTTTTTTTGGTATCATAGACCAAGAAACCATCATGGATTTTGCAGCATAAAAGTTCTCTTTTATTCTATTCCCTTTAAGCAACATGTTTTTAACTCATTCAATTATGCTATCATAATCGGCCCCACTCAAACTATAACTTGACTTAATGGTAAACACTCATACAATGACTGATAATTTATTGTGAGTTATCACTCATCCCCTAATAGTTCATTGGAATATTTTAAAAGTTCAAAAAACCTAGTTGCATCTACATTTGGTTCTTCATGTAAAAGGATATTATGTGAACCTTCACCTGAATAATTATGATCCATTCTGATTACATCCATAATCATACTTCTATAAGTATTACTATTATCATCTGCAAACTCATGTATGTTGCTAGAACTAAAAATTGAGTCAATCATCTTTTCTAAAATAGTTTTGTAAGGAATATAAGATTCTCCGTGCATATATCAATACAAGTATTTCTCGACGAATTCTTTTTTAAGTAGATGCATTATATATCACAACATCTGTATGGTGAGATTTTTTATTCTTACACTTCATAAATGGACATCTTATTTCATTTGCACTAATATTTTTTGGTTTAGAAAGTAAAAAAATAATAAAACCTTCAACCCCTTTAAGATAATCTTACCTATACAACTCTTTGGGTGAAATCTAATATATCCAAAAAAATCATCCATTGCTTAATTATGAAGCTTATATAGAATAATATTGATTTTATCAATTCCAAAAAAAAAGTAATTTTCTCCAAATTTCTAACTTAACAATAAAATTAACAAAATATGATTGGTAACCATTAAAATAACTCATGATTTCTTAAATTATAACACACATAAGTTACAAATTTAAACTCAATTCTATCAAATGACAATAAATTTAATTTTTCTCAAATCTCAATCAAATCCTAGCATACAAGTCATATATCAATACAATAAATTTCTCTAAAAAAACTGTAAAATACTTAAATATACAAGCAAATTATAAAAACTATAAAAAATTCTATAAATTAATAAAAACTACAATAAATTAACCTAAAACATAAATGAGTTATAAAAAATAGATGGGTTTGCTTATTTTGTGTATTGAGGCTTCACAAAAAATTCATCTATCAATGCTAACACTACTGATAGATATAGATCGACTCTAGTGGGTTGGGAACTTTATGAGAAAATAAAGGGGGTTTTGTGGTATTTTTTTTATAGAAGAAGAATAATAATAAAGGGAGGAACTATCGGTTATAAATTATTTACATTTGCTGACAAAAATATTTCATTGGCAATTCCATCAGTAATTCATGACATGTAAAATTACTAACAGAATTGTCAATATTTTCTTTATTAATTTTTTATTTTTTACTTCATCAAACATTATGTCGGTAATTATTAAAATAACATAATCCATTGTTATTTCAGTCAGAAATTGTTGACAAAAATTCTTCAGAGTGCCCATTGTCTTTTTCAGTATTTTAGTAAAGGGTGTACTCTCTAAGTCAATTTGATCTTCGTGTAAATATGAGATTTTTTAGATATTGTTATACAATCCTAAAGCATCCCACACATTGAGAAAGCAATTGCTAGTTCTTTGTGGAAAGAACATAAGATTCCAACCTGCTCATTACAACCAATATTCCTACCATCTAACACGCACGCTACAGTCTCTCAAACCACCGTTTTTTGAGTAGTTTGCTCAACTCAATCACATACAATCCTTGGGATTTATAAGTTCAATGCAGGTGGTTATGATAAGTCAATTGTGGATTTGCTATAATTAGACTACGTGGATAATCTAATAAGGATATTTATAGATCAATAGGACATGATTAAGCGCAAGAAAAGAAATGGGTCATACATAATGATCAGTTTGACATAAAGATCTATAATTTATAATTTTTTATTTGATTGTTGAATTATGCTTAAATTTTGCTAGAAGGTTCTAAAAGGCCTAATTCTATATGAAGGTCTGCTTTTATAACCAACCAAGATCTGGAAAACCTTAAAATTAGATTTTTTTAGGCTAGTTTTGTTATTTTTTCTTTTTATTTTTAGATTTTACGTGTTTAGGACTTTTACTGCTTTTTCCTTTATTTTTGAATTTTATAATTTGTTTAAGTTGATTTTTAGGATTATTTAAGAAGTTGTAAACCTTTTAGAAAGGTAGAATACTTGAAAAAAACTATTCAGTAATTAAATTTTGAATTAGGATTTTTGTATGGTTACCCTATTTGGCATAATTTTATGTTGTTTGTGTTTGTTGTCTTTATTATGTTCTTTTGTCTATAATATTGGTACACTTTTAATTGTATTATAATAAAACAGTTGATGCAAGCGGAAGCTAGAAAGACAACAAACAATCACAAAAAAAACTTAATTTTATGAGCGAAAAGGGTTGTAGATACAAACTCTAAATTCATAGTTTTATTATCTGAAAATAAACCTCTTAAAGAGGTTTACAAGTCTTTTAAATAGGCTTGAAAACCTACATCTACTATAAAACAAAATTAGAATTTAAAAGCATAAAGAGAAATTACATAATATCTGAAATACAACAATAAATTCATAAAAATCAAGGAAAAATAGAAAAACTAGCTCAAACAAGATCTTCCGAGCCTAATTTCATATATCCAAACGATGAATGATCGAAAAAGCAATTTCTCTATGGAACTAGGTCTCTGGAACCTTCTGTAAGAACTTGAGCCCAATACAACTGTGAAATCTTCTATTATGATCACTTTTAATCACTATTTTAGTCTGGCATGATTAAATCTTTTTTTAATCTAAAATATGTTTCATCGCTCCATAAAAGCATATGTTAGACTATCCACATAGTCTATTTATAATAGATTCTTATCCAAATACTCAAACCTTTTAATTTTCATAAGCCTAGTTGTATTAGCAGTATACAATTATTTCGCGAAGCAAAATGATAAAAATATGTCATTTATACTCCAAGTCCTATAGTTTGTCTAGTCTCGATTATTTTTTTATTCGACATTATTCACAAACCAATTTACCCATTAATTAAAGTTAAGAAAAAATTCATGCGTGATCTTAAATGCACACAAACTCATGTCAGTTCCGAAGTCCAAACTCAGAAAATTAAGGAAATGAGCATAACTTTTTCACCACTAAGACAAACCCTTAATTACCTCAAAAGTAACATTATTTCAAAATGCTTAAAAGATGAGACAAACCCTTAAGGAAATGAGTAATCATCGAAGAAAGCACACCATTTCCAGAGCTCAAGTGCCATTCAGTGCCGCCACAGCTAGGTTGCTTTTGATAGTGTATAATGACTTCAGTTGATTGAGATTGTTTGTGAGGTGAAAGAAATACTGTAAGTTTTTTTTTTATCTTTTTCTTTATGAGATTTGCGGCTGTTTAACAAGAAAAAAAAAATCATTTGGATTATAATTTTATAATAAAACCCACCCAAAATCCATTGCTCCAAAATCTAAGATTTGAATATTCGACCCATGGAAACAAAAAAAGAAGAAGAAACATTTTGCACTTTCGAAATAGTAAGACATGTCCCCTTTATTTTAAGGGAAACAGTAACCCAACACTACTCAGAAAATATGTCCGTGTACGATGTTTTATATTTCAATGAATTGTTGGTCACATGAGGCAAGATTTCTCATTCAGAGTTTGCTTGTAGATGATCGATCAACCCTCTAACCAAAAATTTTGGCTTGAAAAAGATAAAAAAAAACAACGAGGGTAGAGGAAGAGGGAGAGGATGACAAAATATAGATATAGAATAGGATCAGCACACATTTATTGGATACCAAATGTCTCACAATTCACAGAAGCAAATAGATTTGCTTTACATGAAACATACAACATTTCCATTATTAACAACTGTTGTTTACTGCTTCTTTTGCTGAGATTTCAATTCCTTTACCCTCTCTTCAGTAGCCTTCAGAGCTTTCCCATATTTGCTAATCAACTGTAAAGCATAAACATTTATTCATTTAATAAAGGGTGGTTCCATTGCACAAAGATAACAACTTTGAATATAAAATGCGGCACTTGCAAAAGCAGGCAGGGATGGTATGAATCTTGGTTATTATTCTACACAAAAATATACCTCGTCAACCTCTTCAGGAGACATGATAAATGGTGGAGACATCATTATGTTGTCCCCTGAGACACGTACCAACATTCCTTCCTTCTCACATTGTGCTCCAAAATATGCGCCAACTCCTAGAGGCCATTGCAACTCAATGATTATTAACAGTGAAATGTTAAAGATGATGAAAATCAAGTAGAACTGGTTGCCAAGGTAATGGTAATGCATGCATAAAGGTAACTCCCATTTTGGTAAAATCCGGGAAACTGTTTTTGGAGAAACATGCTGAAAACATGCCCTAAATTATTATCTGAAGAGCAGCTGAACACTGAAAAAGGAGCTGAAACTTACCCCACTCAGGAGGGAATGGATCATTTGGTGACTTGTTGTCTACAAACTCGGTACCAAGAATTAAGCCAGTTCCTCGTATCTGAAGTGACAAGATATTACAAGGTAAAGTGTCTGGTAACCTGTTTATTTACCAGATTAGCTTAAATATTTCAAACATAAAATATACCTCCCCTATGATAGGGCTGTCAGCGAAGGCTTTTACACCGTCTTGAAATTTTGGGGCGATTCTGTTTACTTGATCAAGAATGTTTCTTTCCCTGCAAACAAGTAAAAGTTTAGTTAAATCCTAGACCTAAATATAAATGCTATAACACTTGTATCATGAGCCATGGCCAACCACTGAATAAGCTCATCTAATGCAATTCATTGACAAACAAACTACTTAAACAGATGATTATGGCCCATAAATAAGAAATTACATTGCAATTTCACATTGCCAATATTCACAGGAAGAAGGGATATAAGACAACGCATAATGATCATCAACTGGTTGGTTCATCTATGCTTAGAAAGGTATACATGCTTGAAATCAAATTATTTGAATTCTTATGTGGCGTATCTAACAAATATCAGAAAAGGACGCACTTGTATATCTTTAGCGTTTCAATGGCAACCGCACAAGCTACAGGGTGACCAGAGTAAGTGAATCCATGAGAGAAAGAACCTGAAATAGAAGAAATTAGGAGATGACAAAAAGGAGAAGCATTTTGTAGCATAAAAGAAAAATTGATTCTTGATGAATAGTGTCCACATACCAAGTTTGCTGCTTTGTGAGTCAATCACATCTGAAACTTCAGGGCTCACCATAACAGCTCCTATTGGCAAGTAACCAGAGGAAAGGGCCTGGATAACCAATGCCAAACAAGAAAGAGAGATCAAGTAATATCTCAAAATTTGAAAATCATGCAATTACTTTTTCTCTGACCTTACCTTTGCTACTGATACAAGGTCTGGTTTGATGTTGAATTTGTCGCACCCATACATTGTCCCAAGCCTTCCAAATGCACAAATTACCTATAATAAACAGAAAGAAAGAAGAGAGCTTGAATTGCCAGTGATATAGAGCTTAGACGTAACATTCTTGGTAACAGGGATGGATATTATGTACCTCGTCTGCAATAAAAAGAATGTCATACTTTTTCACCACTGCTTGAATCTGCAGGACAAAAAAGGTGTCAGTTGGACCAGCTGTCCAGCTGTATATGTTGATAAGACGAGTGAGGTTTTTTTTTTTTGGGTGGGGGGAGATAACAAAAGCAGCATGCCACATTTATAAACATAATCCGACTATTACTCTTAGACTAAGCAGAAGCCTCACTGGTCCTATATCATTATGAAGAAGGAGCTATCTGGCTCTCAATTTTGTTAATGCAAAAACTATCATTCCATTGCATAATATGTCAACACTAAGACATCAGCAGAAGTGCATGATGACTTGTGAGCACTATTTTTAAGACTTACCAAAATATGTTAAATTAGCAAACATCACAGGAGATGGCATTTTCAACCAAATTGCAGCACTGGGTTAAGAAAGTCCCACCTTATCAAAATAAGTTGCTGGTGGAGGTATCACGCCTCCTGCTCCCATGACAGGCTCAGCAATAAATGCAGCAATCTGAAATGAGCAAGCACAGTACATGAGAAATAACCAATCCCTCTATTTCAATTGAAGACGGTCAATCTAAAGATCAAATTACCGTCTCTGGTCCCTCTTTCAGGATAAGATTCTCCAAATTGATAGCTAGTCTGGTTGAGAATTCCTCCTCTGTCTCACCTGGAACATGCATTAGCATGATTGTTAGTCCAAATCATGTCATTCAAAGGATCTGAGCAGCAAGACAGGTGGAATGCCAACCTGGGAGATGATAACGCCAGTAATGTGGGCAGTCGGTGTGTCGTACAAATGGTGCAGGAAGATCAAATTTTTGGTGCAAAGCTGGAAGGCTGCAACATAAATTTATTGGTTAATGAAACATGAGTTTCAAATGTTAAGCTCAAAGATTCTCATCTAAGAAGTTCTCATCAATTATCTTTACCCAGAAAGGCTGGCTGTTATCAAGGTTGAACCATGGTACCTGCCAAATTCAAATATAATGATTAGTAATTAGGAATGTTCCCAACAAGAATATTGACAAAATAATCAATTGAACAGTCCACATACGATTTTGCTCGAGCTATAAATTTCTTCTTATTTGGTCTTCCAAGAGCATTGTTATAATACCAAACCAGCTTCACCTACAAATAAGTAATTCAAGACACAAAGCACGCACCACACTCAGGGAAGAAAACATAAAATGTAAACCAAGTAAAACAGTATTCTTGCTATCATCATCATCATTGACATTTGTTGATTAACAAGCATTGAAATAAGGGATTGAATATCAAAGCAAGATATAGCTTTGACATCCATGTATATTTCTCACTTAAATTTCTATTCATCTTTCATGAAAAATTTGCTGATCAGATATTCATTTCATATTTTGCACTCATTCTGCATGTGAATCACAAAGACATACAGCAACTGTTTAACTACACATCAACGAAAATGCATATATGTAAATAATAAAAAGCGAAAGATAAGTGCTTATAGACAAAAAGCAAACCTGAGTGTCATTGGCTTCTGATCCACTATTTGTAAAGAAAGCTTTTGCCATTTTACTTGCAGTAAAAGTTTCAAGAAGTTCTTTTGCAAGATCCTGTTAGATAAAAATGATTATTTAAAAACGATGGAAAGCATTTTCAGAAGATAACAGGTCAAATATTTTGTAATGGAAGGAGCACCGGTGCTTCTGTTTTAGAGAGGCAGAAAGCAAGACATTCACAGATTATGTAAGTTAATTAACTGGTGAAAATTCCATAGATGAAAATGCATTTCATATAAAAAATGAAGTTATTTCAACATAGAAAAGGAAAGACAGAAATATAGGAATACCAAAGAAGGTTTTGTAGTCCGATTCCAAAAGGAGTGGTAAAATGGCAATTTATTCAACTGTTCTGTTGCAGCAGCCACAAGCCGTGGTTCATTCCCCCCTGAAAAAAGCCGATGTCTCAATACATATACAAAATGGAACCTAAATATGCAAGATGGCACTGGGAAGTCTAGTTCTTGGAATTATCAAATTCTCATATCCCACAACTTGACAAGATATGAACCAGGTGCAGGGGTCTGATAATTTGAATTCATCGAAGTGGAGAAAAATGGAGCGAAAAAGTCTCTGATCAACTAGGGTATGCTGTTTCATTTACCTAAGGATGTGCACCAAAGACCAGCAAGAGCATCAAGATACTTCTTCCCATTGATGTCATAGACATAGCTACCCTGTATCATTCAGCAGCTTCAAGTTAGTTATGTAATTCAAAGGAAAAAAACTGAGCTTAGATTGTTAGCGTAACAAATATGCTGGGTCAAACAGAGAAGATTTGTCACAGGAAGTATATACCTCAGACTTCTCTATGACTAGGGGATCCAAATCATTACTCTGCCAGCCAGCAGTGAAAGGTGCCAGCATATCATGCCCCTTAAAACTGCAATAACTAAAATTTGTTAGCAACTAATCACCACTAAACAGTATTCCTAGTGAGCGTGAATTTGAATGCAATAGCACAATTGTTCTGGACAAATCAGGGCATATCTGCAAATCATCTACACCATGTAGAAGCACATCGGACGCACACACATAGGAGTTGTGTGTGTGTGGGACGTTAAGTACCTGTTGCCCTCGGTAGTTGAATCTTCCTTTTGCAAAGATGCCTCGGTACCATATAACCTGGCCAGGAAAGGGGCCCGGAGAAGATGCTTCTGTGAACTTCCAGAGGCAGTGCCATTTTTTATGCAAGAACCGAGCTGAAAATAATGTATTAAGAAAGTGTAAGCAATAAAAAGGCATGAATGATGAGCTGTGAAACTATAGAGCAAATAGATCATTCAGTATGTGTTTTAACTGCCCACGAATTTCTCTACTCTGTCCCATACTTCCATACACCACCCTATTCACCAATTTTAACATGAGAAACAGGGTGATTGGTAAGGTAGGAAGAGAGAATCACAACCAGTAGTACTACCAAATTGTTTTCGAATCATCTTCATAATCCTATAATCATGGATCTTTGATTTCGTTATTGGTTCCATTATCTTCAACTACCTAGTAAAGATTAAGGCATTTAACCTTCAAAATATATAAGCAAGTGCTGCATCAAACACCCATCAAAAGTTCTATAAAACAAATTTCTATTAATCTACACCCCATGAATACAAATCCCTTCTAAGGAAAATACAATTCATTCAAATTGATTCTAACCATTCAAGATGTGAGCAAAACTCCCTCAACAAATCTTCATGAAGTTTCGCATTACTAATCACTAATCTAGCCTCCAAGAAGAAAAGCAACCAAAATATCCCAAAAATTTGAAAAGGAAAAGGAAAATAAATGGAGGTCCTTGAGTAACATAGTCAGTGATCTTGTTAAAAATACTAAAAGTGTACTCAGCTAAGACAAATAGGTGTATCAAGAAACAACAAAGAAGTCTTAAATTATGATTTCCTTCGTTTGGCAAGTGGCAACCTAATGGGATATTCAAGTTCTGTCCTTTCAGTCTCATCATTAAAAAGGCAGTAGATTCAACCAAACAAGGTGATGAACTAACAACAACATAAGCTAGTGTAAAAATCAAAACATGAATGATCTAAAAACAAGAATCCAAGGTCACTGTAACTAATCAAGAATGCAAGAAAAGATAATCCAAGGAAACAAGAATTCACAAACTTTTTCAAGAATCAAGATTATAGAATACAAGGATCAACAAGACACAGTACTATATGATGACTCAAGAAAATTACATAAGCAGACGTAAAAAAAAATTCAAGAATGCATGAAAAGAAAGCCAAGAAAACTGAATTCACAAACTTTTTCAAGAATCAAGAACAGACAACAAAAGGGTCAAAACTTTTTGCAGGAAAACATAAATAAGTGTTCCAAGATTTTTGATACCTGGGCTTTAAGAGTGGATCGCAGGAGTTTGCTGATAACCATATTTATGTCTTAGGATTTGTCAAGAAAGACATGCAAGAAAAAAGGAGATGCAGTGGCGGTTGAGTAAGAAAGAGAGAGCGACTGAGACTGTTCCTCTGTGTTGGTTTTTATTGCTGATTGTGTGATTACGAGCCTATTTGGAAATGAAAGTTAATTATAAATAATTTGTTTTTGTAACAGATTAAAAAAACAATTAATTTTTTTTATGTGAAGTTTTTAAATTGTTTTAATATAGAGATGTTAAAAATATTTTTTAAAAAATAAAAAATATATTTTTTTAATATATTTTAAAATGAAAAATATTTTGAAAATCAATTCTGATTATATTTTAAAATACTATTTTAGAGTTATTTTTTAAATGTGTTTTTTTAAACTTATTAAAAATTATTTTTAAAAAAATATTTATTTTTAATATTAATATATGAGTAATTACTTAGTCAAACGATGTTATCCTTCTTCATGCAAGAAAAACTAGAAATCACTTAATTTCCAAATTATCAATTTCTTTATGGAAAGAGGATGTAGATTTAGAAATTACTCCCCAAATAATTGTTAATTATCTGATTTAAGTGATTGCCACTTTGTCAAATGCTTGCCTTTTTTTATTTTATAGTTTTCGTACTTGAAATTAATTTATTCTTATGTCCAAATTAAGCCACTTTTTTATTTTTAGAGGTAATTATTTTTTATTCGTTCGGTTTTAAAAAAAATAACTAAATTGAATTTTAAAAAAACTGAAACCGGTTCAAACCGACTGATTTTGGTTTGGTTTGGTTTTTTAAAACAAAAATCAGTTTGGCTCAGTTTTTTCATTTCGGCCCGGTTTTTTCTGGTTTGGTTCAGTTTTTTTCCAGTTTTTTTTCGGATTGGATTCGGTTTAGTTTTTTTGGTTTCAGGCTTATAAAACCGAAACCGAACCGGGTGGTTTTTTGAAATTTTTATCGGTTTTTTTTTATGGTTTGATTTTTTCAATTGCTTTTTTTCAATTTTCTCAATTTAATTAATTTTTTGATTTTTTTCTCACCCCTACTCCCTTTACAATCCTAGCTGCCAACCCGTATATAAATAGCTAAAATTATATTTTTTTAATCGAGCTTAAATTTTTATAGAATACAAACACATCTTTTAGCGAATCTAACACCATTATATAAGGATATCTTTGAATTGGCTTTTATTAATAAATGTATTATGTGTATATATTACGTTTTTTTAAGATTTAAAACTGAATAATAATTCAAGGAATAAATCTACTTATAAATTGGACTGAGGTTTATGTATAAAAATAAATATCTCAAAAAATACAGCATCGTTGACTGGAAAAGACCACCTCATGTCTAGATGCAAAGAACCATCCTCTGCACTTATCTCTTTCGCTAGACAAACTCTTTGTTTAATTATTATTATTATTTTTTTTTGTTAATTACAAAGGTATTTGTGATAAGTATTTATTAATTTATGTTGACGTTGATGGCTGTACAAATTATTGAAGGCTTATTCTTCGGTGCTGCGGCGGGTGTGTATGGTATTTGTGTTTTAAAAATATTTTTGAAAAAAATTAAAAAAAATTTAAAATTAATATTTTTATATTATTTTAATATATTAATATCAAAAATAATTTTTAAAAATAAAAAATATTATTTAATTATTTTAAAATAAAAATAACTTTTAAAAACATACGCATCCTAAACATTATTTTACAAGGTTTTGCCACCGCACGATGCTGCAGGCAACGGTGATAAGGACAGCACGTCAGGAACACATCAGTATATTAAGGAAATGTTTTGTCTCCTGTCATATTGTGTTTTTATATGATAGTGGTTTTTATTTAATTATAACTCTTAGCATGCTTAAAAACTAGTGTAGGTTGCATTTGCAGAACAACCTACCTTTTCTGGTTATGACTAAACAAGTGTTCGAGAATACACTTAAAATCTTGTTTCTTAAAAAAAAAAAAATTAATTAATTTTTTTTATGTTTTTAAATCATTTTAGTGTAATAATTAAAAGTGATTTTTTTACTTTAATACATTTCTGAGTAAGAAATAATTTGAACCGTAATCACAATTATACTCTCAAATATGCTCCAAATATTTATTTTTTTTTATTGCTGATGTGTTTGTTTTTAGTGGTGGGACTCATTACTAAAAGCAAAAAACACATCAGTAAAAGTAAAACAATTTAAACCGCAATCATAATCTTACTCTCAAACAGGCTTATAGTTCATATAAATAGTAAGTAATTTCATTAATAAAGATGTATATTTGTTCTTGTATGATAAAATCCTTACATACAAGATCTAAGAGAAAAGACTAGAAGTGGTCGGTAAGACTTGCGTTCAAGAAAAATATTAAAAACAATTGTGTCTTCACAAATATGCTCCCTTATTAGCTAACATCAGTTCCAATACTCCCTCCAAATACATGACCACATGTAATGATAATTTTAATTTATCTAATGTTTTTTGTCTTAATAAATAATACATCACTTTTAAATATTATTATGTTTTCATAAGTTTCAGATATTGTTTGTTACATACTATCAATCTCAACAAGTGGATCAATAATGAATCGTAGCTTCATATGAATGAAAATGAATGAATCAAACAATTCAAAGTAGGATTTATTTTTTAATCTCGAAGATTAATTCCTTGTTAGATATATCTCAAACAAGTTATGAGATTTTGTATAAAGAAATCATAATGTTGTAAATTTATTTAAAAAGACTGATATTTAGGCATAAACACATGGTGGGTTAAACTTTAAAGTATAATCTATTACTCTTGCCCATAAAAATATCTCTATGAAATAAGAGTTTTCAAAGTCTTGTCCTATAATAGACAAATTTTTATTTGTTAGGAAGGGTTTAATCAAGACTATGTTTTTTCCATCCTTGAATTATTGATCGAATAAGGAATTCATTGATAGTGAGTAAACACAATAGTATGCAATGAAAAAGATAAGAATCTTGAATTTATAATTATTGTAGAATCCATAAAAAAACCGTAAGTTTACCTGATTTTACACAATTTCAATCTGATTTTATTATTTTTTGATTTTTATATAATTTTACACGATATGCATATATTGATTTGTAAAATCATATGATGATTTTATGAGTCAACTCGTGAATTTAACATTTAACAACCTTGTGTACATATATTTTATTGTTGTTTATAAAATTATTAATGCTATTAATATTTAGTTATTTGCACCATATTTATTATCAATGTTCATAATATTTTCTCTATAATTATGAATATATAATCTTTTCTATATAATTGTGTGTGTATTTCAGGATTTTTTAGACTATATATATACATCATTTTTTTTTCAAAATTATTTCATATCTCACGAAAAGAAACATGAATTTACAGTAAAAATATTAGTTCTAGCCTACATGTCATAATTTCACTGATCAACCTTTAATTTCCAACAGCGTCAATAGATAAAAAATTGTTATGCAAATACATTATTAAATATTATATAGATAGAGGTACCATCCATCATGGGACCTAGTGTTGTGGCTAATTACTGGTCCGTACATGCACTCTTGTTGCCATAATCATAGCATTCAAATCATGCAATCACAGATTTTGGGGTGAGATATTGAGTGGTTGAATATTCTGCAGGCTGTTGTGATACTGCCATGCTGCGAATGTGCAACCTAGTAATAATCTGTTCATTAGCTGGACAAAGCTGGATACCATTCATGGCTTGTTGATCCATGGTAAAAAGGGTCAGAGTTATATCCGATGAAGTGATGTGCTACCAAAAGTGAAGGGCATAATTGGTGGAAAAAGAAACACAGACATCATAGAAAGCTGAATGATTACTCTGCCGACATCAATGGAGGCAATTGCACAGAGTTAAACAAGTACTTTCTAAGAGGACCATTGACCACAAAGAGGGGTGGAGGGGGGAATCGCAAAGTTCCTCTAAAGAAGAAACCACTTGAACCTCACAATGCGGCTCCATTTACAATAGTTTCAAGATTGCAAGGTTCCTGGGATTGTGCAGCTCCCATGAGAGGTTTCTTCTCCAAGCTGTTTGCTTGGCAATTCACCTGATAATCGGAAGAAATCTTGTACATGATTTTGTTAGAAGTCGAAATCTTAAGCATCAACCCTACCTCAAACCAGAGGCAGATGAAGGGTTATTATCAAAAACCCCAGGGGCAAACACTGGAAGCTGGTTTGATACTGAATCTCTTTTGAATCTAGATTCACGAGGTAAATTCAAAGCAAGCCGCTGTTGGCCCTCTCTCAAACCTAAGCTGCCCTCGTTTCTCGAACCATCCCTAACAGGGACACTCAAAAGTGGACCACCAAAGAAAATGGAGTCCCCTGTGTACATCAGCTTCTCAGCTGGATGTGCAGGAGCTTTAGCTGTGGATGATGAAAACTGTTGTGGTGGCACTACTTGCTTTCTACCATCATTGCTTGTTTCTGGATTGGATTTTGGCAATACTGTTTGCATAGCTGTTCTATTGCGTGCTTCAGAAGCTGATACAGGAACTGATACATACCTTCCAGCCTCTTGGTCCCAAACAACAGATGTCCTTTTGACATCTCTAAGAAGAGAAGTAGCTGGAGCTGAAAGAAGCAATGGATCAGTATTACTTCCCTTCTGCATGATTTTTTCATCAAATCCTGACGTAGGATGGGATAACAGGTTGTTGGCAGTAGGTAAAGGAGCCTTAGAGGTTACAGGATGATCAGGAATAAGGCCAAGGGCGGAGGTTGCTGCCTTGAAACGACCTAGACTGTGAGTTTGTGGTAGAGGACTAAGCGTGACTGATTCATGAACATGGCTTGGGCTGCTGAAGCTACTAATACTTTGAGTCCCAATTTCGTACTCATCCAGGCTTCCTTGACCTGGAGCAAAAGAGTTTCCTAGTGCATTTAATCTCAGCTCATTCTTGATCTCTTTGTTTGTCCCCATATCAGTGCTCACACTACTTCTGACACTCATATTACCACTGGAGCTATATTCAGTATCTGGTAAACGGTGATTATCAACTGGCTTTAGAACAGAGGAAGATGCCCTGGCCTTTGCTGCTGCTCTCATAGCCTCAGCGGAATCTAACTTTGCAAGTTTCCAAGCACTAATTCGAACCGGCCGTTTGGGTACCTTGTTACCTCTTTCTTGAGCTCCAGCAGCATCTGGATCAACAGTTGATGGAACCATCCCAGGGTCCAGGTGAGGTACAACTTCTTCCTGATGTAGCCAAAACACAAGTTCTATAAAGACCCATAAAAGTTAAGAGCTTGTCCAAAATAATTACATACATTTTTCAATATATTCAAAACAAATTGTGACAAAATAACTAAAACATAGGATATACAGAAAGGGCAAGGAGCTCCTATTAATTTTCACATGACAGTTCATTGACTGGGGAATCATCTTATTAAGAGTGATTTGGGAAAAAAATGTCAAGCGGTGAAACTACAATCCTTAACATACAACAGCAAATTCTATTCCTAGTGCAGTGGAACAGTAAGAATTTGAAATCGACCAGGTTAAAAGAAGGACAATAATGGAAGAAAGCCTTGACACATGGTAAATGGTTTAAACCTCCATCAATTCATAAATGAACCGTGCAGAAAATTCTTTAGCCAATACCAAATGGCAAGAAACTAAATTGAAGGCCTCTGCAGGATTCTTTGCTAGGACCAGCACATTAGTTATCAATGATACACATGAAATGAAGGCATTACTAGACTTCAATACCTGATAATCCACAAATACCCTAGGAGGGGTACACCATGCTCCCTTGTACTGTAGGCCAAGAGAACTTCCACCACTGAAGCCAGTTGTGGCAGATCCTGATGGTGAGTACAGTATGTTCGGCAGTTCCTCGTCCACAGATGCTCCAGCAGGTGCCTCGCTCATTGCTCTCAAGGCCACAACATACTCATAGGTGGTAATACCCTAATTTAACAAAACAGAGAAATGAAACGTTTAGATTGCTGAAATTGCCAAATATGGTTCTAAATTTCAATTTTTAACTTCTTCTCGTCCATTTTAAAAGCAATCAACAAGAGCACAAAAAACTGAAAATAGTATCCAGTCTCTTGGTCACTAACCTTTCTGATCAATATCATGTGGAAAAAGAAAAGTTCACCCAGAGGTACACATGCTAGGATTGAAACTACAGTACATACAGCCTGAACGAATTGAGATCCAGCATCAGCAATAGAAATTTGATGATTTTGAGATGAACTATAAGGAACAAGCTTCAGTCAAAGGTTATTGTGTACATACCACAACTGTTGCAAAAGGAGCTATAGAGAAACCATTTCCAAGTGTATCAACAATTTCAACCTTCATGCTTTGCTTGTTAACAAAACAACGTACAAAGACAGCAATACCAACTCCAGCTTCAAGTACAAGCTTCACCACACGAGCGCAAAAATGTTACCATTTGGAAAACCTTTTATAGAATAAAAATTGCCAAGAATACCAGATATATCTGCATGAAACAACTAGCCACAACAGTATGAGAAATAATAATCACATATAAGTTAGAGAGTATAGCACATACCCAAACAAGACTAATAGCCATTAGAGAAACAAAAGTCACATAGTTTTTGTACCCCACGCAATTGTTGAGCCACTGCAGTTACACCATAAATTTGGTTATTTTTTAGGAAATCATCTTTTGTTGAATTCCAAACCAGTTTAAGATAATTCAAGACATGTGCCTGCAAAGACCGCTTGAAACAAGATGAAAGTATACCCGGCAATGGTGATCAAAACCATCTACACATTTATCACAACTTCGACAGTGTTTGCTAAACTTGCGTACCTGCAATTTAAAGATGCCATGGTTAATAACTGGGAAAGCCAGTATTATTCTCTAATGCTGTCATTGCAGCATGCGGCCAACACTGGAGATAGTTTGGGGTGCATGCAATTAGCAGAATTGTTGGAGGACGGGACCGTGTGGTATATATTGAGTGCACGTAATCACATAGAATGATGTATAGCTAACTGAATCCACAGTGATAACCAAACCCACAACCAAAAAGGGAAAATTAAGACCACAAACAAAATAAGAGACACCACACACTTTTTACAGCACAATACCTCAGCATTGCACAATGTACAGAACAAAGCATCTTCACCATTGTTCTGTTGCTCAGCTATCCCTTCCTGTTTGCGGCAATCTTCATGAACAAACAGTGCACAGAAGATTAAACCAACATTATGAGAAGATTTTCTGGATGGAGGTTGCCCTGCAGTCTCTGCTCTCTCAATTTCTCCCACTGACCCTTTCTTACTAGAGTTTGCTGGAGCTATAGAACTTCTGGAAGGTGAAGAAAAAGACGAATGCGTTGCACTTCCAGTTTCATCAAATTTCCTAGGCAGATCCTTCGCTGACATCCCATGTTTCACATTGAGTTTATTTGCTACATCATCGGAATTGAATTTAGACATAATGCCGGGATCTGCAGGGTTAATTGCAGTACTCCGAACATAAAGAATAAAGACAAGAAGCACCTGCATATCCACAACAAGGATCAAGAAAACAACACCAGCCATAAAGGTTATTCTTAATCTTAAACATGCCTTTTTCTTTAGAGAACAGTAGTTAGTACAATAAGAAGACTAAAGTGATCCATGACATACGATGCAGAGGACATCTAGTGTCATGCAACCAAAACAAATCCATTAAAACGGACTATCACCGGCAGGACTTAGAACAATGCTAGCAGGACAATTTATTCCCAAAACATTGGAGCTTTCATTCGCTAAAACGTTACCAAAATTTTCAGTCCATGTCACAAATTTCTCCAGAACATATAAGGGAAACAAACTTAGCCTTGATACACAGAAATGAAAAAGAATTCACATACCACTGGAGTGTAAGTCCCGATAAGCACATACTCCCAGATTTTGCCTCCAAGGAAAGGAGCAAGGAAAGCATAAAATGCAATCACCAATAAGCAGAAGACAGTGATTGCAACAACCTATCAAAGACAAAAAAAAAAAACATTTACCACATAAATTATCACTACATGGGACCTATGAAAACACTCATAAATTCAGTAACTACAAAATGCCAAACAACAAAAGCCAATTTCCTATGCCCACATAAAAAAAATGCACAAAGATCACTTCTTTAGCATTTTTTAGAGAACCCCAGAAGAAAAGATCAGTTTTTTGAGCAAAGCTAAGCACTGCTGAATGAGTAAAAACAAAGCTTGATAATTGAGAAACAGCCTCAAAGTCTCAAAAATAGAAGGTTTTTATGGTCATACCTGAAAGGTGTGAGCTGGTAATTGCCATCCATGTTTCCTCACCATAACTCAAGCCCCAGAAAAGGCCAAAACCCTAAACACACCCTGAAAACTCTTGCTGGAAAGAGAAAAGAAACCCCAAAAGAAAGGAACTTTCCTCTCAACTACAGTAACCCAGATACCAAAATAAATGCAAGACCCTTTTCAAATCAAGAAACAGTAAGGTTCAATCGGGTTTGGGCCTCCGTCTCACTTGCCTTGCCGCTATCATTAACTAAAATGAAGGGACAAAAAAAAAAGAAAAGAAAAGAGCTAAAGTGGGCAGCAAAAGTGAAAAGAAAAGAACAAAGTGAGAGGCCCAGGGATTGAGAAACAAGGCAGGGAAGTAGCACTCGGAAAAGGTAAACAGAGAAAAAGAAGAGGAATGTGAAAACAAGAGTCAAGGCGAGGAACTGTTAGAAGGACAACACAAGCTGACAAAAGGAAACAAAACTAAAGCGTTGACAGACAACAAAAATAGAAAATCAATCAATCTTGGTAAATGAAAGGCTATTTTCATGTCATGTATGGTTGTTATCTACCAAATTATCATTTTTTTAATGATGAAGTATGTACCTAAAATCATCTTAAAAAAAAAAACACCTAACAGATCATTTGAATGTTCATGATTAGATTTTTATTGTTTTTTTTAAAAAATTATAGTGTCGAGGAGTAAGTATGATCCATTTAAAAAAGAGATAGGTGAATGATGGGAAAAAAAAATATATTTTTTTTTATTTTCACTTTCTTTTTTCTCTCACTTCCTTATGTTGATTTTAGCAGCTCCATTAAGAGAAAAAAAACATTTCTTACAAATGTATTAGCTTGAAGATATCAAGAGGGACTTGATTTTCATAAAAATAAATAAATAAATAAATAAAATGTCTTGAGTATCTTTAACTTAGAAAAAAATAAAAATAAAATCATTCCATGTGTACGCGTGCTGTGTAGTAGGTAAGCTGGTATCTCTCTTTTTGCAATATTTAGTAAGAGGCAATGGTATTTTAATGGTGGCGGTGAGGCCTCTCGACTTTATGATGGCATTAAAATTGAAGTGGACAGCCCCATCCTCCGAGGCTTGCTTGGGGAGGCCATGTTCTGGCGGAAAGCAATGGTTGGCCCTCGACGACTCTAATTTGTCAAACCACTCTTACATCTATCCTTTGTTCTTCATTGCCGAGCTACTTTCCAAGGTTATTAAACCGGTCGGGTCAATAAAAAAATATTGTTTTAAAAAACTAGGGTTTGCTCGGGCCTGAATACATTTCATTGTCTTCATTCTTTTTTTTTTCAAAATAATATATTTTTAACTTAAAAATAATAATATATTTTAATTGATTTAGATTAACTTATCCAGCGCGTAACCCGTCCGCCAAGTTTCATTGATATAATCCAAACAAAACAACACTATATATATTTATATTTTCGAGGAACTAAATTTTCACCGCTGGTTTTATTTATCTTAACTAACTCGGACACCGACCTCTCATCACCACAAGATCATGGACGACAGCAAACACGGAAAGCACCAAACCCTCGCGCCATGTGCAGCGGTCAAAGGTCAACAAAGGATAGCTTATATTTTAACTCCTGAAAATTCAAGTATATTCCAACCTGGTCCTCGTAAATTGAAAAATTCTAATTTTACACGAAGTTTCGACTTAGGCTCAAAAGAGAAGAAAAAATAAAATATTTAAATTAATAATTTTTTTATTTATACTATTAAATTAATATAATTGGGTTTTGTAAACTTAAAGTTAATATAGTGGTTAAATTAAAGGGACTAAAAATACAGTTTACCTTTAATTAAAGGACCAAAACCACCTCCACAAGAGTGCCTGCACACGCGCGATCTCTGTATCTCACTCGCGATTGAGAAACATAGCAAACAAAGCGAGAGTGAAAAAAACCAGAAACCCTAGAACCAAAGAGAATCAAAATTGAGGAAAAATTTCTTTCAATCTCCCACTCGCTCACCTCCCTCGCGTGAGCTTTCACCTTGCAACTTCACAGATCGAACCCAACACGCACAGAAAGATAGAAGAAGCTCCATAGGTAATCATAAAGCTTCTTCCCCCCCCTCCTCTCTTCTTTTAAACAATTTTTACTCATTTCTAGTGGTGGGTTTTGGCTTTTGAGTTATTTTTTTCTGAAAAAATTTGTGTTTTGGATGATGGATGGGGTTTCTTTAAATTTGGTAAAGCTTAACGTTGTTTGGGTTTTAAGGTTGTGGTGTGGTGGGGCTGTTCGAAGTACTTAGTTTTGTCTGAAATTGAGGTAAGGGAAAGGGAAGGTAAATTGGATTGTTGGGTCAAGGTTAGAATTTGTTTTGTCTTTAATGATTTTGGGAGGATTTCTTGAGCTATAATTTGTTGAATTTAGTGCTTAAATTATTTTGGTTAGAACACGGTTATTTTTCTTCGGTATCTGCTAAGGTGAGAAGAATAAAAGAGCTGTTGCTGAATTATGGTCATGTTAAGGTGAGATATCGGGGAAGTGGTTTTGGAGAGACTTTGTATATGGAGTAAGTGTTTTTAAGACTAGAAGCTGCATCTTTTTGATAGCATCCTCTATAGTTTTACCATTGGCCTGGATTAAAATTGTATAAAATTGTGTCAAGAAAGTTTTATTAACTATCGTGTGGCAATTAGAAAGATACAAAACAAACAGTATTGTACTGGCACAGGCGAAAAACCATCTTGTTGCTGTGTATGCATGCATGTCCATTTTATAGTGTTTTGAATGTTAATTTTTGTCAATTCTTCAGGTGCCTTGACAGCAGTGGTTGTAAGAACTGTTGTCAAGTCTCATCATGGACATTGATCTTAGGTTACCTTCTGGTGATCATGATAAGGAAGGTGAAGAACCAAATGTCGATAATATGTTGAGTGAAGTCAAGCTGCGTAATGGAGATGCAGAGACCGGAAATGTTGTTGATGTCGCAGAGGAAATACTTTCTATAGAAGGTGGAGATGTGAATTCTCCCACTCCAACGACATTCAAAGAGGACACAAATCTTGAGCCACTTTCTGGTATGGAATTTGAATCACATGGAGCAGCGTATTCGTTTTATCAAGAATATGCTCGATCTATGGGATTTAATACTGCGATACAGAACAGCCGCCGTTCAAAAACATCGAGGGAGTTCATTGATGCGAAATTTGCTTGTTCTAGGTATGGGACGAAGCGAGAGTATGACAAGTCCTTTAACCGGCCACGTTCCAGACAAACCAAGCAAGACCCAGAAAATGGAACTAGCCGACGATCGTGTTCAAAGACAGACTGCAAGGCAAGCATGCATGTGAAGAGAAGGCCAGATGGAAAATGGGTCATCCATAGTTTTGTGAAGGAGCATAACCATGGTCTTTTACCTGCCCAAGCTGTCAGTGAACAAACTAGAAGGATGTACGCCGCAATGGCTCAACAGTTTGCGGAATATAAAAATGTTGCTGGTCTCAAGAATGACCCTAAAAATTCATTTGACAAGGGCCGGAACTTGGGACTTGAAGCTGGGGAGACCAAAATTTTGCTCGATTTTTTCACCAAGATGCAAAATATGAATTCCAACTTTTTTTATGCCGTAGATTTGGGTGAAGATCAACGTTTGAAGAACTTGTTTTGGGCTGATGCCAAAAGCAGGCATGACTACGGTAACTTCTCTGACGTTGTATCTTTTGACACCACATATGTCAGAAACAAGTATAAGATGCCTCTTGCTCTTTTTCTTGGAGTGAACCAACATTATCAGTTCATGTTGCTTGGATGTGCCCTGATATCAGATGAAAGTGCCGCTACTTATTCTTGGTTAATGCAGACTTGGCTCAGAGCAATGGGTGGACAGACCCCAAAGGTTATAATCACTGACCAAGATAAAGCCATGAAGCTAGTAATTTCAGAGGTCTTTCCAAGTGCTCATCATTGCTTTTTCTTGTGGAACATTCTGGGGAAGGTCTCTGAAAATCTGGGGAGCGTGATAAAACAAAACGAAAACTTCATGGCCAAATTTGATAAATGCATCTTCAGATCATGGACAGAGAATGAATTTGGAAAAAGGTGGTGGAAAATTCTTGACAGATTTGAACTCAGAGAGAATGAATGGATGCAATCACTGTATGAAGATCGTGAGCAATGGGTGCCAATCTACATGAGAGGTGCCTTTTTGGCTGGGATGTCTACAGTTCTGCGATCAGAGAGCACAAACTCCCACTTTGATAAGCATGTGCATAAGAAGACAACTGTGCAGGAATTTGTGAGACAGTATGAACCAATTCTACAAGATAGGTACGAGGAGGAAGCCAAAGCAGATTCTGAGACATGGAACAAGCAACCTTCATTGAAATCTCCCTCGCCTTTGGAAAAGAGTGTTTCAGGGATGTACACACATGCAGTATTCAAGAAATTCCAAGTTGAGGTCTTAGGTGTAGTCGCCTGCCATCCCAAAATGGAAAGCCAGGATGAGATCAGCGTTAGTTTTAGAGTTCAGGATTTGGAGAAGCATCAAGATTTCACTGTTTTGTGGAATCAAATGAGGTTGGAGGTCTCATGTATATGCCGACTATATGAATACAAGGGTTTTCTTTGTAGGCATGCTCTGGTTGTTCTTCAAATGTGTCAACAATCTGCCATCCCATCACAATATATTTTGAAAAGGTGGACAAAAGATGCAAAGAGCAAACATCTTTTAGGGGAAGAATCTGAAAAGGTTCAATCTAGGGTGCAAAGGTACAATGACTTGTGCCAGCGAGCTCTGAAACTGAGTGAAGAAGCTTCGCTATCTCAAGAGAGTTACAATATTGCCTTTCGTGCTCTAGGAGAAGTTTTTGGAAACTGCATCAGCATGAATAATTCTAACAAGAGTCTGGTGGAAGCTGGTACATCTACCACTCATGGTCTGCTCTGTATTGAAGATGATAACCAAAATAGGAGTATGCCTAAGACAAATAAGAAAAAGAATCAAACCAAGAAAAGAAAGGTTGGTGGTCAATAATGAATATGAATGCTGATTTCTTATGTTGTAATGGTATCCATAAAAAATGACCTCCTCCATAACTGCAGGTGAATTCTGAGCAGGAGATCACGACTGATGGGCCACAAGATAGCTTGCAACAAATGGTTTGTCTTCCTACACTTTGTCAAACAACCAGAAAAAAAAAGAACGAAATATTTGTATTGACTTGGCACATTGAATTTACTACAATTGAAGATGTTATATGTTCGCAAAAAATAGAAAAAAAATAAAATCAATGACCTTCATTTTTTGGTTGGCCTTACATGAATCTGGGTTGGTCATGTTGTTACTCATTTAGTATGCAAGTGAATGCACTAGTCAATTTGATCTAACTGCTACTGAGTATCTGCAACTTGATTTGATTTTCTAGGACAAATTAAGTTCAAGAGCAGTAGCCCTAGAAGGCTATTATGGAACACAACAGGGAGTGCCAGGAATGGTAAGTTTGCTTTTGAATGTGGTTATACGCTCATGACAATGTAGTGAAATGAATTTCTTACCCATCTCATTTTGAGCTATACGTTTTTGTAGGTGCAACTAAACTTGATGGCTCCAACACGTGATAATTACTACAGCAATCAGCAGACCATCCAGGGCCTGGTATGCCGTATTAAATGTTGTGTGAATGCTTAATGTATTATCGGTCCTGTCCAGTAATTAAGCATCATATATGATTTGACTATTGAAATATGGATTTCATAATTTTAGGGACAGTTAAACTCAATAGCGCCAAGCCATGATGGTTATTACGGCACTCAGCAAAGCATGCATGGGCTGGTATTGTATCTTATCCTGCAGCCAGTAATTTCTTTCTCCTACAGCCTGCAAATAGTGATATTTTTGTCCTGTTTCTACAACTTGCAGGGACAGATGGATTTCTTTCGCACACCAACTGGATTCGCTTATAGCATCAGGGTCAGTTTCTAGTCTTGATATTCATTCCGAGTATGCTATTTTCACTTGCAAAATATTCCTAAAACGGGTTTACTTTCTCATAGCAGGACGACCCCAATGTAAGAACAGCGCAGCTACATGATGATGGACCCAGGCATGCATGAGGAACAATTTTCTCACTGTAAGGCAGTTCACATTTTGAAACAGTTTCTTGAAGTATCAACAACAGCTTCATTTCTTGGTAGGCGAGGAAGAATGAATATCTATTTTGTTATGCAGCAGGAAAGATTTTTCTCCACTGAAGCTGAGATTTCTGTAAACAATGAAATGTATCCCGCATCACAGATGGCAGGATTAATATAGGGAACTCACTCTGTAGTAGTTGTAAAATAAGAGAGTAGGATGCTTTTTTCTTCACTGCATATCACCATAGCAGACCAGTTGAACAAATTCTAGTAGGGGTAAAATCTCCCTCTTGTAAAGCTTTGTTGTACTATTATAGCAGTAATTCCTCTTCAACCTAAATACTTCATCAGCTAACATCAGTTCTCATTTCCCAGTTGATTGATGACTATTTACTCTTGCCTTTTGTTAGAATATACTTCGTGTTTTACACAGCTAGATATGTTTCTGGGAAAAAAAAATTACAGTGAATTTATTTCTCAAACAAATTTTAAACTTGATCAATACGTTAAAACCCGGGTTATGATACAAGTTGGTTTATTACTCAATAATTAATCATTAATTATCAAACAAAAACATTAGTAATACTAAGAAAAAAATTAAATCAAAAGTACTACTTGTAGTGCACGCGCCAGCCGTCAAGGACTAACGAACGAAGCGATTAAAATGAATTTGCATACAAAAAAACAACCGTAACGCGCCGAGAAGAAACAGAGATGGAAGCGAGTGGAAAAATGCGAGTGGATTTTTGACAATTTTTTTCCTCCCAGCGAGTGTGGAGAAGGAGAAAAACCCTCATTTTAATTTTTTCACAGACGCGTCTTTTCTCTCAAGCGCCACGCCGATTCCCTCTTATTTTCTGGATCTTTCTGTCTCTCTCAATGTTCCTCTCTCTAAAACCTCTCTCTGCTTTAGTTTTGGTGTACAATTGTATTTATTGTCTGTTTGGTTGCTGAGAAAATGTGGGAAAGTGGAATTTTTTGTTTTCCCTAATCCTCTTAGTAACCACAAGAAGGGATTGGAAAGGAAGTGAAATGGTTTGATAGGGTGTGCTTTTTATCGAATTTGAGTCAGTAGAGAATGGGAAAGTGGTGGTTTTATTATTTTTAGTAACATTAGTTGATGCTATAGATGAATTATAAAGTTTGAAAATTTTTCTTAGAATCCAATCAGGAGGTAGAAAAGGAATAAGAATGCTTTAATGGGCTAAGGTTTTTTTTTTAATTGACTCACTAGAGAATGGGAAAATGGTGGTTTTATTATTTTTAATAACATTAGTTGATGCTCTAAATGAGATATCAAGTTTGAAAACTTTCTTAGGATCCAAGCAGGAGGTAGCAGAAAAGGAATAAGAAAGCTTTAATGGTTGTGATTTTTATTGAATTTGATTTGGTAGAGAATGAAAATGGTAGTTTTTTTGTTATTTTTTGGTAAGATTAATTAATGCCTTGAATGGAAGATCAAGGTCGAAAGTTTTCTCAGCATCTGATCAGAGAATGGAGAATGATCAAGAACGCAATAATGGGCTATGATTTCTGTACTGAATTTTATTGAATTTCAACTGAAAAATGGTAGATTTATTATTTTTGGCAACATCTGCTGTTGTTTGAATTTAATTAATTCATGCAATGTTATGCTACACGCTTTTTCATATGTTCAGGTGCCACTGTAAAGAATATGCGGTGAAGAGTGGATTTTTTGTCCTAACGGGAATGTGTTATAACGATGATGGAGAGGAATCATAATATGATCGATGATATGATCGATCTTCAAGATAATGCCCCTGCTGATGATGTAGTAGGTGGGGAAATATTGGTGGTGTGGCGGATGAGACGCGCATTAGAGATGCTGCTGCTGTTGATTCTCCAAAAAGGGCTGTTGTAATGTTTGAAGGGGATGTAGACTTTGAACCATGTGATGGCATTGAGTTTCTATCACATGAAGAATCGTATTCATTTTATCAGGAATATGCAAAATCTACGGCGTTCGCCACTTCGATAAAGAACAGTGGGTGGTCACAGAAATCATAGATGGTAAATTTGCCTGTTCTAGATACGGAGTTACACCAGATTCTGATAGTGGTAATGGTCGGCGATCAACTGTTAAGAAGCAGATTGCAAGGCCAGCATGCATGTGAAGAGTATATAAGGGCCCCAATGACAAGTGGATAATCCATGAATTTGTCAAGGAGCATAATCATGAGCTCTTACCGGCTCTAGCATATCATTTTCGAATTCATAGGAATGTAGAATTGGCCGAAAAAAACAATATTGATATATTGCACGCTATCAGTGAACGAACAAGAAAGATGTATGTTGAGATGTCTCGACAGTCTGGTGGGTATCAAAATGCTGGGTTTGTAAAGAGTGAGATGAATACGCAGTTCGGAAAAGGCCGGTATTTGGCTCTGGACGAGGGGGATGCCCAAGCTGGATGTGCTTGAATATTTTAAGCGCATCAAGAAGGAGAATGCAAACTTCTATGCAATAGATTCGAATGAAGAGCAGCGCCTGAGAAATTAGCTTTAGGGATGCTGTTTGTTTTGAGACCTTCTATGTAAAATATCACGAGAAGTTTCCCTTTGCGCCTTTTGTTGGGGTGAATCATCACTGTCAGCCAATCTTACTTGGTTGTGCATTTATTGCAGAAGAATCTAGATCAACACTTGTTTGGTTAATGAAAACATGGCTTAGAGCAATGGGTGGGCAAGCACCTAAGTTTATAGTCACTGATGTAGACAAAACCTTGAAGGCAGCCATTGAAGAAGTTTTCCCAAATACCCACCATTGCTTTTCTCTTTGGCATATATTAGAAAGACAGCTGAATTCAATAGCACACAGTCATGATGGGTTTTTTGGGACTCAGCAAAGCATGCATGGGCTGGTATACAGTATTTTATAACAAAATAAATTTCCAGAGAAGTTTGGTTTCAGATGAAGCAGTTGCCTGATCATATATATTCATTCCATAAAGGGGCAATTTGATTTTCGGCCTCCTACTAGTTTCAGTTATAGCATGCAGGTGAGTTTTGGAGGATATGGCATCAATATTTGCTGTGCTGTGCCTTTTAGTTGCAGGATAACTCTAATTTGAGATCTACGTACGCATATGCATGGCAGTGCTTGAACACATACGCAAGGAAGAAGGGTCTTTCATATTAGCAGGTGGAATGACAGTTCTCCTTCTGAGATGGCTGGCATCTTCCCTGGAGGTATATGACATTTATTGGAAAAGTCAACTCCAGGAAATAGTTGTATAACATTTATTGGAAAAGGCCTACTCCAGGAAATGGTTAGCAGTACTCTTTTTATGAGCGAAGAAAATCGTTTCTTTGACAGTCCAGAAGTTAATCACCAAAACGAAGGCAGAAGATCCTGGATTTCTTGTCCGAGAGCTGTTTATCTGGAATCAGATCTTAATATATGCCAGGCCAATAGCCATGGCGGCACAACTTACTGGTAGAGCAATAGCTGTGATTCCGATATGCGCATTTTCCTTTTGACATGGCACTCCATCTGCCTAAGCTAATTGGAGATGTGAAGATCCTGCTTAAAGAGAAGATTCCCTTTTTTCATATGGTGAAAATTCTATTTCTACATTCACGTTGTACCGTGGACGAGTATAATATTTCTGCTATCTTGTCATTCATAAGAACTTGTATGCTAATGGTTGAGGGTGAAATTATCTTTTCATCATTTCAGCATTTTAAAATTGATCGAGGATGATAAGACAAGCATTTTACTTTAATAATAATAAAAAAACCAGGAGTATTTTTTATTTTTTCATATAGAAAGTATAGTAAAAGGACCTAATTAATCTTGAAATTCAAATTCTTATACCTTTGGATTTCAGGGTATTTTTGTTATTATATATGTGATTTTGTTATGGAAAATTTGGTATTTTAATTCATGAAAAATATGAAATTTTTTTTATTAATGTATGCATAGTGTGCATTAGATGCTATGTTCTTTTTAAACAATTCATGTGATTGATTTTGATTTTCAAAAACATTGTTCAATGTGAGCGTTCCATTCAAGGGATTTCTGAAACTATTTTATTGTACTAATCCTTAGGGTTTTGTTAGGAAAAAAATTTGTGTTAATATTTAGCAACCCCATTAGGTATTGATTTATGGACATAATATAACAAAACCCAGTTTTAAAATTCTTTAAAATTAAAAATTCTTATCTAATTTAATGTATATATCTTGATATACTATCCAGTCCAAACATATATTTTACCTGTTTATCGATAAAAAATGATGGAAAATTTATTATGTATGATCAAACCATACATATTTTATTGGTTTATAAGAGAAAACAACAAATTAATTAAAGATAAAAATTTTTTGATAAAAAAGAATTTTATCAAAGTTATTGTAATAAATCAAAGTTTAATTAAAAATAAAAAAAATAATTATGATTTACTTTTTCTCGAAAAGTTTTTATCCTCTAAACATGGTAGAGAATTGAGAATTTTAATTTTTTTCAATTAAAAAAAAATGATATAAATACTATTGTTTGATTCGTCTTGATAGTCGCTCCATGTGATTTCAATTCATCTTTAAATAGTTCCACTCTTTATTTTTTTTTCTTCATATTCTAACAATTTAATAATAAAAGAAATGGAAAGGCAGAATTAGATGTTTTTTTGTCCCTCATTTTCTTTTCTCAGCTTCCGATTAATTGGCGATTACTTGCTACCTGCTCCCCCATCACTTACCAATTAAGCGCTTCGTTTCTCGAAGAATTGGCAATTAATAGCACCACTTCGCCGATTAATTTCCGATTAAAATCGCTTCAACGAAATGGATATTGATCGCGACGCTTCCCGAGGATTTGGCGATTAATCGATACGAGTCCCGATTAATTGGCGATTTAGTCGCAGCCGATTAGTCGTCATCTCCCACCGATGATTTGCAGATTAATTGCCGACTTATCGCGAGGAAATTCGCTATCATATTACTTACGATTTTGTTCCGATTAATTACCGAGTAAATTTCGAGGATTTTTCAGTCGCGATTATTTTGACGATGATTTAGCGATTAATCGCCGCCAAGGCCGCTTATATTCCGATTTATTGCCAGTTAATTCCTCCCTGGCCGAGTTATTCCCGATCTTTTACGGTAACTCCAGGAGTGATTTCCAAAAGATACCGATTAATTGCCGATGTTTTCTGCTTTCATTTCACTTCTTCAATTTTAGAGCTCCCCTTTTGGAAAAATTCCTTTCCTCTTTGTGACTTGACATTTTCCCTTTTTCCTCTTTTTGGCATTTCCTCAGCCACTCTGATTTTTTTGGTCTCTTGCACTTCCCTACCCTCTCTGTAGAAATCACTGCTGCTTCTTTTATGTTGCTCAGGTGCTTTACACTCATTCTCAACTTTCATTCCTTACTTACATCCAATTTTATGCTCTCAATTTCCTTTTAAAGTCACATACTCTTTGGTTTCCAAGAAATCAGAGGAAAGACTATGGAAAATGGAATATAAGATACTAAATTTATACAGTTAGTGAAGTTGGTTTTGTGAAAGGAAACTTTTTTTGGAAATTCTATCTAAAAGGGTTTCTTTGGTTGATTTCTTTGGTTGTGTTTAATTGATATATTTTTGCAGAGAATGAAAGTTAACGGGCTAAAGAATTTGTATTTTTTATTGAAGATTACAAATTATGGTAATCAAAGTGGAACCTTTTAGTTAATTTTAGTATTGATGTTGCTGCTTGCTGATTTCTTGAAAATTTCAGGTATGTGTAGTGAGATGATGTTATTTGTTTGAAACAATTGATTGTTTGGACAATGGAGATAGATCTTGAACTGCCTTCGAGTGATCAGGAGAAATTAGAGTCTGGAGCGAACACAAATGAGTGTATCATGGATAGCGCTAGTGAATTGCGCGGTATTAATGAGGCTGCAAGTTCTTGTTTGGTTGAAGAGGTTATTGAAGCGTGTGGGTTGAATGCAATTGAGGGTGTTATTGATGGTGGGGATAAGGTGGAGGAGAGGGGTGTGGGGGTTGATGGGGTTGGTGAAGGTGGGATCTCTGTGCCTCAGAATGGATTAAAATTTGAAACGAAGGAGGCAGCATATGCGTTCTATAGAGATTATGCGCTCTCTGTGGGATTTGGGATCACTATAAAAGCTAGTCGTCGTTCAAAAAAGAATGGGAAATTTATTGATGTGAAAATTGCTTGTTCTAGATTTGGAAGCAAGCGGGAGTCAAGTGTGACTGTTAATCCACGATCATGTACAAAGACAGATTGCAAGGCAGGAATGCACATGAAGAGGACAGAAGATGAGAAATGGGTTATATATAGTTTTGTAAAGGAGCATAACCATGAGATTTGTAAGGAAGATTATGATAATGCTACAGGGAGACGAAACAAGCAATCAGGTGCAGTTGCTCGTCCGAAGAAAGGTTTGCAGTTGGCTTTAGATGAGGATGATGTAAAAGTTATGCTCGAGTATTTTATGTGCATGCAGGCTGAGAATTCGTCCTTCTTTTATGCAATAGATCTGGACCATGAAAAACGTATGAGAAATGTGTTCTGGATTGATGCAAAAGGCAGACATGATTATCATAGTTTCTGTGATGTTGTCTTCTTTGATACCTTTTATGTTAGCAGCAAATATAAGCTTCCTTTCGTTCCTATTATTGGAGTGAATAATCACTTCCAGTTCGTGTTACTTGGATGTGCATTGATTGGGGAGCACTCTGCATCTAGTTTTCTCTGGCTAATGCACACATGGCTCAAAGCAGTCGGTGGCCAAGCTCCAAAAGTAATTATTACTGATAAAGAAAGATTCCTGAATGAAGCTGTATTGGATGTATTTCCTGACACTCGCCACTACTATAGTTTATGGCATGTATTCTGTAAGATTCCTGAAAACTTGTCTCCTGTTATGAATCAAAGTGAAATTTTTATGTTGAAATTCAACAAATGCATTTATCAGTCTCAGACAGATGAGCAGTTTGAAAAGAGATGGTGGAAGATGGTTGATAGATTTGAACTAAGGGAGGATGAATGGGTTCACTCATTGTATGAAAATCGTATAAAGTGGGTCCCAACTTTTATACGAGATATATCTTTAGCTGGAATGTCCACAACTGAGCGATCTGGAAGCGTTGCATCTTTTTTTGACAAGTACATTCACAGGGAAGCTGTATTCAAGGAGTTTATGGAGCAATATAAAGCATTTTTGGAGGACGGGTATGAGATGGAAGCCAAAGCTGAATTTGAAACACAAAACAAACAGCCTGCATTAAGGTCTCTCTCATCTTTTGAGAAACAAGCATCGACATTATATACAGATGCCATTTTCAAGAAATTCCAGGTTGAGGTTTTGGGAGTAGTTTCATGTCACCTGAAAAAGGAAAGTGAAGATGAGGCAACTATTAACTTTCGAGTTGATGATTTTGAAGAACGTCAGAATTTTCTTGTATCTTGGAACAAATCAACAATGGATATTTGTTGTATATGTCGTTCTTTTGAATACAGAGGTTTCTTGTGTAAACACGCAATCCTTGTTCTTCAAATGTCTGGTGTTTCCAGCATACCATCCCGCTACATATTGAAGCGTTGGACAAAAGGTGCCAAGATTAATCAAGCTGTTGATAAGTTATCAAAAAGTCTTCATTATAGGGTTCAACGTTTCAATGATTTATGTAAACAAGCCATCAAACTGGGCAAAGAGGGTTCTTTATCTAAAGAAGCTTATGATATTGCTGTTCGGACATTAGAGGAAGTCTTAGAAAATTGTGTAGGTCTAAATAACTCTGTTAAGAGTGTCTTAGAGCCTAACACCTTGGATGTTCTTGGTTTTCCTGGCTTTGAAGAAGAGAACTGTGATAACTGTTTGGCCAAGTCATCAAAGAAAAAGAGAACTTGCAAGAAAAAAAAGGTATGCTGAATGTTGCTATTGAAGATGTAATGACTGTGTACTGTTGGAAATTGTAAGCTCGTGAAGTAGATTTCATTTTGTACTGTAGGTATACTCTGAGGCTGGCGGAATAAAAATTGGTTTGCAAGAAAGCTACCAGCAGATGGTTTGCTTATTTCAAACTTACTTGTGTCAAATTGATCCTTGAACAATTGTGGATTTTCCTGTATGTCTGTATCAACTCACATCACTTTGTTTTGTGTATA
Organism: Populus deltoides; assembly: GCA_015852605.2. NCBI lineage: Eukaryota > Viridiplantae > Streptophyta > Magnoliopsida > Malpighiales > Salicaceae > Populus > Populus deltoides. Next base: position 15,374,504 of record CM027585.2, read on the forward strand.
GGACCAGATTAACTCTAGGGCACACCATACTGAAAACTGCTACATTCCTCAACAGGACACGCAAGAGGTGGTATGAAATACATATTGTAGGCAAAGTCATTGCAAAAGAAATTTTTCATATTGACCATACTGGTTATTTTCTGTAGGAATTAGGGTCTAGGGCACCAAATCTTGAAGGCTATTATGGCTCTCAAGAAGGCGCGCCGGGAGTGGTATGGAAACTTGTAGTTTTAGCGGCAACATATTCATTGAGAATTATGGATGATTATGCACTTTCTTATTTGTATCACAGGGACAGCTGAACTCAATTTCTCCATTCCGTGATGCTTATTATAGCAATCAACAGGGCTTACCAGTCCTGGTATGGTGCTTGTCTGCATTCTGCAATAGCAAGTTCAAAAAATTTTTTGGTGGCAATATATTCTGACATACTGATTTAATTTATGTTTAGGGACAGTTGCATTTGATACCAACACATGTTAGTCACTATGGAGCCCCACTGAGCATGCAGGGACTGGTATTGAATTTGATAATTTTTTCTGTTCTATGTAGCAGTTTGATTTCACTTGTAGTCTTACTAAGTAGAATTAACATCTGCTGGATCAATATTTTTTGTTGCAGGGTCAGTTGGGTTTCAGAGCACCAACCATGCAAACTTCTTTCAGTAACTTGCCAGATTTGGTATGCTTTCAAAAGGTCACATTGGTTATGATTTATATTCTTCATCCCAACTTTCTCAGCATGCATTATGGGATTAACTGCTGCAGGAACAGCCTGTCAGCTCTACGCAATTTAATGGCATCGCATCAAAGCATCTACATGACAAGCACCTCTCCAGTTAACTCTCACAGTAACATGCCCATGGATTTTCAAGATACGAGGACAGATAAGTGAATCATCCGTGGATCCTCAATAATTATCTCATATATGTATTTGTTTGTTCTTTACACTTGTATAGTGCTGTTGGAAATGAAATTTGCCAATAAGACGGCATGAACCTTTCTGTATTTAACATAGATTTATATATTAACCAATTTAGTTGAAGGCATCTTCACACCCTGTCAAAATAGTTCTCCACATTTCATGTCTGATTCGTATCACCATTTTTTATTCTCCTTGAAAACCCAATATAAAGTTACAAATTTGGAAAGCAATAATTCTAGTTCTTTTTTGTTACTACATCTTCCTGACCTGAAAGAAGTGAGTAATTGTCTTTATTCAAGAGGATCAAAGCAAATTATACAGAGAAACACAAACATTACCAACTGGATAAACCAGTTTCATTGATGCATATGGTTAGGGTAATCAACTTTTGGATAGCAGGACTTCATTCACTAGATTGTCCAAGTTCGAGGACACGATGATACTCTGGAACTAGCAGCTTCTTCAGCCATTTTCTTCCACTCCCTGGCTTTATTCTCCATCTGTTTTCCCTTCTCTCTTGTCATCAACTCCTTGACAAGATTCTCCTCTTCATGCCTGTTGAAGTAATGACTCAACTCCATGCCAACACCCCATTCATCGCAACTTTTTAACAAATCTCAAATGTTTCTCCGATAAGAGGCCAACAAACCATTGGTACTCCAGCAGAAATGCTTTCAAGTACTGAGTTCCATCCACCATGGTTCATGAATCCTCCAACAGATAGGTGATCAAGGACCCGCTCTTGTGGGAAACAACTTGCTATGAAACATCTCTCTTTGGTTTCCTTCATAAACTCTATTGGTAGAATGGTGATTTCCTCATGATCAAATTTGGTCTAGTTATCCGCAAGAAGTTGTGGTTTCTATTAGCTGGTCCCCATGCAAAGCTCTGCAAATTGTGATTAAACTCTGTTGACAAAAGTTATGTGGAAACCTTTGTTATGAAGGAGCTTTGCTAGGTTTAGCATGGAGATTATGTCTGTTTGCAATGGCAATGGGACACACACCAAATGAGGCTTAGGAACTGCTGCCATCTCCCTCTCTCCCTGTCTCTCAATGAGGTAGTGGAAGAAGAGACCCAGCATCATGTAGAGGAAAAGCTTAGCATAAAAGACCCGTCTGGCTTGGGAAAAAGAAAAAACTACTTCCCTCGTTTCGAGTGCTGTCTTTTTTTTTTTTTTTTAATGATGAACAATCATGTACAAGTTTTTTGACTTTGGTGAGGTAGGGTGAGGGAGGAATGTAGGACTATGCGTGTTTGGCGTTGCGGCTGTATTTACAGGAAAAAGCAGTTGTTATGTGTTTGGTAATGGTATAAATGCACATTACTGTTTGTGAGATCCATGAACATCTGCGATTAAACCACAAGACAACCGAAAACAACTTCAAGTTGCTTTTGTGCTGAGTTGCAAATTGTGTTTATAAACACAGTAAATAGAGGCGCCGAAGAAGAAGAACAAAAACAAAGCACAACAGAGCACAGTGGAGAGTAGCTCCCTCAGCTCACCACTGGTCTCCGCCGTTTCCACCACCAACCACTGCTCTTCCTCTTCCCCTTTCCCTTCTCCTTCTCCTTCGTCTTCTGCATTCTCCACTGTTCACATTGAACAATAGAGAGCAGCTCACCACCGACCTCCGTCATTTTCACCGCCAGCCACTGCTCTTCCTCTTCCCCTTCCCTTTCTCCTTCTCCTTCTCCTTCGTCTTTTGCATTCTCCACTGTTCACGTAAACAGTGGAGAGCAGCTCATCACCAACCTTCGTTGTTTCCACCGCCAGCTATTGTTCTTCCTCTTTCCCTTCTCCTTCTTCTTCGTCTTCTGCATTCTCCACTGTCCAAAGAAGAAGAACAGAAACAAAGCACAACTGAGCACAGTGGAGAGCAGCTCCCTCAGCTCACCACCGGCCTCTAGTGTTTCCACCGCCATCTACTGTTCTTCCTCTTCTCCTTCTTCTTCTTCACCTTCGTATTCTGCATGCTCTACTGTTCATGGTCGGACTGGGTTCGACCCAAACCTAAATGTCTAGTGTCTAGGTCCGACAAAATAAAATTAAAAAATCCAAAAATATTTCTCAGATATTGTGTTTTATTTAAAAAACTAGTGTTTAACATTATTCAATGACACTACATAATTATATTAGAAGGAGATCGCATGATGACGTAGCATTTGTAAAATTTAATCGCAATCTCAATTTTGTTTCTGATGATATTTTACTTGATGTCGTTGCACGTTCAGGAAGCTATGGAAATTGTAGTTCTTGTCAGATGGATTTCGTACGTGATGGAATTACAAATAGTTTAATGGAACAATAAAAAATACTTTATATAAAGTATTGTTTATTTCATGATGTAATAACAGTAGTTAAATGTACAATATTTCAATTAAAAACCATCAATATTAATATGTCTTTTTTATTTATTTTATAACCTCATTTTGAAAAGTATTCTTAACCAAATACATTAAATTATTTTTTGTTCAACCTTAATTTCAACTACAGTTTTAACCAAACATATATTTTTCCAAACCAACCTCAACTAAAAGTATTTTTTATGAAATATTTTTTTTCAAATAACAACCACAACAACTATCACAATACCAAACATATAACATTTTATTCTATAATTGCTTTCTATGAAACCACGTTTTGGTTGTGTTTTCAACCAAAACTCCAAAATGACCATTGGTAGAATCAAGGCACACTTTTGCAAGTCAATGATAAATTTTGGTGACATATTGGTTTTTTTTTTTTTTTAAGGAATGCCCGTTGATACCACATGTCGGATTTTTACTATAATTATATTTTATTCATTGAATAAAAATTTTAAATATTTATATTTTATCATTAGTTATTCATCATCCAAATATTATTAATTATTCATTGAATTGAAGTTTTTGAGTCAATTTTGATAATATTAATATTTTTTCCATCACCGAATAAGATATATATATATATATATATATATATATATATATATATATATATATTCATCCGGCTTTGGATTGACATTTATTAAATTTGAATTAAATTATTATGGGGTTAAATGGGAGTATTAGTTTTGCTTCAAAAGAAAAACTAATGAATTATTATTCATGTTACAAACAAATCATAACAATTTAGATTAGATGATGCTCCTCTCTCAAGTTCAAACAAATAGAAAGACCAAGAACATACAAAAAATAGAACAAGATAGTGAATATCAAGGATTGGTACAAGAATCTCATATTCTCAAATTCGTCGTTTTTCTATCTTAGTTCCCCTTTAAAAATCATTCTTGATATTCTTCTTGCTCTACACCATTGTGAGCAAGAAAGAATACAAGAAAGGAGGAAGAAATTAGAAGAGAGACACAGAAAAATAGAGCAATGGCTGAAGTTATCAAGCCTCATGCGGTGTGTATCCCATTCCCATTGCAAGGGCACATAAACCCTATGCTCAAAATAGCAAAGCTCCTTCACCATAAAGGTTTTCATGTAACCTTTGTCAACACAGAATTTAACCACAAAGGAATACTTGATGCCAGAGGCCCTAATGCCCTTGATGGTCTGCCTGACTTCTGTTTTGAGACTTTACCAATCGAGCACCCTCCTTCAAATTCCCACATAAGTGCCACCCTAAACCTTCTTGTCCTTCGACAGGCATGTGGAAAGAGCCTTTTGTCTCCCTTGAGAGACCTCATTGCTAGACTCAATGACACTGCTGCAAATCCTCCTGTGACATGCATGGTGTCTGATGCTATGTTGACGTACACTCAAGTACTCACTGAAGAACTTGAAATGCCGAATGTGTTTGTTTGGCATATGGCTGCGACTGGGGTTGTGAGCTTTGCACATTTTCGTGATCAAATGAAGCAACTGGTCACTCTTCTCAAAGGTGTTTTCTATATAGTTTTTACTCTGAAAAAGTTATTGTTCCATTTTATTTTAATTAATCTAATTCATTCATCGATCGATGGCCTGAATTCTTGGTGCAAAAAAAATCCCATTTACATTTGAGAGTTTAGCCCAAAAATTACAAATTGAGCCAGGCCCACTTAAAGCAATCGAACTGAGTCTAGAAAACATCTACTAGGACCCAGATCACATTCACTATTGATTGTATTACTTAAAGTTTAAATGGCATTTGAAGAGAAAATTGCTGTAAAAACTCATCTTTAGCATCCCTTTTTTTTCTTGGATTTTACTAACAATCAACATAAATGTAAATGTTATTTTAGTGATGACATGTTTGGTAATCATATATTGTTCACAGAACCAAGCCAAAAAACTGATGACATGTTGGACAAAAAGTTGGAATGGATTCCAGGAACGAAAAGTGCACGAATGAGAGATCTTCTTAGGGTTATCCGAGTTCAAGATCGAAATGGATACATGGAAGATAGTAGCGAGGGCGATATGGAAAGAGTTTCCAAGGCATCGGCAGTTATTTTCAATACCTATGATAGCTTGGAGGGTGAAGACTTGAACAGCCTCTCGTCTATTTTTGGTCGAGTTTATAGCATTGGTCCTACTCAAATGCTTTTGAATCACATCTCTGATGATTTTTATGAATCTGTTGATGGAAATCTATGGAATGCTGAGCCTGAATGCATTAAATGGCTTGATTCGAAGGAGCCAGGTTCGGTGATTTATGTAAGTTTTGGTAGCTCGACAATAACAACAGCAGAGGAGCTAGTTGAGCTTGCTTGGGGGCTTGCTGATAGCAAGCACAACTTCTTGTGGATAATTAGGCCAGATTTGATTAAAGGAGACTCGGAAATTCTACCACAGGACTTTCTTTTCGAAACAAAAGAGAAAGGTTTTGTAGCAAGTTGGTGCCCACAAGAGCAAGTCCTTAACCATCCATCAATAGGAGGATTCCTAACACATTGTGGGTGGAACTCAATGATAGAAAGCATAACTGCCGGGGTGCCGATGATTTGTTGGCCATTCTTTGGGGACCAATTTGCAAACTCAAGAAAGAGTTGCAACGAATGGGGAATTGGCTTGGAGCTGAGAGATGGATTCAAAAGAGAAGAAGTGGAGAACATTGTTAACGAGATATTGATAGGTGAAAAGGGTAAGAAAGTGAAGGAAAAGGTCTTGGAATGGAAGAAAATGGCAGAAGAGGCCACAGGTTTTGATGGTTCATCTTCTTTAAACTTGAACAATTTGGTCAATGAAGTTCTGCTATCGAAAAGTTGATTGTCAAGTTTTTGTTAGTTTACTATTTCAAGTGTTTTAATAGTTTCTTACAATGCACACTGAGAATTATTAAAGAATAAAATTGAAGAATTTTTAAACACTTGGTCTGCCAATGACTGTTTTCATTTGTGGCAGAGGTTGAAATCAAGTTTATTTATATCGATAAGGTGAAACCAAATCTCTCATGATATATTAATATATTAATATTAATATTAATATTAAAACACCCCAAAATGAAATACACCTGAGTTTGCCCTGGTGGTTGTTTTCCTGATGTATAGCAATGAAACCTAAGGCCTTGACAAGGGGCAAAATGCAGCAATGAAGTGAGAGAAGAAAAAAAAAATTCCGATCACATAGCAAGTAATCAATAATAAAAATTTGAGATTAAAAGGTTTGTTTTTCTTATAATTTTAGGTTCGAACCATGTGGTTGCTAATATGATAACCACTGGAAGTTTACATAGTCGTTAACTTCAGAGCCTGTGAAATTAGTCAAGGTACATGCAAGCTAACCCGAACATCCACGTTAATAAATAAATAAAAAATGCTCTGAACCTCTAGATGAAAGAAAAAGAAAAGAATTTTCTTGGAAATTGTTGAAGTATTACTCGTCAAGATGAAAAATTACGAGGAAAGATGGGTATTGCCAGTAGTCCAAGTGCCAAGAATTACTTTCCCCTTTCATTTTCTTTCTTCTAGGGATATATGTTATTTTATTAAAGAAATTTAAGTTGATTTAAGAATTTAAACTCAAAAACAAACAAAAAAAAACCTATCAAGTGAACCTTCAAAAGTCTAGAGTGATAACTTCCTTAATAAATAAATAAAAAAACAAATATTATTTTAATAATTAATTCATGAACCCTTAAATAAGTTAAACTTGCGTAATGCACTCTACAAAGGATTGACCAACTCGATATATCCTTACATCAGCGCAGGCAGCGCCATATCTTCTTTTTCTCTATACGTCGGTGCAAATGAAATGCTGAATTTCTGAAATTTAGAGTCTCAGAATCCAAATTTCTGCCTTCTTCCACTTGAGCTGACGCGATAGCTCCTGTCCAGATCAAACACTGGCCCCCCGGCTAGCTCATGACCACTATATCACCATGGACTTTGACCAATTAGGCTGCCTTATCTCACTATAGTTAACCTAATTAATCATTACTAAAAATGAATTAAAAACAAGAAGTTCTTCAGCTCCACCATTTAAGGAAATTGCAAACCAGATCGAAAGGGATTGAGTTAATAGTTATGGGGATACATTCATTTTCCACCACCAAAAAAGAAAGCTCATACCATGATTATCATGAGATTTGCCTCTTGTCAACTAAAATGAAAAAAAGAAGCTTAAAATATGGTCTGTGCATGTTCGATTTGGATCGAGAATGGACCCGAAGGAGATTAACGGCATACAATTAATTTACAACGGGATCAGGTCTAGATTCAAAAGATTTAGGTGACTAATAAGGAATTCGAATTCCTGACAACTACAATATCTAGTTAATAAAACGGTCATTTTTAAATAATAATAATAATAAACCTTGATGGAGAACAATGGCTTCTCCCTCATCCCTATAACAAAAACTCTCGAAGAAAAGAAAAGGAAAAAAAAAATCTCTGCAAAGAGGTTCAGGCATAAGTGGCATGGTAAGTGCCTGATTTCCCATGTGATTTAACACTTAGCTCATGAACTTCTGTGATTTAATTTAATCTAGACAGAAGTTTCTGCAAAATCCACACTAAAGAGGTAACTTGTGTCCATCCTAGCTATACTTAAATCTCTACAAAAGTACACTTAACAAAACTAGTGCAAAGTCTTCTTCTTCTTCTTCTTCTTCTTCTTCTTCTTCATTTAAGGTCATCCTTCTTTTCAGCCTTAATTAATTGATACCCATTGAAGTACAGCCGAATATGTATGCTTTCACACTAAAAGAAGAAAATTTAAAACTCCGTACACTCATCTTCCTCTTTTTTATGTTGATGTATTTCAAGATAAGATATGATACATGAAAGTTGTATTTTAATGAAACGAGTCAATGCGCGAATGATTTTACTTAAATACCACTCTTCCTTGTCGGCATGAAATTTTTGGCTGCCATCTTTGAATTACTTCAAGAAGACGGAAGAACATTTTATATATTTTCAAGATTCTGCAACGCGCGAGCACACACATAGCTGAGAACTTTTTGGTGAATACAACATCCATTTAACTTGTCATTGATTTTTTTGTATCCTATAAAAGGCAAGGTGTTTGAGAAAATACACACCACATGCTTGCTCCGTAAAAAAGAAAATTAATACATGTGGCTCTAACCCGAAGAAGAACTTTTCCAGCCGAAATTGACGAGGAAGACAGATTTAATTTTGGTATGTAGAGAAAAGAACAAGATTTTGTTGTTTTCTAAATTTCTATCTCATTAAATTGTTTCAACAATGTGAATAAATTAAATAGAGAGATACGCTTGAAATCTAATCCACCTCAAAAAAATACAAAAAACAAAAACAATAGTATTAATGTTAACATTAATTAGCACATTAATTGTCAATAGATATATGCTAATAATTTATAGATGGCAATCGATAGCTGAGATTAAATAAGGTGCTTATATCTTTGAATCTAGGTTCCCATGTAGGTAGTTCATGCATTAATGTTATACGCGCGCGCACACGTACATATAAATCTATCCGAGGTGAAAACAATAACAATAACCTTAATATTGATTAATTAGCACATTTAAGTTGTGTGTTGATGATGTTCTAAAATTCAAAATATATAGTTAAAATATTATTTAGTGTTTGGGATAGTAGTTAATCAATATATTCAAGTGCTTGGATTTTTTCTTTTTAATTTAAGGAACTCCAAGCTTATGTTAAAAGCTTGAATACCTCCAAAAAGAGTTCCAATAAGGAGACTTAAACACCCTCATGATGATAAAATTAATATATTTATGAGAAATGTATTAAATGACTTAAGATAATTAATAAATTACTTTACAAATTGTAAATTCAAGGAACAAAGTTATTTGTTCTTGAGTTTTAAGTTAGTTTTTTCTCTAAAATATATGTATATTTATCTTATGAGATGAAAAAGTTATAAACATTTTATCTAAATAATTCACAAAGTATTTGTACCCCATGAACCTAAACAAAGATGTTTGTCAGATCCATGTTGCCTTGAACTTGACTGATTATCAAGTCCAAGTTTCTTGGGCCTGACATGTTTGTCAGACTCACGTTACCTTAGACTTGGCTGATTAAAGCTCAAGTTCTTTGGGTTTGGCATGTTCGTCAAACCCGCGTTACCTGAGGCTTGGGTGATTGTCAAGTCAAGTACTTTGGATCTAACATGTTCGTCAGACTCACGTTGCCTTGGGCTTGTCTGACTGCCAAGTTCAAGTTTTTAGGGTCTGACATGTTTGTCAAACTCGCGTTATCTTGAGCTTGATTGACTACCAAACCCAAATACTTTAGATCTGGTATGTTTACCAAACTTATTTTATTTTAAAAAAATTATTTATAGAAATCTTAACCAAAAACCAACTTATCATATATCATTTGAATAGTTGTGTTAATATATTCATACATGAGAGGGATGAGTATCGGACAAACAATTAGTTCATACTTGTGTTTTTGGGAGTGTAGTTGCGGTTGTTTTTTAAAGTATTTTTCACTCAAAAATGTATCAAAATAATATTTTTATTTATTTGTTAAAAATCAATTTTGACATTAGCACATCAAAATGATCTAAAAATACAAAAAAAATATTAATTTAAAGCAAAGAAAAAAATAAAAAAATAATAATCTTTTTTAAAAACGCTTTTAAAATACAAAAATAAACAGACTCTAAATAAACCAATTGAACCGGATCAAATAAAAAACAAAATCAAGCAATTTGATTTGGTTTGGTGTGGTGTTATATTTTATTAAAACTGAATAAGTACAAATGGGCAAAAAAAGAGTTGGACTATTTTTACCATAACTATGGTTTTTGTAGATAAAAAAAAAATAGTTGTTAGATTTGATTTGGTTATATATAGTTTTGGTTTTTTGTTTTGATTTCCTGATTTGGTTTTTTTATTTTTTTTAAATATAAAATAGTATATAAAATAGAACAATTTATTTTAAAAAAATTAACTAGTTTTTCGGTTTGTTTTCTTTGGTTGATTTTTCCAGTTAAATTTAGATATTTGTTTTTACGAATATCCTATATAATTTAATTATTTACTCATCCTTAACAGACAGCAGCCACTAGCCTAGTTAAATTATCATTTCCAATAAATTTGTTGATATGACTTGATAATTTAATGTTTCTCGTGAATATTAATACTTGTATTGTGGCAACATTAGAGATGGATGTAATGTTTCAAGGGATTATTTGTTTTTGTATTTTAAAAATATTTTATAAAAATTAATTTTTTTTATTTTAAATTAATACTTTCAATTATTTTGATACGCTGATATCAAAAGTAATTTTTAAAAAATAAAAAAAATATTATTTTAATATATTTTTATATAAAAAAAATTTTAAAAACTAACTACTATTATACTCCTAAATACACATTACAAAAAAGAAAAACAAAGAGAAGAAAATAAATAAATCTCTCTCTCTCTCTCTCTCACACACACACACACACACTAAAAAGAAATTCCTGCCATCTGCTCCTCTTATGTGATAGGGCCGCTGTCTCTCGTAAACCCTTCTTGACTTATAAAACATGTGCATCCAATCGGCAAAATTTCCAAAGGGGTAGATAGAGATGTGGGAGACCCGTTAGCCCCTTTACAAAGTTCAAAGATAAAAAGTCTAATCTATCAATTTTAGGATGAAAAAATTGGAATAAGTGTTCCACAATAAGCATTATTATTCACACTTTATTTAATTAATTAATTTATTTGTGATTTGGAATAAGTTTTTGTTGTGAGATATGAGACACAATACAAGTTACCAAGTGTAAAACTTGTGGCACCACAACACTTTAATTTTCTAATACACGTGAAGGTTGAAAATTGAGACCTCGTGGAAGGAAAATTAAGAGTTTGTTTGGTAATGTAACTAAACTTGTTGAAATTACATTTTACTTTAATTATATTTTTAAAGGTGTCTGGTTAATTAACACTTCATGGTTTTACATGGGTTTCGTTAAAAATTAGATGTTTTTTACTGTGTTGTTTTTTCTTTTACCTAATATGCAGCAGAGCAGGGCTTGTGAACTAGGTAATTAAAAAAAAAAACTGAAAATATATGAGGTCAGCAATTGATTATATGAACAGTGAACCTTCTGTTTAATTTTTAGTTTTATTTTCAATTTTTTCCTTTTAAGCTTCAAATTAAAATACAGAGAAAATACATAGCTCACCTCAAATTCACAACAATTTTTTATTTAAAAATTCATTTTATTTATGTTGTAGTATCTCCATTAGAGAGAAAACAATAAAAGAGAGAGAAATAATTAATTGTCACGATACTAATAATAAAAATAATTAAATTTGATGTCAACAGGTTTCATTCGACAAGTAAAGTTTGATAGTGATGATTTTTTTAAAGCACTAATATACTAATTCATTCAAAGCCACATGTTTGGCTTTACTTTTTTTAAAAAAAAAAACCTTACCATTTGATTTTTAATGTATTTTTTATTTTTATTTTATCTTTTAATACATGGTTGATTTTGAAGTGAAACCCTCATTAAATAATTAAATAATTTATAAACAGTAAAATTTTTTATTTAATAAATATTAAATAGAATACGAAATCAAGAAATGGAATCGACGGATACCATGACATCTCGAGTCATGATTATGAAGGCGGACTTGTTAAAAGCAAAAACTTGGGAGAAGGTACATGGCTATTTCCCATAAAAGAATTGCATCTTCGAAGACTCCAACTCACCCAATGTCACCTACCACACAAAAAGTCTTCAGCTGACGTGGCCACCTTGAAGAGATGATCTCATCCTGATAGAGCCCTATGAATGTTGCTTCAAGGAACCATGCAACCTCAAAAATATCAGCCATCCATGCCCTCATGAAGTAAGTACATAGACTTTCCAGAAACCACATTACATGACAGCACCCACGTGCCATCTCACGTGACAAATTAGCTTGGGAGTGTCCTTTAAGCAAGGATCAATGGCCAGGATCTCTCCTGTATTGTTTCTTTGACCATGTTGAACCTCCATAAATACCATAGGCCTAAATTCATTTCCTCCCTTCAAACTTGCCGAAGAAAAATCACTCACATAGGCATAGCGGCGCCCTAAATACATGCTATAGTTTGTGTTTTTTTCTCTTATAATTAAGGTCATGAGCAAAATCATGTCCGATAATCCCCCTGATTGGTCTCAATTTTATCAACAACATCTCTCGAACCAAGTTTTACCTCCTATTCGACCCATGTTCAACGATCGTGGTGGCGCTGATGTGAATATCATCACCAGCACCACCATGGACACGGCTAGCATATCGAACCCAATGGGTTCGGGCAATCCTAGCTCAAGTGGTCATTTGAGCCCCGAAGGTCGAGTTGCCAAGCCTATTCGTAGAAGGTCTAGGGCTTCAAGAAGAACCCCGACAACATTACTCAATACAGACACCACGAATTTCCGAGCCATGGTGCAACAATTCACTGGGGGTCCTAGTGCGCCATTTGCAACAGGATCACAAATTAATGCCACAAATTTTGGTTATGCAGTAGGTGTTCATCGTCAAGGCCATCATGGTAATCACCCTAGTCCAGTTATGATGCCCCCGGGGTATCATTTGCAATATCAGCAGCAGCAGCAGCAGCAATTTCAGCAGCAAAGCCAGCCACCACCATCATACATGTTCTCACTGAGAAACAGTAACATGGGTACTAATACTAGTACTACCACAGCTCCTGGTGATGTGTTTTTTCAAAGACTTGGAAACCCTAGAGCCGCGACAACCATGGAAGTCTCTGATCACGGGTACTCAACTGAAGGAGCTGTAATTTCCTCCCTGGTGGCTCCTCCTTCTAGGCCTCCATCTTCCAGCTCCAATGAGAACAGAAGTAATACTTTCTTATTCTGAGAGGGACATAAAGACGAAAGTTAGGCACTGACTTGTCCTATGAGACAACCATTGACCAACGTAAATATTATGCTACTCATGACACTTGATAGCATTTTTTTTTTTCTTTTTTTTCATTGGTTTTCTTTCTTCTTTTTGCTTGGCTCTGAAATGTGGCAAGGACTCCTCTATTTAAGTCTGCCACATGCTTTGTTTCTTAGCTCTTTTTTTTTTTTTTTGTTGCTTTCGATCATTAGAAATATATTGTTAATTATAATTTTCAAGGCATTTGGTTTGCTTTCAAAAACCATGGGCCAAGTATGATACAAGGAAATAAGTATGCTAGCTCGTTTTATTCACTTTATATATTTAATTACACATATGCAAGCTTCCAAGGAGAATTAATCTTTGAACGACTGCCGAATTGCTAATTCAAACACTTAGATTGAATCATCGAAAAAATAAATGAACAATATTAAACATATTTTATTTGTTAATTTTTTGATTGGCCACTTGTTGTGATCTACAACTAATATTAGAAAGTGATTTAAATAAACACCCAATAATATTAAAAGTTATTTGTCAGTGCGGTGCAGTATTATTTATTAGTGTGGTACACTGTAGCGCATCATATTAACAAACAGGCTCTAATTAAAAAAAATAACTATTTTATTTGAAAATTTTCCTCCTTTAATAACTTATTTTTTTTTTATGACTTTGATTCAATTTTATTAATGCTAATCTTATCTAAAATTAGTATTATTTTTTAAGAAATACTAAGCTGAAATCAGTGATTTTTAAGAAAAATGATGACTTCGTGAAACATTTTCTAGCATTAATTTCTAAGAAATGGAGAAAGAAAAATCCAGGTGTATATTCTTTGTACAACTACCTTTATCTAACTTTATGTCACAATTAATGACGATAAATACTCTTCCAAATTGAGAGAAAAATAAAAAAACTTTTCGTGAGTTGTAGGGAATTTAAGACCTGAAATTTCCCAGAAAGAGATTGATTTGAGTGAGAGATGGGAAGAGGGGGTGAATGTGGGTGTATCATGGGCCTCAATGACATGGAAAGGAAAAGGTCCACTTTAATTACAAAGTCAAATATACACCCTAATCTTTGCTATTTTGAATTAATATGGGTGCCTTTTGATTCACTAAGATTACATCAATCCCTAATTGGCTAATTGAACATTATTATCTAAGCCACCATAATTTTCAACCTAATTACAGTAATTAGGTTATGTCAATCACGTGGATAAATATTGAATTTGAAGGCAATGAAATAATTGGCTTTGTCTTCTATATATTTTTTGTGGAATGTAATTGATATTACTAGAGGGAAATGAAATACTTAATTCTGGGATGTTTGTAATGGAATGTAATTGAGTAAAATAGAGTATGGTGTGGCTTTTATGTCTATTTTTAAATTTATCATTATTTATTTTAATTAATTTTTTATATAATACGAATGATGTCATCTGATGTCATCTCGGTCGTCATTGATATTAATTAATTAATAAATAAAGTTAAGTATGTTTTATAATAATTTAAATATTAAACGAGTACAATGATTATAGAGGGAAGAAAAGTAATTTATTGTGGGAGCCAACCATATGAAATAAATTCCCAACAAATTCTATGCCTAAAATTGTTTTGTTTTGGTTCCACTTTACCTCCCCTTACAAATCATGGTTTAAAATAGGGATGAACAAGCACTAAGACTTAGTAGTCAAAAGGGATGCCTTTCTTCCTCCCTAAGGTTTTTGAGTTCTGGTTTTTAAGTGAAATATGCATATAAATTATTTGCAAATGGCATATATCTATATATCAAATAGTAAAATAAACCACAAAAATCTCATTTTACAGGGATCACACAATTTCATATTTATTAAACCTAAATTAAAGTATGAGCCAAGGCAATGTTTAGATCATAAATTAGGTTAAATCAATTTTTTTAAAAAAATTAATGGGATTAATCCAGGTTTTTAACCAGGTTATATAAAATTAATTTTCTTATTTATTATAAAACTAGTCTACATCGAGTCCGGTTTAATAACTTGCGAAATTACTTTTTAATGCTCATGGCTAAACATTCAAGTTCAATAATTAGTTGGTGTCACTTTTGACCCTAGGAATCCGAATACTCACAGAAATAAGAGGATTGCTCCATATAATATAAAAGGGATTTGATCCTTTGGTACAATTCAGTATAATCACATGTGCAAAAATGCTATAAACAATAATATGGCATCAATCATCAAATGAATTTGACTAATATGATTGACCATTTGAAAATACCATGCTAGCCGTGCCAAAAATATCCCTCTTGGAGAGATAAGCTTAGCAGAACGGAATGCTGCCTGCCTGCCTGCCTAACAAATACAAAATAGATTTAAATATTAATCTACATTGTTTTATTTTATATTTATATCTTTGAGAAATATTTAACTTGGATTAATTTAAAAATTAACTTGAGTTAAATTTTAAAAAATTATATAAAAGTTAAGTCAATTAAATAAATAATAAATTAATTTTTCAACCTAATCCATATATTAAATCAGGTTTAATAAGTTGGTATAAATGTACTTCACGTGGAAGGTGGAAGTGAACACGTTTGTCTTGAATTAGATTGAAGCAACAGAGTTACAGAGGGATTGGATGTTTGTCTCTTCTGTTTTTTCAAGGTGGGTTATAGAAAACACTAGCAAAGTCTTGTGTCATGCTATTTCAGAGCTCCTTGAAGGTATCAAACATTTGACCCAACTAATCCTCGGGTCACATGCTAACAACCTTTGCCCACAGTGCTCCGAGTTCATGTAGAACAGAACTGTTTAACTGGTCAATTATAGTGAGGCCTTGTATAATTACTGACTCTTAAGGTAAATCCCTATACTATGATTGATTTGATGCACACGGACCACCTCCTATGATTGATTTGATGCACACGGACCACCTCTAATTTCCAAGTAATAATCTCTTGTAGAAAACACTTCAGTAGCTTGCGCAGGCAACCGAGTGTCAGCTTGCAAGACATGCGGGATGTTACAGCTCATGTGGCACAGATTATGGAAAGCTGTTCCATCAATCATCGCACTGGTGGATACCCTAGAAATGTCCATGAACTGTAGTTAGAGAACAAAAGGCAACAAAAAACAAAAGGGCAACACAAACAATGAAGAATGTTTTGTTGTATTGAGGACAAAGTATTGCTCAACCTACGTTGAATTAAACTCCTTGAAAAGTTGATATATGTGATGTGAAGTTTAGAAATGGGGTGAAATTACTATGCTACAAAATAATTTTAGTGTGTTGAAAATCTCCTAGCTTTATCTGCATTACCGATCGAAGTGATTTGCCCGAAAAATGATTAGTGATTAAGAAGGTTATTGCTGCGGCCACATACTGGATTGAGAGAGACGTCAGTGGTGTCTGGAACAGGATGGCTCGATACAAACAGAGCACAAGAAATGGGTTCTACCTTACCAACCTGTTGCATTAAAGGAGGGATGGATGAAGGAAATATACAGCAGCATCAACCAGTGGAGAAAGGGATTGAAGCTCAGCTGTTCAGAGGTCTGACAACATGAGTTTTGTAACTGGGAAACTATGATGGATCACAATCAACTTTTCGTGTATTTGGGAAAAGACAGCAAAAATTCCAAGGAAAATCTTAAATTAAGGGGAAAGATGAACCTAATATATTCAGCAAGGAAAGTTCATTAGTTAACATGAAAATAATCCTCACTTTGCAGCAGTTGAAATGCTACAGCTCCTTTACACTCGTCCCCAACAAATCAGCAATGAAAGCAAAGCAACGACATAACCACAAAACCATAAACAAGTTTTTTCAACTTGCTGATCCAAAAAAATAAAAAAGTGCTTTGACAGTGAAACAGTAGTGTACAATCAAGTTTATCATTAAATTTGAACTCAAAAGTAGTCCAACAAGACCATCATTGATATATAAAAGAGTTTCACCTGTGAGACCACCAGCAATAAAAACTGTCATGTGTCTGTTCTTCCTTCATCCACCAAGATTGGCATGGTTGGTAAACTGTCCTTTCTTCAGCAAGAGTAGATTTGGCCAAACGTGCTCTCGTCAAGAACAATGTTACAATGGTGATGCTCGAATGATATTAATGAAATTCAGTTTCCAATTTACCAGCTGGTTCATAAGACCAATTTGTATTTTGTACAATAGGTCTTATTAGCACAAGAAGCACTTTGGGAGCTCTAAACGTAACTGTCAATGTTTGCAGTTCTATTTCAACAAAATGGGCTTTGCATTGTAAATCACTAACAAATTAAATAAGTGCCAGAAAAACATTCCACCTCCACAGTGCACCTAAACGAATGCTGAAAGAGCCAGTTTAATTTCAGATTTAAGTCTCTTTGCTTCTCTTTGACAACCAGAACGACTAAGACTGTCAAAAACTGCATGCTTAGTAGATGGGAGTATACTCATGCCACTTCTAACACAAGAGAGCAAGAGCTTGGATGCACAACGGAACCTTCCATCCTTGCAAAGATTGTGAATCAAGGAGGAGTGGCTAAAAGAATCCCTTGTATCCATTGAATCAAAGATTTTCAAAGCACAATCAATCCAGTCAGCTTTACACCACCCATCAACCATTGTGTTTAAAGCAACCAAGTTTGAATTGAAACCCACTACATTCATATACTCCATGGCCCCATAAACATCACCTTCCTCACACAACCCATTCATCAGAATCATGTGTGTCTACTCATCACATTCTAAACCTTATCCATTTCATCAAGTATTTCACATGCCACTTCCAACTTACTACCTTTGCAGTTCAAATTAATCGGTGCATTATAAGATGTCACCATCCCCTCCATATAATGACTTGCCTCTTCAATTCTACAAGTCTTGACCAAAGCACTAACAACTGTGCAATATGCAAAACCATCAAAGGTATACCCCTTATCAATCATCTCCTAAAAAATCTCAAACCCTTGTTCAAATTTCCTAGATCTAAAGCAACATGTCATAACTGTGGTATAGTTATAACATTCGGAACAAGCCCAGATGCCCCAAGCTCCTTGAGCATTCACCTAGCTGTCTTCAATCTCCGAGCTTTACACAGCCTGTTAATAAGAGTATTAGAAGTAACCAATGAAGGAACAAACCCGTGTCTCTTTAAATTCCTAAACAACATGAGTGCATTCTCGACAAAACCATTCTTGCAAAGCCCCTTAAGCATAGCATTAAACGTAGCTGGAGAAGGAGATAAACAACAAAGTATAATATCGTAAAAACCCGATTCATTTCATCAGGCTTTCCTAGCTTACAAAAACAACGCATCAAAGTATTATAACTCCAAACATCAGCTTTTATCCGCAACTCAAGCATTTCCTCAAACAAATCCATACATTTCGACAACAAACAATGCCTCATAGCACCAGCAATCAAAGAATTACAAGTAAAAACACCAGGGTTTATACAAGCTTCTTTCATTCTATCAAGAACTGAATAAGCAGCCTCAAAACTAACAAAACGAGAGTAAGCATTGATCAGTGTATCATAAGTAACAACATCAGGCAAAACACCTAGTATTGTACCATCAATAATCACAATTTCTGCTCTTTTTAAATGCTTGGCTTTGCAAATAGATGCTATACAAATATTCAAGAATCTAGTAGATGATCTACTAACCATTACTAATATTCAACGGAATCCAATAACAAGAAGAGGCAAAAACTGCATACCAGTAACAATTATTACCTGAAAAGTTTCAAACTTTGACGCAAATCTTGCTGTTAAGACAAGAAAGTTTCAAACTTTGATGTAATTCTTGTTGTTCCTTTTGGACATGAAGTGCTGGCATTGAACCCAGAGGAAGGTAGTGTTTTTGTCTTGGTTTTGGTTTTGGTTTGGTGTTGAGACAAAGGCAAGTTCAGTGGGAGATGCAAGAGCTGCCATTTGGGAGGATGTAAGGTGAGCACTATGGACTAGCCCGGCTTCAAGTTGTGAGGATTTTAGGACTGAGCTTTAGCTCAATGATTTGAGAGATGGGCTTCAATGCTTTGGTCCATCACACCATTTTTTTTTCTTTCTTAAACTTAAGTCCTATAGATAATAAATAATAAGCTTTGTAGCTTAACTAAAATTTATGTATTAAAAATAAAAATATTTATGTCCCATTTTACTTCAAAATTTCAGAAAATAATTAAGTGCAAAACTTTCACATATCCACGAGTGCATATTAAAGGACTAACTTTTATATATATTAAAATTAAGTTTATATCTCCGATCAAATTAAAAAAATAAATGATCCAGATCATTTTTGGTTTTAGGTTAACTTGTTGTTTATTTTTTTTATTTTAGTGTTTATTTTTTTCTTAATAATAGTGTGATTCCATACATATTCTGAGGACAAGGTTTGACGGTCCAGTTGTTTTTCAAAGATGAAGCCATCAATTCTTCACCAATGCCATTCATTTATGTACTATGATGCTTCTGATAGAGAAAATAGGATATGTTTGTGACGATGTTTGGGGGCAGTCGTTGGACTGTATCTTTTCAAATTTTTTATTTTTTTAAAAATTTTTAAATTGTTATTTTTTTAATATTTTTTAATTATTTAATATGTTAATGTTCAAAATAAAAAATACTTTAAAAACACATTAAAATTTTATTTTTACGTTTTAAAAGTATTTTTAAAAAAATTTAATTTTTTTTATTTTTTCTTTACTTTAAATTAATATTTTTAGGTGTTTTTAAATTACTTTAATATGTTAATATTAAAAATAATTTTTTAAAAATAAAAAAATATTATTTTAATATTTTTCTAAATAAAAAAAATATTTTAAAAAACATCACCTCTCAATTACATGCGTGCAAAACTGCGTTAGAAATAAAAAGGCGTAAAATGATGGGTTTTTTTTGGCATGAAATGCAACAAACCGAATAGATAAACGGGCACCGAGTAGCTTGCTTTCCCTGTTCCATAATTCAAGCCTCATCCACAAGAAGTTTTGGATAGCTTGGAAATTGTCCTAAGAATCGACAGGAGACAGGGTGATTTGCAAGACATGTTATCAATTCTTTCACTTCAAGTGCATACATATTTATATAGTACTAACTATTGCAAGAAATATTATCAACCAATCCTCTTCGCCCATTCCCTCTTCCGAATAAAGAAAAAAAAAATGAGTCTCAGAAACATTTATTTCACTCTCCTGGTTGCCCTTTTGGGAATTATGGCATCAGCTGTTTTTATCAGTCCAGACCTTTCTCTTTTGCACCAACTCATTGAACTTGGTTTGGCCACTTTTTCATCGCCTATTAGTGCAACTTTCATTCCATATAGCATTGGAGGTCGCCGTCATCACCACCACCATAATAAACACCCTAGTGATGGAAAAATAGTCAACATTTGTGAAGATTTCCCTCCTGACTTCCCCCCTCCAGACACCAACACAACCTCAACCATTTGTGTCGATCGAAACGGATGCTGTAATTTCACAACAGTTCAATCAGCTGTTGATTCGGTCATGAATTTTAGTCAGAAAAGAACCATAATTTGGATCAATTCTGGCATTTACTAGTAAGTTAATTAGTTCCTTATTTATTTTATTTTAAGTAGTTGATAGTCAGGTGGTATTCGGGGACCAACTTGCTCTCATCGAGACTAAATTCATCTTTTCGATCTGATCGAAGGATGGTGTAAGAGAATTCAAGAGAAAATACGTTGTTGTGGATTATAAGCAGAACATTGGGTTTGCTTTCCTGTTTTTCTCTTTGAAGTTGCTAAACTTTATCACTATGATTTTGTTGGCCTGTTTTAGTGAGAAAGTCACCGTTCTAAAGTACAAACAGAACATTACATTTCAAGGACAAGGCTATACATCAACTGCAATTGTATGGAATGACACTGCAAAATCTTCTAATGGGACATTTTATAGCGGTTCTGTTCAAGTTTTCTCGAACAATTTCATTGCTAAGAACATAAGTTTCATGGTAAGATATGTTAGCTCAACAGCATTAAACCACATCGTGTCGTGAGAAGACAAGTAGTAACATTTTTCCTTTTTCATGCTAGAATGTGGCTCCAATTCCAAGCCCCGGTGATATTGGAGCCCAAGCAGTGGCGATGAGAATCTCTGGAGACCAAGCTTTCTTTCTGGGCTGTGGATTCTTTGGAGCACAAGACACCCTTCATGATGATAGAGGTCGCCATTACTTTAAGGATTGTTATATCCAAGGCTCTATTGATTTCATCTTTGGCAATGCAAGGTCACTCTATGAGGTGACTTAATTTTTATCTGAAGCAAGCCTTCCTGCTATCTAATTCTTCATTTTAATTACTATTATAAATTCTTATGCATGCATGCTATGAAACTAAGTTGAAAAATTACACCTCCTGATATAATTACGAGAGATTAATCACCATGCTCAAAGTCAAAGAATGATAAAGGGTGCAAGCAAGGAACTCTATTAATTATGATCTCAAGTACTAATTAAGGCTATGTCAAAGGACATTGGCTCCATGGCCAAGTAACATGACATTTTTGAGAGGGCCGGGTGGTCTTGCAATGAAATCATGGCAAAACATGACTCTGCTTGACAAAGAGTCCAAGAAATATGCAGCTTGATTATAGTCTTGTGTATAGAAAATTCTTTATGTAGCAGGCATGAATTGGCAAGCTCATCCCCCTTGTATACAAGAGATTGTTCTGTCATATATTAACTAAAAATTATTTGGCAAGCTCATCCCCCTTGTAGAGATTGTTCTGTCATATATTAACTAAAAATCATAGAAAAAAATAAAAGAATTAGTACTGATTTGAGACAGGGAGCACCAAACCATTGGAGGCATGGTTTTTATTTATTTATTTATTATTATTATTATTATTATTATTATTTACCATTAAACCTCTATAAATCAGTATCTTGGGACTATGCAAATTTATTTATTAATTGATCGATTTATTATTTAAACTTCAAATTTAAATCGGTACCGAATAAAAATATATATTACTTTATCAGATTATACTGTATTTAATTAACACCGTATCTAAGCTCTTAACACTGGACATTTTCTACAGAATTGCCAGTTGATTTCTATGGCTAACCCAGTAGCTCCAGGAGCAAAAGGCATAAATGGAGCAGTAACAGCACACGGTAGAATTTCCAAGGATGAAAACACAGGTTTTTCCTTTGTAAATTGCACCTTAGGAGGTACAGGAAGAATATGGCTAGGTAGAGCTTGGAGGCCATATTCCTCAGTCATTTTTTCATACACTAGCATGACTGATATCGTTGCGCCTGAGGGCTGGAATGACTTCAATGATCCCACCAGAGACCAGTATGAACCATAGAATCAATATTTACTCAGATTTCCCACATGATTAAAGTAATTAATTAACTTGATTACATGATAATTGGTAATTAATATATATCATAACATATTTTGCAGGACTATTTTCTATGGAGAATACAATTGTTTAGGTGCTGGAGCCAATATGACTTTGAGGGCACCTTATGTTCAAAAACTTAATGATACACAAGCTTCTCCTTTCCTCAACGTGTCATTTATTGATGGAGATCAATGGTTACAATCATTTATTAATTAATTCTTAAATATAAAATATTTTTATCTCTTCAGTTGTCCAGTTTTTAGTTCACATCAACCATTATTATTTTGAAGAAAGATATTCATACAATATGTAAACACATATATTTTTTAATGAATAAAACACTTATAGTTGATTACTCAGTCAAATTTCTTATAATTACCTGATTTTATATTTTTATTTTTCAAACTTGAAGGCCAGATAACAAGATGGTTAACACTTAACCCTCTTAATTACTTATCCTGTAGATGTTTTCATTGGGAATGGATGATCCTCTGGGGGTCCTTCCACAACTCCACTTACTCGTAGGATTAATTAAAAACATTAATCTTTTTAATTGCTCAATAAAGCTCGAACTCTTAAAGTAGCAATACATTTAATTTGCCGTTTATTTGCAGTTTATGAAGACAAACAAATAATAATTAGTTGTAGATGATAAAAAAAAAAAGGATTAACTGTTATGGAAAACATTAAAAGATAAAAGCAATTATTTAATTAATTATCACTCAAAGGAAAGGAAATCAATTATTTAATGATCTTGAATATGATTACTCATAATTAAATATTTTATAGCAAATATGTATCATCTTATCAAATTTGCAATAAGTCACTTGTAATCTATGACAACAGCCTAAATCATTAGCCATGTTAGAAATAGGTTATGGAAGTCCAAAGGTACGAGGTGGTTAAATGTTTTAAAAAATGGTCATTACTTTTTAAGTAGTATACAAAAAAGTATAAGATGTTTCTAAAATAAGCAATATCCTCTTTCACTGATCATTGAAGAGCTTTTTGCTCCATTTGTTTATGTAATTTATAGTATTGTAACGTATGCAATGTGCTATTCATATACGTATACACACAAACACACACACCCATGGAATCCTGCCCCTATTCTACCTAGCTATAAGATAAAGAAAGAAAAACTTGGAAGGATAGGGTTTATATTCAATTTGCAGTCATTGCCATCTCCCACCATCAGTATTTTTGACCTACAAGAGATAATCATTAATAAGCAATGGGAAAGGTGTTGAGTACCCTCTTACTCTTCTTTTTGTTCATTTGTTCATCAGATAATAGTTTTTCATGTTTTGAATATATGGATTATTTTTATGGAACCATACCTTTTAGGGGAAAAAAGATGGTAATGCAGCACAAAATGGAGCTGGCTGCCAGCAAAGGAATGGAGAGGCAGTCGTGACGCCACATGAGGAGCACAAAGAAGAAAACAAAGTAGAAAACAAGGGAAAAGAAATTGTGTTGAAAGCTTACATGCATTGCCAAGGATGTGCTGATAAAATCTTATATATCCTGAAAGGATTTGAAGGTAACTGATTAAAATCTTATAACTTTGTGTGTTTCTTTTCATCTTTGTCGCTCCATTTTGACTTGGTGGGCAAATCTTTAATGGTCAGGTGTGGAAGAAGTTAAGATGGATAGCAAACAGAACAAGGTAATGGTGAAGGGACCGAAGGCTGATCCATCGAAAGTTTTGGAGAGACTTCAAGGAAAATACAGTAGAAATGTTGAACTCATATCTCCAAAACTAAAACCCAGTGCTCAAGATAAAAAAGAGCCAGAAAAAAAACTAGTGGTAAGACGCAGCTCGCGCAGACATATAATAATTTATACTGAATTTAATATTTAATAATTTTATATTTTCGACTTGTTATTGACTTGGATATATGGATCATGTGTAGCCTCAAGTAAAGATAGTTGTGCTGAAAATGAATATGCATTGTGAAGGTTGTGCTCATGGCATCAAGAAAAAAGTATTGAGAATGGAAGGTAAGTATACTTTCCATCTACCATATGTATTTTCAGTAAAGATGATCCTCTTTGCTAGTTCTTTGATTCCTCCATGATTATTTAATAAAATAGAAACATATTATATTAAATTGTTGAGGAGTCAATTGATTCTTAAGCTATGGTTAATCTTTTCTCTCGATTTCTTTGTATAATAATCTTGTATATGATCTTTTTAATTATGTCAGGAGTTTCAAGTGTGGAGCCAGATATGAAGAATTCTCAAGTGACTGTCAGGGGAGCTTTCGATCCACCAAAACTTGCCCAGAAAATGATGGAAAAGCTGGGGATTCATGTTGAGATACTAAAGCAACAGAACCAGGCAGCACCGAAGGATAAAAATAACAATAACAGCAACAATAATAAGAATATGTTTCACTATCCTCCTCAAAATTCCCAAGAATATGTTTATCCTTGTCCAATATTCAGTGATGAAAATGTTTTTTCATGTTCAATAATGTAAAAAGAATTTCATAGTTCTGCTATAATTGGTGATCATTTGAAAAAAAGAAGAAAGAAATCTTCATATTAGTTGTGAAATTGAATTGAAACGCATGTTATTGTTCCATAAATGTTGCTCACATTTATATACTTTGTCATCGAAATATATATTTTTCCTGTTGCATCTTTTGTCGGTACTTATTGTTGAGACTCCCAATGTCAAACATATTACTTTCAATCAAATTCATCCGGTAAAAATTATAATTTTTATAATTTTTTAAATATATATTAACATTAAGTATCAAATAGTCTTTCTTTAAATAAAATTAAAATTACGATCAAATTCCATAATTACTATGTCATCATGCAATCTCCTTTAAATTTATGTAGTGTTGTTAAATAATATTAAACACTAGTTTTTCAAGTAAAACACAATTTAAAAAAATAGATTTTTTTTTGAGTCAAATGAATAATAAATTTACTAATTGAAGTCAAAATGAATTAATATAGGCGTAGGGGAGAAGGCTCTGAACTCTTTCAAGTCGATGGTTTACACAAATTAAAAAGGTCCCCAAAGAAAAAGTAAATTAAGTTTTAACATTACCAAATATGTTGTGTAACAGTTTTCTTTAAAAAAACCAAAACTTATAGGTTGTTAATTCCATTTCAGGTGGTTTTTTCAATTGGAATGGAATGTTTCAATTTTAAAGTCTTTTTAGTGTTCTCGGAGTGGTTTCGCATGAATTGTAAGAGTCTCATATTTATGTATTTTTGTGTGTGTATTCAACAAACATAATTCAAATTCAAGATAAATTAATTATAAATTATGAAAATATTTATAATTTCAATTAATTAAAATTAATTAGAATTACAATATTTCTAAATAGTCAAGATTAAATAGATTTTTAACTTAAAGTAATTCAACTTAAACAAAATATCAAAATATTATGAAACCAAAATGAAGGTAACACAAATATTTTAAATATAAAATTAGGTCAATGTTATCAAGACTAATAAGATCTAAAGTATCCCTTATTTTGCTCAAATTCCTACAAAGTATAAACATGAAAAACAAAACAACATGAATATAAGCCATATATAATAGTGATAAATCTAATTTTAAAAAATTAATATCATTGTTAATGAAAATAATAATAATAATTTTCAATATTATTATTAATATCATCCTCCGTTATTTAAAATAGTAATGAAAAAGCTTTTATACTTGGAAAGTGGTTTAATTAATTAAATTGAACAAGGTTTGATTTAATTCGATGCTTTTTAAGAACGAAGTGAACAGTGGAATAAACCGAACATTCTAGGAAATTTGTAGGAATATTAAACGACGAATTTAAAATGAGATGAAAATTATTCCATTTTTTAAATTGGTATGAAATATTTCGACCATTTCAAATGAAACGGAACAGAATTGACAACTTTAACATAAACAAACACCCTTTAAGATTTGCTTTGATTTTTAATTTTTTTCGTACTAGATTATTCTTGTAATAGTTTCACACAACATCCTATATCTTATGCGTGTTTAGTATAAGATATTTTTTAAAAATATTTTTTAATTAAAAATATATTAAAATGATTTTTTAAGATTTTCTTAATATTAATATTTAAAAATTATAAAAAAATGTTTAAAAAATTAATATGATATTTTTTTCAAACAAAAACAATTTAAAAAATATTTTAAAAACAAATTGTAGCATAATAACAAATATTTATTAGGCTATTTTTTATAAACTTTTTAGAGTAAATATGTTATTATTGTAGAAACTTTTTTTTTTAAAGGTGCAAGGAAGTTGTTGTAATGTTATTGTATTTATAATTTCTCACTTATCACATTAAGAACACTTGAGAATTGATGCAATATCATGTATAGAATTTGAATCTAATTGAAGATTGAAAGAAATAATTTCTCATATTTATTTTTTATTTTAACGATAACAGTAACTTTAAATTGACTTTCACCCGTCAAAAATACTTTTTCATTAGACGTATCTTAAATAGACTATATATATTCATAGCTGATTTGAATCTAATTAATAAATTTGCTTTTAAATGTTGAGAAGAAGTTCATTCTTGATCGATTTTGAGAAAATCAGCTACTTTATGAATAGTTTATTCAGAAAAAATTATTTTTTATTACAACTTTTTTAAGATTAAAAAAATATAGAGAATATATCTATTTACCAATCTTACATGAATAACTTGTATAAAGTTTTATGACATCATTTATTTTTATGTTTATAACTGTATTTGGATGTATCTAATTTTAAAAAATATTAAATTAATATTTTTTAATTTTGAAATTCCCAACCGACTGATATCATATAACATTAATGACAATTAAATTTAAAATCTGCTAGCATCATGTGACTCCACAAAAACAGCTATCTTTATCAATCGACATAACTTTTCACTTTTCATGTTCCTCAATCAAGAGAGTTAAAAATCTAATTAATACAAATTAATATTTTTTATATGAAGAATTCAACTCGATTAATTAACTTAAGATTTGATTAATATGTTTTCTATATCACATCAGAAAATATTAATTTGAAATTTATTCGATTAATTAACTTAGCTCATTCAATTAGATAAAAAACTCATTAATTTTTTTTAAAATGAAAACAATATGTTTTAATATTTTTAATTAATCCAAATTAATGATCTAAATCAGATTATGTTTAATAGTTATATCTTAATATTTAATTATTACTAATATGTAAATTAAAATTAAGGAGTCCTATCATTTTTTATTTTCCTTTCGGCCTATTAAAATTAAAAAGAAAGGAAGGATAAGAAGTTAAGAACCGTGTTTTCATCTAAACACGCAAAAACAGGATTATTGAAGCTCCATAAATAAATAAAAACAGAGACAGTGTTAAAATTCCATTCCAATTCGAATGGCAGAGACAGAACAGCAAGAGAAGAAGATGATGAATGGAAATGGCTGCAAAGTCTCTTGTCATTCGAATTCTGATCCTTCAACACTACCACCATCGTCTGATCGCCCTGTTCGTGTTTATGCTGATGGGATCTATGATCTCTTCCATTTTGGCCACGCTCGCTCCCTTGAACAGGCCAAAAAATCGTATGTTTTCGGTTTTTGAATGTGTTATTGTGCTCAAGTCTTTGGCTTTTTTTGGTTTCTTTTGCGTTTTGATCTGTTTGCTTTCTGGTTTTTTCTTGTTTTTGTTTTTTGTGTGATTTTTGTGGGAGTTTGATTGGATACTGAATTTTTCGAGTTTTTGGAAATTTTATGGGATTTGCTTTTCTGGGTTTGTTTTGCTTTTACTCGTTTTGTGTTGTTGTGCTGTAAATCATGTGAAAGTCTGAAGCTTTTTTTATTATTATTTTTATTGGATTTTGTTTTTACAATTTTATTGCTTTTTTTTTAATGGATTTCACACTTGAAGCATTTTTACTATTGATTTAGATTGTTTTAACGTTTTTATTTTTTTTGCTTTTTGATGTAAACTTGTGTTGTTAGATTGTTGAAATTTACAGTACATGATTTGTTTTTTGAATTTCTGTGTATTCGTATATATATATGAATTTAAGCTGTCTTTCTCTGTTTTTCTTGTAATTAGCTCATTTTTAGTTGATACTTTTGCTCTAAAACTCATTATTTCTTAGTTGTTTATATGATCACTTTGTGAATTTAGGTTTCCAAACACGTACTTGCTCGTAGGATGTTGCAATGATGATACCACACACAAGTACAAGGGCAAAACCGTTATGACAGAGGATGAACGTTATGAATCTCTTCGCCATTGCAAGTATGATTTTTTTGTTGATTATCGAACTTTTGAACAACTTTTATCTTCCAGCAATGAAGTTTTCTTTCGTAAAACGTACCTTTTAAAAGGTATTTGTTTCATCAAGAGACATGATTACTTGGAATTGGCAATTTAAGTGTCTTTGATAGCAAAAGGCCTTGTTTTATTTTTCAGGTGGGTGGACGAAGTCATTCCTGATGCGCCTTGGGTTATTGATCAAGAATTTCTTGACAAGCACAATATTGACTATGTTGCTCATGATTCTCTACCGTAAGAAATCCTATCTAAAATGCACATCTTATTGTCCAATTACGTGTTGATATTAAGTAGTTTTAGTACAGCGATGGAACTGTACTTCTCATACCATAAGTTTAGTATCTAATTTGTTCATCCAATTACTGAGTAATAGTTATACGAAGGTAAGGTGCTAAAGATTTATTTCTATCTATTTTGATTTTATAATATTTCATCTCATGTAATCTTTCAAGCGATGTTCATTTGATTGATTGAAGTTATAAAAAATATTAGTAATCTCTTCAATTTGGCCTTGCACTTCATTTATAGGTATGCCGATGCCAGTGGAGCTGGAAAGGATGTCTATGAATTTGTAAGTTTGAGCAACAGTCATCGCTTATGTTTTCATTTATCCTTTTGGTAGTGTATTGTTATATTAAGCAAGCTTTTATATCAGGTAAAAAAAGTTGGGAGATTCAAGGAAACGAAAAGAACTGATGGCATTTCTACATCGGATATTATAATGAGGATTGTTAAAGACTACAACCAGTATGTGTTGCGTAACTTGGATCGAGGATATTCAAGAAAAGAGCTTGGTGTTAGCTACGTAAAGGCATGTTCTTACATTGTATTTGGTTTTGATTTGATGATGCTGCATGGAAGTTCGTTTTTGTGTAAGCTTCATTATGCATTCCTTCCCAACAAGGGAACTTATCTTCTTCTTGTTGCGTTTAATGTTAAATAGGAAAAGCGACTGAGGGTGAACATGAGATTGAAAAAACTACAAGAGAAAGTGAAGGAACAACAAGAAAAAGTTGGAGAAAAGGTATCTTTTATCTTATGCCTAAACATTGGAGTGTTTCACCAACATCTTTTTTCCCTTGGTTTACTTACAAGTAGAGTATCGTCTAACTTTTATGGTTAACATTAGGATGCAATAAAGCTCTTCACTGCTACTGGAAACACATCATTACTTCTAATTATATTTACTTTTTTCTAGTTCAAACTTTAATATTTTCTGTTGATTATGTGAAGCATATAATTTATCTTAACTTGATTCTATAGTTGTAACCTTGAAATATACCCGCCAAATAGCCGATTATAGTAATATTACTGTCACTATCTACTGTAGTTTGTGTTGTTTGATATATTCAGAACTGAGTAACAACGTCAACTTCAAAAATTTCAGATGTATGTCTTTTCTTCACCCAACTAATAGGTTGCTAGTGCGATGTTTCTTTTGTGAGTTTCTTTTCATGGAGATTTAGTGTTGTCATACATTTGCTAGTGCGATGTTTCTTTTGTGAGTTTCTTTTCATGCCATTCTGATGACTGGATGTGGACCCGTCAATGTTTCATAACTCACATGTTTGCTTTGTTTTTGTTGCCTGTTGAATTCCTATGGTTATTACATTTTTGATACTCTTATATTTATAGATTCAAATTGTCACAATGCATCGTAATGAATGGGTGGAAAATGCTGATCGCTTGGTTGCTGGATTTCTTGAGATGTTTGAAGAAGGTTGCCATAAAATGGTAAGTTCTATTGTTTATTAAGGCACCGTTTGGGAACGCTGTGCAAACCGTGTTCCATAAAAATTCAATTATTTTTTTTTTACTAAAAAACAATATTTTTTTTTACTAAAAAATAATAATTTTTTTTTGTATGTTTTGAATTGTTTTGATGAGCTGATCTCAAAAATGATTTTTAAAAAATAAAAAAAACATCATTTTGATGCATTTCGGCATGAAAAACAATTTGAAAAGCAAGCAACCACAACCGCATTTCCAAACAGGTAAGTTTAAAAAAAAGGGTAGTTCGACCCGCAACACTCTCACACAATGATCACTCACCAGTGTGTGGATATGGGGGTTTTTCAGTTATACATACATACACATATGAAAATCACATTTCAACAGTCGTTTTACCATCAATTTGTACATCATTCAGGGCACTGCCATTAGGGATCGAATTCAAGAGCGATTGAGAGGGCAGCAATCAAACAGGCTGCTGGAAAATGGCAAGGAGAACAGTGAAGATGAAGAGGAAGAATATTATGATGATGATGATGATTATGACGATGAAGAAGAATATTTTGACGATGAAGAATACTATGCTGAGACATATAACAAAGATGCAAAAATTAAGAATTAGATTGCCTTTTCCATCCTTTACAGGTAATAGGTTCGATCAGAAATGTGCCTGGATGATTTCTTGTTTTGGGTGCTTCTGTAAAGTTCTGTATAATGGTTGTGGCCAGTAACTTTTTTCGCTTGAATTTGCGTCTAAACTTAATGTTTTTGTAATTCTATGACTTTTGTATCAAGGGAGCTTTGTTTCAGTCGAAACTTTCTTGTAGATCATAAACTTGTATAACCTAACAGGCTATAACACTGGTATACGTGAAAATGCCGTTGTATTAGGCTGCCCTAATCAAAATGGGCCTACCTTGATCTTGCTGTGTACACGAGGGTAGCTGTTGACTTGGACTAGCAAATTCTAGTCCATGTTTGGAAACCAATAAACAAGCATGGTTATTTGTGTTGGTTTTTAATATAAATAATGATAGATCTATACCCATAAAAAAATCTTAAACCAACATTTATATAATTTCTATAGCATTTTATTTCTTTTTTTAACATGTTATTAATGTTAATTTTTTTTATTAATTAAAACTGAATTTAGAAACTTGTCATTCTAAAAAGGTAATCAAAATTTTAAAAATATCATGAGTTTTGATTCAATCATAAATGTGGTCGAGATGCATTTGATGAATAAAATCTTAAGCTAAGCAGGTGGATTCTTGATGTAGCTTTATTGTAGCATTTTCAAAATTTGTAAATATTTATAGGTTTTTTTCCTTTCTTTATAGATCGGATACATTTCAATATTATTAAAAAAAATGAACTTCGATTAATTTATATATATATATATATATATATATATATATATATATATATATATATATTGTTTCTTTTTTCTTTATACAATGAATACATTTCAATATTACTTTAAAAAAACTTTGAAATGAAATCTCTTGAAAGTGAGAAGCATAAACGTTGATTGAATTGCAAACTTAATGATGAAATATTATTTATTCATTCGTTTATGATAGA
The DNA here is from genome assembly GCA_015852605.2 of Populus deltoides. Lineage (NCBI taxonomy): Eukaryota > Viridiplantae > Streptophyta > Magnoliopsida > Malpighiales > Salicaceae > Populus > Populus deltoides. Next base: position 15,406,643 of record CM027585.2, read on the forward strand.
TAAAATTGCTTGAATGCTATTATTCATCGTGTCTTCAATTAGACGATTGAATGGTAAACAAGACCATCCTTCATCCATCAAAGCTTTTTTACTTGTTTTCCTTGGCTCTTTCATCTTTTTATTTTTTTCATATCACTATAAGATCATACTAGTTTTAGTTTCATGATTCAACTTAATAAAAGATATTCAGGTTGCGAAGAACTGTTTGATATTATTATTAAATTTAACTTAATGAGTCAATCTTGAAATCTCTCAATTCAACTCCTTGTCTAACCTAAATTTAAAATTAAACCATGTAGGAATTGGTTCATTATGATCCAATTAGCTTGACAAGTTCAAAAACATTACGGTCAACCAGTAACAAAAAAAAGTACAAGGATGAAATTAAAAAAAAAATAAAATTGACAAAAAAACCTCACAACCCAACTTCTTGTCTAACTTGAGTTTAAAATTAAACTATATGAGAGTTTTTCTGATGTGACTCAGTTGATTTGACCAGTCCAAAAATAAACCAACTGACTAGCAAAAAAAATTATAAGAAGAAAATTAAGAAAACAAATATGAATTTCATACAAAAAAAGTTATCTCGACACAACTTTTTATTTAACCCGAGTTTAAAATTAAATCATATGAAAGTTGTTTTGACATGATCCACTCGACTTGATCAATCTTAAAATAACCTAGATTGTTGGTAATAGATTTGAATTTTTTTTTTTAAAAAAAGTTTCATTGTTAATATCAACAATAAACTACATTTAAGTTTTTCAAATATTTTTAAGTATATATGGGTGATGTTCCCTGCTTTATTTATATAACCAACAATCACAATTTTATTATCCTATTAAAATTTTTTTATATAAAATACTTAAGAACAAAAACTACCAACCATGTCCCCACAATGACCAAAAAGTCTACTATATAATAACACTTTTTCAGCTTTTTCCTTTTTCCAAAAATCTTAGAAATATAGTCAAGATCTGTTATTGTTTTTTTTTTTATTGTTATTATTCTATATTCCGACCCGTACAAAGACATTAATTAAAGAAAGACAATATAGAGTTCAGCAGAGAGAAATTACAATACACAAACAAACATGGTAAAGGAATTGTCGATTCCTAGATGATGCAAAGAGAAAGTACATTTTTTTCATGGAATGATGTCCACCATTTCATGAATCAATTGCCCTAGCCAAGTGTATGAAGATCCGCCTTCCATCAAAGCCTTCCTACTCTTTTCACTCATTTCCTTCAACCTCTCCACCTTCTCCTTGCCAAGCTCCATCAAACACCTTATTCCTCTCTCTATTTCCCCAGCACTAATAATATTTTCATTATCATCATAGAAAAATTCTCTTCTGTAATCCATTTTAATCTCCACCCCGAATCCAAACTCCACAATTATTTGAAAAGCATTAAGTTGTTGCTCTGCCTGTAATGGCCACGCGGCAATTGGAACGCCAAACCATATGCTTTCCAATACAGAGTTCCATCCACAGTGTGATACGAACCCTCCTACAGATGGATGGGATAAAATATCGATCTGGGGGCTCCATCCAATTATTTTTCCAATCTTAGCCGTCCGATCCAAAAACCCTTCGGGCAAGACATCTTGAGGATTAGTGTAATCGCTCGGAATTTCCATCTTACCCTTCGGTTGTGGTTTACGTAGAGACCACAAGAATCGATGCCCACTCTGCTCTAGTCCACATGCAATTTCCTTCACCTGATCCACTCCGAAACTCCCCATGCTCCCGAAGCATAGATACACTACTGAGGATAGGGGCTGATCATCAAGCCAGTGCTTGATATCTTTGCGTTTATCAGACTCCACATCATGATCGCCATCTCTATTAAGGTTCAAAATGGGACCCACTGGATACACGGGAGGGGTATTACCATTAGAAAACGAGTTGATTGCATGAGATTCCATCTCTTCAAATGTGTTTACTATAATACCCTTAGTTTCCCTAAACCTTCTTGCTTGATCAAGGAAAGCAGGCAGCCACTCTTTGTTGAGTACAGCAGAAGGCAGGGCCTTAGCAGGGAGCGGGTACGCCAAACAAGGCGTGACCAACTCAGCATTCGAGTCCTTGAACTGAGTAGCGTCAACTCTCTGCTCATCATGAAGAGCCTGAATATAAAACTGCAGGCCAAGATAAGCTGCACCTGTCGTCAAGAAAATATAAGAGGGAACACCAAATTCATTGGCCACGTCTATCATTGATGTACAAAAAAAATCAAGAACAAACCCAGCAAGTGTAGGCGAGTTAGGGCTTAACTTGGACTGAATCACAAGCTTAGAGACTTCTTCTTTGACATGGCGTTTCTGGGTTACAATCAAAGAAAAGAGAAACTTGTTGGGTTCAGGCTCATCTTCAGGCAACTTAATGAACCGGATACGATTGCAGGTTGCACTCAATGAATCAATATAGCAAGCAGTCTTTGAGTCATAACTTAGGCTCATGATGAGGAAGGTGATTGAAAGCCTCTCATCACGGTCTACAAGCAGCTTTGCTACCTCTACTGTGGACATAAGGTGGCTTATACCTGGTGCTGGTATGAAGACTAGCTCAGCTTTCTTCATTTCTGCAACTGAGGTCTCTCTGTTTTTTTGTTTTTTCCTTGGCTTACAACGAGTAGCTAGAGAGTTCTAGGAGGAATGCAAAAGACTGATCTTCGTATCCTTTTTATGTGCGCACTCCAAGGGACTATAATGAAGTGGACTTGACTATTCTTTGTCAAAAATACGATGACTTGCAATTGGTGTCGTGTTCTAGCGGTGGTAGGGGTTTGTTTTTTCGTTCTGCACTTGAGTTTGAATTTTACTGTGCATATTTGTTATTTTCACGTTATCTTACTTATTTATTTATTAGATTTGCAGAATGTTTAGTGGATTATAAAATTAATTCTAATTAATATAAGTTGACTTGATATTATATAAAAAAAAAACAGTAACTTCATGTTTTGATTTATTGATAATAAAAATAATTTTTAAAAAATAAAAATATTATTTTAATATATTTAATATAAAAAATATTAAAAAAATTAATGGTAACTATACTTTTAAAAACAGTAAAGAATGAGGTCATGGCTTTGCTGTCGGCGTGGAAAAACTACCTAGGCTTTTAAGACTTTGTCTGGTTATAGAATTTAAAGTAGAAACAGAATAAAGTTTGTTCAGTAATGTTGTAGTTTTCATGGTTATGATTTTAAAGAAATTATTTTATAAAAAATATTTTTAATTAAGATTAGTTTTATATTTATATATATTTGATTAAAACTGTGATTGAAATTGAGGTTGAATAAAAGGTAATTTAATATATTTGATTAAACATGTTTTTTAAATTGAGGTTATAAAATAATTAAAAAATATATATATTAATATTGATGGTTTTTAATTTTAATATTGTAGATTTAACTATCATTATTATATCATTAAATAAATAATATTTTATATCAAATATTTTTTTATTATTCTATTAACTTATCTACAATTTCATCATGTATGAAATTCATATGATAAGGACTTTAGTTTTCATGGTTTTTTGAGTGTGCAACAAAAAAAAAAGTAAAATATCATCGGAAACAAAATTAAAATTGCGATTAAATTCCACAAATGTTACGTCATCATGTGATGTTCTTCTAATTTATGTAGTGTTATTAAATAATATTAAACACTAGTTTTTCGAGTAAAATACGAAAAATAATTTTATCAAGTCGGACGCGGTCCAGTGAAGACACTGTTCATGTGAACAGTGTCCAGGTGAATTATTCACCTGACAGACGCAAGAAGAAGCAGGTGAATTATTCACTTAGCATACACAAGAAGAAACAGCTCTTAGCTGCTTTGTGGAATCTGCGGTTTCAACTCAAAAAACATGGGTCCTACATAAACAATTAAGTGTTTTTTTTTTGTTACCAAACATAATATTTACGTTGTTGGCTTTAAAAGTTAAAGTTACTGCGTAAACAAATACCTTCAAAGTTTCTTCACTATACATTATGGGTTGAATTTTCCATTTTTTTTATTATTTTATTTTCATGTTACGAGGTTTCATTACATGTATTGGGCATGTTGGGGAGTATGGTTGCGGTTGTTTTTTAAAATGTTTTTCACTTAAAAATACTTCAAAATAATATTTTTTTATATTTTTTAAAAATTATTTTTGATATTGGCACATAAAAATGATTAGAAAACACTAAAAAAAAATATTAATTTAAAATAAAAAGATAATTTTTTTAAAATATTTTTAAAACATGAAAACAAAGATTGCCTTTCACTGTTAAAGAGCTGTAATCGACAGGGACACTTCTTTAGCTTCTTTTTTTTTTTAATTTACAATAATTCCAAATGAATATAATATCTGTCCTAAATCTGCTATCTCTACGCTAATTGTCCCATTTATCCGTTAGAAATTTAGATAGATCTCTTTTAAAATGTTGTCTGGTCATAGAATTTGAAGGGAAAAAAACATTGTTTCCTCGTAATATATTACTAGAAAATTAATACATATAAATATAAATATTGATAGAATATTTCTTTCAATAAATTATAGTGAATTTTATCAATAAAAATATTCTTTCGATATATACTAAGATAATTATAGTGAAAAAAATTTAAAATAAAACCAAAAAGTACGATGACGTGTCATTTATATCAACAAAATTACCGGTTGTATTAATACCGTCAGTAAAATCTATTCATAAACTCGTTAGTAAACTATTCACTTCTTCATGACATTGTTCATCATGTTATTTACCAATAAAAAATTCCGTTGATATTTTCCAGAGAACTCTAGAACCATTCACTTCTCAATTGCACTGTTAATTACTATTCTTTACAGACAAAATCACTAACGAATTGAAAAGTTATCGGTGATATTTTGTGGTTTCGAAAATTTTTTAATTAAATTAAAAATTTAAATTAAACATTTCAGACTGAATCACCGATAAAATAATTTAAAATATTAATATTTAATTATTTATCGGTTAAACCGTCGAGAAAATATCTCAATAAAAAAATTAGAATCCCTCATTTCACAACAGACGAGCCTCTTCTTCTTCTTCTTATTCTTCTTCTCCCCTTTATGTTAAAAACATCAACATCCCTTTTTTCTCTCTTCTCTTCTCTCTTCAATTACTTCTCTTCTCCTCCACGCTCAGGTATATCTTCTTCTCTTTTCTTTTATCGGTTTTTTTTAATTAACAAACTTTATGAATTTGTTTTTTTATCTTCTCAGCTTCACTCGCAACTACGTTAAGGTAAGATTTTTTTTCATTATATTTTTTTTTCATTATATTTTTAGTTTTTTTTATCTTAATAATTGTATGAATGTTATTGTAGGATTTTTTTTATATGAGAGTAATTTTTAGTTGATTTATTTATACGATTTTTAAATAAATTTTAATTATTTTCTAGTTTTGTTAAATAGATTTTTTAAAATATTTTTAAATAAACACTAACGAAATTACATGTAGTATTTTTATCAGTTATATAACAAGTTTTCCAAGAAAAATACTGATAAAATAAAATGGTTTAGCGTACTTTTACTATCAATAAATCATTGAGTAATAATGTATATGTGTTATGGTCTGAATTTTCAATGCTTCGACACATATTTTGGATTTGTTTACACCTCAATTGTGATTTTGTAATGATCTTAATGAAGAAACGTGTCCCTGAAATTATCTTTTAGGATCGAGATAAGATCTGTAAGCAAGAACCTTTGGTGATGGTTTAGAAAATGATAACATTGGAGATCGGCGTCATAGATGTTTTGCCTTTTTCAATGAATTTTTGTCAGGAAAGTGACAATCATTTCGTCGTTTTATAGTGACTTCCCAGGTAATGAGCTTTTCAAGGGTTAGTTTAGTGGTTTGGTAAAAGAAATTTGAAATTGAAAGCCTGATTTAGACTCAGTTTTACAAAGATATTAATTAAATCAAATTCAGACGACATGGTTCTCCTTGTCGTCGCTAAATCCGAAACTTCCCATGCTCCCGAAGCATATATACACCACCGAGGATAGAGGCTGATCATCAAGCCATTGCTTGATGTCTTTGAATTTATCAGACTCCACATCACGGTGACCATCTCTACTAAGGTTCAGAATGGGACCCACTGGATACACAGCAGGAGTATTACCATAAGAAAAGGAGTTGATCGCATGAGATTCCAGCTCTTCAAATGTGTTTACTATAATAGCCTTACTTTCCCTGAACCTTGTAGCTTGACTGAGCAGAACTGGCAGCCACCCTTTGTTAAGCATAACAGAAGGCAAGACCTTAGCTGGAAGAGGATCTGCCAAACACGGCATGACCAACTCAGCTTCCGAGTCCTTGAACTCGATAGGGTCGACTCTCTGCTCACCATGAAGAGCCTGAATATAAAATACAAGACCAAGATAAGCTGCACCTGACGTAAGGAATATATACGAGGGAACACCAAATTCATTGGCCACATCTATCATTGGTGTACAAAACATATCAAGAACAAACCCAGCAAGTGTAGGCGAGTCAAGGCTTGACTCGGACTGGCTCACTAGCTTAGAGACTTCTTCTTTCACGTGGGGTTTCTGGGTTTCAATCAAAGAAAAGAAAGCGTTGTTGGGTTGGTTTGGGTCAGGCTCATCTTGAGGCAACCCAATGAACCTGATACGATTGCTGGCTGTACTCACTGAATCTATGAAGCTATCAATCTTGGAGTAGGAGCGCAGTTTCATAATGAGGAAGGTGATTGAAAGCCTCTCATCACAGTCTACAAGAAGCTTCGCTACCTCCACTGTGGATACAAGATGGCTTATAACTGGTGTCGGTATGAAGACTAGCTCAGCTTTCTTCATTCTGCTACTGAGCTTCTTCTTTTTTTGGTTAACAACGAGTAGAGAATTCAAGGTGGGATTGAATGCAAGAGTCTGATTTTCATATCCTTTTTATGTGCAATATTTGTGGCTATATAATTATGTGGATTTGAGAGATTTAAAATATTTTGTTAAGCAATGATACAGGTGTAGGAGTAAGGTCCTGACCTTGCTGTCAAGGTGGACAGCTATTACAAAATTCGATAGCCGTAAGTATAGGTAGAGATTGAAGTAGTGATTGACATTGCCGTATAACTATATTTTTTAAAGAATTATTTGTTCTTAGTTTTTTTTTTAGATTATTTTTATATAGTGATGTTAAAAGAAATTAAAAAAATAAAAATATTATTTTAATATATTTTTAAATAAAAAAAATTTAAAAATAACCTCAACAATAATATACTCTTAGACATTGATTTATTTAGAATGTTTTCTAGTTGTGGAATTTAATGCAGAAAAGAACAATGTAGACATGCATTTATTTTAGAATTATTTCTAGTTGTGGAATTTAATGCAGAAAAGAACAACGTTTCTTCACTGCATATTATGGGCTAAATTTTCGAACCATACTTATTTATTTATTTATTTTGATGTTGCAAGATTTATTTCCATGTTAATTAACATTAACAAAACATTAAAGAAAGTGTTTTGACATTCCATCACCTCACAAAAGTAATTATTATTTTGATGGTGATTTTATTTTGATTTTTTTTAAAAAAATTTAATTTTATCATTCAATTTATTAAAAATTAGATTTTATGATTTGTTTCGATTTGTTTTTTATGAGTTCATCCTATCTTCATAACTCGAGTCATGGGTTTAGCGTGTTAACCCGGTTGACTTTATTATTTTTATTTCATTTTTTTGATTGACTTTCTTTTATTCAATTTCATCCTTCAATATTTTATTCATGCGAAATTATGCTTTTATGATTTGTTTTGGTTTAGTTTCTATGAGGTTATTATTATCTCATAACTCAAGTCACGAGCTTGACAAATTAACCTAAATTAACTAGAGTCATTTTCTTTCTTTTCCTTTTTAAATTGATTATTTTTAAATTTCTTTCTTTAACATTGAGGTGATTGAAAATTGTGCTTCATATTTTTTTTTCTATAAGGTTATCCCAGTCTCATAACCAAGTGGTTTTTGTTTTTGTTCATATGAGATTATCGTGGTCTCATGATCGAGGTCATAGGTATAGTGTATTAACCTAGATTGAATCAAGTCATTTTTTGTGTCCTTTTTAATTGAGTATTATTTTCATTTCATCCTTCAACATTGGGTTGATTGAAAATTGATTTTTATAATTTGTTTTAATTTGCTTTCTATGAGATTATCCTGGTCTCGTGACCGAGTCACTAGTTTGACAGGTTAGTCCGAGTTGAATCATGTTATTTTTAGGTCTTTTTTTTTAATTTCATCATTTAAAATTGACTTAATTGGGAATTATGTTTTATTTTTATGGTTGTCACACCTGGACATTGCGGCGACCAATTAAAAAAATTAATCTCTCGATTGGAAAAAAGAAGAGATATCTGGCATCTTGTTCTTTGGGGGAAACGGTCTTGTTTAAGGAGTCGCCACCTAGTATTATGGTCACTGAGAACCCTAATTGGTAAACAAAGATTCTATGATCCGGGATTGGTTACACGAAAGAGAAGATGCTATCACCCTTTAAGCGTCTTACCTGAGGCAGACTGCATTGCTAATTTTGTCTACAATTGCTAATGGTTTGTTTGTGTTTTGTTCTTATGGTCATCCTATAATATTCCCGACTTTTGCGTCAGTGAATATTTACCTATGAATATTTTCAACTCTGGCGTTGGTAAATATTGCGCAATCCACAAAATACGGTATAATTCCTAACTCTGGCGCAAGTGAATAAATCCAGAAAAATCTGGATAAAAGAAAAAAAACTATTTTTTATTATGTTTTTTTTTAATTTTGGGTGGGTCTAACCCAGCTGCATGGCTGGGTAGACCCAATCTCCCCGGTCTGGTCACTGGCTTAAGCCAGTGACCCTGTTGAGTAGCAAGCGTGCGTGACAACGCACGAATGCTACAAAAACAAGTGAATTATAAGTCACAGATACTGTAGCGTGAATTATAGTGCTGGATGGGAAGTGGCTCACTGGCACTGGCAATGGCTGGAGCCGCGACCGGAAGAGAAAAGAGGAAGCTGACCACGGTGGAGCAAGATCTTCTCCCCGATCGAGGAACTAGTGGACGCTAGCCGGAAGAGCATGGTGGGGAGAGAGGAGTGCCTGTTGGAGCTTGTAGTCTGCTGCTGTTCATAGCTGGTGCAAGGGCTAGCGAGAAGAGTTTGTACTGGAGTTGCTGCTGCCGCAGGTTGAATGTTGGTGCCGGCTGGAGAGGGGAACTTAACCAATGCTACTCATGGCTGAGAAATTGATCCTGCAGCTGTCGATGGCTGGAGAAGAAGGTGCTATTTTTTTTTTCTACTGGCAGGAAGATCTTCAGCCACTGTTGCTGAAGACAACACTGTTGCTACTGGGAAGGGAAGATTGTTGCTGATTTCGGCCGGGATGATGAAAACTCCACTATTGTCGTTGGAAGTGACCAAGCCCTACTGCTGCTACTGAGGGGTGTTGTTATCTTCGAGTTTGGCCTATGGAGAAGGGAGACTGTGATGAAGCTAAAACCCAACCAGGGGAGGGATTCTGGTTTCTTCTTTATTTATGAAATGAGAACAAATGGTGAAGATAGGGGCAACGACCTCCTTCCCCCTCGGGCAATAGATTTAGGTTTCTTTTCTTTTGTCTCTGTAATGTGTTCCTTTTCTTTATTTTTTGTAATCTTTTTCTAGGGTTTCTTTTAATGGTCTCTCTCTCGGTTTCTTGTGATTGTTCCCCTTTCATACCTGAGATCTGTATTTATAGTGCAAGAGTCCTATCACGTGTGAGAAATAAAGTTTCAATAAAACTCATTTTTTTTTTAAAATTTGAATTTTAATAAGAATCAAATTCAAAAGCGGATAACTATCATTATCTTGAAAATAAGGATTATCTTGAAGATAAGGATAGAATGACAAAAATACATTGTAGTCCCTAGTTTCTGCGCAAGTTGACAAATCACACTTTTCATTGAAATAAATCCATTATATTTTCATTTTACATTTTAAACCTCGTAAAATTAAATTAAAAACCAAAGGGTCAAAATTGGGTTACAACAATGGTCTTATGATCATGGTTGCAAAATTAATAATTTAACCTAGGTTGATCTGGATCAAGTTAACATTTTGTCATCTTGATTGGTTTTAGTCAAATTATATTTTTTACAGGGCTGTCTAGATTGTCTTTATATCTTTCAAGTTGAACAGGTCACATTAAATGAATTTTATTTTTTTACTAGAAATAATATTAACAATATTTAAATATTTTTTTACATTCAATAAAATTTAATTTGACTTGCTACGAATTACGAGCTAATGATTGTGGAAATTAAATCTTATCAATAAAATAATTAAAATAAAATTAACTTTAATTGTAGTTTTGATTGCAGAAATATCATTTTTATGATTTTTTTTTTATATAATTCTTAGTCTTTGTGGCAAGACACCAAGCCTCTTCTATGTAGGAGTTTCTGGATCACCTGATAATCGTCTAATAAAAAAATGTCATGACAGACTTTTGGACTAAAGTAGAGAAAAAGATGTCCTTGTCAGGGGACCGAGCCAGTCGAACCAAGTTATTAATGGAATGCAACTTCTTGACCTAACCGGCGAGCTTCAATATGAGCTTCGAGAAAAGCATGCCATGCAAAGCACACCATCCAAACTCAATATAAGGCAAATAGAAAAAGAGGATTATACCTGGTGTTGGTATGAAGACCAGAGCTCAATATGAAATTCTCGGATATTGATGTTGGCCCAGAGATCATAGATGATGTCTTGCCAAGCCCACTATCTAGACCCAACACGTGTTTTCCAAGGATATTGAGCCTAAGGAATTTTTTGCCATCACACCTCAAGCATGACCGGGCACTTCATGCTCTCCTAGGCCTAAGACGTGGCAAAATCCCCTACACCCATGGATAAAGGTAACATATATATATTAAAGAAATGGATAAAGGTAACATATATATTAAAGAAAGATAACATGTCAACAAAAAGACATTGTATTAAATAATACAAAGAGAATACAATTTAATCATGGTAGGTGGTCCACCGAATCTTGAATGAAACGACCTAACCAAGTGCACGAGGATCCACCGTTCTCCAAAGCCTTCCTGCTCTTTCCACTCATGTCCTTCACCTTCTCCCTCTTCTCATCGCTAAGCTCCATTAAACACCTTACTCCTCTCTCGATCTCCCCAGCACTAATGACATTTTCAGTACCATCCGAGATAAACTCTCTTCTATAATCCATTTTAATCTCCACTCCCAATCCGAGCTCAACAATTAGTTCAAAGGCATTCAGTTGTTGCTCTGCATATAATGGCCACGCGGCGATTGGAACGCCAAACCATATGCTTTCCAATATAGAGTTCCATCCGCAGTGGGAGACAAACCCTCGTACGGATGGATGGGCCAAAATATCTGTCTGTGGGGCCCAACCAATTATTTTTCCAATGTTAGCCGTCCGATCCAAAAATCCTTCAGGTAAGACATCCCGAGGATTAGTGTAATCGCTTGGAGTTGGAGGTCCCATCTTCCCTTCCGGTGGTGGTTTACGTAGAGACCACAAGAATCGATGGCCGCTCTGCTCTAGCCCACAAGCAATTTCCTTCACCTGATCCACTCCGAAACTCCCCATGCTGCCGAAGCATAGATACACTACTGAGGACAGGGGCTGATCATCAAGCCATTGCTTGATGTCTTTGCGTTTATCAAACTCCTCATCACGATCACCATCGCTATTAAGGTTTAAAATGGGACCCACTGGATATACCGGAGGGGTATTACCTTTAGAAAAGGAGTCGATCGCATGAGATTCCAGCTCTTCAAATGTGTTTATTAGAATACCCTTAGTTTCTCTAAGCCTTCTAGCTTGACTGAGCATATGTGGCACCCACTCTTTGTTAAGCATAACAGAAGGCAAGACCTTAGCTGGAAGAGGATTTGCCAAACACGGCATGACCAACTCAACATCCGAGCCCTTGTACTCAGTAGGGTCAACTTTCCGCTCATCGTGAAGAGCCTGAACATAAAATTGAAGGCCAAGAAAAGCTGCACCTGACGTAAGGAAAATATATGATGGAACACCAAATTCATTGGCCACATCTATCATAGATGTACAAAACATATCAAGAACAAACCCAGCAAGAGGAGGCGAGTCAGGGCTTGACTCGGACTGACTCACAAGCTTAAAGACTTCTTCTCTGACATGGGGTATCTGGGCTTCAATCAAAGAAAAGAGAAACTTCCTGGGTTGGTTTGGATCAGGATCATCTTGAGGCAAGTCAATGAAGCGGATACGATTACAGGATGTACTCACTGAATTTATAAACCTATCAATCTTGGGGTCAGGACGTAGTTTCATGATGAGGAAGGTGATTGAAAGCCTCTCATCACGGTCTACAAGAAGCTTTGCTACCTCTACTGTGGATCCGAGGTGGCTTATACCTGGTGTTGGTATGAAGACCAGCTCAGCTTTCTTCATTCTGCTACTGAGCTCTCTTTTTTCCCTTTATTTGCTAGAGAATTTTAAGGTGGGATTGCATGTAAAAGACTGATTTTCATATCCTTTTTAAGGACCACTAATTGTGGCTATAAGTAAGTGGGCTTGAGATTTGCAGTATATTGTTCAAAAATATCTACGTGCAGGACAAGAATAAGAGTGAGGTCATGGCTTTGCTGTGATTGTGGACTGCTTTTACAATTCGTCAAGAAGACCCCCCCCCCAAAAAAAAAAAAAAGATGCCGTCCCCGTCAGAAATTTAAATTGAGATCTCTTTTATGAAATTCAAAGTAGAAGACAACGTTTTTTACTACATATTATGGGCTGAATTTTCTATGCTTATATATATTAACTTGAAACTTGTCCAAGATGAAATTTAAAATCATTATTTTTTAAAATTAATTTATCAAGTTAAATCAAGTTTAACCATTAAATTTCTAATTTTATCTTCTTTCGAGTGCACCTTCAAGCCCTTGATCACTTTAGGTAATTCGTTTTTTAACATTAACTCTTTTTTCGTGCGTTTTCAAGCCCTCACCTCATGGGTAGTGTGTTTTCTAACCATACCTCCCTTCGAGTGCGCCTTTGAGCCCTCACCTCATGGGTAGTGTGTTTTCTAATCCCACCTCCTTTTGAGTGCGCTTTAGAGCCCTCAACCACCTTAGGTAGAGCGTTTTCTAACCTTACCTTTTTTTTAGTGCGCCTTCGAGCCCTCACCTCATGGGTAATGTGTTTTCTAACCTTACTTCTTTTTGAGTGCGCCTTAGAGCCCTCGACCACCTTGGGTAGTGTGTTTTCTAACCCTGCCTCTTTTCGAGTGCGTCTTCGAGCCCTAACCTTATGGGTAATGCGTTTTCTAACCTTACCTCTTTTCGAGTGCGTCTTAGAGCCCTCGACCACCTTAGGTAGTGCGTTTTCTAACCTTACCTCTTTTTAAGTGTGCCTTCGAGCCCTCACCTCATGGGTAGTGTGTTTTCTAACCCTACCTCTTAAGTGCGTTTTAGAGCCCTCGATTATCTTAGATAGTGCGTTTCCTAACCTTACATCTTTTTTAGTGCGTCTTAGAGCCCTCGACCTCCTTGAGGTAGTGTGTTTTCTAACCCTGCATCCTTTCGAGTGTGCCTTAGAGCCCTTGACCACCTTAGAGCCCTCGATCATTTTAGGTAGTGCGTTTCCTAACCTTACCTCTTTTTGAGTGCGCCTTAGAGCCCTTGACTACCTTTAGGTAGTGTGTTTTCTAACCCTGCCTCCTTTCGAGTGTGCCTTTAAGCCCTCACCTCTCAGGGAGTGTGTTTTCTAACCCTATCTCCTATCGAGTGTGCCTTTCAGCCCTCGTTCCCCTTCGGGTCCTATCTATTTTCGAACGCTCCTTTGAGCTTCCATCTCTTGAATAATGCACCTTCGAGCCCTATCATGTCGTCTCTTTAAGACATTTCACCTAGGTAAGTCACCCACCATAATCAGACCTCTTTGAAAACTCTTTTCATCTTCTATTTGGGCCGGTTGCCCATTACAATGAAACCATTTTTGAGAAATCCTCGCATTTCTCACCTCCTTCAAAAAATTTTCATCTAGGCAGATCGCCCATTGCAATAAGACCACTTTGAAAAATCTCCGCATTCTCACCACTTTAAAAACTCTTTTCACTTTCCACTTGGGCAGGTCGAAGACTACTTTGAAAAATCTCTGTATTTTTCACCAATTTGAAAAATCTTGTATTTTTCATCTGGGTAGGTCACCTGTTACAATAAGACCACCTCAAAAAACTATTTTTCAATTTTCTCTTGGTAGGTCACTCATGACAATTCAACCATTTCCAAAATCTCTGAATTTTCAAAAGAAAAATCTTCCAGTTTTTACTCTGAGTGCGCTTTCTAGCCCTCAAAGGATTCATCATTTCTCAATATGATGAATCAATCATCTCTCATTCTTCTTTTTCTTCTTTACAACGCTTACTATTTAAAGTCTCTTACGCGACTTTCTATCGTAAGCATTGTAAAGAGAGGGGCAACTGTCATAACCCAATTCTGGGTTATTCCCCAAAATTCACATTTTTTCAAAATAAAAATCAAAAAAATAAAATAAAGGCTGGCAACGTGGAGAAAGCAGGCCGGGGAATCAAGCTGTAATTTTTTGGAGGAAATTCAAGACCTTATTGTACCCCATTATGCCCAAAAATGGACAAAAAAGTAAATTCAAGGTCAAATTAAATAATTATTGGACCAATTTGCATAAAAAATAAGTCCAATGACATGATTAAATTTTTAATAGGCCAATTTAATTTAATCATGGGCCAAATTAAATTTTATTTATGTTTAAGAATTAATTTGGGTCCCATTAAAGGAATTAAGTGCAAGGATTTAATTATACTTTAAATGGGTCAAATTAATTTTATTTTGGGCTTAATTTAGAATATTATAATTTTAAGAGATCAAATTTAATTTTTACCAAGTTAATTGATTGAAATTAGGGGTCAAATTGTAAGAAAATTGAAGTTTTAGGGCCAATTAGGGGTTAAATTGAAGAAATTAGCAGCCAAGGGCCAATATGCAAAAGGTGCGAAACTTTAGGGGCTTAATTGAAAAAATCAGGGGGATTGAAGAAATTGAAAGTTTAATGGTCAATTAGGAGTTAATTTGCATAAATCCAAGACCAAGGGCCATATTGTAAAAGACACGTAACTTCGGGGTTCCAATTGAAGTTCATTAGGGACCTAATTGCATTAAATTAAAAGTTTAGAGTCAAATAGGAATTCAATTGAAACCAATTGAAAGAGGGAGGACTAATTTGAAAATCTGTTAAAAACCCTAATTCGATCCAAAACGGCGCCGTTTTGCATTAAAAAAAGAAGAGGACCAGACGACGCGTCATCTGGTAACTGTTCATTGTCTTCTTCTTTTACCCGAAAGAAACTGCTTTGGAGCCTTATTTGCAGGTGCATTTAATGCTTGTTTTCTCCATCAAATCGAACAAACTTGCACGAAATGGATCCCCTGCAGTTCCTCCACAACCTCATGTGAACGTTTCAGGATGAATGACAACACGACGACACTGGCGACGGCGTGAAGAGGTTAACTCAAGCAACCTTTTCCTCCAGATTTGACAACTCAGGGAGGCTACTTTGAACCAACGGTTGGGATCCTTACCAACCAAATCAAAGGCCAAAATTTTTCACCGGTGTGGACGAGATTACTCTCTTCCACCGCCTATAAATAGAGGCTACGTTGATGACCTGAGAGAGTAGAAAATCGAGTCCAAAAATCAGAAAAAATCAGCCTCCTCCCAAGTTTTTTCTGCAGCAAGTCTCTCTCTCCACGCTCTCTCTCCACCATGTTCTCAGTGACTCCAAGCCACGCTGCCACCAGCTCGTCTTCCACCCTCTCCACCACACTTATCCCTCTCTGCCGAAAGCTCCTTCTTTTTCCTCCACGGCGGCAGCAGCCAATCAAGACTACCATTTTTGTTTTCTTCCTTCTCCAGTATCGGTAGCAGCAGCACCAACTCCTCCACAGATGCCGCCACCAGCTTTAGGGAGACTACCCAGACCACCTCCAACCTCACGCCAGGCAGTGACAACAACTTCTTCTCCTCTGCAAGGTTGCCTCTCGCTTTGCTCCGCCATCTGCAACAGTGAAGTTGCATGCATAACATGAACTTACTGTTCACGTTCTCCAATTAAAATATCATATTATATTATATATTTTTAAAAAAAATCCAAAAAAATTCAAAAATGATTTAAAAAAATTTGTGATGTTCTCAAATATTTTTCTATCCATTTTGCACAATATCAGGTTATATATTTGCATTAGAAAATACAAATCTGGTATTAAAATACCTGGTTTTTCTCCAAAATATTTCAAAAAAAATTCAAAACATTTTCAAAAAGAAAAAATATTTTGTTGCATACGGCCAAATCTTAAAATTTTTTCAAGCATATTTTTCATAAAAAACAAAAATTGCATCTTTTTCATGTTTTAAAAAAAAATCCAATGAAGGATATCATAACCGGTTTATATTATCCATTAAGATTTGGCCAACATGTCATTTTTTTAGGGGTCTAGATATAGACTTTAATATTTGTGGGGTGTAAAATTACACGATAATGTACACCCTCGAGTATTAAAGATACAAGATGTAAATAAATGCGATGCTAATATTCAGACTTTAGAACGGTTAGGATTTAACCCAATAAGGTAGAGACTTTCTCATAAAGAGAGATCTGCCTTAAGCCTTAGAAAAGACCAACGAATAGAAACCCGACTTAGAAAAACAATCAAACAACAATGCAGCTTACCTTAGGTAGGGTGCACTGGGGGTGATGCGTCTTCCCCTTGCACAACCAGTTCCTTACTCAGACTCTCGCAGACCATAGGTTTCTAGTGACCATAATACTAGGTGGCGACTCCTGAACCTTAATTATAATTTTATGATTAAATCCAAAAAATCTTCCCAACACACAACGCCCCTCACACTAGGAGGCATGATAGAGAGCCTCTATCATTGCCAGACGACGTCGCGCCGCACTCGCGCACCCCGCGACACTAATATCCTTTTTAAAGGCACTGTCTGTGACTATAATTAAGTGGACTTGAGATTGGCAATATATTGTTCAAAAATATAAACGTGCAGGACAAGAATAAGAGTGAGGTCATGGCTTTGCTGTGCTTGTGGGACTGCTTTTACGATTCGTCAAGAAGACCCAAAAAAATGCGATGCCGTCCCTGTCAGAAATTTAAATTTAGATCTCTTTTATGAAATTCAACTATACTTCTCTGTACAAAAATACAATTGATGCCCTTTTGGTTATGCGTATAGAGGAAGTCGTGTATAGGATATAATACAGCTCAAACGATCCAATAGAAATGGAGACAAGCAGAGTCTGATAGCTACTTCCTCAAGTCATTCGGGCACACACAATTCCTTAGGGAAACCATTTTCCCAACAAAGATCAACTAAGATTATATAGTGAGGAAAGAGGACCAAATTGATCATCTTGTGAGAAGAGTTAATCTTCTATATTTCGATGGTAAAATTCATTAAGAGAAATAGTCTTAATATAGTAATTTTCTTTTTTTTAAATATATTAAAATAAAAAAATATTTTAATATAAAATAACGTAGGAAGGAATGGTATTCTCCTTTCTGATGGAGATACATCCTGATTTTGTAAATTAAAATAATACATGATCTTCAATAAAAACTACTTGTTATTCAAAGACATTATTTTCTTAATTTGTAAATGCAGGATGAGTTTTTTTTTTTTTTAATTTGCAAGAACAGTATCTTCTTCAAGACAAAGAAATCTATAAAATTTGTTTTTAAACATACTTGAAAATAAAACGAAAAGGAGAAGATTGTATGGAGAAAACAACTATGAAGTATTTCGATTTAGGGGTACGTGTTTTTCATTAATTGCTTTATATACTTCTCAGTACAAAAATACAATTGATGCCCTTTTGGTTATGCGTATACAGGAAGTCCTGTATAGGGTATAATACAGCTCAAACGATCCAATAGCAATGGAGACAAGCAGAGTCGCTCTGATAGCTACTTCCTCAAGTCATTCGGGTACACACAATTCCTTGGGGAATTCAGTTTCCAAACAAAGATCAAATAAAATTATATGTGGAGGAAAGAGGACCAAATTGATCATCTTTTGAGAAGAGTTATTCTTCTATATTTAGATGATGGTCAAATTTATTAAGAGAAATAGTCTTCTATTAAAGTCTTCATTTTCCAAGGATAAAATTCAAATTTTCTAAAAGAAAGGTACCAAATATGCGAGATTATTAACTTGGAGGGGCCAGAGTTCTTAAATTTAGGGGGCAAATGGCAACCTCCCGATTTGTCCTTAATGGGCTGGCTGCTTTCATTGATTGTGGTTTTTTGACACTTGTGTTCGTGATTGGTATTTTAGTATTTTTTTTAAATATATTAAAATAATATATATTTTTTAAAGAAAATTTAAATTTATTTTTTAATAGTAATACATTAAAACAATTAAAAAATATAAAAAATTAATTTTAAATTATTACCAAACAATGTTTTAACCACATTCCTAAATATTATAAAAGTCCTTTTATACAGTACAAAACCCTTGAAACCACTAGATGATAAGATAATTAATAAAGAGATAACGCCATGTTATTTTTACATCTTAAAAGTAATTTTTTTAAAAAAATAAAAGAGGTTAGAAAACGCATTATTCAAGGTGGTTGAGGGCTCTAAAGCGCACTTAAAAGAAGGTTTGGTTAGAAAACGCACGACTCAAGATGGTTGAGGGCTCGAAGACGTACTCGAAGGCAAAAATATAGGCTTGTAAAGCGCAAAACCTAATATGGTGGAGAGCTTGAAAGCATGCTCAAATTGAAAGACGTAGGGCTGTAAAGTGCAAAACCTAAGATGGTGGAGGGCTCGAAGGCATGCTCAAAAGAAAAAAAAAAGGTAGGGCTGTAAAGCGTACTAGCTGAATGATGAGGGCTCAACGGCGCACTCAAAAAGAGGTGATGGTGAGACACCAATCTGTCAAATGATGGAAGCAATGCATCATGATTTATACTTACCTGAGAAATGTATGTCTCCTTTTCTTATGGAGTTTTTCTTTTCTCAAAAGTATGAGTCTTTGATAGTAAGTTTTGATGACTCTTTGCTTTTGCTTACTAGAGTCATATCTTGTGATCTTGACCTCTAGGAGGGGTATCACATCAGCATATTTCTTTGCCCCAAAACCTTTATCTAAATGGTTGCCAGCTCTGCCCAGCATTTCTATTTCTTAGAAAAAGAAATCAAAGAGCCAATCTTATTATGTGTTTGTCAGATTGCCCCTTAGCTTGATCATGTTCTCAAGTGTTCAGGTTTCTTTAGGGACAAGGCTGTGTGAAAGAGAAGTTGTTTTCACAATGAACTATTGGAATTTCAAAGCCATTAAAAAAAATCATTTTGATGTTTGTTTAAAACAAACTTGTCTTGGAAATTTAATCGATTCTCATAGATAGGTTTGCATCAGTGTTAAAAATTTTTGTTTTGCTTTTTGGTGGAGTGAAATGTTGTTTTATTGGTCAAAATATCCAATCCGAGGGTTTCAAAGAACCCTCTTGAATATGTTTTTCAAAATAAAAGCATTCAGAAAATTATAATTCCAAATAAATTTTTCGTTCACATAATATACTTTATATTTTTGTATTATATAAGATCCAACAGGTAGTTGCATTTACTGTTTGCTGGGCTCTTTCAAAACGCGTGGGAGTGGATACAGACATATTTTTTTTGCAAAAAATTAATATTTTTTGTATGTTTTAGATCGTTTTGATGTACTGATCTCAAAAATAATTTAAAAAAAATAAAAAACATCGTCTTAATGCATTTCAGCATAAAAAATTCTTTTAAAAAAAACCACAACCATACTTCCAAACAACCTCTAAAACACGTTGTATTAAATAACACGAAGATCCACCGTATCTTGAATAAAACGACCTAACCAAGTGAACGAGGATCCACCGTTCTGAAAAGCCTTCCTGCTCTTTCCACTCATCTCCTTCAACTTCTCCCTCTTCTCATCGCAAAGCTCCATGAAACACCTTACTCCTCTCTCGATCTCCCCGGCACTAATGACATTTTCACCACCATCCCAGTTAAATTCTCTTCTATAATCCATTTTAATTTCCACTCCCAATCCGAGCTCAACAATTAACATAAAAGCATTAAGTTGTTGCTCTGCATATAATGGCCATGTTGCAATTGGAACGCCAAACCATATGCTTTCCAATATAGAGTTCCATCCACAGTGCGATACAAACCCTCCTACAGATGGATGGGCCAAAATATCTGTTTGTGGGGCCCATCCAATTATTTTTCCTGTGTTAGCCGTTCGATCCAAAAACCCTTCGGGTAAGACATCCCGAGGATTAGTGTAATCGCTTGGAAGAAGTTCCATCTCGCCTTTCGGTGGTGGTTTACGTAGAGACCACAAGAATCGATGCCCACTCTGCTCTAGCCCGCAAGCAATTTCCTTCACTTGATCCGCACCGAAACTCCCCATGCTTCCGAAGCATAGATACACTACCGAGGATAGAGGCTGATCATCGAGCCATTGCTTGATGTCTTTGTATTTATCAGACTCCTCGTCACAATCATGATCATCATCTCTATTAAGGTTTAAAATGGGACCCACTGGATATATCGGAGGGGTATTACCCTTGGCCTTAGAAAAGGAGTCAATCGCATGAGATTCCAGCTCTTCAAATGTGTTTATTATAATACCCTTACTTTCTCTAAACCTTCTAGCTAGACCGAGGAAAAATGGCAGCCACTCTTTGTCCAGCATAAAAGAAGGCAAGACCTTAACTGGAAGAGGATTTGCCAAACACGGCATGACCAACTCAGCATCCGAGCCCTTGAACTCAGTAGGGTCAACTTTCTGCTCATCGTGAAGAGCCTGAACATAAAATTGAAGGCCAAGAGAAGCTGCACCTGACGCAAGGAAAATATATGAGGGAACACCAAATTCATTGGCCACATCTATCATTGGCGTACAAAACATATAGAGAACGAACCCAGAAAGTGTAGGCGAGTCAGGGCTCGACTCGGACTGACTCACAAGCTTAGATCCAATAGGTAGTTGCATTTACTTTCTGCTGGACTCTTTCAAAACGCGTGGGAGTGGACAAAGACATATTGCATTGTAGACGACATTATAGACATAGATTGCTTTTACCGTGGACAATAATGCAACACCTTAAGGGGAGTTCCTCAGCTTTGTTTTTGGTCAAAAATTGTGGCTGAGGGCGTTACCTTCTCTGTAAAAAGTTGTTGGGTCTGGCTTGGCAGCTGGGCCCAACGCTATTGGGTCGGGCTGACAAGCCAGGTTCAAAACACTTCCAAAAAGTGCCAAAAAAGAGGTTGGTTTTGGATTGGGTTTGCCAGGGAAATTGAACCTAATATTCTTTTTCTATATTCTAAAAAAATTAGGTGATGATAAAGTTTTTTTTAGTTTTAGGTTGGGTTCAATTTTTTTATTAAACCATGTTTGTTTTTGTTTTTCAACACTGCTTTGAAATTTTTTTGATAATTTTTTATTTCAAATTATTATTTTTCTTTAATTCATATTGAGATGTTTTTGTATTAATTTGATGTGATTAGATAAAAGTTTGTTTTTAATAAATAAAAAAATATTATCTTCCAATTTTATTTTTTTTCCTCTTGAATTTTCTTTTCTTTTCTCTTATTGATTTATTTTCATACTGTAAAGAGAAAATAAATTAATGTGACTTTTTTTTACATTATACAAACTTTGGGTGATGATAATTTTTTTTTCATTTCAGGTTGAGTTAAATTTTCTTATTAAAACATGTTTATTAAATATCTTAGTCGAATTTATTTTTTCAATATTGAGCTGATTGAGAATTTAGCTTTAGCTTTCCCCACATGTTTTGTTTTTCCATTTTTTTCTCCTTTTTTGTTTTTTTTTCAAAAATTGTCTTTTTTTTCAGAATTGTTTTTATTGATGTTTTTTTTTTACTATTGAACTGGTTGGGAATTTATTTTTTTAGTTTTTTTCTTTAAAACACTGTGGATTGCTACAGTGTTTCTCAACATGGTTTTTTTTAATGATTTTTTTTGTTTTTTTCTTAGAATTATCTTTGTGGATTTTATTTTTTTCATATTGAGCTGGTTGAAAATTACAACTGTAGATTTTCTCATGAAACACTATAGATTGCTATAATTTTTCCCTGCATGGTTTTTTTTTCCTTTCGTTTTTTTGTGATATTTTCCTAAATTTTCTTTGTTGATTTTATTTTTTTAATATTGAGCTGATTGAGAATTACAATTGTATATTTCCTCACAAAACACTATAGTTTGCTCTGATGTTTTCCTAAATGATTTTAATATTGAGCTTATTGAGAATTTAGCTTTAACTTTCCCCACATGTTCTTTTTTCTCAAAAATTATCTTCTTCTTCTTTTCATTTTTTGTGTTGTTTTTTTCAGAATTGTTTTTGTCGATTTTAATTTTTTAATATTGAGCTGGTTTAGAAGTTAGCTTCGTAGATTTTTTCTTTAAAACATTGTGGATTACTACAGTGTTCCCCCATGATTTTTTTAAAAATTATCTTTTATTAATTTTATTATTTTTAATTTTGAGTTGGTTGAGAATTACAACTTTAGATTTCCTCATGAAACACTATAGATTGCTACAGTGTTTCGCAACTTGGTTTTTTTTTATGATTTTTTCAAAATTATCTTTGTTGATTTTTTTTTTTAATATTAAGCTGGTTAAGAATCTTTATAGCTTTTTCCTTAAAAATATTGTGAATTACAACAATTTTTCTGCATATAATATTTTTTTTTATATATAATTTTTTCTATAAATCCATGACAACGCACAACATGTCACAAGCCCACGATGTCGCGCGGGCATAGCATCTAACAGGGCTGAGCATTTCTGGTTCGGTCCAATTTTGAACCAAAATAAACAACCAAAACGAAATTTTTTTTTTAATTTTTTGAACGGAACCGAACCGAAAACCGGTTCAAACTGATTAATTTCAGTTTGGTTCGATTCGGTTTTTTTTCCTTCCAAATCGGTTCAAACCCAATTGTCCTCTCTACTTCTCCTGCAATCTCATACAACAGATCCCAAGTTGCTAGAGGTGAAGACCCATTCGGGCTTCCACTGCTAAATCCTTGTCTACAACTGCACCCAACCTTGCAAATCAGGCAAAAAACCCAAGACCCGAATATTAGCCCCAGAAAACATAATCACAAAAACCAGAGCAGGTTGTCCTACTTTAAAAAGAAACAAAAAGGAAGCAATACCTTAAGTCTTTTCGGTGCTGCAAGGGAGGTTGTTTCTCTTGAAATCATCTTCAAGGGTGGAGTGGGCTATTTGATGAGTTAACTCAGCCAAGTATTCTTCTTCATCACTCTCTGTCTCAGTAGAGCCAACGATGACCAACTTGTTTTGCTTTGATTTTTCACCGGCCAGAGAGTGAAGGGAGAGAGATGTAGAGAAGGGAGGGGAGGGGAGGGGGGAGAGTAAAGTGAGAGTGAAATGAGAGAGATGTAGAGAGGAGGGGGGCGGCGGCTGATGGCTTAATGTTATTCTAGGGTTAGAAAAGATTGTATTTATACTTGCTTTTTTTTTAAGTGATGGCTGGTTAAATCGGTTCGATTCGTTTCAATCAGTTTCAGACTTTAGAAATCGAAACCGAACCGAACCGAATCAGAATTTTTTTGTGATTTTTTAATCAGTTAATTTGGTTTTTTTTGTTCGGTTTTTTGGTTATTTTTCCGGTTTTCTAGGTTTATCGATTTTTTTGCTCACCTCTAACATCTAAGTATCAACTAAGAGAACAACCACGTTCTCAAAAAAAATTATTTTTTTGTAAAAATTTAATATTTTTTATATGTTTTGAATTATTTTAATGTGCTGATTTTAAAAATTATTTTTAAAATATAAAAAATATTATTTTAATACATTTCAATAAAAAAAATATTTAAAATATAATAACAATCACAGTTTCAAACAATTTCTAAAAGACGTTTTATTAAATAACACGAAGAGAGTACAGTTTAATCATGGCAGGTGGTCCACCGTATCTTGAATAAAACGACCTAACCAAGTGAACGAGGATCCACCGTTCTGCAAAGCTTTCCTGCTCTTTCCACTCATCTCCTTCAACTTCTCCCTCTTCTCATCGCAAAGCTCCATTAAACACCTTACTCCTCTCTCGATCTCCCCGGCACTAATGACATTTTCACTACCATCCCAGTTAAATTCTCTTCTATAATCCATTTTAATTTCCACTCCCAATCCGAGCTCAACAATTAACATAAAAGCATTAAGTTGTTGCTCTGCATATAATGGCCATGTTGCAATTGGAACGCCAAACCATATGCTTTCCAATATAGAGTTCCATCCACAGTGCGATACAAACCCTCCTACAGATGGATGGGCCAAAATATCTGTTTGTGGGGCCCATCCAATTATTTTTCCTATGTTAGCCGTTCGATCCAAAAACCCTTCGGGTAAGATATCCCGAGGATTAGTGTGATCGCTTGGATGAAGTTCCATCTCGCCTTTCGGTGGTGGTTTACGTAGAGACCACAAGAATCGATGCCCACTCTGCTCTAGCCCGCAAGCAATTTCCTTCACTTGAACCGCACCGAAACTCCCCATGCTTCCGAAGCATAGATACACTACCGAGGATAGAGGCTGCTCATCGAGCCATTGCTTGATGTCTTTGTATTTATCAGACTCCTCGTCACAATCATGATCATCATCTCTATTAAGGTTTAAAATGGGACCCACTGGATATACCGGAGGGGTATTACCCTTGACCTTAGAAAAGGAGTCAATCGCATGAGATTCCAGCTCTTCAAATGTGTTTATTATAATACCCTTACTTTCTCTAAACCTTCTAGCTAGACCGAGGAAAAGTGGCAGCCACTCTTTGTCGAGCATAAAAAAAGGCAAGACCTTAGCTGGAAGAGGATTTGCCAAACACGGCATGACCAACTCAGCATCCGAGCCCTTGAACTCAGTAGGGTCAACTTTCTGCTCATCGTGAAGAGCCTGAACATAAAATTGAAGGCCAAGAGAAGCTGCACCTGACGCAAGGAAAATATATGAGGGAACACCAAATTCATTGGCCACATCTATCATTGGTGTACAAAACATATCGAGAACAAACCCAGAAAGTGTAGGCGAGTCAGGGCTTGACTCGGACTGACTCACAAGCTTAGAGACTTCATCTTTGACATGGGGTTTCTGGGCTTCAATCAAAGAAAAGAAGATCATTTTGGGCTCGTTTGAATCAGGCTCATCTTTAGGCAAGTCAATGAAGCGGATACGAGTACAGGCTTTGCTCACTGAATTTATAAACCTATCAATCTTGGGGTCAGAACTTAGTTTCATGATGAGGAAGGTGATTGAAAGCCTCTCATCACGGTCTACAAGAAGCTTTGCTACCTCTACTGAGGATAGGAGGTGGCTAATACCTGTTGTCGGTATGAAGACCAGCTCAGCTTTCTTCATTCTGCTACAGAGCTCTTTTTTTTTTTCTTTATTTGCTAGAGGATTTCAAGGTGGGATTGCATGAAAAAGACTGATTTTCATATCCTTTTTAAAGGCCTGTGGTATAATTAAGTGGGACTTGAGATTGGCAATATATTGTTCAAAAATATAAACGTGCAGGACAAGAATAAGAGTGAGGTCATGGCTTTGCTGTGATTGTGGACTGCTTTTACAATTGGTCAAGAAGACCCAAAAAAATGCGATGCCGTCCCTGTTAGAAATTAAATTGAGATCTCTTTTATGAAATTCAACTATACTTCTCTGTACAAAAATACAATTGATGCCCTTTTGGTTATGCGTATAGAGGAAGTCGTGTATAGGATATAATACAGCTCCAACGATCCAATAGAAATGGAGACAAGCAGAGTCGCTCTGATAGCTACTTCCTCAAGTCATTCGGGCATACACAATTCCTTAGGGAAACCATTTTCCCAACAAAGATCAACTAAGATTATATAGTGAGGAAAGAGGACCAAATTGATCATCTTGTGAGAAGAGTTAATCTTCTATATTTCGATGGTAAAATTCATTAAGAGAAATAGTCTTAATATAGTAATTTTCTTTTTTTTAAATATATTAAAATAATATATTTTTAATAGTAATATATTAAACAATTAAAAAATATAAAAAATTAATTTTAAATTTTTACCGTACAGTATTTTAACCACATTCATAAACAACACTACGAAAGTCCTTTCATATAGTACAAAACCTTGAAATCTCTAGATGATAAGAAAAATAATAAAGAGATAACATTTCCCTCTAATATGCGGTTGAAGTCACTGCACTCTGCGCGAGGAATTGATGGCCAGAACATGTCCCTAAGATTCAATGAATATATCAACAATCATATTCATTTAGAGAGAGAGAGAGAGAGTGAAGCTGTACGATCTATGTCACTGCTTCGGCATCATATGTAACTCCTCGAAATTTGATTAAGGTCACTGCTACTGCATATAATAATTCCAAATTCAACTGTCGAACCATCCTTTTCATCTACGAGTATTGGAAAAGATGACAAGTATTATTTGCCTCGATTTTCAATGCCTGCTCAGTTGTCATGGCCCCTTGAAAAAAACGAAATGAAAGCAAAAACATACCGACTCTTTCACCTTGCCACTGCACGTCCTGGTCTGGTAGTGTGCCTCTGATAGTGGGCCACTACCCTCCGTGGTTTGATGCCCTGGTTTTCCTTTTCATCTACAAGGATTGGAAAAGATGACAAGTATTATTTGCCTCGATTTTCAATGCCTGCTTAGTTGTCATGTCATGGCCCCTTGAAAAAAACGAAAATTTTTATATCCATGTCCTGGGTTTAGTGATATTTTAGTGATATAATTGGAGGTAACTATGAATTGACAAGTTTTTTATTTTATTTTTAAATCAGTAGTAAATTTAAGAGAAGTTTAATATGTATAAAAATTAATGCAAAGATAAATGTATATACGAAGAAAAAATTAGAGTCTATGGCATAAGCCTGTAATAATATGGCTAGTGTTGGCTGGCTTTTATAGCTTGGAATGGCATGACTGATTTTTATGTCCTGGAATGGATAAGACTGATATTTGTATTTAATATTTATACACTCAGGTATAGAATATATTATTGATAGAGAGATTTGTGTATTAGCATCTAATTATGGTGTTTTTGGTTATTATATGATGTACGAATATTGATGAAAATATTAGCAATGAACAATGTTATTAATATAAAATATAATACTATCCTTGCATAAAAAAACTTGTTTGTATGAAAAAATATATTTGCGGTTACAATAAACTTATATATATATATATATATATATATATATATATATTAATGGTTTTAATTTAAATATTGTAGATTTAACTACTCCTATTACATCATGAAACAAATAATACCTTATATAAAATATTTTTTATTGTTCCATTAAACTATCTACAATTACATTACGTACAAAATTATCCAATAAGAACTACAGTTTCCATGACTTTTTGAGCGTGCAATAAAATTAGATAAAATATTATCAGGAATAAAATTGAGATTACAGTGCGAGTGAATTTAATTCACTCTACACTAGTTTTCCAGGGGAAAAAATATATTGTTCACATGACAATGCAAATGAATTTAATTCAATTTAAACTAGTTTTTCAAAAATAAATTACAATTCATGTGAACGTGAACAATGCGAGTGAATTTATAATTCGCTGCACTGATTTTTCAAAAACAAAAAAAACTATTCATATAAACAATGCAGAGTAGAAGAAAAAAAGCAACCAAGAGTTGCTTTGCTTTTACCTGTGTTTGAAACACGAAATGCACTAGATTTTATATGTTTGACAGTGTGGTTGTGGTTGCTTTTTAAATAACTTTTCATGCCGAAATGCATGTGAATGATGTTTTTTTTTATTTTTAAAAAATTATTTTTGATATCAACATATTAACACGATTCAAAACATATTAAATTTTAGAAAAAAAATTAAATTTTTTAGAAACGCGTTTTACACCGTGTTTTTAAATAGTTTCTCATCATGAATAAATTATGTTTTTAACTTTATTTGATAATTGTTTGGCTATGATTATTCAAACATAAAAACAATCACGCAAACAAACAAAAACAGATGGCCCTTCTTTTCTTTTGAAGTCTCGTGACATGTTCACCGACCCCACCCCCCTCCCCTGTTAATTTTATTTTATCTTTGAGCTAACAAAATCTTCTCGTGTTTTGCATTATAATGTTATTCGAGTTTTTACTACTTCTTTTCAATTTACTTGGATGGTTGGGTGAGAAAAAAAAAAAACAACGTTTTTCTCTCCTCAATTTACCTCCATAGAGACACACAAGTCGATGAAAAGGCATTGCATAATTTGCCTTGAATAAAGCTTTGGATCCTTATTTGCTTTGAATAAATCATAATCAACATCTTCTTATAACTCTGTTCTATCAAAATGAACTTGATCTTAAAACTTAATTATCTCTCATGGTGGCATGAGATAACCATTGAGCTAACTGCTCATTGGTTACGTAAATTCACAATGCGACATCGTTTGTAAATCTATTCTCATGACAACAAAGAGCAATCGTGCCATGCTATGTTGTCCATCACATCTTCAATTAGACGAGTCAATGCAGAGTATGAAGACCCATCTTCCATCAAAGCTTTCCTGCTTAGTTGACTCATCTCTTTCACCTTTTTTCTAATCTCACTTCCATTCTCCATCAGTAACATTAATCCTCTTTTTATATCATCAGAACTCACAATTTCTCCGATAGCACCTTCGATAATATGAATTCCAGAATCTATTTTAATCTCCACTCCTAACCCTAACTCAATCACGATTTCAAAAGCATTAAATTGTTGCTCTCCATACAATGGCCATGTGGCAATTGGGACACCAGACAAAATACTTTCCAAGGTAGAATTCCATCCACAATGTGATACAAATCCTCCAATAGCTTTGTGCCCCAAGATTTCCACTTGCGGAGCCCATTTAATCACCTTTCCTATCTTAACTGATCGATCTAAAAACCCTTCAGGCAAAATGTCTTGAAAATTTACATAATCACTTGGTGATTCAATCTTACCCTTGCATGGACGTTCACGCAGACACCACAAGAATCGATGTCCACATTGCTCCAATGCATATGCAATCTCTTTCACTTGATCAACGCTGAAACTTCCCCAACTCCCGAAGCACAGAAACACTACTGAGCATGGAGGCTGATCATCAAGCCATTGCATTATGTCCTTGTAGTCGTTGATTTGACTTGATCCCACATCATAGCTGTTTCCTTTACATATCACAACTGGTCCCAACGGATATACAGGAGGGATTTCACCCTTCGAGAGAGAGTTTATTGCATGCGATTCTAACTCTTTGAATGTATTTATCAAAATGCCCCTTGCGTGCTTCAACCTTCTTGCAGCACCAAGAAAAATAGGGAGAGATTCTCTGTTAAACACCAAAGAAGGCAGGAGCTTAGCAGGAAGCCTGTTCACCAAGCTTGGAATTTGCAACTCAGCATCCGAGTCTTTGTACACAGGGAGATCCGCTTTCTGCTCGTCATGAAGGGCCTGAAGATACAACATCAAGCCGATAAAAGCTGCACCTGAAGCCGAGAAAACATACCAGGGAACACCAAATTCTGCAGCCAAATCATTCATTCCCAAAACAAAAGTATCCAAAACAAACCCAGCAAGTCGAGGAGAGTCATTTGGGCTCAACTCTGACTGAGCCTTGATCTTCGAAACAAATTCTTTGACATGGTTTTTCTGAGCTTCAGCCAGAGAAGCCATCCAGCTAGCACCAGTTTTATGGACAGCGGTGTGCTCAAGACAGGGCAAGTCAACGACTCGCATGCGATTGGGTAGAGTTGATGGAAACTATAAAATTGTTAAAAACTCCTAAATTAAAAATAATAACTTTAAAATTATAAAAGAAAACTTCTACATAAAAGTCTTATATTAGGACTCTGGACACTCTTGTGGACTACTTAATCTCTATAGAATAATTACATGTTCATATACTACACTTTTTATTATTAATCTCACATTGTTATACATTATTGAGTGTGTGCGTTGTTTAGTAATGTATTAATTGTATGTGCTCTTGCTTTAATTTAAAAAAATTAATTTAATGATTTTTCAATATTTTAATATTAAAACCATTTGGAAACATCCAAACTATTTAAAAGCATTAAAAAAAGAAGAAGTCCATTTCAATATTTTTATGATTCAAATACACTTTAAAAAACACTTTGATAAATTTATCAAACAAGACCTTTATTCAAGTGATTGTAGCTAATGGGAGTACTGTCACCCATTTCAATTTGTCTGGAATTAAGTATTTGAGAATTTGTTTTTAGATGCATACAAAACTGAAGGGAAAAAAAAACTGTTTTCTAGGGAAAATACATTTATTGATTAATTGACCATGACAATCATTCTACTCATCAATTGATTCATGACATGTTTTCCGTCATATCTTCAATTAGACGACCTAATGAAGAAAATGAAGATCCTCCAGCCACCAAGGTTTTTTCACTCATTCTACTCATCTCCTTTACCTTCTTTCTGACCTCACTATCCTCTTCCATAACACTCTTTATAGCTTTCAATATATCATCACTGCTCACAATTATTTCAGTATCCCCATAAAAATCCTTCCAATATTCCATTTTAATTTCCACGGCTAATCCTAGCTCAATCACCATTTGAAAAGCATTCAATTGTTGCTCTGCATATAATGGCTAAGAGGCAACTGGAACACCAAATCTTACACTTTCTTGTGTAGAATTCCATCCACAATGTGATGCAAATCCTCCGACGGCTGAATGAGACAAGATTTCCACTTGTGGAGCCCATCCAATTACCTTCCCAATCATAGCTGTTCGATCTAAGAAACCTTCAGGTAAAATACCTTGAAAATCTTCATAATCACTCGGAGATTGCTTTATACCTTTCTGTGAAGGTTTGCGTAGAGACCATAAGAACCGATGCCCGCTATGCTCAAGTGCAATTGCAATCTCTTTCACTTGTTTCTCTTTGAAGCTTCCCCAACTTCCAAAGCATAAGAACATAACCGATGACGGAGGTTGATCATCAAGCCATTCCATGATGTCCCTATAATTGTTGCTCTCATCCGACCGCAGATCACCGCCACCTCCTACATGCTTCACAATGGGACCAACCGGGTACACGGGAGGGGTTTTACCATCTGACAGAGAGTTAATTGCATAGGATTCGAACTCTAAAAATGTATTGATCAAAATACCCCTAGCCTCAGTCAATATCCGAGCATGTTCAAGAAAAGTAGTCAGTGAGTCTTTCTCGAACACCGAGGAAGGCACAAGTTTAGCAGGAATTGGGTTCGCCAAACACGGAATTTCCAATTCATCCTCTGAGTTCTTCAACTCGGTAAGGTCAACTCCCTGCTCATCATGAAGAGCAGTAAGATGCAACATGCTGCCAATAAAAGCTGCACCTGAAGCAGAAAAAACATACCATGGAACTCCAAATTCATTAGGCACATCTTTCATCCTAGAAGCACACGTATCGAAAATTTAATCACCTTTCCTATCTTAACTGATCGATCTAAAAACCCTTCAGGCAAAATGTCTTGAAAATTTACATAATCACTTGGTGATTCAATCTTACCCTTGCATGGACGTTCAAGCAGGCACCACAAGAATCGATGTCCACATTGCTCCAATGCATATGCAATCTCTTTCACTTGATCAACGCTGAAACTTCCCCAACTCCCGAAGCACAAAAACACTACAGATCACGGAGGCTGATCATCAAGCCATTGCATTATGTCCTTGTAGTCGTTGATTTGACTTGATCCCACATCATAGCTATTTCCTTTACATCTCACAATTGGTCCCAACGGATATACAGGAGGGATTTCACCCTTCGAGAGATAGTTTATTGCATGCGATTCTAACTCTTTGAATGTATTTATCAAAATGCCCCTTGTGACATGGGGATAAAATTTTCGACAAGATTTTACTCCTAGCGCGGCAGTCTAGTCCCACACTAGACTCAGCCTTCCTCACAATTCCAACTCGTGTTTAGCCTACCACTAAGGTGTTTCACACACCCAAAGTTCTTTCCCCGAATTCTTTCACGTAATAGACAATCAATAAGAACACAAGTAAACAAATCAGAAATGCAAGCACAGTTTACAGGAAAACACTCCCAACCTTTATTAATTCCGAAACAAAGGATACACAAAACTACTTGTGTGTGCCATGCACAAATCTGCTTGCAGGCTACACCTCAATTGTTCTCTTTTATCTCAAGAGAACATGGAAGTTACATAAAAACCGTCACCCCTAGACAGATCTATACAACTGGTCAGTTCGGACCAAAATAGTAACTGCCGAAAACTGCCGAAAACTGCCCCTTGGTAACTTCCCTTGGTCTGCCACCTTACAGACCTTCAAGCTAGTTAGCTGAGCCCTCTTTGCCAACCTTGTTGTGCTACTGCATGTCTTGGACATCCCTCTATCTAAGTCTGAAATTGTGCCGAACATTCTGCCGATGTTTGCACGCACCCGTTACGCACTGCTGCCGAATCTGCCTCTGCCTATGCATGCTGCCTCTGCCCATGCATGCTGCCGATATCCTAGCAGTGTTTTCATTGGCGCGCCCTCGCGCCTAGGACTGTGACAAACCACCCCCACCTAAAGAGTCTGACGCCCTTGTCGGAATCGATGTGAGGTAATCCTGCACCTTGTCCTCGTACTGCCACAAGTCAGTATCTTTCTCCCATGAAACCTCTTCGTTTTTAGCCCATTTCACTAGAAATTCAGTCCTCCGGTTCTTTCTATGCTGCCCAAGTCTACGATGATCCATTATCCTCACAATGTCATCGTCAAATTGCTTTCGAACCGTTGGTGGAGCACGCTGTGTCTTGTTCCTAGCCGGGTCCTCCTTATCTTCGTAGTAGGGTCTCAAGTAGCTAACATGAAACGTTGGGTGAAGTTTCATGTGTTCTGGCAAGATCAGCCTGTACGCAATAGCCCCCACTTTCTCCCTAACTTCGAAAGGCCCGTCATACCTTGGTATCAACCCCCGTTGAGCCAATCCGGCTGTAATCTTCTTCCATATCTGAGGTGTTAATTTCAATAACACCTTGTCACCTACGTCAAACTCCAATGGCTTTCTCTTCAAATCAGCATACTTCTTCATCCGTTTGCTGGCCTTCCGCAAACTGTCCTGAGCTTGTTCCAACAACTCCTGCCTTTCCATCGTAAATTGGTATGCGGCTGGACTTTTTCCCCCTGATTTCTGCACCGAAATCTCCATAGGAGTTTGGGGCTGAGCCCCAGGTACCAGCTTGAAGGGACTTGCCTCCGTCGCAGATGATTTGTGGAGGTTGTAGCAAAATTGGGCACTGTCCAGCAGCTCTAGCCAATTCCGTTGTGTTGCTGTAACATAGTGTCGCAAGTACTCCTCTAACAATGCGTTGATCCTTTCTGTTTGCCCATCCGTCTGAGGATGGTTAGCCATGGAAAACTTCAGTTGTGTCGCCATCATACTAAACAAAGTTGTCCAAAACCTGCCAGTGAAACATGCATCACGGTCACTAACAATGTCTGTCGGGACCCCAAAGTATTTCACCACATTCCGATAAAACATCCTCGCTGCCACTTCGGCTGTACACACTGATGGAGCGACAATGAACATTGCACATTTGGAGAACCTATCCACAACCACCATCACTGCATTCATGTCATCTACTTTCGGAAACCCCACGATGAAATCCATCGAAACCGAAACCCATGGCTTGTTTGCAATCGGCAGTGGCTGTAGCAAGCCTGCTTCTCACTGCCGTACAGTCTTGTCTTGCTGACATATTAGACAAGTCCTTACATACAACTCCACAACCTTATCAATCTTCGGCCAATAGTATGTTTGGGACAATAAGGTAATCATCCTTTCCCTCCCTGGATGTCCTGCCCACCGCGGGTCATGTGTCTCCGACATCAACAATCTTCGCAGCTTCCCTTTTGACACGTAGACTCGACCCCCTTTGGCATATAGGAGATCATTTTCCAGTCAGTATCTTCGTATAGTCCCCTCTCGTACGAGATCAGCCATCTTTTTATAAGCTGCATCCTCCTCGGCAGCTTGGTGAAGTCTCTCTAGCATGTCCGACTCCACTTGCACAAGAGAAAAAACAGTAGCAAGCACACAACACCTGCTAAGTGCATCCGCAACTTGGTTGTGTCGCCCAGGCTTATGCTCCCACTCGAAGTCATACTCGGCCAAGAACTCTTGCCACCAAGCCTGCCACTGCAACAACTTCTTCTGTGTTTTGAAGAATGTGTTGGCCACATTATCTGTCTTCACAACAAACTTCGGCCCCAACAAGTATACCCGCCATACATCAAGACAATGGACCACTGTCGTCATTTCGTTTTCATGCGTTGAATACCGCTGCTCTGCCTCGTTGAGTTTACGACTATCAAAGGCCACTGGATGTCCCTCTTGAACCAGAACTCCTCCAATAGCCCTATCCGAAGCATCTGTGTGCACCTCAAACGGTCTCTCAAAATCAGGCAGCTTCAACACCGGCGCTGACGTAACAGCCCTCTTCAGTTTCTCGAATGCCCATTGGCACCCATCAGTCCAGTTCCACTTCCAATTCTTCTTCAACAGATCAGAAAGGGGAGCGGCCACTTTGCTGTAATCTTTGATAAACCGACGATAATACTTAGCCAATCCCAAAAAGGATCGCAAATCCGATACCGTCGCAGGGGCTGCCCATTCTACTATGGCTTGTACCTTCTTCGGATCCATCCGCACTTGGTCCATGCTTACCAAGTGTCCCAAGAACATAATCTCAGCACTTGCGAATTCACATTTTTCCCTCTTAACAAACAATTTATGTTCCCTTAGCTCGGACAAAACTCTAGAAAGATGCACTACATGCTCATTCATACTTCTACTGAACACAACAATATCATCTAGATATACAACAACAAAATCATCCAGAAACTCATACAATACATCATTCATTAAGTTGCAATACGTAGCTGGAGCATTGGTTAAGCCGAATGGCATAACCAGAAATTCATAAGACCTATACCTCGTAACACAAGTTGTCTTGTGTTCATCCCCTTCAGCAATCCTCACTTGCCAATAACCAGACCTCAAATCCAGTTTCGTAAAGATAGATGCTCCACTCAGCCTGTCCATTAAGTCCTGCACCAGCGGCACCGGATACTTGTTCTTTATCGTCACCTTGTTTAGCGCACGATAATCTACACACATGCGAAGACTACCATCAGCCTTCTTCTGGAATAGAACAGGAGCACCATATGGAGCTTTTGATGGATGCACAAACCCAGCGTCTATCAATTCCTCAAGCTGTCTCTCTCTAACTCGCCCAAGTCTCTAGGCGACATACGATATGGAGGCTACGACAGTGGTGTCGTACCTGGCACAAGTTCAATTCAGTGATCCACAGCCCTTCTTGGTGGAAGCTGTTTTGGCAACTCAAGAGGCATAACATCCCCATACTCCTCCAATACACTAGCAATGACATCTGGCACCTGGTCACTCCGTCCCGAATCCCCTCCCATTGCTACTGCCACATATACTTCGTTACCCTTCCTCAAGGCTTTACTGATTGCGATGGCCGAAATCATGCTACTACTGCCCTTCTTGCTCTCGGCCGCCGAATCTTTGTAACAAGGCACAAAACTGGGGCATGTCTCACTAGCAATCAAAATCCCACCCAAATACGACATCAAAGCAATCTTAGCCTTTTTCAAGAAGTCTAGGCCAAGAATTAAATCGAAATCGTCAAGGGTCACCACCAGCAAATCATGTTTCCCCTGCCACTTTTCCAATGTCAGAGGCACCCCATAAGCAGTCCCCATTATCCGCTGCGCCTTAGCATTCACTGCCTTCATTGTCGTCTGACTAGTGCTCAGCCCAACCCCAGCTGCGTCACCAACCTGTCAGCCACAAATGTGTTCGTTGCACCCGAATCTAACATGGCATTGATTTCCACGTCGTTCACTCTAATCTTCATATACATTCGAGTGTCCACAGCACCCAACTTACCCTGTCGCAAAACATCCAGACACACAAAATCAGTGTCGTTAGGGCTGGATTCGTCCACCGAATCCTCCACCGCAACCAAACAGTTCAACACACGGGACAAGAACAGTTCCATCTCCCGTCACTGTCTTGAAATCGACCAAGCTGTTTGCGGCAGTGATGGCAAAGGACAAGTCTTTCACCTTCTGCCTACGTAATTCTGCCTGCGCCCAAGGTTGTATACCGGACATAAAATTGAAAAGCCTATTTTCTTCGAACATGTTCTCTATGTCCAATATCAAAGAACTGAATTCTTTGACATAATCCCTCAACGATCGGTCCTGCTTCAGCTTCTTCAAATCTTCCCTCGCCAGCCAGGATGTGTTGTTCGGCAAGAACTGTTCCTTCAATTCTTGTTTCAACCGATCCCAAGTCTCAATCTTGGGGCGTCCAGCATTCAAATCTTCTTTGATCCGAGTCCTCCACCACAACTTTGCATCCCCTGACAAATACATTGCTGTGATGTTAACCTGTTCGTCAGCCCTAATCTAGGCCACACCGAAATACTGCTCCATGTCCCAAAGGAAATTTTCCAACTCCTTGGAATTTCTTGCACCACCGAACGACTTTGGCTCAGGCACTCTCAGTTTGGATGAACCACCACTCCCAGGGATGTTCACTATTGCCTTCTTCAGAACAGCGATCTCGCCCTCAAGATCTTTGAACTTACGACTCACATCTACCGCAAAGTCCACATACTGCCCCGCAACCCTCTTAGCCATTTCTACTGCGTATGCAAGTTTTTCGTTCATGGACTGCTCTTTGTTTTCAGCCACAAGGCCGAGAACAGTTTTGAGATGAGAGAGTCTCTCTCAAATCGACTCCATGTTGCCTGCTGGCATTTTTCGTGGGGGGCGCGACGTCGTCTGGCGACGGCGGAGGCTCATATCATGCCTCCTAATGAGGTGTTGTGTGTTGAAAATGGTTTTTAATAATAGAATTATGATTAATGTTTAGGAGTCGCCACCTAGTATTATGGTCACTAGGAACCTATGGTCTGCGAGAGTCTAGGTAAGGGACTGGTTGTGCAAGGGGAAGACACATCACCCCCAGTGCACCCTACCTAAGGTAAGCTGCATTGTTGTTTGATTGTTTTTTCTAAGTTGGGTTTCTCTTGGTTGGTCTTTTCTATGGTTCAAGGCATATCTCTCTTCATGAGAGAGTTTCTACCTTATCAGGTTAAATTCTAACCGTTCTAAAGTCTGACTATTAGCATCGCATTTCTACACTTTGTATCTTTAATACATGAGGGTGTATTTTATCGTGTAATTTTACACCCAGCCAATATTAAAGTCTACATCTAGATTCTAAAAAAGGATTGGGAAATGATTTTTGACATATTGGCCAAATCCTAATGGATAATCATAAACTGGTTACGATATCCATTTTTGAATTTTTTAAACATGAAAAAGATGCAATTTTTGTTTGAAAAATATGCTTGGAAAAATTTTAGGATTTGGCCGTATGCAATAAAATATTTTTTCTTTTTGCAAATGTTTTGAAATTTTTTTTTTAAATATTTCCGACAAAACCAGATAATTTAATACCGGATTTGTATTTTACAGTGTAAATATACAACCCGATATTATGCAAAATGGATAGAAAAATATTTGAGAAAATCATGATTTTTTTTCAATGATTTTTGAAAAATTTTGGATTTTTTTCAAAAAAAACATTTGGGGCCTAGGCTAGACCATTGACCATTTGGGCTGGGCCAAAACTGGCCCAGCCCAATAACAAAGTTAATTATTCTGCCGCTGCATGCAAAAATGAATTCTGCATGCAGCGGCCTCGACGAAGAAGAAGGAGGCGACGCAGGGAGGAGAACCACCTGAGGTGGTGAGGGTCTGCGGTCGTGCTGGGGATGTCTGTCCGGCGGCTCAGGGGACTTCGGCTGAGGTGACGGTGGCCGGTGGCAGTGGAAGCAGAGAAGAAGAAGAAGAAGAAGTTGCAGAGGAGAGAGAAACGCTGGAAGGAGAAGAGGAAGAAGGCCACGGTGAATGCTTGGTGGCCGGTTGGTGGTAGAAACGGTGGCTGAGATTAGTGGCGGCCGAAGGTGTGGCTGAGAAGGAGAAAGCAGAAAATGATGAAAAACAAGGGAGAAAGGCTGATTTTTTGTCAACTTTGCACTCGATTTGTTTCTTGCTCCGAATATGAAATTTGCTCCTATTTATAGGCGGTGGAAGAGGGTAACTTGTCTTCACGAGGGAAAATTTTTTAGCCCTTTATTCTGTTGGGAAGGATCCCAACCGTTGGTTCAAAGTAGCCTCCCTGCGTTGTCAAATCTGTAGGAAAAGGCTGCCTGAGTTGACCTCTTCACGCGGTAGCCGGCGTCGCTGTGCTGTCATTCATCCTGAACCGTTCACATAGGGTTGTAGACGAACTGCAGGGGATCCTTTACGTGCAAGTTTTGTTCTATTTTATGGAGAAAACAAGCATTAAATGCACCTGCAAACAAGGCTCCAACGCAGTTTCTTTTGGGTAAAACGGGAAAGACAATGAACAGTGACTGAATTAGGGATTTAATCTGATTTTCAATTCAGTCCTCCGGCTTTCAATTTCTTGCAATTGAACCCCTAATTGACCATAAACTTTGGATTTAATGCAATTAAGCCCCTGATGAACTACAATTGCAGCCCCGAAATTACGCGCCTTTTACAATATGGTCCTTGGTCTCGGATTTTGTCAATTTAACCCCTAATTGACCATTAAACTTTCAATTTCACCCCC
Organism: Populus deltoides; assembly: GCA_015852605.2. NCBI lineage: Eukaryota > Viridiplantae > Streptophyta > Magnoliopsida > Malpighiales > Salicaceae > Populus > Populus deltoides. The sequence continues at coordinate 15,445,541 of CM027585.2, forward strand.
GGTTTTTGTCAATTGAATCCTCATAGTTTGCCGCCTATTGCAGAATGGTCCTTGGCCTCGGATTTGTTCAATTTAGCCCCTAATTGACCCCAAAACTTCAATTTTTTTGCAATTTGGCCCCTAATTTCAATCAATTAACTTGGTAAAAATTAAATTTGGTCTCTTAAAATTCCAATCTTCTCAATTAAGCCCAAATTAGGCTCCCAAACTTAATTTTTCACCAATTCAGCCCCAAATAAAATTAATTTGACCCATTTAAAGTATAATTAAGTCCTTGTACTTAATTAAATCCTTCAATTGGACTCAAATTAATTCTTAAACATAATTAAAATTTAATTTGGCCCATGATTAAATCAAATTGGCCTATTAAAAATGTAATTATGTCATTGGACTTAATTTTTATGCAAATTCGTCCAATAATAATTTAATTTGACCTTGAATTTGCATTTTTCTCCATTCTTGGGCATAATGGGGTACAATTAGGCCTTGAATTTCCTCCAAAAATTACAGCTTGATTTCCGCCTATTTTTGCAGCCTTTCTTGGTCAGCTTTCTCCGCATTGCCAGCATTTATTTTATTTTTTTGATTTTTTATTTTGAAAAAAGTGAATTTTGGGGGAATAACCCAGAATTGGGTTATGACAGCATTCACTCGCGGACCAAGTCTTCAAAACAGAACAGACCTTGCTCTGATACCACTTGACACGGGGATAAAATTTTCAACAAGATTTTACTCCCAGTGCGGCAGTCTAGTCCCATACTAGACTCAGCCTTCCTCACAATTCCAACTCGTGTTTAGCCTACCACTAAGGTGTTTCACACAACCAAAGGTCTTTCCCTGAATTCTTTCACGTAATAGACAATCAATAAGAACACAACTAAACAAATCAGAAACGCAAGCACAGTCTACAGGAAAACACGCCCAACCTTTATTAATTCCGAAACAAAGGATACACAAAACTAGTTGTGTGTGCCATGCACAAATCTACTTGCAGGCTACACCTCAATAGTTCTCTTTTATCTCAAGAGAACATGGAAGTTACATAAAAACCGTCACCCCTAGACAGATCTATACAACTGGTCAATTCGGACCAAAATAGTAACTGCCAAAAACTGCCTCCAACTGCCCCTTTGTAACTTCGGGCAAGTGTTATGTACAGTGGTGTGCTCAAGACAGGGCAAGTCAACGACTCGCATGCGATTAGGTATAGTTGATGGAGTGAGTGACTGTGTGTGTTTGGTGGTAGTGGATGTCGCGGGGGGTGCAACGTCGTCTGGCGATGGCGGAGGCTTTCTGCCGTGCCTCCTGATAAGGGGTATTGTGTGTGGGAAGGGTTTTTGGATTTAATCATAAAATTATGATTAATGTTTAAGAGTCGCCACTTAGTATTATGGTCACTAGGCACCTATGGTCTGCGAGAGTCTGAGTAATGGACTGGTTGTGCAAGGGGAAGACACATCACCCCCAGTGCACCCTACTTAAGGTAAGATGCATTGTTGTTTGATTTATTTTTCTAAGTCGGGTTTCTATTCGTTGGTCTTTTCTAAGGCTCAAGACAGATCTCTCTTCATGAGAGAGTCTCTATCATATCGGATTAAATCCTAACTGTTCTAAGGTCTGAATTTTAACATTGCATTTTTACACCTTATATCTTTAATACTTGAGAGTGTACTTTATCGTGTAATTTTGCACCTCACAAATATTAAAGTCTACATTTGGATCCTAAAAAAAAAATTGGAAAAAGATTTTTTGACATGTTGGCCAAATCCTAATGGATAATCATAAACTGGTTACGATATTCATTTTTGGATTTTTTTTAAAACATGAAAATGATGCAATTTTTTTTATGAAAAATATGCTTGGAAAAATTTTAGAATTTGGACGTATGCAATAAAATATTTTTTTCTTTTTTAAAATTTTTTTGAAATTTTATTTTTTTTGAAATATTTCGGAGAAAACCGGGTATTTTAATACCAGAGTTGTATTTTACAATGTAAATATACAACCCGATATTATGCAAAATTGATAGAAAAATATTTTAGAAAATCATAATTTTTTTCAAAGGATTTTTGAATTTTTTTTTGGAATTTTTTTTTGTTTAAAGGAAGTATATAATATAATATTATATATTAATTGCAGAACGTGAACAGTAAGTTCACGTTCTGCATGCAACTTCACAGTTGCAGATGACGGAGCAAAGCGAGAGGCAACCTTGCGGAGGAGAAGAAGCTGCCGTCACTGGCCAGGCGTGGGGTTGGAAATGGTTTAGGTAGTCTCCCTGAAGCTGGTGGCGGCGTCTGTGGAGGAGTCGGTGCTGCTGCTGCCGATACTGGAGAAGGAAGAAAACGAAAATGGTGGTGTTGATTGGTTGCTGTCGCCGTGGAGGAAAAAGGAAGAGCTTTCGGTGGAGAGGGATAATTGTGCTGGAGAGGGTTAAAGACGAGCTGGTGGCAGCGTTGCTTGGAGTCGCTGAGAGCACGGTGGAGAGAGAGTGTAGAGAGAGAGACTTGCTGCAGAAAAAACTAGGGAGGAGGCTGGTTTTTTCTGATTTTTGGACCCGATTTGCTCCTCCCTCAGGCCATCAAATCCACCTCTATTTATAGGCGGTGGAATAGGGAAATCTTCTCTACAATGGAGAAAAATTTCAGCCCTTGATTCAGATGGGAAGGATCCCAACTGTTGCCTCAAAGTAGCATAGTGCATTGTCCAATTGTCAAATCTGCAGTTGCAGGCTGCCTGAGTTGGCCTCTTTGGGGTGGTGCCACATCAGGTTATTTGCCAGTGAGCTGGTGAATACTATACCCCGACGTATAGGGATGTCTGGTGATTAGTGTCGTGCGTGTTTTGACAAATTTTGTGGACATTAGGTGCATTAAATGCACCTGCAAAGGAGATGACTGGACCAGTTTTTTCCGGGAAAAAAGAAGAAGATAATGAATAGTGTTCAGGATTCTGTTTTGGCCAACGTTCATTTCAGTCCTTCCGCTTTCAATTGCTTTCAATTGAACTCCTAATTGACCCTAAACATTTGCAATTAAGCCCCTGATGACCTTCAATTGGAACCCTGAAGTTACGCGCCTTTCGCAATATGGTCCTTGGTCTCGAATTTTGTCAATTAAACCTCTAATTGACCATTTAACTTTCAATTTCTTCAATTCCACCCCCGGTTTTGGTCAATGAAGCCCCTCAATTGTGGCGCCTTTTGCAGATTGGTCCTTGGATGCAAATTTCTTCAATCTAGCCCCTAATTGACCCCAAAACTTCAATTTGGCCCCTGATTTCAATCAATTAACTTGGTAAAAATTAAATTTGATCTCTTAAAATTTCAATCTCCTTAATTAAGCCTAAATTAGGCTCCCAAACTTAATTTTTCACCAATTAAGCCTCAAAGAAAATTAATTTGACCCATTTAAAGTATAATTAAGTCCTTTCACTTAATTAAATCCTTCAATTGGACCCAAATTAATTCTTAAACATAATTAAAATTTAATTTGACCCATTATTAAATCAAATTGGCCTATTAAAAATTTAATTATGTCACTGGACTTAATTTTTATGCAAATTCGTCTAATAATCATTTAATTTAACATTGAATTTGCAATTTGTCTCCATTTTTGGGTATAATGGGGTACAATTAGGCCTTGAATTTCCTCCAAAAATTGCAGCTTGATTTCCCGGCCTGCTTTCTCCACGTTGCCAGCCTTTTATTTTATTTTTTTATTTTTATTTAAAAAAAAATAAATTTTTGAGGAATAACCCAGAATTGAGTTATGAAAGTAGAGTCAAGAGTTGGCCTCGTTATGAGGACGCTTGTGGAAATTCGATCATCACGTTCAACAATAAGCTTGGCAATCTCTACTGCTGCTATAATATGGCCCATGGCAGGTAAAGGGATGAACACTAACTCTGCTTTCTTCATAGCTAAAATTTGGTGTTGCTAAGCTAGTGTTCATGCTTTGTTTGAATGATTCCCGGACATGTAATTATAGCCAACTATTCTACAAGAAAATGAAAGTACTGAATTATTGATTGATAGCATATATGAATGGCTGATCTTGTTTCAAATATCATCTTCGAGTGTGAAGTTTCAACAAATGGGACAGGAATAGCCATTTAAGCCGAGCTTTGCCACATGTTATGATTTTTTTTAAAAAAATATTCGCTATGTAGATGTTTTTTTTAACATAAAAAAATTAAAAATTAAAAATTAAAAATTAAAAATTAAAAAATTTATGTAAATATCTCATTAAATAAATTAATAATTATTTATATAAATAAATAAATAATCATTAACAATAACCAAAAAAAATTAATAAAATTAAAAAATATATGTAAATCAAGATATTTAACCACACAAAATAAGACATGCACATTATTGTGTTTAATACACTTATTTAATAAAATTAATAAAACATAAATCCACAACTTAAAAAACTCATGACATATAAGATAAACACAAATAAAATTGATTAAATAAACTCATGCCCTAAAAAAATATTATACAAGGCAAAAATACATCAACAAATATTTTTTAAAAATAAATATTTTTTATTTTAAAAAATAAACCTCGTTTGTATAAAACCCCCAAAAAATTCTAGATGAATTAGGATAACATCTTGAAAAACCAAACACTAACCAAACAACTCTATAAAAAAATTATATTAAAAAAAGATATGCAAAACCCAAGACCTGAATTACGGGAAAAAACTAAATTTATAGAAAAGAAATTGAAGATAATTACAAAACTAATATTTTAAAAAAACAAATGCAGAGCGATAAGATCATATGAAGCAGAATCTCCAACAAATTAAATAGTGAAAGATAAAATCAAAAATAAAAATCAATTACACAAAAGAATCTAAAAAATTAAAGGTGAAAAAAGAATTAATTAGAGGGCAACTAAAAATTTGATTTGATTTGTGCTCCGTAGCGGGTCATAATATTTGATTTGTTATCCTAATTCTAGATGAATTAGGATAACATCTTGAAAAACCAAACACTAACCAAACAACTCTATAAAAAAATTATATTAAAAAAAGATATGCAAAACCCATGACCTGAATTACGGGAAAGAACGAAATTTATAGAAAAGAAATTGAAGATAATTACAAAACTAATATTTAAAAAAAAACAAATGCAGAGCGATAAGATCATATGAAGCAGAATCTCCAACAAATTAAATATTGAAAGATGAAATCAAAAATAAAAATCAATTACACAAAAGAATCTAAAAAATTAAAGGTGAAAAAAGAATTAATTAGAGAGCAACTAAAAATTTGATTTGATTTGTGCTCCGTAGCGGGTCATAATATTTTTTTCTCAAAAAATAAAAAAGCTTGAGTATACAGACTATTTTGAAATGTTTTTTCTTACATAATAAAAATTATAAGTGTAAATAAAAAAAGTTTATCCAAACATCTAATGATTATCTATGTAAATAAATAAAGAATTTGTTAGCAATAACCAAAATAGAAACAGGAAAAATTAAAAAATAAACGTAAATCAAGATATTTCATCTTGTAAAATGAGATATTTATCCATTTGTGTCAAATATATTTGTTCATTAATTATGAATAGCTGAAAATATTAGAACTATTATTTTAAAATAACTATTTTTTTGTACATAACAAAACCTACTTGTATAAAGTAAAATAAAAAATTAGCAAAAATTAAACACAAAACAAAACAATTTTTTTTTCAAAAAAACCTTTATTCAAAAACAACTTTGCAAAACCCGTGGTTTATGTATTGATACCGAAACAAACAAATAGAAAAGAATATAGAAGTAACCACAAATCAATATTTTTTAAATAATGTAGAATGATAAAATCATAAAATAAAATGAGGTAAAAAAATTACTAATTGTATTAACACTTAAAAGTTGTGACCGTAGTCATTAAATTAGAAGCATGACAAATGAAAAAACTGTGAAGCTTAATTAATCCAAATAAATCAACCACATAAAAAATTAAAAAAGAAATAAAGGTGGAAATCAAAATAAAAAATAAATTTTAAGGCAATTAAAAAATTAAATTGGAGGGCTAAATCAAAAAGAAAAAATCTAAACAAAAAAAAATCAAAAAAATAAAAGCTAAACTGAAAAAAAAAAAACAATATAATTTTTGATTGAAGGATGAATTCTAAAGAAAATGTTGATAATATAAATTGAATAATTAAATTATTTATTAACTAAATGTGCGATTCTTTTTTCTTACTATATAATTATTGTTATGAATATAATTACAGTTATATATAATTCACTTAATATAGAAGTGGAAGGAAAACTAATTATAAAGTTGTGAGCTAACATCTTAATTGTAAAATGTCTCATGACTCCACTACATCTGTCAAACTTAATAATTTAAGTTTACAATAATGCAAAATTGAAAAACCTCCTCATGCTGAAGGCTCCTCAATTAATTAAGCTGCTCCAAAATAAAAGCTTAAACCTATAAAATCTTATTCAAAATAATTTTCTCTAGGAAAATCAATTACTTCATGGAATGTTGCTCATAACATCTGCAATTAGACGACCCAGTGAAGAGTGTGAAGATCCACCAGCAGTCAAGGCTTGCTTGCTTACTTGACTCATATTTTTCACCCGTTTTCTTATTTCACTATCGTCCTCCATTATACCATCTATTCCTTTCTTTATACTGTCAGCACTCACAATTTCATAGCCATCACTGTTAGAACCCTCTATGTAATCTATCTTAATCTCTCCTCCTAATCCCAATTCAATCACTAATTGAAAAGCATTAAATTGCTGTTCTGCGTATATCGGCCATGCAGCAATTGGAACACCAAAGTATATACTTTCTAGTATAGAATTCCATCCGCAGTGCGAAACAAACCCTCCGATAGCTCGGTGGGCTAATATTTCTGCCTGCGGAGCCCAACCAATCACCTTTCCGAGCTCAGTTGTTCGATCTAAAAATCCTTCGGGTAAAGTTTCTTGAAAATCACTTGCGGATTCCATCTTACCTTTTGAAGGTTTTTGTAGAACCCATAAAAATCTTTTCCCACTGTGTTCGAGAGCATATGCAATCTCTTTCACCTGATCCACACAAAAACTTCCCAGGCTTCCAAAGCACAAGAACACTACTGATGATGGAGGTTGATCATCAAGCCATTCCATAATTTCTCTATTGTCATTGCTTTTATCTGACCCCACATTCACAATGGGTCCCATTGGATACAATGCTGGGATGCCAATTTTAGAGAGGGAGTTAACTGCATAGGATTCCAACTCTATAAATGTATTTACAACAATACCACTAGCTTCCCTTAACCTTCTAGCAGCGCCGACCAAAACAAGGACCGAATCTTTCCTAAACGTCATAGATGGCAGAAGCCTAGCAGCCATTGGGTTCACAAAACTCGGAATTTCTAACATAGCATCTGAGTTCTTGAACTCAGTTATGTCCATGTTCTGCTCATCATGAAGAACCTGTAAATATGACAAGCAACCAAGAAAAGCTGCTCCTGAAGAAGAGAAAACGTACCAGGGAACACCAAATTCATCGGCCAAATCTTTCATTCCCGTGCAAAACGCATCAAAAACAAATCCAGCAAGTCGAGGCGAGTCAGGGCTCAGATCGGACTTTGAAACGATCTTCGAAACAAATTCTCTGACATGGGGTTTTTGACCCTCTATCAAAGAATCTAGCCAAATACCTTTTCTTGATCTGAGTTCATCAAGAGAAGGCAATTCAATGAATCGCATACGGTCAGGCAAAGTTGATGCAGCAAGTGACTCGGTATACTTGATGGTACTTGAGTCAATAGCTGGTTTCATTAGAAGAACAGTGGTGGAAACTCGATTGTCAAATTCAACAAGAAGTTTAGCTGTTTCCACTGCTGGTACCACATGGCCCATGGCTGGAAATGGGATGAACACCAGCTCCGCTATCTTCATTTTGGTTGCAATTTGCAAAGATTTTGCAATTACTTTGTACTACACAGACAGATCAAATATGGAATGGAGTAGGCATAAAATTGGAAGAGATAATTCTTTAGGTGTTTTTTTGTCTGGACCATATAATATTGGAACTGATCTTGTTGGAAAGTGAACAATTGCGTGGCTTTCCTGGCATTGACTGGCGTTGTGGGTGGGGCACAAAATCTGCCACAATTAACCGTATTAATGACGTAGAATCTAGAAATTCTCATTCCTATAAGGTTAATTTTTTTTTAGCCATATGAAGTAGTTATGTTGGAAATTTATCTTAATTAAAATAATTTAAATAAATTATGAGTGAATAAAAAATTAATTTTTAAAAATCTTTGGTTTTCTTACTAAAAAACACTCTATTTTTTTAGATTTAATCATTAATTTATAATGACTAAGCAAATATTAATAATGGTAAAAATTAATTTAATTTTTAACCTCTTAACTTTTAAAATTCATTGTAAAAATAAAAAGTTTTAAACTTGAAATTTTTAGATTTTTACATATTTTTCTTAACCTTATATTTTAGTAATTTATTTTTCTTTTAAGTTTTGATTTTTTTCATAAATCTAGAGTTTAAATTCATAGATAATATTCTAATATATTCACAAACATTCTACAAATTAAGGCCTCCAAAATATACTACTGGGATTGATCATAATTTTCTAGTTAATTTAGGATTTTATTTGCATTATTTAAGAGGAGAGTTGTAAAATAGATTTTTTTTATTATTGAGGATAAAATTTATGGTATTTTCTTTTTATTATGAGGATTGAGTATCATTGGGTTTTTTCGGTCGTTTCTCAGGTCTTAACTTTAAAACTCACTGTAAAAAAGAAGATGAAAGAAGAGTTTTAAACCTGAAATTTTTAGATTTTTACATAATTTTTCTAACCTTATATTTTAGTACTTTTTCTTATTTTAAGCTTTGATTTTTTTTTTCAAATCTAGAATTTAAATTCATAGATAATTGAGTTTTATATCCTAATATATTCACAAACATTGAATCTATAAATTAAGGCCTCCAAAATATACTACTGGGATTGGTCATAGTTAATTTAGGATTTTATTTGCATTATTTAAGCCGGAGAGTTGTAATATAGATTTTTTTATTATTGAGGATAAAATTTATGGCATTTTTCTTTTATTATGAGAATTGAGTATAATTGGGTTTTCTCGAGGTAGTTTTTGATCGAGAGAAATATAATATTAAAAACTTTTCCCTCAAAACAATAATAAATAAATGAAAAATGAATGAGATATTTAAGATGAGAAACAAATATATGTTTATGTTAAAATATAAAGAATGTCCAGAAAAACAAGTTAATTTGAACACAATAATTACTTTGTCATTTTTCTCCTTATAAAACACTATGAATATATTTTATAGTTTTCTGAGTTGCTAAAATAAATAATTTTTTTAATTTTTGTGAAAATAAAAACTAAAAAAACAAAACTGAAAAAGAAAATGGAAAATGCTTCTCCGTACAAGAATATAACTCTTGCTGTTTTGGTTATGCATACAAAGGAAGACCTAAATAACTATAGAGGAAATAATACAATTCAATAGAAACAGAGACACGCAGAGTCTGTCAGCTATTTTCTCAAGTCATTTGGGTACACACAATTTCTTAGGGAATCCTGTTTCTCATCAAGGATCAACTGAAATTATATGGTGACGAAACAATACCAAATTAATCATCTTTTAAGAAGAGTTAATTTTCTATATTATTTGAGAAGGATTTGAAAATTTGAGAAGTATTACTTTTCTCGATTTTCAATGTCTGCTAGATTTGTGGGTTCATAGCAAGAAAGAAATTGGTATAACTTAATTAGATAATAAAATAACCTGCAATAATGTTAATCTGACTTGCTATATAATATTAGCTAATGATCTTGTGGAAATTAAATCTTATCAACAAAATAATTAGAACACAATTAACTTTAATTGTAGTTTTGATTGCAAAAATATTATTTTTATGAATTGTTTTATATAATTCTTAGTCTTTGTGGAAAGACACCAAGCTTATTCTACGTGAGTTTCTGGATCACCTAATAATCATCTAATCAAAGAAATGTCATGACTGACTTTTGGACTATAGCAGAGAAAGAGATATCCTTTTCAAGGGACCAAGCCACTCGAACCAAGTTAGATTAGCAGAATGCAACTTCTTGACCTAACCGATGAGCTTTGTCATAATTTAATTTTTAAATAAATAATAAAAATAAATATAGTTGAGAATGAGGTTAAGATAACACAAATTCAAAGTTTAGGGTTGAAATTATCAAATTTGAGATTCAATTGATCAAAAATTAAAGAATTAATAAGTTTGGAAATTTAATTAAAATTTGGATTTTTTACTTAATGAAATCAAAAGTCTAATTAAAGAATTAATAAATTTAAGGATTTAATTTAATTTTGATTTAATTAATTAAAGGAATCAGGGGTTTAATTAAAAAAATACCAAAGTTTGGAGCTAATACAAGGAAAAATTACTTGAAAATTAAAGTCAAAGGACCAAATTGAATAGTCCAAAAACCCAGGACTGTTGTGTAAATGGCGCTATAATTCAGGGATTCAAATTGAATTTAATCCAAGGGCACAATTAGAAATCAATTATTACTGATTAGGATCCCAATTGTTAAGTTTAAACTCTTTAGGGACCAAAGTGAAAAACAGTCATGCCCAAGGACACAACGGCGCCGTTTTGGAAGCATTGTTCATTGTCTCCCTCGTTCCGCGCGGATGAAGCCGGTTCAACAGGGAAAATTCAACAGATCATGGCTAGGGGAAGATTCAGGATCACAACCATTATGCTCATGATGCCATTCCTGAAGCCACGATCTCTGACCTCCACGATGCCCGCCATTTCTGGAGGCAGAGACACAATACCTTCTCTGGCAAAAATACGGCGCAAAAGGAAAGCAGAGGAATAAACTCAGATAGAAATACAAGGAAAGCAAAAGGAAAAACACAAGCAAAAAACACATAGACTAACATCAACTTCACCGTCGTCTTCATCGCCTTCAGCAGATCAGGTAAGCCATCTTTCTCCTCCCGCTTTGCTTCATTCTCCAAATAATAACACATTGCACTATTCAAGTGAATTTTAATTCACTTAAACAGTGAGCAACACACGTGTTGCTTTGCCCAATCGTACTAGCTGGATCTAGCTAAGCCATTTAAATTAAACCTGGTCTAATTTAAAAAAATAAAAATAAAAATAAAAATAAAAATTAATATATACATGAAAAAAAAATATAAATTTATTTTATCGGTTTATTCACTAACACTAAAGTTAGGAATAAAAATACTTAATTAATTTTTTAATTTTATTTAGTTATATAAAAATAAAAAAATATGTGTATGCATAAAAATAAATTTATTTTTATTTGTTATTAATATTAGAGTCAGGAATAAAAAAATATTGATTTAAATTTATTTTGTTTTTTATAGCTACGTAATATTTACCAATGCCGGAGTTGAAAGTATCCGTAGTTGAATATTCACTAGCATCAATGTCAAAAATATTACACGCAAATCATCATAGCATAAATCAACAAAATGTTAGCAATTTATGGCAAAACCAACAATACAACCTGCTTTAAACATGACGTTTAAATGGTGATAATATCTTTCCTTTTACGTAACTAGTTTCGTATTATAGAATCTATGCTAACTAGTTAGGGTTTCTAGTGACTATAATACCAGGTGGCGATTTCCCTTCCAAAAAAAAAGAAGCTAAAAATCCATTCTTTCCGTAAAAATTTATTTTTAAATCTACCACAATATCGAGTATGACAAGCTTCAATACAAGCTTCGAGAAAAGCATGCCATGCAAAGCACACTATCCAAACTCAATATAAGGCAAATAGAAAAAGAGGATTATACCTGGTGTTGGTCTGAAGACCAGAGCTCAATAAGAAATTCAAGGAAATTGATATTGGCCTTGAGATCATAGATGATGTCTTGCCAAGCCCAGTATCTAGACCCAACACGTGTTTTCCAAAGATATTGAGCCTAAGGAATTTTTCTCCCTCACACCTCAAGCATGACCGGGCACTTCATGCTCTCCTAGGCCTAAGACGTGGCAAAATCCCCTACACCGATGGATAAAGGTTACACATATATTAAAGAAAGATAACATGTCAACAAAAAGACTTTGTATTAAATAATACGAAGAGAATACAATTTAATCATGGTAAGTGGTCCGCCAAATCTTGAATGAAACGACCTAACCAAGTGAACGAGGATCCACCGTTCTCCAAAGCCTTCCTGCCCTTTCCACTCATCTCCTTCAACTTCTCCCTCTTCTCATCGCAAAGCTCCATTAAATACCTTACTGTTGGAATATTGCCAATTATGTAGCTGCCATTGTCAAAGAAGATGATTGCCATGTGAGAGTCAAAGAAGGTTGCTGGTGCAGCATTTGCAGCCCCTTGACATTGTCAAAGAAGGAGGCTACAATGGTGGGTTGTTGGTGGCAGCCAACAACCACTGTCTAATGTCAAAGTTTGGTAAGTTTGGCAGCCACCATTATTGACAAAAGAGCAAGAGGAGCTGTCATTGAAGCCTATAAATAGACACCAAGAGTGCAGCAGAAAATGAGTGAGAGAGCAAGAACAAAAGAGAGAAGAAGAGAGAAAGAAAGAGAAGGGCTGCCACCACAGCACCTGGCCAGTAGGGCAACGGGCGGGCCCTATGTAGTAATGAGAGATGGGAGTTCAGTGGATGTGATCCTCCTCCGTGTGTTGTATTCTTTCTCTATCTCTAATAATATCAATCTCTCCCATGGATGTAGGCGATTTGCCGAACCACGTTAAATATTGTGTCAGTGTGCTTAGCCTCCTTTGAGCAATGATCATGAACACCACCGTTCCGCATGGGGAGCAGAAATCCCTAACAATTGGTATCAGAGCCACCACTAGCGGTTTCTCCCACCAACACTTACTCCTCTCTCTATTTCCCCGGCACTAATGACATTTTCATTGTCATCCGGGTGAAAATCGCTTTTATTATCCATTTTAATCTCTACTCCAAACCCTAACTCAACAATTAACATAAAAGCATTAAATTGTTGCTCTGCATGTAATGGCCACGCGGCAATTGGAACGCCAAACCATATGCTTTCCAATAAAGAGTTCCATCCACAGTGCGAGACAAACCCTCGTACGGATGGATGGGCCAAAATATCTGTCTACGGGGCCCAACCAATTATTTTTCCAATGTTAGCCGTCCGATCAAAAAACCCTTCAGGTAAGACATCCCGAGGATTAGTGTAATCGCTTGGATGAAGTTCCATCTTGCCTTCCGGTGGTGGTTTACGTAGAGACCACAAGAATCGATGCCCACTCTGATCTAGCCCCATTGCAATTTCCTTCACCTGATCCACTCCGAAACTCCCCATGCTCCCGAAGCATAGATACACTACTGAGGATAGGGGCTGATCATCAAGCCATTGCTTGATGTCTTTGCGTTTATCAGACTCCTCCTCACGATCACCATCTCTATTAAGGTTGAAGACGGGACCCACTGGATATACCGGAGGGGTATTACCTTTAGAAAAGGAGTCGATCGCATGAGATTCGAGCTCTTCAAATGTGTTTATTATAATACCCTTAGTGTCTCTAAACCTTCAAGCTAGACCGAGGAAAATTGGCAGCCACTCTTTGTTAAGCATGAAAGAAGGCAAGACCTCAGCTGGAAGAGGATTTGCCAAACACGGCATGACCAACTCAGCATCCGAGCCCTCAAACTCAGTAGGGTCAACTTTCTGCTCATCGTGAAGAGCCTGAACATAAAATTGAAGGCCAAGATAAGCTGCACCTGACGTAAGGAAAATATATGAGGGAACACCAAATTCATTGGCCACGTCTATCATTGGTATACAAAACATATCAAGAACAAACCCAGAAAGTGTAGGCGAGTCACGGCTTGACTCAGACTGACACACAAGCTTAGAGACTTCATCTTTGACATGGTGTTTCTGGGCTTCAATCGAAGAAAAGAAGAAAATGTTGGGTTGGTTTGGATCAGGCTCATCTTCAGGTAAGTCAATGAAGCGGATACGATTACAGGCTGTACTCACTGAATTTATAAACCTATCAATCTTGGGGTCACAACGTAGTTTCATGATGAGGAAGGTGATTGAAAGCCTCTCATCACGGTCTACAAGAAGCTTTGCTACCTCTACTGTGGATACGAGGTGGCTTATACCTGGTACGTATTGGTATGAAGACCAGCTCAGCTTTCTTCATTCTGCTACTGAGCTCTTTTTTTTTTCTTTATTTGCTAGAGAATTTCAAGGCGGGATTAGATGTAAAAGACCGATTTTCATATCCTTTTTAAGGGCACTACTTGTGGCTATAAATACATCTACGTGCAGGACAAGAATAAGAGTGAGGTCATGGCTTTGCTGTGATTGTGGACTGCTATTGTAAAGATATGAATGATCAGAATCATGCCACATATCAAGTGATTACAGGATGAGGCAGTTAAAATATTATTAAGTAATTAAAGTCATTAATACTGTTAGGCAATTAGAAAAGCTGCTAAAGTTATTAAAGCTGTTAAACATTGAAAAAGGAAGCTGATTTACGTCTGCAGCTTCTGCTATAAATACATCTTCAATAATGTAAAATGTGTCAATGAAAAACAGTGAATATATTCATCTTCTTCCTTCAACTGTCAACTACTCTCTCTGCCTTCTTCATTTCTTTTCTTAAATCTCTAAAATTCTTTCATTCAAAACTACTATCTTCATATGGTATCAGAGCTATCTTCCTAATCCTTTGTTTCCGCATGTCCTGCTCTGTCTCTGCTTCTTCTCTCATCAACGAGCAACTCTTTCCAGTTGATTCTCCATTTCTTCATTCCAAAAACAAAAAATGGTGACATCTTCTCAACTCCAGATCGTCCAATCTCCTATAACTTCCTTACTTTCTACAGTCGCTACTGCTGTGACAGTTAAACTTGATGATACCAATTACCTCACATGGCACTTTCAGATGAAAATCCTTCTTGAAAGTCATGGTATTTTAGGTTTTGTTGATGGTTCAAGGCAATGTCCCAGCCGGTTTAATGCAGACTCTGACCTTGAGGGAACTGAAACTGATGACTATCAGGTGTGGAAAATGCATGATCGAGCATTAATGCAGTTGCTCATTGCCACTCTTTCCTCTACTGCAATTTCTTATGTTATTGGATGTATCAGTGCTCATGATATGTGGATTCAGCTGAAGGATCGATTCTCTACAGTCACCAAAGCACGCATTTTTCAGATGAAAAGTGAGCTTCAGAATATTAAGAAGGGATCAAAACCAGTTTCTCATTATCTGCAAAAAATTAAAGATGCAAGAGATCATCTTTCTGCAGCAGGAGTTTCTTTTGAGAGTGATGACATTGTGATCGTGGCTCTCAATGGCTTGCCTTCTAACTACAACACTTTTAGATGTATGATTACAGGCAGAGATAATACATTATCTCTTAAAGATTTTCGATCTCAGTTACTTGTTGAAGAAGCTACTCTTTAACACACTCAGTCTGCATCTCCCTTTGTTTCTGCAATGTTGGCTCAAAATCAGACATTTCAAGGCAAGGTTTTTGTTCTTGATGAAGGATCTTCTCCTTCTCATTCTCATCTTCAATCTCAGGGATATTCTTCAAGCTCGAAGACCTTCCCATCTTCTCACCTTTCATCTGGATTTAGTGAGGGTTTTAACAGTCATCATGGGGGTTTCCATGGTCCTACAGGTGGTTTTAATGGTCCTAATGCCATGTTTATCAACAGTGACCACTCTAACAATAGAGGCTCTTATTTTAAAGGACGTGGAAGAAGCCGTGGCCATTATCAATCTGGTCCACGCCCTTATTAAGTTTCTTCTTCTAGTCCTAGTATTCTTGGTCCCAGTATTGACATTCCCATCTGTCAAATTTGTAGCAAGAAAGGCCATGTAGCTGCAAATTGCTATCAATAACATAATCAATCACCTTCTTCTACCTCTTCAGTCCAATGTCAGATTTGTTGGAAATTTGGCCATTCTGCTATCCAGTGCTATCACAGAGGCAATTTTTCCTATCAAGGCAGACCACCTTCCACTAACCTCAGTGCAATGCATGCCAATTTTAATTCTTCTACTTCTACTGAGCAATTTTGGGTTGCTGATACTGGAGCAACCATTCATATGACTTCTAATATAGCACAACTCAACTTAGCCACTCCCTTCTCAGGATTAGATACTATTGCTATTGCAGATGGTTCAGGTTTGAGCATTTCTAATGTTGGTTCTTCTATTCTGGATGTTCCACAGTGCTCATTCAAATTACCACAAGTTCTGCATGTGCCTAAGCTATCACAACACTTGCTATCAGTTCATAGGTTATGTAAAGATAACAATTGCAGATTCATTTGTGATGCCTTTGGTTTTTGCATTCAGGACAAGCTTACAGGAAGGGTTCTTCTCCAGGGACTGAGTAGAGATGGTTTATATCCTATCTTTTTATCCATCCCACAGTCTCGACTATCACAGTCCTTCTCCCTTTCAAAGAATCAATTCTGCTATCTTGGTCACCAAGTAAAAACAAGTCTTTGGCACAAGTGTTTTAGCCATCCTTCTAACAAAATCACTTCAGCTCTTTTACATCAATCTAAGATTCCTTTTACTTCAGACCATTCCAAATCCGTCTGCACTGCATGTTTAGAAGGCAAATTTGCAAAACTTCCTTTCCCTTATCCAGCAATCAAGTCTGCAACACCTTTAGAAGTCATTCATAGTGATGTGTGGGGTCCTTCTCCTACTATTTCTATTGATGGTTTTCAATACTATGTTAGCTTCATAGATGAATGTACTCGGTTCACTTGGATCTTTCCAATGAGAAATAAAGGAGAGGTTTATTCCATCTTTATTTCATTTCATGCTTTCTTGGTCACTCAGTTTTCTGCCAATCTACACATTTTTCAGAGTGATGGTGGTGGTGAGTACCTCAATCATTCCTTCAAGTAGTATCTCCTTCCTAAAGGCATTATTCATCATATATCTTGTCCATACACCCCTGAACAGAATGGTCTTACTGAGAGGAAGCATCGCCACATTCTAGAAAAAGCAATCACCTTATTGCAAACTGCTCATCTACCTTCTAAATTTTGGTTTCATGCTTGTGCTACTTCCATCTATTTGATTAACTGGATGCCTTGTCCAATTCTTCAACTTAAATCTCCTTATCTTTTACTGTATGGTTCTATACCTGTCCTCACTCATTTAAAAATCTTTGGCTGTGCATGTTTTCCTCTACCCAAACCCTACAACACACAAACTTCAGCCTAAAACTTCCACCTGCATTTTTTTAGGATATGCAGGTCAATACAAGGGATATATCTGTTTTTCTCTTCCTACTAATAAGTGCTTTGTGACTCGTCATGTTATATTTAATGAACCTGTATTTCCATACACTTCTGTGTCTACAGCTTCCTCTTCTCCTTCTCATTCGTCTCCTCGTATTCCACCTATTATCTCATTGCACAATGCGGTCTTACCTGCATGCTCTACTTCATCATCCACTATGAGCCCTGCTGTCTCTTTAGATACATTGCCTTCACCCCTCATTTCTTCAATTCGGTCAGGTTTGGATTCTACTACACAACTTTCTCCCCCTGAGGATCCTGATTTTTATCCTGAGAATCTTTATGTAGTCTTGCCTCTGTCCCCTATGAATCTTCACCCCATGACAACCAGGTCTAAGAATGGTATCTCCAAAAAGAAGGCTTATTCTACTACTGTTCAGTCTATTGACTTTTCTTCAGCTGAACCATGTTCATTCAAGATTGCCTCTAAAATTACTGCATGCCAGTCTGCATGCAAGAAGAAATTGATGCTCTTCATGCCCAGGCTACTTGGGATTTGGTTCCCCTGCTGCATGCCAAGAATCTTGTAGGATGTAAATGGGTGTATCGCATCAAGAAAAATACTGATGGCTCTATTGCTAGGCATAAGGCACGCCTTGTTGCAAAGGGTTTTAGTCAGAAAGAGGGCATTGATTATAATGAAACATTCAGTCCTGTAGTGAAACCCACTATTATTCGATTAGTGCTAGCCCTTGCAGCTCAGTTCCATTGGCCTTTAAGGCAACTTGATGTTAAAAATGCATTTTTGCATAGTGTTCTTCAAGAGGAGGTGTATATGACTCAACCACAAGGTTTAACCAGCAAGATTTATCCTGACTTTGTTTGTAGACTCCGCGAGTCCTTATACGGGTTAAAATAGGCTCCTCGTGCCTGGAATGACAGGTTTACAGCTTACCTACCCAGCTTGGGATTTCAGGCTTCTCTTGCTGATCCTTCTTTATTTGTCCAACACTCCTCTCATGGCACTGTGATATTGCTTCTTTATGTAGACGATATTCTTCTCACAGGCAGTCATTCATCTCTCCTTACATCAGTTATTGATGCCTTAACTCAGGAATTTGATATGAAGGATTTAGGCCCGTTGACATATTTTTTAGGCCTGCAGGTTTCTTATTCTTCCTCTGGCTTATTTGTATCTCAATCTAAATATATCAAGGAATTGCTTGATCGGGTTGATTTACAAAATTCAAAGTCATGTGCCACTCCTTGTCTTCCCTATCATCACCTGCTCAAGGATGATGGTAAACCTTATTCTCGTCCACAACAGTATAAGAGTATTGTTGGAGCTCTGCAGTATCTAACCTTCACACTTCCTGACATTGCCTTCTCTGTCAATCAAGCTTGCCAATTCATGCATAATCTCATGGAGTCTCATGTTGTTGCAGTGAAACGAATCTTGAGAAATCTCAGGGGTACTCTTGACTATGGTATTCACTTTCAACCTGGCACCCTTAATTTGCAAGCTTACAATGATGTTGATTGGGCTGGAATGATCATCGTTCTGTTTCTGGTTTTGTTGTTTACTTGGGATCCAATCCTATTTTGTGGGCTTCTAAGAAGCAACATACTGTCTCATGCTCGTCTGCTAAGGCTGAATATAGGGCTCTTGCTATTGCTGCTGCCGAGCTCACATGGATTCGTCAATTGTTCTGTGATATGCATGTTCCATTGCTTATTCCTCCTTTAATTCATTGTGATAATATCTCTGCTATTTCTCTCGCTTCCAATCCAGTGTTTCATTTCAGAATGAAGCATCTTCAGATTGATTATCACTTTGTTAGAGAACGTGTTATCAAAGGTGACTTGCTTGTTCAACATGTTTCCTCTGCAGATCAGTTTGCTGACATTCTCACTAAGGGTCTTTCTTCTCCATTGTTTCGTCACCATTGTTCCAATCTTATGCTTGGTTCCCCATGCATACGATTGCGGGGGAATGTAAAGATATCAATGATCAGAATCATACCACATGTCAAATGATTATAGGATGAGGCAGTTAAAATACTGTTAAGCAGTTAAAGTTGTGAATACTGTTAGGCACTTAGAAAAGCTGTTAAAGTTGTTAAAGCTGTTAAACATTGAAGAAGGAAGTTGATTTATGTTTGCAGCTTCTGCTATAAATACATTTTCAATAATGTAAAATGTGTCAATGAAAAACAGTGAATATATTCATCTTCTTCCTTCAACTGTCAACTGCTCTCTCTGCATTCTTCATTTCTCTTCTTAAATCTCTAGAATTCTTTCATTCAAAACTGCTATCTTCATAGCTATTACAATTGGCCAAGAAGACCCAAAAAAAAAATGGAATGCCGTCCCTGTCAGAAATTTAAATTGAGATCTCTTTTATGAAATTCAAAGTAGAAGACAACGTTTTTTACAACATATTATGGGCTGAATTTTCTATGCTTATATATATATATATATATATATATATAGATTGTGGCATGCTGTGTTGTCCATCACATCTTCAATTAGACGAGTCAATGCAGAGTATGAAGACCCATCTTCCATCAAAGCTTTCCTGCTTAGTTGACTCATCTCTTTCACCTTTTTTCTAATCTCACTTCCATTCTCCATCTGTAACTTTAATCCTCTTTTTATATCATCAAAACTCACAATTTCCCAGATAGCACCTTCGATAATATGAATTCCAGAATCTATTTTAATCTCCACTCCTAACTAAGGTTGTCAATTCCGTTTCTGTAGGTATTTTGTTTTTCCAATTAGAATAGAATATTTTAGTTTCGGAGTGTTTCAGCGTGCCATTTCGGGGTTGTATTGTTCATATATATATTCAACAAACATAATTCAAATTTAAGATAAAATAATTATAAATTATGCAATACAAACACAATGCCAAACAAATATAATTTTAAAATTTAAAATATTTCTAAATAGTCAAAATTAAATAGATCTTTAACTTAAAGTAATTCAACTTAAACAAAATATCAAAATATTATGAAAGTAAAATATTTTAACATAAATATTTTAAATATAAAGTTAGGTCAATGTTATCAAGGCTAATGGAATCTAAAGCATCCCTTGTTTTGCTCAAATTCCTACAAAGTATAAACATGAAAAAAACAACATGAATATAAACCATATATATTAGTGATAAATCTAATTTTAAAAAATTAATATAATTGTTAATGAAAATAGTAATAATAATTTTCAATATTATTATTAATATCATTGTTATTGACAATTGTAATGACAAATAGCTTTTTATAATTGGGTGGTTTAATTAATTAAATTGAATAAGGTTCAATTTAATTCAATGGCTTTTCAAGAGCGGAACAGAACATATGGAATGAAACCGGAACATTCCGGGCGGAATTTAGCCAAAAAATCCGGAACAAACCGAAATTTAAAATGAGTTGAAATTTGTTTTGTTTTTTAAATTAATATAAAATAATTGACCATTTCAAATGAAAGGAAACAGAATTGACAACTTTCCTCTTAACCCTAACTCAATCACGATTTCGAAAGCATTAAATTGTTGCTCTCCATACAATGGCCATGTGGCAGTTGGGACACCAGACAAAATACTTTCTAAGGTAGAATTCCATCCACAATGTGATACAAATCCTCCAATAGCTTTGTGCCCCAAGATTTCCACTTGCGGAGCCCATTTAATCACCTTTCCTATCTTAACTGATCTATCTAAAAACCCTTCAGGCAAGATTTCTTCAAAATTTACATAATCACTGGGTGATTCAATCTTACCGTTGCTTGAAGGTTTACGCAGACACCACAAGAATCGATGTCCACATTGCTCCAATGCATATGCAGTCTCTTTCACTTGATCAACGCTGAAACTTCCCCAACTCCCGAAGCACAAAAACACTACAGATCACGGAGGCTGATCATCAAGCCATTGCATTATGTCCTTGCAGTCGTTGATTTGACTTGATCCCACATCATAGCTGTTTCCTTTACATCTCACAATTGGTCCCAACGGATTTACAGGAGGGATTTCACCCTTAGAAAGAGAGTTTATTGCATGCGATTCTAACTCTTTGAATGTATTTATCAAAATACCCCTTGCGTGCTTCAACCCTCTTGCAGCACCAAGAAAAATAGGGAGAGATTCTCTGTTAAACACCAAAGAAGGCAGGAGCTTAGCAGGAAGCCTGTTCACCAAGCTTGGAATTTCCAACTCAGCATCCGAGTCTTTGTACTCAGGGAGATCCGCTTTCTGCTCATCATGAAGGGCCTGAAGATACAACATCAAGCCGATTAAAGCTGCACCTGAAGCCGAGAAAACATACCAGGGAACACCAAATTCTGCAGCCAAATCATCCATTCCCGAAACAAAAGTATCCAAAACAAACCCAGCAAGTCGAGGAGAGTCATGAGGGCTCAACTCTGACTGAGCCTTGATCTTCGAAACAAATTCTTTGACATGGTTTTTCTGAGCTTCAGCCAGAGAAGCCATCCAGCTAGCACCAGTGTTATGTACAGCGGTGTGCTCAAGACAGGGCAACTCAACGACTCGCATGCGATTGGGTAGAGTTGATGAAGTGAGTGACTCAGTGTATTTGGTGGTAGTGGAGTCAAGAGTTGGCCTCATTATGAGGACGCTTGTGGAAATTCGATCATCACGTTCAACAATAAGCTTGGCAATCTCTACCGCTGCTATAATATGGCCCATGGCAGGTAAATGGATGAACAATAACTCTGCTTTCTTCATAGCTAAAAAACAGAACAAATCAAATAAACAAATTGAATGAGTCAACCAAAATCTGCAATCCAAATCATGCGAATGAGATAACCTAATAAAAAACAAACCAAAAATAAATTACAAAAGTTAATTATAAAACAACCTAATGTTGAAGGATAAAACATGTGAAATATTAAATTAAAAAATATCCTTAAAAACCCTAAGTCAACATAGGCTAACTCACCAAACTCAGTGTTATTGAACCTGGATCGGCCCAGCGGGTCGACCCGGGACCCGGTCAACTTGGTGGCTGGGCCAGTTCGGGTTTATTAAAAGACCGGTTAATGCAACAACTCGGCAAAACCTGGTCGACCCGGCGGGGCGACCCATAACTCGGGAGTCCCCGGACTAGACCCGGTGATATTTTTTCTCCCTTTTCGAATGTGGTTTCTGTATAGACTTGGGGAGAAGAAGAAGGGGCTCTAGGGGATGACTGAGAGGGATGAGGGAAGTTGTGGCCGGACAAATCTACAGTCCCAGTCTCAGGGACGCCATTAATACTTCTCCCCATCTTACCACAAACCTTAGAATATCGTGTACAAGAGCTAATCTTGTGTCAGTAGCTATCACTAGCTACTTGGTCCTTCAACCACCCTGAACAGTCTTGTAGATAATAGCCAGAATACGCACAATTCAAGACTGAGCTGCCCAACCCTTTATGGGCGACAACATAGGCAAAGATGAAGAACCCTAAAAGTGCGGTGATGATGAAGAACATAACAAATAGACAAATAGGTAAAACCCATATCAAGAAAGTGTTTTGATAGCACGCGCCAGTGAAACCGGCTAAAGAAACGACCATGATTGAGATCCCAATTACTATCAATGGCCACTTTAAGAATTTCAAACAATCTGTGTTGTTGGCTCTACTGCTTAGCCATATACCACCTCCTGGAATGGGTATTGAGTACCCCTATCAAGTGATTGCTAGTTCTCATGGTTGATCTTTCTCTGTTTCTCTCTCCCTATCTGCAACAAACATGTTAGATCTCTCTCTGCTTTTTCTCTCTTTCTTTCTTTACTGTTAATTTTTGAAATGGCCAGTTACAAGCGAAGGAGAGCATTGATAGCAACAATGGTAAAGGTATAATGTGTCAGGTGTGATATTTTGTTTTATTTGAAGGGTTTGCTCATAAATATCCTGCATTGACCCGGGTTGATTCGAGTTAACCCGAGTTGACCCATAAAATCCGGGATTCGGTCTCTTGACCGGGTCAACTCCCGGGTTGGGTTTCATAACTAGGACCAAACCCATGGTCTAAATGATGGAACCGAGATAATCGAATAGAAAATAAATTGAAGAAAATCATGAAGCCCAATATAAAAAACTCTAACCGTGAAGAATGGAACTGAAAAAATAAAATTCTCAACTAATCTAATATTAAAGGATGAAATAAAAAAAAACAATTAAATTCCTTTTCAAAGTAAATTCAATAAGAAAAATAAATAAAAATAATTGAGATAACCCAATAACCCGGGTCATTTTAAAAAATAGTAAAATAGTTTATAGAAAACAAAGAAATAAAAATAAAAGAGCCTAATCTCTAATTGAATAAATGTTTATTTATAAAATTAAAAAAAAACTTGAGCTGAAAAAAATAAAAAAACCAAGCAAATCCAAGTAAATTTTCTAAACTTGACTTAATTTCCAAAATTAAAAAACTCAATTCTCAATCAATTTAAAATTTATAAGTTATTATTAGCTATCTATGGTTATTATTGGTTATTGGATTATGCCATAATTGTTATGCTTATATTGATAAAAATGTTGGTAATATATAGTGTCATCAGCATATATAATTGTGTTTGCTCTGCATTAAAAACACCTTGTGTATGCTTATAAGAAATCATATATATAAAAGGTGTGCTAAGTCAGAATTAAACAGATCGGATCAATATTAGTTGTCCAGTCCAGCCGCCCAAACTAGAATTTTGAGCTAAAAGCCCAAATAACTGGAAAAATTCCAACCGTTTGGGCATGGTTGAACGGATGGAAAATTATTATTATTAATTTAGAAAAAGTCAACACCATAAATCCTAATCTTTAATATTGAACATTCTTGCGAACTTCCCTTGTGATGAGAGCTTGCATACATACTTTTTAAACCCAATTTTATGGTTGGTCTGGTCTAATAATTGGATCATAAATCAAATGAGTTGACCTGGATTAACTAAAAAATAAAACAAAAATATTTTACTATCTCCTTAAAAAATGCCTCCGATTAAAAACCCAACAAAAAAACTCAAAAAAAAAAATCCAATTCCATTTCCAAAAACTCAGCAAAAATAATGAAACTCATTTCCATAAATTTTCCATGAATTCCATCCCCCAAAACACAAAGGAGTACCGGCACCTTTACAGGCTGTATATATGGACACCTTGAAAAGTTTTAACCTTTTTAGCATGAGAGGAAGAGATGTAGAAACAAAAATTTTCTACCAATCAAATTTCACCATGTGTTATTTTATTCTTTAAAAGAAAGGATAAAATAAAATTGAAATAAATGACATAGAAAATAAATGAGCCTTTATATATTTCTTGGCCAATGAAAAATTGACACTTGGTATGAGATATTCAAGATATATTGTCATAAATACAAGATCCCAACAAATATCTTTTTATAAATACAAGATCCCGTTAATAAATATCAACTAATAAAATTACGTCATGTGGCATTGAAAAAGGACATGAGAGCCCTTACAGATCTCTATAAATAGAGGGTCTCAACCTAAAGGAAGGAGGATTCCAGGAGACACAAATTTTCTTCAAGCAAGGAAGCTCTCCCTCTCTCTCTTCAAGCAAGGAAGCTCTCTCTCAAAAAGTTCTCAAGCCTCCTTCATCTACACTTGAAGTCTACAAAAAACGAAGCTCTGTTGAATCAAGCTAAAACGCTCCATAAAAGTTCTTCAACAACACTTTGAAAACAAATCAAGGTACTCTTCAAAGCATCAAATCACAACATCTCGCCTCGTAATACACGTCCAAATTCGTGTTTCTGCAAAGCACAAATCTTGGCTTGATTACTCAAATAAATCAAGTCACCATACATCAAATCTAAGGGAAGAATCAGAGGATTGTCTTATTCTTTTGAAAGAATATATTACGTAGAGATTGTACCCATTCATATATTTAATAAAATTATATATTTATACATGTATGCTTGTTTAATTTTAGGTGCTCAAAATTGTGTCTACAAGAGGATTACTCTCTCAAAACCTTAGCACCTCTCTGTAAAGCCTCAGGATCAAACCCAGCAGATGCCATTCCTAGAAGCTCTAGATTACCCGCCGACGTTGATTGAGGCAAAGTGGATGGCTGAGATTGTACAGAAGAAGAAGGCAAAGAAGATTGAGGGGAAGGAGAAGAGTTTAAAGAAGAGAAAGGAGAGAAACTAAAAGTGCCATTGGCAAAAGAAACAAAATTTGATTGAAAAAAGGAAAAGGAGGCTGCTATTGATGATATTAGCCCTCTCATTTCACTTGTTTTTCCCATTTTTTTCTTTTACAGCCACATAATCATTCTAGCTCATAGTAACTGCTTGCACCTTCTTAAAGGAAAGTCAGTCGAGACCCACCTTTGGACTACGGACTAGCTGCTTTCAGCCATCCTATCATCAAGCATACCATCGACAGAGTTAGGAAAGGACAGGTAGAAGGCGCGCTAATCAAATCCTTTCTTTCAACTCTGTCCCTTCTTGGTCTTAGCTAACTAAGCTCATTCCCAGCTCCCTCTCCTTACCTTATCGGGCAAGTGGCTTACACTCCTTGCTTGCTTTCATCCCGCTTTTAGTGCCGCTTGCTTGCTCGAAGGAGAGATAAAGAGCAAGACAGTTGCAAAAAATAAAATAAGGTCGGGTCGTAGTCGGGTTTACCCGAATCGACCGGTTTTCACCGGGTCAAATCCTAAGCTGTTTTTTACTTAGACTTAACCCGGTTCTAGGTCCAAATCGGCTGGATCTCAGGTCGATCCACCAGATCGGGTCGAGTTTCAAAACTATGCTTGCATATATTAGCTTCAACACGATAACTAAACCAATTTAATGCCGATGGATGATCCACTATATTTAATGTAATTTGAACTTTTATTAGTTATTTTAATTTGTTTTCTTATCAATTACTTTATAAATGAGATAATGAATCTGATTCCTCACCTAAATTTTTTAAAGAAATGTATGTAAATTATAGTATTGGACTTAATCTTATAGAGACTACAACTTTTTTATTGGATGGTAAGAAATATTTTCGAATTAATTTATATATCAACCATGCAATGCAATGTAGACAAGTGATGGATCGCATAAAATGGCTTAACCATGTATTTTATTTAATATCTTATTACAATTTCGGTACTTAGATTTACAAAGCTACTTTTTTTTATAACACGGGATGTGCGGGCCAGTTTATGTGCATCACGACTAATCTCCGGACCACTAAACATCCTATAAGCCTAATAAACATGTAAGGCACCATAGAGATAACAAGCATACATGTGAAGGCTCGAATCCAAAACACATAGGCAAGGTAAATCCTGCCAAAGCCACTGATCTGCAATCCTCGGTGTGATTTACAATGCTACTTAGTTGCCCATAATATCTTCAATCAGATAAGCCAATGCAGAGTATGACGACCCATCTTCCATTAAAGCTTTCTTGCTCAGTTGACTCATCTCTTTCACCTTTTTTCTAATCTCACTTTCAGGCTCCATTACTAACTTTAATCCTCTTTTTATATCATCAGAACTCACAATTATACCATCTTTAGAAAGATCCCTTCTAGAATCTATTTTAATCTCCACTGCTAGCCCCAGCTCGAACACCAGTTCAAAAGCATTAAATTGTTGCTCTCCATACAACGGCCATGTCGCAACTGGGACACCAGACAACATACTTTCTAAGGTAGAATTCCATCCACAATGTGATACAAATCCTCCAATAGCTTTGTGCCCCAAGATTTCCACTTGCGGAGCCCATTTAATCACCTTTCCTATCTTAACTGATCTATCTAAAAACCCTTCAGGCAAGATTTCTTCAAAATTTACATAATCACTGGGTGATTCAATCTTACCGTTGCTTGGAGGTTTACGCAGACACCACAAGAATCGATGTCCACATTGCTCCAATGCATATGCAGTCTCTTTCACTTGATCAACGCTGAAACTTCCCCAACTCCCGAAGCACAAAAACACTACTGAGCATGGAGGCTGATCATCAAGCCATTGCATTATGTCCTTGTAGTCGTTGATATTATTTGAACCCACATCATAGCTATTTCCTTTACATCTCACAATTGGTCCCAACGGATATACAGGAGGGATTTCACCATTAGAAAGAGAGTTAATTGCATATGATTCTAACTCTTTGAATGTATTTATCAAAATGCCCCTTGCGTGCTTCAACCTTCTTGCAGCACCAAGAAAATGAGGGAGAGATTCTCTTTTAAACACCATAGAAGGCAGGAGCTTAGCAGGAAGCCTGTTCACCAAGCTTGGAATTTCCAACTCAGCATCCGAG
This sequence comes from Populus deltoides, assembly GCA_015852605.2. NCBI lineage: Eukaryota > Viridiplantae > Streptophyta > Magnoliopsida > Malpighiales > Salicaceae > Populus > Populus deltoides. The sequence goes on from CM027585.2 coordinate 15,473,123, forward strand.
TCTTTGTACTCAGGGAGATCCGCTTTCTGCTCGTCGTGGAGGGCCTGAAGATACAACATCAAGCCGATAAAAGCTGCACCTGAAGCCGAGAAAACATACCAAGGAACACCAAATTCTGCAGCCAAATCATTCATTCCCAAAACAAAAGTATCCAAAACAAACCCAGCAAGTTGAGGAGAGTCATGAGGGCTCAACTCTGACTGAGCCTTGATCTTCGAAACAAATTCTTTGACATGGGGTTTTTGGGCTTCAGCCAAAGAAGCCATCCAGCTAGCACTGGTGTTACGCACATCGGTGTGCTCAAGACAGGGCAAGTCAACGACTCGCATGCGTTTGGGTAGAGTTGATGCAGTGAGTGACTCTGTGTATTTTGTGGTAGTGGAGTCAAGAGCTGGCTTCATCATGAGGACACTTGCGGAAATTCGATCATCACTTTCAACAATAAGCTTAGCCATCTCTACCGCTGCTATAATATGGCCCATGGCAGGTAAAGGGATGAACACAACCTCTCCTTTCTTCATTCCTAAAAATATTTTGCTGCTAAGCTATTTTTCATGCTTTGTTTGAATGATTCGACATATAATTATATATAGTCAAATATTTTACTAGAAAATGAAGCTGATCTATTGATTGATAGAATATATGTGGCTGGTCTTGTTTCAAATATCATATTGGAGGCCAAAATTTAGATTTATGTGTCATGACTTCGATGGCTGTGAAGTTTCAACGCACGGTAGGCAGAATTGCTGTCGAAAGTGATCCGTTGTATTTGGCAGCACTTTAGGCAAGAGGTGGATGCAGACATTGAACAAAAATCTTAGCTGTCTCCATTAAGTGAAGTAATAAACACCACCTCTGATTTCTCATTTCCTGTTGCTAAAGAAGTTTAAATTCTATGCTTAAACCATGACTTTTGTCATGCAATTATTATTTAACAAATATATTTTATTGTGTGTTGGATGGACTTTTCAACCCAATTAAATTAAGTTGAAAAAAGTTAGAATTAATACAGAGAAACTTCAAAATGAATGTTGAGATTTCTTGATATTGAATTTTACATATTTTTCCACCAAATTATTTTAACGTCTACTTGGAAGTTTTTGTATCATAACCGATCATGGATGTCCGAGAGAAACAACACGCCTTCTAGAAAAACAATCTAGCTAGAAGGATCATTTGTCACAATATTCCAACTCATTAGTCATGATAATTACTGGCCATGTTTGATTATTTGTCTATTCTATACGAATTCTATACGAAACCAAGCCACCGTAAGAGAAAATAAATCTTAGCTTTTAAAATCTAAGAAGACTGGCATGATATTGGTTGTGAGGGTGGTGCTCGTTTCTTTCTTTCCTTTTCTTTTCTTTTTATAATAATCAAAAGACTCATTAAAAACTCATGCTAGCCAATTATAGCGTTGTCTTTTGTATTTGTATAATTTTGAATGCAGTCAACAGTACTGATCCGAAGATCATTATATATTTATATCTGAAAATTAACTCAGACCTTCGAGTTCCTTTCTGGCCAATTGCATCCAATTTGACTTAAATGTGTGCCAATCTTGATCCATTTGGTACCCTTTGCCGTGAAACTTCATCTGCTGTCATGTTCAAGTGATCGAAGCTAATGGGAATTGTCAGTTGCTGTAATGACCATCCGCTTTCACATAAATTTGCTGTAATGATCTGCACTGCCTCGGGTTGTACTCGGCCTAAACGGCTTTGTCCCATAAAATACATTACAGGCTATAATCTTAAATGATGATCTCTAATGATAAATTCATCAAAGTTTTTCTCATTCTATCTTCAGTCCTATGGAAGTTGGATATATAAAATGTTCATAATAAACTCTTAAATAAAAGATTCCAATCTCGAGACAGACAGCCCTTTCTTTTTCAACCTTAACAGACGCACCACTTTTCCACAACTCACACACATGGGAACCCACACCACCCGTAGAAGGACCTGTTTTGCAGGTCCACAACCCCTTTCTAACACATTCCAACAGAGTAATCAGTCACCTCACCTCTAGGTTAGAAGTTCATATGCTTATGTGGATTTAGAACCTCATCAATTGTATTTTTTTTTTATACAAAACAAGAGTAGATAAAAAATATTTTTCTCCTAAAAAAAATGACATATAGTAGCTTATTTGAAGCAAAAACTTAGAGCATAGTTGAACAGTTGCTTCATGGCTGGTTGTCTATTATATCATCAACTAAACGACCCAAAGAAGAATACGAACATCCACCAGGCATCAAGGTTTTCTCACTTATTCTGCTCATCTCTTTTACCTTCTTTCTAATTTCTTGACCTTGCACCATAACATGCTTTATTGTTTTCATTATACCATCAGCACCCACAATTATTTCATTATCACCATGAAAATCCCTCCTATAATCCATTTTAATTTCCACGGCTAATCCCAACTCAATTACCATTTGAAAGGCATTGAACTGTTGCTCTGCATATAATGGCCAGGCGACAATTGGAACACCAAACCTTATACTTTCTAGTATAGAATTCCATCCACAATGCGAAGCAAACATTCCTATCGCTTGATGAGCCAATATGTCAACCTGAGGTGCCCATCCGATTACTTTCCCAATCTTAGCTGTCCGGTTTAAAAACCCTTTCGGTAAGATTTCTTGAAAATTTGCATAATCACTTGGGGGTTCCCACTTTTCTCTCGGTGGAGGTTTACGTAGCGACCATAAGAATCGATGCCCACTATTCTCTAGTGCACAAGCAATCTCTTTCACCTGTTTCTCCCTAAAACTTCCATGACTTCCAAAGCACAAAAACATAACTGATGATGGAGGCTGATCATCAAGCCATTCCATGATGTCTCTGTGCTTCTTGCTCCCATCCCAACCCACAACATGACAGTCTGTTTCATGTTTAACAATCGGTCCCACCGGATATATTGGAGGGGTTTTACCATTAGAAAGAGAGTTAACCGCATTGGATTCAAACTCGAAAAATGTATTTACCAAAATACCTCTGGCTTCAGCCAATGCTCTTGCTTGCTCAAGGAAATTAGCGAGCGAATCTTTCTGAAACAAAACCGAAGGCAAAAGTTTAGCAGGAAGTGGGTTCGCTAAACTCGGAATTTTCAACTCAACGTCCGAGTTCTTGAACTCAGTAAGGTCCACTCCCTGCTCATCATGAAGAGCCTGAAGATGCAATTCACAACCAAGAAAAGCTGCACCTGGAGCAGAGAAAGCATACCATGGAAACCCAAATTCATTGGCCACTTCTTTCAGTCCTGTAGCAAACGAATCAAAAATAAACCCAGCAAGTCGAGGAGCATCGAGGCTCAACTCAAATTGAGTTCTCGTCTTTGAAACATATTCTTTGACATGGGGTTTTTGGCCTTCAACCAAAGAACTAAGCCAGGTACTGGGTTTAGTATCTGATGTTATGGACTCAACTCTGGGCAAGTTAATGACTCGCATACGATCAGGGAGAGTCGATGCCCCAAGTGACTCATTGTACTTGGTAGTGCTGGGGTCAAGAGTCGGATGCATTACCAAGACAGTCGTGTAGAGTCGATCATCACGTTGAACAAGAAGCTTAGCTATCTCCACTATTGCTACAATATGGCCCATAGCAGGTATGGGGATTAGCACCACCTCTGCTTTCTCCATTATTTGCTAGAAATTTGTGTTTCTTGTTGTGAACAACTGCGGTCTGCTTGGGATGTGTGGAAGTCATCATGATCTTGTTTGAAATATAAATCTTGAAGTTCTAGAATTAGAGTGATGTCATGGCTTTGCTGGCCGCTAACTATATACATGCATTTAATTTAAGAATTTCTACGGCCACTAATCCGTAGATGTTCACAGAAATAGTAGTTATCAGATTTGATTTGGGAAATCTGATTATCGAAGCAAAAAAAATCTAAATTATCATGTTAGGAGGTTAGTTCATGGGTCATGTAAAATATTTTTACTAGAAAAATATTCTTTGGTTCCTTTTATATAAATAAAAAAACTCTTTTTAGTATTGATTTAACTTATAGCTAAATCAAATTTTATTGACGTAAAGTTAATATCAAGCTCGATTCAATTAAAAATCCAACATTGGTAAAATTTTAAGTTCTTAAAGTAAACTTGTAAGACCAAGCTTACTTTAACTATGGTTGAAAAAAATAAGCTTGTAATTGATATCAGCTTTATTGGGTTTGAAAATCGTGGGCATGCTTATTCAATTAGTACAACGATATTAATTTATTTTCAATCGGGTCTTGATGAAGTTAATTATCTTGCCCGATAAATTCATGTAAATTTATATTTGTTCATTTTTTAAATATTAAAATACAAGATATGAACACGAAAAAAAATTGTATTTTAAACAAGTTGTTGATAATGCAGAAGAAAACATTTATGACACTTTGTTTTTGGAATCTTGGGAAGGAAAATTCTGGCTAAGAGGGGTCCATTAATCCAATAATTGCGGTGTCTTTCAATATTTTTATTTCTTGACAGTTGACAGTTAAGGAAAGTCTTAGCTTACTCTGCTCATTATTCTAGAAGGTGTGGTCGTTGTATTATGATCATGACATAGTCAGGAGCAAATAATAATGTGATTTGTTAGAAGTTGAAAATCTTACAAAATTAAGAATATCACAGATATAAATAGATATTCAAAGTATTTAATTCTATTTCATCCAAATCTCTCTTACTAAATATTTATTTAACTAATTTATATAGAAAAAAACTAAATATCCTTATTATGCTGGATAAAAACAAACTTATAAGCTAAAAAGTAAAGGATAAATGTAACTAGGAAAAAATATTTTTCTTTCAAAAGACTTTTTCATCGGTTTTCTCAGGTTTAAAAGAACTCGTTTTTATTATTAGAAATCATTATCCATCACAAACACATGATACATAATATTCTTAGGGCAGAACCTTCTAGTTGAAAACTCAATGATTGTTTTGTGTGTGAGTCACTTCATCATCGGTCTATAACATTTTTATGTGGGCTGCATCATTATTAATCCCTATCACTTTTGTGTGGGCTACGTTATCATATAATCCTAACATCTTGGTGCAAGATGCTTATCATGGGTTCCACCACTAAAATTTATTTTAACAACACAAAATCATCAAGAATCGTTGGAGGTTGATACCAACTAACATGGTCGAGTCCGAATGATTAAGGGTTTGTTTCAAATCAAAATCCACATAGATCAAGGACACTTTAACTATAGAAAGACACTTAAAATATTTAATTTTATTTCATTCAAGTTTCACTTGCAAAAGGGCCTTTATATAGAAAAGAAAAACTAGAAAATCTTGTTAACATTGAATAGATAAAAAAAAAAAAATGTTCCTTTCAAATATAAAAAAACTAGAAAAGCATAATAATATTAAATAGAAAAATGAAATAGAAAAAATTACCATGAACATTTAATAGTTTGGTCCATTTTACACTTGCTTATTATAGTTTGGGAATTTATAATTTATATCCTTACAAATTTTGAATTTTGATTAAAAAACTAAACTACCCTTGTATATAACTTCTCCAATATGGCCATAACATTGAACAAAAAGCTTAGCTAGCTATCTCCATTACTTCTCCAATATGGCCCATAACAAGTAAAGGGATAAACACCACCTCTTCCTTCTTCATCTCCTATAAACTGTTGTTGCAAAAGTAGTTTAAATTAGATGCTTAATTATTATCTTAAAATGCATTCTCTGAGGTGATTTAATTAAAGTGGTCCTTATAATAATTTTGAACTATCACACAATTCTCGCTCCTTTTAAAAATATTGTACACTAAAATTGGATTTATGCTTTTAAATTGTAAAATCCAATCAATTAAATATATACATATACAAAAAAGGGCTTTATTAGTAAGGTGATTACAAAATTTAACTAAACATAAATTTTATCATTTTTTATACTCACAAATAAAATCACGTTCTTCTATAAATATATTTTATTTTATGTTTTTATTTGATGGATGGACTATTCAATTCAATTATATTAAGTTGAAAAGTTAGAATTAATACAGAGAAACTTCAAAATGAATGTTGAAAGTTCTTGTTATTGAATTTTACATTTTCACTGTTTTTTGACCAAAATATTTTGGCATCTACTTGGAAGTTTTTGTATCATAACCGATCATGCATGTCCAAAAGAAACAGCAAATATCTTTAGAAAAGCACTTCAGTTCAAAAGTCATCATCTCATTTAAAACAAAAAATATTCAGGTATAATTCTTGTTTCATGAAAGACAATCAGAGCTGTTAATAGGAAATATCATCTATTTTTTATTCCTAAATTTTTTTTATAAAAAATGATTGAAGAAGAGTGTTTGGGTTGGATAATTCTGCATTGTTGTGATGAAACTTTTCACCAAAAATTTCCACCCCTTTTCTTTTGATTTTTAAAGATTTTTTTATATATTATTCATCCAAAATTCTTCTTCGATTGTTTTATATATATTTAACAGTGAAGTGAAAATGAATTTACCTGGAAACTTTGCGTTGTTAATAAGTTTACTGCAAGACTTGACAATATATATATTGTCCATTGCTTTTAGCTGCCCATTGCTTCAAATCCTCTTTGTGTGTGTACTCAATCTGACCACATCTATTAGGACATTAACAAGCTGTTGAAGTTGTGTATGATCTGATGACCTTAATCTTTAATTCCATCTAAACTTCTAGTGCCAAGAATCTGCCCTGAAGTCCCTTATTGCCACCAATATTGTTGATTTGGAGGCTGATAACTCATAAATTCGTGGGAAACAAGCTTGCAAAATCCCAGTGTTCAAGAATATTTTAAGGTCTATCATAAAACTATGATTGTTAAGCCAACAATTAAAAAACTGAAACGGTCTTCACCCCTAATTCTGAGTAATCGACCCTAATTTAAGCTGACAATGATCTGATAAACCTCTCGGGTACCTAGTTAATGCCAAAGTTGGAAATTTCATATGACATGCTGCTTTGGAAAATGCTTTATCTATATGACTCATGGAATTTCCACGAAACCAGGTAAAACGGTGCCCATTCTGTGGGAATTCGATGAGATTAGATTCAAAGATGAAAGTATGAAATTCCTTGGAGCGTTTTCTGTTTAGGAAGTGTTGTAAAAAAAAAAAATGGGTGTGATAGCTAATTTATAAGAAGAAACATAAAAATAAAGTTAAAAGAACAAGAAGAAAAATGAAATGAAAAATATGTTATTAAAAGTTTGCTCAAAAAATTTACTTCTCTAACTCTTTTCTGTATTTTTCTCAACTTGTATATAATGTTTAAGATTACAGGTCTAAGTTTAAAGAATTAAATTATTCAAAAGAAATTATAATTTAATAAGGATTTTAACATTTTTAAACAAAGATGGTAATAATTTACAAATTATTTTACATGAGAATTGTATTTTAATTGATATTAAACTTTTTTTATAAACTCTAAATCGTAGTGAATATTGAATTTTACCAGGAAGCCACTTTTTCTGTCACCTGAGGTTAAAGTTTCATTAAAGACACGTACAATAAACTTCGGAACTGAAAATGCAGCATCAAGTATTGTTCCACATGGCTAGAATCCCTCCTGACTTTCCTTTTGAATCTAAAGCATGCCAGGCAACATCATTAACATTCCAAAGGGAACTGAAAAAACAATCTGAGCATATTTCCTTCATGCTGAGCAAAAATGTTTTTAATGGACCATCGTTTACCCAACATTCCTAGTCCGCAACAATTCCAAAAGAAAATCTTCATGTAAAAGGAATAAAAAAACCTAAACAGAACACCGAAGCTACCACCATTGCATTACTGAGTTGCTGCCCAATTTTCCTCCTCCCTGTCAACTTGTTCTCTAATCTCTGCTGCAAATAACTTCAATGACTCCACATCACCGAAGCCAAGGGATTGCCCATCTGTTAACATTCATTGAACTTCTTTCTCTTTATCAACTCAGTTCTGACTGTAAAGTGTACCCCACTTCAAAATGCAAATTTCCTTGTCTGATAGCTGAATCACATGAATCTGAACTGGCTTCCATGTGAGTTTCCACCTCTGTATCAATAATACCTGTTTTTTTCAGCAGCTTTACCTTTCGCTTACGGCTTCGAAGGACCATGGGATGAGGTTGTATAATTGATCATGCTGCTGAGTCCCTGTATTAGACTGTGTCAATGAATTAGCAGGTAGGCAAGTTTTTGTTCCAAACAGGACAATTACCATCTGATAGTCAACAGCGTTCTGCACATTATATGTGGCATGTGTGCGCTGTACCAACAAGTGTTTCTCCATCAAACCGCCACACACTCCATCAAAATTATTCTGCCCGCCACCCACTTCCTCAAAATTATTCTACAAGACTCTCTCTTCATCAGAACCAGTCTCAACCAATCCATTTGGCTTCTCACAATTTGTCCTAGTTGCAACTAATGCTAGTGTCACCGACTATGCAGATGCCAGCAGTTCTGGATTATCAACGTGTACTCCAACTGAACTGCTCCACGGGACATTATAGACATCTTTGATTTCAGGGGACCGGACCTCATCTGGGACAAAATCTGTAATTAAATCAGCACTTGGATTTCATGTCCATAAAGGTAACACCTTTGTTTGCTGTTTTCGCTCAAACATAATCATGTACAACACTTGCAACCTCTCCTTAACTATCTGCTAAGTTTTGAGAGTCGTCGTCATCATCATCCTCAAATAGTAATCGCCACAAAGATCCCATATTGTATTCAATGGATTCAGAATCTGGATAATGCAGGTCATCTTACTCTGTGATGCACAATTGGAAAGTCTTGCAATTCAGGTTACATTCAAAATTCTCTTGAATACAACTAGGAAGGGTGGTGGCAATAAGGAACTTTAGTTTATCAAAGTTATTAAAGTACAGGCTAATTTTGTCAAAACCAATAGGCTTGCCATATTTTCTTAGGATTTTCTTATGCAAGTGACATTCCACCCTAATATTGGGAGACCAAACAAAGTGATCCATGTGAATCTATCATATAAACAGTCCGTGTCTAACCATGGTCTTAATTCATCAATGAATAGATCCCACGTTTTTAATGGAGACTCAAATGATTTCATTATTGAAACATATGACTCAAAAGCAATAATAACCTGTGTTGCACCCATGAATCTGAAACCGTAAAACTGGACTCCCTCATCAACCAACGATCCCTGAATACTCTGATAATTTACCCCTTCTGTAATCTGCCCAACAAGACTATTGTTTAGCCATGCAGTTTCCTCCTCTATCGTGTCATGAACCACAACAGGCTTTTTTATGTTCATTATCCGTAGCCACGATAGGACGTAGATTGACATCCACAGCGCATGTTTCTTTGCGTTTTGGTCCTGGACCTGCACCCTGTTACGGGTGAAACACTTATGGTGCCTACCTGTATGGGGACTAGTGGAGGGGGTAAAAGACTGGCTGAGGGTGGGGATAGACTGGGATTGTATTCTTCAGTGCTGAGCCATGATGGTTGTGGGGAATAATTCACAGAGGATGAGGGAAGGGTAGAATTCCTGACTTCAAGGAATGTCATTCGTTTTTCATTGTTTTTGCCTGTGTAATCCATGCATTCTGTTACACTCTTTATAACTGAATGGAAACTCTATGATACCACACCTATAGGCGTGTGGTGTGTTCATAATACTGGCACCATAACAAACTAAGTAAAACGGTGCGTTTAGGGAACTACATAAAACGGTGCGTTTTAGGGAATTAAGTAATACGGTGGGTAATGGAAAGTAATTAATTTAAATTCAAATCATAAATTTTCTTCTCCCTCCTTCGCTGATAACAATTGCCCCCCCCTCGAACCCAACCTTGTCCTCAAGGTTGAATGTTGGGAACCTCAGTTTCAAATCCTCAGTGAATTCCTATGTTGCATCTACTGGTGGCAACCCTTCCCAATGTATGAGCACCTAAGTAGCAGCCTGGTTGTTTCGCCTAGTTGTACGCCTTTCCAGTATGGCTCTGGGTTGCAAGGGAGGACCATGATCGATAATTGGAAGGGATCCTTGCACGATGTGGTTTCCTACATGCTTCTTGAGCTGGGAAACGTGGAACACGGGATGGATTATGAAAGAGGTTAGCAGATCAAGCCTATAGGCTACAGTTCCCACTTTGGCGATCACCTGGTAAGGACCATGACAATCATTCTTAATACATAATTTGTTATAATTAAAAAGAATCATGGGCAAAAAAAAAAAAGAGGAAAACTACTCCTTTTTTCTTAGAGATTGCTTAGAGGAAAGTTTAAAACAATTGATTCATGACATGTTTTCCATCATATCTTCAATTAGAAGACCTAATGAAGAAAATGAAGATCCTCCAGCCACCAAGGTTTTTTCACTTATTCTACTCATCTCCTTTACCTTCTTTCTGATTTCACTATCTTGTTCCATAACATTCTTTATAGCTTTCAATATATCATCGCTGCTCACAATTATTTCAGTATCACCGTAAAAATCCTTTCTATAATCCATTTTAATTTCGAAAGCTAATCCGAACTCAATCACCATTTGAAAGGCATTAAATTGTTGCTCTGCATATAAAGGCCAAGTGGCAATTGGAACACCAAATCTTAAACTCTCCAGTATAGAATTCCATCCACAATGTGAAGCAAACCCTCCCACAGCTGAATGAGACAAGATTTCCACTTGTGGAGCCCAACCAATTAGCTTTCCAATCTTAGCCGTTCGGTCTAAGAAACCTTGGGGTAAAATGCTTTGAAAATTTTCATATTCACTGGGAGAATGCATTTTACCGTTCTGTGAAGGTTTGCGTAGAGACCATAAGAATCGATGCCCCCTACGCTCAAGTGCAAATGCAATCTCTTTCACCTGGTTCTCTTTAAAGCTTCCCCAACTTCCAAAGCATAAAAAGATAACCGATGACGGAGGTTGATCATCAAGCCATTCCATGATGTCCCTAGAATTGTTGCTCTCATCCGAGAGCAGATCAGGACCATCTCCTAGATGTTTCACAATGGGACCAACCGGGTATACAGGAGGGCTTTTGCCATCGGATAGAGAGCTAACTGCGTAAGATTCCAACTCCAAAAATGTATTTATCAATATACCCCTAGCTTCGGTCAATAGCCGAGCATGTAAAAGAAAAGTTGTGAGTGAGTATTTCTCGAACACCGTGGAAGGCACAAGTTTAGCAGGGATTGGGTTCGCCAAACTCGGAATTTCCAATTCATCCTCCGAGTTCGTGAACTCTGTAAGGTCCGCTCCCTGCTCATCATGAAGAGCCGTAAGATGCAGCATGCTACCAATAAAAGCTGCACCTGCAGCAGAAAAAACATACCATGGAATTCCAAATTCATTAGACACGTCTTTCAAGCCAGTAGCAAACGTATCAAAAACGAACCCAGCAAGACGAGGGGAGTCCGGATTCATCTCGAATTGTGTTCTTATCCTTGAAACATATTCTTTGACATGGGGTTTCTGGCCTTCAATCAAATAAGTTAGCCAGTTACGACCTTTGGTAGCAGATGTGATGGACTCAACTCTGGGCAAGTTAATGACTCGCATACGATCAGGGAGAGTTGATGCAGCAAGTGACTCCTTGTACTTGGTAGTGCTGGGATCAAGAGTTGGATGCATTACCAAGACAGTTGTGTAAAGTCGATCATCACGTTGAACAAGAAGCTTAGCCATCTCCACTACTGCTACAATATGGCCCATAGCAGGTAAGGGGATTAGCACCACCTCTGCTTTCTTCATTCTTTGCTAGAAATGTTTGTTTCTTGCTGTGAACAAATGTGGACTACTTAGGATGTGTGGAACTGATCACGATCATGAACGAAATATATATTGAAGGTTAGACTATAAAGAGTGATGTCATGGCTTTGCTGGAAATGAACTATATGCATGCATTTAAATTAAGAATTTCGATGGCTAATAGCCCATAGATGCTTACAAAAACAGTACAACGGAGCTGTTGGAAAAAATAAACTTGTAACCTAATCAATGGACTGTAAAATCGTGGGTAAGTTTTTTCAATTAGTATATCTAAATCAAGTTATTGTCAATGGGATCTTAATCAAATTATCTAGCTTGATGCATTACTATAAATTTATTTTTGATAAATAGTTTTTTTAATATTGAAATACTAGATAATAATACAAGCGAGTATATTTTAAACAAGTATATGATAATGTGATAAGATTGAATTCTAAAATGTCAGCACGTGACCATCATGCGTCGGTGCTGCTCTATTTTGATCAAGCAATTTTTGGTTGAGTCCAACAAATCCAGTATGTTGTTCTTAGATCTAAAACAAGTTTTTTATTTTTTTTTATTATTATTTCCTTTGGATACTATAACATGATTATATGTTTGAAAAATCGGTTGATATGTGCAACTAATTGGTTGAGGATCATATGTGTAGATAATTGGTTGATGATCTTGTATGTGAATATTTGGTTTTCATTTGTTGATGATTTATTGAATGTGTATTATCCATCATGTCTTCAAGTAGACGACTGAATGACGAATATGAAGATCCTTCATCCGTCAAAGCTTTTCGACTTGTTTTACTGGTCTCTTTCATCTTCTTAATTTCTCGTATCATACATTTCAATCTTTTTTTTATTAAATTAAAAAATTATTTTAATTTTTTTTATATATTTTCAAGTTATTTTAATATACTAGTGTCAAAATAATTTTTTAAAATAAAAAATATATATTTTTAATATATTTATGAACAAAAATATATTTTGAAAAATGTCAAAAAACCATCTCAACCTAAAAATTTAAGCTCTTAGGTGAGGTCTTAGGATATGATTTTTATTATTCTCTAACACATCCCCTCAAGTGAAAACACTTTGGGCTTGAAAGTTGCACATGCCTACTTTACCTTGTGCTTAATTTTCATCAAATAAATGAGGATAATAATATTCAAACTCGTGACTGCTTGGTCATCAAGGCTCTGATACCATGTCAAAAAATCATCTCAATTTAAAAACTTAAGCTGTTAGGTGAGATCTCAGGATATATTTTTTATTAATCTCTAACAAAAAACAACTGCCACCACACTCTTAAACACTTTCTTTATACCATCAACAACCACAATTTTATTATCCTTTATAAAATTCTTTTTGTGTTTGATTTAATTTGCATGCATGGATTAATCCTAGTTCAGTATCAATGTTTTTTAATAATATTATATATTTATCAAAATACAAAACCACTCCTAAACAAATTTGATTATTAATTTTTTTTAATGAAATTAAAACATAAAACCTGGAAAGAAGTTTAGTCATTTTTGCTTTTAAAAATACTGAAATTATTTTACTTGTACTAAAAAAACTAAACCACTACTATATACAAGTTTAATATTTTTTAAGGATATTTAAATTGTTTTACTATACATAAAAAAAAATAATAATTTAAACTATGATAAATGAATCCTGATAAAAAAGAACTTTTTATCCTTAAAATGAAGTTCATTAAGTTTTCCTTATTATAGAATGTATAGCATGTATATCTCTGAATAGGAAATTAATGTAGGATTATTCCAATGTTGTAATCCCTACAGTTACTGCTGTATTCTGCCCTACATATATAAATAGGAAAGGTTGGCTAAGGCCAACCTAAGTCATTCTGTTATTCTCAACATGGTATCAGAGCCTTGATGACCAAGCGGTCACGAGTTCGAATCTCACCATCCCTATTTATTTGATAAAAATTAAGCACAAGATAATGTGGGCCTGTGCAAGTTTCAAGCCCAAAGGGCTTTCACTTGAGGGGGTGTGTTAGAGAATAATATAAGTCATATCCTGGGACCTCACCTAACAGCTTAAGCTATTGGGTTGAGATGGTTCTTTGATCTCTTGTTCTTGATAATCGATCTCCTTTTGATTGCTTGTTTCACCGGTCTCCTGATTATACTTTTTTACGTACTTTTGGTTGTCTATGTTTTCCTTTTTTGCGTCCCTATAATAATCATAAATTGGATTTTCGGTCTTCTCCTTGTGTGTTTTTTGGCTACAGTTCCTCTCACCTTGGTTATCGATGTTTTGACATTGAATCTCATCGCATGTATATCTCTCGTCATGTCCGTTTTCATGAACATGTTTTTCCGTTTGATAAATCTAAACAGATTGCACAGGTCTCCACTCAAACCCACACACCATCTCCTATTACCATCCTCCCAAATCTAACCCACTCCCCACTGTTCACCACCCAAAACACACCCCATCCCGCCTCTGCCTCTCCTCGCGCCTCGCCCTACCCTCACTGCCGATCCAAACACCACAGCCTCCATCTGTCCCTTACCGCTCACCCCATGCATCTTTATTTCACCATACTGTTGCAGGTACAGATTGCAGCTCAGCGTTTCCTGTTCTCCAGCACAACGTCCTTGCTAGCAGTGGGACATCCTCTGGTTCCTCATCTGCTTCTCTTTATTCTGCCAGTAACCCGGTATCTGCGGGACTCGCCTCTATGCTGCCCTCCACTTGCGGCACCTTCTTCCCCGGCTTCTTCCCCTGGTATAAATCTGGTGGTTGATCTCTCAGCTTATCCACTGCAACAGGACACCTCTGTGATACCTCCTTCTCCTGCAGCAGCACCGTTGCTCAGCCGGCACCCTATGGTTCTTAGATCACGGCAGCCCAAAACAGCAAATATGGTCTCCTCTGCTGCAGCTAATACAACTGCCACCCGGGTATTGCTCTCTCCTTCCTCTGAACCTGTTGCCTTTTCTGATGCAGATAAATATGTTGCTTGGCATGATGCTATGTGTGATGAGATCAAGGCTTTACGATCCAATCACACTTGGTCCCTAGTGCCCTTTCATCCTTCGATGAATGTTGTGGGAAGCCGGTGGGTATATCGCATCAAACGTCGTGTTGATGGTAGCATTGACCGTTATAAAGCCCGTCTAGTTGCTAGAGGCTTTACTCAACAGGAAGGCATTGATTATTCTGAAACTTTCAGCCCAGTTATTAAACAGGCCACCGTCAGATTAGTCTTTTCAATTGCAGTTTCCCGAAATTGAAAGATTCATCAGCTTGATATTCATAATGCTTTTCTCAATGGTGTTCTTACTGAAGAGGTCTACATGAAACAACCTCCAGGTTTTGTTGACACTACTCTTCCATCTCATGTGTGCAGACTGCACAAATCACTATATGGATTAAAACAGGCACCAAGGGCATGGTACACTCGTCTGAGTGATTTTTTACTCTCTATTGGTTTCATTGCCTCCAAGGTTGACACCTCCCTGTTTATCTTATCTGATGGCACTAATATCTTTTATCTCCTCGTCTATGTTGATGATATTCTGCTTACAGGCAGCAACTCTGCCATGCTTCATCACCTAGTCCAGTTACTAAGTTCTGAATTCAAGCTTCGTGACTTAGGTGATGTTCACTACTTTCTCGGTATTGAAGTTCAGTCTACAGGTATGGGTCTGATGTTGCGCCAACACAAATATATTCTTGACATCCTCACTCGAGCTGGTATGACTACTTGCAAACCCGTTGATACTCCAGTTTCTCCTTCTAAACTTGCTATACAGCCGGATCATCCATTTTCTAATCCCACACGATTTCGTCAAATTGTGGGTGCTCTTCAGTATCTTACATTCACTCGTCCAGATATCTGCTTTGCTGTTAACAGAGTCTGTCAGTACATGCATGCTCCTACAGATTCCCACTGGGTTGCTGTCAAACGCATACTCCGCTACCTCAAAGGAACGGCATCCTATGGTTTTCATATCACTCGAGGTACCTCTTTTGCTCTTCATGGTTTTACAGATGCCGATTGGGCTGGGAGTATTGATGATCGCAAGTCTACGGGTGGCTATCTTGTTTTCTTTGGTCAGACACCAATTTCATGGAAATCCGGCAAGCAACGTACAGTTGCCCGCTCCTCCACTGAGGCTGAGTATAAAGCATTAGCAGATGGTACTGCTGAAGTCATCTGGCTTCAATATTTGTTAACAGATCTACAGGTTCCCTCCGTCTCTGCTCCTACTATTTGGTGTGATAATCTTGGTGCGACTTATCTCTCGGCGAATCCTATCTTTCATGCTCGTACTAAGCATGTTGAGGTAGATTATCATTTTGTCCGTGACCGGGTTGCGAAGAAGGAAATTCAGATTCGATTTATCCCCTCTCGAGAACAACTTGCTGATGTTTTCACCAAACCACTTTCCGCTGCATCTTTTACTGCTTTCAGGTTCAAGCTTCGGGTCGATCCTCCACCCTCAGCTTGAGGGGGCATATTATAGAATGTATAGCATGTATATCTCTGAATAGGAAATTAATGTAGGATTATTCCAATGTTGTAATCCCTACAGTTACTGCTGTATTCTGCCCTACATATATAAATAGGAAAGGTTGGCTAAGGCCAACCTAAGTCATTCTGTTATTCTCAACTTTCCTTAATAAGGCTAAAGTGAGAATTTCAATGTACAAATCATTTTACTGTGCATGGTAAAACTCTGAATTCAATATATGTTTGGTAGTCTGTTAGAAGTTTATCAGATTGGTCTTAAGAAATTTGACATTTAAAGTTTTTAGTTAAATCAGTTAAAATATTAAATCAATCAAATCCGTTCGAATCTCGTCAAATTAATAGAAGAAAAATTACTATTTTACTAAAAATAATTATTATAGAATCAACTGATGACCTCTAGCTTCTTTAATATCAGTTTCCAAATCGATAATAATGAAGACGGCCAGAGAAATACATATATATATTAAAGAAAGACAACATATCAAGTAAAAGACTTTGTATTAAATAACACGAAGAGAGTACAATTTAATCATGGTAGGTGGTCCGCCAAATCTTGAATGAAACGACCTAACCAAGTGAACGAGGATCCACCGATCTCCAAAGCCTTCCTGCTCTTTCCACTCATCTCCTTCAACTTCTCCCTCTTCTCATCGCAAAGCTCCATTAAACACCTTACTCCTCTCTCTATTTCCCCGGCACTAATGACATTTTCATTACCATCCGAGTGAAATTCGCTTTTATAATCCATTTTAATCTCCACTCCAAACCCTAACTCAACAATTAACATAAAAGCATTAAATTGTTGCTCTGCATATAATGGCCACGCTGCAATTGGAACGCCAAACCATATGCTTTCCAATATAGAGTTCCATCCGCAGTGGGAGACAAACCCTCGTACGGATGGATGGGCCAAAATATCTGTCTGTGGGGCCCAACCAATTATTTTTCCAATGTTAGCCGTCCGATCCAAAAATCCTTCAGGTAAGACATCCCGAGGATTAGTGTAATCGCTTGGAGTTGGAGGTCCCATCTTCCCTTCCGGTGGTGGTTTCCGTAGAGACCACAAGAATCGATGCCCACTCTGCTCTAGCCCACATGCAATTTCCTTCACCTGATCCACTCCGAAACTCCCCATGCTCCCGAAGCATAGATACACCACTGAGGACAGGGGCTGATCATCAAGCCATTGCTTGATGTCTTTGCGTTTATCAGACTCCTCATCACGATCACCATCTCTATTAAGGTTTAAGACGGGACCCACTGGGTATACCGGAGGGGTATTACCTTTAGAAAAGGAGTCGATCGCATGAGATTCGAGCTCTTCAAATGTGTTTATTATAATACCCTTAGTTTCTCTAAACCTTCTAGCTAGACCGAGGAAAAATGGCATCCGTTCTTTGTTAAGCATAGGAGAAGGCAAGAGCTTAGCTGGAAGAGGATTTGCCAAACACGGCATGACCAACTCAGCATCCGAGCCCTTGAACTCAGTAGGGTCAACTTTCTGCTCATCGTGAAGAGCCTGAACATAAAATTGAAGGCCAAGAGAAGCTGCACCTGACGTAAGGAAAATATATGAGGGAACACCAAATTCATTGGCCACATCTATCATTGGTGTACAAAACATATCGAGAACAAACCCAGAAAGTGTAGGCGAGTCAGGGCTTGACTCGGACTGACACACAAGCTTAGAGACTTCATCTTTGACATGGTGTTTCTGGGCTTCAATCAAAGAAAAGAAGAGCATGTTGGGTTGGTTTGGATCAGGCTCATCTTGAGGCAAGTCAATGAAGCGGATACGATTACAGGATGTACTCACTGAATTTATAAACCTTTCAATCTTGGGGTCAGGACGTAGTTTCATGATGAGGAAAGTGATTGAAAGCCTCTCATCACGGTCTACAAGAAGCTTTGCTACCTCTACTGTGGATAGGAGGTGGCTTATACCTGGTGTTGGTATGAAGACCAGCTCAGCTTTCTTCATTCTGCTGCTGAGCTTTTTTTTTTCTTCTTCTTTATTTGATAGGGGATTTCAAGGTGGGATTGGATGTAAAAGACTGATTTTCATATCCTTTTGAAGGGCACTACTTGTGGCTATAATTAAGTGGACTTGAGATTTGCAATATATTGTTCAAAAATATATACGTGCAGGACAAGAATAAGAGTGAGGTCATGGCTTTGCTGTGATTGTGGACTGCTTTTACAATTCGTCAAGAAGACCCAAAAAAAAAGGATGCCGTCCCTGTCAGAAATTTAAATTGAGAACTCTTTTATGAATTTCAAAGTAGAAGACAACGTTTTTTACTATATATTATGGGCTGAATTTTCTATGCTTTATATATATATATTGTTGTTTTAGGATTGATGTTAATAGAGATTAAATTAATTTAGGTTTTGAATAAATTTAAAAACACATCATTTTTGGTACATTTTTTTTCAAAAAAAAATAGGCACTAATCTCAAAATTTAAATCAAGAAAAATACTAAATATTAAAATGATTAAATCTGGTTTAAGTTGATAGATTAATTTGAAAAAAAATAATGATTTTAAATTTGATATTGCCAAGTTAAGTTAATATATATATTCAAAAAAACTTAGTTAATAACCTTATTAACTAGGCATCAACACTAAGAAAACTAGCAAATAAAACCAATATTTTAATAAAAATAATTGACATGGGACCTAATAACTTAGGTGTTAACCTAATAATTTAGCGATCCAAATCTTTTCTAGAGTAGGCTACTGAACGAGTCTAACAATTATAATCCATAATATCTAGATCCACGCTTTGGTTTAAATCATTGACACATTTTTCTTCTTTCTCCTTTTCCATTTTTATAGATTATAAGGGCAAAGCCAAAAAGCAAAATAGTATAAAATGACACAAACCGGGTAAATGTTCCCCAGTTTTATCCTCAAACAATTAATAAAAAATGCACTAAGGGAAAAGGGACAATTCTGGAAAGAAAGATGATATTTTTAGAAAAAATGCAAATTAAGTACTAATATGATTAGTTCGATTTACATATATATATATATATATATATATATATATATATAAAAGTAATTTCAAATTTCTAATAATCAAGTAAGTATTAGTTAGGCCTAAGTTATATGATAAGTATGCAGGTGCCCTCTTTCTCCACTTTCTTTATTTACTAAAAGTTTTTTGCATAGAAAGTTTCACTTTACGAGCCAGTTTGGCTCTGCGGCTGCGGCTGTGTTTTTTTTAAAACACAGTTGCAGCCGTTTGGTTGAAAAAAAAACAGTTTACTGTTTACTGGGTCCCACCTGTTTTCTGCGTTGGAAACGCAGCATTTACAAAGCAAGAATTACATGCTTTTTTTGCACTGTTCACGTAATTGCACTGTTCAATGAATAGCAGTGCAATGTATACGAAACAATGCAAAATGATGCAATGTTTCATGTTAAAAATAGTGAATGCATTGCACTTTTCGTCTGCACCTGTTCACTTGCTAATCGTGGGATTTTTTTTTTAAGTGTGTTAAGTTTTTTTTTTGTTAATTTTTTTTAAAAAAACTAATTTAGAGTGAATTTTATACATGATAATATTTTATCTAATTTTATTACACGCTAAAAAATTATGGAAATTGTAGTTCTTGTCAGATAAATTTTGTACATAATGAAATTGTAAATAGTTTAATAGAATAATAAATTTTTTTATATATATAAAGTATGATTTATTTCATGATGTTACCGCAATAGTTAAATCCACAATATTTAAATTAAAAGCCATCAATATTAATTTATATTTTTTAAAATTATTTTATAACTTCAATTTCAAAAACATTCTTAACCAAACACATTAAACTACTTTTTCTTTAACCTTAATTTCAACCACAGTTTTAACCAAACACCTATTTTTTAAAACCAACCACAACTAAAAGTACTTTTTATAAAATAACTTTTTTTAAATCACAACCACAACAGCTACCGCAATACCAAAAACACTTTACATGACAAATAAAAGGCATCATGCAAATAAACGTTTGAAAAAGAACACGAAGCTTTAACCAAAAACGGAGGCAAGCTTTCACACGTCGTGGTGGTGGTTCTTCATGCTTTGCATTGGGTCATGTAATAAAAGACATGATGGACAACATAGCATCTGAGAACTGCTTCTTAGAAAAGACAAAAACTTGAAGTTAATTCTAGTATTTTAATAAAAACTTGATTTATAGGCTGCACGCTGCGCGAGGAATTGATGGCCAGAACATTTCCCTAAGATTCAATGAATATATCAACAATCATATTTATTTAGAGAGAGAGAGAGAGAGTAAGCTGTACGATCTATGTCACTGCTTCGGCATCATATGATAACTCCTCGAAATTTCATGAAGGTCACTGCTACTGCATATAATAATTCCAAATTTCATCTACAAGGATTGGAAAACTTGACATGTATTATTTGCCTCGATTTTCAATGCCTGCTTAGTTGTCATGTCATGGCCCCTTTAAAAAAACGAAATGAAAGCAAGGTCTCATATATATATATATATATATATATATATATATATATATATATATATATATATCTCTCGTACAGTTTTTTCTATTTTTTTTTAATAAAGTTGGTGTTCGGAGTTGTGATTAGAATATATTTAAAAAAATTAATTTTTTTATATTTTTAAATTATTTTAATGTATAATGATATAAAAATAATTAAAAAACAGTTGACAAGTATTATTTACCTCGCTTTTCAAAGCCTGCTTAATTGTCATGGCCCCTTGAAAAAAACGAAATGAAAGCAAGGTCTCATATATATAATGTTATTCGAGTTTTTTACTACTTCTTTTCAATTTACTTGGATGGTTGGGTGAGAAGAAAAAAAACAACGTTATTTTCTCCTCAATTTACCTACATAGAGACACACAAGTCGATGAAAAGGCATTGCATAATTTGCCTTGAATAAAGCTTTGGATCCTTATTTGCTTTGAATAAATCATAATCAACATCTTCTTATAACTCTGTTCTATCAAAATGAACTTGATCTTAAAACTTAATTATCTCTCATGGTGGCATGAGATAACCATTGAGCTAACTGCTCATTGGTTACGTAAATTCACAATGCGACATCGTTTGTAAATCTATTCTCATGACAACAAAGAGCAACCGTGCCATGCTATGTTGTCCATCACATCTTCAATTAGACGAGTCAATGCAGAGTATGAAGACCCATCTTCCATCAAAGCTTTCCTGCTTAGTTGACTCATCTCTTTCACCTTTTTTCTAATCTCACTTCCATTCTCCATCTGTAACTTTAATCCTCTTTTTATATCATCAGAACTCACAATTTCTCCGATAGCACCTTCGATAATATGAATTCCAGAATCTATTTTAATCTCCACTCCTAACCCTAACTCAATCACGATTTCAAAAGCATTAAATTGTTGCTCTCCATACAATGGCCATGTGGCAATTGGGACACCAGACAAAATACTTTCCAAGGTAGAATTCCATCCACAATGTGATACAAATCCTCCAATAGCTTTGTGCCCCAAGATTTCCACTTGCGGAGCCCATTTAATCACCTTTCCTATCTTAACTGATCGATCTAAAAACCCTTCAGGCAAAATGTCTTGAAAATTTACATAATCACTTGGTGATTCAATCTTACCCTTGCATGGACGTTCACGCAGACACCACAAGAATCGATGTCCACATTGCTCCAATTCATATGCAATCTCTTTCACTTGATCAACGCTGAAACTTCCCCAACTCCCGAAGCACAGAAACACTACTGAGCATGGAGGCTGATCATCAAGCCATTGCATTATGTCCTTGTAGTCGTTGATTTGACTTGATCGCACATCATAGCTGTTTCCTTTACATATCACAACTGGTCCCAACGGATATACAGGAGGGATTTCACCCTTAGAAAGAGAGTTTATTGCATGCGATTCTAACTCTTTGAATGTATTTATCAAAATGCCCCTTGCGTGCTTCAACCTTCTTGCAGCACCAAGAAAAATAGGGAGAGATTATCTGTTAAACACCAAAGAAGGCAGGAGCTTAGCAGGAAGCCTGTTCACCAAGCTTGGAATTTTCAACTCAGCATCCGAGTCTTTGTACACAGGGAGATCCGCTTTCTGCTCGTCATGAAGGGCCTGAAGATACAACATCAAGCCGATAAAAGCTGCACCTGAAGCCGAGAAAACATACCAGGGAACACCAAATTCTGCAGCCAAATCATTCATTCCCAAAACAAAAGTATCCAAAACAAACCCAGCAAGTTGAGGAGAGTCATTTGGGCTCAACTCTGACTGAGCCTTGATCTTCGAAACAAATTCTTTGACATGGTTTTTCTGAGCTTCAGCCAGAGAAGCCATCCAGCTAGCACCAGTTTTATGGACAGCGGTGTGCTCAAGACAGGGCAAGTCAACGACTCGCATGCGATTGGGTAGAGTTGATGGAAACTATAAAATTGTTAAAAACTCCTAAATTAAAAATAATAACTTTAAAATTATAAAAGAAAACTTCTAAATAAAAGTATTATATTAGGACTCTGGACACTCTTGTGGACTACTTAATCTCTATAGAATAATTACATGTTCATATACTACACTTTTTATTATTAATCTCACATTGTTATACATTATTGAGTGTGTGCGTTGTTTAGTAATGTATTAATTGTATGTGCTCTTGCTTTAATTTTAAAAAAATTAATTTAATGATTTTTCAATATTTTAATATTAAAACAATTTAGAAACATCCAAACTATTTAAAAGCATTCAAAAAGAAAAAGAGTCCATTTCAATATTTTTATGTTTCAACTACATTTTAAAAAACACTTTAATAACTTTATCAAACAAGACCTTTATTCTAGTGATTGTAGCTAATGGGAGTATTGTCACCCATTAATTTCAATTTGTTTGGAATTAAGTATTTGAGAATTTGTTTTTAGATGCATGCAAAATTACTGAAGGAAAAAAAAAAAAAAACTGTTTTCCAAGGAAAATACATTTATTGATTTTAGAGATTGCTTAGAGGAAAGTTCGAAACAATTGATTCATGACATGTTTTCCGTCATATCTTCAATTAGACGACCTAATGAAGAAAATGAAGATCCTCCAGCCACCAAGGTTTTTTCACTCATTCTACTCATCTCCTTTACCCTCTTTCTGACCTCACTATCCTCTTCCATAACACTCTTTATAGCTTTCAATATATCATCACTGCTCACAATTATTTCAGTATCCCCATAAAAATCCTTCCAATATTCCATTTTAATTTCCACGGCTAATCCTAGCTCAATCACCATTTGAAAAGCATTCAATTGTTGCTCTGCATATAATGGCCAAGAGGCAACTGGAACACCAAATCTTACACTTTCTTGTGTAGAATTCCATCCACAATGTGATGCAAATCCTCCGACGGCTGAATGAGACAAGATTTCCACTTGTGGAGCCCATCCAATTACCTTCCCAATCATAGCTGTTCGATCTAAGAAACCTTCAGGTAAAATACCTTGAAAATCTTCATAATCACTCGGAGATTGCTTTATACCGTTCTGTGAAGGTTTGCGTAGAGACCATAAGAACCGATGCCCGCTATGCTCAAGTGCAATTGCAATCTCTTTCACTTGTTTCTCTTTGAAGCTTCCCCAACTTCCAAAGCATAAGAACATAACCGATGACGGAGGTTGATCATCAAGCCATTCCATGATGTCCCTATAATTGTTGCTCTCATCCGACCGCAGATCACCGCCACCTCCTACATGCTTCACAATGGGACCAACCGGGTACACGGGAGGGGTTTTACCATCTGACAGAGAGTTAATTGCATAGGATTCGAACTCTAAAAATGTATTGATCAAAATACCCCTAGCCTCAGTCAATATCCGAGCATGTTCAAGAAAAGTAGTCAGTGAGTCTTTCTCGAACACCGAGGAAGGCACAAGTTTAGCAGGAATTGGGTTCGCCAAACACGGAATTTCCAATTCATCCTCTGAGTTCTTCAACTCGGTAAGGTCAACTCCCTGCTCATCATGAAGAGCAGTAAGATGCAACATGCTGCCAATAAAAGCTGCACCTGAAGCAGAAAAAACTGTTAGGATATTGTCATTTAGTGGCAATACCCCACCACTAATTGTGGCTTAGTGGAAGCACCACTAGTGCCACAATTAGTGGCATGATTTCAGGACCTATTGTCCCCTTGATGTGCTGGAGAAGGCTGCTAAGAAATGCCTATAAAGGAGGCATATTATGTGAGAGCAAAAGTGAGAGAGTGAGTGAGAAAGTGAGTGTGTGCAAGAGAGTGGAGAGAAGGAGAGCTGCAATGGCAGCAGCCTTGCTGCCATTGCAGCAGCTGCAAGTGCAGCAAGAGAGTTGATGAGTTGAGTAGAGTGGATGTAATCCTCCTCCTCTACATGTATTTTTGTATCCTTTCTCTAATCTCTAATAATATAGACTCTCTCCCGTGGATGTAGGCGATTTGCCGAACCACGTAAATTATTGTGTCAGTGTGCTTAAGCCTCCTATGAGCAAGTATCAGTACACCCCCGGTCCGCGCATGGGGAGCCGGAATTCCCCAACAACTGGTATCAGAGCACATGGTTTAAAGGGGTGTTTGTTTTTTGCTAAAAAATAAAAGTTCTCAAAATGGTATTTTGACCATACCACTGTGTAGAGGAGGTCGAGACGGAGCCACTTGTGAAAACGGCGTCAAAATCGGACGTCGGACATGGCCGCACTCTCCATCACTATCCAAAGAAGGCGTCGCCACGCCTAGACGCGCCCCACGTGTCTTCTTCGCCCGGATGGGCTGACCCGACCTGAATACCAGTTGACCCGACCCACATGGCTGACTCGAATAATGATGACGTCAGCATGACGTAATAGTGACATCAGCATGCGCGGAGGCATGCCGGGGATGACATCGCCGATGTAAGCGTGATGTCGGCATGCACGAGGCATGCCATGTCGGCCAGCCCACACCATCGACCGGTCGCCGCAGACACGCCAAGACAAGTGGGACCCACCGCCACATCATCACCGCAGTGGCCATCCAAGCCGAGCCGAGTGGAGCCGAGCCGCGTTGGAGCCGAGCCGAGCCGCGAGCCGAGGGATAAGATTCTGTGCAGCAGAGTCTACGTGCAACCGGATCTGAGATTGAATCTGGGCCGTTGATCGCGCCGTAATTGTTTTGATCAAATCTTAGCCGCCGGTGCGCGATTTGGACGATTTCAGACTTGTTTCCAGCTAATTTGATCGTTCCGGATGCAATGGTATGGTCCGATCATTGAAATTTGAGACCAAAATGGCGGTGGTGAATTAACAAAAGAGAGTGCCCGATGAGGAGGCATCTGAAGGTCATCATGGTGGTCGATGGAGATGAAGAAGAAGAAGGTGCACATGTTTACCCAATTGCATGTGCTGAACTGCTAAGTGGGGAGAAATTTAACTGCCTTGAGGGAAGGCAAAATTGGGGCACTCTGGACACCCGACCATGTGGACAATTTGAGGTGTAGAGTGGAAACTGATTAAGACCAATCTTGACGAATCTAAGAACTGGTAGTCTCGCCAGATGTTGAGAAATCATGTATTAAACCAGTATATTCCAGATCACTTGTAAAGGAAAGCCGCAACAAAGCTAGCAAATGGTTGTATATACGGAAAGACAGTACGATGGATAGATATGGCCTAAGAAGTTCTGTCTAGGAGGTTGGGTTTTAAGCGGGACCAGTGTGACCCCTCCAATCTTTCCTGGGAACTTGCTTAGTGGAAGGATTATCCATACGGTACTATTTTTGTATATATAGCAGTTTGTAATGAAACAGTTGAAGGCTAGCAGGATGACGGCACAAGGGAACAGTTGGGTTCCAAAGGTTCAAGGATCTGATGGAGTGGTGATTTCTCCAAAGAAGTTAGATTCGGTGACTGTGATTTCTCGAGGGGAGAATTGATGAAGACCCTGATAATGGAAGAGGAATACAGCAAGGGGATAAAGATTGGCACCCTATTTTGACTTGGACAGGTGTTATGACAGGATGAGCTGCTGTCAAACATAAGCAAGGAATAGGGAGAAATCTGGAGAACAGAAATTGCACGAGGGCACACGGAGATTGTGCAGGAGTACCCGTAGGGATCCAACGAGGTAATCGGTAATGAGACAACAGTGCAAGGAGAAGAAGTGTTCCCAGATGAAGCTCAGAGCAGAGACTATTAAAGTTTGTACAACAGGAAGTCTCTTATGCTCTTGATGAAGACAACAGGCGAAGACCTTTCCAATGCATGCAAGGATGGAAAGAGAGCTGTTGCAGAGGCACCTAATTGAGGGGGTGCAAACGCCTGTGATAAAAGGCAACCGCCTATGATGAAAGGCGAAGACACCAAAGAGAGTTGGTGTAGGTGGAGCCGTCAGCGGAAGGCACAGAAGCTCCAAACATAGAAATCGAGGTGGAGGATTGCGAGGAGTATACTGCAACTTTCTCTTTCTATGTAATCAGTGGCAGTAATCTCTCCCATAAGTGCACATGGTGGTAGAGAATTTTGGAGCCACTTTAAAGCATCTCAGCTGAAGGAGGATGCGACCGCCCCATGACAACGGGCGAAGACACCTTAGAGAAGGTGTGAGGGCCGTGATAGAAGCCCCAGTTCAGACCGCCGCATGGTGATGAGCGGAGACACCTAAGGAGAAGGTGTGTGGGCCACGATATGAGCCCAGTTCATAACAACCCCAGAGCCAATGTGATGGCTGGATATGAGTGGACAGATGGATAGCCAATGAAGTGGCTATGATGAGTATGGAGACAAATGCAGGATTGACTTTCATGGATATTGCCCCCATGCTAAAGATCAATGAGCTAGAAGACATTTGCCTTGGACAATAAGTGTGTGACTTGTGGAGCATTAAGACGCGGCTGCTATGAAGAAGCGTAGGGGGCATCGCGAGTTCCGGAACGAGTTGACTCTTGTCAAGGTGGTGAGCTCGGTAATGGCATTGTAATACTCAGAGTATGAAGACAGATATGGATCAACCTTTATGGGCTGCCCCCATGATTAAAGGTGGAGAGCTACCTGGACTCTTACGACTAAAAGCGAGAGACTCACGGAGAAGTAAGGCGTGGTTCCTAGGGTGGAACAGAGGGCAGGCGCAACTCCTGGATGAGTAGACTCTTGGAAGAGTGGTGAGCTCGTGATCACATTGAAATACTCAATGACCGTCGCACTTGAGAATATTCGTTTGAGGGGGTGTTGTAAGCCTTGGTGTAAGGCTTGAAAAATCATTCCAAACCGAGCATGATTGATACGCTCAAAGGGGAATGTTGTGTTGAAGACGCTCTCAGAATAGTAAGCTTGGAAGAACTGCAGAATGCAAGCCTGTGCTGAAGAAGCAAGAAGACAATTGCCCACACAAATGGCAAAGGGGGTGATTGTTAGAATATTGCCATTTAGTGGCAATACCCCACCACTAATTGTGGCTTAGTGGAAGCACCACTAGTGCCACAATTAGTGGCATGATTTCAGGACCTATTGTCCCCTTGATGTGCTGGAGAAGGCTGCTAAGAAATGCCTATAAATGAGGCATATTATGTGAGAGCAAAAGTGAGAGAGTGAGAGAGAAAGTGAGTGTGTGCAAGAGAGTGGAGAGAAGGAGAGCTGCAATGGCAGCAGCCTTGCTGCCATTGCAGCAGCTGCAAGTGCAGCAAGAGAGTTGATGAGTTGAGTAGAGTGGATGTAATCCTCCTCCTCTACATGTATTTTTGTATCCTTTCTCTAATCTCTAATAATATAGACTCTCTCCCGTGGATGTAGGCGATTTGCCGAACCACGTAAATTATTGTGTCAGTGTGCTTAAGCCTCCTATGAGCAAGTATCAGTACACCCCCGGTCCGCGCATGGGGAGCCGGAATTCCCCAACAAAAACATACCATGGAACTCCAAATTCATTAGGCACATCTTTCATCCTAGAAGCACACGTATCGAAAATGAATCCAGCAAGGCGAGGGGAGGTCGGATTCATCTCGAATTGAGTTCTTATCTTTGAAACATATTCTTTGACATGGGGTTTTTGCCCTTCAACCAAAGAACTAAGCCAGTTATTGGGTTCAATATCTGATGTTATGGACTCAACACTGGGCAAGTTAATGACTCGCATACGATCAGGGAGAGTTGATGCAGCAAGTGACTCCATGTAATTGATAGTGCTGGGGTCAAGAGTTGGATGCATTACCAAGACAGTTGTGTAAAGTCGATCATCACGTTGAACAAGAAGCTTAGCTATCTCCACTAGTGCTACAATATGGCCCATAGCAGGTAAGGGGATTAGCACCACCTCTGCTTTCTTCATTCTTAGCTAGAAATGTTTGTTTCTTGCTGTGAACAAATGTGGACTACATAGGATGTGTGGAACTGATCACGATCTTGAACGAAATATATAATGAAGGTCTAGACCTAAAGGCTGATGTCATGGCTGTTCTGGCAATGAACCATATACATGCATTAAATTAAGAATTTCTACGGCTAGTAGCCCATAGATGTTTACAAAAAACAGTCCAACGGAGCAGTTGGAAAAAATAAACTTGGAACCTAATCAATGGACTCTAAAATCGTGGGTATGTTTTTTTGATGAGTATATCTAGATTAAGTTATTTTCAATGGGATCTTAATCAAGTTATCTAGGTCGATGCATTACTTTAAATTTATTTTTGATATATTGTTTTTTTAATATTGAAATACTAGATAACAATTAATACAAGAAGCAAGTATATTTTAAATAAGTATCCGATAATGTAAAAAGATTGAATTTTAAACTGTCAGCGCATGACCATCACGCGTTGATTCTGTGCTGTTTTGATCCAACAATTGTTGGTGACTCCGACAGATGTAGTAGGTTGTTCGTAGATCTAGAACAAGTTTTTTTCTTCTTAATTTCCTTTGGATAATGTAATATGATTGAATAATTGGTTGAGGATCATGTGTGTGGATAATTGGTTAGTGATTGGTCCCGATAAACACTTAACTGAATGATGGTACCTAATGGTATGTTCAGAAATGTTTTTTTTTTTTCTATTATGTTCTTGTTTCTATGCAAGTTGCATGTCTTATAGTTATATAACATCTACGAACTCACATATAAAGGGTTGGTATGTCTCATGGTTATATAAACATCTATGAACTCATATAAAGGGTCTAAATATCTAAATAAACAACTCCCTCAACCTTAAAACACACATACACCCTATTCACAACTCACACGCAGAGCTTCATTAATTTAGCTTCTAAGCCTTGCTTCTCCACTAACTTTATTATTAAGAGACCTCGCAACCTATCAAGGGTTGCAAGTCCACAACCGTTTCAAACACATTCTAGCATAAAACCATAAGCCACCTCGCCTCTAACTTGGAAGTTCAAATGCTTTCGAGGATTTAGAATCTCATCAGTTGGTAAAATTATTTTCCAATACAAAACAAGAGATTATAAAAATATTTTTCTCCTAAAGAAAGGAAAGATTAAATTTATTGGCCGCTATAATACATAGATTCTTATAGATAAATCATAATTGCTTATTGTAAGTAATCGCTCAGAGGATAGTTTGGAACAGTTGCTTCAAGGCTGGTTGTCTATTATATCATCGACTAAACGACCCAAAGATGAATACGAACATCCACCAGCCATCAAGGTTTTCTCACTTATTCTGCTCATCTCTTTTACCTTCTTTCTTATTTCTTTACCTTGCTCCATCACATGCTTTATTGCTTTCATTATACCATCAGCACTCACATTTATTTCGTTATCACCATGAGAATTCTTCCTACAATCCATTTTAATTTCCACGGCTAATCCCAACTCAATTACCATTTGGAAGGCATTGAACTGTTGCTCTGCATATAATGGCCAGGCGACAATTGGAACACCAAACCTTGTACTTTCTAGTATAGAATTCCATCCACAATGCGAAGCAAACATTCCTATGGCTGGATGAGCCAATATGTCTACCTGTGGAGCCCATCCGATTACTTTCCCAATCTTAGCTGTCCGGTTTAAAAACTCTTTCGGCAAGATTTCTTGAAAATTTGCATAATCACTCGGTGAATATTCCCACTTTCCTCTTGGTGGAGATTTACGTAGGGACCATAAGAATCGATGCCCACACTTCTCTAGGGCACAAGCAATCTCTTTCACCTGATTCTCCCTAAAACTTCCACCACTTCCAAAGCACAAAAACATAACTGATGATGGAGGCTGATCATCAAGCCATTCAATAATGTTTCTGTAATTGCTGCTCCCTTCCGAACCCACATCATGACCGTCTCTTTTATGTTTAACAATCGGTCCCACTGGATATATTGGAGGGGTCCTGCCATTAGAAAGAGAGTTGACCGCATGGGATTCAAACTCCAAAAATGTATTTACCAAAATACCTCTGGCTTCGGCCAATGCTCTTGGTTGCTCAAGAACAGTCGTAAGCGAATCTTTCTCAAGCAGTACAGAAGGCAAAAGTTTAGCGGGAAATGGGTTCACCAAACTCGGAATATTCAACTCGACATCCGAGTTCTTGAATTCAGTCAGGTCCGCTCCCTGCTCATCATGAAGTGCCTGAAGATGCAATAAACAACCAAGAAAAGCTGCACCCGAAGCAGAGAAAGCATACCATGGTAACCCAAATTCATTGGCCACTTCTTTCAGTCCTGTAATAAAAGAATCAAAAATAAACCCAGCTAGGCGAGGAGCATCAAGGCTCAATTCAGACTGAGTTCTTATCTTTGAAACATATTCTTTGACATGGGGTTTTTGCCCTTCAACCAAAGAACTAAGCCAGTTATTGGGTTTAGTATCTGATGTTATGGACTCAACTCTGGGCAAATTAATGACTCGCATACGATCAGGGAGAGTTGATGCAGCAAGTGACTCATTGTACGTGGTAGTGCTGGGGTCAACAGTTGGATGCATTACCAAGACAGTTGTGTAAAGTCGATCATCACGTTGAACAAGAAGCTTAGCTATCTCCACTAGTGCTACAATATGGCCCAAAGCAGGTATGGGGATTAGCACCACCTCTGCTTTCTTCATTCTTTGCTAGAAATTTTTGTTTCTTGTTGTGAACAACGGTGGTCTGCTTAGGATGCGTGGAAGTGATCATGATCTTATTCGTAATATAAGTCTTTAAGGTCTAGAATTAGAGTGATGTCATGGCTTTGCTGGCGATTAACTATGTACATGCATTTAATTTAAGAATTTCAACGGCTACTAGCCCATAGATGTTTACAAAAACTGTCCAATGAAGCAGTTGGAAACATTGTTATCATATTTGATCTCGGGAATCTGATAACTAACGTGAAAAAGTATCTTAATTATCATGCTATTACGTTAATTTATAAGTTATCGCGTAATTATTTTAGTTAAAACAATATATATATATATATATATATATATATATATATATATATATATATTTGTTGACCTTTGTTATATTAGAATTGGGTTTCCCCGAATAAATCAAGTTTTATATATTTAATGACTAGCCCAATTCAATTAAAAGCCCAAGCCTGGTTAAGTGTTATGTTTTTTAAATCAATTTATCTAACTAGAATAAGTTTTAATAACTATATTTGAAAAAAGTAAACTTGTAATTAATTTCAGTACTTTTATTGAGCTGGAAAACCGTGGGTGTATTTTTTCAATTAGTACAATGATATTAATTTAAGTTTTAAAATTTTCAAATAAATTAATTAATTTAGACTAAGTTTAATAATTATGGTTGAAAAAATAAACTTGTGACTGATGTAAGCTTTATTGGGCTGGAAAACCATGGGTATATTTTTTAATTAGTACTTTGATAATAATTTATTTTCAATCTAGTCTTAATCAAGTTATCAAGAACAACTTATAAATTTATATTTTTAATTTTTAAATACGAGATAATAACACAAGAAATTGACAATGAAGAGAAAAAGACGTTGTTTTTGGAATCTTAGAAAGAAAAAGTCTCGTCAACAGACCACGGGTGTTAGACAAAGAAAATTACAGTATTTTTTAATTTCTTTATTTTCTTGACAGTGACTAAGGAGAGTTTCATATTACCAAAAAAAAAAAACTAAAAACCTTTTAGTTTGAAAAATAAAAATGATGAAAATTGGTAAATTACAAGTTTTTTAAAAAGGGGTCATAGTCTAAGTATTATTATTCATCCAAATCCAATACTCATTTTAAAACCCAACCCGAAATTATTTGAGGTAAATAGATTCACAACTAATGTAAATCTTTAATATTTATTCACACCAGAGTTAATAGTATTACTCCTAATAATCATTCACGTTAAAGTCATAACTATTAGTCCCAATATTTGTTAACACTAGAGTTAAGAATATTAACTTTAGTATTCATCGACGCTAAAGTTAGGGATATTAACCCTTAAACACTTATTAATACCAAAGTAAAAAAGATATTAGATAGTAGCTCATTCTAGGAATGATAGTATCTTTCCTTTAACATAACCAGTCATTTTTCATAGAATCTTTGTTAAATAGTTAAGATTTCTAGTAATCATAATACTAAGTGGAGACTCCATAAATAAGACCTCTTTTATATTAAAAGAACAAGATGCCAGAAATTTTTTTTTTTTTTTTAAGGTCGTCGTGACATCGGGTACAAAAATAACCACAAAAAGATACATAAAATATTTAATTTTACTTCATCCAAGTATGACTTGTCAAAAGTCTATTATAACTCTTTATATAGAAAAAGTTAGAAGATCCAATTAAAACTAAATAGAAAAAAAAATTCCTTTTAAATAGAAAAAAATTAATATTGAATAAAAATTAAAAAAATAATTCTAAGCGGGAAACGACCAAATAAAAAAAAACTAAAAAACATATTTGCTTTTTTTCAAAAAAAAATCCTACATTAAAAATAATAACTTTAAAATTATAAAAGGAAACTTCTACATAAAAATAATCTTATATTTGGACTTTGGACACTCTTGTGGAATACTTAATCTCTATAGAATAAATACAAGTTTACATACTACAATTTTCATTATTAATCTCACATTGTTATATATTATTGAGTGTGTGCGTTGTTTAGTAATGTATTAATTGTATGTGCTCTTGCTTTAATTTTAAAAAAATTAATTTAATGATTTTTCAATATTTTAATATTAAAACAATTTAGACACATCCAAACTATTTAAAAGCATTCAAAAAGAAAAAGAGTCCATTTCAATATTTTTATGTTTCAACTACATTTTAAAAAACACTTTAATAACTTTATCAAACAAGACCTTTATTCTAGTGATTGTAGCTAATGGGAGTATTGTCACCCATTAATTTCAATTTGTTTGGAATTAAGTATTTGAGAATTTGTTTTTAGATGCATGCAAAATTACTGAAGGAAAAAAAAAAAAACTGTTTTCCAAGGAAAATACATTTATTGATTTTAGAGATTGCTTAGAGGAAAGTTCGAAACAATTGATTCATGACATGTTTTCCGTCATATCTTCAATTAGACGACCTAATGAAGAAAATGAAGATCCTCCAGCCAACAAGGTTTTTTCACTTAATCTACTCATCTCCTTTACCTTCTTCCTGACCTCGCTATCTTCTTTCATAACACTCTTTATAGCTTTCAATATATCATCACTGCTCACAATTATTTCAGTATCGCCATAAAAATCCTTCCAATATTCCATTTTAATTTCCACGGCTAATCCTAGCTCAATCACCATTTGAAAAGCATTAAGTTGTTGCTCTGCATACAATGGCCATGTAGCAACTGGGACACCAGACAAAATACTTTCTAGTGTAGAATTCCATCCACAATGTGATACAAATCCTCCAATAGCTTTGTGCCCCAAGATTTCCACTTGCGGAGCCCATTTAATCACCTTTCCTATCTTAACTGATCTATCTAAAAACCCTTCAGGCAAGATTTCTTGAAAATTTACATAATCACTTGGTGATTCAAACTTACCCTTACATGGAGGTTTACGCAGACACCACAAGAATCGATGTCCACATTGCTCCAATGCATACGCAATCTCTTTCACTTGATCAACGCTGAAACTTCCCCAACTCCCGAAGCACAAAAACACTACTGAGCACGGAGGCTGATCATCAAGCCATTGCATTATGTCCTTGTAGTCGTTGATATTATTTGAACCCACATCATAGTTGTTTCCTTTACATCTCACAATTGGTCCCAACGGATATACAGGAGGGATTTCACCATTAGAAAGAGAGTTAATTGCATGTGATTCTAACTCTTTGAATGTATTTATCAAAATGCCCCTTGCGTGCTTCAACCTTCTTGCAGCACCAAGAAAATGAGGGAGAGATTCTCTTTTAAACACCATAGAAGGCAGGAGCTTAGCAGGAAGCCTGTTCACCAAGCTTGGAATTTCCAACTCAGCATCCGAGTCTTTGTACTCAGGGAGATCCACTTTCTGCTCGTCATGAAGGGCCTGAAGATACAACATCGAGCCGATAAAAGCTGCACCTGAAGCCGAGAAAACATACCAGGGAACACCAAATTCTGCAGCCAAATCATTCATTCCCAAAACAAAAGTATCCAAAACAAACCCAGCAAGTCGAGGAGAGTCATTTGGGCTCAACTCTGACTGAGCCTTGATGTTGGAAACAAATTCTTTGACATGGGTTTTTTGGGCTTCAGCCAAAGAAGCCATCCAGCTAGCACTAGTGTTGTGCACATCGGTGTGCTCAAGACTGGGCAAGTCAACGACTCGCATGCGATTGGGTAGAGTTGATGCAGTGAGTGACTCAGTGTATTTTGTGGTAGTGGAGTCAAGAGCTGGCTTCATCATGAGGACACTTGCGGAAATTCGATCATCACTTCCAACAAAAAGCTCAGCCATCTCGACCGCTGCTATAATATGGCCCATGGCAGGTAAAGGGATGAACACAACCTCTACTTTCTTCATTCCTAAAAAATATTTTGCTGCTAAGCTATTTTTCATGCTTTGTTTGAATGATTTCCGGACATATAATTATATATAGTCAAATATTTTACTAGAAAATGAAGCTGAACTATTGATTGATAGAATATATGTGGCTGCAGGTCTTGTTTCAAATATCATATTGGAGGCCAAAATTTAGATTTATGTGTCATGACTTCGATGGCTGAGAAGTTTCAACGCACGGTGGGCAGAATTGCTGTCGAAAGTGACCCGTTGTATGTGGCAGCACTTTAGGCAAGAGTTGGATGCATTATTAAGACATTGAACAAAATCTTAGCTTTCTCCATTAAGTGAAGTGATAAACACCACCTCTGATTTCTCATTTCCTGTTGCTAAAGAAGTTTATATTCTATGCTTAAACCATGACTTTTGTCATGCAATTATTCTTTAACAAATTTATTTTATTGTGTGATGGATGGACTTTTCAACCCAATTAAATTAAGTTCAAAAGTTAGAATTAATACAGAGAAACTTCAAAATGAATGTTGAGATTTCTTGATATTGAATTTTACATATTTTTCCACCAAATTATTTTAACGTCTACTTGGAAGTTTTTGAATCATAACCGGTCATGGATGTCCGAGAGAAACAACACACGCCTTCCAGAAAAACACTCTAGCTAGAAGGATCATTTGTTACAATAGTCCAACTCATTAGTCATGATAATTACTGGCCATGTTCGATTATTTGTCTATTCTATACGAATTCTATACGAAACCAAGCCACCGAAAGAGAAAATAAATCTTAGCTTTGAAAATCTAAGAAGACTGGCATGATATTGGTTGTGAGGGTGTGCTCCTTTCTTTCTTTCCTTTTCTTTTCTTTTTATAATAATCAAAAGACTCGTTAAAAACTCATGCTAGCCAATTGTAGCGTTGCCTTTTGTATTGGTATAATTTTGAATGCAGTCAACGCTGATCCCAAGATCATTATATTTATAGAAAAAATTAGATTTATAATTTCTTAACTAAGCAGATAATCAATGGAGTATCAAAGAAGAACATAAGGCTAAATCTGGTTTAATATTATCGGAAACCAAATTATTTCTAGTTCGCTATTTTATTGTTATTAATATTCAAAAGTAAAATCAGATTAGGTTGCAAACAGTGATATATGCAAAATTCTTATGAAATAATTTTGTCTCTATTATTATTATTATTATTATTATGTATTTAGTGTGCTTATAAAATTTGTATTCTCTAAACTGTAAAATCCCAAAATTTCAAACTTTTCCCATTCAAATAGCAATCAGACTTTGTCTTTGGAATCTTGGAAGGGAAAAGTCTGGCTAACAGTGGTCCATCATCAATCCAATAACTGCTAATAGGAAATATCATCTATTTTTTATTTCTAATTTTTTTTTATAAAAAATGATTGAAGAAGAGTGTTTGGGTTGGATAATTCTGCATTGTTGTGACGAAAGTTTTCACCAAAAATTTCCACCCGTTTTCTTTTGATTTTTAAAGATTTTTTTATATATTATTCATCCAAAATTCTTCATCAATTGTTTTATATATATTTAACAGTGAAGTGAAAATGAATTTACCTGGAAACTTTGCGTTGTTAATAAGTTTACTGCAAGACTTGACAATATATATATTGTCCATTGCTTTTAGCTGCCCATTGCTTCAAATCCTCTTTGTGTGTGTACTCAATCTGACCACATCTATTAGGACATTAACAAGCTGTTGAAGTTGTGTATGATCTGACGACCTCAATCTTTAATTCCATCTAAACTTCTAGTGCCAAGAATCTGCCCTGAAGTCCCTTATTGCCACCAATATTGTTGATTTGGAGGTTGATAACTCATAAATTCGTGGGAAACAAGCTTGCAAAATCCCAGTGTTTAAGAATATTTTAAGGTCTATCATAAAACTATGATTGTTAAGCCAACAATTAAAAAACTGAAACGGTCTTCACCCCTAATTCTGAGTAATCGACCCTAATTTAAGCTGACAATGATCTGATAAACCTCTCGGGTACCTAGTTAATGCCAAAGTTGGAAATTTCATATGACATGCTGCTTTGGAAAATGCTTTATCTATATGACTCATGGAATTTCCACGAAACCAGGTAAAACGGTGCCCATTCTGTGGGAATTCGATGAGATTAGATTCAAAGATGAAAGTATGAAATTCCTTGGAGCGTTTTCTGTTTAGGAAGTGTTGTAAAAAAAAAATGGGTGTGATAGCTAATTTATAAGAAGAAACATAAAAATAAAGTTAAAAGAACAAGAAGAAAAATGAAATGAAAAATATGTTATTAAAAGTTTGATCAAAAAAATTTACTTCTCTAACTCTTTTCTGTATTTTTCTCCACTTGTATATAATGTTTAAGATTACAGGTCTAAGTTTAAAGAATTAAATTATTCAAAAGAAATTATAATTTAATAAGGATTTTAACATTTTTAAACAAAAATGGTAATAATTTACAAATTATTTTACATCAAAATTTTATTTTAATTGATATTAAACTTTTTTTATAAACTCTAAATCGTAGTGAATATTGAATTTTACCAGGAAGCCACTTTTTCTGTCCCCTGAGGTTAAAGTTTCATTAAAGACACGTACAATAAACTTCGGAACTGCAAATGCAGCATCAAGTATTGTTCCACATGGCTAGAATCCCTCCTGACTTTCCTTTTTGAATCTAAAGCATGCCAGGCAACATCATTAACATTCCAAAGGGAACTGAAAAAACAATCTGAGCATATTTCCTTCATGCTGAGCAAAAATGTTTTTAATGGACCATCGTTTACCCAACATTCCTAGTCCACAACAATTCCAAAAGAAAATCTTCATGTAAAAGGAATAAAAAAACCTAAACAGAACACCGAAGCTACCACCATTGCATTACTGAGTTGCTGCCCAATTTTCCTCCTCCCTGTCAACTTGTTCTCTAATCTCTGCTGCAAATAACTTCAATGACTCCACATCACCGAAGCCAAGGGATTGCCCATCTGTTAACATTCATTGAACTTCTTTCTCTTTATCAACTCAGTTCTGACTGTAAAGTGTACCCCACTTCAAAATGCAAATTTCCTTGTCTGATAGCTGAATCACATGAATCTGAACTGGCTTCCATGTGAGTTTCCACCTCTGTATCAATAATACCTGTTTTTTTCAGCAGCTTTACCTTTCGCTTACGGCTTCGAAGGACCATGGGATGAGGTTGTATAATTGATCATGCTGCTGAGTCCCTGTATTAGACTGTGTCAATGAATTAGCAGGTAGGCAAGTTTTTGTTCCAAACAGGACAATTACCATCTGATAGTCAACAGCGTTCTGCACATTATATGTGGCATGTGTGCGCTGTACCAACAAGTGTTTCTCCATCAAACCGCCACACACTCCATCAAAATTATTCTGCGCGCCACCCACTTCCTCAAAATTATTCTACAAGACTCTCTCTTCATCAAAACCAGTCTCAACCAATCCATTTGGCTTCTCACAATTTGTCCTAGTTGCAACTAATGCTAGTGTCACCGACTATGCAGATGCCAGCAGTTCTGGATTATCAACGTGTACTGCAACTGAACTGCTCCACGGGACATTATAGACATCTTTGATTTCAGGGGACCGGACCTCATCTGGGACAAAATCTGTAATTAAATCAGCACTTGGATTTCATGTCCATAAAGGTAACACCTTTGTTTGCTGTTTTCGCTCAAACATAATCATGTACAACACTTGCAACCTCTCCTTAACTATCTGCTAAGTTTTGAGAGTCGTCGTCATCATCATCCTCAAATAGTAATCGCCACAAAGATCCCATATTGTATTCAATGGATTCAGAATCTGGATAATGCAGGTCATCTTACTCTGTGATGCACAATTGGAAAGTCTTGCAATTCAGGTTACATTCAAAATTCTCTTGAATACAACTAGGAAGGGTGGTGGCAATAAGAAACTTTAGTTTATCAAAGTTATTAAAGTACAGGCTAATTTTGTCAAAACCAATAGGCCTGCCATATTTTCTTAGGATTTTCTTATGCAAGTGACATTCCACCCTAATATTGGGAGACCAAACAAAGTGATCCATGTGAATCTATCATATAAACAGTCCGTGTCTAACCATGGTCTTAATTCATCAATGAATAGATCCCACGTTTTTAATGGAGACTCAAATGATTTCATTATTGAAACATATGACTCAAAAGCAATAATAACCTGTGTTGCACCCATGAATCTGAAACCGTAAAACTGGACTCCCTCATCAACCAACGATCCCTGAATACTCTGATAATTTACCCCTTCTGTAATCTGCCCAACAAGACTATTGTTTAGCCATGCAGTTTCCTCCTCTATCGTGTCATGAACCACAACAGGCTTTTTTATGTTCATTATGTTAGAGTACAGTGATGATAAGTAAACTTGATTACTAAGTTTGTTAGTTGGTTAGCCGTTAGTTAATCAGTTAGTTAATTAGCAAAGTTTGTTACATGCAGTTAAGTTGTTACAGCTGCATGTATATATATAACTAACTAACTAAAGCTGGGAAAAGTATTGAATAATAGAAAACAAAGAATATAACGAGAGTTATCATTTTCTCTTTTCTCTCAATCAGTTTCTCTGCATTTATAATAACATATACAAGTTAACATGGTATCAGAGCACTTAGCTCACGCTTGAAGATCTTCTCTGATTGCTTCCGCATGCTCTCTGCTTCTTTTCTTCTTCTCTACTTCTTCACATTCTACTCTCTCTCTGGTTGATAATCTGATAATCTTTCAATGGTGACTGCCTCACAACTTCAACTCCTGCAATCTCCAATCACAGCTCTCATTTCTTCTATTCCTACATCGGTTAATGTCAAGCTGGATGATTCAAATTACCTCAATTGGAATTTTCAGATGCAACTCTTGCTTGAAAGCAATGGCATTATGGGGTATGTTGATGGATCAACTCACTGTCCACCTCAACTCAGCTCAACTTCATGCGAATCTGGCATCATTTCTTCTCAAAATGATGAATTCATAGTCTGGAAAATGCATGACCGAGCCATCATGCAATTGATCACTGCTACATTATCATCTATTGCTATGTCTTGTGCAATTGGTAGCACTAGCTCCAAGGATTTATGGAATCGACTGAAGGAACAGTTTTCAACTGTATCCAAAACCAGCATCTTTCAAATGAAATCTAATCTACAAACAATCAAGAAAGGAGCAGATTCGGTTTCACAGTATCTTCATCGCATTAAGGAAGCTAGGGACTATCTCTCTGCTGCTGGTGTTTACTTTGCTGATGAAGATATAGTCATTCTGGCTTTAAATGGCTTGCCTACTGAGTATAACACATTCAGATGTGTTATAAGGGGACGTGAGAGTGTGATTTCCCTACATGAGTTTCGCTCACAGTTGCTTGCAGAGGAAGTGATTGTAGAAGCATCAGCTCATTCTCCTTTATTGACAGCAATGGCTGCAACTACAGGTTTTCCTGTGAATCATAGCTCATCTTCGACTATTAATAGAGGATTTAAGCCTTATAGTGGGAACAGAAACACTAGTAGAGGTCGGTTTAATCAAGGAAACAGACACTTTCACTCTAGACCAGTGTTTTCTTCTATGACACATGAACGCCCACACTCTAATTCTGAAGTTCTTGGACCTTCTCCTAATCAACAGTTTCACAGTCACTCTGCATCTATGATGCACATCTGCCAATTATGCAATACTGAGGGTCATACTGCTCCGTTTTGTGATGCTTCTTCTTATCCAAAACAAAAATGTCATATTTGTGGCCGCCTTAATCACACTACCTGGTTTTGCTTCTATAATGACAAAGGACCAAACTATATTGGCATGCATTCTACTGCTTATTCCTCTCAGCAGCCTTATCCTACACAATCACCAGCTATGCAACAATCCTCTTATCGAGCTCCTTCACCTCATCCCTCATTCTCATCTGCTCAGTTTCCAGACTCGCAGCCTACCATGCAAGCCATGCACACTATGCTTCACCCTGCACCTTCAGCATCCAATTCTTCCGGATCATCTCAAGTATGGCTTACTGATTCTGGTGCAACAAATCATATGACAGCTGATTTGAATAATCTGACATTGGCCTCACCATATCCAACAGCTGACACAATTCATGCTGCCAATGGTGAAGGTTTGACAGTGTCTCATGTTGGTTAGTCTATTATCAATTCTTCTATGTCTTCATTCAAGTTGGATTCTGTGTTACTTGTTCCTCAATTAACTCAGAATTTATTGTCAGTCCATCGGCTCTGCCTTGATAATAATTGCTGGCTTATTTTTGATGCATCTTGCTTTTGGATTCAGGACAAAGCCACAAGGAGGATTCTTTACAGAGGCTTGTGCAGTAATGGCCTGTATCCTATCCATGCATCTTCATCCTCATCTTTCACTCAGCCTTCTCCTGCTCAGGCATTTCTTGGCCAGCTTGTTCAGTCCAATCTATGGCACCATAGGTTAGGACATCCCACAAATTCTGTTGTCTCCCTCATGCTGAATAAAGCTCATATTCCTGTTCCCAAAACTTCTTCCCCGATAATGTGTCATCCCTGTCTTGCAGGGAAAGTTAGGAAATTACCCTTTCCTCAGCATCATCACAAATTCAATTCTCCTTTTGCTACTATCCATACTGATTTGTGGGGACCTGCACCATGTCGCTCAGTGGATGGTTATAGATATTATACCATCTTTGTTGATGAATGTACACGTTTTTGCTGGTTGTTTCCCCTAGTCAATAAGTCTGATTTGTTCTCCACGTTTGTTGCCTTCTATAACCTTCTTGTTACACAATATTCTGCTACTGTTAAAATTCTGCAGTCTGATGGGGGGGAATATACATGCAATCGTTTACAACAATTTCTTCTTGCCAAAGGTATTACTCATCACCTCTCTTGTCCACACACCCCTGAACAAAATGGGGTGGCTAAGAGGAAACATAGACATATTATGGAAACCACAATCACTCTATTGCACACAGCCAAACTCCCATCTCAATTTTGGTCTTATGCATGCTTAACAGCTGCATATCTCATCAACCGTATGCCAACTCCTGTCCTTCTTCACAAATCTCCTTTTGAGTTGTTATTTGGGTCTTCTCCAGAGCTTAATCACCTTAGGATATTTGGGTGTGCATGTTTTCCTCTTCTTCGTCCTTATAATCATAACAAACTGCAACCCAAAACTTCCAAGTGTGTGTTTCTTGGTTACAGCAACAAATACAAAGGTTATTTGTGCTTTCATGTGCCTACTCTGCGGTTGTATGTTTCAAGACATGTTATATTTGATGAGACACAATTTCCATATCCTGAATCCTCACCATCCTTGCTCACAACTCAGTCATCTCCATCCTCTGCTTCCTCCACATGTCCTGTGCTTCTTGTTGATACCGAGAACACAGTTATTACTTCCAGCCCTGTTTCCCCTTCCCACCACACACCTAGTGTATCTACAGTCTCTCCTAGTTCTCAGTCCATTACTGCTTCCATTCAAGCTTCTTCTCCTCCTCCTGTGGTGCCTGATATCAGTATCAGTTCTACTACTTTTAATCCTGACAACTTGCAAGTGGTTCTGTCCATTCCTTCTCTCAATTTGCATCCCATGTAAACCAGAAGCAAAAGTGGCATTACTAAACAGAAGGCTTTCTTAGCCAGCATTCAGGACTCTAGCATGGTTGATATGTCTTTAACAGAGCCAGCAACTTACAAATCTGCCATCAAAGCTCCTGTATGGTTACAGGCCATGCACGATGAAATTACTGCATTACATACTCAAGGCACCTGGAGTCTTGTTCCATTACCAGCAAAGAGGAACTTGGTGGGGTGCAAGTGGATTTTCAAGATCAAACGCCATTCGGATGGTTCAATTGCTAGACACAAAGCACGGTTGGTTGCTCAAGGGTTTAGCCAAGAACCTGGCTTGGATTATGGGGACACCTTTAGTCCTGTGGTGAAACCTGCCACCATTCGACTAGTTCTTGCACTGGCTGCTCATTTCAATTGGTCTCTCAGACAATTAGATGTCAAAAATGCATTCCTGCATGGCCTTCTTCAAGAAGAGGTTTACATGTCCCAGCCTCCTGGCTTTGAAGATTCACTTCATCCTCATCATGTCTGCAAATTGCATAAATCCCTCTATGGATTAAAACAGGCACCTCGGGCCTGGAATGCACGTTTTACTCAGTTTCTGCCTTCCTTGGGGTTTGCCACAACCTATTCTGATTCTTCCTTGTTTGTCAAGCACGTTGGTTCTCAGATTGTGGTCCTGCTCCTCTATGTGGATGATATTATCCTTACAGGGAGTGCGTCTGCTGCCATTTTGCAGGTTATCCAAGCTCTCTCCACTGAATTTGATATCACAGATTTAGGCTCTCTTCATTTTTTCCTGGGGATACAGATCAC
Organism: Populus deltoides; assembly: GCA_015852605.2. NCBI lineage: Eukaryota > Viridiplantae > Streptophyta > Magnoliopsida > Malpighiales > Salicaceae > Populus > Populus deltoides. The sequence goes on from CM027585.2 coordinate 15,516,692, forward strand.
TCACACCTCTACTGGGTTGTTTCTTTCACAATCTAAATATGTTGAGGAGTTGCTGCTTAAATCTGAGATGGTTGATGCTAAACCATATGATACTCCATGTCTTCCTTATCATCGCCTACTTAAAGACGATGGGGCACCGTATCCTAATCGTATTGTATATCGCAGCATTGTAGGAGCTCTGCAATACTTAACCTTCACACGACCTGACATTGCGTTCTTTGTGCATCAAGTCTGCCAATTTATGCAGAATCCCATGGTGTCTCATTTCACTGCTGTGAAACGCATTTTACGGTATCTTAAAGGCACACTGCATGTTGGTATTTCTTACTCTAAAGGCGATTTGCAACTCAAGGCGTTTAGTGATGCTGACTAGGCAGGGGATCCTAATGATAGACGCTCCACTACTGGCTTGGTAATCTTTTTGGGCAACAATCCTATATCATGGTCTTCCAAGAAGCAACAAACTGTGTCCAGATCATCAACAGAGGCTGAATATCGAGCCTTATCTTTTACTACCGCTGAAGTGGACTGGCTCAAGCAGTTATTAGCTTTTCTGCATGTTTCATTGCCTCATATTCCTGTTCTTTTCTGTGATAATCTCTCTGCTATTGCTCTATCCTTTAATCCTGTTCAGCATCAACGAACCAAACACATTGAGGTAGATGTGCATTTTGTTCGTGAACGGGTTTCCCAGAAGCAATTGTCAGTTCAATTTGTTTCCTCACAGGAACAGTTTGCTGATATTCTAATGAAGGGGTTAAGTGCTCCTCTCTTTCGCACTCATTGCTGCAATCTCAGACTTAGTTCTCCACCCGCCTGATCTTGAGGGGGGATGTTAGAGTACAGTGATGATAAGTAAACTTGATTACTAAGTTTGTTAGTTGGTTGGCCGTTAGTCAATCAGTTAGTTAGTTAGCAAAGTTTGTTACATGCAGTTAAGTTGTTACAGCTGCATGTATATATATAACTAACTTGGGAAAAAGTATTGAATAATAGAAAACAAAGAATATAACGAGAGTTATCATTTTCTCTTTTCTCTCAATCAGTTTCTCTGCATTTATAATAACATATACAAGTTAACACATTATCCGTAGCCACGATAGGACGTAGATTGACATCCACAACGCATGTTTCTTTGCGTTTTGGTCCTGGACCTGCACCCTGTTACGGGTGAAACACTTATGGTGCCTACCTGTATGGGGACTAGTGGAGGGGGTAAAAGACTGGCTAAGGGTGGGGATAGACTGGGATTGTATTCTTCAGTGCTAAGCCATGGTGGTTGTGGGGAATAATTCATAGAGGATGAGGGAAGGGTAGAATTCCTGACTTCAAGGAATGTCATTCGTTTTTCATTGTTTTTGCCTGTGTAATCCATGCATTCTGTTATACTCTTTATAACTGAATGGAAACTCTATGATACCACACCTATAGGCGTGTGGTGTGTTCATAATACTGGCACCATAACAAACTAAGTAAAACGGTGCGTTTATGGAACTACGTAAAACGGTGCATTTTAGGGAATTAAGTAATACGGTGGGTAATGGAAAGTAATTAATTTAAATTCAAATCATAAATTTTCTTCTCCCTCCTTCGCTGATAACAATTGCCCCCCCTCGAACCCAACCTTGTCCTCAAGGTTGAATGTTGGGAACCTCAGTTTCAAATCCTCAGTGAATTCCCATGTTGCATCTACTGGTGGCAACCCTTCCCAATGTATGAGCACCTAAGTAGCAGCCTGGTTGTTTCGCCTAGTTGTACGCCTTTCTAGTATGGCTCTGGGTTGCAAGGGAGGACCATGATCGATAATTGGAAGGGATCCTTGCATGATGTGGTTTCCTATATGCTTCTTGAGTTGGGAAACGTGGAACACGGGATGGATTATGAAAGAGGTTAGCAGATCAAGCCTTGTCATAACCCAATTTTGGCCCATTGGCTTTTAATTTAATTTTTACAGGGTTTAAAATGTAAAATTAAAATATCAGAGACTTATTTCAATGAAAAGTGTGATATGTCAACTTGCGTGAAAATTAAGGACTATAATGTGCTTTTGCCATTCTATCCTTATCTTTGAGATAATCCTTACTTTCGAAATGATCCTTACCTTCAAGATAATGAAAGTTGTCTGATTTCGAATTTGATTCTAATTTGAATTTCAAAAAAGAGAATGAGTTTGATTGAGACTTTACTTCTTACAAGCGATAGGACTCTTACACTATAAATACTGATCCTGCCTATGCGAAGAAGGGAGGGGGATGATTAGAGAGAAACCCTAAAAGAGAAAAAAACCAAAAGAAGGCCATTACCAGAAACCTATAAAAACATAAAAAAGACATTTACAAAAAAAAAAAAAAGGCACGGCCGAGTCCTAGGCTAGCCGCCGCTGCCCCCTCCCCCCAGCTTTTTTTTCCTCTTTTCTTCCCGTAGCAGCCCCCAGTTAATATTCATTCCAGCAGCACGTTGCAATGACATTTGGTTTTCTCAGCCGTGAACTGCAAAGAAAACAGGATTAATTCCCCTGGCAACAGCAACAAGCTTCTTCCTTCTGCACCAGCAACGACCGCACTAGTAAATCAGCGGTGCAACTTCTTCTTCCCCAACATATCATCTGCCTTTATGCCATATTGTGAGCCGTTCAGCATGTGCTCCTACAACAACAGCAGCGCAGCAGAAGCCAGGGAAGGAAAAAACAGAGAATAAGGACCCGAAAACCAGAGAAGAAAAACAGAAGCATTGACCAGGCCATTACCCTCGTTTTCGACTTCGTCTCCGCGCATCAGGTAAGTTCCTTCTTTCTTCTCTGTTGCCTTATATTTCATTTGCTTTGCTACAGTAGCTGTGAATTATAATTCACATACTACTGTAGCAGTGAATTTTACTTTTACAATTCCTTTGTTTCTTTAGCAGGCGTGCGCTGTCATGCACGCCTGCTACTTGGTACTGATTTGAGCCAGTGACTAATTTCAGTCCAAAAAAAATAAAAAAATAGAAAAATAAAAAAGATAGAAAGAAATAATAAATAAAAAAAATGTGTAGAAATAATAAATAAAAAAAATGTGTATGCATGAATAAAAATAATGTAAATTTATTGGTTTATTCACTGACGCCAGAGTCAGGAATAAAAATACCGGTTTAAATTTATATTATTTTTATTCGCTGTATTTTATTTTATTTAGCTAGAAAAAAATAAAAATATGTGCATGCGTAAAAATAAATTTATTATTATTTATTTATTCACTAGTGCTAGAGTTGGGAATAAAAAAATATTGATCTAATTTATTTTATAGCTACGTAATATTTACCAACGCCAGAGTTGGAAATATCCGTAGTTGAATATTCACTAGCGCCAGAGTCAGGAATATTATAAGCAAATTTTCATAGCATAAATTAATAAACATTTAGCAATTTAAGATGAAACTAGCAATGCAACCTGCCTCAGGCAGGACGTTTAAGGGGTGATAATATCTTCCCTTTTACGTAATTAGTCCCGAACCATAGAATCTCTATTGACCAGTTAGGGTTCCTAGTGACCATAATACTAGGTGGCGACTCCTTAAACAAAGAATATCCCCATTAAAGAACAGGATGCCAGAAATCCGTTCTTTCCAAAAATTATATAATTTTTAAGGCCGCCGCGATGTCACACCTGACAAGCCTATAGGCTACAGTTCCCACTTTGGCGATCACCTGGTAAGGGCCATAATATTTTGCAGCTAACTTTTTTGATGATCTGTGTGAAATAAATTGTTGTTTGTATGGCTGTAGCTTTAAGTAAACATAGTCCTTGACCTCAAAACTCCTGTCACTCCGCTTCTTGTTTGCACTGATGATCATCCTATTTTGAGCAATTTGCAAATGCCCTCTAACTCTGTTAATCACCTCTTATTTAGTGCTTAGGTATTCATCTACTGAAGCTACGGCTGAATCCCTAGGAAAGTATGGAATGTGTATGGGAGGTGGGAACCCATACACTATTTCGTAAGGGGTTATTTTGGTGGCTGAGTGGTAATTGGTGGCTGAGTGGTAATTGGTATTGTACCACCACTCAGCTAGAGGTAGCCACCTTGCCCACTATGTTGGGATATCCCCTGTTATGCATCTTAAGTAGTGCTCTATGCCTTTGTTGACTATTTCTGTTTGATCGTCCATCTGTGGGTGATAGGCTGTAGAATAGTGTAGATTAACTCTTTGAATACTGAACAATTCTTTCCAAAACCTACTGAGGAACACCGGGTCTCTGTCGCTAGTGATGGAAGCAGGTAACCCATGGAGTTTGTACACATTTTCCATAAATACTCTGGCAACCATAGGAGCAGAATATGGATAGCTTAGTGCCATGCAATGAGCATACTTGCTGAATCGATCCACTACCACCATAATGACCTCTTTTCCCTCCAATTTAGGTAGACCATCTATGAAGTCCATACTGATGTCAATGAAGAGTGCGAATGGAACTGGTAATGGTTGTAGTAGTCCTGGGCAAGCCACATTTTTATGCTTGTTTCTTTGGCAGACATTGCATTCCCTGATGTATTGCCTTATCTGCTTCTGTTGTCCCCTCCAGTAGAATAAGCTTCCTACTGTCTTAGTGGTAACAGTCATTCTTGAGTGTCCCCCCATTACTGAACTATGGAACATAGCTATAAGTTTAATTCGCAGCTCCTCATTGTTACTTATCATCTCCTTTCCCTTCCTATTAAGATGGTCATTCACCCAAGTGTAATGTGGATGCGAAGCTGGTGACTGTTGTAGTTCCTTAATAATATGCTGTATGGCAGAATCATTGGCATAAGACTGTCTAATCTCCTCCATTAAACTGGTAGAAATAGTGGAAGTTGTCATAGCATATAGGTCCTTGCTTGGAATCCTGGACAAGGCATCGGCAGGGACATTCTCCTTTCCCTGCTTATATTCAATATCATAATCATACCCCAAAAGTTTAACTAACCATAAATGTTGAGTTGGAGTTGTCAACTTCTGGTGGAGGAGGTACTTGAGGCTGATGTGGTCCGTCCGAATGTGAAAGTGTCTTCCCCATAAATAATGCTTCCACTTGTTGACTGCATGTATAATTTCCATCATTTCCCTCTCATAGATAGATAAGCTCTGCTGTTTCAGTCCCAGAGATTTGCTTATGAAAGCAATGGGATGTCTTTCTTGCATTAGAACTGCACCTATTCCTGCCTTGGACACATCTGTTTCTACTATGAATAGTTTGTTGAAATCTGGTAACTCGAGAACTGGAGCACTTGTCATTAAGCTTTTCAATAAGGTAAATGCTTGGGCAGCTTCTTCATTCCACCCCATGGCTCCTTTTTTCAATAGAGAAGTAAATGGCTTAGAAATGCTTCCATAACCTTTAACAAATCTTCGATAAAATAGAAAATAGAAAAATAAAAATAAATAAATAGTCTTTTTAAGTATATACAATAGAAAAAGCATGATAATATTGAAAATAAAAATAAATAAATTTTATCAAGTAAAAAATACAAATAACAAAAAAATATATTTATTTTTCTCAAAAATCTCATACACATTAATACTTTGAAAATAATAAGTTTAAAATTATGAAAGGGAACTTCTACAAAAATATTATATTTGGACTTTGACTACTCTTTTTATTCTACTAAAATCTCTATAGTATAAATACGTGTTTATTTACTAAAACTTTATTATCAATCTCACATCATTGTTATTTATTATTAGGTGTGTGCATTGTTTAGTAATGTAATGTATGTGTTTTAATTTTCTGTAATTTAAAAAAACATTAAGTGATTTTTCAATATTTTTATATTAAAAACTTCCAAACTTTAAAAGAACTTCAATTATTTTATCAAACAATACCTTATTCAAGTGATTGTAGCTAATGGGAGTTGTCAAATAGGCTTCATTTGCACACATTTTCATCAATTTGGTTGTCATTAAATATTTGTGAATTTTTTTAAAATGCAAAAAAAAACAGATAAAAAAAACAGTTTTTCTAAAGAAAATACGAAGTTCAAAGATCAAATTTATTGACCATGACAATCATTCTTAATACATAATTTGTTATAATTAAAAAGAATCATGGGCAAAAAAAAAAAAGAGGAAAACTACTCCTTTTTTCTTAGAGATTGCTTAGAGGAAAGTTTAAAACAATTGATTCATGACATGTTTTCCATCATATCTTCAATTAGAAGACCTAATGAAGAAAATGAAGATCCTCCAGCCACCAAGGTTTTTTCACTTATTCTACTCATCTCCTTTACCTTCTTTCTGATTTCACTATCTTGTTCCATAACATTCTTTATAGCTTTCAATATATCATCGCTGCTCACAATTATTTCAGTATCACCATAAAAATCCTTTCTATAATCCATTTTAATTTCGAAAGCTAATCCGAACTCAATCACCATTTGAAAGGCATTAAATTGTTGCTCTGCATATAAAGGCCAAGTGGCAATTGGAACACCAAATCTTAAACTCTCCAGTATAGAATTCCATCCACAATGTGAAGCAAACCCTCCCACAGCTGAATGAGACAAGATTTCCACTTGTGGAGCCCAACCAATTAGCTTTCCAATCTTAGCCGTTCGGTCTAAGAAACCTTGGGGTAAAATGCTTTGAAAATTTTCATATTCACTGGGAGAATGCATTTTACCGTTCTGTGAAGGTTTGCGTAGAGACCATAAGAATCGATGCCCACTACGCTCAAGTGCAAATGCAATCTCTTTCACCTGGTTCTCTTTAAAGCTTCCCCAACTTCCAAAGCATAAAAAAGATAACCGATGACGGAGGTTGATCATCAAGCCATTCCATGATGTCCCTAGAATTGTTGCTCTCATCCGAGAGCAGATCAGGACCATCTCCTAGATGTTTCACAATGGGACCAACCGGGTATACAGGAGGGCTTTTGCCATCGGATAGAGAGCTAACTGCGTAAGATTCCAACTCCAAAAATGTATTTATCAATATACCCCTAGCTTCGGTCAATAGCCGAGCATGTACAAGAAAAGTTGTGAGTGAGTATTTCTCGAACACCGTGGAAGGCACAAGTTTAGCAGGGATTGGGTTCGCCAAACTCGGAATTTCCAATTCATCCTCCGAGTTCGTGAACTCTGTAAGGTCCGCTCCCTGCTCATCATGAAGAGCCGTAAGATGCAGCATGCTACCAATAAAAGCTGCACCTGCAGCAGAAAAAACATACCATGGAATTCCAAATTCATTAGACACGTCTTTCAAGCCAGTAGCAAACGTATCAAAAACGAACCCAGCAAGACGAGGGGAGTCCGGATTCATCTCGAATTGTGTTCTTATCCTTGAAACATATTCTTTGACATGGGGTTTCTGGCCTTCAATCAAATAAGTTAGCCAATTACGACCTTTGGTAGCAGATGTGATGGACTCAACTCTGGGCAAGTTAATGACTCGCATACGATCAGGGAGAGTTGATGCAGCAAGTGACTCCTTGTACTTGGTAGTGCTGGGATCAAGAGTTGGATGCATTACCAAGACAGTTGTGTAAAGTCGATCATCACGTTGAACAAGAAGCTTAGCTATCTCCACTACTGCTACAATATGGCCCATAGCAGGTAAGGGGATTAGCACCACCTCTGCTTTCTTCATTCTTTGCTAGAAATGTTTGTTTCTTGCTGTGAACAAATGTGGACTCCTTAGGATGTGTGGAACTGATCACGATCTTGAACGAAATATATATTGAAGGTTAGACTATAAAGAGTGATGTCATGGCTTTGCTGGAAATGAACTATATGCATGCATTTAAATTAAGAATTTCGACGGCTACTAGCCCATAGATGCTTACAAAAAACAGTACAACGGAGCTGTTGGAAAAAATAAACTTGTAACCTAATCAATGGACTGTAAAATCGTGGGTAAGTTTTTTCAATTAGTATATCTAAATCAAGTTATTGTCAATGGGATCTTAATCAAATTATCTAGCTTGATGCATTACTATAAATTTATTTTTGATAAATAGTTTTTTTAATATTGAAATACTAGATAATAATACAAGCGAGTATATTTTAAACAAGTATATGATAATGTGATAAGATTGAATTCTAAAATGTCAGCACGTGACCATCATGCGTCGATGCTGCTCTATTTTGATCAAGCAATTTTTGGTTGAGTCCAACAAATCCAGTATGTTGTTCTTAGATCTAAAACAAGTTTTTTATTTTTTTTTATTATTTCCTTTGGATACTATAACATGATTATATGTTTGAAAAATCGGTTGATATGTGCAACTAATTGGTTGAGGATCATATGTGTAGATAATTGATTGGTGATTGTATGTGTGAATAGCTGTTTGATGATCTTGTATGTGAATATTTGGTTTTCATTTGTTGATGATTTATTGAATGTGTATTATCGATCATGTCTTCAAGTAGACGACTGAATGACGAATATGAAGATCCTTCATCCGTCAAAGCTTTTCGACTTGTTTTACTGGTCTCTTTCATCTTCTTAATTTCTCGTATCACTGTAGGATAATATGTTACAGCATACATTTCAATCTTTTTTTTTTATTAAATTAAAAAATTATTTTAATTTTTTTATATATTTTCAAGTTATTTTAATATACTAGTGTCAAAATAATTTTTTAAAATAAAAAATATATATTTTTAACATATTTATGAACAAAAATATATTTTGAAAAATGTCAAAAAACCATCTCAACCTAAAAATTTAAACTGTTAGGCGAGGTCCTAGAATATAATTTTTATTATTCTCTAACACATCCCCTCAAGTGAAAGCCCTTTGGACTTGAAAGTTGCACATGCCTACTTTACCTTGTGCTTAATTTTCATCAAATAAATGGAGATAATGATATTCAAACTCGTGACTGCTTGGTCATCAAGGCTCTGATACCATGTCAAAAAATCATCTCAATTTAAAAACTTAAGCTGTTAGGTGAGATCTCAGGATATAATTTTTATTATTCTCTAACAAAAAACAACTGCCACCACACTCTTAAACACTTTCTTTATACCATCAACAACCACAATTTTATTATCCTTTATAAAATTCCTTTTGTGTTTGATTTAATTTGCATGCATGGATTAATCCTAGTTCAGTATCAATGTTTTTAATAATATTATATATTTATCAAAATACAAAACCACTCCTAAACAAATTTGATTATTAAAATTTTTTAATGAAATTAAAACATAAAACCTGGAAAGAAGTTTAGTCATATTTGCTTTTAAAAATACTGAAATTATTTTACTGTACTAAAAAAAAACTAAACCACTACTATATACAAGTTTAATATTTTTTAAGGATATTTAAATTATTTTACTATACATAAAAAAAATTTAAACTATGATAAATGAATCCTGATAAAAAAGAACTTTTTATCCTTAAAATGAAGTTCATTGAGTTTTTCTTAATAAGGCTAAAGTGAGAATTTCAATGTACAAATCATTTTACTGTGCATGGTAAAACTCTGATTTCAATATATGTTTGGTAGTCTGTTAGAAGTTTATCAGATTGGTCTTAAGAATTTTGACATTTAAAGTTTTTAGTTAAATCAGTTAAAATATTAAATCAATCAAATCCGTTCGAATCTCGTCAAATTAATAGAAGAAAAATTACTATTTTACTAAAAATAATTATTATAGAATCAACTGATGACCTCTAGCTTCTTTAATATCAGTTTCCAAATCGATAATAATGAAGACGGCCAGAGAAATACATATATATATTAAAGAAAGACAACATATCAAGTAAAAGACTTTGTATTAAATAACACGAAGAGAGTACAATTTAATCATGGTAGGTGGTCCGCCAAATCTTGAATGAAACGACCTAACCAAGTGAACGAGGATCCACCGATCTCCAAAGCCTTCCTGCTCTTTCCACTCATCTCCTTCAACTTCTCCCTCTTCTCATCGCAAAGCTCCATTAAACACCTTACTCCTCTCTCTATTTCCCCGGCACTAATGACATTTTCATTACCATCCGAGTGAAATTCGCTTTTATAATCCATTTTAATCTCCACTCCAAACCCTAACTCAACAATTAACATAAAAGCATTAAATTGTTGCTCTGCATATAATGGCCACGCTGCAATTGGAACGCCAAACCATATGCTTTCCAATATAGAGTTCCATCCACAGTGCGATACAAACCCTCCTACGGAAGGATGGGCCAAAATATCTGTCTGTGGAGCCCATCCAATTATTTTTCCAATGTTAGCCGTCCGATCAAAAAACCCTTCAGGTAAGACATCCCGAGGATTACTGTAATCGCTTGGATGAAGATCCATATTGCCTTTCGGTGGTGGTTTCCGTAGAGACCACAAGAATCGATGCCCACTCTGCTCTAGCCCACATGCAATTTCCTTCACCTGATCCACTCCGAAACTCCCCTTGCTCCCGAAGCATAGATACACCACTGAGGACAGGGGCTGATCATCAAGCCATTGCTTGATGTCTTTGCGTTTATCAGACTCCTCATCACGATCACCATCTCTATTAAGGTTTAAGACGGGACCCACTGGGTATACCGGAGGGGTATTACCTTTAGAAAAGGAGTCGATCGCATGAGATTCGAGCTCTTCAAATGTGTTTATTATAATACCCTTAGTTTCTCTAAACCTTCTAGCTAGACCGAGGAAAAAAGGCATCCGCTCTTTGTTAAGCATAGGAGAAGGCAAGAGCTTAGCTGGAAGAGGATTTGCCAAACACGGCATGACCAACTCAGCATCCGAGCCCTTGAACTCAGTAGGGTCAACTTTCTGCTCATCGTGAAGAGCCTGAACATAAAATTGAAGGCCAAGAGAAGCTGCACCTGACGTAAGGAAAATATATGAGGGAACACCAAATTCATTGGCCACATCTATCATTGGTGTACAAAACATATCGAGAACAAACCCAGAAAGTGTAGGCGAGTCAGGGCTTGACTCGGACTGACACACAAGCTTAGAGACTTCATCTTTGACATGGTGTTTCTGGGCTTCAATCAAAGAAAAGAAGAACATGTTGGGTTGGTTTGGATCAGGCTCATCTTTAGGCAAGTCAATGAAGCGGATACGATTACAGGCTGTACTCACTGAATTTATAAACCTATCAATCTTGGGGTCACAACGTAGTTTCATGATGAGGAAGGTGATTGAAAGCCTCTCATCACGGTCTACAAGAAGCTTTGCTACCTCTACTGTGGATAGGAGGTGGCTTATACCTGGTGTTGGTATGAAGACCAGCTCAGCTTTCTTCATTCTGCTGCTGAGCTTTTTTTTTCTTCTTCTTTATTTGATAGGGGATTTCAAGGTGGGATTGGATGTAAAAGACTGATTTTCATATCCTTTTGAAGGGCACTACTTGTGGCTATAATTAAGTGGACTCGAGATTTGCAATATATTGTTCAAAAATATATACGTGCAGGACAAGAATAAGAGTGAGGTCATGGCTTTGCTGTGATTGTGGACTGCTTTTACAATTCGTCAAGAAGACCCAAAAAAAAAAAGGATGCCGTCCCTGTCAGAAATTTAAATTGAGAACTCTTTTATGAATTTCAAAGTAGAAGACAACGTTTTTTACTATATATTATGGGCTGAATTTTCTATGCTTTATATATATATATATATATATATTGATGTTTTAGGATTGATGTTAATAGAGATTAAATTAATTTAGGTTTTGAATAACTTTAAAAACACATCATTTTTGGTACATTTTTTTTTAAAAAAAATAGGCACTAATCTCAAAATTTAAATCAAGAAAAATACTAAATATTAAAATGATTAAATCTGGTTTAAGTTGATAGATTAATTTGAAAAAAATAATGATTTTAAATTTGATATTGCCAAGTTAAGTTAATATATATATTCAAAAAAACTTAGTTAATAACCTTATTAACTAGGTCATACCTAGACACATCAACACTAAGAAAACTAGCAAATAAAACCAATATTTTAATAAAAATAATTGACATGCATGGGACCTAATAACTTAGGTGTTAACCTAATAATTTAGTGATCCAAATCTTTTCTAGAGTAGGCTACTGAACGAGTCTAACAATTATAATCCATAATATCTAGATCCACGCTTTGGTTTAAATCATTAACACATTTTTCTTCTTTCTCCTTTTCCATTTTTATAGATTATAAGGGCAAAGCCAAAAAGCAAAATAGTATAAAATGACACAAACCGGGTAAATGTTCCCCAGTTGTATCCTCAAACAATTAATAAAAAATGCACTAAGGGAAAAGGGACAATTCTGGAAAGAAAGATGATATTTTTAGAAAAAATGCAAATTAAGTACTAATATGATTAGTTCGATTTACATATATATATATATATATATATATATATATATATATATATATATATATATATATATATATATGAGACCTTGCTTTCATTTCGTTTTTTTCAAGGGGCCATGACATGACAACTAAGCAGGCATTGAAAATCGAGGCAAATAATACATGTCAAGTTTTCCAATCCTTGTAGATGAAATTTGGAATTATTATATGCAGTAGCAGTGACCTTAATGAAATTTCGAGGAGTTATCATATGATGCCGAAGCAGTGACATAGATCGTACAGCTTCACTCTCTCTCTCTCTCTTTCTCTAAATAAATATGATTGTTGATATATTCATTGAATCTTAGGGAAATGTTCTGGCCATCAATTCCTCGCGCAGCGTGCAGCCTATAAATCAAGTTTTATTAAAATACTAGAATTAACTTCAAGTTTTTGTCTTTTCTAAGAAGCAGTTCTCAGATGCTATGTTGTCCATCATGTCTTTTATTACATGACCCAATGCAAAGCATGAAGAACCACCACCACGACGTGTGAAAGCTTGCCTCCGTTTTTGGTTAAAGCTTCGTGTTCTTTTTCAAACGTTTATTTGCATGATTTCTGCAATGCCTTTTATTTGTCATGTAAAGGTGAAACTTTCTATGCAAAAAACTTTTAGTAAATAAAGAAAGTGGAGAAAGAGGGCACCTGCATACTTATCATATAACTTAGGCCTAACTAATACTTTTTATATATATATATATATATATATATATATATATATATATATATATTATCTCTCGTACAGTTTTTTTCTATTTTTTTTAATAAAGTTGGTGTTCGGAGTCGTGATTAGAATATATTTAAAAAAAATTAATTTTTTTATATTTTTAAATTATTTTAATGTATAATGATATAAAAATAATTAAAAAACAGTTGACAAGTATTATTTACCTCGCTTTTCAAAGCCTGCTTAATTGTCATGGCCCCTTGAAAAAAACGAAATGAAAGCAAGGTCTCATATATATATATATATATATATATATATAATGTTATTCGAGTTTTTACTACTTCTTTTCAATTTACTTGGATGGTTGGGTGAGAAAAAAAAAACAACGTTATTTTCTCCTCAATTTACCTACATAGAGACACACAAGTCGATGAAAAGGCATTGCATAATTTGCCTTGAATAAAGCTTTGGATCCTTATTTGCTTTGAATAAATCATAATCAACATCTTCTTATAACTCTGTTCTATCAAAATAAACTTAATTATCTCTCATGGTGGCATGAGATAACCATTGAGCTACCTGCTCATTGGTTACGTAAATTCACAATGCGACATCGTTTGTAAATCTATTTTCATGACAACAAAGAGCAATCGTGCCATGCTATGTTGTCCATCACATCTTCAATTAGACGAGTCAATGCAGAGTATGAAGACCCATCTTCCATCAAAGCTTTCCTGCTTAGTTGACTCATCTCTTTCACCTTTTTTCTAATCTCACTTCCATTCTCCATCTGTAACTTTAATCCTCTTTTTATATCATCAGAACTCACAATTTCCCCGATAGCACCTTCGATAATATGAATTCCAGAATCTATTTTAATCTCCACTCCTAACCCTAACTCAATCACGATTTCAAAAGCATTAAATTGTTGCTCTCCATACAATGGCCATGTGGCAATTGGGACACCAGACAAAATACTTTCCAAGGTAGAATTCCATCCACAATGTGATACAAATCCTCCAATAGCTTTGTGCCCCAAGATTTCCACTTGCGGAGCCCATTTAATCACCTTTCCTATCTTAACTGATCGATCTAAAAACCCTTCAGGCAAAATGTCTTGAAAATTTACATAATCACTTGGTGATTCAATCTTACCCTTGCATGGAGGTTCACGCAGACACCACAAGAATCGATGTCCACATTGCTCCAATGCATATGCAATCTCTTTCACTTGATCAACGCTGAAACTTCCCCAACTCCCGAAGCACAGAAACACTACTGAGCATGGAGGCTGATCATCAAGCCATTGCATTATGTCCTTGTAGTCGTTGATTTGACTTGATCCCACATCATAGCTGTTTCCTTTACATATCACAACTGGTCCCAACGGATATACAGGAGGGATTTCACCCTTAGAAAGAGAGTTTATTGCATGCGATTCTAACTCTTTGAATGTATTTATCAAAATGCCCCTTGCGTGCTTCAACCTTCTTGCAGCACCAAGAAAAATAGGGAGAGATTCTCTGTTAAACACCAAAGAAGGCAGGAGCTTAGCAGGAAGCCTGTTCACCAAGCTTGGAATTTCCAACTCAGCATCCGATCGAGTCTTTGTACACAGGGAGATCCGCTTTCTGCTCGTCATGAAGGGCCTGAAGATACAACATCAAGCCGATAAAAGCTGCACCTGAAGCCGAGAAAACATACCAGGGAACACCAAATTCTGCAGCCAAATCATTCATTGCCAAAACAAAAGTATCCAAAACAAACCCAGCAAGTCGAGGAGAGTCATTTGGGCTCAACTCTGACTGAGCCTTGATCTTCGAAACAAATTCTTTGACATGGTTTTTCTGAGCTTCAGCCAGAGAAGCCATCCAGCTAGCACCAGTTTTATGGACAGCGGTGTGCTCAAGACAGGGCAAGTCAACGACTCGCATGCGAGTGGGTAGAGTTGATGGAAACTATAAAATTGTTAAAAACTCCTAAATTAAAAATAATAACTTTAAAATTATAAAAGGAAACTTCTACATAAAAGTCTTATATTAGGACTCTGGACACTCTTGTGGACTACTTAATCTCTATAGAATAATTACATGTTCATATACTACACTTTTTATTATTAATCTCACATTGTTATATATTATTGAGTGTGTGCGTTGTTTAGTAATGTATTAATTGTATGTGCTCTTGCTTTAATTTTTAAAAAAATTAATTTAATGATTTTTCAATATTTTAATATTAAAACCATTTGGAAACATCCAAACTATTTAAAAGCATTAAAAAAAGAAGAAGTCCATTTCAATATTTTTATGATTCAAATACACTTTAAAAAACACTTTGATAAATTTATCAAACAAGACCTTTATTCAAGTGATTGTAGCTAATGGGAGTATTGTCACCCATTTCAATTTGTCTGGAATTAAGTATTTGAGAATTTGTTTTTAGATGCATACAAAACTGAAGGGAAAAAAAACTGTTTTCTAGGGAAAATACATTTATTGATTAATTGACCATGACAATCATTCTTAATACATAAATCATTTTATAGAATCATAAGCAAAAACAATGGAAAACTATTCCTTTCTTTTTTAGAGATTGCTTTGAGGAAAGTTGAAAACAATTGATTCATGACATGTTTTCCGTCATATCTTCAATTAGACGACCTAATGAAGAAAATGAAGATCCTCCAGCCACCAAGGTTTTTTCACTCATTCTACTCATCTCCTTTACCTTCTTTCTGACCTCACTATCCTCTTCCATAACACTCTTTATAGCTTTCAATATATCATCACTGCTCACAATTATTTCAGTATCCCCATAAAAATCCTTCCAATATTCCATTTTAATTTCCACGGCTAATCCTAGCTCAATCACCATTTGAAAAGCATTCAATTGTTGCTCTGCATATAATGGCCAAGAGGCAACTGGAACACCAAATCTTACACTTTCTTGTGTAGAATTCCATCCACAATGTGATGCAAATCCTCCGACGGCTGAATGAGACAAGATTTCCACTTGTGGAGCCCATCCAATTACCTTCCCAATCATAGCTGTTCGATCTAAGAAACCTTCAGGTAAAATACCTTGAAAATCTTCATAATCACTCGGAGATTGCTTTATACCGTTCTGTGAAGGTTTGCGTAGAGACCATAAGAACCGATGCCCGCTATGCTCAAGTGCAATTGCAATCTCTTTCACTTGTTTCTCTTTGAAGCTTCCCCAACTTCCAAAGCATAAGAACATAACCGATGACGGAGGTTGATCATCAAGCCATTCCATGATGTCCCTATAATTGTTGCTCTCATCCGACCGCAGATCACCGCCACCTCCTACATGCTTCACAATGGGACCAACCGGGTACACGGGAGGGGTTTTACCATCTGACAGAGAGTTAATTGCATAGGATTCGAACTCTAAAAATGTATTGATCAAAATACCCCTAGCCTCAGTCAATATCCGAGCATGTTCAAGAAAAGTAGTCAGTGAGTCTTTCTCGAACACCGAGGAAGGCACAAGTTTAGCAGGAATTGGGTTCGCCAAACACGGAATTTCCAATTCATCCTCTGAGTTCTTCAACTCGGTAAGGTCAACTCCCTGCTCATCATGAAGAGCAGTAAGATGCAACATGCTGCCAATAAAAGCTGCACCTGAAGCAGAAAAAACATACCATGGAACTCCAAATTCATTAGGCACATCTTTCATCCTAGAGCACACGTATCGAAAATGAATCCAGCAAGGCGAGGGGAGGTCGGATTCATCTCGAATTGAGTTCTTATCTTTGAAACATATTCTTTGACATGGGGTTTTTGCCCTTCAACCAAAGAACGAAGCCAGTTATTGGGTTCAATATCTGATGTTATGGACTCAACACTGGGCAAGTTAATGACTCGCATACGATCAGGGAGAGTTGATGCAGCAAGTGACTCCATGTAATTGATAGTGCTGGGGTCAAGAGTTGGATGCATTACCAAGACAGTTGTGTAAAGTCGATCATCACGTTGAACAAGAAGCTTAGCTATCTCCACTAGTGCTACAATATGGCCCATAGCAGGTAAGGGGATTAGCACCACCTCTGCTTTCTTCATTCTTAGAAAGAAATGTTTGTTTCTTGCTGTGAACAAATGTGGACTACTTAGGATGTGTGGAACTGATCACGATCTTGAACGAAATATATAATGAAGGTCTAGACCTAAAGGCTGATGTCATGGCTGTTCTGGCAATGAACCATATACATGCATTAAATTAAGAATTTCTACGGCTAGTAGCCCATAGATGTTTACAAAAAAAGTCCAACGGAGCAGTTGGAAAAAATAAACTTGTAACCTAATCAATGGACTCTAAAATCGTGGGTCTGTTTTTTTGATGAGTATATCTAGATTAAGTTATTTTCAATGGGATCTTAATCAAGTTATCTAGCTCGATGCATTACTTTAAATTTATTTTTGATATATTTTTTTTTTAATATTGAAATACTAGTTAACAATACAAGAAGCAAGTATATTTTAAATAAGTATCCGATAATTTAAAAAGATTGAATTTTAAACTGTCAGCGCATGACCATCACGCGTCGATTCTGTGCTGTTTTGATCCAACAATTGTTGGTGACTCCGACAGATCTAGTAGGTTGTTCTTAGATCTAGAACAAGTTTTTTTCTTCTTAATTTCCTTTGGATAATGTAATATGATCGAATAATTGGTTGAGGATCATGTGTGTGGATAATTGGTTAGTGATTGGTCCCGATAAACACTTAACTGAATGATGGTACCTAATGGTATGTTCAGAAATGTTTTTTTTTTTTCTATTATGTTCTTGTTTCTATGCAAGTTGCATGTCTTATAGTTATATAACATCTACGAACTCACATATAAAGGGTTGGTATGTCTCATGGTTATATAAACATCTATGAACTCATATAAAGGGTCTAAATATCTAAATAAACAACTCCCTCAACCTTAAAACACACATACACCCTATTCACAACTCACACGCAGAGCTTCATTAATTTAGCTTCTAAGCCTTGCTTCTCTACTAACTTTATTATTAAGAGACCTCGCAACCTATCTGTAAAGATATCAAAGGCTCTAGTCCTACCACATGTCAAAAAGATTAGAGAATGAAATGGTTAGAATGCTGTTAGTAGTTGTTAGTCTTGTTTGTCAGTTAAGAGAATTAGTTAGTATTGTTTAGTGAAGAATAGATAACGTGAATAAGCTTCTTACTGTAGCAATATATAAACTGATGTCAAATAAGGGAACAATATTCACTTAATAAAACAGTGAATCAAAAACAAAATTTCTTCTTCCTCTCTGTTTAACAGAATCCTTCTCTGCTTTTCTTCATCTCTCTCTATTTCTCTTTTCTGTAAATCTTACTATCCTAACATGGTATCAGAGCTTAGGATTGTTGGTATCTTGTGAGCTTGTGATTTCTCCGCTTCTAATCTCTGTTTCTGGCGTTATTATCGCCATATTCAACCAAAAATTCGATAATAATGATCTGCCTATCATCTGTTTGATATATTGTCAAACTGAAAGACTTCTCTTCAAACACTCTTCTCAAACCTGTGATTCTCTTCCTCTTCCGTTGCTTGAACTTCAAAAATGGTAACAACTTCTCAACTACAGATCATCCAATCTCCCATTACCTCTTTACTTCCTACAGTTTCAACAGGGAAGAATTAAAATTGGATGACACAAATTACCTCATCTGGAACTTTCAAATGCAAATTCTACTGGAGAGTCATGGTATTTTAGGATTTGTTGATGGATCAACAAAGTGTCCACATCGGTTTGATGCAGCCTCTGATGTTGAAGGTGCTGAAACTGATGATTACAAAATTTGGAAAATACATGATCGGGCATTGATGCAGTTGATTATTGCTACCCTCTCTTCAACTACAATCTCTTACATTATTAAATGTGTTAGCTCTCATGACATGTGGATTCAACTGAAGGATAGATTTTCCACAATCTCCAAGGCATGAATTTTTCAGATGAAAAGTGAGCTTCAAACCATCAAGAAAGGCTCTGATACTGTGACTCAATATTTGCAGAAAATCAAAGATGCTCGGGATCATCTTTCTGCAGCAGGGGTTTATTTTGAAGATGATGACATTGTCATCTTAGCTCTCAATGGTCTTCCTTCTGATTATAACACCTTTCGGTGTATGGTTCGCGGCCGAGACAACGTGTTATCTCTTAAAGATTTTCGGTCTCAATTGCTAGCTGAAGAAGCTACTCTTGAGCAAACTTATTTTGCTGCTTCGTTTGTTCCTGCAATGATGGCTCAACATCAAGTATCTCCTGGCAAAGCTCTTGTTCTTGATGAAGGTAACTCTCATTCTCATCCTTCAAGCTCCAAGTCTGCTCCACCTCCTGGTTTCCATGGAGGATTTAATGGTCATAACAGTGGATTTCATGGTTTCAATGGTGGATACTTTGGCAATCGGGGGTCTCACTTTAAGGGACGTGGCAGAGGACGTCATCGATGTCGGTTCGGGTCCCACGTCCTTATCAGGTTCCACCTACGTCTCACCCTGGTATTCTTGGCCCTGGCATTGACATTCCTACATGTCAAATTTGCACTAAGAAAGGTCATGTAGTCGCTGATTGCTATCGGGCTCACACTCTGCCTCCTAATTCGCCTCTTCCATTCAATGTCAAATTTGTTGGAAATTTGGGCACACCGCTGTTCAGTGTTATCATCGAGGTAATTTCAGCTATCAAGGCCGGCCTCCCTCCAGTAATCTTAGTGCTATGCATGCTGCGTTCCCACCTCCTTCTCCTCCAGAACAATTTTGGGTGGCTGATACTGGCGCCACCACACATATGACCTCTGATTTGGCTCAACTTAATCTAGCCGCACCTTTCTCGGGAGCCGAATCTGTTACCACTCGCAGGAGGTTCAGGTTTGACCATTTCTAATATTGGTTCCTCTATTCTGGATGTTCCTCATTGCTCCTTACAATTAAAGCAAGTTTTGCATGTGCCAAAACTCTCTCAACACTTGTTATCGGTTCATAAGCTGTGCAAAGATAACAACTGCCGTTTTATTTGTGATGCTTTTGGTTTTTGGATTCAGGACAAAATCACGGGGAATGTTCTCCTCAAGGGACTGTGTAGAGCAGGGTTATATCCTATTCCTTTCTCTTTTTCGTTTCCTTCACAGTCTCTCTTTCCAAATAATCTGGTTTGTTATCTTGGAAAAACAGGTCAACACAAGTCTTTGGCACAAGCGTTTTGGTCATCCTTCTAACACAGTCACCTCTGCTATGTTAAAACAATCCCAGATTTCTTTCACCTTAGACACATCCAAACTTGTTTGTACCACTTGTTTAGAAGGTAAACTTGCCAAACTTCCTTTTCCTTATCCGACAGTTAAATCTGTAAACCTTTAGAGGTCATTCATAGTGATGTTTGGAGGCCTTCTCCCACTGTATTTGTTGAAGGTTTCAGATATTATGTTAGCTTCATTGATGAATGTACTCGATTTACTTGGATTTTTCCAATAATCAATAAAGGAGAGGTTTATTCCATTTTTGTTTACTTTCATACCTTCTTAGTTACTCAATTCTCTGCTACTCTTCGAGTCTTTGAGTGATGGGGGTGGTGAGTATCTTAGTAATAAATTCAAACATTACCTCCTTACCAAGGGTATTATCCATCAAATGTCTTGTCCCTACACTCCGGAACAAAATGGCCTTGCTGAGCGTAAACATCGGCATATTTTAGAAACAGCCATCACTCTATTACAAACTGCCCATTTACCTCTGAAATTTTGGTTTCATGCTTGTGCTACTTCCATTTATTTGATTAATAGAATGCCCTGTCAAATTCTTCAACACAACTCACCATATTTCCTGCTCTATGGTTCTCCACCGGTTGTTCATCATTTGCGAATTTTTGGTTGTGCTTGTTTTCCTTTACTCAAGCCTTATAATTCTAACAAGCTTCAGCCCAAAACTTCCACTTGTATTTTTCTGGGGTATGCAGGTCAGTATAAGGGGTATCTTTGTTTTTCTATTCGCACAAATCGTTTCTTTGTCACTAGACATGTTCTATTTGATGAATCCATGTTTCCTTACTCATATGTGCTTCCTGTATCCCCTTCCACTTCCTCATCCCCTTGTCTACATCCCACTGTGTTCCCTCTTATTTCTCCTCCTACTCCAGCGGCTGCATCTCAGCCTCTACTGTCTTCCAGTTCCTCTTCTCTGTCTGCACTATCTCACAGTTCCTCCTCACAGCCTTCACATGCTCGCCTCTGCCCATTCTGTCATCTACACAGTCCCCTCTCCCTGTTGATCCTGACTTCCAGCCTGAGAATCTATGTGTGGTCTTACCTCTTTCACCACTAAATCTTCATCCCATGACCACCAGGTCTAAGAATGGTATCTCCAAAAGAAGGGCTTACTCTGCCTCTGTCCAGTTTGTTGCTTCTTCTCAGGTTGAACCCAATTCCTTCAAGGCTGCTTCCACCATTCCTGAATGGCAGTCTGCTATGCGGGAGGAGCTTGATGCTCTTCATGCCCAAGGTACTTGGGACTTGGTGCCTCTCCCACCTGCCAAGAATCTGGTTGGCTGTAAATGGGTTTACAGAATCAAAAAGAATGCGGATGGTTCTATCGCTAGGCATAAAGCTCGGTTGGTGGCCAAGGGTTTCAGTCAAGAGGAAGGTATTGACTATAATGAAACCTTTAGTCCTGTCGTGAAACCTACTACGGTTCGTTTGGTCCTTGCTCTTGCAGCTCAGTTTAACTAGTCTTTACGGCAGCTTGACGTTACCAATGCCTTTTTGCATGGTCTTCTGCATGAGGAGGTTTATATGACTCAGCCTCAAGGTTTTGTGAGTAAGCTTCATCCTTCTGACTTTGTTTGCAGACTCAAGAAGTCGTTATATGGCCTTAAACAGGCTCCCCGTGCCTGGAATGAACGCTTTACCAGTTTTTTACCAAGTTTGGGGTTTCAAGCATCTCCTGCCGATCCCTCTTTGTTTGTTCAGCATTCTTCTCTTGGTGTTGTGATTTTGCTACTCTATGTTGATGATATCATACTTACTGGTAGTCATGCTTCTCTTCTTTCTTCAGTCATTGCTGCCTTGACTCAGGAATTTGATATGAAGGATCTCGGCAGGTTGCATTATTTTTTAGGACTGCAGATCTCTTATCTCCCTTCCGGTTTTTTTGTGTCCCAGCAGGGTTACATCACTGACTTACTTGGTAGAGTTGATTTACAGCATTCCAAATCTTGTGATACTCCTTGTCTTCCTCATCATCATTTGCTTAAAGATGATGGACAACCCTACTCTCATCCTCAACAGTATCGCAGCATCGTTGGGGCCTTGCAGTATCTCACGTTCACAAGGCCTGATATTGCCTTCTCTGCCGAACCAAGCTTGCCAATTTATGCATAATCCCATGCATTCTCATGTTGTTGCGTCAAACGGATCTTGCGGTATCTTAAAGGTACCCTTGATGTTGGTCTTCATTTTCAGGCTGGTCCTCTTAATCTCCAAGCTTATAGTGATGCTGACTGGGCCGGTGATCCCAATGACCGATGTTCTGTCTCTGGCTCTATTGTCTTCCTCGGCTCCAGTCCTATTTCTTGGGCTTCTAAGAAACAACATATTGTTTCTCGATCCTCCACTGAGGCTGAGTATCGCGCTCTCGCGATTGCCGCTTCGAACTTGCCCGGGATTCGCCTTCTGCGTGACATTCACATTCCTTTACATATCCCTCCGATCATTCATTGTGATAATATCTCTGCTATTTCTCTTGCTTCCAATCCTTTTTCCATTCCAGAATGAAGCATCTCCAAATTGATTATCATTTTGTTCGCGAACGTGTTATCAAAGGTGATTTGTTGGTTCAACATGTCTCTTCACGATCAATTTGCCGATATTCTCACTAAAGGCCTTTCCACTCCTTTATTTCGGCATCATTGTTCCAATCTTATGCTTGGTTCCTCCAAGCATCTGATTGTGGGGAATGTAAAGATATCAAAGGCTCTAGTCCTGCCACATGTCAAAAGATTAGAGAATGAAATGGTTAGAATGCTGTTAGTAGTTGTTAGTCTTGTTTGTCAGTTAAGAGAATTAGCTAGTATTGTTTAGTGAAGAATAGATAACGTGAATAAGCTTCTTACTGTAGCAATATATAAACTGATGTCAAATAAGGGAACAATATTCACTTAATAAAACAGTGAATCAAAAACAGAATTTCTTCTTCCTCTCTGTTTAACAAAATCCTTCTCTGCTTTTCTTCATCTCTCTCTATTTCTCTTTTCTGTGTAAATCTTACTATCCTAACACTATCAAGGGTTGCAAGTCCACAACCGTTTCAAACACATTCTAGCATAAAACCATAAGCCACCTCGCCTCTAACTTGGAAGTTCAAATGCTTTCGAGGATTTAGAATCTCATCAGTTGGTAAAATTATTTTCCAATACAAAACAAGAGATTATAAAAATATTTTTCTCCTAAAGAAAGGAAAGATTAAATTTATTGGCCGCTATAATACATAGATTCTTATAGATAAATCATAATTGCTTATTGTAAGTAATCGCTCAGAGGATAGTTTGGAACAGTTGCTTCAAGGCTGGTTGTCTATTATATCATCGACTAAACGACCCAAAGATGAATACGAACATCCACCAGCCATCAAGGTTTTCTCACTTATTCTGCTCATCTCTTTTACCTTCTTTCTTATTTCTTTTACCTTGCTCCATCACATGCTTTATTGCTTTCATTATACCATCAGCACTCACATTTATTTCGTTATCACCATGAGAATTCTTCCTACAATCCATTTTAATTTCCACGGCTAATCCCAACTCAATTACCATTTGGAAGGCATTGAACTGTTGCTCTGCATATAATGGCCAGGCGACAATTGGAACACCAAACCTTGTACTTTCTAGTATAGAATTCCATCCACAATGCGAAGCAAACATTCCTATGGCTGGATGAGCCAATATGTCTACCTGTGGAGCCCATCCGATTACTTTCCCAATCTTAGCTGTCCGGTTTAAAAACTCTTTCGGCAAGATTTCTTGAAAATTTGCATAATCACTCGGTGAATATTCCCACTTTCCTCTTGGTGGAGATTTACGTAGGGACCATAAGAATCGATGCCCACACTTCTCTAGGGCACAAGCAATCTCTTTCACCTGATTCTCCCTAAAACTTCCACCACTTCCAAAGCACAAAAACATAACTGATGATGGAGGCTGATCATCAAGCCATTCAATAATGTTTCTGTAATTGTTGCTCCCTTCCGAACCCACATCATGACCGTCTCTTTTATGTTTAACAATCGGTCCCACTGGATATATTGTAGGGTCCTGCCATTAGAAAGAGAGTTGACCGCATGGGATTCAAACTCCAAAAATGTATTTACCAAAATACCTCTGGCTTCGGCCAATGCTCTTGGTTGCTCAAGAACAGTCGTAAGCGAATCTTTCTCAAGCAGTACAGAAGGCAAAAGTTTAGCGGGAAATGGGTTCACCAAACTCGGAATATTCAACTCGACATCCGAGTTCTTGAATTCAGTCAGGTCCGCTCCATGCTCATCATGAAGTGCCTGAAGATGCAATAAACAACCAAGAAAAGCTGCACCCGAAGCAGAGAAAGCATACCATGGTAACCCAAATTCATTGGCCACTTCTTTCAGTCCTGTAATAAAAGAATCAAAAATAAACCCAGCTAGGCGAGGAGCATCAAGGCTCAATTCAGACTGAGTTCTTATCTTTGAAACATATTCTTTGACACGGGGTTTTTGCCCTTCAACCAAAGAACTAAGCCAGTTATTGGGTTTAGTATCTGATGTTATGGACTCAACTCTGGGCAAATTAATGACTCGCATACGATCAGGGAGAGTTGATGCAGCAAGTGACTCATTGTACGTGGTAGTGCTGGGGTCAACAGTTGGATGCATTACCAAGACAGTTGTGTAAAGTCGATCATCACGTTGAACAAGAAGCTTAGCTATCTCCACTAGTGCTACAATATGGCCCATAGCAGGTATGGGGATTAGCACCACCTCTGCTTTCTTCATTCTTTGCTAGAAATTTTTGTTTCTTGTTGTGAACAACGGTGGTCTGCTTAGGATGCGTGGAAGTGATCATGATCTTATTCGTAATATAAATCTTTAAGGTCTAGAATTAGAGTGATGTCATGGCTTTGCTGGCGATTAACTATGTACATGCATTTAATTTAAGAATTTCAACGGCTACTAGCCCATAGATGTTTACAAAAACTGTCCAATGAAGCAGTTGGAAACATCGTCATCATATTTGATCTCGGGAATCTGATAACTAACGTGAAAAAGTATCTTAATTATCATGTTATTACGTTAATTTATAAGTTATCGCGTAATTATTTTAGTTAAAACAATATATATATATATATATATATTGTTGACCTTTGTTATATTAGAATTGGGTTTCCCCGAATAAATCAATTTTTATATATTTAATTACTANCCCAATTCAATTAAAAGCCCAAGCCTGGTTAAGTGTTATGTTTTTTAAATCAATTTATCTAACTAGAATAAGTTTTAATAACTATATTTGATAAAAGTAAACTTGTAATTAATTTCAGTACTTTTATTGAGCTGGAAAACCGTGGGTGTATTTTTTCAATTAGTACAATGATATTAATTTAAGTTTTAAAATTTTCAAATAAATTAATTAATTTAGACTAAGTTTAATATTTATAGTTGAAAAAATAAACTTGTGACTGATGTAAGCTTTATTGGGCTGGAAAACCATGTGTATATTTTTTAATTAGTACTTTGATAATAATTTATTTTCAATCTAGTCTTAATCAAGTTATCAAGAACAACTTATAAATTTATATTTTTAATTTTTAAATACGAGATAATAACACAAGAAATTGACAATGAAGAGAAAAAGACGTTGTTTTTGGAATCTTAGAAAGAAAAAGTCTCGTCAACAGACCACGGGTGTTAGACAAAGAAAATTACAGTATTTTTTAATTTCTTTATTTTCTTGACAGTGACTAAGGAGAGTTTCATATTACCAAAAAAAAAAAACTAAAAACCTTTTAGTTTGAAAAATAAAAATGATGAAAATTGGTAAATTACAAGTTTTTTTAAAAAGGGGTCATAGTCTAAGTATTTTCTATTCATCCAGATCCAATACTCATTTTAAAACCCAACCTGAAATTATTTGAGATAATAGATTTACAACTAATGTAAATCTTTAATATTTATTCACACCAAAGTTAATAGTATTACTCTTAATAATCATTGACGTTAGAGTCATAACTATTAGTCCCAATATTTGTTAACACTAGAGTTAGGAATATTAACTTTAGTATTCATCGACGCTAAAGTTAGGGATATTAACCCTTAAACACTTATTAATACCAAAGTAAAAAAAAATATTAGATAGTAGCTAATTCTAGGAATGATAATATCTTTCCTTTAACATAACCTGTTATTTTTCATAGAATCTTTGTTAAATAGTTAAGATTTCTAGTAATCATAATACTAAGTGGAGACTCCATAAATAAGATCTCTTTTATATTAAAAGAACAAGATGCCAGAAAAATTGTTCTTTTCTTTTTTTTTAAGGTCGTCGCGACGTCGGGTACGAAAATAACCACAAAAAGATACATAAAATATTTAATTTTACTTCATCCAAGTATGACTTGTCAAAAGTCTATTATAACTCTTTATATAGAAAAAGTTAGAAGATCCAATTAAAACTAAATAGAAAAAAAATTCCTTTTAAATAGAAAAAATTTAATATTGAATAAAAATTAAAAAAATAATTCTAAGCGGGAACGACCAAATAAAAAAAAACTAAAAAACATATTTGCTTTTTTTCAAAAAAAAATCCTACATTAAAAATAATAACTTTAAAATTATAAAAGGAAACTTCTACATAAAAATAATCTTATATTTGGACTTTGGACACTCTTGTGGAATACTTAATCTCTATAGAATAAATACAAGTTTACGTACTACAATTTTTATTATTAATCTCACATTGTTATATATTATTGAGTGTGTGCGTTGTTTAGTAATGTATTGTATGTGTTCTTGCTTTAATTTAATGATTTTTCAATATTTTTATATTAAAACAATTTAGAAACATCCAAACTATTTAAAAGCATTCAAAAAGAAAAAGAGTCCATTTCAATATTTTTATGTTTCAACTACATTTTAAAAAACACTTTAATAACTTTATCAAACAAGACCTTTATTCTAGTGATTGTAGCTAATGGGAGTATTGTCACCCATTAATTTCAATTTGTTTGGAATTAAGTATTTGAGAATTTGTTTTTAGATGCATGCAAAAGTACTGAAGGAAAAAAAAAAAAACTGTTTTCCAAGGAAAATACATTTATTGATTAATTGACCATGACATTAATCATTCTTAATACATATATAGAATCATAAGCAAAAACAATGGAAAACTATTCCATATTTTAGAGATTGCTTAGAGGAAAGTTCGAAACAATTGATTCATGACATGTTTTCCGTCATATCTTCAATTAGACGACCTAATGAAGAAAATGAAGATCCTCCAGCCACCAAGGTTTTTTCACTCATTCTACTCATCTCCTTTACCTTCTTCCTGACCTCGCTATCTTCTTCCATAACACTCTTTATAGCTTTCAATATATCATCACTGCTCACAATTATTTCAGTATCGCCATAAAAATCCTTCCAATATTCCATTTTAATTTCCACGGCTAATCCTAGCTCAATCACCATTTGAAAAGCATTAAGTTGTTGCTCTGCATACAATGGCCATGTAGCAACTGGGACACCAGACAAAATACTTTCTAGTGTAGAATTCCATCCACAATGTGATACAAATCCTCCAATAGCTTTGTGCCCCAAGATTTCCACTTGCGGAGCCCATTTAATCACCTTTCCTATCTTAACTGATCTATCTAAAAACCCTTCAGGCAAGATTTCTTGAAAATTTACATAATCACTTGGTGATTCAATCTTACCCTTGCATGGAGGTTTACGCAGACACCACAAGAATCGATGTCCACATTGCTCCAATGCATACGCAATCTCTTTCACTTGATCAACGCTGAAACTTCCCCAACTCCCGAAGCACAAAAACACTACTGGGCACGGAGGCTGATCATCAAGCCCTTGCATTATGTCCTTGTAGTCGTTGATATTATTTGAACCCACATCATAGCTGTTTCCTTTACATCTCACAATTGGTCCCAACGGATATACAGGAGGGATTTCACCATTAGAAAGAGAGTTAATTGCATGTGATTCTAACTCTTTGAATGTATTTATCAAAATGCCCCTTGCGTGCTTCAACCTTCTTGCAGCACCAAGAAAATGAGGGACAGATTCCCTTTTAAACACCATAGAAGGCAGGAGCTTAGCAGGAAGCCTGTTCACCAAGCTTGGAATTTCCAACTCAGCATCCGAGTCTTTGTACTCAGGGAGATCCGCTTTCTGCTCGTCATGAAGGGCCTGAAGATACAACATCGAGCCGATAAAAGCTGCACCTGAAGCCGTGAAAACATACCAGGGAACACCAAATTCTGCAGCCAAATCATTCATTCCCAAAACAAAAGTATCCAAAACAAACCCAGCAAGTTGAGGAGATTCATGAGGGCTCAACTCTGACTGAGCCTTGATGTTGGAAACAAATTCTTTGACATGGGGTTTTTGGGCTTCAGCCAAAGAAGCCATCCAGCTAGCACTAGTGTTGTGCACATCGGTGTGCTCAAGACTGGGCAAGTCAACGACTTCGCATGCGATTGGGTAGAGTTGATGCAGTGAGTGACTCAGTGTGACGCAGCAGAAAACGGTAAATGAATACGACCAACGTTAATATTCCGTAAATGATTTACAACAAGAGAAACTCTCAGAAAACTCAAGGTTTGTTTATTCAAAATCAATAGCTGCCACGGTCAGAGGCCTTACAATGGTATATAAAGCAAAACCCTAACCTAACCCATGACGGATAAGGAAACGACACAAAACATTAAATTTACCATAAATGGCAAATTTGAGATAAATGCAGAATATGAAAGGCCTATGAATCCTGAGCAAACAGGAATTGACATTAAATCAACTCATTCTACTCATCTCCTTTACCTTCTTCCTGACCTCGCTATCTTCTTCCATAACACTCTTTATAGCTTTCAATATATCATCACTGCTCACAATTATTTCAGTATCGCCATAAAAATCCTTCCAATATTCCATTTTAATTTCCACGGCTAATCCTAGCTCAATCACCATTTGAAAAGCATTAAGTTGTTGCTCTGCATACAATGGCCATGTAGCAACTGGGACACCAGACAAAATACTTTCTAGTGTAGAATTCCATCCACAATGTGATACAAATCCTCCAATAGCTTTGTGCCCCAAGATTTCCACTTGCGGAGCCCATTTAATCACCTTTCCTATCTTAACTGATCTATCTAAAACCCTTCAGGCAAGATTTCTTGAAAATTTACATAATCACTTGGTGATTCAATCTTACCCTTGCATGGAGGTTTACGCAGACACCACAAGAATCGATGTCCACATTGCTCCAATGCATACGCAATCTCTTTCACTTGATCAACGCTGAAACTTCCCCAACTCCCGAAGCACAAAAACACTACTGAGCACGGAGGCTGATCATCAAGCCCTTGCATTATGTCCTTGTAGTCGTTGATATTATTTGAACCCACATCATAGCTGTTTCCTTTACATCTCACAATTGGTCCCAACGGATATACAGGAGGGATTTCACCATTAGAAAGAGAGTTAATTGCATGTGATTCTAACTCTTTGAATGTATTTATCAAAATGCCCCTTGCGTGCTTCAACCTTCTTGCAGCACCAAGAAAATGAGGGACAGATTCCCTTTTAAACACCATAGAAGGCAGGAGCTTAGCAGGAAGCCTGTTCACCAAGCTTGGAATTTCCAACTCAGCATCCGAGTCTTTGTACTCAGGGAGATCCGCTTTCTGCTCGTCATGAAGGGCCTGAAGATACAACATCGAGCCGATAAAAGCTGCACCTGAAGCCGTGAAAACATACCAGGGAACACCAAATTCTGCAGCCAAATCATTCATTCCCAAAACAAAAGTATCCAAAACAAACCCAGCAAGTTGAGGAGATTCATGAGGGCTCAACTCTGACTGAGCCTTGATGTTGGAAACAAATTCTTTGACATGGGGTTTTGGGCTTCAGCCAAAGAAGCCATCCAGCTAGCACTAGTGTTGTGCACATCGGTGTGCTCAAGACTGGGCAAGTCAACGACTCGCATGCGATTGGGTAGAGTTGATGCAGTGAGTGACTCAGTGTGACGCAGCAGAAAACGGTAAATAAATACGACCAACGTTAATATTCCGTAAATGATTTACAACAAGAGAAACTCTCAGAAAACTCAAGGTTTGTTTATTCAAAAATCAATAGCTGCCACGGTCAGAGGCCTTACAATGGTATATAAAGCAAAACCCTAACCTAACCCATGACGGATAAGAAAACGACACAAAACATTAAATTTACCATAAATGGCAAATTTGAGATAAATGCAGAATATGAAAGGCCTAGGAATCCTGAGCAAACAGGAATTGACATTAAATCAACTCATTCTACTCATCTCCTTTACCTTCTTCCTGACCTCGCTATCTTCTTCCATAACACTCTTTATAGCTTTCAATATATCATCACTGCTCACAATTATTTCAGTATCGCCATAAAAATCCTTCCAATATTCCATTTTAATTTCCACGGCTAATCCTAGCTCAATCACCATTTGAAAAGCATTAAGTTGTTGCTCTGCATACAATGGCCATGTAGCAACTGGGACACCAGACAAAATACTTTCTAGTGTAGAATTCCATCCACAATGTGATACAAATCCTCCAATAGCTTTGTGCCCCAAGATTTCCACTTGCGGAGCCCATTTAATCACCTTTCCTATCTTAACTGATCTATCTAAAACCCTTCAGGCAAGATTTCTTGAAAATTTACATAATCACTTGGTGATTCAATCTTACCCTTGCATGGAGGTTTACGCAGACACCACAAGAATCGATGTCCACATTGCTCCAATGCATACGCAATCTCTTTCACTTGATCAACGCTGAAACTTCCCCAACTCCCGAAGCACAAAAACACTACTGAGCACGGAGGCTGATCATCAAGCCCTTGCATTATGTCCTTGTAGTCGTTGATATTATTTGAACCCACATCATAGCTGTTTCCTTTACATCTCACAATTGGTCCCAACGGATATACAGGAGGGATTTCACCATTAGAAAGAGAGTTAATTGCATGTGATTCTAACTCTTTGAATGTATTTATCAAAATGCCCCTTGCGTGCTTCAACCTTCTTGCAGCACCAAGAAAATGAGGGACAGATTCCCTTTTAAACACCATAGAAGGCAGGAGCTTAGCAGGAAGCCTGTTCACCAAGCTTGGAATTTCCAACTCAGCATCCGAGTCTTTGTACTCAGGAGATCCGCTTTCTGCTCGTCATGAAGGGCCTGAAGATACAACATCGAGCCGATAAAAGCTGCACCTGAAGCCGTGAAAACATACCAGGGAACACCAAATTCTGCAGCCAAATCATTCATTCCCAAAACAAAAGTATCCAAAACAAACCCAGCAAGTTGAGGAGATTCATGAGGGCTCAACTCTGACTGAGCCTTGATGTTGGAAACAAATTCTTTGACATGGGGTTTTTGGGCTTCAGCCAAAGAAGCCATCCAGCTAGCACTAGTGTTGTGCACATCGGTGTGCTCAAGACTGGGCAAGTCAACGACTCGCATGCGATTGGGTAGAGTTGATGCAGTGAGTGACTCAGTGTGACGCAGCAGAAAACGGTAAATGAATACGACCAACGTTAATATTCCGTAAATGATTTACAACAAGAGAAACTCTCAGAAAACTCAAGGTTTGTTTATTCAAAAATCAATAGCTGCCACGGTCAGAGGCCTTACAATGGTATATAAAGCAAAACCCTAACCTAACCCATGACGGATAAGGAAACGACACAAAACATTAAATTTACCATAAATGGCAAATTTGAGATAAATGCAGAATATGAAAGGCCTATGAATCCTGAGCAAACAGGAATTGACATTAAATCAACTCATTCTACTCATCTCCTTTACCTTCTTCCTGACCTCGCTATCTTCTTCCATAACACTCTTTATAGCTTTCAATATATCATCACTGCTCACAATTATTTCAGTATCGCCATAAAAATCCTTCCAATATTCCATTTTAATTTCCACGGCTAATCCTAGCTCAATCACCATTTGAAAAGCATTAAGTTGTTGCTCTGCATACAATGGCCATGTAGCAACTGGGACACCAGACAAAATACTTTCTAGTGTAGAATTCCATCCACAATGTGATACAAATCCTCCAATAGCTTTGTGCCCCAAGATTTCCACTTGCGGAGCCCATTTAATCACCTTTCCTATCTTAACTGATCTATCTAAAAACCCTTCAGGCAAGATTTCTTGAAAATTTACATAATCACTTGGTGATTCAATCTTACCCTTGCATGGAGGTTTACGCAGACACCACAAGAATCGATGTCCACATTGCTCCAATGCATACGCAATCTCTTTCACTTGATCAACGCTGAAACTTCCCCAACTCCCGAAGCACAAAAACACTACTGAGCACGGAGGCTGATCATCAAGCCCTTGCATTATGTCCTTGTAGTCGTTGATATTATTTGAACCCACATCATAGCTGTTTCCTTTACATCTCACAATTGGTCCCAACGGATATACAGGAGGGATTTCACCATTAGAAAGAGAGTTAATTGCATGTGATTCTAACTCTTTGAATGTATTTATCAAAATGCCCCTTGCGTGCTTCAACCTTCTTGCAGCACCAAGAAAATGAGGGACAGATTCCCTTTTTAAACACCATAGAAGGCAGGAGCTTAGCAGGAAGCCTGTTCACCAAGCTTGGAATTTCCAACTCAGCATCCGAGTCTTTGTACTCAGGGAGATCCGCTTTCTGCTCGTCATGAAGGGCCTGAAGATACAACATCGAGCCGATAAAAGCTGCACCTGAAGCCGTGAAAACATACCAGGGAACACCAAATTCTGCAGCCAAATCATTCATTCCCAAAACAAAAGTATCCAAAACAAACCCAGCAAGTTGAGGAGATTCATGAGGGCTCAACTCTGACTGAGCCTTGATGTTGGAAACAAATTCTTTGACATGGGGTTTTTGGGCTTCAGCCAAAGAAGCCATCCAGCTAGCACTAGTGTTGTGCACATCGGTGTGCTCAAGACTGGGCAAGTCAACGACTCGCATGCGATTGGGTAGAGTTGATGCAGTGAGTGACTCAGTGTGACGCAGCAGAAAACGGTAAATGAATACGACCAACGTTAATATTCCGTAAATGATTTACAACAAGAGAAACTCTCAGAAAACTCAAGGTTTGTTTATTCAAAAATCAATAGCTGCCACGGTCAGAGGCCTTACAATGGTATATAAAGCAAAACCCTAACCTAACCCATGACGGATAAGGAAACGACACAAAACATTAAATTTACCATAAATGGCAAATTTGAGATAAATGCAGAATATGAAAGGCCTATGAATCCTGAGCAAACAGGAATTGACATTAAATCAACTCATTCTACTCATCTCCTTTACCTTCTTCCTGACCTCGCTATCTTCTTCCATAACACTCTTTATAGCTTTCAATATATCATCACTGCTCACAATTATTTCAGTATCGCCATAAAAATCCTTCCAATATTCCATTTTAATTTCCACGGCTAATCCTAGCTCAATCACCATTTGAAAAGCATTAAGTTGTTGCTCTGCATACAATGGCCATGTAGCAACTGGGACACCAGACAAAATACTTTCTAGTGTAGAATTCCATCCACAATGTGATACAAATCCTCCAATAGCTTTGTGCCCCAAGATTTCCACTTGCGGAGCCCATTTAATCACCTTTCCTATCTTAACTGATCTATCTAAAAACCCTTCAGGCAAGATTTCTTGAAAATTTACATAATCACTTGGTGATTCAATCTTACCCTTGCATGGAGGTTTACGCAGACACCACAAGAATCGATGTCCACATTGCTCCAATGCATACGCAATCTCTTTCACTTGATCAACGCTGAAACTTCCCCAACTCCCGAAGCACAAAAACACTACTGAGCACGGAGGCTGATCATCAAGCCCTTGCATTATGTCCTTGTAGTCGTTGATATTATTTGAACCCACATCATAGCTGTTTCCTTTACATCTCACAATTGGTCCCAACGGATATACAGGAGGGATTTCACCATTAGAAAGAGAGTTAATTGCATGTGATTCTAACTCTTTGAATGTATTTATCAAAATGCCCCTTGCGTGCTTCAACCTTCTTGCAGCACCAAGAAAATGAGGGACAGATTCCCTTTTAAACACCATAGAAG
Source organism: Populus deltoides (assembly GCA_015852605.2). Taxonomy (NCBI): domain Eukaryota; kingdom Viridiplantae; phylum Streptophyta; class Magnoliopsida; order Malpighiales; family Salicaceae; genus Populus; species Populus deltoides. The sequence goes on from CM027585.2 coordinate 15,551,081, forward strand.
GCAGGAGCTTAGCAGGAAGCCTGTTCACCAAGCTTGGAATTTCCAACTCAGCATCCGAGTCTTTGTACTCAGGGAGATCCGCTTTCTGCTCGTCATGAAGGGCCTGAAGATACAACATCGAGCCGATAAAAGCTGCACCTGAAGCCGTGAAAACATACCAGGGAACACCAAATTCTGCAGCCAAATCATTCATTCCCAAAACAAAAGTATCCAAAACAAACCCAGCAAGTTGAGGAGATTCATGACGGCTCAACTCTGACTGAGCCTTGATGTTGGAAACAAATTCTTTGACATGGGGTTTTTGGGCTTCAGCCAAAGAAGCCATCCAGCTAGCACTAGTGTTGTGCACATCGGTGTGCTCAAGACTGGGCAAGTCAACGACTTCGCATGCGATTGGGTAGAGTTGATGCAGTGAGTGACTCAGTGTGACGCAGCAGAAAACGGTAAATGAATACGACCAACGTTAATATTCCGTAAATGATTTACAACAAGAGAAACTCTCAGAAAACTCAAGGTTTGTTTATTCAAAAATCAATAGCTGACACGGTCAGAGGCCTTACAATGGTATATAAAGCAAAACCCTAACCTAACCCATGACGGATAAGGAAACGACACAAAACATTAAATTTACCATAAATGGCAAATTTGAGATAAATGCAGAATATGAAAGGCCTATGAATCCTGAGCAAACAGGAATTGACGAAAGTCAATTCGAACTTGGGAATCAAGAGTTATGGCTAAAACAAAACTTTTCAAAAATGGAAAAAATGACGATTTCGCGGCCAAAACGATGGAATTTGGCCAAAAACTGGTGAAACGCATTGACTTCCTCGTGAATTTACGCATTGACTCGGATTCGATTCGACGCTTCGACTTCGACGCTCCGGCTGCCGAAATTCAGTTGCCTTTGAATTTCGGGTGATCCCTCTTAAGCATGTATGCTTCCGCTACTTGTTCTACATCAGACTCCTCCACTTGAAAAGAACTCGACCTCGAGTTAGGTTCTGGATCGGGATCAGGATACAAGTGTTCCTCTGCATAATACTGAAACAAATCTGCAACATTGAAAGTCTTGGAAATGCCCATGGTTTCAGGAAGATCAATTACATAGGCATTATCGTTGATCTTCTTCAAAACCTGATATGGACCATATTTCTTGGGCTTCAGCTTGTTGTTAGTGCCTACAGGAAACCTTTCTTTGCGCAAGAAAACCATCACGGAATCTCCCTCTTCAAACACCGGCGACGCCGATGCCTATCCGCCGCAGACCTTGTACTTGGCATTTGTTGCTTCCAACCTCCGCCTCACTTCCTCCTCGCACGTGCCCGGCCTTGTGTCGCCATGTTTTCAGCGGCCATACTAAATCCCCGGGCCTCCTTTAGGTAGACGAACTAAGTCCATCGTATGTCTCGATGGTGTCACATATATCATAGCAAAAGGAGTCTTCCCCGTTACGCTATGAACAAAGACTATTGTAAGCAAACTCACTGTGGCAATGCATGATCCCACTGTTTTGGTTTATCTCCACAAATGCTACGAACCAGATTTCCCAAAGTTCTTTTGTCACCTCTATCGCCCATCGCCGTTGCGGTGCGCGGTTGTGCTTCGGTTCAGCAAAAGTCAAACATCTTCCATAAAGTCACCCAAAAGTGGCTAAGGAATTTCGTGTTGCGATCGGAAGTAATGGATCGCGCGCACGCCGTGAAGTCGGACCACCTCCCCGAAAAATAACCGGGCTATATGCGGAAGCATCCGAGGTCTTTCGGCAAGGGATGAAGTGAGCCATTTTTGAAAACTCACAACCACCACAAAAACAGAATCCACCCCTCGTTTGGTGCGAGGCAACCCCAAAGATAAAATCCATAGACAAATCTTCCCAAATATTGTTAGGAATAGGTAAAGGTGTGTAAAGACCAAGTTTTTTGCGATCGACCTTTAGATACCGACAAATATAGCACCTTTGTACAAAATCGCGACGCTCTCTCTTGGTTGTGGCTTGAAATATCATTCCTCTAAGCTAGCCATTGTTTTGTCCCCGCCCAAGTGTCCACTCAATCCACCCCCATGAAGGTCACGGATCAACTTCTCTCGCATGGACATCCGGGTATACACGATGATTTCCGCGAACGGATAACCTTCGCTCTCATGAAAATCGACGGGGTGTTTCTCAAGGCACTTCGCCCGATTTCTTTGAAATCCTCATCCTCCCGATATAAATCCTTTAGGCACTCAAACCCCACTATCTCATGCGCCAATGTCACCGCAGATTGGCACGACGGCTCAACGCATCAAGAACCCGATTCAAAGCACCGGACTTGTGTCGAATAGCAAAAGGGAACTTTTGAAGGAAAGTTGCCCATCCGACATGCATGTTATCCAAGTGCTTTTGGCTATTAATAAATTTCGGAGCTTGGTGATCGGTTATACAAAACAAACTCCCCTGCACTAGATAGTGTTCCCAATGTTTCAAAGCTCGGACCACCGCGCAAAACTCTTGGTTATACGTGCTCCACTTCCGACGAGTCTCACTCAACTTCTCACCAAGAAGGCTCTTGGCCTTTTCTCATGGGATAGCACGCCCCCAATTCCCACTCCACTTGCATCACATTCAACCCAAAATCTTCTCAAAACGGGTAGGGCCAATCACCGGTGCAAGGTATAGCTTCTCCTTTATCAACGCAAAGCTCGTTTCGCCTCTTCCCCACCGAAATTTGCCTTTCTTCATGCACTTTCGGTTATCGGTGCCATGGCAAGATCTGAAGTTCCGAATAAATCGGTGGTAGAAAGTGGCTAATCCGTGGAAACTCCGAACTTCACCCACGGTCTTCGGTGCAGGCCATTCTCTAATTGCTCGGACCTTCTCTCCATCCACATGAATCCCCTCTGAACTCACCACATAACCCAGAAACAACAAGCTATCCGTCATAAAGCTGCACTTTTTCAGATTAAGGAATAGCTGGTTCTCTTATAGCACTCCCAACACATCCCGTAACTGCTCCACATGCTCATCCGCGGTTTTACTATAGATAAGGATATCGTCGAAGTAAACGACAAGAAATTTTCCCACAAAAGGCTTCAATACCTGATTCATCACGCGCATAAAAGTGCTGGGCGCGTTGGATAACCCAAACAGCATAACCAGCCACTCATATAACCCGTCTTTGCTTTTGAATGTTGTCTTCCATTCGTCCCCTGGTCTGACCCGAATCTGGTGATATCAACTGCGGAGGTCAATTTTTGAGAATAACTTCGAGCCTTCAAGCTGATCCAACATGTCATCTAGGCGAGGAATTGGGAAGCGATACTTGACAGTTATCTTGTTGATAGCTCGGCTGTCCACACACATACGCCAACTCCCATCTTTCTTTGGCGTTAACAACGCAGGAACCGCACAAGGAGTCATGCTCTCGCGGATAAAACCCTTCTGCAACAAGTCTTCAATTTTCTCCCTCAAGACCTCGTTCTCTTTCGGACTCATCCGATAATGAGGTAGATTTGGCAGGCTGGCCCCTGGTATGAGGTCTATATGGTGCTGGACATCCCTCAAAGGCGGTAGATTATTCGGCAACTCTTCCGAAGTGATATCCCTGAACTGATTTATCAATGGTTTCAGCCTATCAAGGACTGTCACCGAAGCCTCAACTTCCCCTTCCACCACGAGGGCTTTCACTACGAGTGCATAGAACTCTGGCGCACCCTTGATGTCTGCCACAAACTCTGTATCCGAACTGGACACTGTCAAAAATGACTGCTTCCCCACTTCAGAAGCCTTACCGGACAGTGCCTTCCTTTTGTAAGGAGCCATAGCAATCTTATGTGATCCCCACGTGAACAAATAAGTATTATCCCGACCCTTGTAGGTAATATCAACATCATACTGCCACGGCCGACCCAACAACACATGACTAGCATCCATATCAATCACATCGCAAACTACTTCATCTTTATATATTTTTCCAATGGAAATAGGAACGCGACAGATTTCAGTTACCTTCACCGTGGGTCCTTTCTTGATCCAGCCGATAGTGTATGGAGTCGGGTGCTTCTCGGTTGGTAGCTTTAAGTGTTCAACTAGGCCCCTTGCAACGAAGTTCTCGCAACTCCCGCTATCCACAATTAAGTCACACACCTTCTGGCTCACGGTGCAGTATGAGCGGAAGATGTTATTCTGCTGTCCTGCATCCTCTTGCCGTGGAGTGTATAATATCCGCTGCACTACGCTTGATTCTTTCTCCATCCTCCTCAAGAACTCGCCCCCTCATAACAGTCATCCTCCCCTGCATCATCCCCAGTAGTCTCTGGATCCCCTTCTTCCCCTTCGATCCAGTTGACAGGTCTACGACGATCCGGGCAAGTGTTAGAGAGATGACCAGGTTTCCGACAGCGATAACAGACTCCAGGTGCAGGTCTGGCATAAGGGTTAGGATTCAAATTCGTGTTCGTGTTCTGATTTGGATTTCGGGTATATTCCTGTTGCCTTGGGCGCCGGCTTCTACTTTGCTGCCTCCTTCTTTGTTCTGATTCATTATGCCTGTTTGGCTACTGTTGCCACCCTTGTCTCTGGTAATAAACGAAGATTCTGGATTGTTTCGACGAAACCCTAAGACTCCTCCTCTTCGTTCCATCAGTTCAGCCTTCAATGCCAGATTATGAGCTTCCTCCACAGTCCAAACCACCTGTAACCCAATCTTATCTCGCAATGACGATTTCAATCCATTCATATACCCGCTACGCCCGCCTCCGCCTCGTTAAGATTGTTTCGCTCCAAGAGTCTAGAGAACTCCGCAAAGATAATCGAACACGCACTGGATCCTTGTGAGCGGTCTTGAAGTAATTGAAACAGATATTGTTCATAATCTGGTGGCAGAAACCTTCCTATCATCAGTTGCTTCATCCTACGCCAAGTTCTTACAAGCGCCTTCCCTTGTCGCCGCCGTTCTTCTGTAATTGATCCCATCATACTGCAGCCCCTCCCTTCAATCGGAAGGCTACAAACCTCACCATCTTTTCTTCTAGTATCTCCATCATCTCAAAGAATCGTTCCACTTCGGTAACCCAATCAAGAAAATCTTCATTTTGCAGATTCCCATTAAAACTGGGCAGATCTGCTTTCAGGCGATAATCATCTTGTTCCCTCGGACGCCTCGCAGGTGGAGGTAAACCTTATCCCATGTCATCTTCTTCATCAGAATCATCCTCGCTGTCAGGTTGGATGCGAGGTGCTGGGTTGCGTCTTCTATCAACAGGTTGGCCTCTGGCAATTCCTTCAACGCGAGCCCTGTTAACTGGTGGCCAGTTATTGGCGTTGAGGTTAACCCCGGCAGCAAGCATCTCGCGAATCTGCGCTACTTGTTGCCGCGTTTCCTCCACTGCCGCCCATAAGGCCTCTACTCCATGGTCTCCGCCAATAGAGTTTTCATCTCCTGCTTCGTTATTCGCCATCGAGTTCGGCAAATCCGTGCTCTGATACCAATTGACGCAGCAGAAAACGGTAAATGAATACAACCAACATCAATATTCCGTAAATGATTTACAACGAGAGAAACTCTCAGAAAACTCAAGGTTTGTTTATTCAAAAATCAATAGCTGCCACGGTCAGAGGCCTTACAATGGTATATAAAGCAAAACCCTAACCTAACCCATGACGGATAAGGAAACGACACAAAACATTAAATTTACCATAAATGGCAAATTTGAGATAAATGCAGAATATGAAAGGCCTATGAATCCTGAGCAAACAGGAATTGACGAAAGTCAATTCGGACTCGGGAATCAAGAGTTATGGCTAAAACAAAACTTTCCAAAAATGGAAAAAATGATGATTTCGGGGCCGAAACGATGGAATTTGGCCAAAAACTGGTGGACATCAGGGGCGCAGCCGCTGACTTCCTCCGCAAACAGCGAAACGCATTGACTCGGTGAATTTCGCGGCATTCCGACTTCGACGCCCCGGCTGCTGAAATTCAGTTGCCTTTGAATTTCGGGTGATCCCTCTTAAGCATGTATGCTTCCGCTACTTGTTCTACATCTGTATTTTGTGGTAGTGGAGTCAAGAGCTGGCTTCATCATGAGGACACTTGCGGAAATTCGATCATCACTTCCAACAAAAAGCTTAGCCATCTCTACCGCTGCTATAATATGGCCCATGGCAGGTAAAGGGATGAACACAACCTCTACTTTCTTCATTCCTAAAAAATATTTTGCTGCTAAGCTATTTTTCATGCTCTGTTTGAATGATTTCCGGACATATAATTATATATAGTCAAATATTTTACTAGAAAATGAAGCTGAACTATTGATTGATAGAATATATGTGGCTGCAGGTCTTGTTTCAAATATCATATTGGAGGCCAAAATTTAGATTTATGTGTCATGACTTCGATGGCTGAGAAGTTTCAACGCACGGTGGGCAGAATTGCTGTCGAAAGTGACCCGTTGTATGTGGCAGCACTTTAGGCAAGAGTTGGATGCATTATTAAGACATTGAACAAAAATCTTAGCTTTCTCCATTAAGTGAAGTGATAAACACCACCTCTGATTTCTCATTTCCTGTTGCTAAAGAAGTTTATATTCTATGTTTAAACCATGACTTTTGTCATGCAATTATTCTTTAACAAATATATTTTATTGTGTGATGGATGGACTTTTCAACCCAATTAAATTAAGTTCAAAAGTTAGAATTAATACAGAGAAACTTCAAAATGAATGTTGAGATTTCTTGATATTGAATTTTACATATTTTTCCACCAAATTATTTTAACGTCTACTTGGAAGTTTTTGAATCATAACCGGTCATGGATGTCCGAGAGAAACAACACACGCCTTCTAGAAAAACACTCTAGCTAGAAGGATCATTTGTTACAATAGTCCAACTCATTAGTCATGATAATTACTGGCCATGTTCGATTATTTGTCTATTCTATACGAAACCAAGCCACCGAAAGAGAAAATAAATCTTAGCTTTGAAAATCTAAGAAGACTGGCATGATATTGGTTGTGAGGGTGTGCTCCTTTCTTTCTTTCCTTTTCTTTTCTTTTTATAATAATCAAAAGACTCGTTAAAAACTCATGCTAGCCAATTGTAGCGTTGCCTTTTGTATTGGTATAATTTTGAATGCAGTCAACGCTGATCCCAAGATCATTATATTTATAGAAAAAATTAGATTTATAATTTCTTAACTAAGCAGATAATCAATGGAGTATCAAAGAAGAACATAAGTCTAAATCTGGTTTAATATTATCGGAAACCAAATTATTTCTAGTTCGCTATTTTATTGTTATTAATATTCAAAAGTAAAAATCAGATTAGGTTGCAAACAGTGATATATGCAAAATTCTTATGAAATAATTTTGTCTCTATTATTATCATTATTATGTATTTAGTGTGCTTATAAAATTTGTATTCTCTAAACTGTAAAATCCCAAAATTTCAAACTTTTCCCATTCAAATAGCAATCAGACTTTGTCTTTGGAATCTTGGAAGGGAAAAGTCTGGCTAACAGTGGTCCATCATCAATCCAATAATTGCGGTCTCTTTCGATATATTTATTTCTTGACAATGACTAAGGACAGTATAAGCCATAGTTTTGAAATCTGATCTGGTAGGTTGACCTGGAATTCAGTAGATTTGGGGTTGGAATTGAACTGAGTTGAAGAAAAAATAAGAAAAAAAAAATCCGGTGATACCCGGCGACCCGGTCAAAAACCTGGTTGCAATCCGTCTGATTTAGTGGAGGGGGTAAAAGACTGGCTGAGGGTGGTGATAGACTGGGATTGTATTCTTCAGTGCTGAGCCATGGTGGTTGTGGGGAATAATTCATAGAGGATGAGGGAAGGGTAGAATTCCTGACTTCAAGGAATGTCATTTGTTTTTCATTGTTTTTGCCTGTGTAATCCATGCATTCTGTTACACTCTTTATAACTGAATGGAAACTCTACGATACCACACCTACAAGCGTGTGGTGTGTTCATAATACTGGCACCATAACAAACTAAGTAAAACGGTGCGTTTAGGGAACTATGTAAAACGGTGCATTTTAGGAAATTAAGTAATACGGTGCGTAATGGAAAGTAATTAATTTGAATTCAAATCATAAATCTTCTTCTCCCACCTTCGCTGATAACACACCCATTGCATTTGCATTTTTATCTGGAACAGAAGAAGGCATAGACCTCACCACTGCTGTGTAGCTTCAAGAGTTTTTTTTATGTTTATCATAACCCAATATTTTACTCCTTTTATTTTAACTTATTTTATTTTATATAAAAAAACAAATAAATAATAATAATAAAATAAGAAATAAATTGAAATTTGAGCCAAAAACAATATAAATTTGGGGACTTAATTGAACTTGAAATTAGTATAATTAATAAAATCAGGGGTTTAATTGAAAAAATTATCAAGGTTTGGAGTTGTTCGGGTTACAATTGCAAGAAATTGAAGTCCATGGATCATTTTGTACAAATGATGCTAAAATCCAAGGGTTCAATTGCAATTGATCCAGGGATAAAATTGAAAATAGCCATTTTCAAGAAAACGGCGCCGTTTCTAGGAATACTATTCATCATCTTCGCCACTTTGTCTCCAGAGACAGATTCAACAGGAAATGAACCAAAACTGTTTTGGACCACGTCTCCTACCCACTATCCCCATGTTGCTATTTCCAGGGCCACGAAGTTTATTGCAGGACTAATGCTCCTCTGTTTTTTCTCAAAGAAACAAAGATGAACGTGCCTCACGATCGTGAGGCACGAATGCACGAACAGAAGCCATTCTCTGGCTTTATAAATATTATATATTATTAATTTTTATGGGTTTTCAGTTAAAGGTGGACCTACAACATAGACTATAGGTTTGATGGTATCTTTAGTTTTAAATCTAATTTTCATACATTGCCCACCATTAATTAAGTTTTAGTTACCTTGTTAATACTGAATAGAAAAATAAAAATAAATAAATAGTCTTTTTAAGTATAAAAAATAGAAAAAGCATGATAATATTGAAAATAAAAATAAATAAATTTTATAAAGTAAAAAATACAAATAACAAAAAACTATATTTATTTTTCTCAAAAATCTCACACATATTAATACTTTGAAAATAATAAGTTTAAAATTATGAAAGGGAACTTCTACAAAAATATTATATTTGGACTTTGACCACTCTTTTATTCTACTAAAATCTCTATAGTATAAATACGTGTTTATTTACTAAAACTTTATTATTAATCTCACATCATTGTTATTTATTATTAGGTGTGTGCATTGTTTAGTAATGTAATGTATGTGTTTTAATTTTCTGTAATTTAAAAAAAAATTAAGTGATTTTTCAATATTTTTATATTAAAAACTTCCAAACTTTAAAAGAACTTCAATTATTTTATCAAACAATACCTTATTCAAGTGATTGTAGCTAATGGGAGTTGTCAAATAGGCTTCATTTGCACACATTTTCATCAATTTGGTTGTAATTAAATATTTGTGAATTTTTTTAAAATGCAAACAAAACAGATAAAAAAAACAGTTTTTCTAAAGAAAATACGAAGTTCAAAGATCAAATTTATTGACCATGACAATCATTCTTAATACATAATTTGTTATAATTAAAAAGAATCATGGGCAAATAAAAAAGAGGAAAACTACTCCTTTTTTCTTAGAGATTGCTTAGAGGAAAGTTTAAAACAATTCATTCATGACATGTTTTCCATCATATCTTCAATTAGAAGACCTAATGAAGAAAATGAAGATCCTCCAGCCACCAAGGTTTTTTCACTTATTCTACTCATCTCCTTTACCTTCTTTCTGATTTCACTATCTTGTTCCATAACATTCTTTATAGCTTTCAATATATCATCGCTGCTCACAATTATTTCAGTATCACCATAAAAATCCTTTCTATAATCCATTTTAATTTCGAAAGCTAATCCGAACTCAATCACCATTTGAAAGGCATTAAATTGTTGCTCTGCATATAAAGGCCAAGTGGCAATTGGAACACCAAATCTTAAACTCTCCAGTATAGAATTCCATCCACAATGTGAAGCAAACCCTCCCACAGCTGAATGAGACAAGATTTCCACTTGTGGAGCCCAACCAATTAGCTTTCCAATCTTAGCCGTTCGGTCTAAGAAACCTTGGGGTAAAATGCTTTGAAAATTTTCATATTCACTGGGAGAATGCATTTTACCGTTCTGTGAAGGTTTGCGTAGAGACCATAAGAATCGATGCCCGCTACGCTCAAGTGCAAATGCAATCTCTTTCACCTGGTTCTCTTTAAAGCTTCCCCAACTTCCAAAGCATAAAAAGATAACCGATGACGGAGGTTGATCATCAAGCCATTCCATGATGTCCCTAGAATTGTTGCTCTCATCCGAGAGCAGATCAGGACCATCTCCTAGATGTTTCACAATGGGACCAACCGGGTATACAGGAGGGCTTTTGCCATCGGATAGAGAGCTAACTGCGTAAGATTCCAACTCCAAAAATGTATTTATCAATATACCCCTAGCTTCGGTCAATAGCCGAGCATGTAAAAGAAAAGTTGTGAGTGAGTATTTCTCGAACACCGTGGAAGGCACAAGTTTAGCAGGGATTGGGTTCGCCAAACTCGGAATTTCCAATTCATCCTCCGAGTTCGTGAACTCTGTAAGGTCCACTCCCTGCTCATCATGAAGAGCCGTAAGATGCAGCATGCTACCAATAAAAGCTGCACCTGCAGCAGAAAAAACATACCATGGAATTCCAAATTCATTAGACACGTCTTTCAAGCCAGTAGCAAACGTATCAAAAACGAACCCAGCAAGACGAGGGGAGTCCGGATTCATCTCGAATTGTGCTCTTATCCTTGAAACATATTCTTTGACATGGGGTTTCTGGCCTTCAATCAAATAAGTTAGCCAGTTACGACCTTTGGTAGCAGATGTGATGGACTCAACTCTGGGCAAGTTAATGACTCGCATACGATCAGGGAGAGTTGATGCAGCAAGTGACTCATTGTACTTGGTAGTGCTGGGATCAAGAGTTGGATGCATTACCAAGACAGTTGAGTAAAGTCGATCATCACGTTGAACAAGAAGCTTAGCTATCTCCACTACTGCTACAATATGGCCCATAGCAGGTAAGGGGATTAGCACCACCTCTGCTTTCTTCATTCTTTGCTAGAAATGTTTGTTTCTTGCTGTGAACAAATGTGGACTACTTAGGATGTGTGCAACTGATCACGATCTTGAACGAAATATATATTGAAGGTTAGACTATAAAGAGTGATGTCATGGCTTTGCTGGAATATATGCATGCATTTAAATTAAGAATTTCGACGGCTACTAGCCCATAGATGCTTACAAAAACAGTACAACGGAGCTGTTGGAAAAAATAAACTTGCAATCAATGGACTGTAAAATCGTGGGTAAGTTTTTTCAATTAGTATATCTAAATCAAGTTATTGTCAATGGGATCTTAATCAAATTATCTAGCTTGATGCATTACTATAAATTTATTTTTGATATATAGTTTTATTAATATTGAAATACTAGATAATAATACAAGCGAGTATATTTTAAACAAGTATCTGATAATGTGAAAAGATTGAATTCTAAAATGTCAGCACGTGACCATCATGCGTAGATGCTGCTCTATTTTGATCGAGCAATTTTTGGTTGAGTCCAACAAATCCAGTATGTTGTTCTTAGAGGTAAAACAAGTTTTTTATTTTATTATTATTATTATTATTATTTCCTTTGGATACTATAATATGATTATATGTTTGAAAAATCGGTTGATATGTGCAACTAATTGGTTGAGGATTATATGTGTAGATAATTGGTTGGTGATTGTATGTGTGAATAGCTGTTTGATGATCTTGTATGTGAATATTTGGTTTTCATTTGTTGATGATTTTTTGGATTGATAGTTATCATGTAAAGATGATTTTTGTGTGTTTGATTGATTTCTTGTGAGATGCATGTTATTATTTTTAAGTTTCCAATTATTTCTTAAGAAAATAATAGGGATATTTTTAAAAAATTATTTCATTAAAAATTTAACCAACTAACGGTATAATCCAGAATGGACCTGTCAGTTTTATATTGATTCCTTGAAAAAATGATAATAATATATAGATAGTTGTATATTAATTCCAAGACCAGATGGCTTTACTTTTTTCTTTTACAAAAAGACATGGTCTCTTCTCAGATCAAACATCTTTGCTATGGTTAATAGCTTTTTTCACCATGGAAAACTACCTAAAGGGATTAGTTCCTCATTTGTGGCGCCAATTCCTAAAACGGGATCTCCTAGAAGTTTTTCAGAGTTTAGGCCAATCAATTTCATTAATGATTATACAAAATTGTAGCAAAATTGTTGTTTACCAAACTTAAATATATGCTTACTAGTATTATCAGTGTCTCTCAAACTAGAAGATAGATTTTAAATAGGTTCATGATTGCTAATGAGGTGGTCCATGAAGTTAAGAATAGATGGGATAATGGTTTTTTGTTCAAAGTAAACTTCCACAGACCTTTGACTCAGTCTTGTGGGACTATTTAGATGATGTTATGGTCTAAAATGGCCATCCTTATAATCAGGTTGCCAAGTAAAAAATTTAGTCTTTAGAAGGGTCTTTGACAGGGGGTTCCTTTATCCTCATTTCTCTTTGATATAGTAGTTGAAGGTCTTTTTATCTTTTTTAATAAAATTGCAGATGCTGGGTATTTTAAAGGTTTGAAGGTAGATGGTAATATGCCTTTATCTCTCCTTCAATACGTAAATGACACTTTTATTCTTTAATTGAATAATTATGGTTCTCTTTGAAATGTTAGAGGATCCTTCACTAGTTTGCTCTTATATCTGGCATTCATATTAATTATTTCAAAAATTCTTTGATTGAGATTAATTTAGATGATGATTATTTCTCAGGGATGATTGTAAGTTTTTTGTTGTAATGACACTTTTCTAGAAAAGTATTAACTTGGGGTTGCCTCTGGATGCTAATCCTTGTTGTTTATCTACATAGAAACTAGTCATTTTCAATATCAGGTCTAAATTAGCTTCATAGAAGGGTAAAATGCTAAGCATAACTGGTCGTATTTGCCTAATCAAATCAGTATTGAATTCTTTGCTTTTGTTTTACATGTCAATGTTTCTTGTCCTTAAGGGTACCATTGAATCCATATCTACTATTATTTGAAGGTTTTTAAGGAGTGGTAGCTCAGTTACTTTTAAGTTGTGTAACATAGCTTGGTTTAAGGTCATTCAGGCAAATAGCAGAGGTGGGCTGGGGCTTAGATCTTTGTATAATAAGAACATGGTGTTACTTTTAAAATGAATATTGGATTGAGGGGTTGGTAATTCAAGAGGCTGACAAGATTATATTGTACATAAATATCAACCCACTTTTGAAAATAGGTTTCCTATGTTTGCTCATCATCTTTTCCAACCTAGAGAGGGATTGTTAACGTGTTAGCTTATGATAAGAGAACTACTGAAGCTATTCATGCTTTTTGTTGCTACAAGTTGGAAAATGACATGACTATTCAGTTTTGGTTGGAAAGGTGATTTAGTGCTACTCCATTAAAGATGTTGTTTCCTCATTTCTTTAGACTATTCAATAAACAAATGCTACAATCCGGTAGGAGAATAATTTTGATACCAATTTAGTCATTTTAGTTTAGAATCGACACCTTAGGGATAAAGAGTGTCAGCAATTGGAGTATTTTCTTGCTAAAGTAAAAAGGAATTTATCTATTTCTAATTCAATTGACAGAAAGGTGTGGCAATTAGAAAAGAGTGAGATTTTCCCAGTCAAATTGGCTTATGCTCTCATTGATGATATTCGGCTTCTAAGATCTAAGAATTTTGATATTTTGCTCTACCAAGGTATATTTCCTCCTGAAATCGAGATATTTCTGTGATTGTTGTTACAGGGTGATCTAAGTACTAGAGGTTGTGCTAGAGGATTTCTTACCTATAGAAAAATTATTACTTATGATAACGCTTGTTGTTCTTTTTGTTATATGGAAACTGAGACCATTAATCACCTTATTATTCATTGCTATATCACTTGAAAGGTTCTAGAATTGTTTAATGTAATGGATTGGGTATAATGAGTGTATATCGAAGATTCTTCAGCTTTTTTTTTTTTGTAGGAATGGAATCATTTGTTACATAGGAATGGAAATTTCAGCGCAAAGCCATTTGTGCGCTGTGCTATGGTATCTTATGGTCTATTTGAATTATCCATAACAAATTAGTTTTTGATGTTGCTAATTCTTATTGGGATAAAGTTTATAATTTAACTTTCTATCATTTAGCTTAATAACTTTAAGTTAGATTTCAAAATTTTACGGGTATTGATCTAGCTAAATGTTTAGATTGTGTGATGAGGTGACTCAATGCTTATAATTAACTTTTTTTTTCTTTACTTTGTATACTATAAATTAATTTTTCTATTAGTTTGTTTGCTATTTTTTTAATAGCATTGACTAAATCTTATTAATATTCTCTCTCGTTTACTATAAAAAATATATATCTAGGAGTTGTCAAATAGGCTGTGTATGCACACATTTTGATCAATTAGGTTGCAATTTAATATTTGTGACTTTGTTTTTAAATGCAAACAAAACCGATAAAAAAAAACTGTTTTTCTAAATAAAACACAAAATTCAAAGATCAAATTTATTGACCATGACAAGCATTCTTAATACATAAATTGCTACGATTAAAATGAATCGTAAGCAAAAACAATGGAAAACCATTCTTTCTTTCTTTTCGAGATTGCTTAGAGGAAAGTTTAAAACAATTGATTCATGACATGTTGCCCATCATATCTTCAATTAGACGACCTAATGAAGAAAATGAAGATCCTCCATCCACCAAGGTTTTTTCACTTATTCTACTCATCTCCTTTACCTTCTTTCTGACCTCACTATTTTCTTCCATAACACTCTTTATAGCTTTCAATATATCATCACTGCTCACAATTATTTCATTATCACCATAAAAATCATTCCTATAATCCATTTTAATTTCCACGGCTAATCCTACCTCAATCACCATTTGAAAAGCATTAAATTGTTGCTCTGCATATAATGGCCAAGTGGCAACTGGAACACCAAATCTTAAACTCTCAAGTATAGAATTCCATCCACAATGTGAAGCAAACCCTCCCACAGCTGAATGAGCTAAGATTTCCACTTGTGGAGCCCATCCAATTACCTTCCCAATCTTAGCCGTTCTATCTAAGAAACCTTGGGGTAAAATACTTTGAAAATCTTCATAATCACTCGGAGATTGCATTTCATCGTTCTGTGAAGGTTTCCGGAGAGACCATAAGAACCGATGCCCGCTATGCTCAAGTGCAATTGCAATCTCTTTCACTTGTTTCTCTTTAAAACTTCCCCAACTTCCAAAGCATAAGAACATGACCGATAATGGAGGTTGATCATCAAGCCATTCCATGATGTCCCTATAATTGTTGCTCTCATCCGACCTCCGATCACCACCATCTCCTATATGTTTCACAAAGGGACCAACCGGGTACACGGGAGGGGTTTTACCATCTGACAGAGAGTTAATTGCATAGGATTCGAACTCTAAAAATGTATTGATCAAAATACCCCTGGCCTCAGTCAATATCCGAGCATGTTCAAGAAAAGTAGTCAGTGAGTCTTTCTCGAACACCATGGAAGGCACAAGTTTAGCAGGAATTGGGTTCGCCAAACACGGAATTTCCAATTCATCCTCTGAGTTCTTCAACCCGGTAAGGTCAACTCCCTGCTCATCATGAAGAGCAGTAAGATGCAACATGCTGCCAATAAAAGCTGCTCCTGAAGCAGAAAAAACATACCATGGAACTCCAAATTCATTAGGCACATCTTTCATCCTAGAAGCAAACGTATCGAAAATGAACCCAGCAAGGCGAGGGGAGTTCGGATTCATCTCGAATTGAGTTCTTATCTTCGAAACATATTCTTTGACGTGGGGTTTTTGCCCTTCAACCAAAGAACGAAGCCAGTTATTGGGTTCAATATCTGATGTTATGGACTCAACACTGGGCAAGTTAATGACTCGCATACGATCAGGGAGAGTTGATGCAGCAAGTGACTCCATGTAATTGATAGTGCTGGGGTCAACAGTTGGATGCATTACCAAGACAGTTGTGTAAAGTCGATCATCACGTTGAACAAGAAGCTTAGCTATCTCCACTGCTGCTACAATATGGCCCATAGCAGGTAAGGGGATTAGCACCGCCTCTGCTTTCTTCATTCTTTGCTAGAAATTTTTGTTTCTTGCTGTGAACAAATGTGATCTTGACCGAAATATATATTGAAGGTCTAGACCTAAAGGCTGATGTCATGGCTGTTCTGGCAATGAACCATAAATATGCATTTAAATTAAGAATTTCTACGGCTAGTAGCCCATAGATGTTTACAAAAAACAGTCCAACGGAGCAGTTGGAAAAAATAAACTTGTAACTTAATCAATGGACTCTAAAATCGTGGGTATGTTTTTTCGATTGGTATATCTAGATTAAGTTATTTTCAATGGGATCTTAATCAAGTTATCTAGCTTGATGCATTACTGTAAATTTATTTTTGATATATTGTTTTTTTAATATTGAAATACTAGATAACAATTAATACAAGAAGCAAGTATATTTTAAATAAGTATCCGATAATGTAAAAAGATTGAATTTTAAACTGTCAGCGCATGACCATCACGCGTCGATTCTGTGCTGTTTTGATCCAACAATTGTTGGTGACTCCGACAGATCTAGTAGGTTGTTCTTAGATCTAAAACAAGTTTTTTTTCCTTAATTTCCTTTGGATAATGTAATATGATCGAATAATTGGTTGAGGATCATGTGTGTGGATAATTGGTTAGTGATTGGTCCCGATAAACACTTAACTGAATGATGGTACCTAATGATATGTTCAGAAATTTTTGTTTCTTGTTGTGAACAACGGTGGTCTGCTTAGGATGCGTGGAAGTGATCATGATCTTATTCGTAATATAAATCTTTAAGGTCTAGAATTAGAGTGATGTCATGGCTTTGCTGGCGATTAACTATGTACATGCATTTAATTTAAGAATTTCAACGGCTACTAGCCCATAGATGCTTACAAAAACTGTCCAATGAAGCAGTTGGAAACATCGTTATCATATTTGATCTCGGGAATCTGATAACTAACGTGAAAAAGTATCTTAATTATCATGTTATTACGTTAATTTATAAGTTATCGCGTAAATTATTTTAGTTAAAACAATATATATATATATATATATATATATATATATATATATATATATATATATATATATATATATTGTTGACCTTTTTTATATTAGAATTGGGTTTCCCCGAATAAATCAAGTTTTATATATTTAATGACTAGCCCAATTCAATTAAAAGCCCAAGCCTGGTTAAGTGTTATGTTTTTTAAATCAATTTATCTAACTAGAATAAGTTTTAATAACTATATTTGAAAAAAGTAAACTTGTAATTAATTTCAGTACTTTTATTGAGCTGGAAAACCGTGGGTGTATTTTTTCAATTAGTACATTGATATTAATTTAAGTTTTAAAATTTTCAAATAAATTAACTAATTTAGACTAAGTTTAATAATTATGGTTGAAAAAATAAACTTGTGACTGATGTAAGCTTTATTGGGCTGGAAAACCATGTGTATATTTTTTAATTAGTACTTTGATAATAATTTATTTTCAATCTAGTCTTATAAATTTATATTTTTAATTTATTTATAATTTTTAAATACGAGATAATAACACAAGAAATTGACAATGAAGAGAAAAAAAAGGTTGTTTTTGGAATATTAGAAAGGAAAAGTCTCGTCTACAGACCACGGGTGTTAGACAAAGAAAATTACGGTATCTTAGTTGGAAAGTTTTAATAAGTTTTATTTAATATCTTTGTAAAAAACGTTGTTTTATTTAATAAGCCAAGATTCATTCATAAATAGATATTTTTATCGTTTTTGGTGCATCTTAGTTGGAAACTCAATGATCGAATCGTTTTGTCCGTTGATTGCCTCATCATGAGATTTTAATATTTTTATACGAATCATCACTTTATAAATCTCACCATTAAAATTTTTAATAACATCACATAATAAAAAATCATTAGAAATTATTCGGTTTTAATACAAATTAACATAGTAGGAGCAAATGATAAAAAAAAAAAATTGTTTTAAGTCAAAACCCTCAAAGAATTAGAACATTCTAATTGTGAAAAGACACCTAAAGTATTTAATTTCAGTTCTTCCGAGTATTATTTGTCAAAAGAATATTATAATTTTTTATATAATAAATGTGTATAAAGACCTAGAACATCCTAATTGTAAGAAATATGTATTTATGTTACATGCATTTTTTAACTTTATAATAAGTTTATCAAACTCGTCATTAAAAGCTTGTGTCAAATAAAATGATTTATTGCGTGTACATACAACAAAAAAAAACTAAAAAAATGATAAAAATTAGTAAATTACAGGGGTTTATTTTTATAAAAGGGTCAAACTCTAGTATTTTTCATTCATGTGGATCCAATGTCCATTTTAAAACCCAACTCAAAATTGTTTAAGGTAAATAGATTCATAACTAGTATTAACATTCAATATTTACTGATACCAGAGTTAATGGTATTACCCTCAATAATCATTGATGCTAGAGTCAGGATTATTAACCCTAATATTTATTAACGCTAGAGTTAGAGATATTAACTCTAATATTCATCGACGTTAGAGTCAGGGATATTGACCCCTAAATACTCATTGATGCCAGAGTCAAAAATATTAGATGGTAACTCATTTTAAGGATGATATTATTTTTTTAAAAAACATAATCAGTCATTTTTCATAGAATCTTTGTTGACCAGTCATGGTTTTTAATAACTATAATACTAAATGGCGACTCCATAAAGAAGATCTTTTTTTCCCCATTAAAAGAATAAGATGCTAGAAACATTGTTCTTTTTTTTTTTAAGGTCATCGCGATGTTAAGTGCGAAAATAATCATGGTAAAATACCTAAAATATTTAATTTTACTTCATCCAAGTATGACTTGTCAAAAGTCTATTATAACCTTTTATATAGAAAAAAAAACTAGAAAACTCAATTAATACTAAATAGAAAAATAAAAATAAAAAATTATTCCTTCTAAATAGAAAAAGAAATAATAATATTGAATAAAAAATTAAAAAAAATAATTCTAAGCGGGAAACGAACAAATAAAAAAAAAAATAAAAAACATATTTACCTTTTTTCAAAAAAAAAAACTCCTAAATTAAAAATAATAACTTTAAAATTATAAAAGGAAACCTCTACATAAAAGTCTTATATTTGGACTTTGGACACTCTTGTGGACTACTTAATCTCTATAGAATAATTACATGTTCATATACTACACTTTTTATTATTAATCTCACATTGTTATATATTATTGAGTGTGTGCGTTGTTTAGTAATGTATTGTATGTGCTCTTGCTTTAATTTAAAAAACATTAATTTAATGATTTTTCAATATTTTAATATTAAAACCATTTGGAAACATCCAAACTATTTAAAAGCATTCAAAAAAAAAAGTCCATTTCAATATTTTTATGTTTCAAATACATTTTAAAAAACACTTTAATAACTTTATCAAACAAGACCTTTATTCAAGTGATTGTAGCTAATGGGAGTATTGTCACTCATTAATTTCAATTTGTTTGGAATTAAGTATTTGAGAATTTGTTTTTAGATGCATGCAAAAGTACTGAAGGAAAAAAAAAACTGTTTTCCAAGGAAAATACATTTATTGATTAATTGACCATGACATTAATCATTCTTAATACATATATAGAATCATAAGCAAAAACAATGGAAAACTATTCCATATTTTTTTAGAGATTGCTTTGAGGAAAGTTCAAAACAATTGATTCATGACATGTTTTCCGCGCGTCATATCTTCAATTAGACGACCTAATGAAGAAAATGAAGATCCTCCAGCCACCAAGGTTTTTTCACTTAATCTACTCATCTCCTTTACCTTCTTTCTGACCTCGCTATCTTCTTCCATAACACTCTTTATAGCTTTCAATATATCATCACTGCTCACAATTATTTCAGTATCGCCATAAAAATCCTTCCAATATTCCATTTTAATTTCCACGGCTAATCCTAGCTCAATCACCATTTGAAAAGCATTAAATTGTTGCTCTGCATATAATGGCCAAGTGGCAACTGGAACACCAAATCTTACACTTTCTAGTGTAGAATTCCATCCACAATGTGATGCAAATCCTCCCACGGCTGAATGAGCTAAAATTTCCACTTGTGGGGCCCATCCAATTACCTTCCCAATCATAGCTGTTCGATCTAAGAAACCTTCAGGTAAAATACCTTGAAAATCTTCATAATCACTCGGAGATTGCTTTTTGCCGTTCTGTGAAGGTTTGCGTAGAGACCATAAGAACCGATGCCCGCTATGCTCAAGTGCACTTGCAATCTCTTTCACTTGTTTCTCTTTAAAGCTTCCCCAACTTCCAAAGCATAAGAACATAACCGATAATGGAGGTTGATCATCAAGCCATTCCATGATGTCCCTATAATTGTTGCTCTCATCCGACCGCAGATCACCAGCATCTCCTACATGTTTCACAATGGGACCAACCGGGTACACGGGAGGGGTTTTACCATCTGACAGAGAGTTAATTGCATAGGATTCGAACTCTAAAAATGTATTGATCAAAATGCCCCTAGCCTCAGTCAATATCCGAGCATGTTCAAGAAATATAGTCAGTGAGTCTTTCTCGAACACCGAGGAAGGCACAAGTTTAGCAGGAATTGGGTTCGCCAAACACGGAATTTCCAATTCATCCTCTGAGTTCTTCAACCCGGTAAGGTCAACTCCCTGCTCATCATGAAGAGCAGTAAGATGCATCATGCTGCCAATAAAAGCTGCGCCTGAAGCAGAAAAAACATACCATGGAACTCCAAATTCATTAGGCACATCTTTCATCCCAGTAGCAAACGTATCGAAAATGAACCCAGCAAGTCGAGGAGAATCCGGATTCAACTCGTACTGAGTTCTAATCTTGGATGCATATTCTTTGACATGAGATTTTTGGCCTTCTATCAAACACGTTAGCCAGTGACGACGACCTTTGGTAGCAGATGTTATGGACTCAAGATTTGGCAAGTTAATGACTCGCATACGATCAGGGAGAGTTGAGACAGCAAGTGTTTCAGTATATTTGGTGGTGCTAGGGTCAAGAGTTGGATGCATTACCAAGACAGTTGTGGATAGGCGATCATCACGTTGAACAAGAAGCTTAGCTACCTCTACTAGTGCTACAATATGACCCATAGCAGGTAAGGGGATCAACACCACCTCTGCTTTCTTCATTTTTGCTTTGAAAAAAAAATTTCTTGGTTGCAGGAAGGGATAATAATGGTTACCTTACAATGAATGTCTTGATCTATTCTATCTTGTCCGAATTAAATATAATCCTAAATTCCAGAATTAGTGATGTGATTGTCTGCTGGCTGTGAATTTTCTAGGAAATGGGCTGAGATCTGCATCTAGCCACCAATAGAACTACGACTTGGACTGGAACGTGATAAGACGGTGCCAAACTTGTAAAAATTCCAAATAATGTTGACCAAGAAAGTTCTGCTATAATTATTTAGTCCAGCAATGGGCACTTTTTTCAGTAGCTTTTAAAGAAAGAAAAGTCATGGGACTCTCTTGAAAAATATTACATTGAAAAATATTACAACTTTTGATCAAATTAGCCGGCCAGTTTTCACAGAATCTGGCAAACCATGAGCTCCCACTTCTGTTGAAATGAATATAAAGTTGGGTATTTTTCCCTATTAACACCATATAAACAAAATTATTGGCAAAAATAATAAAGGTAGAAAAGATTTTAATGAAATAGAATATTTTATACATGTTATAATTAAAAAACATAACATTTAAAGTTATAGATTCTTGAAAACATAATTATAATTCGTGACAGTCTATTTAACGAATTTTTTAGATATCAAGCTTTCTTGTTTTTTAATCACGGTATATATCAAACTATAGTACTATTTCATTAAAGTTTTTTAAAAAAATATGTTATTTTACCAAAAAAAATAATTTTATATGTTTATTCTAAAAAATAATACTAAACTTGCGGTTCGGAAGAAAAGGACCTGAAGTCCATGTTTGACTGTGAGAATCCAATGTAACAAGGTCATTCCTGTACAAAACATGTCCAGAACAAAACCGAGGAGCTTATAATCGAGCCGGTCAGGAAGTATTAGCAATTTGGATAATAATTCAAGATCTTCATTTAATAAAAAAAATTCATAAAAAAATAAGGTATATTTATGAATTATATTTTATAAAATAAAAAATTTATTTCATTTAACAAAAAATCTCAAATATAAAATAAAGATTATTTAAAACCCCACTTATAAAAAATATATAAAATATATATCTTAAATATTTTAAAACATCTCATTTATAATTTTACTCAAGTACATGTTCACCTTCACACTCTGCATATAGTTTTACTCGGACGGAGTTATGAGGTTTGAAACAAATTCTTTGAGGTGGGGCTTTTGGCTTTCAATCGAAGAAGTGATCAATTTGGAGGGATGATCATTTGATGCGTTTGTTTTATCGCTGGGTAGGCCAATGAATTGGATACGAGTGAATATGGTAGTGGCAGTGAGTGACTCAGTGTATTTGCTGATTTTGAAGTCCAAAGCTATCCTGATGATGATAACAGTGTTGAAAATTCTGTCATCATGGTGAACAAGGAGTTTTGCTAACTCCACCATTGAAACAACGTGGCCAATCCCTGGGGAAGGGACAAGCACCAGCTCTGTTTTCTGCGTTCACTAAAAACTTTGCTACAAGAGACTGGATTGTTTCTTTTATTAATGTTTGGTTTGAAGGAGTTTGTGATGTGTGGAAAAAATAATTGAGTTTGTGGTGTGTAGAGTTGGATGCCTATTTATATGTTTGACCATTCAGTTCATAAAATTAGAGAATGATGGATTGACTTTCATGGCAGTGTGATTCGGTGGTGGCATTCAAGCATGGACAGAGGAAGGAGATAAGCTCTGGTCCAAAAATAGCAAGGACATGTTGAGATTGTCTTCGCTAGCTTAGCTGATGACCCCAAGGTACTAACTTGTTAACTAGTTTAATGACTACTCATACTTGATGAAACATGATGCTTTTTGGCAAATATGTTGGGTGCTGAAAATCAGAATTCATTATCGAAACGTAAATGCTTAAAAAGAAAAATAAATTAAGAAAATTTGTTTCCATGGAGTAAGTTATGATTTGGAAATCAGATGAGCTATTCAAATATATTAGATATGTCTCAAAAATAAACAAACTTACAAACTGTTTTTGCTGCTTCATTTCAAATTGTTCATCATATCTTCAATTAAACGACCGAGGAATGAGTGCGAAGTTCCACCATCCAGCAAAGCCTTCATGCCCATTTCACTCATGGCTTTCACCTTCTTCCTGACTTCGCTATCCTGCTCCATAACAGACCTTATTCCTTTCTCTATAATATCAGCACTCACAATCACTTCGTTTTCAGCTCTAAAATCCTTCCTATAATCCATTTTAATCTCTGCTGCTAGTCCCAGTTCAATCATCATCTCGAAGGCATTTAGTTGTTGCTCTGAAAACAATGGCCATGCAGCAATTGGAACACCAAACCATAAGCTCTCTAGTATAGAATTCCAACCACAATGTGATACAAACGCACCGATAGCTGGATGAGCTAAAATGGCCACTTGAGGAGCCCAACCAATAACCTTCCCAATCCCAGCCGTACGATCTAAGAATCCTGTGGGCAAAGCTTCCTCTGGATTTGCATAATCAGTTGGGAATCCCATCTTACCCTTTGGTGGAGGTTGGCGCACGGACCACAAGAACCTATACCCGCTTTGCTCCAATGCACTAGCAATCTCTTTTAATTGTTCCTCGCTAAAGCTTCCCATGCTCCCAAAGCACAGGAAAACCACTGATGATGGAGGTTGATCATCAAGCCATTCCATGATGTCCTTATTTTTATTGGTCTCGGCTGAACCCACATCATGACCATCGCCTTTAAGATTTAAAATAGGACCAATAGGATACAAAGGAGGGGTTTTACCATCGGAGAAGGCGTTGATTAGTTGGGATTCAAGCTCCACGTATGTATTTACCATAATACCTTCTGCTTCTTTAAACCTTCTTGCATTGCCGAAGTAAAAAGGATGCCAGTCTTTATTAAACACTACAGAAGGCAAAACCTTTGCAGGAACTGGGTTAACGATGCCTGGTAACATGAACTCAGCATCTGAGTCCTTAAACTTGGTGGTGTCCACATTCTTCTCATCATTTAGAGCCTGCAAATAAAGCATAAGACTGAGAGCAGCGGCACTTGAAGCAAAGAAAACATATGAAGGAACACCAAATTCGTTTGCCACGTCTATCATTGTTGTACAGAACATGCCAACAACAAATCCAGCAAGTTGAGGTGACTCGGAGCTTGATTCAGACTGAACAAGCTTGGAGACAGCATTTTTAACGTGGGGTTTCTGGCTCTCGATGAATGAACTAAGGAAGTTGGTGCCAGAACTCGTTTTCTCATCATTAGGGAGGTCAACGAATTGGATATGATCAGATATTGAAGCAGAGACTGATTCAATGTACTTGTTTATCTTGGTGTCTAATGGTGGGCGTTTCATGACAAGAACAGTTATGGAGAGCCTGTCATCACGTTTAACCATGAGTTTTGCAATCTCAACTGCCGGTACGAGGTGACCAACACCTGGTGAAGGGACAAAAACAAGCTCTGATTTCTTCATGTATTAGAAATTTCGTTGTGTGTTTTGCTTCAGGTTTTTTTTTTTTTTTTCCAGCAATGTTGAAGATAACTGATGAGCTAGTGTGCTGGCCAGGATGGTATTAGAAGATAATTAGCTTGTGGTCTTTATTTGAGTGGGGACTAAATAAATGTGTGGCTTGCATAGCTCTTGCTGAAAATTCAAGATAGGTGCTTCTCTTGTGAATAGCCTTAACTTTTGTTCAGATGGCAACATCGTCTAATATCGCCTAGGGCCTTTTCTTTCTGTTCTCATACTAGACTACTGTAATTAAACTAATTCTAGCTAGAAGGTCATCAAATTCTAGTATGTTGCATGATATGAAGAGAACCATGAATAATACCAGACCAATCCAAGCTGCAACAAAATTCTTCCAGAAAGAATCTGAATATGTTACCATAGACCATGTAGTTAAGAGACTGACCTGAATAATTAGGTGAAGATTGCCTTTTTTAAAGACTGACCTGAATATGTTACAATTACTGCATTCAGCATCATCACTAGATTCTTAATTACAAAGGGGTGCAGTTCTTGAGCCAAGTCCAAACACTGCAATTGCGAAACAGCCGTTAAAGACGATAGAAAGGTCGCTCCATCAAGAACCATCTGTTCTGTTTCCACGGCTTGAAGAAAAAGATCAGTACCTTCAACCAAAAAATTATTCTATACATATCCACCAATAATAGTGTTCCAAATTTCCGTTTTCTTCTCCAAACAATGGTCAAAAACCTTCCTAGCAAAATCAACACATCCAAGCTCCGCAAACATGATTATCGAACTCTCTACAAACAAGCCATTCACATATTCACTACCGATTTTAACAAGCATCCCATAAAGAACATTAGCATTCTTAAGATCTCTAACACTCAACGCAGGAAAAACATTGACAAAACTAACCGGACTCGGCTTAATCCCCATTTTCATCATCATCCTAAATAGCCTAACTGCGGCTACATATCTTTCTGTCTACACTAACCAAGAAATCATAGTATTCCAAGCAACAACATCTCTCTCTCATTTTATCGAAAGCTTTACGCACTAAATCATACTTAGAGTAATCAAAATAACTCAAACAAACCACATTACTTGAGCAACTAGAACACATATTCGAAAGGGAATTATACACAATTCTACTCAGATAAGATAAACACCGAATAAGATGCCAATGAATGGCTTTACCAATCTTTAAACTGCGCGTTTCAGTGCAAGCTTTGAGCGTAGAAGAGTAAGTATATGAATCAAATTTTATTCCTTGACTGGAACTTTTTATCTTGGAATAGAACAAAATGGCTTCAAGAGGCAAGTTATTGCACATGAAGCCAATTACAATGGTGTTACAAATGACACTTGTTGGGCGGGGGATTGAGTCAAACCGTTGGCGTGCAAGATGGGCCTAGTCTTCTTGACAAAGTTTGCTTAAGCGAGAGCGAATTGATGGGGTTTTAAGAGATGGGCTTGGTGGCAGTGAGATTGTAAATAGAGGAGCTTTTGGGTTTTGTTGGATGGGGCATGGGAAGGGTCTGAGAGCGGCGCTGGACGTGATGATGAAGAAGTGGAGGCCATGGCACATGGATTGTTAGTTTTTCTGGTTGGTGGTTGAAGCTCTTTACTCCTGGTCGAGGAGTGTTTCTCACAGTTTTAGAAGTTGGTTTTTACAGTAATTTTTATTTGTAAATATATTAAAATAATATATTTTTTAATTTTCAAAACATTCTAAAAGCATTTAAAAAAAAATTGAAAAAAAATCTTTTTTTTCAAAACTCTAATTGAACCACAGGACCAAACACCTCTTTAATTTTTTTAATTAAGTATACGGCTTAAATTTTATAGATTTGTTCACTTCAGTCGACCTCTAAAACTGTTAAAATCAAATTCAGACCTTTTAAAATCTTGAATGATAATTTGTTAGATCATTGTTAATGCCTCGCTACGAGTTGCATTAAAATTTTTTTGACATAAAAAATATACTCAAGGGTTGTTAATGTGTATTTTAGCACAAAACAAATTATATAGGGATTAATTTGATATAACCTAGTCGACTTGTCAAGTTCAAAGATAACTCATGTAGTTTAACACAAAAAAAAATCAAGATGATATTTTAAAAAAAATATTGAAATGATAAAATATTAGATTAATTTGAATCAACTTTGGTTAACCTATCAAATCTATTATTCAAGTCATGAGACCTTAATAATCCTATAGAAAACAAATAAAAACAATTATTAAACTCAATACTCAATCAATTCAATATTGAAAGATAAAATTAAAAATAAAATTCATTTAAAAAAATAAATCGAGTCAACTCGGGCTAATTTGTCAAACCTAAATCATAAAATTAGGATAACCCTATAGAAAATAAATCAAAAGAAATTATAAAGCTTAATTCTTATTCAACTCAATATTAAAGGAAAAAATTAAAAGAGATTAATTAAAAAAGATACAAAAAACACTTGATTTAAACTGAGCAAACCAACCAACCCCACAACTCAAGTTATAAGAACTATATAACCTCATAAAAGACAAACCAAAATAAGTTATGAAATCTAATTATCAATCAACTCAATTTTGAAGGATAAAATAAAAAAAAAGATAAAAAAATAACTTGAGTCAACCCTAGTCAAGAGACCGGGATAACTCCATTGAAAGCAAGTAAAAAAGAAATTAGTTATCAATTAACTCGATGTTAAAGGATATATATATATATATATAATTTTAAAAAAACCTAAGTCAACTTGACTAACCCGAGAAACTCACAATACAGGTCATGAGACGTTGATAACGTCATGGAAGGAAAATTAAAAAAAAATTAAAACTTAATTTTCAATCAATCTAATGTTGAAAGATGAAATTGAGAAAAGAATTAATTAGAAAAATAGCTCGAGTCAACAAGGCTAACTTGCAAAACTCACGATCCGGTTCATGAGACCGAGATAAATCCATAAAAAAATATATTGAAATAAATTATGAAGTTTAATATCTAATAAACTCAATGTTGAAGGGTAAAATTAAAAAAAAATGAGTTTGAAATTAAAAAAATCAAAATTTTAAGGACTAAAATGAAAAGGACCTTAGTATTTCACTATTCATTTCTACACTAAAATACCAGGACTTTTTAGTTTATATTAATAATTTGTTTTTATTCGAATTTGAGTATTCTTGAACCAATTTACATTTTAACAAAAATTAAATTCTTTCTCCAAGGAATCTTAAGAGAGTACCTCTCATTTCCATCTCTCATATCAATAGAAACAATTGTAATAAATTTAGTCAAATGCTACTTACTTTAAACTTAAAAAATCAAGAAATAAAAAATAAATTATTAACTAATATAGCAATATTTTGATATTACTCAAATGATAAGTAGTTTTGTACTTGTTAATTTTTTTTTATTATATATCATTAACAAATAGTTTTTTAATGTTTAAAATATATGGTTTAATGTTAAATAAATTTGAGGCAAGAGTATGAGAAAGGGTAATATTGAAAATAACCCTTAGTTCATAGGTGTTTTATAATTAACCAGTCTATTTTATTATCGAGTGGGCTTAAATTGTCTAGGCCTATGGGGTTGTAATACTAAACAGGTGGGTTGGGCTAATCCAGATTAAAATTTAACCATCTAGGTGATGGCCCAGTGGTAAGAGCTTGGAACCAAGAGATTTGCTCCCTCTGTGGTCTCAGGTTTGAACCCTGTGGTTGCTCATATGATGGCCATTGGAGGCTTACATGGTCGTTAACTTCAGGGCCCGTGGGATTAGTCGAGGTGCGCACAAGCTGGCCCGGACACCCACGTTAAACTAAAAAAAAAATTAAACAAATGTCCGGCCAGACTTACAAGTGAGAAAATATTTTTCAAATATCAAGCAAGATTAAAACATAATTTCTTGTGAAAGCTGGAAATTGATACAGGTCATATTTATGATCTATTTAGCTTGAATTTTATCTATGTTACATTTCTTATTAAAACTTGTTTTTACTGAAATGATGTTGTTTTAGTATTTATTTATTTTTTAAAAAATTCAAATTCAAATCAATGCACTTGATTCACGACCGAGTTAACAATGGCTTGAAATTGAAATTATCTAAAGTATGGGCATAAATAAAAAGTTAATTATAACTTAGTTTTTATCATCTAAAAAACATAATTAATTAGTCCATGTAAAATTGTTTAATACTGATGTTAATATGTTTCTAAATTCGTTACTAACATAATTCTTTCATCAATTTCATGTTATTTAATAGTTTGTTTTACTATTTGGATCTATAAATAAACTTTGATCAATTAGAGATAGTAAGCTAATAATTTTCAAAAAACAATACTAACGAAGGGAGACATCAAGTATTTCTTGGACATCAATTAAGTTCCAACCAAAAACAACAGCTCTTTGTGGGATTTTTATTGTGCCAAATAGGTGAGCTCAGGACCATAAGGAGAAATGAGCACCATCAATAATCATGCTCAAAGGGAGCTCCATGCACTTGATCTCTTGCTTCTGATCATCATTTGGTAACCACTTTCGAAAGGGTTAAAAGTTTGAAGTCATTTTCAACAAATGATTATGCACTTGATCCCTACCTTCTTCTCATAAATTCGGCAATGCTGGCCGTGTAGCAACAAAGAAAAATGAGACCTTTTTGTTGAACACTTGATCCCTACCATCTTATGATCAATTCGGCTATGCCGTGGAGTGACAAAGGAATATGGCACTTTTTGGTTGACACTTGGCTTACAAAGACAATCTCGAGGACGTATTATACAAGAATATATATCAATAACAAGGAATTAGCATCTTTCCTATATTTCAACAGCAAAATTATCTTCGAACCAATGTATATTAGAAGTAAGAATAAAAATTTAATCCAATATATATGATAATTAGAAGGTAAAGTATATACTTCATTTCTTCATTTTTTAAGTTCAAATCTTGGATATATACCTCGTATAAAAAATTATTAATTTTTTTAATACATAAGGTTAATATGAATGATGCATAATATCTTTAACATTGTTTAAAAATAAATTAATCTCAATTACCGTATATATAAACAAATTCGAAAATATCTTTTTTGAAAGAAAAAAATTCACGAGTCTTGAGACAACATGTTCTAAGAGCATGTCTCGAGAACAAGAAATAGCAACTTAACCACCATACAGCCATAAGCCATAGCTCCAAAATGAAGAAAGCACAGCTAGTTCTAGTCCCTTCTCCTGGAAGTGGCCACCTTGTATCCACCATCGAGTTTGCCAAACGCTTGCTTGATCAAGATGAAAGTTTCTTAATCACAGTTCTTGTCATCAAAGCTCCGTTTGCTCTTGACGTAGACACCTTCAATCAATCACTCACTACCATCGATACTCGAATATCCTACATCACTCTTCCTCAAGCAACCCCACCTGATGATCAAGTCCCTTTTAGGTCCCCTGAAAACTATTTTTCTATTTTCCTCGAGAGACATAAGTCTCATGTAAAAGATGCTATCCTTAACCATGTTATGTCCAAAAAGTCATCAGTACCGGTTGTTGGTTTGGTTGTTGACTTGTTTTGTTCTTCAATGATTGATGTTGCTAAGGAACTTGGGATTCCTTCTTATGTTTACATCTCTTCTAGTGCAGGCTTTCTTGGTCTCATGCTTCATCTTCCAACAAGGAAGGATCAGGTTGGGATTGAGTTCAAGGAAACTGACCTGACTTGATTGTTCCCTGTTTTTTCAACCCTGTGCCTGCTAGGGTTATGCCATCAGTGTTGTTGAACAAGGCTGGTGGGTACATCTGCTTTGAAAACCATGCGAGAAGATTTAAAGATGCTAAAGGTTTTATCGTCAATACATTTACTGAGCTTGAATCCCATGCAGTCAGCTCTTTTTTGGGTGGAGATACACCCCCAGTATATATATACAGTGGGGCCACTACTAAATGTAAATGGCCAGAGTTTGATGGAATCAAATCTGGATGATCAACATGGTAAGATCATGAAATGGCTTGATGATCAACCAGAAAAATCAGTTGTGTTCTTGTGCTTTGGAAGTATAGGGCGTTTTAGTGAGGCTCAAGTGAAAGAAATTGCACTTGGTCTGGAACAAAGTGGACATAGATTCTTATGTTCCATTCGTAAGCCACCACCGGAAGGACAATTTGCAATGCCTAGTGATTACATGAGCTTTGAAGAGGTCTTGCCAGACGGGTTCTTGGAAAGAACAAAAAATATTGGCATGGTATGTGGATGGGCTCCCCAAATACAAGTCCTAGCCCACAGAGCTGTGGGAGGATTTGTATCACACTGTGGATGGAACTCGATTTTGGAAAGCTTATGGTATGGCATACCTGTTGTGAAATGGCCAATGTATGCCGAGCAACAACTTAATGCATTTCAAACGGTGAATGATTTGGGATTAGCCATAGAAATGACATTAGATTATAGGATGGATTCTAATGAACTTGTTGTGGCTGATAAGATAGCCAAGTCTGTAAAATCATTGATGGAGGAAGGGAGCACCGTGAGAAACAAGGTTAAAGCAGTGAGTGAAGCTAGCAGGAAAGCTGTGGTGGAGGGTGGATCTTCATTTGCTGCATTTGGAGACTTGATTGAAATCATGCTATCTTGAAGATTTTTCTACCATTTAACCTCTATGAACCATGTAAACTCTATGGATTTTCATTAAATTCCTCAAACAATGTGTATCAATTTCGACAATAATTGCATCGACTATTGTTGTGCTTTGTAGTATTTAATCGTTTTCTTTTTTATTATTGATTGTGGAATATTATGATCTTGGGATAGCTTCCCTTTAATAGTTTATAATGATTTATCTAAGGTTGTGTTTGGTATGAGGTGAAAAATTAAGAGAAGAAATATTAAGAGGATAAGATTTAAGATTATATTTAGTTCGGAATTAAAAATTGCAGATTAAATACTAAGAGATTGTGTTAAAAATGAGTGCTATGCATGTGTGTTCATTAGGTCATCAAGAGGCCATAAAGTGGTCAAGAAGAGGTGCGACCTTAGAGCATAAAAAAGAGTGCAGGACTTGGCTCGAGGACTAGAAACCTAACCCCATGTTTTTAACCACTGAGATAGTTAACAGATATGACATTATCAGCCTTCGTCATAGTTTCAAGTTTCTTTAATAAATAAAACGGAAAAAGATTTCTATTAGTTTTCTATTTTATTAATTAGGGATAGGTAATGGAGGGTGATGATGCAGGAAGCAGAAGAGGACACGTGGTGATTGAAATGACGTGGAGAGTAGGGTCCATAAGAAGGGTAGGGTCCACCATGTGTATTTTGTAATTTGATGATGTTGGAGTTGCTTTTTTCTGTTTATATGTTGAACTAATTAATATTATATATATATATATATAGTGAGAGAGAGAGAGAGAGAGAGAAAGTAGATCCGATCCACCAGCAGCCACCGGCCATAGCTTCAAAATGAAGAAGGCACAGCTAGTTCTTGTCCCTTCACCTGGGATTGGCCATCTTGTTCCCGCTATCGAATTTGCCAAGCGCTTACTTGATCAAGATGACAGTTTCCTAATAACAGTTCTTGTCATCATCAGAGCACCATTTGGTCCTGACACAGATACCTCCAATCAATCAGTGCTCACCACCATCGATACTCGAATACAATACATCACTCTTCCTACAGTAACCCCACCTGATTTAGATCCTTTGAGGTCCCCTGAAAACTATTTTACCAGTTTCATGGAGGCTCACAAACCCCTTGTAAAAGATGCTGTGGTCAACCATGTCATGTCCAACAAGTCATCAGTACCGGTTGTTGGTTTGGTTGTTGACCTGTTCTGTGCTTCAATGATTGATGTTGCTAATGAACTTGGGATTTCTTCTTATGTTTACTTCGCTTCTAGTGCTGCCTTTCTGGGTCTCTTGCTCTATCTTCCTACTAGGCAAGAACAGGTTGGGATTGAGTTTAAAGAAACTGATCCTGACTTGATTATTTCCTGTTTTGCCAATCCTGTGCCTGCTAGGGTTTTGCCATCAGCGTTGCTGAACAAGGATGGTGGGTACACCTGCTTTGAAAACCTTGGAAGAAGATTCAGAGAGGCTAAGGGTATCGTAGTCAATTCCTATGTAGAGTTGGAATCCCATGCAGTCAGCTCACTCTTGGGTGGAGGTACACCCCCAGTTTACACAGTGGGGCCGCTGCTCAATGTCAATGGGCACAGTCTGATGGGGACAAATTCGGATCGACATGGTAAGATCATGGAATGGCTTGACGATCAACCAGAAAAATCAGTGGTGTTCTTGTGCTTTGGAAGTATAGCGCGTTTTAGGGAAGCCCAGGTGAAAGAGATTGCACTTGGGCTGGAACAAAGTGGCCACAGATTCTTATGGTCCATCCGTAAGCCACCACCTAAAGGGCATTTTGCATTACCTACCGATTACAGTAATTTCGAAGAGGTCTTGCCAGATGGGTTCCTGGAAAGGACAAAAAATATTGGCATGGTCTGTGGATGGGCTCCACAAATGCAAGTCTTAGCTCATAAAGCCATAAAAGGGTTTGTATCACATTGTGGATGGAACTCGATCTTGGAGAGCTTGTGGCATGGAGTCCCCATTGTGACATGGCCAATGCATGCTGAGCAACAAATAAATGCGTTTCAAATGGTGGAGGATTTAGGGATAGCTGTAGAGATGACATTAGATTATAGGATGCGCTCTGACAATCTTGTGCTGGCTGATAAGATAGCAAGGTCTGTGAAAAGCGCGATGGAGGAAGATGGTGAAGTGAGAAATAAGGTCAAAGCAATGAGTGAAGCTAGCAGGAAAGCTGTGATGGAGGGTGGGTCTTCCTTTGCAGCTCTTGGAGACTTGATCAAGGATATGCTATCTTGAAGGATTTTCTTCAATGTATCAATTATTAAAGTGTTTTACAACATCTAAAAGTCAAAGCACTTGATAATTAAGCATCTAATTCTCTCTTTAATTAATTAAAGATGATAATAACTGCGCCATTCTCGTAGTGCTTTTTAGTACTTAATTGTTATCTTTTATTATTATTGCTTGTGGAATATAATTTTGGTGAGTGTGATGGTTTTGCTTAATGTTCATTAGGGTCTTAGGCATCCCATTAATTATAACTAAACACTTCTTGTACCACGTCAGAGGTATCGGTGATTTTTTCAATCAAGAGTGTAGCAAGTTGTTTTTAAAAATTATTTTTATTTAAAGATATATTAAAATAATATTTTTTATATCAGTAAAAGAATGAAATTGAGAATTCCAGGATTTATTCAAGTTTTGCTGGTCCCGTCAACTTTTACGCCAAGCCTGATGTAACTATGAAAGAGCTTTTTAGCTTTTCTTTACATAAGGTATTTTTTTTATATAAAAAAAATTATAATAATTATTTGGAAAATAAAAATTGGATAAAAAAAAGAGAGTATTTTGGGTGTTTTTCCTATAATTTTAGTATTTTTATTTTGTGAGGATTTCGATTTATAACAAATTCCATCGATCTTAGCTAATGCCCCGGGAGTTGATTTAGCATAAACTATATATAAACTATGATGATCACTTGTGCTCCTCTTTTTCCCTCTAGAATTATAATAAATAGCATAGTTTTTTGAACAGTAATCCATAGCATAATGAAACTCTGCTAGTTTACATTTTGACAAGAGAATCAACCATTTATTTGAGCTTTAAAAGAATAAGTGCTACAAAAACAATTGATTATTCTAGTTTATAGAACAACTGCACAAGGAAAATTCAGATTAGCTGTGAAATAAATTCAATAATTCAATTGCTATAAATCTCTCAAATAGTTGTAGGATCTTTCTTCTTCTTTTTCTTGAAACGTTTAGTGGCAGATTTCAGCACTTTACTCCATCCCTGAACATATATAGCATTCATTTAATGACAATTAACTCAATTCTTTAAATATTCACTCTTTTCTCAATAATCCGTGGTTTCATAGAAATTTCCCTAGATGGGTCTAATTTTTTTCTAGCAAGGAAAACATTTCATTCGAATTGTAGAAGAGTATAAGATAATTTGGATCCCAGATAAAAGAGGACTCAGATTTACCGTGGTAGCAAAGGGAACACAAGAAGCCTTGATTGGAGTTGGAGAGAACTCAGAGATCTTAACCTTATGCTGCCTTAACTTCAACTTACAAAGGCTAAGATTGAAGGGAGCAGTGCTGATGATAGCCATCTTATCTTCTTCTTCTTCATCTTCTTGATGCTGGAGCTCAGTTTCTTGGGAGTACTCCTATATATCTCTCTAGAGAGAGAACACCTCTTCAGTACACTCAGAGCTACTCTTCTCCGCACATAAAAATACTATTTTTCATCTTCTTGATTCTTTACGTATTTGTTACGCGTGAAAAATCTCAAATATTAACTTGTTAGGGATTTATTTTGTAGGATCAACGTAGCCCCAGAACTAATTAGGAAAATCCATTTCATGAGTGGAGTTTTTCTACCACTTCATCACTTCCCATTCTTATAGATTTGTTGCTGCAATTTGGAGTCGAAGTCCTTACATGCAAGTCTTTATGGGTGCTGTTCCAATATAATTATGAGATCCACGCATTTTGTCTTTTCGAACAAAGCAAAGCTACCCGACAGAGACATGAAAGCTGAAAAATACTAATGTCATAAAAATTGCATCTCATTTAGTATAGTGAAATTCCAAGGACCGTCAGTAATTAGATGTTTATCAAAAGAGAGCCCATAGTTTGGGTAAAGCCCAATTGAAATGGTACATGGGGGGCTCAAGAAGCAAATCAGATCCAAGCCCACAAATCTGTTGGAGGGCTTGAGTTTTAGAAGTCCATATATGTTTTTTCTTCCCTCCATCCTTTAAAGCTCCGTTTTTGTAATGTGGTTCAATTCACTTTTCAAAATGTTCTTCTAATATTTTTTTTTCACTTAAAAAATATCAAGCTGATGCTTTAAAAATAATTTCAATGATTTTGATGTATTAATGTAAAAAAATAAAAATAAAAATATTATTTTAATATATTTTTAATTAAAGATCAAGATTGAGAATATCTTTCAGATACCAAAAAATCCTCTTAAAATAAAAAAAAATGAGGCTCCAGAGGTTCCATATTTATGCAAATTAGTTTAGCACCACCTAAGCCATATTTATGCAAAAGAGACAATGGGTACCTTGTCTGAGTAACAGTGAGTGTTCTGTCGTTCCTAGCAATGTAAAAACCAAGAAAATAATGATCAGCTTTGAGATTTTTAATGCTAAACATAAAAGACAGATGAGATGCAAATATACGGATATGTAAAGAAGAGTACCAGTAAGAAGGATGTCATCAACATTGATCAATAAAAGGAATATGTCTAAACCCTGCCTTTGATATAACAAAGATTAATCAATCATGTGTTGTTTTTCAGTTTGGTATTTGGTTTTGAATTTTTTTATTGAAGTTTCTAATTGCCCATCAAACTTTAATATACATGCAATTAAATTCTTGATTTGACTAAATTAACTCTTTACAATTATAATTTGACCCCTTGACTTTAATTTCTTCTTATTAAAGTCTAAATTTACTTCAAAAATTATTTTTTTCTTGTAATTAAATCATTAATAAAATTAATTAAACCTTCTAAAGTTTTCATTGAGTTCTTACCTATCTAATTTTGTATTTTTCACCTCAAATAAAAATGTTTTCATTAATGAGGCCTTTTGTCAATCAGAATTGGGTTGCTAATGTTTTTAATTTTATATATTTTGGCCCTCCAGCTTTTGTACTTGTCAGTTTTGTCCTTCACCACCAACTTGGACAATCTTATAGACTTCTTTCATGTATATCATTTTGTATTTTGGATTTTTTTTTTGTATTTTTTTCTCTTTCTTTTCTTAATTTTTCATGAGGTTAAAAGTAGATACCAACATATTAAATCCCATGCGGCTTGGTGGTTCGACTAAGTAACTCATTGGTCTAAAGTTTAGTTGGAGTTGGGTTTCTTTTCAAACTATTTAATTTGAAGTTGATATAATAACGACACGTGACCCAATTGACTCGGCTAAACTTGATCACTCGATTGAGTCAATTTAAAAGAATTTTTTAATTTTTTTTATCCAAAACAACATTGTTTCACTTTTTTTCTTAAAATACTTTTTTTCCAAAACAAAGTTTGAATTCTTTTTAAATAAAACATCCTTTTAGAATAAATCCGGATTAATCCACTTACCCATGAGTTGCCTCAACAAACTGGCATCCCGAACCTCGCCGAGTCTGATAATATGACTTTAAATTCTATTCTCTTCTTTATAATACCACTGCCCCCTGTCAATCCTAGTGTTGGACTTTGCTAGCTACCTTGTTGAAGGGAATTGGAAATGGAACTTGAATAAATGCACCAAACCCAATTCTATTATGCTCCGTTTGACTAAGAAACCATCGGCAGCTGACCAGTCACGGATACGTCGCACTTGACATAGGCACCAAATCCTTTGGAATTCAGAGATTTCATGGTCTTTGGTCTCCATTCTAGCTCTTTTATTAAGAGAATATTCTTTCAGATTACCCGGGCCGCCGGGCAACTCCTACTACGGAGCAAGACCACTCTTATCTAGGAATCAGCTTCAAAATTCCACGTTAAAAAATTATATTCTACACCTTCCAATTTGAACTATCAAACTGATCAATATTATGCATCTTTCCTTGAAGCCTAAGCATAAAGAACCTCCCTCGTAGCTTCCTAGCTAGGCATTGATCTCTTCCAGTAGTCTCATGTTTGTTTGAATGGTTTGCGTGCCCAAATTTCTAGTCAAAGTAGCCTAGCTAATCCCACAAGCTAATTAACACTATAAATATTACCTGCTGCATGGATTCCCCCTCCATCCCCCATTATCTCACACTCTTCCTTCATCAACAAAGCATCAGTTCATCTCCCTCGTTACTTGACATGGCAACCATGCTCAAATCTCTCAGCTTCTTTGTCATTCTTTTGATTGTGAACTCCCTTTTCTTCATGGAGACAACTGAAGCCCGTCCCTTCAACACCATGAAGTCAAGAAACTCTGCTGCTAGCAGAGCTATTGAGAGTTTCTTTGATGGTCTATCACTTGGAGAAATCAAGCAGTCAGGCCCAACTCCTGGCGTAGGAAATGGATTTACCAACAGTAAAACACTTGGAGGAATTAAGGACGGCCCTAGTCCTTGCTGTGGAAACAAGTATACCACCGGCAGTCATCATTGACTCGTGTTCTGGCACCACAAATGTTGAAGTCATTCTTCTGTTACTTAATGATATATGTTCATTTTTCATTACAGATTATTTATTTTTTTCATCATGCAATACAATTATTATAAAATTAGAGTTAGTAAAATGTCAAATCAATTAATAATGTTGAGAATTTATACAGTACTTTTTTTAATATATAATTCCTATTTGTTGGTTTCCGATTCAATTCAGACAATTTTTTGGCTTTTGTTTCTCCATTTTTTTTTTCTTTTTTTCTTTTTTGAACGATGGTGTCCCCAATTTAGATTTGTTGATTATGCAATACAGTGCACTTTACTTTTTGTGATAATTTTACTGACTTTGGATGAATTGAAAGCTTAGTTATTAAACCTGGTTTCATCTTTGAGGATAATTCAAAAAAATTAAGGTTCAGAATTTAATTTAATTTAGGTTTTAAATTGAATTAAAAAAATATTGATTTCACTAATTGACTCAGTCATGTTTTTTGTAATTTAATATCTCGGTGAAACATTGTCCAAATATAATCGTGTTAATTTCAATAATTAACAAAAACAAAAAAAAAAACACTGTTTTTACTAAAAAAACAGATCCTAGTTGATCCGGTAACTCACAAGTTGAACAACAATCCAATACTTCATGTCTTTTTCCAAAGTTGATAATTATGATGATATCCTGTCGATCATTCATAAAATTATAGCTCCATCGATAAAATCTACTTGGTTAACAATATGAGCTTTTGTGTCATCGGAGATATCATAGGTTTGGTTTTCGATCTCAGAGGCCCCATATTCGGTTACAGGATGAACCGACCAATCATTTGGATATGCCGAAGATGGACGCCTTGGCTGATGCGCTGGATGAATTCACTGGAGCTGTACTTGTCTGTCATGAATCTAGGTTGATCTCACGTGTCTGTTGTGATGAAGAAGAGTGAAATTTTGGTGGTGGAAGATGGAACTCTAGCTGTTTTTCCTGTAACATTTGAGGAGCACAAAGAGGAGCTTCAAAGCGACATTAAGGCTGAGGTTGTACCTATGAAACTTCTTGTTCTGTCGCTAAACTATAGTTTCTTGCTGGGTTATGTACATCGGAAAGTGTTGTCTGGTTCTAACATAGTAGCAATAGAAAACCATAATATTTTATCTAATTATAAATTTAAAATTTTTTAGGTGATTCTGTAAACCTAGTTCTACAAGAGATTTGGCTTGCTATAACTAGCCAAATCTCAAAAGACTCTCAAATTGTACTTTGAAGATGTTGTTTGAGTCAATTTTGTTATTTTTTCTTGATTTTTCTCCAGCGCTCATCAGACTTTAGTTCAGAAAAAAAATTACGACTTAAAGTTCTGCTGTGATAACCCTATTTCAGCCATTACTCTGTCTTTCTATCCTTGCTACTATCGTTTTTGTGCTTTCGCATGCATCAATTATATTATCATAAACTGTCCTGATTATCTGAATGACAAGAACTTCTTTATCTTCATGCATGATTATTAGGGTTGCATGGAATATACTAGGAACCTTGGTCTCCAACCTTTCAGCTTGCTAAAGGAAAGATCATCCTTGATGTTGGCAGTGCAGTTCCTACTCAACTGTTCTGTAGAATATTAGAATCTCAGCATGGCCAGGCAGGCAGGTGAGTTGATCAGTTACTAACTGCAGAACAAAGTAGAATGTAATTAAATCAACCTCACCATCTCTGTTGATTTTGATCTATGATATTAGAAATTAGAAATAAGCCTTACACTGCATTTTATATAGCACACTACTGCTCATAATGGTTTGCATGATAGCTACCTCCTCCACACTACTCTGATCAGGAAGTTTGGGCACCAACCAGATCTTCAATTCTCTAAACCCTATGCAACAAGAAGTTTTTGAGCCATTACGATGTCAAATAGGCAAAGTACATTAGTACTTGGCTATGGAGATGCCGAACATCTTTGTGCTGCTGTTTGTTTATTCTTTTACTTAGTTTCTATACTGTATGTATGTGTGTGTGTGTGTATATATATATATGACAGAATTCATGCAAAGCAACATTCGTATGACATTTATATATACTTTCATCCCTTGAATAGAGAGTCCATCCAGGTTTACCTTATTGATTGTGTACTCTGTCATTGAAAATACTTTATAGTTGTGGTGATTTTTTCCCTGAATTTCCATGTGTTTATGTTGAAACTTTGATGTTTCCATTACATTCCTCTGGCTGTCCTACTCCATTACAGGAATTGCTGCTCCTGATTGTATAATCAGCTTATCGTCTCCAACATTTGGCCTCTTGGGAGCTGCTGTGCTATTTTTAAGGTAGCTTTTCTTAACAGAAACTAATTGGACTTTCTTTCTTAGAGGAGAATGACATAAATGTTGTCCTTCCATATGGTCTGATACGCAGCACACCATTTCCACATTTATGTTCTTGACAATGATACTTCGATACGTATGGACCAGAATTCTGAAACTGGCCTAGTCCTGATAAGACGCATTCTTTTTTCCATGCTGCACGATCAACTATGTCCAGATTGAAATTGATGTGCCCTGCAGTGGTGAAATCTTGATCAATTACATTAGTCATCAATCTGTCTAGCCAAATGCATGTTTTAAGACACTAGCATCTGATCATATGCATCTACCTTCTCAAATTCAGTGAACATAACTGGAAATTCTTGACGTATCGACTTCCTTCTTGTGCGATATTACCATGGATCAAAATGTAATCAACTCAATTCTACAGACTCTACAAGTCATCTGTTAGAAGGGTGTTTTAAAAAAAGGCCTCATTTTAGGTATTCCCATGTTGTTAATCATATTTGGTCCCCACACAAAAAAAATTATCGGAAGAAAAGCAAAAAAATATATATCAATGAGAAAAGCACATAAGGTGCCTAGAAAATAGCCAAAGATTGGTTGAAAAAGTTCAAAATATAAAGATTGAAATTTGACAATATATTTTTGACTGATGAACGCTTTATTGATAAAGAAAATTCAATTTGAGAAAAAAAGTCCAAAATCAGATGTTTAAGGACTCGATTAGATTTTGTTGAAAGATTAATTGAGTTTATGAAGGGTTTGATTGCAAGAAAAATTAATTTTTAAGTCAATTTATGCTTTAATTGGAAGAAATTAAAGTTTTGGGGTCGAATTATAATTTTTAAGAGTTAATTTGATCAAATCATGGGTTTAATTACATAAATATTGAAGTTTGATGAGCAATTAGGAACTGGATCGAAGAAATCCAAAACCAAGGACTAAACTGAAAGAGGGACATAAATATAGGGGCTGAAAATGACCGAATCAGGGGCCAAATTGAAGAAATTTAAAGTTTATTGATCAATTGAGGGTCAAAATGCACAAATTCAAAACCAACGACCAAAATGAAAAAGGCAGTCAAATTTCAGGGTTGGCATTTAGATTTGGCAGGGATGAAATTGAATTGATTCTTAAAATCAAAATCTCAATTGAGAACTTGATTGAATAAATAAAAAATTAAGAACTAATTTGGAAATAGACACATTTGAATTTTGGTGCCCTTTTCTTTTAAATGAAACGACATGTTTTATACAAAACAACGTCATTTCATTCACTGTTCATTAAAAAAGAGAGATCAAAACGGTGTCATTTTGACAGCACTGTACATCGTCTTTTCCCCTGGATGCACTGCAGACAGGGGAAGAAGGTTTTTTTTTTCTCCTTACAATGTCTCCCCCCCCTATATTTGCCCAAAAAACACCGACACAACCCATACCCATGACCTACCACCAAACAAAAAAAAACAGAGAGGACAAGCTCTGCGGGCGGCTACCTAGTGGTTGCCCAGCCACCCTACCCATTCAGCGCGATTTGATAGGGGTAGGGTGGCTCTATCCCCCTTTTCCCCTTATAAATACTCCCTTAACAGGAGGTGAGAGGGGAGGAGGTGACGAAAGAGTGACAAAGAACAGAGCAAAATGAGCAAAATCAGGGAAAAAAAAAGGAAAAAGAAGAGAAGAAACATAAAAGAAAGAAGAGAAAAAAAAGAAAGACAAACGCCTCGACCCCTCACCATCTTTTTTCCCTCCACCAGCTACATTGCAGCACTTGTGAGCCACCATTATTCTGCATCATCGCCACCACAGCGTTGTAGGACTGTGAGC
Source organism: Populus deltoides (assembly GCA_015852605.2). Lineage (NCBI taxonomy): Eukaryota > Viridiplantae > Streptophyta > Magnoliopsida > Malpighiales > Salicaceae > Populus > Populus deltoides. Next base: position 15,593,285 of record CM027585.2, read on the forward strand.
CACAATCAACGTCAGCAACCATGTTTAAATGCCACCGTTAGGTTAGCTTTCCCCTCTTCCTCCTTCTCCTCTTCTTCTTTTATCTGCTTCCTATCTCTATTGTTCTGCTAGTGATCAATGAAATTAATTATAATTCACTCTCCATTGTTTTTGAACCGAACCAATGCCGACCCGAACCAAAATGGTTAGGCCGGGTCTGGCCCAGTTTTCCCTTAGGCTGACATCGGCCCAACCCCTATTTTGGGCTGATCTCGACCCAATCGGGCAGAATCTCAACCAAACCAGGGTGGGCTCAGCCCACATAACTAGGCCAGGCCCATCCCTATTTGTTATATTATATATTTATAATAATGTATAATATTTTATTATATATTAAATAAAAAAAATCAAAATCCTTTCAAAAAAACTTTTTTGATTTTCTTGCGGATTTTTGTACTTTTTTTAGTTAATTTTGGTTATATTTTTATACTATAAAGATACAAATCCAGTTTTCTTTAAAATATTGTAAAAATGTGTAAAAAAACAAAAAAAAAAGTTTTATTTTCATGCATATATCCATATCTCTCAAAAATAAAAATAAATTCATATATATATATATATATATATATATATATATATATATATATATATATATATCGTATTTTCATACAAAATAAAATTCAAAAATATGTATTAGTATGCATTTTAAGCTTTAATAACTAGTTTATTAAAGTCATGAGAACTAGGCCCATATTTCTAAAATACCAAAAAAAGTATTTTTTTTCTTTTATTATCTGGAATTACAAACTTATATGTAAGATGTATTCTTGATATTAAATAAAAGGGAGTTCTTTTTTTATTTGACATTAAAATGGTTAGGTTTTTACCTAATAAGATAAGGATCTCCTTAATGAGAAGGACTTTTCTTAAATCTTAGACAGGCTAACAATTAGAAAACATGACAATACCTTAATTTATATCAGACAATTAAATAATACAGCTTACCTCAGGTAAGGCATGTTAGGAATGTTAATACATTTTCTTTACACAACTAATCCTCGTGTTAAATCTTTAAAGTTAATTAAGGTTTCTAGTGATCAAAATATTAAATGACGACTCTCATTTTTTTTTTTATTAATAAAAATCAAGAATTTCTTGTGTTGTCTTACATATGCCATTTGAATATTCTAGAAGGACGCTCATCGCGTCTTAGTGTGAATTACAAAATTTTAAAGATATTATTGTGAAATAGCCACCTCAAAACCAGAACTACACATTCTAGTTCTCTCTTTCACAAAGTATAGATTTTTCACTGACTACTCGTAGTGGTCCTTGACCCCCCATTTCCCTATGAAGAGCCTCAAACCACTGGTGTGTGCCCAAATCACACGGTGCCTGTTCAGGCAGTGTAGTATAGCTAAAATATCCCAAGTCAATATGTAGTGGGTACTTACTCTTGATAATTGCTGGCATGACACGGAAAGATTGCGAGAAAGACATGTGGTGCTGAACACTCATGCTTGCCATGGCTGAGATCCAAGTACAATATATGTCCATTGACAAAACAGAAGACAGCAAGTATGGCATATCGTCAAAGGCAACTTTTGTTTTAATAACTATTTGGAATATTTGGTATTGTGGTGGAGGGTGATTTTTAAAAGTGTTTTTTATTTAAAAATATATTAAAATAAAAATTTTTAGATTTTTGTTTAAATTGTCAAAATCAAATAAAAATACATTAAAAAATAATCAATTTAATATTTTTTTCAAAACAAATATATTTTTAAAAAGTATCTAAAAACAAAATTACCACATTATCGAAATGGACCGAATTCAGGAAAGAATCAGAGATTTTTTTTATGGGTTGCTTAGAGCAGAATTAAGAGTGTGAAATAGAATATAATCAATTGATTATAGATCGATTTAGAAGACATTAATAGCATCTTTTTTAAGCCTCACTCAGTCTTAATTCAATGATCATTTGATTGATTAACAAATTACTTCCCGCGTGAATTCATTAGTAAAAGGTGAAATTTTCCTCCTTTCTATACAATTTGTTTTAGAAATAATTAAAAAAATAATCAATATTAGAAGAATCACCGATCCTAAATGAATAATTGGGGATGATAGTTTTTGATGGACAAACTAGAATAATTGTTGTAAGATCCAGCACAACCTTGTTGAAATATTGTGATGACTTTCCACTGTATGATAGCTAAATCCTCCAGCTAAGTAAGAAGAAATCCATATGATGACAATTTTGAGTTACAAAATTAGACCAACATTGTTACTTTTTAGACAGTAATTAAACAAGAACTCGAGTATCAGCACATGTACATACAGGAAGATTACAGGATTATATATCAAGACATTGACTTTTCATGGTTTCTTGGATGACCTTCGATCAACAAGACAAAAGTATTATCATTAGAAAATTGATGACCACCAGATTCACTTGCATGAATCTGCGATAACATTAGAAAATCTTGCTGGCTAGTTGTTGTGTGGAGTCTATTTTGATTTCTTTTCGCAAATCATGGTGGGGTATTGCTCTATTGTTAGGTTCTTGCCTTCCAAAGTCTCTTTGAGGGACCATAAGAAGAACAAGGACAAGATACATTTACTATTTTAGTATGGTTGGATATTGTAAATCTTGATATGTGACATTAATTTGTATTGGGATCCAGTTGGAAAAAATAATAAAGAAAAAGGAACATATGGATTAAATAGAGAAAATCCATTCGTTGGTGCTGTTTCCCTCCCTCCCTCTCCACCTTCCCCTCTCTCTTTTAACACAGTGATTTATATTAATTAGCTTATTTTAAACTTAATCAACTTTTACTAGCAAATATAGCTTAATGAAGTAAGATTCAACTTTCTATTTATTATAATTCTTCAATTATAATTATAAATTCTGATCTCTAATGAATCTCTCGATAGAATTTGATTCGAACCCAGAAGTAGTTATGGTAATCTGTAAAAAAAAAAAAAAAGAACGAATGGATCTAAACTTGATTAAAGCACTTAGAGTTAAAGACAATAATTTTCTGTCTTATTCTTTGTACTCGTAAATTCACTGTATTTTGATTTCTTCTCAAAAAAGGGGAAAAAAAAAACCCACCTCTGACTTTCACGCACTATCAAAGCAATTTTGATCCACAACATGCGGGAAAATGCATAGCTAGTGATATATTTTTGCCTCCTCATACAAATGAATTTTTGCCCACATTTGTCTTTTACCTTTTCTAACTCCTATAAGCCTATAAGCAGTATTTTCATTCTTCAAACTGGAAATCTATCCTTTCCATTACCATGGGCTAAATTGGTCTGCCAAGATTTAGTAAACTTGTACCTCTCTTTTACATCAAGATCAACCAACATTCCCAAATTCAAGCTTCGGAGCCAGGAACTTGGTGGCGGAAAATCGATGCATGGCATGGTATTTAAAAATTATTAATCCATATACATGCAAATTACATAGATGTGTGCAAATTTGCAATCCAAGTAGAGAGCAGTAGATCAGGCAATCGGGAATTTTTAAGCTCTCCTCAACCAACTGCATTATATGACATGAAATATAATTCACTTCAAGGTGGATGTCAGTCACATAGGTTGGATCATAATTTCCTAATTGGACTTAATTCAATGGGGCACTAAAATACCATCACCAGTCATTGTCAATAATTTCCTAATTTGTTTTTGGCTTATATGTTTTTTCTGTAAATCTATCGGTAAATTTATTAATGACAGACTTATTGACAAATAAAAAATTATAAACAGGTATTTTTTCAACGGATATTTTCCGTTCATAATCCTGTCAGTAAAATAATCATAAAGAAACTATTAGTGTAAATACCAACAAAAATTTCCGTCAGTAAAAACTGTTAAATGTTGTCATGACAGGGGCACTAAAATACCATCACTAATCAGTGTCAGTAGTTGTCAATAGTTGTGGTGAAGGAGAAGTTCATTTAGATGAAATGCTGATTGAATTTATATGGTTTTGGATGATTAAAGAATATATAATGATAGCAAAAAACGACTTAGATCAAAATGATAAAAGAATAGTCCGTGAGAAGGTGGTGCAACAGTTAAAAGATAGGCTTGCAAGTTGCCTTTCTTTGATATATACCCAGTAGTCTCTTGCCATGGTGATAGTAAAGAATTCCCCAATCTCCCATCTTTGTGGGCCATTAGCCATGTGTTTGGCCTTTGTTTCAAGCGTCGAGATTGTTAAATTAACTTAGAAGTAAAACCCAACCTAGAAGTCTGAATTCCAGAATTCAAGACTGGCTCATGTCCTGCGTTGGGAAAAGACCTTCAAAAGAATTTTTTATATATAAAAAAAATTAAAATGATCAATAGGATTTAGACTGTAAAGCTGAATTTATTTATTTTTTAATTGAACCAGTGCGGCTGCTAAGGTGGTCAAGTTTTAGATTAACCCATAAGGCCGGTCTAGTTTTTGTAACAATAATAATTAATCTGGGTTTATCATGCTTTGAATATAAAGGATAGTTCTATTATACTTAGATGAGACTGATCCCATCCCAATTGGAAACCCATGACTCAATCGTCTAACAATTAAGTTAATACAAAGGATTCGTTAGATTCAATCAAAATCAGCTAAACCTGATAAAACTCGAAAAAGTTTCAAGGACCCTTCATTTTTTAAATTATAATATTATTGAAGTTGTGACTTGATTGAATCAATGACATGATAATCAAGTAACTTGATTGATTTTGCATTATTGCCCTCCTCAATAAATAAATAAATAAATAAATAAACCCTATCTCACTAATAATGAAGTAAAATAAATATAGCCCTAAAACAAAACAAAATAAAATGTTAAATATCTTAATTACAAATAACCAATCTCGACTCGATTGGAATTGAAGTTTGATTGTGAGTCCAAGCTCAGCTTCGAATTTCATGCAGTGTGGGGGACAGTGGTGGGGTATGTATATCCTCAACTACTACATCATTTTATCTAGTGGCTTGAAAAAAAATTACTATATGTGTATATATTCTTTATCACGCGGGTCCTCTATGTGAGTCTCTGTGCGCACAGCTGCATTGCAAATATGCATATATACAAAGAGATTGAAAACGACATGATATTTCTGAGGTTGTGAAGCTCAAATTAAAATGTACTGAAGAAAGCAATTGCCTGAATATAATCCGTGACATTTCATCATAGCTCGGTACTTTGGCTCCTCTCAAAATAATCATCTGCAAAGATGCATGGGAGACGATCGACTCCTTGTATCAAGGATTTGTTAGATGCCGACGACTGCAATATTGGTGTAGTTCTCTTGGTTAGCCAGTTTTTCTGTTTCTTTTCCGACCTAAAGGGAGAAAAAAAAGAGCATTATCCTAAGGGGAGCCTAGCTAGGGCTAGGAGGCGCACATGAAAAAAAAATATAAAGATTAAAAAGATTGAGTAAAACGCCAAAACAATTACATAATTAATGGGGAGAACGTACTCTAATATTTTGTAGAATTATGCGAATGAAGACACGTTTGCTGTTGGGAAATTCTAAAGCAAGAAAAGCATATATACCAAACCAGTGGTTTTCATTATTTAATTGTGTTAATTTGTAAGCTTGTGGCTGCCGACACCATTGGATTTCATTAGGCAAACATAGACTCCCAACTCTATCGTAGAGTAAAAAAAAAAAATTATATCATTGTTAATTCGACAGAGAGAGAACTTAATTCTGTATACGAAAAATAGAACGTCGATGCATCTCATCCAGAAAAATAAATAAAGAAATAAAAAGGGGTCTTTTTTCACGTGGTTTCTAGGAGGCTTGGGCAATCACGGGCTCAACAGGCACTACAAGTTAAAATATCCTCTATCGTAAAACAGTGCTGCTTGATTCCCTCTGCATTGAAAGCTGAGATGGAGATGGAGATGGAGATGGAGATGGACGTAATAATTGTCCCCGTCTCCAAGCAGATAATAATTGGTGAAACTAATTGAGCGAGGCTTTTCTAAATGAAGGTGAAAACTGCGTTTCATTTTATTTTTTATATTAAATTCTGTTTTTTAGGATGTTATTTTTTATATTGAATATAATTTTTAAAATGTTGTTTTTATATTTCTTTGTTTTAAATACAATTTGTATTGTAGGTGCACCGCGTGGCTAGCTAAATGAAGTGGTATTATTAGTTCTGTCAAGTCAATCCATGATGATAAAGTTGCAATAAAATATTGGACTGGAAATATGAGCATACTGTCGATTGAAGAAAGAATTATTCAGACCACTCAAGTCTATAAGAAGGCTGGCATGCATGGCTTGAGCTACAGACTCACTGAGAAACTCAGTGAGGGAAGTGCCAAGTAGCCACAATGGCCAAGTTTGCTCTGGCTAACCTCTTGATCCTCCTTGTGAACTTGGGCACTTTGCTCACGTCACTTGCTTGTCCCTATTGCCCTTACCCAGCTCCGCCATCTAAACCACCACAGTATCCTCCAAAGATACCACCAGTGCATCCTCCTCCCAAAGTAAAGCCACCACCAAAGTATCCTCCTAAGATACCACCGGTGCATCCTCCTCCCAAAGTAAAGCCACCACCAAAGTATCCTCCTAAGATATCACCGGTGCATCCTCCTCCCAAAGTAAAGCCACCACCAAAGTATCCTCCTAAGATACCACCGGTTCACCCTCCTCCCAAAGTAAAGCCACCACCAAAGTGTCCTCCTAAGATACCACCGGTGCATCCTCCTCCCACAGTAAAGCCACCCCATCACCCTAAACCCCCCATACCCCACCCACCTAAACCGCCTGTTGTTCCCAAACCTCCCATTGTACATCCCCCGTTTAAACCGAAACCGCCCATTGTGCATCCGCCCTATACACCGAAACCACCCATTGTGCATCCGCCCTTCATACCGAAACCACCATATGTTCCCAAACCACCAATTGTGCATCCCCCCTTCATACCAAAACCACCATATGTGCCCAAACCACCTGTTCTGCCACCAACACCACCAGCTCTTCCACCACCAAAGCCTCCAGTGACTCCTCCAATAAAGCCACCAACACCACCAACTCTTCCACCACCAAAGCCTCCAGTGACTCCTCCAATAAAGCCACCAACACCACCAACTCTTCCACCACCAAAGCCTCCAGTGATCACTCCTCCAATAATGCCACCAACACCACCAACTCTTCCACCACCAAAGCCTCCAGTGACTCCTCCAATAAAGCCACCAACACCACCAACTCTTCCACCACCAAAGCCTCCAGTGATCACTCCTCCAATAATGCCACCAACACCACCAACTCTTCCACCACCAAAGCCTCCAGTGACTCCTCCAATAAAGCCACCAACACCACCTATTGTGAACCCTCCACCACCCGAAACACCATGTCCTCCACCTCCACCTCCACCACCAAAACAAGAGACTTGCTCCATTGACACTCTCAAGCTAGGTGCATGTGTGGATGTGTTAGGTGGACTGGTCCACATTGGTATTGGCAGTAGTGCCAAGGATGCATGCTGTCCAGTGCTTCAAGGTCTTCTTGACTTGGATGCTGCCATATGTCTTTGCACCACCATTAAGGCTAAGCTTCTCAACATCAGTATCCTTATACCCATTGCTCTTGAGGTCCTTGTTGACTGTGGCAAGACCCCACCTGAAGGGTTCAAGTGTCCTGCTTAATTAATCAGGTACTAGCTGGCTTCCATTTTCAGAATTTCGCTATATATATGTAGTCTTGACAAGATATTCCATTTATCAGGAAAATTCCATGAAACTAACTAAATCATATTTTGGCGTTCTTGATGGTCGCAGGTTGTGTTGAAACATGCAGAGGGTAACATGTGTGAGCTTGAAAGTGTAAAGAATAACTGCATGTAGGATCATGAAGTGGCTGGAATGAAGCCTCTAATTCAAGAGGATATCTTGTGTTTTGTTATAGTTCTAGAGAATTTTCTTATGATCCTTTCCTTCCCTTTTCAGAGAATATCTTATGTTAATTTCTTCAACTTGTTGCCTATCAAATGTGGGCATACTTTCTTGATTGCTTGATGTTTAATTAATTCCATCAAAATGTGATGATCTCCATCACTTGTGACGCGCGCCATCCAATTATCCCTCTCTCTAATGCATGTCTTTATTGAAGTGTTTGAAATTAAAAATATATCCAAATAATTAATATATTTTTTATTTTTAATACTTTTACATTAAAATTATTAAAAAACATTTGAAAAACGACATGACTGTAAAAACAAAGATTCGTTGTCCCCTTGTAAACTCTTTTTAAAAAACATGTTTGATTTCTCTTAAATCTTTTTTTTCCTGGTACAGGTTTCTCGATCCATACTTGATTTGAAATGTTTATTCCATTGTGGACCAAGACCATAATATTTTAGTATGATGTGAAGTAAAGTCAAATATATACTATAAACGGGTAGTGCTTGGTTCACGGGAAAAGATAGAAAGGAAAAGGCTAGAAAAGAGCCTAGCTGCAAGATTACAAGATCCCGAATATATTTATTTTATATTTCTAGAAACACTATATGATAAAGATAAGCTTAAATTATTATATTTTAATAAGGATTCTAAGTTCTAAGCCTAACCAAGGTGTTGGGGACATGCGAGAAGGAATGGAGAAGAGTTGGTTTGAAGACCTCGCCTCTTAATCAAGGGAAAAAAAATAAAAATAATAATAAAATAATAATGTTATTAGATAAGAAACATGGTTTGCTAGAAGTCAGAGTACTCCTGACCTCGTTTTTATTTGTCCGAATAAAAGGGGTAATAATTTAGGAAATTGAAAAAAATCATTTGATAGAATAGTTGTTAAATCAATAATTCAAAGCCTAATTTAAATTAGAATTTAAATATAAATAAAAAAAATATTGATTTAATGAACTTTAATTGACATAATCAGATAACTTGGTTAGCTCGAACAAAATTAAATGAGTTTCTATAAGATTATTTTTTCATAGCAATCCTCATGCTGGGTTTACTTTATGGAAATAATGTTAAATCTATGATTTTTATTTTTTTATACTTGAGAAAAGTAGCAATCCACAATATAAATTACAATCTAGATTTTAAAAATTCCCTCAAGATAACGAACGGACACGTTGTTGGTAGCACCTTTGCAAAATTAACCGAAAGTGATGAGGTCCAAGTAAGGGTTTTGGACGAACCTCAATAATTGTAAACACTTTTTTTTTTTTTAGATTCAAGAAAACCTTACTTTTCTGGAAAGCGTATTTTGTGGGCTCAGGTGAGGGAGTAAAATCTCGGCTGTCTCAGACTCTTATAAAAATTGCACGCTCTGACTCGAACTCAAAACTTGCTATGCAGATATCAAACTCTTTATCATCACGCTACGTCCCTTTGGAACAATAATTATAAACACATTCCTTCGTAAATTACCTATTTTGTGTGGATGTTACTAAGTTGTTTGGCATAAGTTTCTAGCATGGGAAACAATAAGTTGAAGCTGATAGAAAAATATAGTCAATTCTAAATGACTAGTAACTAAAATAAATGTTATAAAATCATCAATTAAACATCCAATTTAATAGAGTAATTGTTTTTGTGGTGTAAGATGTGATTTTAAAAGTAATTTTTACTTTAAAATATATTAAAATAATTTTTTTTATTTTTGATATTAATATATTAAAATTATCAAAATATACTAAAAAATATTAATTTGATGTTTTTTCAAGTGAAATATATTTTTAAAACGTATCCATAAACAAAATTTACAAAACTTCTAAACACTCCTTTGCATGATTGAATATGTAAAATATTATGTAAACCAATCAAATCCAATAAATAACCCAATTCTTAAAAAAAATATTTATTTTATTTTATTTTTTATATTAAGTAAAATATTTATTTTGTAATATAATAAATCTAACGATTCAATCAATGATTCACTAGTTTTAGACTGTGTTTGTTTTCCGGAAAGTGATTTTCCAGAAACTACTTTTCAAATTTTTCTTTGTTTGTTTATCATTAGAAAAGTTGGTCAACAGAAAACACTTTTCAGTCAAAGAAAAATTTGGCTTGGTTTTCAAAAAAGTATTTTCCTTTTATTTTGGGCGAAAAACACTTTCCAGAAGTTGTGAAAAATTTATAAATGTTATATTATTTGTTGATTTATTAAATTCAGTCCTCAAATTTTTGATTGTTATATATATTTTGTTTTAAATATTTGTTTTTCAATTTCATCTCTTAGAATTTAATTTTTATAATTGTTATTTGCTTTTCCCTTATCATTTTTTAATTAAAATTTTTTATCTATCAAATTTGATCCTCATTCTTTTGATTGTTATTTATTTTATTTGAAATAATTTATAAAATATTAATTATTATTATTTTAATTTCTTCATCTTTTAATTTTTTTATTTTTTAGATTTGATCTCTATTATTTTGATTATTATTTATTTTATTTGAGATAATTTATGAAATTATATTTTTTTTCAATTTCATTCTCATTCAACTTTTTAATTTGTAAGATTTGTTTCTCATTATTTTAATAAACTTGAAAAAAATAAATCATTAATTAGTTATTTTCCAACTCATTTTTCATGACATAACCAAAAAATGTAAATTGTTGTCCAACTTATTTTTCATTATACTACCAAACATCGGAAAATAATTCACTTTTTTGAAATTTACTTTTAAAAAAAACTACTTTCCAACAAATAAACATGGTTTAAGAAACTCAAATAAAGAATTGATTCTAATCCGGCCATGTTAACGAGCTAATTTTTCTTTCATAGATTTGTTTTAAAAAAAAACTAAAAATGAATAAATAGGAAAAAAAACTCTAATAGGCTTAATATCTTAAGCCCACAAATTAAGCCCAACCCACCCTGTATCAGCTGTTTTCACTCTTCTTGAGCAAGAAGGTAGAGCAAAGTAAGAAACCCATAAAGATCACCAAGGAATCCATAGCTTTCATCAGCCCTTCAGAATCTCCCGCTCACACTACACAGCAAATTCCTTCTGATCACTTGCATTTTACAGGTAATTAGCACTCCCTCTTGATTTTCATACCAAATGTCTCTTCTTTCGTTGGTTTCTAGAACTAAGTCTTCAAGATTTGGACTTTTTGTATTAGTTTTTGTTGTTGCTTCTTTTTTGTGTGCGATTATGGTTTTTGATTGAAATTTGAAAATGAGTTTTAGTTTTCAAGTGTTGAGTTAGTTTTCTAGGTGTTTACGGAGATCTGTTTTTGTTTTTGGATTGTTATGGTGGTAAAGCAGTAAAGGTGCTGCTTTTTTTCTCATTTTGTTCTTGCTTGAGGGGTTTTAGTTGGTAATGCTGATTTCTTAGGTGATTTTTAGAAGTTGGACTTTGAATTGGACTCTGGGATAGTTTTTTTTTTGGTGTTAATTGTAGTTTGTAGGGTTTTCAGGGATCAATTTGTTTTGTTATGGGAGACCGAAAGAGAGAGAATTGTTGATGGTGTGCTCACTGGAAGGACAGAGAATGGGATGATGGGGTGTTTCCTAGAAACAGATTGTAATATAGTTTGGCAAATTAACTATACAATGTGCATTGAATTTCGGAGTGGAAATGGACCTAGTTGGGTTTGATGTGTTTTTTAGAAGCTGAACTCTGGAATTGGAACCTAGGTTAGTGTTGTTTTGGGTGTGTCCATAGTAGTTTGTAGAGTTTTAAGGGATCAAATTGTTTTGTTGGAAGCGCGAAAGATAAAACAATATTGTTGATTGTGTACTAAAAAGACATAGAATGGGTTGTGTTTGGCGAAACAGATTTTGATTTTAGTTTGGCAACTTTGTTAGTGATCCTTGATTGAACTGCTAGATGAAATAGAGCAACTATGGAACTATGTAGTTGTATATTTGCTGGAAATGACTGATTTTTGATTGTTTTTGTAATATGATTCGCTATATGTCCTTTGTGATATTCTTGACAGGTATAATGAATTAAAGGATGGTAAACAAGGAAAACCTAGTTTGATATATGGGTTATTGTTACAGAACTGTGCTTAAGTAACTATTTAGTAAAGCGAACTAATTTCCTAGTTAGAGTTTTCATTGTCTTTCTTAGGTTTTTTTGAATGGTCAAGGTTAGACTTAATCAGAGGGATGGCATTACTTAAATTACAGTTGCAAGATTTTATTTTCTTATATTCAGTCCTTGTGTGTTTCTAATTTAAACAACTTTCAGTTGCCTGCCTTTGCAACTTCTATTGTGAGCTCTAGGGTTTGCAAATGTAGTTTCCTAATGGCCTCTTCTTTAAGAAACTTAAGTGTATGCACCTCCTTTACAAACTCCATGCATGTGTTTTCTTGCATATGTATGTGATACATGTTCTCCTATGTTTGCATTTGGCTCTGTGGAACAGAAAATATGTATGCTGTTTCCACGAGGCATGCTTTATTTGAAAATGTGAGCATGAAATGGGGCTGAATTGGGAAAATGGCACAATGATTGCATCTCCTAAATTTTTTGGTTAATCAATCAAAAGAATTGAAGAATTTAAAATATTGTCAATTTACAGCATGCAAAGCCTATATTCTACCTTTTCAGTTTATGGAAATTTCCACACTGTTTGACTTGTTCGTGGTTCTGGAAGCTCTAGTTGTTTCTGAGATGTTTTCTAATCGTGTCAAGTTCTCACTTCCAAGCTGATTATAATGGCTATGCTGTTCTCTAAGAGTTGCTCTAATTTATTTATTTTTCAACACATGCTCAATTTCTGCTTTCTCTAATGTGTTGCATGCTTTCATTTATTTGCAATTGAATGATCTTCATGTGAGTCTTTCACTCGTTTACCGTGGACTCCCCAACCCTGCTTTCTGGCCTTTCCTATATAGTTAATCGAGTGAAAGGTTAAGAACTTATTTTTGTTCTTTTTGTTGCTTTTGCTTATTATCTTCTTTCAGTATAAATAAAAATGTCTCGAAGATATGATAGCCGCACAACAATCTTCTCCCCTGAAGGACGTCTGTACCAAGTTGAGTATGCTATGGAAGCCATTGGAAATGCTGGGTCTGCGATAGGAATATTATCCAAAGATGGGGTTGTCTTGGTTGGTGAAAAGAAGGTTACATCCAAGCTATTGCAAACGTCAACTTCCACTGAGAAGATGTACAAGATTGATGATCATGTGGCTGTTGCAGTGGCTGGAATTATGTCTGATGCCAACATCCTAATCAACACTGCAAGAATCCAAGCACAACGCTACACCTTTGCATACCAAGAGCCAATGCCTGTAGAGCAGTTAGTTCAATCCCTTTGTGACACCAAGCAAGGGTACACACAGTTTGGTGGTCTTCGGCCCTTTGGTGTCTCGTTTCTGTTTGCAGGATGGGACAAAAATTATGGTTTCCAACTTTACATGAGCGATCCTAGTGGAAATTATGCTGGCTGGAAAGCTGCAGCAATTGGTGCAAACAACCAGGCTGCACAATCCATGTTAAAGCAGGATTACAGGGATGAAATCACAAGGGAAGAAGCTGTCCAGCTTGCTTTGAAGGTGCTCAGCAAAACTATGGATAGTACAAGTCTTACTTCAGAGAAGCTTGAACTGGCTGAGGTCTTCCTTTCTCCTTCTGGGAATGTCAAATACCAAATTTGCCCACCCAATGCTCTAAGCAAGCTGTTGGTGAAGTTTGGAGTTACCCAACCAGCTGCTGAGACTTCCTGATTCGACCTCTTTTGTATCTCCTTCAAGTACATTACTGCTCTAGATAAATTTCATGCTTGGAGTATCTTTCTATTCTCAGAATGCTTCATGCAAATGAGACTTCCAAAATCATGTGCTTGATTAGAATTACAGTACTATGAGATATTTATGATGGTTGATCTGAATTTACCCTTAGACGCCATCATGTCTTGTTTTGAAATTATTACATAATCAATACTGTTTTGTGATTTTAGGGCAAAAATATACACTTCCAACTAAATTTTAGACTCTCGTGAAGTCTAGATGGGCCTTTGTACATGACGCAAATCTATGTCTAAGCAGTTTTGCGGAGTGCTGTAGGAAATGTCTCTCCTTTTAGGTTTCGGCACATTCGAAAATTCGAGCAAAATGGGAAGAGTCCTCTGCTGTCAGCAGTGTTATAAAACGTAGTTCGGTCTAGACTTTGAACGGGGCTTTTTCATTAAAATGATGTTTGAGTTTTTTTTTTTTTTTTTAAATAGAAAACTTGAAACAACTTCGTTTGGGGAGCTCTTTTTTTTTAAAAAAAAAATCATAGCTTGGTTAATAAGCTAACTTGTAGGTAGGTAGGTTAACATCTCTAATCCATAACTTAGCCGGGTTGACTCTCGTATTGGGTATTATAACTAGGGTGGATTCTTTAAAGTGATATTTTCCACAAACTGCTCTTATAATAATCGATTTCTTGTGAATTGTTCTAAATGTATCATCCAGCAATATGATCGGTGAAAGAGCTGCAAGCCCTAAGGTTCAAGCATGCCAGAAAATATATCAATTTCGATTCTGATACACAAATAACAAGTGATGTGCCATGCAATAGAATATGACTGAACTTGAAATCTCATAATAAATCCTTGAGGTATTTTGGCTCAAGTAACAAGGGAATCTGCTCCATGTTTATAATTATAATCTTTGCCTTGAATCTAATAGCAGACTACAAATTAATTTCTTTTTCTAGGGTTTGCCTGCCTAAAACCTGAAGATACAGATTGGTATGTTCAAAGAATAACCATGAGTCCTTGACTGACTGATAGCAACAAGAGATTTACAGTCAAAGCTGACATCCAGTTTCTTACACAACACTTATCAATAGTATCATGTCTTTCTACTACAATTGCGAAACAGAAACTTGTCTTCCCTGGAACTGATAATTTCTGCCATCTTATTGAAGGCTGAGATGTGAACTAAAAGACCATGTTGCTGTGCACTTTGTTTTGCATTCTGCTGCTTCTTGCAGGTTGCCCTGCTTAGTCTGATTTTTCCTCCACATTGGACATATTGCAGCTTCATGTGCACTTTGTTTTGCTTTCTGCTACATCTTGCAGGCTGCCCTGCTTAATCTGATTTTTCCTCCACATTGGACATATTGCAGCCTCATATCCCTCCTGGAACCAGCCTGTCCTAAGAATCTAGCTCCAGCCAATTACAAATGTTGCCGTTAAATTTACTAGATTCTAAGTCAAACATATTTTTGCACAATTTGCTGTTGTCGTAAATGACAATGAATCTAAACCAAGCTCAACAATCAAACAAGAAGTGAAAAGTTATTCCCTCATGCAAAGATAACCAACTTCCTTGATTCCACAAATTGGAAAATGAACTTCACTTAGCTTAATATATTGTTTGTAACGAATTGCTTTGAGTTTATCACCATTGTCTGTCAAACTGATCAATATGAAGATTAAAAGCCAAGAAACTGACATGGACACTGAGATAATGGTAGCTAGCACAAAACAAATAATATGTGAGGATTGCATTGGCCAATCGTCATGACTGATGCGAACTTAACTATATTGAAAGATTGAGTACAAATTAATACTTAACCTAATGGGGTTACTAAGGCAACATAGTTCTTACAAACACCTTTTTCTCAGCCTCTCCGTCGCGGTTTCCCCTATACATTGCTCAGACAATGATTTAAGCCCTTCTCCATCTTATCCATCCACGTTTATGTATTACATTGCTGATTCTTTTGGCAGAATCCAATGGGATGTAAAGTGAGCAAGCTCTCAACTTCCGAGCAGAAGCCAGAAGTAGTCCGCTCCTATGGTCGTGAATCACGCTTTGTTGAATTATTGAAGCCAGAATGCTTGAAAGTGAAGAAGATCCAGAACAAAAGGCATGTGCTCCGAGAAGAGAAGAAGGGTACAACAGTGAGCAAGTTGACTCTACAGGACTGGCTTTTAACCTCTCCTAGCTTGAAGGCAGAACAATTGAGAGGAGGAGAGCTTTGTGTTCTCAAACATGGGTCCTCCAAAAGGGTACACCCATCTATTTCCACTAAGGCAAGAGTGAGTTTTTCCACGGGCAGACTATTGGGGCTTGATCAAGTAGATGATAAAGAACACTATGTCAGTGCCTCTTCAGTAGTGAGTTCAATTAGCAGAACCCAAAGTGGGAAGTCACAGAAGAGAGTGAGCTTTAAACTTCCTGAAGAGGCTGATATTATCATATTTTACTCTCCACAGAACTCATTGGAGAGTGACCAAGATTGCTCTTTGTAATGTATATTTTCAGGTGCTTCTTGTTCTTGATTATCTTGGATATTGTTTGTGATGTTTCTTTCCTGTTTTATCCATGTCATTTAAATAGTGTAAATTGTAATACTGTATTTCCCCTTTAACATTATCTTCGAATGGAAGAAAATGTTACGAGGAGCTCCATAAATCTTTTGAGAAAGAAATGTTTGGAGAAAAAAGATGAAATTCATGTATTGATCCAGTGAATCTAAGTTCAAACCCCTTATCATGAATCTGCCATGGAGATTGGACTACTCCATTAAAATTGACAGTATTTTCTATTGTTTCAACTTCAAACAGAATTCCGCGAGTAGCATTTGATTTGAGCTTGATAAACAAGTTCCATTGTAAGGTTTGGTGCAGGATTGAGGTAGTTTTCATGGTTGCGGTTTAAAAAAGCAGATTTAAAACCTAGTCTTGGATTATTCCGAAAAAATCAGTGTTGCTTGTAAATATGGAAATAATAAAACCTAGTCTTGGACTTGGTAAGCTTCTTCCTGTTGGCATGTGAAGTAAAAAACAAAAGCATCCATATTACTCTTTATAAGATATTGTCTATCTTATCTTAAATGAATTTCCCACTCTGTTTTCTCCACAGAAAACCAACAAAAACATGTTTCTTGGAAACCTCCTTGCATGGAAACAAGATTGAGACTTTGGAGGAGCTCTTGGAAAAGATTCACAGAGAATTTACACTACTGCTTGCATCCCAGATTACAACAAGTAAATATCCTCCATCGTATTGGCTTGCCTGCCGGTCATGCTTAAATTTAGATGAAGAAAAGTGCCAAAAATTCTGCATAATTTGCGCAGATTATGGTGATTTACGGAATAAATTATTTTTATTATCAATTTTGATTATCCACGAAAAAATTAGAATCAAACCTGAACATTTTGATTTTAAATTAGATGCATTTGAGTTGAGAAAACTGTTCAAATTTAAAGAAAACTCTTCTAGAAGTAAACTGATCACATTATATCATTCATGAGTTAGGCTAACAAAATTTAAACATTGATTATCACATTTTTTAAAACAAAAATAAAAATATCAAACCAATTTTATAAAATAAAACCCAAATTCATGTCCGAGCAGAATTGCATGCATGTGAGTTTAAATTCAAATTTTATTTTACTTAAATCCTCTTTTTTAAAAAAAATAGAATGTATTTTCGATCCAATTTAAACTATATAAATCACTGATAAATTTTTATTTTTTTTGGATGGAGCTTTTAGAAGATTATGAGTTTTTTCAAAATATATCAACTAAAAGTTATTTAAGATCAATTTTTTATTTACTTATAATTTAAAGATTAAATTTTTATCTAACAAAATAAATTAACCTCATTTTTAATTCAATATTAACCGTGTTTTAAATAAAAATTTCAACAGCGATAATATCATGTTGAATTATATTCTTGGAATTCATGTTGTATAGTATTTTATTTTCTAGTATTAGTTTGATATTTCTCTTTTCATTTAAAAAAATGTGATAATTAATGTATAAAATGCGCCATAAATCATATCATATCATTTTCATGTTATAAGAGAGTTCTTGTCGTTATCATCATAAATTTCTTCCACATTTCGTCTGGTATTGCTTCACTGAAAAACAATTACAATTTCAGTACACCAGTACCATTTACATGACTTCGCAATTAATTCCCTCCTCTCTTTTTTTTTCAGTATACAGATTTATTTATTTTTTTATTAAAAATTAATTTTTTTTATATGTTTGAATCGTTTTAATGGACTCATCTCAAAAATAATTTTTAAAAAAATAAAAAAAATATTATTTTAATGCATTTTAAAATAAAAAAAACTTTAAAAAACAACCACAACCATACTTCCAAACAAACCTTATATTAATTATAGATCTGTTTGAGAGTGTGGTTGTGGTTGATTTTTAAAATATATATATATATAGTATCTATGTTAATCAATATTATTCTAAAATTAAAATTTTCTATAAAAAAAATATAAATTTTAATTTTTTAAAGAGCAAATACTTTTTTAATAAATTAAAATTTAATTGGTTAGATCACTGATTTGAATTCATCAGTATCTCAAAACTTATATAATAAGCGTCAAAGAATTAATCTATATGTATATAAATTGGTCCGAACCATTCACAATTACCAAAATATAAAAATATAAAAAAGTATGGAAACAAAGGAGTACTCTATCTCTGTGGGCACACATTCACAGGCTCTAGCAAACTACAGCCAAGCCACCTACGATTCTTTGCTCTTATGTAAGCTTTTGAAAGGAAGCTGCTAAGGAAAGGAAACCAAACCCTCTAGGCTCCACCATATCTATAAACCTGACCCAGACTCAGCAGTCACGGGTTGGTTTATCCATAAAGACAACGTTGTTATTTATTTTTCTTACAAAAAAATCAATGAGTTCTGACGAGAACTCGATCAAGTCACAGATTAATGACCGGATTTAAACCAGGTCCTGGCTAGTTCCGGTGTTAACCGTGACTCATGCCAACTCATGAGCCGGGCTAGTTTAATAAAAGTGGGCTCTACCCTCTTCTTTAGTGCAATATCATTGAAAAGACACGCTCTCTTTCACTCTTAGCAACCAGTCTTCTGACTCTCTCTTTTTTTTCCCCTTTCCTTCCAGGAGAAGAAAGTTTGTTGTGCTGTGAAAATGGCAATGACCAAGAAGATATTGATGGTTCTGGTTCTGGTTCTAGTATTAGTGAGCCTTAATGATGGAGCCCAGGTGCACCATGTAGTTGGAGGGGATCGTGGATGGCACCCTTATTCTGATATTGGTTCTTGGTCCTCTGCTAGAACTTTCAGAGTTGGAGATAAAATTTGTAAGCCCTCTCTCAATATTTTTCAGAGTTGAATTATTGGTTATTCCTCCATTTAGTTTTTTCCTTTTCTTTACAATATTGGAATTCCCAAATATCTCAAATTGAGAGTGGTTTCGTGTAATTGAAATTTAGTTTTTAGAGTATTTGGATTTAAAGGGTTATAAATCCGGGACTTGAAGCTTTTTTTTTTTTTTTAATCAATACAAGTAATTCAGCTTTTAATTTTTAGGAATGTATTAGAACAAGTGAGATGAGCTAGTAATAATTATATTTGACCTGTGGGGGAGATCAGGGTTCACCCACTCTGCAGCACAGGGTAGCATAGCTGAGGTAGAGACAAAGGAAGAATACCTAACGTGTGATGTGAGCAATCCAATCAGAATGTACACTGATGACAGTGATGGCATCACTCTTGATGGAGAAGGGGTCCGTTACTTCACAAGCAGCAGTTCTGACAAGTGCAAGAATGGCCTGAAATTACATGTAGAGGTGGTGGTTCCTGAAGCCAGAACTGATACCACCACCACCGCACAAGTCGCATCAGAAGGCTCTGATAAGGCTATTGCTGCCCCACCAGAAAGTTCAGCTCCATCCCATTTCGGTGCAAGCTTTGCTTTATTGATGGCTGGATTTTGGTTGTCCTATATGGGCATTTAGATTGGATTTTCCTAGCTCTTGTATGCTTGTTTTTGGATTTTATAGTGGTGATTTTTATGGCAGCAAAAACTTGGAAAACTTCCAAAATTATGTTAATTTGGACCTATGTATTCTTTGGTTTTTGCAAGGAATATGTCCATAAAGTTTTTTATTATTATTATTATCCCTGGTCGTTTGATTAAATGTTCTATACTAATGAAAGCACCCTTCTTCTTCCTCTAATCCTTCACCAACCTTCTTACACATGAGAGGATGAAAGTGCTTTTAAAAATAATATATTTAGATTGAAAAATATTAAAATTTTAATTTAGATACATCTTAAAAAGACATTAAACACGATCTGATTATCAACTCGATAACTCTAAACCTAGCATGAATTGAGTTCCCTTTCAAACAAAGTTATAAATTAACCTAGCATGAATTGAGTTCCCTTTCAAACAAAGTTATAAATTAACCTGATTAAATTATTAAAATGCATGACAAGTCAACTCAATGACTCTAAACCTAGCTCGAATCGAGTTTGTTTATGTCAACCAGTAACTTGATTACCTTAACTAAACTTGGCTAAAACTCAACCTAGCTCGAAATGAGTTTGTTTTCAGAAAATTATTGGACGAATAATCTTTAATTAGCACTGCTAGATTATACTAGAGCAGCCATTTTTATAGTTCCTAGTGTAGGTTTTGGTCTGGGGTTGCCTTTAAAGGCCTGAAGGGTGCTTTGCTCATATGTACACAAACAGAACCAGTGCTCCAAGCTCTTAACTACCGTCCATCAGTATCAAGCATCAACTCAAAAAAAATCAAATCAAGGCATGGTTTGGAAACAAGCCATAGAAGATGTAGGGTTTGGACACACCATGCAAGATTGCTACCATTCAAATCTAAGGAAAATCATTTGCTTGAAATCAGGAACATCAATTGAGACCAGGATGCATCAGTTTCTAGCATATTGTTGAGTTAATGAATACATCTAGCAGCCTCCAAACAAAATACACAGTCAGTGTACACTACATTTTACAAGTACATTTTACTACAGTAAACATTTTACAATTTCATCATTAAATTTGCTGCAACAAAGTTACAAGGATATTAGTTACAGAAGGCTAAACGGATTCTTTTCCTTCTCCTTTTATTTTCTTTTTTAGCAAGCACAGTTCTAGACTTACAGGATAGTTAGCAGTTTCATGGGCTAATCTGAGCAAGTGAAATTCTGGGAACACAGAGAACGCTATCATTTGTCCCTCAGCACAACATAGTTAGATCCACTGGTCTTTTGAATCTTAGAAATTCTCCTCAGAATATCTGCAAAAGCTTTCTTGTCCTGCACCGTTGAACTTCCACCAGTCAGAAAACAGAGAGGAGAGAGGGAACCGAAAGCATCCAAAACTTTTCAGGTGATGCTACTTTGTTGTTCTTCCAAAGGAGGAAGCAGAAATTCTCGTTCAGTAGAATGAATGAATATAGTAAGCAACAAGGAGATACATCTTCAGTCCATCCTATCTATATTATTATCCTGTGCCACCAACCCAACCTTGGTTGGACTGGTAGAAGCCCCATGTTTTATGCAAAAACTTAGCCACCCACACCCCTTAATGATAAGAAAAATCCCCTGGCATGAGATTCAGACTAGAACAGTTTTCTAAGCACATGTTTTTCAACCTTAAATTGTGTTTATCCCATCATGAACAACACAAATTCTTAAGAGCATGCATAACCTGACTGATAATCCTAAAGAGTAATCAGCAGTGAAGCACTGGATAGCATAGTTACCAAATCATAAGCATAAAAACTAAGGGTAATTGTAATTTGATCTAAAGTTAAACTAGTTTTAGAAAGAACAAATAAATGCACGGTACTAGCTGAGAACACAACTTCCATAGAAAATCTTGCAACAGCACAGCAAACAGGTCAGTTTTGAGTGGCAGGCAATATGAAGCAAGCTTGCACAATGCTAAAGAAGAGCATACCTCGGGAGTCCTTAGTCGTGATTTAAACCTAGCAACCAGATCCTGTGTGGTAACAGGCCCATTTTGCAACAAAACAGCCCTGATCTCTTCTTCAGTGACAGGACCAGTAGAACCTGATGTTGACCCTGTTTTTAATGATGGCGGTGTTACCTTAGGAGTTGCAGTACCTTTAGTAGCAGGCGAGCTTTCTTCTTTCACAGCAGGTTTTACTTCCTGCTTTAAGAGAACATTAAAGTTGATAGGAAGGTTGGTTATTAGAGACATTCGATAGCATAGTGCACTGTTTTAGATGTATATTTGAAGAAACATCTTACATTTTCTGTCTTCACCTTCTTCACAGGTGCACCATTAGAAGATTTTGCATCTTCACCATTCAATTTTCTTTTCCCCTTGGCAGACTTGGAGGTAGAAGGGGTTCCCTTAGCAGAACCTGAAGGTGTTGGTTTTGCAGGACTAATGTCAGCAGCTTCCTCCTTCGGCACAACATCCTTCTGCTTTGGAGCCAGTACAGGAGAAATATCATCATCCATCTGATAAGACCAAACAAGAGCACTGTAAGTGAGAGAAGATACAAAAATTAACAAGAATACCAAAGAAAGCTTTACAAGCTAATGTCAAATCAGGCATCATATAAGTTGATTGACATCTCAGAATTAAAAAATAATAAGTTCCACCCCTGATCACTCAATGCACTTTCATAATGGTCCAGGAAAATAGAAGCAAAAAATAAAAGCAAATAGAAAACAAGCACAGCAAAGCAATGTTGAAAATGCTCTTAGGTTGCCAATTAAACATGCATACAATCAGCCATCACAAAAACTCACATCCTCCTCGTCGTCGTCATCTTCTACATCTGATTCGTTTAGACCATTTGCTTTCCCTAGTAGCTTCTTCAACTCTTTCCCAGATTTACTCAGTCCCCCCTCCTCATTCTCCTCATCCTCATCATCTTCATCCTGCAAGAACATGTAAATACCTTACTGTTATTATCAGCATTACAAAAAAAAAAAAGAAAAACCCAGTGTGCTTCTCAATAATAATGTCCCCCTTATCAATTCAAAAAATGTGCTCCAAAATTAAAATTCCATTTCATATATCAGTCAACATTACAAAAAGTTTTGACTAAAATCTCCACATTTTCAAACTACTCTCAGAAGAACCAAACTAGCCTAACCAGCATTACATGAATATAATAGAGCATATATAACACACCAAGCAAATACCAATATGCCAACATGCCCAAAGAACATATATAAGTTGAGGCACAAAAGCGAGTAGTTTGGATTAGCACCAATATAGTTTGCTAATACAGACCTGCTTGATTTCGGGAGGAGCAGGAACTTCTGGGGCCAAATCCTCCCGTTCCTCAGGATCAATGGCGACAGCTTCATCATCATCGGTGAAAATTTCTTCATGCTCCCAATCATCACCTAAGACCATAAAATACATGTGCCTGAGGTAGGAATCACTAGAAAACCTAAATTGCCATGTATGGTTCACAAAATAAAAAAAATCAGTATAAAATTCAACACAGTTGAAGCTCATAGCACGCCCATGAAAAAAGAACAAAAAAGCAATGAATCATGTTTAATGTGCATCAGAAAGAAGATAGTATTGATTTCAAAAAGGCAGAAAAAAAGACTACCAGACATTTAAAACAAAAGGAAAAACACTCACCCTTCTCAATATCATCATCATCCATATCAAGATCACCTCCTCTTGGACCTTCTTCATCATCATCACCACCCTGTTTATTGAGTCCGAGTCTACTCTTCCTTCCCGCCTCCTCCTCTTCATCTTCCTCTCCCCTGTCAGACACATTTCCCTCATCATCATCACCACTTGCTTTCCGACGCCCACCTCTCCCACCAGCTGAAACACCCTCCTTATCATCTACCTTCTCCACCTCACCAAATGCAGCAGCTCCATTATTTGCAGCTTTCATCATCCACCTTTCATACCCATCCGCAGTCTTCCTCCTATTCTTCATCTTCTCCTCTGCTTCCTCCAACGTAAGTTGCTTATAATGCGCTACCTTGTTAAAGTTGTACCTATTCCACATATCATCATTACCACATCAATCACAAGCACCAAATTCATACATTTTACAACCACCCTACCTCAAGTAAGGAACCACAAACACCAAAGTCATTAAAAATAACAATCACACATACCATGAACCAGCAGGAATAGCAACAAACTCTTTCCCAGTCATCATCAACAGATAATAAGTCGCCGATTGCGACCCTTCAAGATGACCCTGATACTGAGACTGCCCAGTCTCATCCTCCAATAGCCAAGGCTTATTCTTAAACTTCTCCTACACAATCCAAAATCCTCAATTACAAACCTAAATACTCTATACTTCAAAAAAAAAAAAAAAAAAAAAAATTATGTATAAAAAAATCATTATTACCCTCAAAGCATCAGTAATCTGACGACCAAGGATTCCTTCTTTGTGCAAAGACCATTTATTTTCCGCATTTTTTTTCTTGGAAAAACTCGGCAATCCTGTCACGAATCTTCCTATAAAATAATTCTTGTCGCTACTCGTACTCGCCCTAACATTATACTCCTAATAATCACCCGAGAAATCATAAAAAATGGGGAAAAAAAATCAAATTTCACTCCTAAAAATCACCAAAAAATATTCGAAAAATGATAAAAAAAAATCCGAAAAATAAACAAAATCAAACAGAGAGAGATACTGTACTCGAATCAAGCGAGTGACAGTAGTGCCACAATCGAAGCATTTGCCGCGATTCTCCGCCATTGTTTTGCCGCAATTCAAGCAAAGCGTCATGTGCTTGCAATTGCTTCCGTACAAATCTGTGGTGCTGCCGCAGCCGCTACACGACGGCTTTAACAGAAGATCGAACGACATTTCGCAGACTAATCCTTCGAGAAAGATTAGGATTTATACAAGCTTTTCAATTAATTACTAATCCGTTGATTTTATTTTTTTTTTTGCTTTTGGATTTTAGGATTTTGTGATTTTGCACTTCGAAGGGAGAGTGAAAGAGGTCTAACACTTAAACAGAAGGTTTATTTATAGAGAGAGGAGTCAGAAACGGCGTCGCTTGTTTTTTATCCGCCGTACGAACTTTTACCGTGCAGCACTTTCTTAACGTGGGGATAATTGTTTTTTTTATTCAGCTATTTTTTAAATTATTTGTTTTATGTATTTAGATTATTTTAATATTTGGATATGAAAAAAATTAAAAAATACATATTTTAATTTATTTTTAAATAGATAATACTGTGAAAAGCAAAATTTACAATAATGTTAAATACATTTTTATATCATCGCTTTCATATTTTGAAAATGTATTTTAAAAATATATTTAATTTAAAAAATTAAAGAATAATTATTTTATTATGTAAGTACTAAAAATTTCAAAAAAATATTTTAATATATTTCAAAATAAAAAATATTTTTAAAAAATATCATATAACTCAATATTAAATATTCAGAAGTTTGAGTACTATATCATAATAGAATAGATAAAGATAATTGAAAAAAAAAACATATTATTTTGTGTTTTTTAAAACA
Organism: Populus deltoides; assembly: GCA_015852605.2. Classification (NCBI taxonomy): domain Eukaryota; kingdom Viridiplantae; phylum Streptophyta; class Magnoliopsida; order Malpighiales; family Salicaceae; genus Populus; species Populus deltoides. The sequence continues at coordinate 15,618,469 of CM027585.2, forward strand.
AAAATTATTTCAAAATTGTTATATATATTTTCTCTTTATTCCTCCTCAATTTGTGTTTAGATTTTTTGTATTTGTTTTTTCATTGTAAGACAAATATCTTTCTCATTAATTAATAAATTAACTAGTTGAAATAAAAAGATATATCATTATATATTTTTGGCTTTGAAATAACATAAATTTAATTTAAAAATATTAAATATATATATATATATATTTAATGTTTTTTTTTTTTTTTTTTTATCTCTATCCCATATTTATAACCAAATAATTTTCTTATGTTTTTTTATATTAATTTCTTTTTTTTTATTTTAAGACATTAACCAAACCAAGCAGGCTGAGCTGTGCCCAAAAAGTTGAAGTTACGGATTATTATATAGATTTTTCCATCCACGTAAGAAATCATATTATTTAAGCAACCATATTCTCAGAATTCTCATTTGCTTAACAGATATTGGACCAGTGACTCAACAGCATACACACCATCTGATCTACCATGTGAGGCTTCGGTCAGATCTATGCCTGGAATTCCAGTTTGTCTTTCCTTCCATCATCTTCTACTTAACAACAGCAACCCCTTGTATTGTCAAGCAGGAGCTATCTTGTGGATGCTTGTTAGAGCTAACATGGAATGGGCAAAAGCCACTGTCACTAAATGGGGATGATCCAAGGTTCTTTCCTCGTGCATTTCCTTCCTCTGTATCCTGTGAAATGCAAAACACTACTTGAAATTCAATCCGTTACAGGGAGATGGTTACAGTGTTGGGTTTGGCACTTGCTCTCGCCGGCCGGAAGAATCCTCCCGTCACCTTAATGTTGGATTGCGCTCTGAGCCTACATCACCTTTAAACCCTCAATAACATACTATATTTGGACCTCGATCCAACTCCTGGGATTGAATCATGATCTCGTGCAAATCTCAGGATGTTTAGTATTGACACACACCACAATGCATTATTATGATCTCCTAGAGGCCAGTGCGACATTTAGTTTTCTCTCTAGCAACTATCACCAGCAGTAAATATGATGTATGCCTTGTTAATATGACGCTAACCTTTCTCCTCAAATACCTGCGACTGTCAGCATTTTTCACCAATGACAATGAAGCACAGTAATCAACAAACTCATTTTATATAAAAACTATCTCAATTTAAATTTCTAGTAAAATTTTAAAATATAATTTATATTGTTATTTAATACACCTTATTAAGTAAAAAGTTTTTATAAACTTGAAACCTATATATGTTCATATTACCTTATATTTAATTTTTATTAATTAAAATAAGAGTGGTGAAATTTGAACTTATGATCATTTGATCATAAGATTCTAATACGATGTCAAAGAACCATCTTAATCTCAAAACTTAAACTATTGCTTAAACTATTATGTGAGGTCTTAAGATATGATTTAAATTGTTCTTTAGCATGACAAATAATAATTTCAACCCAATAGTTTAAACTGTCAGGTGATGCTTCAATGTATGATTTATATTATTCTTTAGCCAATTTTCTCAAGTGAAAATCATTTGAGCTTGAAACTTGTATAGACTCACATTAATTTATGTTTAATTTTATTAATTAGAACGAGTGTGATGAGATTCGAACCCGTAATCATTTGGTCATCAAGATTTTGATATAACGTGAAAAAATAATTTTCTTTTTAAATTTACAATAAAATATAATTACTCTCCATGATTACTCCATGCTGTATAAAAAAATTTAATGTGATTAAGATATATAAATATATTAGATTACCTTGGGTAACACACGAAACAAAATTCCATATAAAACATATCATCACTATTTCTTATATAAAGCTCTTATTTTTTGCAAGGGAGCGTGTGAAACAACTAACCCAGAAACTTCAGTCGTGTACATCTCAAATTCAATATAAAGTTTTTACTATTTCATTACAGACGTTATAGAGATCAACCACAGAATCAAAAGCACTTGCATTTGCCCAAAAAGCATGTCCGTTTGTCAAAAGCAAATCATGGGTCCCCTGCTAAACGGCAAGATCATTCAAGATAAAGAATCAAAACGTTGGCCCACAAACAATCCTTGACATAATTGCAAAATTTTCCAAAACCTTCTGTATAAAATCTCACTCTCATCTGACATTCCCTGACCGTCTTTTCTTCCTGCCTTCCTTCTTTCTTTCTTTCAAGGTTGAGGAAATGAACCCATCCAGCAATTTCAGCTACTTCACTTCCTCCACCGCAACAGTCACTTACTCTTTCCATAATGACCATACTACCCCTACAAAAACCATTGAAATCCCCATCAAGCCCTCCTCCCCCAAATCCACCACCCAATCAAGCACTGCCACTTCTGCTGCCACCAGGATCCAATCTTGCTACAGGACACATATGATCCGAACCCTTTACAAGAAAATCTCAGCTGTTAGTTCTGAAGCTGATCAGTTACAAAACCAAATCCAACGCCAGGAAACAGTGGATGCAATAAGAAGTAGCGAGAAAGAAAAGCTGGGGATGAATGAGGCCTTGATGGGCTTGCTTCTGAGGCTCGATTCAGTACCTGGGGTTGATCCAACGTTGAGAGAAGCAAGAAGGAAAGTCAGCCGTAGGATTGTGGGGTTGCAGGAAATATTGGACTCAATATGTGAAGCAAAAGTTGGTGCTGATGGTGGTGACTATTGTGGGTGGCAGTGGGACCCTTATGGTGGATGGGATATGGTGTTGGAGGAGATGGAGGAGGAGATTTGTATGGAGAGAGGTGGTGAAGAAATGGAGAAGTTTTGTGCTCAATATCTTGGGTTTAGATGCTTGCAGAGGTTTTTGAAAGAACCATGAAAGAAAGATTGGAACTTTTGATCTTTTTGTGCCTAAAGATCAAAACTTTTAGTTGTACAAGTGAGTGATGATCATAAATTATTTTGTTTCTTCGTTGATTGAAACTTTTTGAATTTTATTTTGCTGTCTCCGTGTATAGAAACAGAAGTTAATTACTGAACTTGTATCATAAACAAAAGTTTGCTTTGTTAATTACCAGAAACTTGTATTCCTCCTCCTCACAAAAACAATGAATGATTCCACTAGAAAGATAATTTATTGATCCTCATTTTATGACTTTTAAATAGTTTATATACGTCCGAACATTGGAATTCACAAAAGATTTCTACCCGCTTTTTATTTGATATGAACTTGAAATAATATATGGTTAATAAATAAAATTAACATATAATTTTTAATTTGAGTGGATGAATGGATTGATCTATAATCAATAAAATATGTTAATTTTAATCAATATCATTCAAATTTGAGACTAAATTTCTTAAGAATATATATTTTTTAATCTTAAATACAAAATGAATAATACATTTGTAACAAGTATAATCAATTTTTAGAACCGGAAATGCAAGAAAGCTGACCGGAGAATAGCTCTGCTTCCGCCGGAGAAATATCAACAATCAACACAAATTGTCATGGCAGCAAGTATAAAGCCTGTTGTAATTTCCCGGTTCCTCATATTTACAGCAACAAAGTGACTCCGTTGCCAAAAGCTTAATAGAGCCACCGACAAAAATAGGTGAATATTTTTTTATTTTATTTTTAATATATTTTTTATTTAAAAATATATTAAAATTAATTTTATTTTTATTTTTTAAAATTATTTTTTATATTAATATATCAAAACAATTTAATAACATAAAAAAATAAAAATAAATAAATTTTTTTAAAAAAAAACACAAAAATAAATAATAACTAATTACTTCAAAAGCTAGCATGAGGAGGCTGCTGCATTCAATCATATTTATTTTTTAAAATATATTTTTAAAAATATTTAAAAATTTTAATTTTGTTTCTTCATATTAATATTTTTTTATTTTTAAATTATTTTAATACATTAATATAAAAAAATATTAACTTAATATATTTCCAAAAAAAAAAAACAATAACCAGACTCGCCAACCCAGTCATCGCCTAAATTACGACCGCAAAAGATTTCACATTTTTAGCGACGCAATCTCGGTGGCTTTTGTTTGTATCCTTAATTACCGTGAACACAGAATAAAAAACATATTTCAGTGTCTGCTCAGAAAACAGGAAATGGACTCCCAATGGAGAGACAAAAGACTGTATCCATTCCTAGGAATACTCATGCTACTTTCTCTTCTTTACCTTAACTTCAACAACAGTAACAGCAGCCTCAGTTTTCCCGTCTTGTTATGGCAACCCAAGATGGGATTTGTCCCAACCGACTCCACTCAATTCATCATCATCAATGATGGTGATGATTATGGGGAATCAGCATTTTATGTTAATGGGTGGAATTCATATTGGTTCATGATGGAGAGTGTGTGGAGTTCATCAAGATCAAAGTTTTCTTTGATGCTTAAGAGAGCATCTCAAATGGGGTTGACTGTTTGCAGGACTTGGGCTTTCAGTGATGGTCATGGGCCTGATGCTTTGCAGGTCTCTCCTGGCGTCTTCATCGAAAGGGTCTTCAAAGTAAGTTACAAACTTCTTGAGGTTGTAAAAATTAAGATTTTTGCTTTCAATTGGCTGTCAGATCTTGGAGGGGAGGTTAAGTTTAGTGAATGGCCTCAATTGTGTGGTTAAAGGCTTATGGGCTTTTCAATGACATATAAAGGAACAATGTTGAAGCAGTTTTGGGAACTATTTGTGTTTAATGAAGGTATTTGTCTGCAGGGATTGGACTATGTGATAGTTGAAGCAAGAAGGAATCGTAGAAGGTTAATTCTCAGTCTGGTGAATAACCTGGTTGCATTTGGTGGAAAAACTCAGTATGTGAAGTGGGCAAAGGAAGCTGGAGTTAATGTCTCTTCATCAGATGACTCATTCTTTTCGAACCCAGTTATTAAAGATGACTTCCAGGCTTATTTATATTAAGGTGAGATGCTATGTTTCACACCTCCAAGGCTAAGTCATTGGATTTTAATCAATTGCATGGAATTTGTTTTTGACTTAACAGGCATTATTTGATTGTAAAATGAATGGGAGCATTGAATATGAGTGAGTTTTGTGACAACTCTATTTGTTTAAGTTAATTAGTGAACTTAATATGATATGTTATAACTTACCATCTGAAATTTGATTGTGCATCATCTGCTAGATCAATTTAAGCTAAAATTATTGCTGTATTAGTAAGTAATAGGAATGAAATTTCACAAGAGCTGACATTCAAGATTTGGGACTTGGCAATCTATGCTTCTCTTTCTGCATTATGATAATCTCTTGGCTGCAAATTTCTGTTATGCATTTTCCAGGCAGTTGTGAAGAGAAAGAATTCATTAAGTGGAGTTAGGTACTCTGAAGAACCGGCAATTTTCGCTTGGGATCTCATGAACGAGCCTCGGTGTTCATCAAGTTCTTCTGCTCCTGCACTTCAGGTGAACCATTGAATTTTCATTCTTCTTTATATGTTGGCATAGAATTTCAAAAATAAACTAAAGGATTTGGCTGGAATCTGGAGAGAAGGGTGATGGTGCTGTTTGATGGAAGCATTCTGAGCCGAAGAGTATCATTTTCTCTAGTTCTCTATGATTGCGGGGGTGGTTTGTTCATATCTGTTATTAACAATACCAAAAGGATATGCGCTGTTGTTGTTTAAGCAAATTTTCTGGTTTACTTTTGAATCAAATGTGATTGAGATCATTGTAGTGCTTTTCCTTTGGCTTAAGGCATGGATTGCTGAGATGGCTGCATATATCAAAAGCTTGGATAAAAGACATCTGGTGACTGTTGGACTTGAAGGGTTTTATGGCCTGAATACAACTAACAAGTCAGAAGTGAATCCTGGGATTTGGGCAGCTTCACTTGGATCAGACTTCATACCAAACTCAGCAATATCCAACATCGATTTTGCATCAGTTCACGCATATCCAGACAGCTGGTTAGTAATTCATTTCCAGTTCATTATATGGCAGAGTATGGTAGATTAGGGTCCAGTAATTATGATGAGCTACACAAGAATCACGGTTTACTACACCCATCTATCACAATGCCATGTCAGGACCCCCATAGCGTAAGCTGATAGGAAGATCACTTTAAGCTTGAAATAGTGATGCAGTGTCAACCGTTTGAGAAGATATAGTGCTGTTCATTTGATTTTGGCTCCATGCTGTCTAAATGTTGCTAACTATGGCAACCTAGAAGTTACATTTATATAGTGCAGTTCAATTGATTGGTAACACAGTTGATTGAAGGCCAGAGTAAAAAAATGAGTTAAGTATTTATATTTATAAATTCCTGATAGATATACTCTTGTTTCTCTTTTTACCATGCATTGTAGGATCCCACATGCTGGTTTGGAAGAGAAAACGAGTTATCTTTCTCATTGGTGGATTCTCATATAAGTGATGGAGACATTGCGCTGAGGAAACCAGTTCTTTTCACAGAAGTCGGCTCAAGTCGGCACGTGGATGAGAAGGGAGTGTTTGACAGAGATGTTTTGTTGAAAACAGTGTATGATAAAATTTATGAATCCGCAAAGAAGAGGCGGGCTGGTGCTGGTGCCTTCATCTGGCAGTTTTTAGTTGAAGGCGTGGATGGATACAGTGATGATTTTTCTTTCGTGCCCCAAGATTATCCTTCCACCTATAAACTAATAAAAGAACAATCATGTAAATGAGAGGAAATGAAACACAGCAACTGTAATGTTTGAGGTGGGAAGAAGTTTTCGGACTTGAAGACGAGGTTTTATACTGTTCTTGATATGGGAGGCTCACAAGATATACGCTTGAAAAAGAAAGATCAAAAAGAAGAAACTGTGAGGGCGATTCAGGTTCTATCAATTCTATCCAGATTAAAGAGGAGGAAACGGTCTTGTTTCTGTATTCGAACAGAGTGAATATTGATCTATGTGGGCACATGTGCGACTCTTGAGAAGGGCTCCTTCGTCCTTGCAGTATATATATATTTACTCGAAATAGCAAGAACAGAAGAAGAAGAAGAAGAAGAAAGTGTGACAGTGATCAAGGTTTTTTTCTTCCCTTAGTTTTTATTTAATTCAGACATGTCTAGACCTCGAGTCCTACCAGAGCAGACCAGATTTTACAACCATGGATGTATGTGTTTCAAAACTTTTATAATAAAGTATGATATGCACTTATATTGTTGGCATTGTCACATGTTTTAGTATTGCCTTTTCCTTTCTAACACTCAATTCCATGTTGACATTGTCTTCCAAGACACAAATTTCACTTCTTTTACACACACCTGTTGGTGACTAATTAGCAAACTACGACAAATGTATCCAAATGCTCTGACTCAAATATATGAAAGAGATGGACATAAATTAGAGTTTGTGCTTGCTGCTGTAAGACTCTGTTTAGAAGTGCAGCTAAAATGGATGTTCGTGAAAAAAATTTAAAAACTAATTTTATTATTATTTTAAGATAATTTTAAATAAATAAAAAATAGAAAAACGATTTAACCACGCACACCCAAACACATCATATCTGGGTTGTGTAACTGTGGTCTCAGTAACTATAAGTCATTGAATTTCTGACACGTCTTGGTACTATGGCTGTCTGCTGCATCAATTATTTTTATAGTACATAGCAGCACCGCCCCCTACAGCTAGTCATGATAATTGCAAGTAACTTATTATTTAAGTTTGTATATACGTAAAATTTAAATTGTTTTTTATTTCAAAATATATTAAAAAAATTATTTTTAATATTAAATTTAAAAAAATAAAAAAACACAGTTTACATAACGTTTCTAAATATAACTTTAATCACGTTTCTAAATATAACTTTAAATTAATTAGAAAAGAAAATATTAATTTAAAAATTTAAATTAATAAAATATAATTTTAAATAGTATAAATATAATTTTTTTTTATTATTATATATATTTTAACAAAACAATTATTTAAAAATTTAATTGTATTAAAATAAAAAAATAATATTTTTTCAATAAGTTTAATATCGTGATTGTATTTAATTGATTTAATTTTTTATTAATTTTATTTTATTAGTTTTGATTTTTTAAAAAAAATATATAGAAATGATATTTTTTTAAATTAATATTTTAATATTTTATTTTGCATTCCTTTTAAATCAAGTAAAACAATGAGAAAAAATTAAAATAATATTTTTATATTTTTAGTTTCTTATTTATTGCATTGCTTTTAGGATAAGTTTGTTTTTTAATAGCTGTTATGTTTGCTGTTAAATAAATACAACAAGCTATTTAGTAATAAATCAAATTATGTTTTATATTATGAGACCAATTAAAAAATTAGCAGTGTGATAGTTGTTATTTTTTTAAGTGTTTTTTGTTTAGAAATGCATCAAAATAAAAAAGTTTTTATTTTTTAAAAATTATTTTTTACATCGGCATATCAAAATGATCTGAAAACATCAAAAAAATAGTAATTTAAAGTGAAGAAAAAATTAAAAATATTTAATTTTAAAAAAAATATTTTTAAAATACAAAAACAAAAACCGTATCTTTCTTACTATATTATTATTTAGCATTTGAATTTTAAGAAAGGTTGTAAAAGGAAAAAAATTGTAAATAACTAAATATAATGGTTTGGGTACATAATTGTTTTTTTAAAAAAATTAGAAAAGTCTACTAAAAACCCAAATTGTGAAGAAATTAATTTTAGTGAGCAAAAACTAGCTCTAGAAAATCTTATTAATAGTATCAATTTCACCCTTAAATAATTATTATATCAATATTATTCTCAAATAATTTGGATTTCTCAATTGGGTTCATCTCTTATAATTCATTAATCTTAAGAAAAAAAAGGAGTAAAATTTATATGGAATCTGTGATCAATATGAATGGAAACATAATATTTCCAGATTGCTCTGAGATGGGAAAGAATGGACGAGACAACTCCATTTTTCTGCAGCTTCATATCCTGACCTTGAGAGGATCCATCTGGTGTTGCTCTTGCGAGGAATTCTCCTAACACCCTAGCAGGGAATGCAGACCTACCGGAGGTTGAAGACAAAGTCTTCTTTTTTCAATCCCCTCCGTTCACACTTTACCTCCTTGTAGACCGAGAAGAATGTCCTTTGGATTCCTTTTCAAATGACCTATTTCATATAGCTTTTTACTCGTTGAGTATTTGATATGGGTTTAAAAATCTCAAATGAATTATTTCTTAAAATCCTATATTCTTAATTAATTCTACTCTTATTATGTTTTGTTTTTAATTCAATATAAAAGAACATGGTGTCTTTCATTTTAAAAAAAAAAAATTGTTGAAAGTTTTTTAGAAATTATTTGATTACGGCCTTGAAAAAGAAGAAATAATAAAATAAAAAGGATGTGTTTTCTACAAGTTAATATTTATTTTATTTTTATTTTTGTTAGAGATAACCTCATCTAATAATTTAAGTTTTTTGGTTGAATTGGTTCTTTAATATGATATCAAAGTCTTGATAACCAAGTATCCATAAATTTAAATCTCATTATTTTTATTTATTTAATAAAATTCAAGCATAAAATAATATAAGTATGTACAAATTTTAAGTTTAAAGAACTCTCACTTGAAAAGTATGTTAAAAATTAATATAAATTATATCTTTAAACTTCATCTGACATTTTAAATTTTTAAATTGAATTGTTTTTTAGCTATCTTTATCTCTTGTATCTACTAATTTATTATTTTATTTTATATTTTTGTATTTATATTTTTAATGTTTTTAACTAACCATAAGATAGAAACCAAATGTTATTTTTTTATGCTACTTAGGCGATATCCTAGGGTATATTGCAGTAAAGTACTGGGCATATCGAATAAATATTTTGATCATGGTTTTTATCAAACAGCTGGTATATATATTGCATTAAACTATCGTACCAATTATTGAACAAAAATTCGTACCCGTCTAAGATTTTAATAAATGAAGTTTATAAATGTGCTTGCTTGCCGATACAAGTTCTGGCTTCATAAACTTATAATTATTGCAACAAAATTACGCACTAGTCTAAAATTTATGATCATTATGATCTATGAAAACATCTTTCAAGTAGATATAAACACCTTCCACAAAATTAATGAAAGCAATAGTCTGCATCCGTGCCTCAGCATCAATCTTGCAACGAACCACGGTGGGCATGAACAACCACATGGCAGTTACCACCACAAACCCCACCACAAGCGGTGCTGCGACCACTCTAGGCAACCCCCATGTACCCTTTATTTCTCTCTTGATGCCTATTTCAATAGCCAAGCTAAAACCATGCAAGAGAAAGAAGCATGTGACCTCCCACTTCGGCTTTTGGCGTCCAATGTGGTAGAAAATCAGCTCGTGCATGAGACCAGAGACTAAAAATGTACCCATCACAGCTGGTAATGAAGCCCACTTTTTTGCAATCCAACGGCTAAAAGTTGACTGGATTGGACTGTATACAGTTGGATGCAGGATGCTAGTGACCATTAGGTTCCATCTTTTACCCCAGAAGTCTTGCAAAGAGCTGGCGAGGTATGGCTCATCAAATTGTGGCTCGAGTTCTACACCGAGACAGGCTCGAGCTAGGGCTCCAAACATGGCCAAGATTAATTCTAGAGCAATATAAATGTGGATAACATAGAGGAACAATATACATTTTGGATGGAAATAGTCTTCCCTGGTATAGATGTAACCAAATATGACTAGTAGGAAAAACTTCAAGGCGTAGTTTAGATGAGATTTAAGGCCTTTTGGGGCGATTTTTTGAGATGGGGTGTCTTTGTTTTCAACACTCACGAGCTTCTCAAGATCTCGATTATCATCAACATTTACAAGCTCTTGATCATGAGGTGATACTGTTGGTGTAGGGTCTTGTTGAATCTTGATAGGAAAGCAAGCAAAGGCAATGAAATGTGGCAAGGAGAGGGGCGTGTTGGATGATAGAGGGCCTTGATCGAAGACAAAGAGAAGGAGCTTGAAGGTGGCAAGCCAACATAGGAAGAAAGAAGTAATAGCTCTAGGACTCAGACTAAGGATGCTGAGAGGCATGACAAGAAAGATGCATACGACTGGCAAGATTGCAAGAAGCCTGGTTGTGCCTTTGTGGGTTAACTGACCTATCTTGTGACAGTAGCAAAGCAATGCCACAGCTGATACCCATACCAAGAGAAAGTTGCCCAATTCACCTCCCATTTTCACTATCAAGATGTGATTGTTGAAGGAGACTCTTGCATTCTATATTTGTGAAGTTGCCAATGTTAAAGGAAGTGGCTCCACTCACCTCTCATTTTCACTTGAACCCGTGATTTAGACTCTCTCGTTAAACACCAGCAACCACTCCCAGTCTCTTCCTAAATTCTTGACTATCAGTGGTGTCCCTGCCTCAACCATATCCAGCGCTATTTTGAACCCCTTTCATTAGCCGTCAGTTCCCTGCTTCACTTGGCTGCTGCTGTTCCCATGATGGATATTATTGTAGCTAGCAATATAGGTGGAGTACTCTGGTCACCTGAGTTATGATTGAATGAGACAGCATATCAACTTGTACGACAGGCAAGCCAGCCGGGAATAGATTGATGAAAGCGAGGCACAAACATACACGCTGCTGCTAATGTAAGTGATCAAACAAACCATGTGAAAGGCCACTGAGCTCCAAGCCCAACCCGTGATAGGGAGTGTTGTGTTTGATAATAGAGTTTAATTTATTTTTTAATTTTTTTAAATTTGTTTTTTATTTAAAAATACATTAAATTAATATTATTACGTATTTTTTTATGATTTTAATATGTTAATATTAAAAATTAAAAAAATTACTTTAATATATTTTTAATTAAAAACATTTTAAAAAAACACTTTATACTGTATTGTCAAACATACTTATAATCCAGTAAGTTCTGGATTCGAGTTTTTTCCTTGGAGAAAAAAAGAGGATAAAATACGAAGGCTAGTGGGGTGTGTTATTTTAGATCTCTTATAGAAGTACTATTAGTCAAGTAGAAGTATATTATTTACCATGACAAATGTTATCGATAACAATTATCGATGATAAAGAATAAATATCAAGAAATTTTTTTGATAAAACTAATTTATTAGATTAATTTTTTAATTAGTGTGGGTGTTTGAGCTTACTTGCGCGTAACCAACTAATCCCACTAACCCTAAAATCAACTACCATATAAGCCTTCAATGACTATCATATTATGAATCACATGACTCGAACCTGGAATCACAAGTAGAGTAAACTTTTTAGTATCAAGTTTTTATTATTGATCACCTACTAAATAATTAATAAATTTGTATACTATAGAGTGAGAATAGACTTGATCATAAACTATGTGATTGACCATATGCTTTTTTCATGAATTTTTATTATCTCATAATATATCATAGAATTTTTTTCATGAATTCACCCTATGTTTTTTTTTTTTTAATTCTATCCCCTTGTCATTAAATATGTGGTCCCTGTTTGCTCAAATTATAAGAGTATGTGTGTTTGGCAGTGTGGTTGCGGTTGCTTTTCAAATAGCTTTTCGTGCCAAAATACATGCTAATGATGTTTTTTTATTTTTTAAAAATTATTTTTGACATCAGCACATCAAAATGATTTAAAAACACTAAAAACATATTAATTTAAAGTTAATAAAAAAATAAAAAAAATTTAAATTTTATTAAAAATGTTTTTAAAACGTAAAAACAAACCGGCAGAGTTATATGAGGTAATTTATTGTGGACGTACACAATGTAATTATTGCTTTGCTATTCTCTGCACAAAGTTTTTGCCTTACTACCGAAGTTAAAATGATATTTTTTCGGAAGTTCAAAAGTCATTTTCAAATTGATTGGAAATAATTTAGTAGTTTTTATTTTTTTATATAATTAAATTATATAAATATCCTTAAAAGTAAATAAAAAATGAAAGGCTAAGAGAGATATTTTAGTATATTTTTTTATTGCTATGCTCTATTTGGATTAGGAAAAAATTAGTATTTTCAAAAATAAATAATAATAATAATAATAATAAAGTGCATGCGCCAGCGAGTGTATGTCACCCTTGTCATTCCAGGCATTGTACATCAACTAGAATTTCTCAATTGTCGTGTCATCTAAAATACACAGTGAGGGCGAAGCTGCTGGGGTGGTGCATGTTGCTCAAATCAGTGGTGCATGTTGCTCAAATCACGATGAATCGGTTGTGGTTGGGTTTTTTTTCCTCCCTCTATTTTCTCTCAATTCTCCTTCAAATTCACGCAAAGTTAATAAAAAATCAGTTGTTCTTCCATTTATTTTATTTTTTAATTATACTTTTTTTTATAATTAAAAATTTTGTTTAATATTTGTTTTCTTTCAAGGTTATTTTAATTTTATAACTAGGATTGTTAATTTTAAAAATTAACCCAATTTCATTTTAGTTTTTCTTTTAAAAAATTAATTTTATCTTTTGACATTAAATCTTAATTTTTTTTTCTAATTAGTTATTCTAGATTACTGATTAGTTAAATTAACTGTGGTTCTTTGGATTCATTATTTTTTTAATTTTATATTTTATCTTTTATGCTTTTCATTTCTATAATGTTATTGGTGCTTTAGATTCTAGGGCAACTCAATTTGCAACTCAATTTTTATCAATATTTATTTATTTATCTATCTATGATCTTTTTTATATCAATATTTTAAAAAAAAATTATTTTTTCATTCTAATTAATAAAGTAAACCCAATTTGAGTAGAGTTTTTTTTTCTAAATTTCTCTTTTTTAAAATTTTATCTTTTAAATCAGTTTTATTGTGACTTAAGCTTCCTTTTTTTTTTTTTTTGAAGTTATCCCGTGTTACAGGTTAATTAAATTATTCATTGAAATTTTCTTCATCTAAATATCTGTTTAGATCTTTTTTATTTTATGTTTGAAAAATTGACCTGCCCGACACTACCGGAAAAAAATCAAGTGCGTACATAAATCATAACTACAACCACCATGCTTATTTTTGTAATTTCATAGATTTGCATCAAATCAGAACCGTTCATTCAATCAAAATAAGCTGCTCAAATCTTGGATATTTACAAGCCGTTAGATTTGTTGAAAATCCAAGGAAAATATGCATGACCAGCTTCCTTCAAATACTCGCGTACAGCCGCGTACTCCTCAATTGCCCTTACACCTGCTTTACACGCAAGAAATGGTGGAAAAAACAGCCAAAAGCCGGTAGCTATCACAAATCCAATGGTCAATATAGTTTGCATCGGCCTGGGAAACTGCCACCTGCCGTTAACAGCCCTCTTCAAAACAATCTCGACCGGTAAACACACTCCATGTAGCAAAAAGAACCAAGTGATCTCCCACGTGGGCTTCCCGCGTCCTAGGTAGTAGAAAATGAGCTCATGCATGAGCGCAGACACTAGAAAGGTACCCAAAATTGCTATGCCCTGGGCCCACCTGCGACCAATGAAGTTCTTACACGTGTAGAGGATGGGATCGTACGCAACCGGGCGTAGGATGCTCGTTACCATGAGGTTCCATCTTCTCCCCCAAAAGTCTTGAAGTGAAGTCGAGAGATAAGGGTCATTGAATTGTGGCTCTAGCTCAAGCCCTGAAAGGGTTCGAACCACCGATGCCAACATGGCTAGGAATATTTCAAGAAAAAAATATATGTGGAGACAATACAAGAGCCACATGATTTTTGGATGGATATAATCACTATAGTCATATGTAGCTACCAACATTGCCAAAAGAAGACCTTTGGTTGCATAATTTAGGAATGATTTATGAGGGCCCTTTCTAGAGATTAATTTTTGCCTATCTTGGCCATTTAGAAGTGATTTTTGAGCTTGGTTTTCATGGCTATGGCCATTTAGATTCGGTTTTTGAGGTGGGGTTTGTAGGATTTTGATGGGAAAACAAGCAACAGAAACAAAACGACCAAAAGAGATTTTTGGGTCTAAACACAAAGGGCCTTTGCCAAACGCAAAAAGCAAGAGCTTGAAATTCGCAAGCCAAGCAACGAAGAAAGCTGTCATGCCTCCAAAATGGATAGAGGTGAGTTCTAGAGGAAGAACAAGAAATAGACAAACAATTGGTAGCACACAGAGAAGTCTTGTAAAACCTCTTGGGATCATCTTTCCCATGATATAGCAGTAAGTTAAAGATGCAAAGATTGAGAGCCATACCTTCATCATGTTGTACATCTCCCCGTCTTCCATTTCTTTGTTTCTTCCCTTCCCTTTGATCTTTGCTCTCTTGTGCTATGTACAAGAAGAGAAGGAGAGGCCAGGAGAGAAGGAGAGGCCAAACCTTTTTGAACCGACCCTTTAGATGAATAAATATCTAACTGGGTACGGAAAACGTGGAAGGCATAAGGGTGTAAAACGGTTGATCCCCGTTTGTCTACAGGGAAGCGTTTACATTTACGTGAAAAAGGCGACTCTTGGAAGAAAGAATATGGTGGATTCCACTAGTTTTTGGGAGGCACACTGTTTTCTTCTCGGTTTCTTCGCTTGAAAACCAATTGCTGGATGCCAGATGCGCTGCTCCACTCAGTTTTGAAAAGGGAAAAAGGAGAGGAGTCTTTTAAGGTGAAAAGAAGAGACGGACACGACGATTCATGTGCAGAGTGGAGATTGTCTATGTGCGACAAAGATCACAAATTAGCTTTTTATACTCTCTCCTATCTAAGTCATTAATGGCCATGATTGTGCATCGACAATAGTCTTTTTCATAATGAATTAAGAATTACTATTCCAGTAGAAACTAGAAGAGGTATTTCGTTTCACTGTGATTTTTTTTTTCTAGAATCTTCAATTTGATTCTTTGAACTTTTTTTTCATCTTATAATTAAGTTTTTTTAAACCTAAATTAGTATCCAATTGTTTTTGTTAGAGAGAGAATTGAGTTGAAAGATAAATTAATTAAGAATTATTAGTTAATTAAGTATTATTATTCCAGTAAAAACTAGAAGAGGTGTTTTGTGATTTTTTTTTTAGAATCTTCAATTTAGTTCTCTGAACTTTTTTTTTATTTTATAATTAAGTTTTTTTAAACCTAAATTAGTATTTAATTATTTTTTTAGAGAGAAAATTGAGTTGAAAGATAAAAAAAACTAAAATATATATACAAAACATACGTGGCACAATTTTGAGATTTGTTTAATAAGTTCATTATCTGTTTTAACTATTATATAATTAGTTTTTTTTAATTTTTTAAAAAATTAATTTTGATACTAAACTTTATTTTCCTTTTTATTTTTAGTATTTTTATACTCTCTCCTATCTAATTTATTAACGGTTATAATTGGACACTGACAATAACCTATTTCAGAATTAATTAAGAATTATTATTACAATAAAAATTAAAAGAGGTATTTCGTTTTATTGATTTTTTTTTAGAATTTTTAATTTGGTTCTTTTAAATTTTTTTCGCCATAATATTTTTTTATATTATGACACTGATACCATATTGATCACTGCCACTGTAAAATTCATAGCTGACATACAAACTGAATTTAGCCAGTGGTAATGGGCTGTTTAGGCCCAATCGTGAATCCTTTTCTAGGTTGTTGCTGTAAATGACAACTTTGGCTATCAAATGACCGATTTTGTATTAAAAAATTCTATTTGATAAGATAACTTCAAATTAGATTTTTTTTTACTTTAAAAACACTTAAAAATAAATTTGATTTTGATAAAAAAAATTTATTTCAGGTTAATGCGGGTTTTGAGACTTTATATATATATAATTTATTTTTAAAAATAAAAACACATTTATTTATTTTTATAATATTTTTAATATGAGTAGTCTTGCATAGTAATTTTTTATTTTATTCAATAACTTTTATGTGTGTGTCGATTTATATTACAAATTGATTTTAATAAACAAATTCATTAAACACAACTTGATAAATGACTCGTGTTGTGATATTAAATATTTTGATCTCTATTTGTTTCTTAATTTTTCAGATTACATTTTTATTTATTGTTGATGGCTTTTTAAAAAAAATTCATTTACACGGCGGTAGTGTATTGTTTTTTTTCTTTTATTTTGATCTTTATTTTTTTATTAATGTTTTTATTCTTTCTGATTTAACTTTGAATTCAAAATTTATTGTTGCACTTTAATTTATTCTTTCAATTTTAACTCTTGTTTTTTTAATTGTTATTTTTTGTTTTGGGTTTTTTTCCTCTGGGATAAAGTTTTTTCCCCATGTTGTCGTAATATACATATATCCTGGTTTGATATTATTATCTTTTTTTATTTATGTAATTCAAATAAAATCAGTTTATTTAGTTCGACAGAACTATAAGATGAGTTATTAGATTTATTTTTAAAACCTACTTGCAATAACTAAATATTTTATTGTAAAAATTGTGTAGACCCACAGCATAAAATAGGCACCATCTAGTTTTGTTCTAATAAAACTTCTGACCACAGTCAAGCTGGGGCCAACACCCAGACAGGACATAGGTTACGGTGGATTGAGAGAGTCAACATGAATTAATTAAAAAAATAAAAAAAATTATTTTAATAAAAAAAAATTTGAAAAAAAAAAGTTAACATAATGGGTTGCGAGGTTTTTTACAAGTCTAGGCCAAATCAAAATATACCTTAATCAACCGGTGGTCCAATAATAAAAGCTTGGAGTCAAGAAGTTTATTTTTTTTTATGATTTCAGGTTTGAACCCTGTGATTACTCATATGATGGCCACTGAAGACTTACATAATTGTTAATTTCAGGACCCATAAAATTAGTCGGGATATATATAAACTGACCCGGATACTTACATTAAACTAAAAAAAATATATATACCTTAACCTATTTTTTATTTAACACAAACCGACACGGTTCCAGTTCCATCCGTCAGATGTTTTGGATTTTATAACTACGCTTTCAACAGTTAATATTAGATCTTTCACTAACATAACTCAATTTTTTTTTCATCGAGAGAAGTAAAACATTTTAGATTATAATATAAAACGGAGGGAGTTTCTCATGAATAATAAATTTTTGGTGTGCAAAAATAAGGCTAAGAATATTCTAAATTAACCATTACAATAAGAAATTTTTTTTAAAAAATCAATAATTGTCTATTAAAAGAGGAAATAGCATGATTAAGATTTCTTATAGGTACCCTATGAAGAATTACTTCGTGGGAATTTCTTTTGGAAAAATAACATAAAACATAAAAAATGGTCGGCCAGTTTTGTTTGTGTTGATTCATGATTAAGGAAATTATCAGGCTGTTGTCACAAAGTCATAGTGGGAAAGGAGGAAAATGTACAAGTTTCTATTTCACAAGGAAAAAAAAATTCAATTATTACATGTTTTGAGTGTTTTCAAGATTATTAGAAATTTATATGATTACTAATTTTAAAATTCATGAAATTAATCAAGTTATATATAAGTTGGTTAGAACATTCACGTTAATAAAAAATAAAAAAATCCATGCATGTATTTATAGATTGGTTTGTCTTTATTACTTGGGTCATGTTTGTTTTCCGGAAAGTAGTTTTCGGAAAACCGCTTTCTAAACTTTCTTGTGTTTGTTTGTCATTAGAAAAGGTGATCAACGAAAAACACTTTCCGGTCAAAGAAAAATTTTACTTAGTTTTCAGAAAAGTGTTTTCCCTTTTGGTTGTGTTTGTTTTCCGGAAAGTGGTTTTCGAGAAACCATTTTCCAAACTTTCATGTGTTTGTTTACCATTAGAAAAGTTGGTCAATGGAAAACACTTTCCAGTCAAAGGAAAATTTGGTTTGGTTTTAAGAAAAGTGCTTTCCTGGAAAATTTGGGCAAAAACACTTTTCGGAAGTTGTGAAAAATTTAGAAATGTCATTATTTGCTGATTATATCAAATTTGATCCTCAAACTTTTGATTGTCATATATATTTTATTTTGAATATTTATTTTTTAATTTCATCTTTTAAAATTTAATTTTTATATTAACTTTGGTCCTTATTTTTATTATTGTTATTTGCTTTTTACTTATCATTTTTTTATTGAAATTTTTTATGTCCTCATTCTTTTGGTTGTTACTTATTTTATTTGAAATAATTTATGAAATGTTAATTATTATTATTTTAATTTCTTTATCTTTTAATTTTTTTATTTTTTATTTGATCTCTATTATTTTGATTATTATTTATTTTATCTGAGATAATTTATGAAATTATATTTTATTTTAATTTCATTCCCATTCAACTTTTTAATTTAAGATTTGTTTCTTATTATTTTAATAAACTTGAAAAAAAATAAAACATTAATAATAAGTTATTTTCCAATTCATTTTTCATAATATAACAAAATACTGGAAAATGTTTTTGAATTTATTTTTTAATACACTATCAAATATCAAAAAATATTTTTCTAGAATTTACTTTCTCAGAATTTATTTTTTTAAAATTTATTTTCCAGTAAATAAACGGGTAAAGTGAACTCATAAATAGTCTACCCATAGAAAGAAACACGGTTGTATTCCACATGATATGATTCGACTTTGGAACCTCAGGTTGCTCGAGTGGTTCATCTATCTTTATTTTTTAGTGGAAGACATCACCTCTCGGTCTAAACTTAGTCGTTGTCTTTTGTCGTAGTTGTAAAACCTGAAATTAATTCGTTCAAATCATGGACAGTTCCCTTTTCTTGATAAATTAAGAGATAATTTTATTGTAGACTATTGAGAGTACAAGAGGGGAGGCATTTGGGACCAACCATGAACTCATCCTAGACAAAAAAGAAAAAGAAAAAGAAAAAGAAAAAAAAGGAAGATTGACCAAAACCAAATCTAATAGGGTTGAAGCATAGCACTAGCATCATCACCCAAAAGAACCAAGACAAGAGGTAACATACGTACGTAGGTGCAGAATCAACCTCAGATTTTAACATGGTGTGCAAGTTCTTCAAGCCTTGTTTCCTGACAAAACACCAACCAAGGTTTCAAATGCCACATATGAAGATCCACCCTCCAGCAGTGCTTTCCTGCCAGTTTCACTCATTGCTTTAACCTTGCTTTTCACGTCACTAGCACCTTCAATCACATCCTTCACTGCTTTTGCTACTTGGTCTGCCTTCACAACCTCACCGCCATCCTTCCTGTAATCCATTTTCATTTCAATTGCCACTCCTGCGTCCTTTACCAACTGGAATGCATTGATTTGTTGCTCACCATACAAGGGCCATGTGACAACAGGCACACCATACCAAGTACTCTCCAAAATTGAGTTCCATCCACAATGGGACACAAAAGCACCTGTGGCTTTATGGGCTAAGACTTCAACTTGGGGAGCCCACCCACAAATAAACCCTACATTTTTTGTCCTGCCCAGAAACCCTTCGGGCAAAAGCTCACTAAAATCATTAACTTCACCGGGGTTCAAAGATTCTTGAGAAGGTGGTCTCCTAATAGACCACAAGAACCTTTGGCCACTTTGCTCAAGCCCAAGTGCAATCTCTTTCAATTGAGGCACACCGAAGCTCCCTTGACTTCCAAAGCACAGAAACACCACTGATTTCTGTGGCTGAGCGTCAAGCCAGTTCATGATCTCTTCACGTTGGTTCCCATCAGCTACTGGACTGTTGCCCTTGTGATCAACCACTGGCCCCACAGTGTAAACATGGGGTACACCTGCCTCGCCATTAAGATAGTTAACAGCGTGGGATTCTAGCTCTGCAAATGTATTGACGATGATACCCGTTGCCTCCTTGAATTTCCTAGCATGGCTTACGAAAGTTGAATACCCACCATCATGGAACAACAAACTTGGCAACACCCTGGAGGGAACTGGGTTGATGTAACTAGGGATAATAGAGTCAGGATCGGTTGGTTTGTAGGTGACTCCTCCCTTGTCAAATCTATCAGGAAGGTAAAGCATGGAACCAAGAAAAGCAGCACCAGAAGCAAAGAAAATATAAGAAGGGACACCAAGGTCTTTGGCAACATCAACAAAGGCAGTACAAAACAAATCAAGAACCAAACCAGCAAGTTTAACTGACTTGTTGGACAAAACATGGTTGACAATCATATCCTTAACATGGTTTTTATGATCAGCGATGAAAACTGACACAAAATGTTCAGGACAAGCAAGAACATCTTCTAGGGGTGGTGGGGTTACAGAAGGCAGACCAAGGAATTGAAATTCTGGGTGAGATGCATTAAGTTTCTCAACATAGGTTGTAACATCATGTGCAAATGGTGGGGACATAAGAAGCATTGTGATGGAGAAACTGTCATCTCTTTCAAGCAAACGTTTTGCAAACTCCATGACTGATACAAGATGACCAATTCCTGGTGCTGGGACGAAGACCAGTGCCTTCTTGGGCGTGGTGGTTTGAGCGGGTGCCATTTTTGGCGGATATGGAAGGTTTTTGGCTTCTGTGTGATTTCTTTTTTTTTGGATAAATAATATGGGACTGGGTTATGGGGCACTATATATAGTCGGAATTCAATGCTCTTTTACTCTGAAAATTGGTTGAGAATTTATTGATCTTCAACAACTGAGTGCTGCCTTGCGTTGACGATTAGATGAAGAAAAAATAGGGTCCCAAGAGAGATTTTTTTATTAATTTATTTTACAATAATTATGGTAAGGAAGGACTATACATATAATAATTGTTTTTTGAAAATGCAACAGTAATTGATATTTAACCAAGGAGAAGCTAAAAGGTGCTGTCCCCACTTCATGTTTTTTTTCGCATTGATTAGAGGGAGAATCAATATATTTCCTTAAAAAAAAACCAGAGAGAGATGATGATTGAAATCTCTTTTTTTTTGGGTTTGATTAATTTGGTTGCACGATGAGTCTGCCTACCAAGCCGCAGCACAATACGTTTGAAGTTTAGCCCTTACCAAAACCCAGGCCACCAACCCAAGAGGTGTCGTTTAGCCGGGTTATTACCCATCAAATATAAAAACGACAACTTGGTAGTGGTTGCCTCACTTACCATATCAGTCTTCTCGTAAAGGCAAAAGATTTGCATTTGAGGGTCTAGCTGTTGTGGTCAATCGTGTGACTTGTTCTGTCCCCGTTTCAGGTTCGACCCTCTATGTGCACCCTGTTACCCCCGCGGTGCCTTATCTGCTCACTGGGCTTGTAGGATGTTCAGTGGACCATGGAGAATAGTCGTGATGCGCGTAAGCTAGCCCGGACACCCTACACTAATAAAAAAAAAAAAGATTTGTTTCTTGTCATTGCCCCTACTTGCATTTTCGTAACAAAATCATGTTCTTAGAGCTTTTATTTATGCGTTTATTCTGCTAAAAAAATAATAAATTATGATTTAATTCTTTTTCAAGGTTTCTATCTCTCTCTGTCTCTCTCTCTTTTATGTTTGACCTCCTTTAATCTTAGAATTTGATTAATCAAATTATGTTAGAATTACCGTTAAAAAACAATAATTTACTACTGTATAAATTATTCATCAACTCCTACTCATTGTTAAAAACCCGGCCAAATCTACTCATAATTATTTTTTTAGATTTCAGTAATAATTTAGAAAAATTAATTCAAAATGATATTATTTAAAAAAAATTAAGAAGTTAAAATGATATTATTTTTTATTTTTTTAAATCAAACCTTGTTTAATTTTAATTTAAACTGGTATGACTCGTAAAATAAATTAAATTTAATTCAGTCCATTTCAGATTAGCAAATTAAATTATTAGCACTATTTCTCATTGTTATTAACAAAATGTTTTAGATAACTTTTAAGCGTGCATGTCTTGCAATCCTAAAGACAATAGTTAGAATGATAATGTCGAGTAACTTCTTCAAACCTTGTTTACTAGCCATCGACTAATCAAGTATCCAAAAGCAGTAATAATCTAATAAATGGTTCGCGGTAAAAGTTTGGTATCAAAAAATTTGCTTTTTTTATATCAAATTTGAACTTTGTAGTTGCTAAAATAATAGCCACTGAAAGTTTATATGATCATTAACTTCAAGACCCGTGAAATTAGTTAAGATATACATAAGTTAACTCGAACACCCACATTAATTGAAAAAAAAATCCAAAAGCAGCATGTGAAGATCCACCCTCTAACAGAGCTTGCCTAGCCTTTTTACTCACTTCTTTAACCTTGTTTTTCACTTCACTAGCGTTTTCTATCAAGCATTTCACTGCTTCCTACCTCATTTTCCTTCATAAGGTTACTTTATTCCGGATCATATTTTAAAAAAGTAATTTCAAGTCGAAATCTTTTTTTTTAAGGTCCGGAGTTAGGGTGCAATTCAATAATAAATAGGTGGGGTTTATATTTATACCCAATACCTTTAAACTTGACAGAATACAGGTTAAAATAACACTCTTTTTTAGACCCAATGTCTTTCAATGTAGTTAAGGACAGAGTTTCAATGTGCATGAATCTAGCAAGCCACTAGATTTAACATTATTGAGTTCAGCTAAGCGATTAGCCTAAGTAAACATGAATCTGATGAGATATCAGACTCAATATCTTTGGGTTAGGCTACGCGCTCAGCCTAAACAGATATAAGTCTGGCGAGCTACTAGACTTAATATCCTTGGGTTCAGCTATACATTAAGCCCAAGCAAACATGAGTCTAACAAGCTGTCAGACTCAATACATTGAGTTCAGTTACGTGTTAAGTCCAAACGGACATGGATTTGGCAAGTTGCCAGGCCCAAAGCCAGTAGGCTTAGCTACGTGGAGAGCTCAAGTATACATGAGTTTGGCGATCATTATAGATCCTATGTTGAGCCATAAGACTTTAATTGTTTATTTATTCTTATGATTTTTAATATAAAATATTAATGCCAATGATATTCATCTATCTACATCTTTAGATGTATAAAACTCTTCTAAGGGCCTACCATATTTCCTTCACCATTAATATTGGCTAAGTGATATTTTATCATTTATTAATATGTGTAAATGTTATTTATCCCCTATTAATATTGTTAGGAGAAAATTACTCTCTAGTCGCTATACTCTAGTAAAAATAATAAGGTTTAAAATTTATAAATATCCCATGAATCATTCAGGTACAAAGTTCTAATTTTTATTCTCTACAAAAATATCTTTTTAATTTCAAAGTATTCATCACATCAAAACTAAGAATAAACACTATTGTTTTTAAAAATAAATGATATTTCACTCATTTACGGTGATCATTTGTTTAAAAGTTACATCCTTTGTCATCTTTAGATCCCTAAATTTCAACTGTTTTGCAAGCAAGTTTGATAAACCATAGAGAATAAATTATGCTAGAATTTGTAATTAACTCATAATTCAATTGCTAAAAACCATATTCCCAAGCACTTTGAATTTTATAACACCATCACCCAATTTATAATCCATTTTCAACTCAACTCAATAGCTAATCCCAAAAACTTGACCAATCTAAATGCATTAATTTGTGGCTTATCATACAATGGCCGACGTTATAATAGGCACACCATACCATAAGCTTTCCAAGATTGAGTACCATCCACAATGCGATACAAATGTAGCTATTGCTTTAAATGCCAAGACCTGTACTTGCGGTGTCCAACCACACCACACTGACATTTTCAGTCCTTCTGAGGAATCCTTCTGACGTGATCCCCTAGCAGGAACTGACCCTTGGATGGTGGTTTCTAAATGGATCATAAGAACTTGTGTGCACTCTGCTTGAGCCCATTTGACATGTCTTTCAATGGAGGTTCACCAAAGCATGTGGTTTGCTAACTCAATTGCTGACACAAGGTGGCCAAATTTTGCAGCAGGAATTAACACCAGCTGTGGTGCTGTGGTTTCTTCATTCTAGTAATACCTTTAGGAAAAGGTGAATGTTAAGTATATTGGTATAAGATACAATCCAGTTCGACAGGTTAATTTAATGATTTATTTTTAAAAAAAGCTAGGGATGAATTGAATCAAACCATCAATCAGAACTATTTCTAATTTGCACGTCACTACACATTTAAGCAAGTTGGCATTAGTTGGAGTGATAGATTTTAATGCTAGTGTTGGGTCCCTTGATTTGTTCCAGCAATTTTTAATTGTCCATCAAGAACTATTTTTTATTTGACTAATCTTTATTAGAATAATATATATATTTATTTTATTTTTAATATTAACTCATCAAAATAATTAAAAAAAATAATTATAATTTTGACTAATCTTTATTTAGATGGCAATCCCAAACGGGTAAATTTAAAAGTTTTCTTTCATGCTTCCAAGGATATATATAAAAAAATGAAAAGAAAAGAAAAAGGTTAGGTACGGTCATTCCATAAGGCCTCAACTTTAACCAAGTTTTCAACAAAAAAAAAAAATTAAACAAGTTCATCAGAACTAATGTTGGATGGGAAATACATCACTACAACATGACCAAATCAAACAAACTATATATATGATAAAGACTATAACTTAATTGAATTCGAGGAATGAAATTAAGCCACAGTAGGGATCGATGATCATTGATGGAATCAGCATGGTAGAAAGGCCTAAGCTCTTCAAGGTTTGCTTCCTAACCACTGATCAATCAAGTTTCCAAAAGCAACATACGAAGATCCACCCTCCATCACAGCTTTCTTCGCCATTTCACTGGTTTCTTTGGCCTTGTTCCTAAGTTCACCACCTTGTTCCATCATGGTTTTCACAGCTTTTGTTATCACCTCCGCCTTCACAAAATCTGTAGGACAATCTCTCCTAAAATCCAACGTCAATTCCACTGCTAATCCCAAGTCTTTCACCAGCTGAAATGCATTCATGTGTTGCTCACCATATAATGGCCAAGTTATAATAGGCACAGCATACCACAAGGCCTCCAAAGTTGAGTTCCATCCACAGTGTGATACGAAAGCGCCTACTGCTTTATGTGCCAAGATTTCTACTTGTGGTGCCCATCCACATAGCATCCCAATATTTTTAGTTCTTTCCAAGAATCCCTGTGGCAAGATCTCTCCATAGTTGTCAAAAAAACTAGCTTGCAGCTTCCCCTTGGAGGGTTTCAACCGGATCGACCATAAGAACCTATGTCCACTGCTCTCGAGCCCGATTGCAATTTCTTTCAACTGAGCTTCATCAAAGCCTCCTCCACTCCCGAAGCACAAGAACACCACTGATTTTTCAGGTTGATCATCAAGCCATTTCAAGATCTCGTCACCCTTGACGGCATCAGATCCTGACTGACTCTTTCCCTTGTGATCAATCAATGGCCCAACATTGAAAATTGGTGGTATATCATCTCTAGCTAAAAGAGCACTAACTGCATGGGACTCAGCTTCTGAAAATGTATTAACAATGATACCGTTGGAGTCCTTAAACTTTCTTCCATGGTTTGCAAAAGCCTCATATTCCACATCGGTGTGCAATAACGGCATAACACGGTAAGGCACGGGATTTGAATAACAGGGGATGATATAGTCAGGGTCAGTAGGGCTAAACTTAGGCTCACCCTTGTCTTCTCTATCCGAAAGGTAAAGCATCATGGCAAGAAAGGCAGCATCAGAAGTGTAAAAAACATGAGAAGGGACCCCAAGTTCTTTGGCAACATCAATAAAGGCAGTGCAAAACATATCAACAACAACACTAGCAATTGGTGCAGGGTTTTGGGCCATGACTAGGTTAACAATAGTATCTTTTACAAGGGTTTTGTGATCATTGATGTAAGAAGTATAAGCACTTGCAGGGCCTACAGCTAAAGCTTCTGGAGGAGGTGCAGGTATGGTCTCAGGAATTTCAATGAACCTGATTTCTGTATGAATTGAAGCAAGCGATTCGGTGTTCTTGCTTATGCTACTGGAAAATGGATTGTGGATCGCAAGCATGGTTATCAAGAAACTGTCATTTCTCTCAAGAACCATCTTTGCTAACTGAACAGCTGATACAAGGTGGCCATATCCAAGTGCAGGGACAAAGACTAGCTGTGTTTTCTTCATTTTGGAGGTTTTGAATGTTCAATATGGTGATCCTTGTTTGCCTTATAATGGGCTCAAGGTCAATGCCACCATGCCAGCTGTTATGATTTTTTTCTCCTAAATTGATCATCAAATTGGATATGACAACTATTAGATTGATTTCATAGAAAAACTTTTATGTAACATTTGTTAAATAATCTAAATTAAACAACAGAGAAATATAAATACAAGAGAGGAAAAAGGCTAGTTTAATTAATCACTTTATTCTAAAATTATATTTTTCATCTAAATATATAAAAAATTTATATAAACTAAATTAAAAATTATATTCAACCCAAAAAAGGAATGATATATTTATCTTTATTGACGAAAAAGAGTGAAAGAAATCAGAAGAGAGGTAAAAAACTAGGGGCTCAAGTCTCGACACCTTTAGACAGGAAGTCGCTACCGATCAAATCAAGTGGGCATCTTTACTGTCTCCGTCTTGACAAAAACTTGGCTAGTCTTTTCACTTGCTAGCTGGTGGCTTCCTTACAGTCAGTGCCTTCCCTGCCGTCGCAATCTCGATCACTGGTCACTCCATTCCATGCTACGGCTTCCCCGTTTGCTGGACTACATGATCTCTGGAAGATGACACCTTGATTTTCTTATATTTGAAAGCAGGTATATATACCTTTAATTCAGGCTATAAGGTATAAATATCCCTGAACTATTGACGGTTTAATTGTCACCTGCGGTAGTATTTGAATTAGAAATCTTTCTGTTACGTTTCAAAAAAGCCACCATCAATCGTGATTTCGTTCATCACCAATGTTTTAAGATTTGAAAATTTCAAATGGAAAAACTAAAACTCTATTTTTTAATTTATTTTAAGTTGTAAAATAGTTTTTCATATTAACAATATAATTTACAAGGTTAAGATATTTATTTTAGTTGTTTTTTAAATTGATTTGACAATCAAGTCGCGGAGGTCAAGTTTTAATATTTTAGTGATCAATGATTGATAAATAAATTATAATCCAAACACATAATAGTTCATGTATCCTCATGTTAGTTTATATGTCTCGTAGTTAATTAGTTGATTACACGTGATATTATTATATTCATGTAAAAACTTATATATTATTAATAAAAAATTAATTTATTTTAAATATTCATATAATATTAGATTAATGAATCGAGAGTAAAGATAAAGTTCATGGAACAAAAATGTTTTGCAAATAAAATTATAAAGTTGTAATTATGAGATTTCTATTGCATCAAAACATTGTTTTTAAAATAATCATGGTCGATGCTCTCTTAAATACTGGACATTTATTAGAGTCGTAAAGACTGATATATATTATGTTTTTTCCTTTATGAAAGGAAGTAGTTGTTTTCATAAGCTGAAGTATAAAGGATACCTAAAATTAATATATAGGTATTTGTCATAAATAAGACATGTACATTGAGTTGATCTACATGAGAATTTCATATAGAGAGATCACATATGTCTATTAAAAAGTTCACGTGACGGTAGTGTAAGTGATTTTTGGACTTGAGATTATTAAGTTATCTTATATAGAGAATGTTATACTTTGATTCTGTTACATGTTATCTTAATTAAGGTAACGAAATGGTAGACATTGGGTATAACATGAATTATATGAATGTACCTGAGTGATCAAGAGAGGATTCATCACCCTAAGTCAATTAGAAAAAAATATTTCATCTATTCTCAAATAATAGTGATTGAGAAATTCTTGGTTAAAATAGAATGAGATTTGAAAATAGTATTCAAACGATCAATAACTATTATGTAGAGAATAAACATGATTTAACATGGCATATATATTCCATGTTTTAATGTTAAATCGAAACATTATTGATGAAAGGATATTAATTACACCGAGAAACCGGAAACTGAAATGTTAAGTCAAACCACTAATGACTTTTCTAATATTTAGAGGGATCATGACACGTTACTAGACGATATACTTTATCTTCAAATATAAATTAATCAATTGTTGAATTGATAATAAATTAAATTATTTAATTCTATTTAATTAGAATTAGAATTTATATTTGGGCCAACATATTAGGAACCTAATAAGTCAGGCACATAAAGAACAATTAGTTATACATTAAACTAGGATGATTTAATTAAGTATGACTTGATTAAACTATATTTTAGAAATTAAATACTATAATATAATTAATATAAGGATTATATTTCTAGACCTAGAAAAATCAAGTAAGGACTTGATTAATTAAATTTATAAAATTATCCTTAAATAATATATGGATATTATTTAAGGAGAAAATATATATATTGTTATTTATAGGGTTTTTAGGATTCCCTGTAAATATAAAGCTAAGCCTGTTATTTTGCAAGTAAAAAAAGGATGGTTGTCTGTTAGATATTAAAACTATGAAAACACAATATTAAAGCCAACACTCTAGACATAATAATTACTCTTTCCTAAATAAGGATTTATGAGATTTCTCACGAGTAATTCGTATGGATTATTATTGGAGGTTGAAAAATTAAATGATTTATAGTTTATGATAACCTAGTTTTTAAAAAATTATTCAAAATAAAAAAAAATTAGATATTAAAATAATAAATATCTAAATAATTTTAAATTTATCTAACAAAATACTAGTAACAATATCCTGTTAGTGTGTGTGTGTGATGACAACTTAATATATTGACTCGTGCGAATTCTTCGTAGGTGTTATGGTTTTAAATTGAGGAAGGACATAGTTTTTAATATATCGAGATTGACTTAATAATACCTTAATATTAAAAAACAAAAAAAAAAGTAACAAAAACAACAACGATTGATTGTGATTGCATTTAATAGAAAGTTACATGGCTAGAAAGAATCCAAAGATAATACATGATGATATTCTGTTTCAATTTATTAATTGGCAATTTCGTAGGAATTGCTGAAGTGTGGAATTTTTTGATGAAATTTTATTTTTATTTTATTCTACTGTATTTTTCATTGGTAGTTATGAAAAATATTATATTGCTATTTATATTAAAATTATTGACAAAAATTCTATTACTATTACCATTAACGTCTAAAATTACTTTACTGATTAAAAATTTGTCATCGATATTTTCAATATTATTTATTAATTTTTTTTGATAATAATATTAATTTTATACTCAGATTTATAATTCTATTATGAGTTTTATATTTTAAAAAATAATATCTGAAACTTAAACAAAAATTAAACCTTCGATTTTTAAATTATATGAAATATTGATAATATAACTAATAACATCATATCAAACATAACCTAAAAATTATTTAAACAAAATTTAAGAATTAATGGTAGAAGCACCGATGGTCTTGGCCTGTCTCTTTCCGCTGCTTCTGGATTCGAGTCTTTATGTGTACACCTGTCATTCCCGTGGTACCTTACATGTTCACTAGGTTTGCAGGGTGTTCAGTGGGCCGTGAGATTAGTCGTGGTGCACGCAAGCTGGCCAGGACACCCATATAAATAAATAAAAAAAATAATTAATGGTAGAATTACTTGGTAAAAATTTATGAAAATAAGCAAACTTTCTTAATAATCATACTCATCCTTCTGATCAAATGACATTTAAATATCTACATTAAAGAATACCTGCATCTAGCAATAACAAAATTTAGGGTTCTTCTACAATGAAGAAGCCACCGAAGCCACCGTTCTGCCCATATTCATTAACCTGCATCTAGCAATAATGACACATAAACTTTCTAGTCAAAATATCATATTTTTAAGAGAGAGAATACAAAAAGCAGTGCCTAACAAAGTTAGTCCATCTAAAGCTATTGCATGCCCAACTATTCTAATGGCTCTTATTTTCAACTACTAATGAAAAACAAATACTAAAAAGTAATTTTTTATATTTTTAAATCAATTTATGCATTAATTAAAATAAAGTATATAATAGCAAGATTATTCAAAATGATAGTCTCACTACATTGATAAACTAATACGAGCTTATCTTTTAATGTTTTTATGAATGATTTTATTGGTATGGTTTTAAACTAATTGTTTTTAAAAATAAATTCAAAATCCGTCCAGTATTTTTAGAGTTAAGATGATTGTTTTTTTTTAGTTTAACGTGAGTGTCCTGGTCAGTTTGCGCGTACCTCGACTAATTTAACGAGTCCTAAAGTTAACGACTATATAAACCTCTACTGACTATTATATAAGTAACCACATGACTTGAATCTGAGACTATAAAAAAAAAATCTTTTAATTTCAAATTCTTATCAGTAAATCACCATCTAAACGGTTTAAGATCACTGTTTTTAAAGGGACGGGTGCTTGTAAATTGGACCGTGAGGGATCGACAAGCCACGGCTATAAGCAAAAAGATAAAAGGACGAGGAGACAGAAAAAAAGTTGTGCATAATTTGTGTAATATGGTGGGGACAGGGATAATAATTTAACATGAGACTTTAACCGAAGCCTACTTATTTATTGAATATATTTAAAAAAATAATACGCGCGCCCATACATACATATATATATATATATATATATATATATATATATATATATATATTAACTATTTTATTTTTTATTAAATAATAAATAGTAGTAGATAACAGATATTTATACAAATACCCGAAACTTGATGGATAGTTTATGAATATTTATGCCAGAAAAGGCTCTGTTTGGCTGGAATGACGTGACGGTTTGGAAGGATTTCAAGCCGCCATACATCCTCGAAGATATATAGACGGAATATATTCAGCACGTGATGTTCGAGCATTTCACACGATGCTTGCAGTCCGATACAAGAACCAGAGCCAACAAATTCACTACGGCTGAGAACTGGTAAGTTCATCAAACCATTTTCTTTCATAAGTTATTATTTTTTTGAATTGAATTTGATGATTTTAGTTTTTATTTCCAGGAAACATATAACAACTGGTTGAGGGAGAGATATGGGGACGATCCTTTGAATCACCCGGACTTCAATCTGGATTTGTAGATGGAGGTAGGATTGTCTGGTGGACCCGATTGAAATAATTCTGTCGATATTTTACAGAGAGTTGAAATAAAATTACAATAAATACCACTGCCAATCACTGATGAAATAATTCCATCGGGGTATTAAAACAGGTGATTTTTTTACTTGGATTTTTTATTTGTAAAACCATCGGTGCTTTTTTTTACCGACAAACAGTTTCTATTTATAACTCTATCGATAAATTTTATATCGATGGATTGTTAGTATAAATACTAACAATTTTTTTTTTCGGGTATCTAAATGGATATTTTTTTATCTACTATTGTTTATATATATATATATATATATATATATATATGTGTGTGTGTTTTTAAATAAATATATCATTTTGGTTTTTTTTTTTGAATATTCAATAAAGAAGTAGGTTTCCGGTTAATATTCAAAAGTCTCATATTAAATTATTAACCCTGTCCCACCGTGTTCCACAAATTATGCACCACTTTTTTTTCTCCCTCCTCGTCCTTTATCTTTTTTAAAACGTAAACTTTTATTTTTTTTTTTGCTCAGTTTTTTTGATTTATATTTTTTTTTTTTTGTTTTTGCTTATGTGTTTTTTCCTCATTACTAACATGCTTATGTTTTTTGTATGTTTTTGTTTTTAATTAAATTTTTTTCGTTTAATTTAGGTTGTTAATGTTCAATTGTTTTCTATTTAGTTATCAAATTTTCATGACACAACCCCGCTGTCCCTGGTTTGACAATTTTTGTAACTTGGTTGTTAAGGTCAATTGTTCAGTTACCAAATTTTCACCAAATCCCGGTTTGACAAGTAACCCGATTACAATTTTTTTTTTCTATTTAGTTATCAAACTTTCACGACATGAACCAAGATTTGACCGGTTAACCTAGTTTCAAGGGTTAACCCAGTTAATTCATATATTTTTTCTTTTTCTTCATTAGTTTTTTTTTTCTATTGGTTTTTTTCTTTTTAATTAATTTATTTAATTATCATACTTTTATGACACGATCTTGCAGTCAGACCCACATTCAAGGTTATTGGGTCTGGTATTGCAGTTAGACCTACTGGGTCATGCAAGTTTAATGTTATTATTAATATTATTTTTGGGTCAGGCGTTATAGCCAAACCCAAGATTCTTGGATATAGCTTTGCAGAAAGACCTAACACTTTTAGATCTTAGCTTTTTCTTGGTATTTTTTATACAAAAAAATTAACCAACAGTATCGCGCGCGTAATGTAACTAGTTTTGACTCGAAAAATTGTGTCATTACATGTTATTTATATATATATAATGTTGTATTGTATTTTTAAGACCTCATCTATGTGATGGCTCAGACATACTTCAGTTTTTTTTTTGTTTTTAAATTTTCTTCTTTTAAATTTTTTCATTTGTCATTGAATTTTTTAAAAATTAAGATTCATATTCATATTCATATTTTTATCGTTTTCATTTAATTTTTACTTTGTTATTAAAACATTTTAATAACATTGTAAAGATATATTTTTATAATATTAGTAAGTGTTCATCTTTTATATTGAATCGTTGTTGTTTTTTTTTTGTTTTTTTGTTATTAATATTTTATTTTGTAATTATATTATTAAATTAACTGAGTTTATTAAACTCATTTAAGTTAATGACGTAAATAAAAAAAAATACATATATCATCTTAGTATCTTTTATGCTATAAAAAAATAAGATTATCCGCTACGTATTACGGAACACCAATCTAGTTTTTATATATAGCCTGTGTGTGTGAGAGACCAAATTTGTATTGAATGACGTTCAAAGACAACAAATTCACAAGATAGTTTCAGCACAGTGTTGCTACGAGATGAAAATATGAACAGAGATGAGTTGGTGATGGCGAAGAAACACTTGGCAATGAAAAATTGGAAAGAGCTCAGTTGACATGCAATGTCTTGTAGTCGGTGCATATGTTGGGCCTAAACATAGTTTGGATTTCGTATATTGGGCCTAAACATGGGCTTGGATTTTTGTATTCATGGAAATCGGGCTTCTTTTCAAAATGGCCTAACCAAACCTTCTTCTCCTTGTCCCAATCAAACCATCTTATCTCCCTGCCTAACCTTTCCATCTCCGACCTAACCTTCTTCTCTTTGTCCCAACCTAACCCTCTCGAAGAGTGCGTTTGTTTACGCAGCCGAAGCTGCGTTTTATTTAAAACGCAGCTCTTGCATGTTTGGTAACTCAAAAAAAACGGGTTTTACTGTTTATGGTCCCACATTTTACTGCGTTTCAAACACAATTCTCACGAAGCATCTTTTCGCTGCTTTTCATTCAATAGTAAACAATGACCAATAGCACGCTGTTCATGCTAATTAATTAGCATGAACAGTGTATTCTTGTAGCATACACTGTTCATGTTAATTAATTAGCATGAACAGTGTATTCACTGTATGCTAAAATCAGAGTGTAGCATTGCTAAACTGTTAACCGAACAAGTTGTCGGGAAAATAAAAAATAAAAAATATTTTTTTTAATTTATTTTATTTAAAAAATTAATATTTAACATTATTTAATGACACTACATA
This sequence comes from Populus deltoides, assembly GCA_015852605.2. Taxonomy (NCBI): domain Eukaryota; kingdom Viridiplantae; phylum Streptophyta; class Magnoliopsida; order Malpighiales; family Salicaceae; genus Populus; species Populus deltoides. The sequence continues at coordinate 15,652,748 of CM027585.2, forward strand.
AATTAAACAAAGATCGCTTGACATAGCATTTACAGAATTTTATCGCAATCCCAATTTTGTTCCTGATTATATTTTACATGATATTATTGCGCGCTTAACAAACCAAAATAACTACAGTCCTTGTCGGATGTATTTCATACGTGATGATATTGTGAAACAATAAAAAATATTTTATATAAAATATTTTTTATTTATGATGTAATAACAATAGTTAAATCTACAATATTTAAATTAAAAACCATCAATATTAATATCTATTTTTTAAAATTATTTTATAACCTCAATTTCAAAAGCATTATTAACCAAACACATTAAACTACTTTTTGCTCAACCTTAATTTTAACCACAGTTTTAACCAAACATATAATTTTTCAAACCAACCTCAACTAAAAGTACTTTTTATAAAACAACTTTTTTCAAACCACAACCACAACAGCAACCGCAATACCAAACACACTCTTCATATACTAACCTTCATTGTAGAAGAACCCTGAATTTTGTTTTGGCTAGATGTAGGCATTCCTTACTTTAGACATTTAAATGTCATTTAATAAGAAGGATGAGTATATTGATTATTAAGAAAGTTTGCTTATTTTCATAAATTTTGTTAGGTTTTAGGAATTGATGATTGAATTACTTGGTAAAATTTATAAAAATTAATTTTTTATATTTTTAAAATTAATTTATGCAATTCTACCATCAATTCTTATATTTTGTTTAAATGATTGTCAGGTTTTAGGAATTGATGGTAGAATTACTTGGTAAAATTTATAAAAATTAATTTATGATATTCTACCATCAATTCTTAAATTTTGTTTAAATGATTGTTGGTTTATGTTTAATTAGTTGTATTATCAATATTTCATATAATTTAAAATGATTAATGAAACCCTATCTTTTATATTTATAATTTGTTTTATTTAATTTGAATTGTTTAAAAATATTACAAGAAAAGTTTTCTATGAAATCAATCTTTGTAATAATTGTCATCCAATTTGATGATTAATTTAGAAAAAAAAAAATCATAACAGCTGGCATTGTGGCATTGACCTTGAGCCCATTATAAGGCAAACGAGGATCACCATATTGAACATTCAAAACCTCCAGAATGAAGAAAACACAGCTAGTCTTTGTCCCTGCACCTGGATTTGGCCACCTTGTACCAGCTGTTCAGTTAGCAAAGACGGTTCTTGAGAGAAACGACAGTTTCTTGATAACCATGCTTGCCATCAACAATCCATTTGACGGTGGCATAAGCAAGAACATCAAATCGCTTGCTTCAATTTATACAGAAATCAGGTTCATCGAAATTCCTGAGACCATACCTGCACCTCCTCCAGATGCTTTAGCTGTAAGCCCTGCAAGTGCTTTTACTTCTTACATCAATGATCACAAAACCCTTGTGAAAGATACTATTGTTAACCTAGTCATGGCGCACAACCCTGCACCAATTGCTAGTGTTGTTGTTGATATGTTTTGCACTGCATTTATTGATGTTTCCAAAGAACTTGGGGTCCCTTCTCATGTTTTTTACACTTGTGATGCTGCCTTTCTTGCCCTGACGCTTTACCTTTCAGATAGAGAAGACAAGGGTGAGCCTAAGTTTAGCCCTACTGACCCTGACTATATCATCCCCTGTTATTCAAATCCCGTGCCTTACCGTGTTATGCCGTTATTGCACACCGATGTGGCATATGAGGCTATTGCAAACCATGGAAGAAAGTTTAAGGACTCCAACGGTATCATTGTTAATACATTTTCAGAAGCTGAGTCCCATGCAGTTAGTGCTCTTTTGGCTAGAGATGATATACCACCTATTTTCAATGTTGGGCCATTGATTGATCACACGGGAAAGAGTCTGTCAGGATCCGATGCCGTCAAGCGTGACGAGATCTTGAAATGGCTTGATGATCAGCCTGAAAAATCAGTGGTGTTCTTGTGCTTCGGGAGTAGAGGATGCTTTGATGAAGCTCAGTTGAAAGAAATTGCAATCGGGCTCGAGAGGAGTGGACGGAGGTTCTTATGGTCAATTCGGTTGAAACCCTCCAAGGGGAAGCTGCAAGCTAGTTTTTTTGACAGCTATGGAGAGATCTTGCCACAGGGATTCTTGGAAAGAACTAAAAATATTGGGATGCTATGTGGATGGGCACCACAAGTAGAAGTCTTGGCACATAAAGCAGTAGGCGCTTTCGTATCACACTGTGGATGGAACTCAACTTTGGAGTCCTTGTGGTATGCTGTGCCTATTATAACTTGGCCATTGCATGCTGAGCAACACATGAATGCATTTCAGCTGGTGAAAGACTTGGGATTAGCAGTGGAATTGACGTTGGATTTTAGGAGAGATTGTCCTACAGATTTTGTGAAGGCGGAGGTGATAACAAAAGCTGTGAAAACCATGATGGAACAAGGTGGTGAACTTAGGAACAAGGCCAAAGAAACCAGTGAAATGGCGAAGAAAGCTGTGATGGAGGGTGGATCTTCGTATGTTGCTTTTGGAAACTTGATTGATCAATGGTTAGGAAGCAAACCTCGAAGAGCTTAAGCCTTATCCACCATGTTGATTCCATCAATGATCATCAATTCCTACTGTGGCTTAATTTCATTCCTCAAATTAAATTAAGTTCAATTCTTTATCATACATATAGTTTGTTTGATTTGGTCATGTTGTAGTGATGTATTTCCTATCCAACACTAGTTCTGATGAAGTTAATTGAAGTTGAGGCCTTTTGGAATGACCGCACCTTTTCTTTTCTTTTCTTTTCTTTTCTTCCTTTTGTTTTATAGCATTAAAATCTATCACACCAACGAATGCCAACTTGCTTACATGTGCAGTGACGTGCGAGGGGATATGCATCTTGTTCTTGACCCCACACAAAAGCAAGTGATATTTGCTTCCTCCACCAGTAGATCATCACTGATTGGCTTCAGCTATCACACCATCATTTGGAAGTAAGTGATGCGGGGGATAATAATAATAAATAATAAACATGAAACACAAACCCGTTAAATTTTGTAGAATAACGACATAAAAATTTTAATTTAAAGATTTATTACTTCATATTTTCTCTTCAATAGTTTGTATCTTTTAATATATTTATAATTATTTAAATAAATATAAAAAATTGACGTAAACAAGAAATGAAACTAAAAGTCCTAATCATAAAATACCAAGCAATAAAAGTTCTAACCAAACTAAAAAAATCCAAAATAATAATAAAAAATAACAAATCTAACTTGATGAGCTCCTTCTAAGCCTAATTTAAAGAATTTTTGGGTCTCAATCTTTGGAATTTCCTAACTAAATTTGTGAGTGATTAAAAGAATATATGAAGAATTATGGGATTTTTTTGTCAAACCGAGCACTGTACTTAGCCCAAGCCTCTTCTTGAACTTAGCCGTGTCTTATTGATGAATAAATAACTCTGTTAGACAATCCACGTGGTTTAGTCATGAAAAACCCACAACTAACCCACCTATATAAGTTAGACATGAATTATTCACTACCGTGGGCAATTCATCTTCCTTTTTTCTAAAGAGAGATCAACCTGTCATTTCTTTCTATTTTATAGTTCACACATAACCATAATTATAATACTTGCCCGAGGAGTCTGCTCTACGCAAGGTGGGTTCATAGATTGATGGTTTGATTCAATTCATCCCAAGCTTTTTTTTTTTTTTTAAAAAAAACCTTAAACAACATCGTTGTTTAGGTAAAAATAATATACTTGGTTTTTTCGCTAACTCAGCCAAGCCAATCTCAGAGTCAGTGGGTTATTGTGTTAACCGGGTCACCAAGTTAACCTATCAAGTTTAACCTACCAAACCAAACTTTGAATAAATGTGTCACCAAATTAACTTGTAAAGCTAGATTGGGTCTTATACCGACAAACTTAACATTCACATTTTTCCAACAGTTATTATTGGAATGAAGAAACCACAGTTAGTGTTAATTCCTGCAGCAAAAAATTGTCATCTTGTGTCAGCAGTTAAGTTAGCAAACCATATACTTTGGTGAACCTCAATTAAAAGACATAACAAATGGCCTCGAATAGAGTGCACAAAAGTTCTTATGATTCATTCGGAAACCACCATCCAAGGGTCTATTCCAACTATGTCGGCACACCTCAATAAAATAAGGTAGCTGAATGTAAAAACATAGACTTATTAGAAAAAATTAGAGCCTTAATGATACAAATGCATGTTTCTAAAATGTTTTGGTCTCACAAAGTGTTATTTGTTGCATATCTAATTCATTGGCTACCTAGCCAAGTATTACATTTTAAATCTTCTCTTGAAGTTTTGTAGAAACAACCACCTAATTTATCTCATTTACAAGTGTTTGGTTGCACTTGTTTTGTTCATATACAAACTTCACATCAGGATAAGCTTGATCCAAGGGTTGCTAAACGTATTTTTTTTGGATACTCTGCAACACAAAAAGATATAAATGCTATCATCCTCCTTCTAAAAGCTTGTTCATATCAAGAGAGGTCTAATTTGAAGAAAGCTCTTTATACTTTAAAAATAGAAATCAACAAAAGGACTTGACATAATTGTTTCATCTGTTTAATGCTGCTTCTACGGACTTGGCACCATCTGCAGATACATTATTTACTGCAGACGACACTTCCTCATTCCCTGATGGTATGGCTACTAATAAAGGGAATGTGAGTCCTGTTAATACACACTCTGAACATAGTTCTGCAGACTCCAAAGCTGATGGCAATCACAATATGCACTTATCCTTCACAACTGCAGATATGCATTTTGATTCAAGAGTTGTCATCCCTATTATCTCAGACTCTAAGAATGATTCTGCAAATTAGTCTCCTCAGCCTCCCTTATAGCACCTTTTGTCATTCCTATTACCATAGATTTTAAGGGAGATTCTGCTAATCACTCTCATCCATCACATACTCGTAGGAATCCAACTTGTCATTATGCTCCTCCAACAAAGTTATAAGACTTTGTCACCTATGCTGCTAGACATCCTATATCTAATTACCTTACATATCAACATCTCTCAGCTGAACATACTACCTTTCTTATTGCTATTTCTGATATGCATGAATCATAAAATTTTGAAGAGGCAAATTCACAGGATGAATGGCAACAAGCTATTCATAATGAGTTGCAAGCCCTTGATCAAAATAAAATTTGGAGTGCTGTTAAACTCCCCAAAGATAAATATGTTGTGGGCAGTCGTTGGGTGTATAAAATCAAGTTTAACTTAGATGGGTCTATTGACAGATACAAGGCTCATCTTGTGGCTTAGGGCTATACTCAAACTTTTAGCATAGATTACAAGGAAACATTCACATCTTTTGTGAAAATGAATATTGTTCGTGTTCTGCTCTTAGTAGCTGTGAATAATAGATGGTTGATGTGTCAAAGGAATGTCAAGAATGTCTTTTTGTATGGAAACCTTGAAGAAGAAGTCTACATGAAGGTGCCCCCGGTCACCCTCAAAGTTCAGACCCTAACTTAGTATGTCGGCTTCACGAATCTATTTACGAACTGAAGCAATCTCCACGAGCTTGACATGCACAATTGAGTATTGTTCTTGAAGATAGTAGCTTCAAATGAAGTAATGCTGACTTTTCCTTATTTTTCCATCTTGGACCAGCAGCCAAAGTAATGGTTCTTATCTATGTTGATGATCTTATTATTGTAGGGAATGATGGTAACACTATATCTCATCTCAAGGCTATTCTGCAACAACGTTTTCCCATTAAAGATCTTGGCAGGTTGAAATATTTTCTTGGGATTGAAATGGTTGTTTATCACAAAAGGCTATTCCTCAATCAACACATGTATGTTCTTGATCTGCTTAAGGATGCAAAGATGATGGATGTTAAACCTGCACCTAGTTCATTGGATAGTAAATTGAAACTTGAAACAACTAGTGAGCCTCTTTGGTTTATCAATTACCATCAGCATCTTGTTGGTAGACTCATTTATCTTACTATTACACGTCCTGATATCACCTACACAGTAAGTCTTGTTAATCAGTTTATGCATACTCCTATAGTTTTTCGCTTGAGCCTTGTTAAATGAATTATGCGCTATCTAAAGGGTTTTGCTGATCATGAGATTGTTATGACTAATGATGGTCACACTCAGATTACTGGATATAGTAATTCTAATTGGGCTGGTAATGCTATTGATCGCAAATTAACCACTGGTTTTTGCATGTTTAGCGTAGTAAAAAGCAACATGTTGGTGCATGTTCTAGTGCTAAAGCTGAATATCAAGTGATGATGTCCGCATTTTGTGAATTAATTTGGCTTAAAGGTCTTATGTCAGATCTAGAATTTTCTAGCAATATTCCATTGACTATGTTTTGTGATAATCAAGTTGCTATGCATATTACAACTAATTATGTATTTCACAAAAGAACTAAACACATTAAAGTTGATTGTCATTTTATTCGTCAATAAGTTCAATCGCAGATTATCAAACCATGTTAAATTCATAGTCACCATCAACTAGCTGATGTATTTATAAGGGTTGTAACTTCAGCTCACTTCTATCACCTATTATCCAAACTTGACTCAATCAACCCCCTTAATCCAGCTTGAGGGGGAGTATTGAAGGAAAGCAACAGATTCTCACTCTAACACGATTGCAAAGTCCTACTGTAGATCACATTGCAGAGTCCGGCTCCAAAACAAATTGCAGAGTTTTAGTTTAACTCCAACACCAGTTGCAGAACTTGCTCCCTACTGCAATATTGCTATTGCTCTGTATACAATTGATAGGATAGTAGTAAATAGAGACAGATTCTGATACGACCATGAATGTAGGAGAATTAATAGTCATCTTTCTCTGCTGTAACAGAAATCCGTCGTATCCATTGTATACATACCTATGCTGCTCTAACTGAATCGATATGAAAATAAGATTCTTCTTTCTCTTTGTTTCTTCAATAACAATGCTTGCCATCAACAATCCATATGCTGGTAGCATAAGCAAGCATATCAAATCTCTTGCTTCAATTCATACAGAAATCAGGTTCATCGAAATTCCTGAGACCATACCTGCACCTCCTCCAGAAGCTTTAGCTGTAAGCCCTGCAAGTGCTTTTACTTCTTACATCAATGATCACAAAACCCTTGTGAAAGATACTATTGTTAACCTAGTCATGGCCCCCAACCCTGCACCAATTGCTAGTGTCGTTGTTGATATGTTCTGCAAAAAACTTCTTAAATTACCTTGCTTAGTTTGTATCAACCATAAATTTGACTTGGAAATTTGGAAACCATAAATCAAAACTTTCAGAAAAGTAAACAAAAATTTGAAACTTGGCCTAAATTCAGTTGTTACGCCAATTTTACTTTGCTCACGAAGTTTTTGGCAAACCAGATTTAGATCATAGCCATGAAATACAGACTTAAAGGCACCCCGTCATAATTTTGCTTGGTTTTATGGTGGAGACATATCTTTTTCTAATGGCGCCAGGGTTAGAATGTGAAAAAATAAAAACTAACAAAAAAAATAATTGTACTAAAAGAAAAGGCATTTTTTTAACTCAATATCAATCCAAAGGTAAGGGGAACAATTTATTTTATATATCACTACAATATTGTTCCACCATCCGACGAAAATAATTCCACTAGTATTTTATAAAAGATTAAAATAAAATTACAATAAATACCATTGTCAATCACTAGCGAAATAATTTCATCACGGTATTAAAACGGATGATTTTTTTACATGGATTTTTTATTTGTAAAACCTTTGGTGCTTTTTTTTACCGACAAATGGTTTCTATTTATAAATCTATCAATAAATTTTATATCGATGGATTGTTAGTATAAATACTAACAATTTTTTTTTGTTTCGGGTATCTATATGGATATTTTTTTATCTACTATTGTTTATATATATATATATATATGTATGTGTGTGTGTTTAAATAAATATATCATTTTGGTTTTTTTTTTTGAATATTCAATAAAGAAGTAGGTTTTCGGTTAATATTCAAAAGTCTCATATTAAATTATTATCCCTGTCCCACCGTGTTCCACAAATTATGCACCACTTTTTTTTCTCCCTCCTCGTCCTTTATCTTTTTGCTTGTGGCCATGGCTTGTCGACCCCTCACTATCCAATTCACAGGCACCCGTCCCTCTAGAAACAGTCACCTCACTTCCTGCCCCATCAATACATTACATGGTTGTAAAATTTAGAATTTTAAAAAATTAATTGAGTGACACATAAAGTAGTTTAAATATCCAGATTATATAAAAAAAAAACCCACACCAATAAAATTATTCATGATACATTTAAAGATAAGCTCATATTAGTTTATGCATGAGTGAGACTAACATTTTGAATAATCTTAACATTGTATACTTTATTTTAATTAATACATAGATTGATTTAAAAAATATAAAAAGTTACTTTTTAGTATTTTTTTTTCATTAGTAGTTGAAAATTAGAGCCATTAGATGGACTAACATTGTTTGTATTCTCTCTTAAAAATATAATATTTTGACTTGAAAGTTTATGTGTCATTACATGATATATATATATATATATATATATATATATAGTTGATTTGCATTTCTTAAATTTTTTTTAAATGATTGTTAGGCTTTAGGAATTGATGGTATAATTACTTGGTAAAAATTTGTAAAGAGTAATTTATGATATTCTACCATCAATTCTTAAATTTTGTTTAAATGCTTGTTATTGTTAGTTTATGTTTGATTAGTTGTATTATCAATATTTCATATAATTAAAAAATGGAAGGTTTAATCTTTTTTAAAATTTCGGGTATTGCTTCTATTTTTTAAATTATAGGATTATAAACCATATCGCAGTGTAAAAATATACCAGAAAATTAATAAATAAAATCAGAAATGCCAATAAGAAATTTTTCATTAATAATTTTAAAAGATAATATATAATGATAGAATTTTTGCGTCAATAATTTTAATATAAATAGTGATATAATATTTTCATAAATAACTACCAATGATGAAAAGTACAATAGAATAAAATAAAAATAAAAATTCATCAAATTAAACTTCATCCACAATTTAACACTTCAGCAATTCCTACGAAATTGCCATTTAATAAATTTAAATAGAATATCATCATATTGAAAATTATTTAAATATGTATATATTTGCCCTTGAATAATATCCATATATTATTTAAAAGATAATTTTAAAAATTTAATCAATTAAATCCTTACTTGATATTTCTAGATCTAGAAATATAATCCTTATATTAATTATATGTTAATTCTTAATTTCTATAATATATATATTTTAATCAAGTCATACTTAATTAAATTATTCTAGTAAATAATCTATAATTTTTTTTGATAAAGATAAATGATATATTACGAGACGGATGAATGTCATTAAAAAAAATATTTATTTAATTTTATTTATTAAAAATAAAATAATATTTTTTGTTTAGTTTATATATATATTTTTTTATGTTAAGATTAAAAATATAACTTCAAAATAAAATGATTAATGAAACCTAGCTTTCTTTTCCTTTATATTTATATTGTTTTTATTTAATTTGAATTGTTTAAAAATATTACAAGAAATTTTTTTTATGAAATCAATCTTTGTAATAATTGTCATATCCAATTTGATGGTTAATTTAGAGAAAAAAAAAATCATAACAGCAGGCATTGTGGCGTTTACCTTGAGCCCATTATAAGGCAAACAAGGATCACCATATTGAACATTCAAAACCTCCAAAATGAAGAAAACACAGCTAGTCTTTGTCCCTGCACCTGGATTTGGCCACCTTGTATCAGCTCTTCAGTTAGCAAAGATGGTTCTTGAGAGAAACGACAGTTTCTTGATAACCATGCTTGCCATCAACAATCCATTTTACGGTAGCATAAGCAAGAACACCGAATCGCTTGCTTCAATTCATACAGAAATCAGGTTCATCGAAATTCCTGAGACCATACCTGCACCTCCTCCAGAAGCTTTAGCTGTAAGCCCTGCAAGTGCTTTTACTTCTTACATCAATGATCACAAAACCCTTGTGAAAGATACTATTGTTAAACTAGTCATGGCGCACAACCCTGCACCAATTGCTAGTGTTGTTGTTGATATGTTTTGCACTGTATTTATTGATGTTGCAAAAGAACTTGGGGTCCCTTCTCATGTTTTTTTCACTTCTGATGCTGCCTTTCTTGGCATGACGCTTTACCTTTCAGATAGAGAAGACAAGGGTGAGCCTAAGTTTAGCCCTACTGACCCTGACTATATCATCCCCTGTTATTCAAATCCCGTGCCTTACCGTGTTATGCCGGTATTGCACACCGATGTGGAATATGAGGCTTTTGCAAACCATGGAAGAGAGTTTAAGGACTCCAACGGTATCATTGTTAATACATTTTCAGAAGCTGAGTCTCATGCAGTTAGTGCTCTTTTGGCTAGAGATGATATACCACCAATTTTCAATGTTGGGCCATTGATTGATCACAAGGGAAAGAGTCTGTCAGGATCTGATGCCGTCAAGCGTGACGGAAGCTTGAAATGGCTTGATGATCAACCTGAAAAATCAGTGGTGTTCTTGTGCTTCGGGAGTGGAGGAGGCTTTGATGAAGCTCAGTTGAAAGAAATTGCAATCGGGCTCGAGAGGAGTGGACATAGGTTCTTATGGTCCATTCGGTTGAAACCCTCCAAGGGGAAGCTGCAAGCTAGTTTTTTTGACAACTATGGAGAGATCTTGCCACAGGGATTCTTGGAAAGAACTAAAAATATTGGGATGCTATGTGGATGGGCACCACAAGTAGAAATCTTGGCACATAAAGCAGTAGGGGCTTTCGTATCACACTGTGGATGGAACTCAACTTTGGAGACCTTGTGGTATGCTGTGCCTATTATAACTTGGCCATTATATGCTGAGCAACACTTGAATGCATTTCAGCTGGTGAAAGACTTGGGGTTAGCAGTGGAATTGACGTTGGATTTTAGGAGAGATTGTCCTACAGATTTTGTGAAGGCAGAGGTGATAACAAAAGCTGTGAAAACCGTGATGGAACAAGGCGGTGAACTTAGGAACAAGGCCAAAGAAACCAGTGAAATGGCGAAGAAAGCTGTGATGGAGGGTGGATCTTCGTATGTTGCTTTTGGAAACTTGATTGATCAGTGGTTAGGAAGCAAACCTTGAAGAGCTTAGGCCTTTCTACCATGTTGATTCCATCAATGATCATCGATCCCTACTGTGGCTTAATTTCATTCCTCAAATTAAATTAAGTTAGAGTCTTTATCATATATATAGTTTGTTTGATTTGGTCATGTTGTAGCGATCTATTTCCTATCCAACATTAAAATCTATCACACCAACGAATGCCAACTTGCTTACATGTGCAGTGACGTGCGAGGAGATATGCATCTTGTTCTTGACCACACACAAAAGCAAGTGATATTTGCTTCCTCCACCAGTAGATCATCACTGATTGGCTTCAGCTATCACACCATCATTTGGAAGTAAGTGATGCGGGGGATAATAATAATAAATAATAAACATGAAACACAAACCCGTTAAATTTTGTAGAATAACGACATAAAAATTTTAATTTAAACATTATACTACATATTTTCTCTCAATAGTTTGTACTTTTAATATATTTATAATTATTTAAATAAATATAAAAAATTGACGTAAACAAGAAATGAAACTAAAAGTCCTAATCATAAAATACCAAGCAATAAAAGGTCTAACCAAACTAAAAAATCCAAAATAATAATAGTAAAAAAAAGAAAACCAACTTGAAGAGCTCCTTCTAAGCCTAATTTAAAGGCTTTTTGGTTCTCAATCTTTAGAATTTCCTAACTAAATTTTAGAGTCATTAAAAGAATATATGAAGAATTATGGGATTTTTTTGTCAAACCGAGCACTGTACTTAGCCCAAGCCTCTTCTTGAACTTAGCCATGTCTTATTGATGAATAAATAACTCTGTTAGACAATCCACGTGGTTTAGTCATGAAAAACCCACAACTAACCCACCTATCCAAGTTAGACATGAATTCTTCGCTACCGTAGGCAATTCGTCTTTCTTTTCTCTCAAGAGAGATCAACTTGTCATTTCTTTCTATTTTATAGTTCACACATAACCATAATTATAATACTTGACCGAGGAGTCTACTCTACGCAAGGTGGGGTTGTAGATTGATGGTTTGATTGTGGCCTCCATTCAGTGACTTCCCTACCGAGGGCATTGCTTGCAATCTCCATCATTGAGCACTGCATTCAATGCTAGGGCTTCCCCGTTTGCTGGACTACTTTATTTGAAAGCAGGCACATACACCATTTATGCAGGGCTGTGTGTACTTGAAAGGAGGCATACATACCTTCAATTCAGGCTGTCTCTGTCTCCGCGTGCGTGGATGGGTGCATTAACACTTTTTTCAAGTAAAAACTGCTGCACTTCCAAAAATCACAACAATACGAAACATAATACTATCCACCGCATCACTGTAAGAAAAATACTAGCAGAAAGAAATCCAGGCAATGACGTGATCAACAATAAAACAAGAGAAGCCTACGAGTACTGCTTTTCATGACATTACTGCCATGAGAACTAGGTAACAATGAACAAACCAAAGCCTAGCATATCATTTTTTATCCCTACAGATCAAAGTTGTACACAATGCAGGTCAACCAAACCTAAGTCACTATCTGAATCACCCAAGTCAGTCATCACCGAATTATTAAAGTTTCCTGCTCTGCTACAATAGATGGATAGTTTTTCAGTAACAAAACTGTTCATCCTTTTAATGATATGAAACAGACAAAGTACTGCCTTTTTTTCTACAAAACCTCAATGTTTTTCTAAGCTTAGTAAATCTGCTTAGTGCCAGTCAAGCAATGGTGCCATCGTATTCTGATTTTTCCTCAACCATTTACAGAAGGTAAGACTCATGTGTTACTTGTACCCAAAAACAGTATGACAACATGTTGACAATAGGACTTCTAAACTCCAGTGCTACTGCTGCTGCTCATATATCTGCAGGTATGCCTCAGAGAGAGCAACCATTTGAGGAAGGGTCTCAGAAACATGCAGATCCTGCATCTCATACCTGCAAAACATTGATTATCAGATATGTAATTATAAGTTTCATTCACAACCATGCAAGTGGATTAGAAATTGAATTACCATAGCTCTTCTGACTTTCGCTGCACAAAAACCCTGTAGAAACCCTCATTAGGCTTTCCATCATGGACAATATCGGCAATCAAATCATACTTCGAGCGCAATCTCTCATTTTCTTTAGGCATTGGCAAAGGAATAAAATCTTTCAACTCCAAGTTCTTCACAGGAAAGTTGACTGTAATCATAGAAACAATTAGCACAGGATAGTTCAAAACCAAACAAAGTTCCAAGTAAAATCCACTGTTAGTGTCGAGCCTTACCCAAGGTGGGATTCTTCTCGATGAAAAAGTTGTTCTTTTTAAACCGCTGCATATGTAGTATTAAATACTGTGGCAATCTGATGACGCGATATTTCATCCGGGCAACACGAGGACGAACAACTTCAGTCACAGTCTCACCATCAAATTTCTTCAGTATATTGAACAGAGGAACCTGAAACAATAGCACATGTAAAATAAGTATCCACCAAGAAAGGGAATGAGTAGAATTTACCCAAGGAAAGCCTTCATTTTCCACCCATGGATCAAGCCAAAACCTCGCTACCCTACTGTAGAGAAAAACAATCCCAACATAAATAAGCTCAAAAGTACACAGCCAGTGTTTCCGGGTCACATCTGATCATCACATGCAAATACTGATAGCTGAAAACCCAAACTAGGATACTTAAGTTGATTCAGCTTTCATCTAAATTCCAGGTCAATAAGGTTTTAATTTAACCATTTGAGCAAAATATAGACTTGTATGGCAACCAACAAAAGCACTAAACTAGGAGTTGAAACAGATGCAAAAATTAACACTTCCTCTCAATAGATGAATAAGAAGTGAGAGAAAAAAGAGAAGAAGAAGAGAAACTGGACTATGTTCTATCTTCCATGGTCAGTAATTAACCTTGATTGCCCAGGAATAATGGAGGCATAAGCTTATTAAGCTGAGAATTTGACTTATTTAAAGATCTGACAAAAAGAATCAACTAAATGTTCTATACCAAAGCAGTGACATCTACATTCGCTCCTAGGGATCTAACAACCAAGCATGTCTTTTGAAACCTTTCATTTGGAATGAGAATTAAACATGAATTGATGCGTATAACTAGGATCTCTATAACACAAACAATAGTGCAGGATGATACAATCTAGCTCAGATAGAGAGCCTATTGGCACTATACAGCAGACATAATAATAATATTTCCAACCTAGCTAAAACATAATGCATAAATACCTGAGGTATTATATTTTTCTCCATCACATCTTTAAACAGAGGAGGTGGTGGCAAATCCAGTCCAAGCATCAAGAATGGCATTCTAGACGTTTCTGTGAAAATATCATTACCAGCTCCACCATCAATCTGGTCATTACCATTTTCTTTCTTCTCAGTGATAGCTTTGTTGGGAATCTCTTTCACAACCTCCAACTCACCCTAACAGGAAAAGAAGTATTAGACCAGCACCACTGAGATAATAATATCAACCAGCAAACTTGAAACGAACTGAAGAGCATTGGAAAAGTAAAAAAGCACCTGAAAGCACTCATAAATGATACTGTTATTTTTCTTTAAAGTTCTAAGATTTGTGTGCAATGTATTAAGAAGCCATGCCATGAATTCCACTGGATCAGACTGTTGACCAATGCGAAACCGTTTCTTACTAGCTTTCATTACAGCCTGGAGAAACTCATGTGGGCTCACCTGAAAAGTCCCAAGAGAATAGATGAGCAAATAAAATGAGGAAACAAAACTTAAACATTGGAAAACCATGACTTCAGAGAAGTAATCAAAGGATCAAACCTGTCCTTTAAAGTTCCGAGCATGCCATATTTTACGAGTGAGTTCTCCATAGCGTTGAACAAGAGGAGACTTGCAATGCTGATAGTTTTCAGGGATGAGGAAGAAATTCCTTAAGGGTGTAACTCTCATTAGCGACTGAATTGTGACGTTTACAAAATCAGTTTCCTTGATGTTATTCAGACCCACCTGATGATCAAAATCAAGCAAGATAGGAAACAATGTTAAAATGTCCAAAATATGCATCTTTTACATAAATAAGCAGGACCAATCTGCATCTTATTACACAAGGAAGTTGTATCATGAGCAATAATTCAGTGATGAGCATGATGAATTGGTGATCAAGTAAGAGGACATATGGTTACCATTCCAGGAAGGTAATCAGACCCATCAAGTGCCCTGGACCATTGCCTGTTTTTGTCAAGCTGTTTGACTTGATCCCTAGTAAACCTGCATGGATGATGCAAAGTTCTTGGAAGTTGGTAAACATATGAAGTGAGTTAAAAAGAAAATGCAACCAATAACACCACAGATAACCATCCCCTGTTACCATCTCAACTAAATGGTCAGGAACTCTAAGAAAGAATACTAACAGGAACCCCATGCCCACAGAAAAAGTATAATGCACCACGGAGAGAGGGGGAGAAAGACCTTGGATTGAGAACATGTCGTATATCATCTAGTGATGGATCAATTATCTCATATCCATCAGGAAGACAATAAACCTTCTCTGTCCTAAGATTGACGTAGACATGGTGTCCTGCCTCAAGACTATGAGTATAAGCATGGGATTTCTTCCCTCTTCCTTGGTAATACTTCCCACAAACCAAACATGCATACACATTCAAATTTGACAGGGAAACAGAGCAAAATTTCTCAAAATCAAAGTCCAAGACCTGCAAACCCCCAAAAAACAATAATCAAAAACATACTTTAAGCACACAAACACGGACATATATAAACCACAATCCTGATATATTCTCCAAATTAATGTTTACTGTACTTATTCATGTACACACATATCTACATAACTACACAAAAATGTACCCGGATATATAGCCCAAAAAAAAGAAGCCTTTAACACATTTATGTGCACATAATTACACAGAAAAACTCACATATACAACCCAGAAAAATGAATCCTTTAACACAATTATACCTACAAACATACAAATCACTACACAAATTATCTAGTAAAGCGCATCCTTCCACACATTTAAGTACAAAAACACAAAACACCCCAAGAAAACATATCCTTAACGCATTTTTGCACAACAATATACAGATAACCTTATTTAAACAAAAATCCATATTATCATATCCAAAACCGCCAATACTTAACACATTTAACAATTTATAAACCCAAAACCTACATAAATTATCCAAAAAAGATGCAATCTTTACCTGTCGATTAACAGTATCTAAATACGGGCAATCCGCACGAGGCTCAAATTGACTCTTCCTCTTCTCCAAACTATTCTCTTCTCCATACAAATCCTCCTCCTCCTCCTCCTCCTCCTCCTCACCATTCTCTGCTGCAACAACTTGTCCCCTATTCTCCTCCACCCTTCCACCACCATTAGCCGTTCTCCCTCTTTCAAAATCCTCCTCTTCATCATCCACATCATTGTAAGGCACAAGTGGGTTTTCAATACCAGAAGCTGAAGACTGCTCATCCAATCTCTGCCTCTTTGAAACACCGCCACTTTCTTCAGTCCCCATATTATCTTCCTTTACTCTCTTGTTTTTCACAATCTTTTCTTCCCTCACTGTTTATGCACATTGAATATCAAAATACTAGCTCAGTTTATGCAAGATTTAAGCAAATTCCAAGCTCTAATACATCTAAAAATTAGAACTTTAACCAATAAAAAGAACATTTCATGATAAAAATAAGCAAATTTGAAGCTCTAAAACATCTAAGAACCAAAACTTTAATCCTTAAAAAAACACTTGGATAAAAATAACAAAAGGGTTTTCAAGAAAACAACTTACCTTTGATTTGGTGATCTTGAAAAGAACCCAAAATGTTTCCAGTTTCGAGACTGGACTGCTGCTTGCTGCTGCTTGAAGAGTGTTTTGCTAAGCCGAGACAAAACGACACGTCGTTTCACAGCCTTCTGCAGCTTGGAATGACGTGTCGTTTTCATAATTTTGAATTGGTGGACTGGGTTGAAAATTATCATTTAGAAGGAAGTCCAGCCCATTATAATATAATGAGTTCTTTCTTTTCCACAAATCTCAAAAATACCATTCAACTCATCTTGTACTTTACCATCAAATAATTATTTGTATTAATTTTATTTTTAAATTTTTAAAAATACTCAATTAATTTTACTTGTTTAAGTAAGAAATGATATTATTTTGTATATTTTTTTATAAAATGATGCCAACAGAGATCTTTATTGAAAAATCAAAATAGTCAGATAGTAAAATTGATACAAAAATTAGTTTAGGATTAATACTATCAAAATAATTTATAGTGTTTTTGAGGTTACTAATATTGTTGGATGTAAAATTAGCTAAAAAAATAGAAAACGACATTTTCCAATAATTTGGCATTTTTTGTTCTTCCAGGATTCGGCTTTTCATATACTGTAATTCTCAAACAATGTTCTGATCTTCATGGCTCATGCATATGTTAAGAGTATGGGATAAAATTTAATATTATAAGATTTTATCATATGAAAAATAATTAATATCATAAAACCTATAATTTAACTTTGCCAAAACAAGTAGTAAACTAGTAATCTCACATCCCCTTACTGGATGATCAGAGTAGTGTTTGTTATGCTACAAAAATCTCGAGGAAGAATCCTCAGATGGTGAAACTTTCAGACAGAAGAGTTGCTTGCTGGTCTCATTTTCTCCTCAACTTCTTGTTCTTGTTGCCTAAATACTTCTCTATATCCTCCTCATCTTCGTCGTCTACTCGGTCTGTTCTCTTGTTGCCTCCACCCTCTTTGATGCTCTATAGAAGTTCAGCATACAACAGCAACATCAATCAAGAAACACTCGAATGAGATTGTAATAAAAACAATATCATTATTTCACTACACTTAGTCCTATCAATTATGATGGAAAAATTAAGGGAATACCTTTCTGGAAATTCTTTTGGCTTCTGTAACACGCTCTGCCAATAGCAAGACTTCATCTTCATTAGCCGTATACTTGGGTATCTTGAAATCATCTGAAAGCATAGCAAACTGTTTAGTCTATGGGTAAGCACATTTTTTTCCAAAAATACTCCTGGTGGCTCCTAACAAAAAAACAGCATGTCTAAGTCTAACCTCCAATGTGCTTCTCTATCTGTTTAAATGGTCCTATATCGAATTGATTTACAAGTGAGATTGCAAGCCCTGATCGTCCTGCACGAGCAGTTCGACCAACACGATGAAAATAATCCTGTAAACAAATTTGAAAAGAGGATATTGTAAATATATGCAAAATGCTCCACAAACAACTCCATCTATTCATTCATCATCTAAAGGAAATATTGTGTTTGTCATGTAGATGTGAATGTTTGGATGCAAGATTCCAAGATTGTGGTGACAAATTCAAACTCGAAATTTGCTGAAAAGAATAGCGCGTGTTGCAGAAAAGTGATGACAATGCAGGGAAATATCATGAATAGAAAAAGGGAAACAATCAAAAGCAGTTCAAAGCTTCACAATAATTATGACTGAAGATAGATCAGAAACAAGACCTTAAACATGGTGTACTCAAGTATGAGTGAGAGTGCTGGAAAATTAGAAGGCAAACCTTGGCGTTTGTGGGGATATTATAATTAACAACAACATCCACAGATGGAATATCGAGTCCTCTACTTGCGACATCAGTGCATATCAGAATATTGAACTCGCCAGCTTTGAACTTATTTAACGCTCCAAGTCTGTTTGACTATAGAAAACATTGTTCTAACAAAGTGAGGGCTGATTTATAATCACAAGAACATTTAGGTAAGAAAAATGGGAAGAGGAGAAGAAACGTGAATAGATGGAGAGAGAAAAAATGCATATATTTCGATTATTTAAGGCACACCTGGCTCATTTGACCATTAATGGGGATGGCCCCTAGACCAAGCTTTCGAAGAACCAAAGCCAAAAAGTCAGTTTCTCTGCATGTCCGAGTGAAAACCATGGAAGTAGCTCCTTTCTTTGATGATAGTACATGTACAAGATAGCAATCCTGCAGCAAGCATACAAAATGAAACGAACCTAAGAGAGAGATTAATTATAGAGTAAAAGAATGGAAGCAGTTTTTGCTTCACTAAGCTTCCATTGGGGTATAAAATGCTGCAGTCTCATGAATAATTCCACGACTAACATCTTCAAACACCACCAGATGCATGGCTCGCTGTGAACCATGCACAAACTCTCAAGTACTCATGCCTTCTCAAGGTATTTGGTGGTCAGCACCAAATATAATCCCTTTTATTCTTTAAGTTCTTCCAAGCGTTCCATTCTTAAAATTAGAAAAAAATTGTTGCAGGCATACAAAATCGTTTGCAGCTATGAAAACCAGGAAGCAATGAAACATCTGATATTGCAGACAACAAGTTCCTTGTAACCAGAACTTCAGTATTCTTGATGTGTATTTGGATACGCAGCAGATGCCAGAGAATTTTGAAAGGGCATGTGGAATACATCATATATGTAAAAAGGGAAGAATATGTGTGAAGCAATCCAACATGGAAAAGGAAGAAACCTTGAGCGCAGCTGGCATGAAGTAAAACCCCTGCTCCAGTGTGTCAACAATGGAATATTTAAATGCTGCTTCGATCTGGAAAATTGAAATTCTGGCTTGTGAGGAAACAATTAGAAGAGGAAAGTGATAGATGCATGAAAGTTGTTCCATTGCACCTTTACAGGATTCCTTAAACAAGCCCTTTGGAGTTTCTTCACCTGCAAAACCAAGATAAGAACTTGATCAAACTTTCAACCCTATCTCATTTCCCTCCATTAGGATGTACGGAAAATATTTCAATTGTCAACACAAAAAATATTTTGGATTTTATTATATCAAGCTCGTTGCATTTGTTCTAATTTCACTTTATTGCAAACCTTATGAACTTTGTAATTGGAAGAACCACAAGGCCAAAAACAGATACAATCAGCCACAACAAAAGAAAAGATGATATGATATTTTGAAACATTTTATATTTTAGCTTCCATTTCCTACTCATGTTAGTGAGCCAATTTGGGAAATTAGCTACGACAAACTATTGTAATCAGCTTTGAATGGATAAAAATTGCAGAAAAATTAAGTTCTTATCTGCAATTGATTTTGCAATGACTTGTTTTATGCTCCCTAGCAACCACAGCAACATGAACATTGGAATCAAGAAGACTCCAGCATATTCATCAAAAAAATAGATGACGAAAGAAAGAAAAACAAGAAGAAAACTCTGGCAATCTCAATGTATACGACACCTGCCTTATTTGTCATAGTGGCAGAAAATAAATAGGTTCTTCTATTCCTTGGAATGGCCTTTAAAATTTCATCCAGTGATTTCTCAAAATCCATACTCAGTAATCTGTCTGCTTCATCCAAGATCTGTTTACAGCACAAATAATAAAGCAACATGAACAATTTTAAAAACAAAAAAAGGAGGTTCTAGGCCCAAGGATAAAATGTGACGTACTAAATATTTCAATGCATGAAGAGAGAAGCCTTTTGTGTTTGACAAATGATCCGCAAGGCGACCAGGTGTTCCAACCTACAAAGAAATAACAAACCGAGATAAATTGAGAACTTCCTACAACTGAAAACATGTAGTAGTTTTAATGTATATCCACATAAATCTCCTTCCTACTCTTGCAAGCACCTTTAAGTTGAAATTTCCACTTAGAATAATTCCAACCAAAATTGAATATAACAATCTTGTTCATACATTAGGCACCAATCCCACCCCAGGCGCCTATACAATGAGAAAGTGGGAGCCAACAAGCTAAGATATGCTCTATGACTTATCAGATTATGATAGAAAGATGCAAAGACCACATCGAATAACAAAACCAAACAGTTATATCCTCTCTGTATGTCATAGGAAGCTCAAAGTATCATACTAGTAAATGAAACTCTTACAATAACGTGTGGCCGCTTTTTTGCAAGGACAATAGATTGCTGCAACATATCCTCTCCTCCAACAAGCTATTTCAAAAGAACAACAAGGATTATCATTCAGATAATTTTGGAAAAAAAAATAACAAGATTGATTGGAAAACTATATGATACAGTTCAATCTTCAGAATCTACCCTTAAAAGTGATTCAAACCATAACCTTCTTTTTTCTACAAACTCCAATACTTCTTTATTAAACATTGAACTTTAACATTTCACCATCATTTACTCCACAAAAAAACCACCTACATAACTTCTACCCAGTCGCAAATCATTTCCTTATCAGAATTAGTCCTGCTGCCAGGCATGATTTCAAAACTACTCACCTTCAATGCTCAAAGCCAACTTTGAAATTATATAATTAAATAGCACAGCTCAATTTTGTGCTTAGCACAGAACTACATGACCTGAGTCTTTAATTTTAAGCTAAAATATTCTATCAGCAAATCAAGATTTGTTTTTATTAATGTACTTATGTGCCAACCCAAATGTCTATAATAAATTTGTGATGGAAGTGAACAGATAATCACAAAAAAAAAACTCTCAATTTACTTCCTGTCTATCTAACGAAAAAACAAAAAGAAATTAAGGGCAACCTTAAAACTTACCACTACACATCTCACACCAATGTCAGATCCCAAAGCTTCAAACTGCTCAGCAATCTGAATTGCCAACTCCCTTTGAACAAGAACAAAACAAAACCCAGTTGAAAAATATATACTACAAAGCAAAAAATAATAATACTAACTTTAAAGCTTAAACACTAAATACACATAAACAAAGCGTCTGGATTTTGTCACATTCAAATAATTCAATAAAAAAACCTAACTTTAAACATATAATAAACAAAAAAAAAATCATCTGGGTTCAAATTCAAAGAAAACCAACAAAAAAAAAGCCAACCTTGTAGGAGAAAGAACACAAACAAAGAAGGGTTGCACAGATTTTCTCTCTTGTGAATCTTTCAAAAGTGCTTCAAGTGTTGGAAGCACAAAAGCTCCAGTCTTGCCTGAACCTGTAGCTGCTACACCAATCAAGTCTTTGCCTTGAAGTGCATAAGGTATTGCTTCTTCTTGTATCTTTGTTGGCTTTTTCCATCCTAGATTTTCACATGCTTCTACTAGTTTTTTACATAAACCTAAATCAGCGAATGTTTTCTCTGTTTCTTGCTTGTCTTCTGCCATGTTTTGTCTGATAACGTTAATGTGCAAAAGGTTGCTTTGGTCTGATTTCTCTCTCTGGCCAGTTTTTTTGGCTGCAGGGATCGTCGCTACTCGCTAGCTATATATATATATATATATATACACCTTCTGCTTATGGAAATTCCAGGTCAAGACGATAGTTATACGACCAAACTCGGGTGGACCCGGCAGGTTGGGCAGGCTAATTCATTGATTGACGGGTCATTGTTTAGATAAAAAAAATCGAAATTAAAACCAGCATAAATTAAGCTTCAAATCCACCATTACCAAGTTGACTTATTATACTGGTTTTATAACTATAGTTAAAGACACGTAAACTTGTTTATTTATTTTGATTATTTTTTTCGCACCCGACATCGCGGCGGCCCTAAAAATAATCTCAAATTATTATGAAAAAAGAACAGATATCTGACATTTTGTTCTTTTAAAGGAAAAAGGTCTTATTCAAGGAGTCGCCATCTAGTATTATGGTTACCAGGAACCCTAACTAGTCAACAGAGATTCTATGGCTTGGGATTGGTTACATAAAAAGGAAGATATTATCACCCCTTAAACGTTCTGCCCGATGCAGACTGCATTGCTGATTTTGTCTTAAATTGTTAAACATTTATTCGCTTATGCCATGATGATTTGTTTATAATATTCCTGACTCTGGCGCCAGTGAATATTCGAGCTCGAATAATTCCAACTTTGGCGTTGGTAAAAATTCGTAGCTACAAAAAAATTAGATTAATATTTTTTATTCCTTACTCTAGCACCTAGTGAATAAAAATAAATTTATTTGTTACGCATGCACATATTTTTTTTTTTATTTTTCTAGCTAAATAAAATAAAATACAATGAATAAAAATACTATAAATTTAAACCGGTATTTTTATTCCTGACTCTGGTATCAGTGAATAAACCAATAAATTTACATTATTTTTATTAATGCATACACATTTTTTTATTTTTTCTACTTTTTTTTTATTTTTTTATTTTTTTATTTTTTTTTTTTATTTTTTGGGGGCCTGGCTCATTACATGGGTCGGGATCGGGGCCAACTGCCCGGCCATCGCCCAAGCCAAGCCGGTGACCTACGGGCCCAAACCAACAGGAGGCACGCGTGGAGTGTCTCCACGCGTGCATGCACAGCGCGAAAGATAATTAATTACCTTCGCACAGTGCGATACTCCTCACTTAAATGAAGCAAAGAAAACAAAAGGAAAAAAATGGCTTACCTGGGCGCAGGGAAGCAGAGACGCGATGGAAACGATGATGAAGCTTTGGCTGGCCGACACCACCTCCTCTCCTCTTCGTTTCTCTCTCTTTTTTTTGGTAAGGTCAGTCCTTCGGTGTGAGGGAAGGCTAGTTTTCTGTTACGGGGTTCTGGGAAAAATCTTAAAAGTTCCTCTGGTTTCTTTGTGTCCTTCTCCTTCCCTGTGCTTCCCCTGTTTCGTCTGTGCTCTTCCCCTGCTCGCTCCTGTGTTTTTTTCTGTGTTCGTCTCTTGGGTTCACCCCTGTTCTAAGTCTCTCTCTATATCTCTATGTCTAACTCTCCCTTGTATTTGCTCGTTCTTTTTTCTATTCTATGAATTTGTGCTCTGAAGACGAGGGTGAATCTGTGGTACGCTTGCTTTTTCTTCCTCTCCACTGTTTTTTTTTTCCGTCTCTCTCTCTGTTCAACCTCGGTTCTGCCCTTTTTTTTTCCCTGCTCGTGACATTTTTTTTGTCTCCCTCTCTGCCTCTTCGCGTTCTTTGTTTTCTCCAGCTTTATAGCCACAGAATTTCACCGTTACCAGGTAATTAATCGATAGTTATTGCAGGAGTAATGGTGGCGGCCGGCAGATGAAGCGCTGAAGAAGATGAACAGTGTTGAGAAATGGCACTGTTTTTGGTGTTTTGTGTTTTAATCCTTGACATTTTGAATGTTTGCAGTCCAGTCCTTGGGTAAATTGTAATTGAACCCCTGCATCTTAGCGCTATTTACAAATTGGTCATTGGGTTTTAATTTCTTTCAAATTTGACAAGAATCAGCCTTATACTTTGATAATTGTTCAATTAAGTCCCTGATTTCATTAATTTAATTAAATCCAAGTCCAATTAAGTCTAAAACTTATCAATTCTCTAATTAAAATTCAAGCAATAAGTCCAAAACTACAATTCCCAATAAACCCCTGATTGGATTAATTAAATTAATTTCAAGTTTAATTAAGTCTCAAAACTTATCAATTCTCCAATTAAACCCTTGATTGGATTAATTAAATTAATTCCAAGCTTAATTAAGTCTCAAAACTTATAAATTCTCCAATTAAACCCTCGATTTGATTAATTAAACAAGTCAAAAATTTAATTAAATCTTTAAGCTTCCAATCATGTTGCCCTTAACCCAAATTTTAATTCATTCTTCATTTATTTCATTTTTATTTTTTTTCATCATTATTATATTTTTTTATCATTTTTTCTTTTTATCATAAAATTAAAATAAAATGGTCAAAAATTGGGTTATGCCAATTTTTATAGATTTAATTAAAATTTAATAATTATGATTTATCTAGATAAATTAATTATTTTTTATAGTATAAAAAATAATTAAATACTTTTTTATCAGCACTATTGACTATATTTAATTTAATAATTTTTTATTTCAAAAAAAAAAACTTCCTTTTCTTGTCAATTTTTTCATCCTATCTATTTTTTCAACCTTTTCTTTTTTTTTTTAAATAATAAATCAAAACAAATTAAAAGGAAAATAAAATATATTTAAAAAAATAAGTTATAAATGAATATATATATATATATACACACACCAAGTTATAATTAACTTTTTTTGTTCTAATCTTTTTAACAGTCATCCTTTTACCGATGGATCAGTTTTTTTAACAAATTATCTACACATGATCTAATTCAATATTTAATCATGATTTAGGTTTTTCATTATGTTCATTTGATTTGAATTCATGCTTTTTCATGATTCTGGAATCATGTTTTATACACAAAAACTATTTTACTTAATTCTCTAACTAGAAGCTTTCATACAATAAACAATATTTTTTTCTCATTGTTTTTGGTATCAAAATAACATTTATTTACATACAAGAAAAACAAAATAAAAAATATACATCTCCATGTACCTCTAGTTTCTGTCAAATTTCAATTATCGACCAAAAATACAACTCTCAGATTTAGTCACATTTCAATTCCTTAGCAATCTAACTAGGATGTTTTCTGTTCAGATTTCGTCGAGTACTAAAATAAAACTCTCAGATGGATTGATGCAGTGAGTCCCAAGTAATATTAGTGGCTGATGCAGTGGATATCTTGTGAGATATATGAGTGAGGAAATGCTACTCTCATGGTGCAATTGAAGAACTGATTGGATGGATCAAAATGGAAAATCTCAGCTCAAAGACATGAAGAAAGATACATGAAGATGCCAAGGTCTTGATCAAACTTTACCGTGTCTTCCTTGGACAATCCAATCCTTGCTTCTATTCCCTCACCATCTTTTGTATCCAAGAAAATGGCAACCTGTTAGGCTTCAAGGCAGGACTTCACCACATAGGCTTTCCCCTCCCAAAATCTGTGTCATGGAATGGAAACTCATACCAACTGCTGAAACGAAAAAAACCTCGAGCTAGGGATTTTTGGAGCCCCCTCACCGGCTTTAAACATTGTTGTTAGACCTATCGATGACTAATTTGGAAAAAAACTTCCGTCATCTCCGATTAATTATTTTTATTAAAATAACATCATTTCATTTTTTCCAAAAAAATCCATGGATTTTGACTGTCAAAGTTTAGAATGAGTTTTATTAAATCAATCAAGTCATGTATCTACACATTTTACCAAATCAATGTTTATTTTCAATTCAACTTGATTTAAATTAGACTTCAGGTTGCAGAATTTCTAAGTCAACCAACCTGATTATTTCGGGTTTAACAACTATGTTTTTGAGGAAGTTAAGTATCCAGCTACCTCCCTGAAGCTTTCCTAAAGATAGTCATTGTTCATCTTCGTTAGTGACTCGT
Organism: Populus deltoides; assembly: GCA_015852605.2. Lineage (NCBI taxonomy): Eukaryota > Viridiplantae > Streptophyta > Magnoliopsida > Malpighiales > Salicaceae > Populus > Populus deltoides. The sequence goes on from CM027585.2 coordinate 15,679,010, forward strand.
GAAATTTGTTTTCCTGCTAAACCATTATAGTTTAGCACAATACTTTCACTTTCTGGCCAATTTGCTGTTGTCACAAGGTAGAAGTTTCCAATGGATTGTTGTGGCACTGGTGGTTTCATTCTCCTCCGAACATGGACTGCAATTGTTGCAGCATTTATCTTTGTAGCTTCAATTTCTCCGGTTACCGTCATAGCCCCCAAATAAGAGCTGAAACAGCATCGAAACGAGTAGGACAATCCAAAGATGGTTCGTCGCCCACTTCTTCTCCTGGAGAAACTTTCTTGGAACCATCAAACAAGAACCTTTTCATCAAAATTTCACTTAACACATCCTCTTTCATGAAATTGCTTGAAGAGAAGCTTGGTAAAACATATAGAGGGAAGAGGGTTGAGCAGTCAAAAATCACCTCGTCAATAATGTTTTGGGAACCGCAAGCCATTGCAGCCCAGTTATTAACAAAGGTTGCTATAGTTGATGCATCGGCAAGTGCATGTCAAATGCAAATACAAATTTTCAACCCCCTACAATTGAAGTAATTTACTTGAACTGCTAGCATTACCTGATCAGTGCTTAGCCCAAATGACTTCATTAGGGCTACATGGTAGCAGCTGATTTATGTCTGCTTCTTGAAATACCTTTGTTACGTCGCCACCATCCAAGGCTTCAATAAACACAGCGTACCATCATCGTTGCAGGCGATAGAAAAACCATCTTTTATCCGTCCAGCAAAAGGGTAGAATTAAGTTAATGACTGTGAGGACTTTCTCAGGTGATAAAAGAGGCTTTGCAGAAACTTTCACTGGATAGTGAGTAAAAGAGAAAGCTTGTAGGTTCTTAGATGGTGCAGCTCGGCGGAAGGTTTCAGGATTTCCTTAGAAATGATTTGAACTTCCATTTTCTACTTTCTTCTGAAAGCGAACGGCTAAGTTAGTTCATAGTTTTGAGGCAATACAATACGGCCAATAAATACTGAATTATATAGAACCCAATGAAAGTAGCACAACGTAGAATGATGTGAATCTGGTAGATGCTGTTCATGTCCACTCAATTGGAAATCACTATCAATACTGTTTAATTGAAGATAAAATTAGGGTTGCAGATGATCAAAAGTGCAGTGATGCCTATTCCACATTTTTCTTTAAGTCGGTTAGGAGATATTGTGAACCAAGTTTCTGTCAATAACATCACCAAGTGCCAGTGGATGTTCGGCTTCCAAAAATCAACTTAAAAGGAAAGATTTCATGTTAAAACAACCAGCAACAACCTCCACTTCTGAACTCTTTATGAGTTTGTTGATTAAGATTTCATTGGCCGATCACGTCTTTCTTGTTGATTCAAAACCCTAGGACTAGTAGATCACTACCACCATCACCATCAATTGAATGAGCGACCATCATGGTGTTCAAACAAAACCAGTAGCAGATGTCACTGCAAAATCACACCTATGTTGTTCCAACTTAAATCGTAGCATTAATTCTCTCCAAAATGGTTAAATAATGCATTCCTAGTCCAAATATTCAGAATTCTCAGGTGGAAAAGGAGCTGTATGGCTTTGATCATAATGCAAAGATCTGAATGTCTTGAATCACAGCTGTCATTTTTTTTTCCACTTACAGTAACTCTTTTTGACAGTCCAGGCAATTGCTGTTGTGTTCACCCCCACAATGATTAAAGGTTCCTAGTCTCACCAAACATTGTCTCTAAAAAGTTTAGCCAATTAACCCCACAAGACATCCATTTAAAACATGGTAGTTCTAAGACTAGAATGAGAGCCAACAGCGGTACAAAATGGAACCGTTGCAAAAGAATTCCAACGAAAAGAACAGAACAAGAAAGGCAGTTAAAGTAGAAAGATTCGGCCAACGTTGAAAGCAAAAGCAACGATCAAAAGAGAAAAAGAATGTACTAATGGAATGATGATCCGGGAGAAAAAAAGGAAAGTGTTCAATTTAAGGTAATGGTGAATTTTATTAACCAACAACTACCAAATGAATATCTAGCTGCAAATTTTCAAATCCTCTCTTCATTGTTCAAATGACCAGTCTCAAATAGGAGTCATAAATAAGACAATAAAAAGAAGATATGTTAAACATCAGAAGCATATTCCAACTTGTAAAACAATTATATGGAAGCTGCAACTTGAAGGTAATAGTAATTCTTAGTTTTTAGTTGGCAGCCAATCTTTGCGGATGTCAAAGGTGTAGTTGATCTCAAGGTAGCACTTGTTATCGTCATCAACGAACTGGAGACACAGAAAGAAGAATACAGAGGAAATCAGTAGCAGCTTGTGCAAACCAAAAATTCTTGATGAATCTAATAATTATCTTTGAAATCTAATCACTAAACAAAGGATGACCCACAAGTTTAAATGTTCACATGCATGAATTATGACACACTTGATTCCAGAACTAATTGATAGGAACATTACTCAGCTTGTCCTTTTGAAGCAGATTAAGTTAGGCCTTGCAAGATGTTCTGAAACAATAACTACATTGTAGGGACTTTAAATGGTAATAGATTTGATGTTAGCAAATTTAAAATTATTTGAATTTTTGCAAATTTTTTTTTTATAAATCCATGCTCTTAAATGCAGGTGCCCCACAAGTACTATCACATGAATCAGCAGAACAGATGAAAACAACTGAAAATGAATGTGTGTAGTTTGTGCGCAAACGCATTGAGAAAAGGTCAGTTGATGAACATGTATTTTGAACTAATACATCTGTTGCGTGAAAAGATCAAATATAAAAGGGGTGAAGAACAAGAAGAACTGGTGGAACTTACTTTACTTCTAGCCGCATATGATCCTCTAGCAAACATACCAGATGGAGTAGTTTCTTCAGGCATTTCATGAGTATAAGGTTCTGTCTGAGGACTAAAGGTTCCGATCATCTCCTTTGAGCTATCAACTATCATGATAAATCATCATATAAGGGAAAATCATTATTTCAGAGAAAAAGAGATACGGGGATGAAGAGATTGGAAGAGATAAATGGAGAGAAGTTTACCCTTGATGCCAGTTTTCCAAACCGTGTTAGTATACTTGAGGCCGGAAACAATGTTGTTCTTAACCTCAAAAGTGAACTGCAGACTATAGCGGCTACCTTCTTTTAAGGTGAACCATGAGCCTTTAGGCTTTCCATTCTCAGGAACTGAAAGAACAATATCAGGTCTGCCAGAGGATTTGATTTCAAGGCTCAGGATTTTAACTTCAGGTTCAAGAGTCTCTACATAGTTATAAAACCATTAAGAAAATGTCAGAGATCCAAACAAACTTCATCTGCCATTAATTGATCAGATTTCTTACAAGAATCAAAAAGGCTAACAGGGGAAATTTTATTCAAATTCAAGCATTTACAAATCTAGTCAATGAAATAGTATGCTTGAATAAATGGAGATGATGAAAGAAGGGTCTAACACACTATAGTAACACATGAGCTCAGACACAATTGCTATAAATTGTGGGAAAAGAAACCAAAATTTGACAAATAATCCATAAACTATCAACCCTAATTAACAAAATTAACTTTTATTAATTCCTAAGATTTCTCAGGTGAATTTTAGTTCTTCTCACAGCAGACAATATGCAGAGACTTGTAAATCCACAAAAAAATGATTGACAGACTGCATAAAACATAGCTCCATTACCACTAATTGCAAAGGAAATCTGAACTATACAACAAATTAACACATTTTCAAAATGTTTAAGCAGATTACCTCCAGCAGCCTCAATATCCACAGCCCCAAGAAGCTGTTCCTTCCACCTCCTCAAGCTCTCATCATCCTACATTCTCAAACCCCACAAAACAGAAAAAGATTGAACATAAACAAAACAAAAAATGGAACAGTAATTAATAAAAAGAAACAGGAATGAGAAAACACAAAGAGGTAGAAAACAAGAAAGAAAAACAAACCTTGTCTTTTTCAAGTTGTTCTTTGAGTGTGTATTGAGGACCCAGCTCAATGTTCCTTTCATTAGTTTCTTCATCATCCTCTTCTTCTTGATCAGTTCCATAAAGAGAACTCTCACTCATCTTTCTACTAATCCCACCACTTTTAGGTTCATCAACATTATGTTCTTCTTCATTTGGAGGTGTTTTTGTTGTTGCTGCTGTCTCAGAAACTTCCTCTTTGTTTTTCTCATCAAAACCCATGCTTTTAGTATTTGAATTCACACCAACCTCCAAAGACATCAACAGCCCATCAACAGTAACAAAAGAAACAGCACTTGTGTCTGCGCCTGTATGTGTCTCCCTTAGGGAACAAAACAAAACAAAACAAAACAAAACAGAATGCCCCCAAAGCAAAAGAACACAGAAACCAGACACCAACAAAAGAAGGGTCAAAGAATCTTAAAAACTAGAAAGTTTAACACGGGACAAAATCAAGAAAACCCACAACCATAACCCTTCAAACAACAACAAGACACACTAACAACCCAAGAAAGAACGATAGAGAAAGGGCACAAGTTCAGTTTTTAGAAAGTTCAAACAAAGGAAAAAGAAACAGTCATGTGGTGATCCTAAAATTGTGTTCATCTAAACAACAATGGCAAAATAAAAAAGAGAGGTGTCAAGATCGTGAAGGTCACTCCTTCAGTAGGATCCACGAATACCTTGATTCAAGGACATGGGGGGCTTTAAAATTAGTGCATCCTTTTGATTACATAACCAAAACAATATACAGAGAGAGAGATGTGAGATTAAGACAGCCTAGGATTGTCTGGAGGATAGACTCCTCCTCTTTGACTTCTTATAATGGAAACTCTGACTCGGACATGAAGGAAAGAAAAAAAAGCTGCCTAGGATTCTGATAGTTATAATTGGTTTGGTTCAGCTTGCTGTTTTTAACTTTAGATAAGCTCTCAGTTCTTGGTACTTTGACCTTAGGTTTTTTTTGTATGGACATTTTCTTGTCCTTGTCAAAAAGATTATAGGCTTATGCAAAGTCAATTCAGCTAGCTGAGTCCCAGTAATTTGTACATTTTCTTGTGAATTTATGACATAAAAAACCATAGCTGACGAAAGTAATAAAGAGTCCGAGTTAAAGGTTGTTGAGTCGATTTTATCAGATCAATTGTTTATCAATAAGATGTCATTTTGTTCTTTTTTAAAGAAAAACTTTATTAGTTTAGACTCAATCCAATTGAAATAAGTTTATAGGCTAATCAACATGTATTACTTGAAATCTTTTACTAAATCAATTTCAAATTAGTCCAGACTGAAATTTAGTTGGAATCATAAATGTTATTTATCAAGTTAACCCGTAAATTTAAACTAAGTTTAATTTTATTATAAAAACCATTAGGTGAGGCTTTCAGGACTAGTGTAGAAAATTTTCAAAGTTAAATTATATGGACTAATTGAAGTTGTAATTGTCATTTGCTAAATGGAAATGGGAATTTTCAACCTTGAAGATAATCATGGCCTTCAATGATGTACAGGAAGGCCGTGGTAGCAAGGAGAATCTCTGCATTGAATTGTTCCGATTTCTTTAATGCATGTGCCCCACTAATTATTAAGGCCACTGAATAGATTCTAGGAGGGCCACTGTGTAAAATGTACATGATCATCATTCAATAGCCATGATGGTGGAACAACAATATTCTGCTCTGTTAACTGATGTAATAAATTATTTTCCATAGGAGGAATGGTCAGCAGATGCATGAACCTCAGCTTAAACTTCTTACCACCTTCATGGAATCCTTTGGCAATTTTGTACTGTTTGCTTGGACCTTATCCCTTGTGCCGATGGAGCCAAGAACTAGTTTTCACACTGACAATTTACCACACAAACACGAGGGGAGGCAGAGATATCTTCCCAGGGTACATCAGCAACCACCGCATATGGTGGCCAAATTTGCCATTTACCTAACCTGGTCCTCAGCTCCAAGATAATTCATCATCGTTTCCCTCGGGAGATGATAAAACCACAGTAAATCAGTAGAGTCATCTCTGGCAGCATTTATAGGGTGCAAGTACAGCAGACTGGAAGCGAGTAATTTCATATACATGAGAATTATATAAAGACAAGAATCATCTTGGATTCTTTTTCGCAAACAAGAAGATAGATTTCTAGGGAAATATAAGACTCCTTGAATTCCAATACTCGTGAAGTTCGAGGGATTATTCCAGGACCTTGGACCTTGGACCTTGGACCTTAGAGTCATCTCTAGCTGCATTTATAGGGTATTGGTATAGCAGACTGGAAGTGAGTTATTCACCTTCTAAATGATATCCCCTCTTCAATCTCTGTATTATTTCATTCCTCGTAACTCCAGGCAAGTATGCGCAGTAGTAACTAAAATGGGAAAATGGAAGATTATGCAGTTCAAATGAAAAGAACCTAAATTCAGAGCATTAAATGGCTTTTGCTCTACCATGCCTTGTGGTTTATCGGATCCTTCTCTGCCAACTAAGTCCATCCAATTTGCCTGATATAAATTTGAAATGAATCAAAACAAGTCTACTCAATATCAAAATTAATGTTTTATCTAGTGATGATAAATGATGCATCTTACAGAAGAGTAGACTTGAATGTTACTGACAAAATATGGAACAATTCTCTTTCCATTTGATGTTCAAATAACCCTTGACCTTGATGTTACAGGGAGAAGACAGACTAGATTTCAAATACAAAATGCCCCCAAAAAGATGGAAGCACGTCCCCCAACTCTAGTGGCTGAATATTCAAACATTATGCAGCCAGGCTCGGTAATCTTCACAATTTAAAATTGCGTTCTCAAGAATCTGTGATTCAGTTGTCCAATACAATTATAGATGCACCAGAATCAAGTGGAGGGATGAAACAATGCTTAAGCCTGAGATAACTTATCAATTGCTTCCCCATTTTCTCTTAACACTCTCTTTAGCTGAAACTTCAACATAAACACCATTCTTTAACGCACCAGCAAAATCAGCAGGATCATCTGGAGATGCCTTTCTCAACATTTTTGATGACATAAAAGTTAGCCCATTTCTTGTCCCTCGCAAAGCGTATAGCAAAGGATTGACCATGACAGCAAGGATCAAGTCACCTTTTGCAATTATGAGATACTGTACATGTAATATAACATCATAAGAAATTGGGAGAGAGCAATTAATTAAACACAGCATTCCAAGAATTGTGAAGGGAAAACCTCACCATGACAATAATACCCAGGACAGCAAGACTTGCTTGCTGTGCTTCTGGCCAAAAATTGTCACCATTGGACCAGCCAAATCGTCCACCCCATCCAAACCAACCTCCTCCACCAGAATCTCCCCCTCCACCTGCTTCCTCCCTCCTCTTAATTTCCTTGTTCCATTTTTCAAATTCATCTTTCTTTCCACCAAGAGCACTTTCTAAAGCTTTCTTTGCTTGTTCCTGCAGCCACAAATAAGACAGCTTAATCACACCTACAAACACATTTAATCTTGAGTTCTCCTATTCTTTTTATCCCACCCTATGACAGGTCACCATATAGCATAACAAATACAGAGTTCAACATTATCTAAACTCTAAGGCATGTCAAAAGACTGGAGTTGAAAGCCTCTAAAAAGTTGGATTACAACACTCCCTTGCATATATCTCAGTTTTTCATCAAACCTGAGAAAGTCATTTCCAACAATTTTCGTTAGCCATGTTTCCATCATCTAGACCTGGTTATGACTGTTGGTTTGATAGGACAGGCAATCACCAAGATTAATGGACACAATGCAAGTCAATACACAAGAAAATGTGAAACCTTCACATAACCAGAAACACAAAGCAGAAGCCTCCAGCACCAGGCTACCCTTTTGTACAAGCAAACGGACCCTTAGTGAATTTAAAGTTCTAAGACATCACGATGTCATAAAGTTGTTGATGCTGAAGGTCCAGTTCAGTGATCAAAACCATCTTTGAATATGGGAGAAAGGGTAAGAGGACTGGTGGCTTAGCACAACAGCTTGAATCGCCTTGGCCTCTAGAGTTAAGCAACAAGAATCCTCCGCATGAATTGCAGAATAAGCTATTCAAATTACCACATTTACAAAAACAAAGGCCTAGCATAACTATCAAATACATTACCGATTATCCTACTAGTTGGTCAAGAAGCTTGAGGTCCCTAATATGATAATGGTAATTCTAGTTGGCATGGCAACTAACATAAACACATTCACATTATAACCATATTAAATATTTCACAATGTTGGAACTCAATCACTCATAACTAGGAAACAAACGCACACAATGGTTAAGCTAATAACTAACAATCGAAAGATCATTTTAACACTCAAGCATTCAAAATCTTTACAAGAATCATAGTTTAATCAGTAAATATCTGAAATTAAAAACCATATCCCATTCAAACAACCAACCCTCACTCCATTCCAACTCAATAAAACACTTCATAAACTCTACAATTTGACAAGCAAACAACCTACTAACCCTCATCTTCCATAATTAAGCAGACAAGTTATTCACTTGCAAGCTCAAAAGCCCCTTAAACCCCATTACCACAGTCCATATCCACCATTTAAAACAACAGGTTTCAACCAACTCAAAACCCAAACATGGGTTTTTAATTTCCAAAACAAAAACCTTAAAGCTTCAATCTTTATCACTAGCTGATCAAATTTTCCTTAATTCGCATCCAAAGAGACAAAACTCAGAAACAATATATCCAAGAAAGTGATAAAAAATAAAATCATATAGGAGCAAACTTTTTTTCTGTACCTCTCTGCCACCGCCTGAGAAAAGGCAAGTAAACTTGCCATTACACTTGAATTCTCTCTGCAAAGAGGTCCAGCTGTGCTTCACATATTGCTTCTGGCTGTGGCTGAGGAATAGGGTACCGTTTGATTCGGGTCGGGTTGAGGAACGTAGAGGGTTTATGTGAAGAACTTGTGCCATGGTGGTGGTGTGTTACCCTTCTGCCTACAGCTTGAGAGACATGTAGGTGATAGAGCTGAAGAGAACATGGGCTTGGGGATATAAATTGGTAGGCCCGTTAGTAATTTTTAGGACAATATGTAGTTTGGGCTTTGAACTAATTTCAATTTTTTTTTAGCTCAATAATTTTCTTTTTTTCCATCACTTTTCTCATATGATCTTAACTTTCTTATCAACAGAAATAGAGATGAACTTAGTGTTTGGATTTGTTGTGTATGGTGTTTTGTAAAGTTTTTTTATTTGATAATTCAACATAATAATATTTTTTTTATTTTTAATATTATATCAAAAAATAAAAAAAATACTAAAAAATTATTATTTTGAATTTTTTTAAAATAAAAAATTTTAAAAAAATATTATCGGTAAGGAATTCTTTGGAATCTCCCAGAAGCTCAAACTTTTCAGAAGGGATAATGAAGGATATGTTGCCCCTCATGGAACACTCTGAACAAATTGCATTGCCAAGCTACAACACTACTTGGTGCTTGGACTCGTCATCTTACTCTCCTGCAACGACATCCTCCATTGTGCACTACTGTATCTGATTCCATTTGAGAAAGCACTGATTTTTCAGAGGTGCAATGGGTAGATGGTAGCTTCTTCTGGATGAATCTGTTGGCAGCAATCAATTAACAAATATGCAAGGATTACATGTCAGTCAGCATTGGGATTACAAGTAATTAATCAAAAATACAGTCCCCAGTCTGATGAATGTGTCAACTGAAATACATTCTCTTGGAAAATGCAGATATGAGCCACGTTGTGTAAATATGGAGTTTACTTGATTCGTAGCTGCAGAGAAGGAGGTTGTTTCAAATTATATGACATTGTTTGTAAGCTTATCAGTGATGATGGCAGGCCAAGTACGACTTTATATAATATGTATAATATCCAACAAGCAATCATAATTTCTTGCAAAGCGATGAGAATTCACTGAAAACAACTGCTTCTGCTAGATCAGGTGGAGATTGGTTAATGGAAACAAGAAAGAAACTAGTCCAGATGACAACCTGAAACCTATACTTCTAGATTTTAGTAAAATACATTGAATGCTGATTACAATTGCCCAATTAGTGAATAACCAAGGAAAAATGTTTCATGTTACACGCATTTTTAAGATTTACTTTTTAGAAGTTATCAATTCAAGTATTATAAATCTCAGAGCTATTAGAGATTTTTATAATTGTTAATTTTAGAGTTTTGATGATTAATCGAGGTGCATGTAAGCTAACTCAGACACCCACGATTAAAAAAAAAACTTACGGAGAAGGATGGTGCTAGTATGTATGTATGTATACAACATATATGTACTTGTATGTATACGAATATGTGTATGTATGTGCATATACTCCAACACACACCTCAAATTGAATCAACACGTATGTACATGCATGCATGTGCTTTCACACGTGTGTGTTGGAAATTTAGGTTAGGGTATTGATTCAATTTGAGAAACATGACTATTATTACATATTCAAGATTGTTACAGCGATACTCGTGTGTTTTTATTTCAACATTTTGTATTTTTCTAACCACTAAAAATAATTTTTTTTAGCAAGGTTAATAGAATGCTTAAGGTTTTATACCAATTGGTATTTAATGATGTGTTTAAGTTTTTTTTTTAAGATCTGAAAATATAATTTATATTATTTTTAAATATATTTTTTTAAATAAAAATATTTTATATTATTCTCTAACGTATTCTTTTTAAGTATAAACTCTTTAAACTTAAAACATACATAAGTTTATAATATTTTATACTTCATCTTTTTATTAAATAAATGAGAATAATAAAATTTAAATTCAAATTGCTTAGTCATTAAGTCTTTAATACTATATAAAAAACCTTTTTTAATGCAATAAATGAAATTTTTAAATTAAATTTATATTATTCTCACCCCAAATAGCTACTCAACCTCCTCACTCTATGTATCTAGATATTATCGAGCAGGGTTTCTTCAATGGCCTTGCTTTAATTTTTTATATTTGCGTGTTGCAGCGGCTGTGTTTCCCAGCAATATATATATATATATATATATATAGAGAGAGAGAGAGAGAGAGAGAGAGAGAGAGCATGGACCACAGATAGGCTTTGCTCAAAGTGTAGGCAACAGGAGGAAAAAGGCAATAGAGTCTGCATCATTACATCGCATGCGCTTGATTTATCTTCTGTTTGTTTGTTTCCTTCCTTTTGTCTGTGTCTTGTTTGTAAGAAAATATATTCAAACCCTATAAAGAGAAGCCGAATCCTCCCTTTGTCCATTTATGTTGCTCATATATATATATATATATAGCCTTTTCATCACATTTTGACGACTTCTAGACTTGTGTGTTGATGTTACATAATTGCTTATTTTAGTCGCAAAGATATGATCGTGACACAAACATCACAACTCATGTCTCCATTCCCTTGTAATTTTCTCTACAAGTCCAGTGGCATGCACTTAGATTCGCAAGGAAATCTTCATGCTTTGGATGGATTAAAAAAAATATTGATTTAATAAATTCTAATTAATCTAGCTGGGATTGCTTGTAAACCGGTCAAACTCAGCCAAAAATACTGAAACCCGAGTCCATGTTACTTAGAAAATGGGTCAACCCGCAAGTTAAAAAACAGTGGTTGCCGCAAGAGATAAAAGTGGTAGCTAGGTTAGTTATCTTGTTGAAGAAAACACTAATTTGGTTCTCTTCTAGTCTTAATCAACATTCTCTTGTTGTTGACCCACCCCACTAAATTCTTATCAAACATCCTAATTCCAAACTCAATTCTCAATTACCAATATACCCTCGCTCAGTCTTCAACAAATCATCATCAGGCACACTTACTAATTCTGTGAAATTGTTTGCCCTCATGGGATTCAAGACTTTAATCCCTCTCTATTTTATCCTTCAAATAACCAGAGAAAAATATTTTAAATGAATGCTACATAAAATTATTTCTAGTCATGTAAGAATAAATTTTAATGTATTTATCGTTTTATATTTATTTTATCAGGAAATGTTTTTTTTAATTATTATGTGAATTATTGCAGAACTTACTCTCTCTCTTTTTCATCTCCGTGCACGCGCATAAAAAAAATAATTTAAAGTTAATTTAATATGTTAATTTTTTTATATAATTTTATAATTTTTAGAATTTTTTTATAAGCTAGGATTCATGTATTCAATAAATTCATTCTCTAAGTATAAGTTTTTTTTGGTCCCAAAACAAAACATGGTTTAAATATAAAAGTTTATTTATTTTAATGTTTTAAAAGTATTTATTTTTTTATTTTTCTCTCTTCTAATTATTTTTGGATTTCTTGAAATTATTTTAATATTCTAATATTAAAAATTAATAAATATTATTTTAAAAAAACATTTATTAAAATATCTAACTGCTGTAATAACGATGCTTCAACCTCCTTTGTTATCTCATTTCCCATTGTCAATTACATCTTCAATTATCCACCATCTTTCTTATCCCTTCGTTTTAAAATTTTAAAGTAAGATAAAACTCCCACCTTCAAATCTTCCCATTTTACCCTCCACACCTGCCGCCTCGCCCTACCACCCCCACAAACCCCAACCTCAACCCGAAAGCGTCATTTCAAACACCCAAAATGACAGCTTAGAACTTCAAGAAACAGTGGACTTCCCCAAATACCCACTCTACCCTTGCCACCCTCACCCACCCACCCAGCAGTTACACAGGGCAAACCGTCTTTTCAGGTTAAAAACATGAGAGGTCATTTCCGTCCTTTCGAAAAATTATAAAGAGAGAGACTGAGAGAATGTAGAGAGAGAAAGAAACACTGAGAATTTTTCTAGAGAGAGAATTGTTTAGAGAGACAAAGACACATAGAGTTACCGTTTGTGTCCGTTTTTTCCGTTAAAAATATATGTGAAGACAGAGAGGTAGCCAAGCCATGGTGACAGACCAGGAAATAGCCAAAGGAGTAGAGACGGTGCTGCGGCAATCAGACCCCAGCACCGTTACTTCATTAAACGGTGTCGTACAGCAACTTGAAGCTAAATTAGGGTTAGATTTATCACACAAAGCTGCTTTTATCCGTGACCAAATTAACCTGCTCCTCCGCCCCCACCCTACCACCACCGCCTCCGCCTCCGTAACCACCACCGCGCATCCACAACTGACGCCACAACCACCGCCACCTCCATCACAGCAAGCTTTTCAATTCCAGCAAGGACAAACTCTTCATTTGACCCCAAAAGACCATTTTGCCCTCCAATTTCAACAACAACAATTTCACCCTTCCCATTTTGCCCTTCACCCTCACCACCACCCTCACCAGCATCCTCAGCAGCACCAACAGCACCAGGTTTTTCCCCAGGACCTTAACTTTAGGCAGCCGCAAGCTGTGGTGGCTCCACCAGGGCCGCCACCTCAGTTGCAAGTTCAGCAGCAGCAGAAGCAGACGCAGCATGTGCAAAATGTTGGGGATGTTCCACGTGAAGTGGCTAAAGAGAGGTAAAAGCTGAGGACTTTTTGTTATTTCTCGATTCTAGTGTTTTTTAGGGCTCAATTTTAAGTGTTTAGGGGTTTAATTGTTGCATTTTGAAATATTTTATTTTATTTTCAAATTTTAGGGTTTATAGTTTCCATTTATTTTTAATTGGTAAGATTTTGTTATAAAGTCGAATTCTTTATAGTTTCTAAAAGACAGAGAGGGTAAAAAAAAATATTAGTAACTATCACTTTCAATGGTTAAAAGAGTGACCCAATTGAAGGTTTAATGCTATTTTTTTGCTAAATTGAAAAATCCAAAATTTGGGCAACTGTTAGCTTATGGTTAGTGTGAAAGTTTTTATTTTGGGTTTTTTTAGTTGATGATCTTGGGCCGTTGGTGATTTTGTTTGATTGGAGCTTGAATCTGTTGTGGCCGTTTATGGAGATTGAATGGTGTTTGGATTTTACTACTTTGCAGCAGTACTCCAGTTGGATCCAAAAGAAGAGGTGGACCTGGTGGGCTAAACAAAGTGTGTGGTGTTTCGCCTGAACTTCAGGTCGTTGTTGGGGAGCCAGCCTTGCCAAGGACTGAGGTATGCTGTTGACCACGCTCGTTTCTTAGTTTGGTTGAGCAGCTGTGCTGTTTATGGAGTGATTATTGTTTCTAAGAATTGTGCATTGTGTGTGTGTTCAGATTGTGAAGCAATTGTGGCAATACATAAGGAAAAACAACCTCCAGGATCCAAGTAACAAGAGGAAGATAATTTGTGATGATGCTTTGCGCGTGGTTTTTGAGACTGACTGCACTGATATGTTTAAGATGAATAAGCTGCTAGCTAAACATATCATCCCACTTCAACCATCAAGTATGTACTGTGATCATTACAGTGAAGCATATTTTTGTTGCTCTGTGGTGACTTTGAGAAGGTTGAATTTATTTTTTTGTTCTTGTGAATATTTGCACAGAGGAATCTGGTCAAGCCAAGCGAGCGAAGGTGGATGTTGAGACCACAACTGAAAATAAAGAACCTCCTGCATCTCTTGTGGTAATATCTGAAGGACTTGCTGAGTTTTTGGGGACTACTGAGAGGGAAATGACCCAAACAGAAGCATCCAGACGTGTTTGGGAGTACATAAAGCTAAAACAGTTGGAGGTGGGTAATGAGTGTATATATTCATCCCTTTCCCCACACATGGCTTTCCATATTGGGAGCACTTAAAGTCTACTACATCCCTTTACCTCAACTAATTTTCCTGCATATACCTCTTGTTTTGTACAAATCTCTCTGTTATTATACACTGCCTTTTTTGTCCAACAAACCGTATTTGTAGTGCATCGATGTCTAAACACAGTTCTTTTATAGATAAGTTAACTTCAATGTAAAAGTTCAATGGTTTTCATGTGTTTTTAGGATCCGTTAAATTCAATGGTGATACAATGTGATACAAAGCTTCGTGATCTTCTTGGATGTGAAAGCATATCTGCTGTGGGGGTAGGAGAGGTGTTAGCACGTCATCATTTATTCAAACGGTCATGATGTTCTGTGGTGATGACTGGTTAGTATGTTCAACAAGCTCCCATGTTGCGTGTGGCTCCTGTGCTTGTGATTTAGTTGGTGGGAAAAAAAAAACTGATTATAAAACTTCTTGTATACATGTTGAATTTCTCAATGGTGGATGTGAGTCCCTTCTCTTTTTATTTTTGATTGGGTATATAATACTGAGTTATTTTAATGCATTTTTTGGTCTTTTCTTGAGAGCTGGGCTGGTTTTCTGCATCAAACTATCCGTCTCATGATATCAAGCCTTTTTAAAGCTTGTAAAATTCTCAAAAAGTTCATTTTTCCACATGTTCTGTTTTCTATTCTGTCCTTTGATTTGACAACTTAAATATCATGTCAGGTTCAGGACTAAACCATAGCCCCTTGGTAGTCAAAGTACAGGTTTCTTGTAGTGTAACTTTCTTCCTGTTAATGATTTCCCTCCAGGTGTGATTTGTCACCCTGCTGCTTAGTTGTAAATCATCATCCGAGTAGTTTAGCTTTAGAATTTCTGTTGTTCCTGAATCCCTTTTGCTTCCCTTTATGTGTTGACGCCTCCTTTTGAATTATGTACGTTTATGGACTCTGCCATCCATTGGGTTTAAGACTTTATGTGTACCTGCTATCTTTTCTGCTCTTAATATGCTGATTAATTTGCGTGCAATTTGATGTATACCAAACAAGTAACCTTATGTTTTTTTTTCCCTTTCTTGTTACTTGTAGGTGCATGGAACAATGACCACCTGCTCACTTCTGATAGTAGAACAGATAGTGAAGAACCTTATTTAGTTTATCGTTCGTTTATTTTTTTTCATGTCCTTTGTGAATTACTGTGATTAGATGACATGGTGATTTACTCTACTATGATCAGAATGAAAATGTAACAACGGTCAATGGCAGGGATTATCTTTGTAGTTATGCTGCCATAGCCTGGATGTAGTAGGCTTTCTTGCTAATTTTGTTGTCAGTTTGACCTCCCAATGCCTAACCCCCTCATAGTAGAATGAAGGAAACCACAGTCAAATTGTAAAATCTTATTAACTTGAGAAAGACCAATATGTATCCTGTCATATAGGCTGTTGTTTTCCTACTGCAACTGGCTTTGTTCCTTCTTTTCTTTGTGGTCTGCTTGGAATTACTTACATGGAGGCATGTGTTGTACAGCTTCTGACAGATCGAAATCATGTCGCTATTTATTTGTTCTCATTCACCAGAAAATCTATTCAGCTTTGGATGTTTCCTCCGTAACGATCCCGTTTTAAGTAAAACAGCGAAGCAGAGGTAACTGTTAAGGTGAACGCAGCTGGAGGACAAACTTTTCTCTCGTTGAAATTTCACTTAAAACTGGAACTAGAGGAAAGTCCAAAGCAGAGGATTTTGATTTTGATCATCATAACTTGTATCATAGGAGCATCATAACTTGTATCATAGGAGCGGCATCGGTCAAACATCCGACACTGTGTAATAATGAGCAGCCTAATTTGGTGAAATTCAGGAGTTGAACTAAGAACTGAATGCACGTGAAAGATATGCCGGATCATTAAACCTGGCTTGGTGGATTAATGTTGGAAATTGAGGACTCGAATCCTTTTTACTTAAATCAGGTTCAGGTTTTTAGTCCAACTGGATAAAAACGTCGGGTTTATATATAAAAAATAACAAAACAGTATTATTTTAATAAAAACATACAAGCGAGTGGCTTTAAAATTGACCAGCGACCTGAACCCTTTTCTTGATAAGTTCTGGATGGGTTCTGATAACTATTATCTAGACCAGGAAACAAATACCTGACACAAAGATAGGAAAGCTGTCAAGAGTGGTTTCACTTCAAGTCCGAGGAAATCAGAGTGCGGTGATTCAGACATTTTGTCTTTCGTGCCGGCTTCTCAGGTTTTCAATTCTGTAAGACCATGATAAGAGATTGTCATCTAGTTCGGATTCAAAAGTGCCCAGGTGGTGGTATTGACACCCACCAAGTAGAGCCACTACACACTATAAAAGTTAAAGAACCAGGCTGAGCAACAGGGCTTGAAGAGTCGTTTGTAAATAGACCTTAGCCATTACAGAGCACACCAGATTCAGAGCAAGCTCCCAGCTAGCTACATACTGCGTTAAACCATTCATAGCAGAACCTCGAGGAAAGCTGCAGAGAAACAAAAATGATGGTGTTTGAGATCTGACCTTCCACATGTCTCTTCCTATGTATGTAATTAAAGTGGTCAGTCTTGAAGAGAAGTAAAAGGATGTAAGTGCTAGACAACCGTGCTGCAGCACGTTATAGTCTCAAAAATCCCATGAAAATGCTTTTGAGTGGATTATCCTTGATACAATAACTTGCTATAAGAATCACAACCTGTTTTTCTAGGTGTTCAGTTGAAGAGATGGAAACAAATGAAAAAAAGTTGTTTATGAGATAATTTTAAATTGAATTTCTACTTTTTAATACATTTCTTTTGTCTTCACTATCTATGGCAACAAAACACTTTCTAAAGTTTCAAATTCTTATCATAAACAGTGCATCCACTAAAAAGAGCAAGCATTTCGCAATTCAATCATCAATTCCAAGAGTCCAAGTAAAGCAAGGTCAAGCAATACCTCTTCCTTTTCATAGCCTTCTTTTGCTCTTTCGGTGGTTGCTGACTGATAACAATTCTGTCATTATCATCAGGTTGAACAAGGGAATTCAAACATGTAATTGCTTCCAAGCACTCTTTCTCCTTTCCTTTAATCACATTATCCGCTACTCTTTTACTTTTTACTAGTGTACACGGCGCCACTTGAATAAAAAATATTTTGATTGTAAAAGAAAATATTTATGCCATAAAAACCTATTTTGGTATTATTATTAAATTTAATTCAACGAACCAACCTTGAAATTTTTCAAATCGAATAAAAGTTATCCTGATATAACCAAGTCTACTTGAAGATTTCAAAAATAACACGAATAACTAATAAAAAACATGATTGGACTTGAAAAAAAATTTATTCTGATCTTTTTTTAATATTAAAATTGTAATATATTGGATCGATCCGGGTTTCATGACTTGACTAATAAAATCCGTGATCCAAGTAATAAATTTTATTGAGCTTAAGAATTTTTTAAAAAATATTATTTTTAACTTAACTAGTGATAATAAAAATAAACATTAATAAAATTAGGTATAAACTTGACTAGGCACAAATCAAATAAAAAGATACTTATTTAAAAGTATAGTAATCTAACCTTGTAGAAAAAAAAAACTAAAATAATTTATAAAGCAAATTCAAAATCAAGAAGGAAGTGTTAAATATTGAATGATGAAGTTTCTATTCATTCCTCAGTGTAATAATTCCTTTAAGGTTATGTTTTATAAAGGTTTAGCTTGCTCTATATGCGCTTGTGTGTGTTGTGGGTGGAGAAGCTGACAGGTTTTTGTACACACCAGATAGGAAGTGATACCCAAAAATCTGTCAGCTTCTCCACCCACAACACACACTACACAAGCGCAAAAAGAGCAAGCCAAACCTTTATAAACAAAACCTTGAAGGAATTATTACACTGAAGAATGACTAGCAATAGGTGCACGACTTCGAACAAGTTAGTGCTTCAAATTTTCCAACCTATATTTGCAACAGAAGCATGTAATGAGCCGAAAGGATTTTCTCACTTCTGCACTAACAGAATCGATACTTGTAATAGAAAGTAGGGTATATACAATTTCTCCAGCTTTTAGTTCAAGCCGAGATGTTTTGGCCTTGGCTAGAAGCCATTTCAATTACAAGATGAAAAGTCTGTTCTTCATAAATCAAAGGCTGCAATTAAAAAACAGCCATCTCTAGAGCCCACTTAAATGAACAAAATCGGCAAAGGTGACCTGACCAGAGGGTCCAAGCATAAAATAAGGACAAGAATATGAAGACGTGTCAACCAGTGTAATAAAGCTGCCGCCATCATCTAAAGGCTCCTCGGAGACATCTGATAAAATATGTCATCTGAAGTTGCAACATTGAGCCCGACCTCTCGCCAACTTGTCCCATAGACAGATCATCTGCCTTGGGGATTGGTAATGTGCAGTATAATAGTTCTCCATGCATCCATATTGACAGAATTTCCAGTTGTGGGAGTACTGGACAGGGGTGGAGCTGTTGAATTGTTCAACCCACATTCCCATACTAACATCTTCCATCTTGAAGAGCTGCAATGAAATTAACATATTTTACAATACAGACTGATTGGAAAGATAGCTGTCAAAGAATTGCTAAAAGAAAAGGAGAGGAAGGGAGAGCATCCTCCAACAGAAGAAAAAAAGTATTAAATAAGATTGTAGTATCACTAACCCTGAGGCTTTGTTTGCCATGTTGAGCGATGACAAATTTAGCAATATCAGTAGAAATTACATATCCAGGTCCATTAGCGTAAGGAGGGTATACTGCTTCAGGCCATTCCTGTTACAATAGGCAACAACCTTCAAATGAAAGAAGTGAACATAGAAAAACAATTATATCATTCATGTCATACTCATCCAGAAACACAGAGAAATCAAATTTTGAATTCATTAAGAGCAGGAACATTGCGAACCACATCTAGAATACTAGTTTCTTTTCCATTTTACACTCCCAGTCAAAGCAACAATATGTATCGTATGTTCAGGACTATCTGATTCATGAAAGGAGCTTAACTAGAGCGTGGTCCCTAAGACCTGACGTACCAAAATCATAAAAAAGAACCGAGTTTAAGGATGACTCTGGTAGCAGATTAGGGACGATGTTTGAATTCTTTAACTACCAAAAAAAACACCCTTATCAACTCTAACCAAGAAGCACAAACAGCCTTCTCAAAGCTGTCTTCTGCCATTCTATGCCTAGAACAAGTTTCTGAACCTATACCCATTCCATTCCATGAATATCAAATGCGGTAAAAAATTGTAAAGGAGAAGGGTAAAAAGGAAGACAAAGGTAGGCAACTCTTGCAAATAATGCAAGAATGTAGATAGTATTTCCAATAATGCTCCTTCAATGAGAAAGAAGCTGGTTAATTCATATGGTAACTCAGTCAAGTAATTCAAAAGTGCCATGATCAGTATCACCAAGGTTGTTTCTAGTAAAACAGAGGATGGTGTACCAGATAAGCAATTAAAAATTCTTTCATTTTCTGAATGTTCAGGTTGTATGATCTCGTAGAAGAGATTGTTAAGATGTATATTTTGTAGAGATTCTAATAATTTGCCTTTGTCCCCCCTTCTCCAGATATTATAACGTTTGAGTTTGTTTTTTAAGGGAAAAAAGAACAAGACAATTGAATTAATATAAGCAAAGACACTGCTGCCAGGGATTTTAAGAAATCAGAATTCACATGACATACCTCAAAAGTAACTGCCCATTTGCCATTTCTTAGAGGACGATGTAATAGATTGAGATTGCCCATATAAAGTGACTTGGAGCGAGAGGTACGGTCAATTTCTTTCAAGACAGTGTCAACCCTAACAAATGTATCATCATCACATTTCATAATGTACGCAGCAGAAACATTCTGAACCTGCATGAAATATATTCAGATGTGTTAAAAAAATATATTCAGGAGATATAAATAAATACACAATTACTAGTTCTCAAAGATCCTATTTAAAAGATTCAATGAAAAATGCCAACTGAATGAATCATAGACTTACCCCAAACTCACAAATAGCAATAGTTTTAAGAACCACAAGCTCATATCGATCCATAAACGGCAAAATCACAATATCACCAAAGTATGCTGCCTCTTTTTTTAGTACTGCATTCACCTCCTTCCTTGGATTCTGTGGTTTTCATGAACAGGTACAAAGATAAATTAGAGTATGAATTCTACATAACAGATGGATGGAAAAAAAGAAAAAAAGAACAGTAAATAACCATAGTTCTGCTTCCTCTGTTCCAAAACAATGGTCCATCTTACAGAATGCACAATATTACATTAAGTAGATTAAATAATTTGACAATGAAAGACACACACACACTCTTGCAAATTCACAATGCTCCCATGTACATGAATATTGTTTTTCTTGCTCTTCATTGTATTTTCTTGTTTATATTTCAACACAAAATATCTAGGGCAATGATAAAGATAGATCCTTGCATCCAAGCTCTCTGGACTTGTAAAATTATATCAAGCACTTAAATCATCAACAACAAAAGGTGGGGTAAGGCTGTTAATGGTGTCAGTGGACCATCAACTATTACTCAACTTAAATTCCTCAATTTCAAATCATTTAATGCAATTTCAACTTTCTTTGAAATTTTTATTGCAGTCCTTTGATCCAAATTTCCATTAACTTTTTTTGATGTTGCCATACAACAACTAGAGCGTCACTTTTTAGAATGGCATTATTTAAGGATAATGTTAGCAGAAAGAAACAGAAGTTGGATAAAAAGATTTTGGTAAACTTGCAAAGAAGATGAAAGAATACATAAAAGATTCAATAATTGAAGTATGTTTCTCAAATCAGGGAATAATTGAGTGACTGTTGATACAATTAAACATTGCTACTTAAAAAACAAATAAAATTGAGGGTTAAGAAATAAATGTGGAGATCTTACCAATGCAACAAAAAAACGAGCAACTACATTTGATGACTTGATTGCTGATGATTGCATCCAAGTTTTTCTAACTGCCATGCGTTCTGCAAAGTGATTTGTAGCTGATAGAATCCCAATAAAAACTTGAATTGGCCTCTTTGGTAAAGGATGAGCTTTCCACTTTTCTGACATTTCCAATACTCTTTGAGGAGAGAAGCTTGGATGTGATCTGGGTAGAGAAGTGGCAAAAATTGAATGAACATCCATGTCTCCTTTGATTGCTAATCCCGTTGCATCTTCAAGGGTAAATCCCTAAAGCCATGGAAAAATGTTGTAGGAAATATTTTGAGCTTATTATATAATTGAACAAAACATACTACTACTCTAACAAACACAACTATTAAGATTATGCACTGCAAAATCTACAGGGACTATAATGAAGAAATCCAGTGGAAAGCAAAGGGAATCAAGAAAAGGGCAAGCTTAAAAAGATGATAAACAGGGATAAGGTTAGTTCATGGAAATCTTCATAAAAAAAATGTCAATGTCACAAATATTTTGAAAGTGCTATTTCTCCCAAGTGGGTGGATAGAACAGCTAGAAAGCCCATTGTGCATCAGATATGCAAATATCATTTTCCAAATCCACAAGGCCAAGGTTCACCATTTGAGTTGGAGAAACAGAAAGAACTGTCAAAGGGTATAATAATCACTTTTTTCTCATCTATATCAACTTACCGGACGATATGGAAATGAGGTCACATGCCGGCCCCCAACACTAATATGGTATCCATCAACACCAGCACGCAAGGTCAGGACAAACAATTTTCCCTCCACAAAAGGAAATGGCCAGGTCACTTCAGGTTTCTGTTCACGCCCTATAAATCTCTTAAACCACGATGTTGTCTTGGATTCTTTTGAGTCTACATTATCATCCCGCATCCATTTCTCACATCTCAAATGTTCATCAACTGCCGAATACATGCATTAGAAAAATTATACAATTCAATTTTCTAAAATAGAGTAGGGAGAATCAAAATTCACAAAGAACTTCAGGGTGCGGGCTTAAATGTGGTTATTAACAAGGAAGCTAAACAATTAAGAACTTCAACAACTATTAGGTAAGTATGACAATAAAGACAAATGCTTCAGAAATCATACAGTTTAACACAAACCAGACCAGCAAAAACTCTTCACCAACTCTGACCCACCTTTATTTCATTTACACCCATGAGGAAATTAATCTAAGCTTAATGATACTCTAAACCTACTTTTCAAATCTAGTTCACATTCGTTAACAAGTTAACCATAGGAAAGCTAGAATCCGTCTGCAAAGTGCTAAAATATAAATTCTGGCAAGTGCATCATTTTCTAATTTCTACATGAAAAGGAAAGGTGGTGCAGAAATTGGCATCAATATCAGAAACAATGTCATGGTGCTTAATAAGAGAACAGGGGAAGAAAACAAAGATAATAGTTAGATCTGAATATTGCATCTCAGTTGAGACATTTCTTTGACTATATATTAACTAAAAACCATGTACTATCGAAGTAGAAACTAAGGCATTACCAGATAGGATCTTACCAGCATCCTAGCATAAATCAAGGGGTCAATGGTCGAGTACCAACCTGATGTAAATGGTCATCAACACAAGTTTTAATCTGAACTAGGGCTATAAGCAGTTTTCACTTATGCCCCTGGCACTAACTGAATTGTCTAGAAAGATTTAGGAAGGCAATCACATCTCTTTCACCTCACACAACTTATGTGAAGAAAAGTGTAGAGAATGTCTAACAAAACATCAATTCTAGGGACTTGAGTCCCCTCAATGTAAGCCCCCCCCCACCCCCCCCCATTGCATCATCTTTCTTTAATAAAAGTATACATTAAGTAATCATCTTTCCAAGTTGCATTTAACTTAGCATACATAAGCAAACAAGGAAAATGAGTTAACCAACACTATTAAAAAACAAGGTAGCTCTTACCCAGCATGTCCTCATCTTTCTTGGATGGCAAACCATCACACCTTTGAGCTGTCCCCCATTGCATCCTATAGCAGGTATTATGCTCAATGACAGGATGCCGACTCCAATCTCCCCTCAATCGAGGATTTAAATGTAGAATCTTCGGTGGATCCTCCCCCTCCACTGACTTCAACCCCTGCAACTCAATCATGAACTGTGAAATCATAACAGTGCCATCACCATTCCTCAACCTTGTAAGCTGGGGTACATACTCCTGGTGTGCATGATGGGGTGTTCCCACAATGGTTATAGATGACCCTGCTGCTAAACCACATGGAAGAAGCATCAACTTTTCCCCTCCAGCTAACTCCTCGCCACTCATGGATACCCACAGAGGACATGACTCAATCTTCCCCTCGTATAAAGAACTCTGTCCAATCTCCTTCCCATCATAATTTTCCACTTCTTCCCATGCCTTTAATCCAAGCAGCCAAGCCTCATCTGCCATTCTCTCAAATGGTGAAAAATTCCTAGTTGCATTCCTTCGCCTCATAAATTCTCCTGTTATTCGACCATAAGGATACTGAATTGGTTTTATAGTTATTGTCCCCCCTCTTTTCTCCTCTTCCAAAGGTTCCTTACTGGGCATCATCGGTGCGTTTTGGTTTCGATTATCTTCTAATTTCCGGTGAAACGTATCCTTATAAACCGAACTAAAAAACGATTTGCTTAAATCAGAATCTTCAACATCTTTTACCATGGAAAGCGAATCCAATCCAACATAACTATCACCCCCACTCACCATTGCTGCAATCTCTAAAAAATGTCGAAACTTGAATGCTAAAAACACCAAGTACAATGCTCCTATAACCAACAACAAATGCGACAGCTTGCACCTCCTAGTACTAGAAGGTTCATTCTTTAACCTCTTCATCTTATTCCCACCCAAGAAGCTACAATGCAAGGAAAAAAAAAACACTCTATAAAACCCAAAAACCTCCCATTTCTCTAAATCATCATAAAAAAACAGAACATGCTTAAAACTTTCTAAAATGAGCAAAACTAAAAAAAAATAAAATCCTAATGTACCAGTTTCTCTAAACAACCACAAAAAAACCCAGATTCCAAAATACGCTAAATAAACTAAAAAAGCTCAAAATCTTCTAAAAAATAGACCCTTTGCACCAAATTCAACGGAGAATCCAAAAATCTCCAAGACCAATTTCAGAAATCCATCAAAGAAGCCAGAAAATCAAAAGTGTACAAAAAGAAAACCAAAATCTTGAAAACTGTACCTTGAGATCAGAATCGAACAAAACCCATCAAAGTTTGAGAATTTTTTTTTTAAGGAGATGGAAAGAGATTACTTGATTGATCAAAGAAACCGAGACCAAATGTGAATGCGGGCTTAGAAAAGGACATGCCAGAGAGAGAGAGGGAGAGGGAGAGATACAGTTTGGTAGGGAGTTTGCAATCTATAACGTGTGTATGGGGGTGCATTATTAACAGCACGGCAACAAAAGAGATTAATTACTGGAAAAATATGAAATTACATATATTACCCTAAATCGTTCAAATTTTTACTTGTTGGATCAAGTCGAGTTACAACATTTTTTATATGGTTGATAATGATGATTTAATTCATGGATCAGATTTTATTTTATTTTATTTATTATTTACCTGGTATAAAATTTAAATATTAAAATCATTTTTGAATATTTACAAAAGGATTTATTATTTAAGTAATATATATATCAAGTTATGAATGAGTTGATATTTATTGGATAAAATAACTATAAAACAATCTCATTAATTCAAGTCAATTCCGGTAAAACTGCATTCATTAAATCTTTCTCATTTGTTTTTTATAATTTAAAATGATTTTTTTTATTTTTCATGGTAGTAAATAAAAATAATAAATTACATGAAAAATAAAATATTAGATTATGATATCAAGATTACGAGATTAATTAAGGATTTATGCAGCATTCCATTGTTATTTTGAATTTTTGAACCAAAAACTTGATCATATCTTGATTGGGCACTAAAATTTTGGGTGCATGGACCCATATTTTCTTCTTATTAAAACATTTTAATTAAAGCTTGATTTATTTTTTAGAAAAGAGAATCAATGGCCTTACTTCCCTCTTTTGTTTCTACTTGGCATTCCCCCCCACTTATTGGGAAGCACATCACTTGTTCATCAAAATGTTTTTTTTTTTTTATTATACCATGGACATTCCCTTTTTTTCATTAAATTAATGTATAGAATATGACTTTTGTGCCACGGATCTCGGTTTCGGACCTGGTTTACGAGGTGGTTTCACATGTCTCTTGGCCTTTGTGTTTTTTAATCTAATATGCTGTAATTTTATTTTTTTAATTATTTTAGAATTAATCTAATCAAATCTCATACAGAAATTCTGAGCATCTCTGGGCACACTACCACATGGTACAGTACTAACTGAAACAGGAGATGCTGTGATTGCATCATCTTACAGGGTTAATTATGCTGCCTAATACATCCCTGGCATTAAGAAGATCAAGATGACAGCAAGCAAAACCATAACAAGCACAGCTTTCTTCACCTTGTCTCTGGACAATTTACAGGAGCTCATCTTTTCCACAATGCTCGTGGCGAATCCCATCATTTTCTGCAAAAGAAAGAAAAAGGGTGTCTATCATACGCCAGAAGGAGTCATGATCAGTATCCTTCCCTTACTTCTGATTTGCACCGGATTCAGTGAATAAGAAAATCGGGATTGCAAATTACCAGTCTAAAAGGCTCAATATGAAGAAGTGGTTCCATGAACATCTCCACATTCCTGTAATATACAGTACTGTCATTCATGAGATGGACAAATGGAAAGCTCATGCATCATCAATATTAATTAGCTCATGTAATATACAGTAAATCCAACCATTGTTGCTAAAGCTAGTGGTCAGATGTTTTTAATACTTTTGGCTCAATCTATATAATAATTAATTTGTCATATATAATTATGTACAAATACAAAATATAAAGTTAATAAAGACAGAAAAGTGTATGATTGAAGACTTAAAAACGAAGACATAAAATGAATATATATATATATATATATATATATATATATATATATATATATATATATATATACAAATAGTTTTAGAATAAATTTCTATATTTTCAAATAAAAAAATACAATGAGACGTATCTTTCCCATCTTTTTATCTTTCAATTTTCTATCTCAAAGATAATATAAGTGATTAATTTATATATTATATTAAATGAGTGTTTCTCTTTTTTGAAATTTGAGGTTAATGGATAATCTTGTGGAGATGTTTTGATCACACACCTTATGACGATCCTCCCTTGGTATACTTGGAGAATGTAGAAGCTGAAACCCTTTCCGAAAGGCACATGTGTCTTGCTCCAGTCTACAAATTACAAAATAAATTAACCAAACATAAAAAAAAAAAAAACATGGTAAGAAAAGCTTCCCTTGCAACTCCTCAAAACTGTGATAATTTCCCTGTGAAGAGATGGCAATGACAACATATATAGCCAATTGCTATAGTTGGTTGTGTACCTTGTCCCCTCCCCAAGTCTCCACTTGGAGCCCTCTTAAATATCAAGGAAAAAGGAGGAGGAAGAAGAAGAAGAAGAACCTCATTTGTGTCCCTAACATATTATTTGATTCTTAATTTCATCCCAAACTGATTAATTTTATCGATTTCTCATCCCAAACTTATTTGAATTAAACAATGTTTCCCTCCCATGCTAGAATACCCAGGTGTTTTCTGAACGTGTTTTGGCTATGGAAAGGAAGCATTGCTTAATTTCTAATAGGTTTTGAATGAGGAATTCATAAAATTAATCGGTTTAGGATGACAATATTGAGAAAGAGGTAAAATATTAGGGATGTTAATGAAGTTTTCCCAAAAAACCAACAAAGAGAGATAGAAGGCAGTGGCATATACTTAGTCTCCAAGCTACGCCAACATTCAGTCCATCATGGAAGGTAGGTTGCACGACAAATTCAAAATTGTTTCCCAAGAATTTGATCAGAATTTTGAAAAAATTCAACACTTGCTGCAAAAGGAAAACAAAAGGAATCACATATATATCATTTGTGTGATGCTACAACTCTAGGTAAAAGAATTTAGCAGGTTAGAAACTTAATGGGCATGCCTGTTTCCCTTGGAAGGGTTGGAAGAAGGAGAAGAAATTGCAAACACATCGGCATTCATCACCAATTATATCAGACAATTCCCTGATATTTTTGTTCTTGATTGATGTGTAAAGCTTGAGAACTGTTTCTACAGCTGGGTTATCTTCCTCTCCTGATCCTGATGATGTCTTAGCATTGGATGGCACTAGTGGCAATAAGTCTCCATGCCTTGAAGAGAAGCTAGTTTCAATCAAAGGTTGGTGCAAGAATTGTGGATGGCATTTCGCAACACAAGCACAAATTCTTGTACGTATATTTTTATGACTAGTAGTAGGACTGTAGGAATTCCTTGCTTGTGGGGTGAGTTTTGGAGGTGAATTTGAGACGAATAGTCTAGTTCCGTTTAACAAGGTGGGGAGAGGGACAATGGCCATTGGAATGTTGAAGGAATGAAGATCATAAGCATGTGGGATGCATCATAAACATAAGTTTTGAGGATATAGAATTATTTTGAGGAACCTTTGGAACAAAGAAAGGTTAAGTAACATGCAAGAAAAGAATTCTTTGTTTTTTTGGGGTTTCATTGCAAGAAAAGAATTTGAAACAATACTTTCAATTGCTTCAAGCGCGTAATCTAAGGAGGTTCCTTATCTTCTCAAGAAAATAGTAGATCGGAATCTACTCAGATATCTTTCATTAATGAAAGTATGGCCAATGAGCCCTCCTTCTTTGTCCATATATACTCCCATCTTCTCCCATCCTTAGATACAGCTAATCTGACAACATATATGCCTATAGCCAAAAATGAGTTCACCAAGCTCAGCAGCATCCACCAGCAACTATACATTCACTGAAATGTCATCTAACATTCCTAGTCATATATCATCACTGACATTTTTGCTAGACTGCCTGTCAAGTCAATGTTGGCAATATTCCTTGGCAGTCTAGAATTTGTTAAGTAGCATCCAAATAGCAAATTTGAAGAACCCAAATCTTGTCCTGAAGCTTGACTCCAAGCTTTATTGTGTTGAAGATGAAGAATGGAGCAAGGCAAGAAGGCTGTCATTGCCTTTTTCATTAAGCATAGAAAACGTAGAAATTTCTGGTTCATGCAAGGGCATACTTAATTTGCATTTCGGACCAAAAGTGCTATCGAGATATCTTTCTCTTGAATCCCTCTATTGGGGTTTTCAAATTACTCCTTCCATTCTCGGGTTTCAATATCGCCACAGTTGAGAACTCTTTCCCTTTGTTGGGGTTTGGTTATCTTCAAGAAGAAGATGATTACACGGTCATAAGATGTGTTCATATAATGATAAGCCATTCATTGACATCGACTCATGTGAACGTGAGGCCCTAGAGTCTACTCTTTGAAAGCTGATGGGTGGAAGGACATTGGAGGTATTCCATTATTCCATCTGAATTACAAAGCTGCTATTTGGCTTGGCAATGATTTTCTTATCCAGAAAGCAACTCGCATGATCGGAAGGACGGGGTGGTATTTGATAGTTTCATATGACATGAGCAGAGAAGAGTTCAAGGAGATAACCAGAGTCTATTTTGAATTACGATGTGGGAATTCACATGGAGACAAGTATATGTGCTTGATGAATTGATATCAGCCTTCTATCTTTCAAAAGTTGACGAGGCTTACATTTGGTCCATGAAGGATTCATGGGAATTGCGGTTTGTGATTAAGCTGCCTCAGAGAGTTGAGGGCTATAACTCATATTTTTGAAGCCCCTGCTTACTTTGAAAAATGCTGAAATTCTGATAGTGGCAGGTGAAAAGGCAAGCATTCTGCATGATCCCAAGAATGATACCTACAGAATGATACCTTGCAGTAAACCAAACGTAATTAAGTAGTCGGATTAGCGTTAGCAATTAGTAGTCAACGTTGGGTTATTTATTTTGGGATTTTGGATGGATTTACCTTGTAATTTTTACTTTCTCATAGTAATTTTGTTTTTTGATTGTCTTGTCTATGAAAATAAGACATAAGTTATTAAATTACGTAAATTTTGTACATAATCTTGTGTGATTGATTGCATTTATTTTTTATATTTTTATACTTGTAATTGATTTGGGATTTTAAGCTGATTCTACTACAACTACTTTAACATGATGCTTATCAAGGAAAGTTTGATTCCCAGCGGATTCGAACTTGAATGTAATTAGAGAAAACTCACCCCATTGAGAAGGCAGGCTGCCCCCCTTTTTTTTTAAGATAATATTCTAGATTTTATTAACTTTAGCTAATAAGAAGACAGTCAAAGAAGTAGAAAAAAAAGGAAACAACAGAAACAAGACAAAAAAAAAAAAAGCCATAAAAGTAAGGCTGCTGCAACGAAAAAAAGGGAATGAAGACCAGGCAAATTAAAGAAAAGATGGTAAAAGTCAGCTATGAGTTATTCTGTTGTTTCAGAATTTGATCCTAGATCCAATCCAATATTGTAAGCAAAAGTGTTTCTATCAATCTTCAACCATAAGATCTGGAGTAGCATCATTAAAGACTACATCATTCCGATGAAGCCACAGACTCCAAACAATACAAGTAAAGAGAGGTTGCCATGAATGTTTCTGAAATTTTCCTTGCACCATTGTAGATCATTACTAACACATATCATCAGCAGTTTTTGGGAAGCAGCCACTAATACCCCACCAAGCTAGGAATTCCATCCATAACTTCCAAGCAAAAACACTTTAAATGAAAAGATGGCTAGAAGTTTCAATACTTCTTTTACAGAACACACATCGAGCTTGCAGAAGTGAAAGCAAACTACGCCGAAACACTTTTGCTTTGTTAGCCGAATCAGAAAAGCCTTGATACACACTCAAACAACACACAGCACCAGCCGAATCGAATCAAATCAATTGAAACCATTACAAGTCAACCAGAGGATATATATGTACTGGCTCTGATCATGTGATGCCACTTAACAGGCTAGTCACTTTTTGCTTTTCCTTTCGCCATCCAGGTGCTTATGTTTTGAACTCTACGGACACTTCAACCATGACAGGATTTTCCTCGGTTTTGAACAAACTCCAATTACTGTTGTTAAACTCAGCAAGTTCAAGTTTTGTGCTCAGGGAGGGACTAGTTTTGGAGTGTGGCACCTGGAAACTTCAAGAGACTTGTCAGAGAAAAATTTACGCCCTTCTTCGAACCTCAATCCTTAAAATTGATTTACAAAAAGGATCTCCCTTTGACTTAATTATTATTATCCGATAATAAGTAACAAGTCATATATCAAGCAGGTTTAGTGAGCGGTATTTTTTGATTTTGGGTGCTTTTTTAAAATAATTTTGACGTGAAAAATTATCAAATTTGATGCTTTTAGGTATTTTTTAAAAGTGAGTTTGATGTGAAAAAACATCAAATTGATCTAATATTTTTTTATAATTTTAATGTATTGATGTTAAAATTTTTAAAAAATCTAAAATAATTGTTTTGATATATTTTTTTTAAAAAAATTTTAAAAAATATTTATACTAAAATACCAAAAACTTCCCTCGCTATATTTAACCTGGATTTCATGAAAGATTAATAAAGAGCATGAAAATCATGTCAAACATTCATTTTTAACTAATTAAGTAAACTCTCATATCTAATTAATGATATATTGAATTGATAAATAGAAGAATTATAAGTTTTTACAAACACTTCTTGCACGAGTCCAAACCACAGTTGCCTATTTTAGGGCTTGAGTCATTAGTTTATCATGTTATTTTATAGATTAAAAAGTCAATTAGAATGAACATTAAAATTAAAAATTAAAATAATATTATCTCAAATAAAATTAAAAAAAATTTAAAGTCTATTTTATAGATTTATCCTAATGACTTAAATTATAGATCAATTAATTAAAATATTTAAATTTGATCGGGTTAAAATAAAAAACAATTTAAAATAAAACTAGTTTTAGATTAATAAGTAATCTTAAATGAATTAAGTTTTATTTTTTTATTTTAAATTAATTTTTTTAAATATTTTTAGATTGTTTTGATATGTTGATATTAAAAATAAATTTAAAAAAAAAAAAAAATACTATTTATATTTATTTCTAAATAAAAATATATTGAAAAACAAACGTTATTATAATATCAAACGATTTTTTTTTAAATTAAATTTTTTTTTATAGTAGGATATTAAAATAATTTAAAAATATAAATAATTTTAATTTAGAATAAATTAAAAAAAAAACCAGATTGAAACCTGCGTTTTGAATCTCAGCTACTCTAAAAGACAACAACACCCCTAATCTATTCCGACAAAGACACTCACATCCGTTCTCCTTCAATCACAAACAAACCAGAGACCAGAACTAAGAGTAAAAGACTGTACATTAGTCTCTCGAAAGATCAGGACTTTGTGTCTGATTTTGGTGGGTTCCGTCCAATCAAGAAATCAATGGCAGAAGATCTAGTGCTTGACACAGCTATAAGAGATTGGGTGCTGATCCCATTAACAGTAGTGATGATTCTTATTGGGATCCTTCGTTACTTTGTTTCAAAGCTTATGCAATCTCAGCAAACTCCAGATGCTAAAATTGTTAAAGAAGGGTTAGTTATCAAAAACCCATGTCACATAATCTCTGTTTGGCGTTAAAGCTTGTTTCTTTTTGTGATTTAGATTGTTTTTGTGCTGGTTTTGGTGAACTTTGGCTAGTTATTGAATACCCATGTCATAAACTCTCTCTTTAGTGCTAAATTCTGGTTCTTTTTGTGATTTTTCATGTTTTTGCTGGTGGTTTTAGTGATTTATTTTTTTTACGTTATTGAAAACGTATGTCAGAATTTGTTTTATTTGTATTAAAGTTTGTTTGTTTTTGTGATTTTATTGCAGGCAAGTTGTTGTGAGAGCAAGGAATTTGCGAGCTGGAGCTAACTTTATACCTGCTAAGTCGTTTCGAGCTCGAAGGGCTTATTTTAGCAATGAGGTTTTGATTTATTTTTATTGTTTTTGGTTTGTTTGGTTAAGGGTGATTGAATGTTGGGTTTGTAGAAGTATCTAAATTGGTTATGTTTTGTGGTTAATTTTGTGAAAGAGATTTGAGATTTGGTTGTTTTTTTTTAAGTACATTTTCTTTCAATTTCCAAGCAGGTCTGACATGATTCGTATTGTATTTTTTTTTAATGTATTGGAGGGGTTTAGATATATGATATGTTGCATTGCTTTGCTTGTGCACCTCAGATTTGGTATGTGAGAGCTACATTTAGGGTCATAATTCAGATGCTAGCTTGAAATTTTCCATTCCCAGTAGGTAAGATGCTAACGTAAAAGTTAATTACTCTTGATTAGGAAAACGGATTGTTGCATGTTCCCAAGGGCCAGGGTCAGAATCCACAAGCACAAATGTTCTCTGACCCAAATATGGCCATGGATATGATGAAGAAAAACCTTTCTATGATTATACCCCAGGTATTAACAGTTCAAGAGCTTTTTGGCCTTCTCTAATGTGTCTTTTCAAACAAGATAATTTAGCATATTGATTTGTGATTTTTTCTGCTTCCAGACTCTTACCTTTGCATGGGTCAACTTTTTCTTCTCTGGATTTGTTGCAGGTCAGTCTTTTTTTTTTTTTTGCTTTTTTTTTTAAGCTTTTTGATTTGTAAACTACATTTCATGTCCTTCATGCCAAAATATGGTTGATCTCTATATTTAATAAGTAATTTATGAGTATATGACCTTTGTCGATCTTAAATTCCTTCTGGATTTGATCTTTACAACTTTGTTATGATCTCTTATTCCATGCAGCCAAGATACCATTTCCACTGACTCAGAGATTCAGATCAATGCTGCAAAATGGGATTGATTTGAGCACTGTGGATGTTAGCTATGTCAGCAGTCGATCATGGTATTTGTCTATATGAGAAATTGTATTCTGAAAAATTGCTGAGAAGCTTTTTCTAGAGAATTCTGGACTTGTGCTTAGTTTAATATCTCTATTTGTCCACAATCCCTTTCTGTTGCAGGTATTTCCTTAATTTGTTTGGATTAAGGGGTTTATTTAGTCTCATTCTGGGTGAAGAAAATGGTTAGTTTTAGTTCATAAATCTTCGTAGTTATATCTATTTTGTCTGAGATCTGAATTGCTGCTTCTCTTGCAAAATCATTGGTGCCAGAGTCTAGAAGCATAAATTGGACTTTAGCATACTTTAGATTTCTGGATATATTCTCTAGATGCTCAAATACGATATTTGTAATGCAGCTATGGATGATACCCAGCGGATGATGCAAATGGGTGGTTTTGGTTTTGATCCAACCAAGGTACAAACTTAACTGGCCCTCTATTAATCATTTTAGCTTGCAAACCCAAATTGTTTAAATGGTTAAACATTATAGATATTTTCAGTCCTTTTTGACTACTATCTATAATGAGTATACCTTACATGATCTTTTTGAACAGATTTAGTTATTAATAATAATGTCCTTACTACATCGATTGCAGTATGACTGTTATTGTGTCCAAAGAATTGCCCTTGTGTAGTGATCTGCTGGTTTCTATTTTACTGTCCTAAATCTGACCATGTAGATTGATACTGCCAAGGTTGTGCTAATGGGAATAGATGGATACTGTCACTGGGACCATACGGCTTTGTAGTTAAGTAGTTGCCATTTATTTAATTGTGATCCCATCATTGTGTGAAAAAGGCAAAAGCATGATACATCTTTATGATTCTATCAAGAACAAAATCTTTAGATTCAGTGGTTGTACTAGCAACTCAGATTTGAATAGAGATGATTGGGAGTTGAATCAATCTTTCCCATTGGAATTGCTATTTAGATACATCTTAACAGCCAAGTCTTTTTATTTAAATGAGTAAAAGAAATTAAGAAACTGTTGGACCATATTTAAATTGGACAATTCAAACCTCTACAAAAGTACAACTGGAATTTTAGACCTGGTGATTTAATGGTGCTAGAGGCAACAAGTGTCTTCCAACTACGAACTAAGCAAGACTACCAAGTTCTTTTATGAGTTGTTGATGGCTGATGGGGTTTCAAGGGTCCATTAGAAGTAGACAGCTTCCATATAGACTTGTTGCAAGCACTGGTGCTGGTGTTTAGGTAACAGGTATCCATTGTCTACCAAGTACCAACTAAGCAAGACTACCATGTCCTTTCATGAGTTGTTGATGGCTGATGGGGTTTCAAGGGTTCATTAGAAGTAGATAGCTTCCATATAGACTTATTGCAAGCACTGGTGCTGGTGTTTAGGTAACAGGTATCTGGGTGGGTTCCTTATTGTGTCCTGCCTGTTGTCAATGCTGTCCAAAAATACTATGATGCTGTAGGTCATTGGCTGCACCTTTTCATTATTATCACTTGCAGGCATTGCTTATCATATTGAGTTCTTAAGTGGTCCAGTTAGCTCAAATGTCTGTTATGTAGCTTGCCTTTTTTTTCCTTAATACTTTTTTCTTTTCTGGGAAAAGCCAAATAGCAGATGATTTGGAATTAAAGGAAGTCCTTATATGATATATCATTGATATAGGTTCTTAGATTTCTCTATGATAGAATTAGCTATGGATCCCCAGTTATATTTCAGAAGACTATAACTTTGTCAATTGAAGGGCTTCAAATTGCACTTGAACTTGTCCTTGTGATTAGTATTGTGTATAGAGTTCTTTTTATTATTATTATCTGCCCCCACTCCCTACGAAAGTAGAAGGCTTTTTGCTAGCACTATGCCGAGAATGGGTTGTGATTAGACTGATTTGACTGGTGGATTGTAAAAGGAATATTGCAGGCAGGAATATTTAAGACACTGAGTAAAGGAGATGACAGCCTTGAGGTTGCCCTTGGCCAGCTTAATGACAGCCTTGAGGTTGCCCTTGGCCAGCTTAATTTTCTCAGTACTGGGCCTAGGTTTGCCATTGTGGGTTGGGTTTGGTCAGTTCTGGATAACTGCATGTCTGGATCCTCTATCATTTTGCACCAATTGAAGCGAACGCCAAAAGAATAACATTGGAGATTCTTTACAGAACCCCCAATCACCTTCCCCCACTGCACACACCAAAAAGAAAGCGTAATGTGGGATTTGATGCATGATAATGAGGTCAACACTATAAAGTTAGGCCTTGCTTGGTTCAGGTCAACGCTGTAATGTTCATTCTCTATTTGGCTAGCCTCTCTTATGGCTGCTGCCATCATTTCCACTGTCCATTTTGCAGCCTTGGCCACTCTTTTGCTCCTCAGGTGGTGCAGTTATGATACTCTTATGAAATGGTCATAGGTATACATGATTAGGCATGTGGGGCATTCCATGATGCCTGCTTTAATTTGTTTTAAATTTTCTAAGCATGTCACCATAATTACTAACCTGCTTTTCTGAACAGCATTGGCTTCTTTTTCTTTGTTACTTTAGAAATGTCTTGTGCATGATTAGGGTTTTGATTTTTTATTGTTGAGAATCTTTCTTATGGGACCCCGACAACATACTTGATCCCCGTTTTCATCAATTGAATTTTAGCCAGGTAATGGAAGATCTGGAAAGGTGTGAATAAATTGCAGTTTCCAAAGGGATTGGAATTGTTGGGACTGATTTGTACTTTATAAATCTAAATTCAATTTTATGGGCAACAATGTCCACTGGCCTTGCCTTGTAATCAGTTAAATATATGGTTCAAGTATGAGATGTACCAAGAAAGAATTTTGTACCATACAACTTGTCTTTCATATTTTAACTCGGTGAGTATATATCTTTACGTATAATGTTAAGCAAAAACTATTGACTACTAATCTTATCTATCTGTATTCTCCTCAGAACTTGAGTGCTGAGAAAGATGGCCTTGACATAATTCAGCATGAATGGGCCCTACCAAAATTTGAGCAGCGTGCTGAAGCAGTGTTGAAAAAACTTGTGAGCTGAACTTCGGCAACAAGTGCCAGCTGCCAAATGGGTTTCTGGTCAACAAGGCTTCCTTGTTCTTTCATGGATTCTTACTGGAGTTTTGCTTGTTCGCTGTCAGTGCGTTGGCTAACAATTATAAGAACCAGCGAATCCATCATTGTAGCATTTAGATTGAATTCGAATTTTATTACAACCATTGGAGAAATTTTCCACACTGCTGGTGGTAATATCATACTTTACCTGTAAACGCATATCTTTCAGCTTGCTGTCCAAGAACATTTGAAACATATTAATGACTTGACAATGAAATCAATTACCAGGTAGTGTGTTATGATGCTAGGTTTTAGATAATGCTTGATTTTTGTATCTTTTCTTTCTTTTTTCTGCGAGTGGACGAACCAGTGATGCCTTTATCTAGTGGGTTGAGCAATCCTATGGTGTTTGTTTCTTTTTCTCCAGGGTTTACAGTAAATTGCATTATTACTTGATAGCCATCATATATGGTGGGAACTTTACAAGATTGAAAAGATAAACAGATTCAGCTTAAGCTGACATTCTGTGTTGGAAACTTCTGTCACTTCGAACCTTCATTGATGTATCCTGTCGGAGCTGCCCCCCTTCTTTGTTAAACACTTTCTCTATTGACCAGGTGGATTGCTAAGTTATAGCAGAAAATTTAGCAGCATAAAGCTGTCCCTGGGCCACCCTCAGAGTGGATTTCCCTCTCAAGTTCCAAATACTGAAATTTCATATCTAGAGGAGCAATTATCTATTTCTGCACTGTACTCTGTGCTCTCCCTTTCATATCAATGAGATTCATTTACAAGATTTGCTTACAAATTTCATTTGAATTTTAGAGAAGGAAGAACTGTACGTCTCTGAACCTGGCAAGGTTTGAAACTTCAAACCTGTACGTCCTGAGATGCTGCTTCTTGGCTCTTGCATGCTTGGACACGTTATGGGCTTGTGTTATGCTTATTACATGCATGCTTAAAAACATTGACATGCTGAATCTAGATGACAATAAAATGTTACCTCCTGCTATAAAGTTTCCTGATATGGCGGCATTGAAAGCTCCTTTTACACCAACCTTGTTGGAATCTTAGCAGCCAAAATACAAGACATATATAATACGATGATCTTGGCTTAAATTCGTTACATAATTGGTCTTCTAAAATGTATTGTTTTAACTCATAGATTTATAGTGGGTTTTGTTTTGAAAATGTTTTTTTTTTTTTTTTTTGAGGAGAGAGGTGATATACTCGAAGCTTATATACTATTTAGGTTCTTGATTCCTGATCCCTAGTTGAGAGGCTTAAGAGCTGAAAATACATAGCCATGCGATACTACAAATGATGTTAGATCAAATCCGATATATAGCTAATCTTTCAAGAAGTATTATTTCATGTTTACATCATCTTCTGTGGATTTTATCTAAAATCTATAAGCTATGATCTACACCTTCGATTATACTGTATATACATGACCATTAAAGTATAAACAATCCAACAGGTGTTTAGGTATTAATTACAGCTGAAACACTGTTTATCTAAAAAAAATTTAAAATTATTTTGATGTGCAAACACGCAGCTATATATTATACCAGTGTAACTCCCGATATCTACAGAAACTTTGCATCAAATGCTAGCCTAGCCTAGATGGTGCCCACATGCAGACGACGACCTTTTAAAGGGTGAGAAGCATAGTCGAAGGAATGTTGCTTTATGGCCCCCACAGAAAGCTTGATAGAAATGGTTCATCTGTCAAGAACCTAAATGATTCACTACACAGTCCACAGCTTCCTCAGTCTATAAATCATGGCCATTGGGGTGTTGATGTAATCAATAACAAGAAGCCATTAGGGTTAGCCCACGCTGTCCCATGCCAAGCCATCCAATGTGCCATGTTCCTACCTGCTCAACGGCTCATAATCTCATGGGGTCACGTATTTAGGATCCCTCTTAAACCTCCCATCTCTTCTTTCTCACTTTACAGTGTGTCCATGTATAGGCAACGAGAAGATGACACACGCACCATTCCTATCTGTAGTTCTCTTTTTAGAAGAAAATTCTTCATGGGCCAATATATTTTTAAATTAGTTTTATACACCAAGTGTTTGTTTGCGTAGATAAACCTGTTTTTTAAAGTGTTATTCAATTTTTTTTCCTGAAAAAAAACACTAATTTAATTTTTACTTGTTTTTCGATTAAAAATACATTTAAAATGCCAAAAGTTATTATTTTTTTCTTTTTTTCTCTTTTTCTTTAATTAAAAGCTGAATCCACAAACATTATTCTTTCTCATATTTTGATTGCTTTCTTCTCCTATCAACATTTATATATATATATATAGATATAGCAATGAAGTTAAATTAATGAGAGGAATGTTGTTCAATAATAATTTGAGTAATTAATATTGTGGTTTAATGCAAGTTCTTCTATAGGGTGCAAAATGGATTGTCGTGCAAAGTCTCATAATGACAGAGGACCTCTTGTTGTGGTGTGATGGTATCATGTTCCTTTCAAGGTGCAAATATATATGTCCATCATTTCTCGCATTTACATGTATGTGTGTCTATTTATTTATTTATTTATTTATTTTTATGAACACATTTATGGTATTTTAATTACCACTACAAGTTTGGAAGTCTTGATCATCAACATGCATGTACATGAATTCAAATTGAGATGCGATGCACATTTTGTTCTTTTTTCTTTACCGATAAATTACCTTTTCATCCTGTTGTTTTGAATTTTGGATGTCTAGCTTTTTCTGGAAAAAAAAAAACATAATAGATTGTCTTAATCAACATATGGACCTATAATATTTTTAACATTGAAAAGAAAATACATTTTTAATTACTTTTTAGATAGATTAATTATGTATCCATAATGCATTTTTTTAATATAATCTTTTCATAAATATAGTAGATGATATTAATTAAAATACAAGATTTTTAACCTAATTTTTTTTTATTTATTAACATGGGTGGCCGGATCAACTTGCGCGTACCTCGATTAACCCCACGAGTCTTAAAGTTAACAAACATATAAACTTACAATAACTTTAAAAAAACTCAAACTCATGATGATTAAAAAAGCAAACTCAATACCCACTATTCAAAAAGAAAAAATACCATATTTTCAGACATGAAGTGGAAGGGTTTTTTTTTTTTTTTGGGTGGTGTCGGAGAAATGAGATGGCATTGTACGAAGACATGATCAGATGAATGACTGTGATCAAGCGTGGCAAATCAGACGGCTGAAAGTGGGTCCCAACATCACGAGACTCCTACCTGGAAGCATGTAGACGTTGGCCCACCAAAAGCTCCATCTTTAGGAAGGTCGGTTTCCAAGGCTATATATATAAAGTAGGAAAAAATAAAAAAAGAAAGCAAAATCATGGTCCATGGTACTTCTTTCTGGTACTATAATTCAAATCTCTCTCTCTCTCTTTTTTTTTTTTTAAAAAAAGGTTAAATCTCCATCAATCTCTTAATTTCAATCAAATCATACTGAAAATGAAACCATAAGGTTATTTATATATACGGTCGAGATCATGACATGTTTTTTGTGATCAATAATAATTTTTTATTATTATGAATCCTTAAGCTGTACGAAATCTTAATATCAGTAAGAAAAACTTGATTTAATCTAATTAAGAACGTAAAGTAAAATGAAATTAATATATAAAAACAAGCTGAGAACATTACCATGAAAAGGAAAAAACCAAGGCACCAAAATTGTTTCAATTTTTGTTGTGGGGGCCATCCAACAGGAGTCATTTGGATGGTAATGATCATAGCCGGTGATTGAAGGCCCCACTTCAGGCACCGGCCTAGACACCATTGCTGGCTTTTGCTGGGCTCCACGTCGATACTAAAATATGAAAATGTTTGTGGTTTGTGGAAAGTGAAAAAGTGAAAAACCTTAAAAATGGCAAATTATTTGACCACAACAGTAAAAGGCAGGCCCTTAATTAGTGTTTTCATGCCCTAAAAGTGCCTTCAATTAGCCTTTCTTTGCCCTAATACTATCATTATATGTGTAGATACCAAAGCTGCCGCAAATATTTGTTTAATATATATATATATATATATATATATATATATATATATATATTGTTAATTTTAAGTATCCGGGTTACCTTACGCGTATCTTAATTAATTTCTCAAGACCTTAAAGTTAACGATCATTTAAACCTCTAGTAGTACAGAGATTTGTGGCACTCAAATTGGTAATCTCTGATAAGTAAACTTAAAGTCTGACCAGTTAAATTACATCCTTTATAATTAATATTTGTTGAATATTACTTTAGAGAAAAGTGCACCATAACTTTTTTCAACGAATCACATTAACATACGAGGTATGTTTTTTTAAATTGTATAAGAATAATATTTAGAATCTGTTTGGTAACAAAAGCATGACTACTGTTGTATTTTTATTTTTAAATAAAAAATATTATTTTAATGTTTTTAGTTCGGAAACGAGGATATAATTGTACCCGTACGTGTTTTTTTTAATATAAGTTGTTGTTAGAATTAAATTGATATAAAATGTGAGTTTTTAAAATTTGAGAATAATATTTAATATGTGTTTGGAAATACAGGTATGACTGTGGTTGCATTCATATTTTTAAATTAAAAAAAATATTATTTTAATATTTTTAATTTAGAAGTGAAGATATTCTTATTGATACAGAAACTTGTTTGAAGATATTCCTTACTCTTAAACAAAAAAATTCTCATTAATTTCTATATAATAACTTATATCTATACTAAAAGTGATTTAAAAAAGATATATCTATATATATATATATATATATATATATATATATATTTGTTTTCATTATAAAAGTATTTCAAGTTAGTTTTAATATGTCAAGATTAAGTTATTTTTCTATCAATTTTTAAACACATCATTCATATATATTTAAATTTTTGATAGTTTTTTTCCCTTATAGCCTTCATATAAATTTGAATTCAAAATGGTGAAATGATAAAATAAAAGGTAAGCATAATTAGGGTTCGACTGAAAAACATTATGCATGCATCAATATTATCCCAGCTAATTCCCAAATCCTCACTCCAATCTATATATGCAAAAAAAAAAAAAATTAATAAAAAAAAATTAAATTAAAACTCGTCTCTTTAAGTTTCCTTAATTAGAATAATTGGGAATAATTAAACAAAACAATTATGGACAAGATCTGCATTCAGCTATAACGTGGAGGCTGAAGATCTTGATGTTCTCAAATGGCAAAACTATTTTTGTACTCCATTAGTACATACAAATATATTGCTTGGCATGTGATTATGTCAAAATATGAAATAAATTTGTCATTACTTGTACGCCACTGGTTTTGATTATCATGAAGATTAGCACTAAGGAGCCTTGATTCTTGGATGAGACACCATTTCTGTCTTTTTTAGGGTTTGCAACAGTGTATGCACCATTTTTTTTTCAATAATTACAGAGTTTATTTGATTATTATTTTTTTATTTTTTAATATTTTTTGGTAGAATCTTGCACCTTCTTTGCATTTTATATATATATAGAAAAAGTGGGATTTGATTTCTAATTTTTTAAGATGAGAAACAAATAAATCTTATATAAAAATCTTTTATTTTATCCTAGAATATTTGTGTTTGATATTAAATATTTGTACATGAATATAATGGATCAAATACAAATATGAATCCAAAAATTATAAATTAAAAAAAAACAATATAAATTCTTTTCGATATAGATATCGACAAGATTTATTAGTGGATATTCCACTAAAATATCAAAAGATTAAAAAAAAAAGCAAGGTTAATTAGAATATTACCAATTAACAGAAGATCAAATAGAAATCCTATACAGAAACATGAATGCATCATATGAAGATTTAAGCAGTAATTAACCTACATTATGCCCTACCGGAAAAAAAAAAAAAAAAATACACATAGGAACCCACTCAAAAGAAAGATATGATGCTGATATGAGAAATGGCCTCCACCATATGGCATTGCCAATTCATTGTTGGATCAAGTATTTGTCAATCCTAGCTATTAAAATCATATATAAAAAAAAAATCCTTATCTCAAAATTAAAAAAGAAATAAAATATTTACAACTAGCAAGACATGCTACAGTGTCTTGACAGCAATATGAGGTGTCTATGTTGAAAGATTCTTCAAGTGAGCATGCTCCCTATGATCTCATGCTCTCATTCTCTTATTAGTCTATGCATTTCACTCTCTATAAATAGCTCTCTCATTGATCATCTCTTCACTTCACTGGCTCACAAGCATCCTTCTCTTGTGCCTGCACCAACCCTCCTTCCTCCTTTTCTCCAATCTTTCTTCAAATCCTGTTAGCTTTTAACCAAATGGCTACTGTTGAGGTAAAAATCTCTTCTAA
The DNA here is from genome assembly GCA_015852605.2 of Populus deltoides. NCBI lineage: Eukaryota > Viridiplantae > Streptophyta > Magnoliopsida > Malpighiales > Salicaceae > Populus > Populus deltoides. The sequence goes on from CM027585.2 coordinate 15,721,824, forward strand.
AATATTTCTTAGTGGAATGCTATTACAACCCAATATCTTGATCTTGCTCAAGTGATATATCACTCAGTCTCATTTTAGTTTTACAATAATACCTGATATTCATCAACTTGTATTAATTGATTAGCCCTTTTGTATAATATTATCTTACTGATCAAGTTATAATTTGTTGTTTACTACTTTTATGATCAAATAAGTTTCATAACCTGATCTTGTTATATTGATGATGATCAAATTTCTACCTCTAGCTCAAGTGATAGATCAATCCAATATCGTCTATGCTAGATTTCATCCGATCCTTCTGTTTATACGAGGATTGCGATGGAGAGGATTCAATCTTACAGTTTATTGCAACTTCTTTTCTTGATCAACCTACAGGTTTCTTTATGTTCTAGCAAGAATTCTACATATTCTAAGCTTTTGTTGTTAAAGGAAACTACTTCTGTAGATAGAATGGATGAGCAGATGATTAAGAAAAAATGAATCTTAAAGAACCCTTCTTCTATCTTTCTTCCATTGGATTATACATTTTGGGATAAATATCAGTATGCTTATTGTTGCAGGTTGCAGCTGCTCCAGCAATTCCAGAGACTGAGGTACCTGAGGTGACCAAGACCGAGGAGACAACCACGGAAACTGCACCACCCGCCTCTGAGCCAGTAGCCGAAGAACCAACAGAAGCAGCACCCGCTGTTGCCCCGGCCGCTGAACCTGAAGCTGAACCTGCAGTTGAGGTTGAAACCAAGGAGGTTGTTGAAGAACCAGCAAAAGCTGAGCCTGAAGAGGTTGCAGCTCCAGCAGTAGAAGAAACTCCTGAGGAGACTCCTGCAGAAACTGTTACTGAGGAGCCCAAAGAAGAGACCAAGGAGGAGGCAGCACCAGCTCCTGTTGAGGAAGAGAAGCCAGCAGAAGAAGAGAAGCCAGCTGAAGCACCAGCTGCAGAGACAACCAGCACAGAAGTTCCAGTGGAGATCACTGAGTGAATAGATTCTATGAAGTGAATGATAGTACTGGTTGGGGTCTTTGTTTCTGTTAGGTTGCATTGTCAAAGTCCTCATGAGGTTTCTGTTTTGTTTCATTTCTCTCTTTATTGATTTATGATTATGGCTAAAGAAAAGGGTTTTGGGTGGGATTATGGGATGTGGAAGCTGCAGAGTCAATATTAAGCACTTGGATCCGCATCAGGTTGCCAGCCCAGGTCAGAATACACAACAAGGATGGTCGCTATTGAAGTGTAAGGGTCATGAGCCATGACTCATGATTATGGCATGGGCTTGGATCTATGTGGGTTCCAATAGGTTCTATTGGTTTTGAAATGGTGTGATGATGTGATCTCTAGGCTTGATAATAAAAATTATAATTTATGTTTAGTTGATGAGCACTTGCTATTGCTATTTTTCTATGCTTCTATTTATTGAAAAATATGGCTTCCCAAGGTTTTAGTATAAAGTCCAATGCATAGATCTTGAATGTAGGTGTGAATCATCCCTCAGTATCTGTTTGCAGCAGTAGATTTCCAGGCCAGTTGGGATCCAATCCTTCTCATGGAGGAAACATGGAGAGTTGAGTAGAACATGTTGCCAAATCAATTGGGATGTTCTTCCTAGCTGTGGAAGTGACAAGATTTGCTGTGTGTATTTGGTGATTCAGTTGGAAAAGCTTTTCTAAAGTACCCTTTGTATTGAAAATCAATAAATTATTGTTTTTTAAAGTATTTTTCTAGTAGTTGTATGTTATTAAAATAAATAAAAAACACCTAAAAAAACATTAATATAATTTTGCTTTGATTCGAACACACTTTGAAAATTTTTATTAAACATCACCAAGCAATGCCTTGTGAAGGCATAAAACCTATCTTCTTTAAAAAAGGTTCGAGTCATGTTGTATATATCTAAACACCAAAAAATAAGAACATGCTAGGGTTATGAAGTTATAATCTATAATCCAGTAGATTATAAGTTTATATTTAATATATCTAAACACTTAAAAAATAAAAATAAGCTAGGGTTATGAATTTATAATCTATAATCAAGTCGACTAAAAAATAAAATTATACCATTCTCACAACATCTAAATAAAAAATATATCGCTACATTCCATGCAACATCATTGCATCAAACATTGGTATAATTTTGATGAAATAAGCAGCTTCTGTAGCTTTTCAAAGTCGTTTTTCAGGAAAAAACAAGGTCCCAATTAATCCTTCCCATCCTTTTAATCTACTTTTTTCGACGTGACAAATTAGCAAAGGCAATCTTGATTGCACTTGTATGACATGGCATGTGAACTTGAACCTGTGAAGGCCAAGACAAGTTTACACTGGCTTATTTCCAATGGAAAGATGTGTAATGTCAGGTGGCTCAGGTCCCTTCTATGAATGGCGACAACAACTTGGTGCCACAACGATGAGAAATATACCAGTCAATTTTAACTCCTGTAGGATAAGCTTCATCATGCAATTCAATAATTGGAAATGACATATCAAAGAAAAACTCCGGCGCGACTCGCAAATCCATAACAAGATTCATATAGGATCAGGCATGACAAAGGCAAAAGACAATGTCAGGTTGTGATAGAGAGAAACCTAGATGCTTGATTGAATCTAAAAGTGGGAATGTGCAGCGGACCTATATTTGTAGGTGCTTTCATGGGAAAAGGTTGTTCCATCATGTGCCTTCACATGATGAAGATAGCCTTTCAGATGACCTAATAATCTGTGAATCACAAAGGATCATCAGCAAAATAAAACCCTAAGTTGATAGAGCTCAAATTAGACGAAAGCTAACGCTGTTCCATCTCAGCTGATTTGGGAAAGAAAACACGAGGGGAGAAAATCGGAAGCACAGGAAGAGTAGTTCGACAGATACAAAGCACAAATATAGATGCTGAACGGAAGAATAACTTACAGATTTTTCTCAAAGAGAAACCTTTGAATCTTCCACCATTTTTGGACTTGCAAGAGAGAGAAGAGAGAATAATCACCTTTCTATGAACTTGGATGTCATTGCATAATCTGTGTACTTACATGACATGAAAAAACAGCTACTGTTACTGATGAAGGAAGTCCATTGGGAGGATAGGGATTTTCTTCCTTCTAGCCCCCAGCATTATTTATGCTATACCTATACTAACAGTTGGACAAAAAGAACAATGACATCTCAACTTTACTGGAGGAAACATAAATTAACTACGGGACCTTACATAGTCTAATAAAACTGACAACATAAACCTATCTGTACAAACTGACTTGAAATCTATGTGCAGTTAAAAAAACCCCTTTAACATTAAAGTGGATGTAACCAAGGCATCACCAGGTGCCGAAACTGCATCCCACATGTTCTTGAGTGATGAGACGGAGGCGATCTTGCATAATAGCCATGGAGGGATAAGGTGGGAAACACAATCGGTAAAAGCATGTATGAGATGAAGGGAGGTGATTGTGAGGCTCTGTGGACTTGTAAATGTAAAGTCGCGAGGCCAGACCGCGGAAACCCTCAACAGGTAGATACTTCACTGAGGTCCAAAAGAAGAGCACAACCTTTCTCTGATCTGGTGACATTTCCCCAATGATCTGCAAAATATTTAAGCACAAGATAAATAAAATAACAAGCAATGTTTTTCCTCTGACAGAACTCTACTATTAAGTAGCAGAGGTGGGACTATCTCAACTGCAGCTGACTGGTAAAAACTCAAGGTCCAGGAGTGCAAATATAAGCACATTCGCATGAATATTTTTAAGATCAAAGATATAACTAATACCGCGAAGACTTCAGGAATAAAACTCAGTATATTGCATGCTAATCTAGCTCTCTAGGGGGCAAAAGGCTTTAATACCTTCCATTGAGTGCATGTGTATTTACTGGTTTCTTCCAAGTCCCTTGAGTATCATTCGTTGAGTATGTGAATAAAAAAATAATGCACCAACCAAGAGACAGCCATCCTACTATTGGTGATAAATCAAAGTTCAAGGGAAACCCACATCCTCAGTTTTCGATGAGTAACAAATTAATAAGGTCAACTCCACACTAGTAATGGGAAAAAGGACTTACAAGAAACACAGGTATAAATAGAGAAGAGCACCTATTAAAGACCTAAATGGACATGACAAACTTGCTCAAAAGCAGTGCCTTGACAATGAGCATCACTCCAACCACGCATTGTTATCAAAGATACGCTTATAAGGCTGATTTCCAAAACACTAGTAATGGGATAAAGGACTTACAAGAAACACAGGTATAAATAGAGAAGAGCACCTATTAAAGACCTAAATGGACATGACAAACTTGCTCAAAAGCAGTGCCTTGACAATGAGCATCACTCCAACCACGCATTGTTATCAAAGATACGCTTATAAGGCTGATTTCCAAAACACTAGTAATGGGATAACGGACTTACAAGAAACACAGGTATAAAGAGAGAAGAGCACCTATTATAGACCTAAATGGACATGGCAAACGTGCTCAAAAGCAGTGCCTTGACAACGAGCATCACTCCAACCACACATTGTTATCAAAGATATGCTAAGGCTGATATCCAAAACAATATGTATCTTATTTCTGCTTTGCACAGCTCACTCTGCAAACAAAGGAAGTAAAACAACAAAATCTACCCTCATTTCAACTCTCACCATGGACTGCATGGGTTTTGACTAGTTTCTTTCAAGTACCTGGAATATTATTTATGAGTACAACAAAACCTAATGGATCATACCAAGAAACAGGCATTCTATCATTGGTGGCGCAACAAAACTGAAAGGAAACCACACACTCAATTTTATCGCCTCACAAATAAATAAGATCAACTCCACAATGTTGATGGGATAAAGAGACCATCCAACACAAAAGAAAAACCCAAAAACTTACAGAGAATTCAATCATGGATATAATAAGCTTGCTCAAAAGTAGTGTTTTTTGACAAATGAATCCCCCCTCCCAGGGCCCACCCATTCCCAACCACAAAATGTAATTGAAAATTAAAAAAACATAATTCAAGGTTGATTTCCAAGATAAAATATTTATTTATTTTCCATGGATTCCTCATTTTGTTTCAGTTTTCAATTTGTATCCGTATCTAAAACATTTCTTCCCCAACCAACCACACAGACATGCACAGAAAGAGTAAAAAAAAATATTGAAACAAAATCTACACTCATTCAACTCTGTCCGTACCCCCTACCAAACCTGGCATGCTTGTTAAGGTAAGTATGACATCCTAACCACACCCCCTATGCTCTAATTCCACACCAGCAACCTTCTGCCTTTTCATGCATAAGTGCAATCAAAATAACATGAATGTTCAACACTTTGGCATTTGTTTTCATGTAAATGTCTGCATGAATACCATGTGTTCAAACTTCAACACAAAACTTCGTATAATGACATAACTTAAAAACTCTTAAATGTTATCTTCAAGAACCCAAACCAAGTTCCTTATGTTCTTCCTTATTCAACCACGACATCATCAGTATGCTGAGGAATTCATGACACAACCTTGAGCATTTGAGATTCAAAATGAGTTGTAAATTTGACAAGACAAACATGGACAGCACTTTGAAATGCTTTGGTATTTATTGTATGTCTAGAACTTAGTCATACATCTTTCAGCTTCAAAGAAATTGACCACAGAGATAAACTGACATGCAGCTGTAAAATGGTGAACTGCCACGCAACCTATGTCCTATTTTCCACAGCCTCATACACTAGAAAGAATTGCATTCACATAGTATTTAGGCTTTACTTAATTAGCAAAACAGCAGTACAACTGGTAAGGATATGCAGATAGGGATTGTTCTGCCATGGTAGAAAATAATGAACCAAAGATACTTCCAAGAAATATACAAGGAAAAGAGCAACAGTGTGCACTCTGCAGATAGGTATTTTTCCAAGGAAATATATTATCCAGCACATAAAGATTATAACTCATATCATGAAATCCAGATATACGGGAAGAAAGAGCAAAGTATATGGTAAAAGAAAGCAACTTTATAGTTGAGATATGACAGGAACATAAGAATGCAAGGACATACCTTCCAGAACCAGGATATCTGAGGATCAGTTTCCTTGTAGCCATTGTACTCAGTGTGTGCCTTCCAATCTTCCACACAGATAGCATTTTCACTTCCATATAGCATCCAATCAAGATCCTCAAGCTCTAAACTCTGGAAGAAGAGCTTCTGTTGCCCAGAGTTTGAAAGAATATCAGCAAAACCACGTGCAAATCTAGATACTGGTTCAGAGATAGATGTGACAAAGCGATGCTGAATGAGAAGATCGACGTATTTCTCCCGATTCTTGCTATTCACAACGATACTCTTACCACCAGAGCAAAGTTCCACAACTTTCCTGGATCCTAGTTCCTCAACTTCTCTAACGAATGTCAGACTCAAAGCATCTGAATCAAAGAACTCAGGATCCCTTTGCAGAATCTGTTTGCAATGGCTATACAAGCATGGATCTGCATCCCGTATGTCTTCCAAAGTAATATGCATCCCCGCCAATTGCAAGAAAAATGCCCGATCAAATACAATGCCGACTTGCACTTTATGCATCAAAGCTAAAGCCATCACTCGACCAGAGAATGTGAAATACTCAAGGTGCATGGGATCCACCTTGGATGCTGCACATAAAATGAATACAATGAAGTCCATATATATACTTTTGTTTGTTAGTGGTTATCCATGCCAACAATTGAATCCAAGCAAGATGATGCAACTTAATTCAAGTCCAGAAACAGAAGACAATAACAAACCTCAATTATGATTCTTCGAAGAGGTATTTCAAAACTAACCAATTGCAATTTTAATGCAGTGGAAGAATTAGACATGTTAATCCCCAAAGGAACCAATTACATATTAGTGAAACACGGAATTCAGGCAACAGAGTTGGAGAAACATGGGAAATATTCCTGTATAATAACCCTAGGGACTCAGGTATTCCACAATAAAATATTTGTGACACACAACTATGCTAGTGAGCCTATTGTACAGGATGTAATGCCCTTATCCCACGTCCATCAGGAACTCCCATGGTAAACAACTTTTCTACATATAAATGTTAGAGAAAGAACACTAAGAGAATGCAGTGAATGATCTCTCGTACAGTTAAAATCCAAGCAATATTAGTGAAATATCTTTGATTAAGGTCACTGAGAAGGTTCCACAAAGTTAAGCCACCCAGTATTACATCAAGTGTAGGAAAACTGTCGAACTTCTAAAAAATGTTAATTCAATCCTGACTATGCCTAAAATTGAATATTAAATGTCACATTCTCCAGATTTAGGTGTAACACTTCCAGATGTCCTCCCACTAACATATATCAAAACAATGAAGAATAATAGTCCAATGGTTGTAAGTGATTGATACAGCATCGACACATATTAGTGTCAACTCATATAAACTGTTGGAGCTCTCCACCACCATTTAGTGAATGTTTACTTTCCAGTGTAAATTAAAACAAATACTCAGCCCACAATCTGAAACATTAGACACACGGCAATGAAAACATATTGTTTACATAGTCAGTATCACCTGGGAATAAAAATTCAGTTGAGAAGAGAGAAAATCCAACTTACATAATAAAACATTCACGAACCTAATTGCAAATGTTGTTCAAAAAAAATCCTACTCTCAGAAAAACATGAACGGTTAATTGCATGAAGTTTGGGTGAAACAATTCCAGATGAGCTCATCTCACCCACTAGCAACATAAACTAAATGAAGCACAAGTGCTTCTTGAATGGTTGTAGGTGATGGATACAGCATCATTACACATTAAATGTAAGTTCCTATAGATTGCAGGAACTGCACATTTTGGTCATCTGAGTATATTTTTATTATCCAGTGAGAATATATGCAACAATGTTCCAAACTCTATGCTAGAGTGACACATTAGACACAAGGCAATCCAATATATTGTTTAACCATTCGTATCATCAAAAACTATATTCAATTGAGAAAAGAGAGAACCCTGTAGCATTGTTCATGTAAGGCATTCATGATTAGGGTTTTCTCGTTTTGTTACCAGGATTGGTAGCCCTGTATCCAATCAAGAAAAGAGAAAACCCAATAGCATTCAGGCAGCAGAAGCTTACCATGATTAGGATAGAACCTTCTGCCATCACTAGGGCATGGCACAAAAAGAGCATTTTGAGGATCAAATAGAGCTTGTGTAACCAAGAAAAACCACTCCCGCAATACACCAGGACCAGTAGCTTCCTCGTTTTTAAATTCCAGAAATAGACCACCATGCAGTGCATCTGAGTTGGCATGCACTATGTACTCAAATGACTCTGCCAACAATTGTGACCGATCAATGAGCATCTCGTGAAGCTCCTCGTAATCTTCTTTCACCTCAGGGAACATCATCATAGCCAAATGCCTCCTAGACTCAAAATCAGTCACATCCTTGTTCCGAAGAAGCCACTGATGATCTTCAGTTCTTTTTGCATATCTAACAATCAGCACACACAAGGAAGCCTTTCTAAGTCTCAAAACTGTCCAAAACTTTTCCTCAGCACCCTTATAGAGTTTAGCAATGTTATTCAACTCCTTCAAAATAGCCAAATATTGAGACCAACCTGTATGATTCAACTCACCCTCTCCATTCATTTTCAAATGTGAAGAATCCTGCATTTTCCCAAGACATTTCTCCATAATATTCAGCAAATCAAAAAATATCACATGAAGATGCTCAATCTCCTTCGCATACAATGGATAATTAAATGCCCTCTTGTTCAACGGCATCGAAACCGGACCCCTACATGCCCCTTGCTCTGAAATCATACTATGCAACGGTACCAAAAACGCTGAAAAATCCTTCACATCAGCTACTGATGGCCCCACACTCCCCATCAAATCTTTAAACAACTTACTCCCCAGCTCACTAACAAACGGAAAAATCTCCTGCATAACAACAGCTCCCTTCCCCTCCTCCCCTCCTCGATACCTCCACCCACACGCACCCCCACCATTCTCCAACAACGAACCAAGACAACTCCTACACACAATATACAATGGATCATCACTCCCAACCTTCCTCAACAAATTACAAAACTCCATCACAATCGGAACACACTGCAAATGCAAACTCTTTGGCAACGAAATCGTACATGAATTCAAAAAATGCCTAATCGCACCCTCCGCGCACTCCTTATTCCCTTTAACACTCGAAACATAGAGTGTAACCAACGCAGCTGGCGCACTATTCGATAAAAACACATTCAAATGTCCCAAAGCATCCTCATTATCATCCTTCGGTGTCAAGCTAAAGAACTCATTCATCAACTATTTTATATGCTTTGAAACATATGGATTAAAACCACACGGCAAAATAGACTTACAAATTCGACAAATGTAGGAAACCATATCATTGATCAATTGACAAGTACGGGGATGCCTAGTGCTACGCATTCGGCCAACTAAATGAAGAATCGAATCCTTCTCGATAGAGTAATCGGAGAGTTTGTTTTCGTATTGCAATTGCTTACCTTCGTAGATTAGTCGTTGCTCGATCACCGGAATTCCGGTCATCACGCGAATCCGTTCATGGAGTGATTTCACGGAATCAGTCAAATTCGCGGTGATCACAATGTGAGTGCCGTCGGAGATCATTCTGATGAAGAATTGGAGCCTCGATTGAGACCGACGGAGAGGGGAGGGAGTGGAGGGAAAATCGGTGGTTGATGATGAGGCTGAGGCGGAGGCGGAGGCGTCGGAGACACGTGTGGGGAGCTGATTGGTGGAGGAGATGGAGGGAGGTTGTTGCAGGTTATGGCCGGTGGATGATTCGGTGTCGTCTTTACGCATCCTGACGGAGATTAAGTCAGATAAGACGGCGTCGTGGTCATCGACATCGTCTAGTTTGCGTTTGGAGGAGCCGCGGTGATCAACGGTGGAGGAGCGCTGCTGAGGGAGGGAATCAACGGCGGGAGATTGGGGAAGTGACATTTGATGAACGGTGGTGACTGTGTTCTCCCCGACCTGGAAGTTTTTAAGGTAGGGGAGAAGGCATGAGATCGCTGTCGTAGAGGATGAGACGGTGTTGTTTTGATACACGGAGAGACTAAACGGCGAGGGAAGGATTGAACGGAAATTGAAATTGTGTCGTCTCTGGCTCGGTGGGGTTTTTTCTGTGTGTTTTTTTTAACAGCCGTCATCAACGAAGAGACTGGTAATCTTACGCTAGTATTATTATTATCATCATCTATATCATTGTGTGTGACGTTCTTGTGTGGCTAATTACCACAGTAGCCTCGAGAGCGATGGCTGGCTGTGGTTTGGCTCATGGGGTTTCTGTTAGGTTATAATATCATTACTTATTAAACCCCATCTAATATAATCTAATTAATAAGCTAATTTAAAATTTAACAAGTTAATTTATGACCCGGTCGGGTTAATCTAAAATTAAATGATTTTGGAAAGATGCACACCTAGCTGCCTGTTTTTGGCAAGAAAATTCATCATGTGCCCCTAGAAAAGAAAAAAAAAAAAGATTAAAGAAAGTGAAGCTTTATTTTTCATGGAGAAATAAAGTAAGTGGACCTTTTTGACCTATGTTTAGGTGCCTCGTCTGCTATATAATTTGTGATTTACACAAAGCGTCCAACTAAGCAATATTGCTTTGCATGGAAGGAAAGGGCAATGGCGTCAATTTCTCTTCCAATAGTAAAAACCAAGAGGGTAATTCCCAGCTATATCGCACAACATATTTCTCAAGAATTATAAAAAATTAAATTAAATAAAATGATGATTAATAATCCATGTATGTAATTGTTATAAGGGACATGTTTACAAACAAAAATATTAATATTGGACCATGTCACGGGCTGGTGGAGTCGAGTTTTTTAAAAAAATCAGTGAAATTGATTTAGTTAAATTTGAGGCATCCAATGAATTTATAACTCAAAATCTAGTTTGATCTTTTAAAAAGTTTTTTCTTTTTAAAATAATATTATTTTAGTTTTTTTTAATAAAATTAAAACAATATTAGATTAACCAATATAATTTATAACCTGGTTTAGATCATGAAATAAAATGAGTTTAAGTTAATAGAAACTGTAAATCATGGAATTATGACACTAACACTTTAAATCTGCAAATTTCATTATATATAGTCGAGAGGTATAAAAAAAACCCATTAAAATTAAGAGAATGGGAATACTGCAAACCATCACCAAAGTATAAGAGTTTATCGTTGCTTTCTCAATAAATAAATAAATAATTTAACTTATGAATGTGAGTTTATCATTGTGGTCTTAAATTTTATAGTATCAATTAAAAGATAGTAAGAATAAGTAAAAAATATTTGTATTTTTAGCCGTTATATGTCAAACTAAACTGGTAACCACTCTACTCCGCGGGCCAATAGAATTTTTTTAAAAAATAATTAGATATTCAGGTCATTAACTTAACTATATCTAATAAGATTGGTTAATTTAATAATCTGATTTAAATCAAAGGCAACAATAAAAAAAATGATTAAAAAAAAAGCAACCCCTACCAAAAATCTTTAAATTAAGTTAATTTTCCAAACTAGAATCTGTGAAATTCCAAACTGAGGTTAAACAAGAAGCTCAAATCCAAATCAACTAAATGTTGATGGATGAAATTGAGTATTAAAAAAAAACTAAAAACTTTAGCAAAGAAAAAAAAACAAGGATAAAATCTAATAAGAAAAAAAAATGATCGAAAGTGAAATCATAAAAAAAGTTACACTATAAAAATGATCATAGATGACATAAATAGCAATTAAGAAATGAGATTAAATAAGACAAATTTAAATAATTAAATGAGGATAAAATTGAAAAAAAATTATTTTTCACGAGTTATTCCAAATAAAAACAAATATCAACCAAAACATCAGGAACTAAATAACAAATAAAAAGGAGTAAAAAAATCAAATGAGGATGAAATTGAAACAAATCTTGGTTTCATAAGTTATTTGAAATAAAATAAATATCAATAAAAAAATTAGGGATAAGATAAAAAATAAAGAGAAGTCAAGAGGCTGATTTGAAAAATTGCAGGCAGGGCATGACACAATAATAGAGGGAGGGAGAGGGAAAAAAAGGAGAAAAAATAGCCGCTGAAGTCAAACCGAAGCTCTATTTTCTACACGTGTCATTTCTACATGGAAAAAACACCGAGACAAATCTAATGACGCTCATAATGATATTTTTAGTTGCCAAAATCAGCTGCACGTACCATCCGAAAATAGTAGAACGTCTGACGTTTACCCAACACACACCATCTTTTTTTTAAAAAAACAGATCCTTTTAATTTTTCAAAAGACAAAAATAACCTTGACTTTACCTAATAACAACAAAAAATCAATAGTATAATAACCAAAATACCCTCAGATACAAGGCATGAAAAATTAAAAACCCAAGAGTAAGGAGGTATTTTTACTATGCAAATAAAAAAATATAAGACAAAAACACCTTTTTTAGTCGGCCAAAATATTTTTATATATAAGGTTAAATTGATTATTTTATTATACACTTTAAAAATAAAAATATAAATTTACCCCTCAATGACACAAAACAACAAGTTAATCTTAAGGGTATTTATAATAATTTATTGTATAATTTTAAAATAAATACCCTTCTTACCCTCATCAATTTAAAAATATCAAAATGACCCTATAAAAAAGACAACACAACCATTCTTTAGCTCATCCTCTAGCTAAAAAGATTTTTTTAAGGATAAAATAAGAAATTTAATTTTTCTATAAAAAAAAATGAATAGGAAACAATCAAATCCAGAGTGTTTTTTTGTTTTTGTTTTTTAATGTGCAAAAGGAAATGGTTCTTCATGGAATTTGCTGAGCTACTTCCAAGTTGCTTCCTCTTTCCATTAAAATCCATTCAAAGTCGTTTTTTAGGAAATAACAAGGTCCCAATTAATCCTTCCCATCCTTTTAATCTACTTTTTTCGACATGACAACTTAGCAAAGGCAATCTTGATTGCACTTATATGACATCATGGCATGTGAACTTGAACCTGTGAAGGCCAAGACAAGTTTACACTGGCTTATTTCCAATGGAAAGATGTGTAAAGTCAGGTGGCTCAGGTCCCTTCTATGAATGGCGACAACAACTTGGTGCCACAACGATGAGAAATATACCAGTCAATTTTAACTCCTGTAGGATAAGCTTCATCATGCAATTCAATAATTGGAAATGACATATCAAAGAAAAACTCCGGCGCGACTCGCAAATCCATAACAAGATTCATACAGGATCACGCATGACAAAGGCAAAAGACAATGTCAGATTGTGATAGAGAGAAACCTAGATGCTTGATTGAATCTAGAAGTGGGAATGTGCAGCGGACCTAAATTTGTAGGTGCTTTCATGGGAAAAGGTTGTTCCATCATGTGCCTTCACATGATGAAGATAGCCTTTCAGATGACCTAATAATCTGTGAATCACAAAGGATCATCAGCAAAATAAAACCCTAAGTTGATAGAGCTCAAATTAGACGAAAGCTAACGCTGTTCCATCTCAGCTGATTTGGGAAAGAAAATACGAGGGGAGAAAATCAGAAGCACAGGAAGAGTAGCTCGACAGATACGAAGCACAAATATAGATGCTGAACGGAAGAATAACTTACAGATTTTTCTCAAAGAGAAACTTTTGAATCTTCCACCATTTTTGGACTTGCAAGGGAGAGAAGAGAGAATAATCACCTTTCTATGAACTTGGATGTCATTGCATAATCTGTGTACTTACATGACATGAAAAAACAGCTACTGTTACTGATGAAGGAAGTCCATTGGAAGGATAGGGATTTTCTTCCTTCTAGCCCCCAGCATTATTTATGCTATACCTATACTAACAGTTGGACAAAAAGAACAATGACATCTCAACTTTACTGGACGAAACATAAATTAACTACGGGACTTTCTTACATAGTCTAATAAAACTGACAACATAAACCTATCTGTACAAACTGACTTGAAATCTATGTGCAGTTAAAAAAACCCCTTTAACCTTAAAGTGGATGTAACCAATGCATCACCAGGTGCCGAAACTGCATCCAACATGTTCTTGAGTGATGAGACGGAGGCGATCTTGCATAATAGCCATGGAGGGATAAGGTGGGAAACACAATCGGTAAAAGCATGTATGAGATGAAGGGAGGTGATTGTGAGGCTCTGTGGACTTGTAAATGTAAAGTCGCGAGGCCAGACCCCGAAAACCCTCAACAGGTAGATACTTCACTGAGGTCCAAAAGAAGAGCAGAACCTTTCTCTGATCTGGTGACATTTCCCCAATGATCTGCAAAATATTCAAGCACAAGATAAATAAAATAACAAGCAATGTTTTTCCTCTGACAGAACTTTACTAGTAAGTAGCAGAGGTGGGACTATCTCAACTGCAGCTGACTGGTAAAAACACAAGGTCCAGGAGTGCAAATACAAGCACATTCGCATGAATATTTTTAAGATCAAAGATATAACTAATACTACGAAGACTTCAGGAATAAAACTCAGTATATTGCATGCTAATCTAGCTCTCTAGGGGGCAAAAGGCTTTAATACCTTCCATTGAGTGCATGTGTATTTACTGGTTTCTTTCAAGTCCCTTGAGTATAATTCGTTGAGTATGTGAATAAAAAAATAATGCACCAACCAAGAGACAGCCATCCTACTATTGGTGATAAATCAAAGTTCAAGGGAAACCCACATCCTCAGTTTTCGATGAGTAACAAATTAATAAGGTCAACTCCACACTAGTAATGGGATAAAGGACTTACAAGAAACACAGGTATAAATAGAGAAGAGCACCTATTAAAGACCTAAATGGACATGACAAACTTGCTCAAAAGCAGTGCCTTGACAATGAGCATCACTCCAACCACGCATTGTTATCAAAGATACGCTTATAAGGCTGATTTCCAAAACACTAGTAATGGGATAAAGGACTTACAAGAAACACAGGTATAAAGAGAGAAGAGCACCTATTATAGACCTAAATGGACATGGCAAACGTGCTCAAAAGCAGTGCCTTGACAATGAGCATCACTCCAACCACGCATTGTTATCAAAGATATGCTAAGGCTGATATCCAAAACAATATGTATCTTATTTCTGCTTTGCACAGCTCACTCTGCAAACAAAGGAAGTAAAAGAACAAAATCTACCCTCATTCCTACTCTCACCATGGACTGCATGGGTTTTGACTAGTTTCTTTCAAGTACCTGGAATATTATTTATGAGTACAACAAAATCTAATGGATCATACCAAGTAACAGGCATTCTATCATTGGTGGCGCAACAAAACTGAAAGGAAACCACACACTCAATTTTATCGCCTCACAAATAAATAAGATCAACTCCACAATGTTGATGGGATAAAGAGACCATCCAACACAAAAGAAAAACCCAAAAACTTACAGAGAATTCAATCATGGATATAATAAGCTTGCTCAAAAGTAGTGTTTTTTGACAAATGAATCCCCCCTCCCAGGGCCCACCCATTCCCAACCACAAATTGTAATTGAAAATTAAAAAAACATGATTCAAGGTTGATTTCCAAGATAAAATATTTATTTATTTTCCATGGATCCCTCATTTTGTTTCAGTTTTCAATTTGTATCCGTATCTAAAACATTTCTTCCCCAACCAACCACACAGACATGCACAGAAAGAGGAAAAAAAATATTGAAACAAAATCTACACTTGTTCAACTCTGTCCGTACCCCCTCCCAAACCTGGCATGCTTGTTAAGGTAAGTATGACATCCTAACCACACCCCCTATGTTCTAATTCCACAGCAGCAACCTTCTGCCGTTTCATGCATAAGTGCAATCAAAATAACATGAATGTTCAACACTTTGGCATTTGTTTTCATGTAAATGTCTGCATGCATACCATTTGTTCAAACTTCAACACAAAACTTCGTATAATGACATAACTTAAAAACTCTTAAATGTTATCTTCAAGAACCCAAACCAAGTTCCTTATGTTCTTCCTTATTCAACCACGACATCATCAGTATGCTGAGGAATTCATGACACAACCTTGAGCATTTGAGATCCAAAATGAGTTTTAAATTTGACAAGACAAACATGGACAGCACTTTGAATTGCTTTGGTATTTATTGTATGTCTAGAACTTAGTCATACATCTTTCAGCTTCAACGAAATTGACCAAAGAGATAAACTGACATGCAGCTGTAAAATGGTGAACCAATAGAAAGAATTGCATTCACATAGTATTTAGGCTTTACTTAATTAGCAAAACAGCAGTACAACTGGTAAGGATACGCAGATAGGGATTGTTCTGCCATGGTAGAAAATAATGAACCAAAGATACTTCCAAGAAATATACAAGGAAAAGAGCAACAGTGTGCACTCTGCAGATAGGTATTTTTCCAAGGAAATATATTATCCAGCACATAAAGATTATAACTCATATCATGAAATCCAGATATATGGGAAGAAAGAGCAAAGTACATGGTAAAAGAAAGCAACTTTATAGTTGAGATATGACAGGAACATAAGAATGCAAGGACATACCTTCCAGAACCAGGATATCTGAGGATCAGTTTCCTTGTAGCCATTGTACTCAGTGTGTGCCTTCCAATCTTCCATACAGATAGCATTTTCACTTCCATATAGCATCCAATCAAGATCCTCAAGCTCTAAACTCTGGAAGAAGAGCTTCTGTTGCCCAGAGTTTGAAAGAATATCAGCAAAACCACGTGCAAATCTAGATACTGGTTCAGAGATAGATGTGACAAAGCGATGCTGAATGAGAAGATCGACATATTTCTCCCGATTCTTGCTATTCACAACGATACTCTTCCCACCAGAGCAAAGTTCCACAACTTTCCTGGATCCTAGTTCCTCAACTTCTCTAACGAATGTCAGACTCAAAGCATCTGAATCAATGAACTCAGGATCCATTTGCAGAATCTGTTTGCAACTGCAATAAAAGCATGGATCTGCATCCCGTATGTCTTCCAAAGTAATATGCATCCCGGCCAATTGCAAGAAAAATGCACGATCAAATACAATGCCGACTTGCACTTTATACATCAAAGCTAAAGCCATCAGTCGACCAGAGAATGTGAAATACTCAAGGTGCATGGGATCCACCTTGGATGCTGCATATAAAATGAATACAATGAAGTCCATATATATACTTTTGTTTGTTAGTGGTTATCCATGCCAACAATTGAATCCAAGCAAGATGATGCAACTTAATTCAAGTCCAGAAACAGAAGACAATAACAAACCTCAATTATGATTCTTCGAAGAGGTATTTCAGAACTAACCAATTGCAATTTTAATGCAGTGGAAGAATTAGACATGTTAATCCCCAAAGGAACCAATAACATATTAGTGAAACACGGAATTCAGAAAACAGAGTTCGAGAAACATGGGAAATATTCCTGTATAATAACGGACTCAGGTATTCCACAATAAAATATTTGTGACACACAAGGTTCAGGAATATTCCCTTTAACAAACCTATGCTAGTGAGCCTATTGTACAGGATGTAATGCCCTTATCCCACGTCCATCAGGAACTCGCATGGTAAACAACTTTTCTACATATAAATGTTAGAGAAAGAACACTAAGAGAATGCAGTGAATGATCTCTCATACAGTTAAAATCCAAGCAATATTAGTGAAATATCTTTGATTAAGGTCACTGAGAAGGTTCTACCATGTTAAGCCACCCAGTATTACATCAAGTGTAGGAAAACTGTCGAACTTCTAAAAATGTTAATTCAATCCTGACTATGCCTAAAATTGAATATTAAATGTCACATTCTCCAGATTTAGGTGTAACACTTCCAGATGTCCTCCCACTAACATATATCAAAACAATGAAGAATAATAGTCCAATGGTTGTAAGTGATTGATACAGCATCGACACATTAGTGTCAACTCATATAAACTGTTGGAGCTCTCCACCACCATTTAGTGAATGTTTACTTTCCACTGTAAATTAAAACAAATACCCAGCCCACAATCTGAAACATTAGACACACGGCAATGAAAACATATTGTTTACATAGTCAGTATCACCTGGGAATAAAAATTCAGTTGAGAAGAGAGAAAATCCAACTTACAGAATAAAACATTCACGAACCTAATTGCAACTGTTGTTAAAAAAAAATCCTACTCTCAGAAAAACATGGACGGTTAATTACATGAAGTTTCCCCCCCAACCAAAAATCATCACTTCAATCCTAATTTTGACTTCAAAAATTAATTTGAGTGAAACAATTCCAGATGAGCTCAGCTCACCCACTAGCAACATAAACTAAATGAAGCACAAGTGCTTCTTGAATGGTTGTAGGTGATGGATACAGCTTCATTACACATTAAATGTAAGTTCCTATAGATTGCAGGAACTGCACATTTTGGTCATCTGAGTATATTTTTATTATCCAGTGAGAATATATGCAACAATGTTCCAAACTCTATGCTAGAGTGACACATTAGACACACAAGGCAATCCAATTTATTGTTTAACCATTTGTATCATCAAAAACTATATTCAAATGAGAAAAGAGAGAACCATGTAGCATTGTTCATCTAAGGCATTCATGATTAGGGTTTTCTCGTTTTGTTACCAGGATTGGTAGCCCTCTATCCAACCAAGAAAAGAGAAAACCCAATAGCATTCAGGCAGCAGAAGCTTACCAGGATTAGGATAGAACCTTCTGCGATCACTTGGGCATGGCACAAAAAGAGCATTTTGAGGATCAAATAGAGCTTGTGTAACCAAGAAAAACCACTCCCGCAATACACCAGGACCAGTAGCTTCCTCGTTTTTAAATTCCAGAAATAGACCACCATGCAGTGCATCTGAGTTGGCATGCACTATGTACTCAAATGACTCTGCCAACAATTGTGACCGATCAATGAGCATCTCGTGAAGCTCCTCGTAATCTTCTTTCACCTCAGGGAACATCATCATAGCCAAATGCCTCCTAGACTCAAAATCAGTCACATCATTGTTCCGAAGAAGCCACTGATGATCTTCAGTTCTTTTTGCATATCTAACAATCAGCACACACAAGGAAGCCTTTCTAAGTCTCAAAACTGTCCAAAACTTTTCCTCAGCACCCTTATAGAGTTTAGCAATGTTATTCAACTCCTTCAAAATAGCCAAATATTGAGACCAACCTGTATGATTCAACTCACCCTCTCCATTCATTTTCAAATGTGAAGAATCCTGCATTTTCCCAAGACATTTCTCCATAATATTCAGCAAATCAAAAAATATCACATGAAGATGCTCAATCTCCTTCGCATACAATGGATAATTAAATGCCCTCTTGTTCAACGGCATCGAAACCGGACCCCTACATTCCCCTTGCTCTGAAATCATACTATAAAACGGTACCAAAAACGCTGAAAAATCCTTCACATCAGCTACTGATGGCCCCACACTCCCCATCAAATCTTTAGACAACTTACTCCCCAGCTCACTAACAAACGGAAAAATCTCCTGCATAATAACAGCTCCCTTCCCCTCCTCCCCTCCTCGATACCTCCACCCACACGCACCCCCACCATTCTCCAACAACGAACCAAGACAACTCCTACACACAATATACAATGGATCATCACTCCCAACCTTCCTCAACAAATTACAAAACTCCATCACAATCGGAACACACTGCAAATGCAAATTCTTTGGCAACGAAATCCTACATGAATTCAAAAAATGCCTAATCGCACCCTCCGCGCACTCCTTATTCCCTTTAACACTCGAAACATAGAGTGTAACCAACGCAGCTGGCGCACTATTCGATAAAAACACATTCAAATGTCCTAAAGCATCCTCATTATCATCCTTCGGTGTCAAGCTAAAGAACTCATTCATCAACTCTTTTATATGCTTTGAAACATATGGATGAAAACCACACGGCAAAATAGACTTAAAAATTCGACAAATGTAGGAAACCATATCATTGATCAATTGACAAGTACGGGGATGCCTAGTGCTACGCATTCGGCCAACTAAATGAAGAATCGAATCCTTCTCGATAGAGTAATCGGAGAGTTTGTTTTCGTATTGCAATTGCTTACCTTCGTAGATTAGTCGTTGCTCGATCACCGGAATTCCGGTCATCACGCGAATCCGTTCATGGAGTGATTTCACGGAATCAGTCAAATTCGCGGTGATCACAATGTGAGTGCCGTCGGAGATCATTCTGATGAAGAATTGGAGCCTCGATTGAGACCGACGGAGAGGGGAGGGAGTGGAGGGAAAATCGGTGGTTGATGATGAGGCTGAGGCGGAGGCGGAGGCGTCGGAGACACGTGTGGGGAGCTGATTGGTGGAGGAGATGGAGGGAGGTTGTTGCAGGTTATGGCCGGTGGATGATTCGGTGTCGTCTTTACGCATCCTGACGGAGATTAAGTCAGATAAGACGGCGTCGTGGTCATCGACATCGTCTAGTTTGCGTTTGGAGGAGCCGCGGTGATCAACGGTGGAGGAGCGCTGTTGAGGGAGGGAATCAACGGCGGGAGATTGGGGAAGTGACATTTGATGAACGGTGGTGACTGTGTTCTCCCCGACCTGGAAGTTTTTAAGGTAGGGGAGAAGGCATGAGATCGTTGTCGTAGAGGATGAGACGGTGTTGTTTTGATACACGGAGAGAGTAAACGGCGAGGGAAGGATTGAACGGAAATTGTGTCGTCTCTGGCTCGGTGGGGTTTTTTCTATGTGTGTTTTCTAACAGCCGTCATCAACGAAGAGACTGGTAATCTTACGCTAGTATTATTATTATCATCATCTATATTATTGTGTGTGACGTTCGTGTGGCTAATTACCACAGTAGCCTCGAGAGCGATGGCTAGCTGTGGTTTGGCTCATGGGGTTTCTTTTAGGTTATAATATCATTACTTATTAAACCCGATCTAATATAATCTAATTAATAAGCTAATTTAAAATTTAACAGGTTAATTTATGACCCGGTCGGGTTAATCTAAAATTAACTGATTTTGGAAAGATGCACACTAGCTGCCTGTTTCTGGCAAGAAAATTCATCATGTGCCCCTAGAAAAGAAAAAAAAAAGGATTAAAGAAAGTGAAGCTTTATTTTTCATGGAGAAATAAAGTAAGTGGACCTTTTTGACCTATGTTTAGGTGCCTCGTCTGCTATATAATTTGTGATTTACACAAAGCGTCCAACTAAGCAATATTGCTTTGCATGGAAGCAAAGGGGCAATGGCGTCAATTTCTCTTCCAATAGTAAAAACCAAGAGGGTAATTCCCAGCTATATCGCACAACATATTTCTCAAGAATTATAAAAGATTAAATTAAATTAAATGATGATTAATAATCCATGTATATAATTGTTATAAGGGACATCTTCACAAACAAAAATATCAATATTGGACTATGTTTATCATTGTGGTCTTAAATTTTATACTATTAATTAAAAGATAATAAGAATAAGTAAAAAAAAATATTTGTTTTTTTAATCCTTATATGTCAAATTAAACTGGTAACCACCCTAGAATTTAAAAAAAAAAGAAAAAAAAACTTAGTACTCAGGTCATTAACTTAACTATATCTAATAAGATCGGTTAATCTAATAATTTGATTTAAATCGAAGGTAACAATAAAAAAGAATGATTAAAAGAAAAGGCAACCCCTACAAAAAGTCTTTAAATTAAGTTAATTTTCCAAACTAGAATCTGTGAAATTTTAAATTGAGGTTAAATAAGAAGCTTAAATCCAAATCAACTAAATATTGAAGGATGAAATTAAGTATTAAAAACAAACTAAAAACTTTAGCAAAGCAAAAAAAACAAGGACAAAATCTAATAAAAAAATGATCGAAAGTGAAATCATAAAAAAAATTACACTATGAAAATGATCATAAATGACATAAATAGCAATTAAAAAATGAGATTAAATAAGACAAATTAAAAAAATTAAATGAGGATGAAATTAAAAAAATTATTTTTCATGAGTTATTCCAAATAAAAATAAATATCAACCAAAACATCAGGATCACTAAATAACAAATAAAGAGAAGTAAAAAAAATCAAATGAGAATGAAATTAAAACAAATCTTGGTTTCATAAGTTATTTGAAATAAAACAAATATCAATAAAAAAAAATTAGGGATAAAATCAAAAATAAAGAGAAGCCAAGAGGCTGATTTGAAAAATTGTAGGCAGGGCATGACGCAATAATAAGGGAGGGAGAGGGAAAAAAAGGAAAAAAAATAGCCGCTGAAGTCAAATCAAAGCTCTATTTTCTACATGCATTATTTTTACATGAAAAAGACATCGAGATAAATCTAATGATGTTCATAATGATATTTTTGGTTGCTAAAATCAGCTACACGTACCATCCGAAGATAGTAGAGCGTCTGATGTTTACCTAACACATACCATCTTTTTTTTAAAAAAAATCCTTTTAATTTTTTAAAAGACAAAAATAACCTTCACTTTACCTAATAACAACAACAAAAAACCAATAATATAATAACCAAAATACCCTCAGATACAAGGCATGAAAAATTAAAACAAAACCCAAAGATAAGGAGGTATTTTTACTATGCAAATAAAAAGGATAAGACGAAAACATCTTATCTAGTCGGCCAAAATATTTTTCTATACAAGGTTAAATTGATTATTTTATTATACACTTTAAAAGTAAAAATATAAATTTACCCCTGACACAAAACAACCAATTAATCTTAAGGGTATTTATAATAATTTATTGTATAATTTAAAAATAAATACCCTTTTTACCCTAATCAATTTAAAAATATCAAAATGACCCTATAAAAAAGACAATCATTCTCTAGCTCATCCTCTAGCTAAAAAGATTTTTTTAAGGATAAAATAAGAAATTTAATTTTTCTATCCAAAAAAAATTGAATAGGAAACAATCAAATCTACAGGGTTTTTTTTTTTTTTAATGTGCAAAAGGAAATGGTTCTTCATGGAATTTGCTGAGCTACTTCCAAGTTGCTTCCTCTTTCCATTAAAATCCATGATCTAATATAAAAGATTCTCTTGTCTTTCTTTGCTTCCTAACCCTCCCCCAGTAATCACACAAGTCAAAAAAAGCTTGAAAACTACAGGCTAGGGCTCCTAATCTATGCAGTTAATTACTCTCAACATTTTCCCTCCCTATATTTGATATTCTCAAATCCATGATAGAACACAAAAGATTATGCCAATGCATGCACATGTTAATTACTTTGCTTAATTATGCAAAATGCTCATTAATGTACTTTTTGTCTTGAACATCAAAATAGTATTATAGTCTTGAAACACTAATCCAACCCAAGTAAAACAAACTCAAATTAAAATAAAATAAAATCTTAACCTTAATTCTCCTGTAAATGCCAATCTTAGTCAAAGCGACTTTAAGTGTTTTGCTGTAATCTAGGAAGTTTTCTTGAATCGGTCCCTACATCTATCCGTATACACACTTGGCCCTAGCCCATAGAATAGAGATATACACTAGCCCATGAAATAACATAACATATGCTTGCATCCAACCAGTCAAACTCCCTTTTCTTTTCTTCTTTCCTTGTCACACAAGGATTGGGTATATATTGCTACCACGAGGTTCTTTAATCAATCCAAGAAGTAGCCATCTGGGGGATTTGTAGTCCTTCACGAGTTCCTTTAGGGTTTCTTGATTGTTGAAGCGTTTTGTGGTCAGTCTTGTTGCATTTAGTTAGAGATTTACACAGAAATAGATGGTTGGCTTTGTTTTCAGGGTTTTGTCCAAATGGGGTATAAATTACCACCACTAAGTTTATTAATCAATCCAAGAAGTCGCCATTCGAGGAATCTTTAGTTCTTCAAGAGTTCCTTCAGGGTTTGTTATTTTTTAAGCACTTAGTGGTAAGTCTTACAGCATTTTTCTTGTAGTAACAGTTTGGATCTTATAGTGGACCATGGAAAGGTACAGGTTAATTAAAGAACTTGGGGAGGGAACCTATGGCAGTGTCCTGAAGGCGATTAATAACGAGTCTGGTGAAGTTGTTGCCATTAAGCAGATGAAGAGAAGATATGATTCATGGGAAGAATGTTTGAGTTTGAGAGAATTGAAGTCCTTGCGGAATTTGCATCATCCAAACATTGTGATGCTTAAGGAGCTTGTCCGCCAAAACAGCATCCTGTATTTCGTTTTCGAGTACATGGAACAGAACCTTTATCAGGTAATTTCTGACAGGAAAATCCTGTTCTCAGAAGTTGAAGTTCGGAACTTGTGTCGTCAGGTGTTTCAGGGTCTTGCTTACATGCATCAGAAAGGGTATTTTCACCGCGATCTTAAGCCAGAGAACCTGTTGGTTACTGAAGACGTTGTTAAGATTGCTGATTTTGGTCTTGCAAGAGAAATCGATTCGCAGCCGCCGTATACACAATATGTTAGCACCCGCTGGTATCGCGCTCCTGAAGTGATTCTGCGGTCAGATTGTTACAGTTCTAAGGTTGATATGTGGGCTATGGGCGCTATCATGGCAGAGTTATTCACTCTCCGTCCACTGTTTCCTGGTACCAATGAGGGAAACCAGATATACAGAATATGCAGTGTCTTCGGCACTCCAACTATAGATTCATGGGCTGATGGAATTCATCTTGCGAGGACTCTTAACTACCAATTTCCGAACTTTGATGGTGTCCAGCTTTCGGCATTGATCCCATCTGCCAGTGAGGAAGCAATCGACCTTATTTCAATGCTTTGTTCTTGGAATCCTTGCAATAGGCCTACTGCTGAGGAGGCCTTAAAACATCCTTTCTTCAGGAATGACCATTACATTCCGCCTTGTCTTCACTTCACAGCCGCTGCTAAGAGAGAAACTCATTCTGATGGATCAATAGAAGAATTAGAGCAGAAACGCGACATGGGATATTGCGGGGCTCTATATGATTCAAGTCTCAATTATAACTTTCCTTCCTCCAACAAGTTAGACACCGGTTCGAGTACAGTTGCAAGTTCTATAGGGTTAACCAGGATGTTTCCCTTTCTAGCGAACAGTTAGGGTTCGGACCATAATCTATCAACACAAGCAGAACAATTGTTTGTGGAGTTTTCAGATGCAGCAGATTTGTCAGCAAGCTCGACTGTTCTTACATGCAATTTGTAAAGCAGCTCCAGTCAGTTCCTATGAACGCTGGAGTAAAAGTCCTCTTAGAACGTTGACATGTTCATACATTTTCAAGCTTGGCAGAATCTGTGTCTGAATGAAAAGACAAGATTGAGAGACAACTATTTTGAGACGTTTGGAAATAATAATTTCAAAGAAGGCATTGACTTTGAGTTCTTCTCTTAGTTCTTCAATTCAGTGTATGATGTTTTAGAATTGATTTGCATGCTTTTTAATCTTTGGATGAAATTCAAGTAGCTGCATTGAGCTTTCCTTCAATAATTGTCATCGGTTCAGAATGCTGTAGCAGAGCAATTTCAGGGGCCTAATTGATTTGTGTATGATATCTTTTTTAAAGTTTTTGTTTGATAAGTCTAAATCCCCTGCTCCTGCTGGGAACCTGAACCAGCAAGCATATAGGACTGAGGATCGGTCAAATAATTAAGTTCAGACAAAAAATACAACCGAACCGTTTCTTTTTTGTTTTTAATCGAAACTGAACCAAATAAACTAATCAAACCAATCGGTTTGATTTGGTTTTACATCTTAAAAAATTGACTAAGTCCAATTTAAGTCATGGAACTTTTTAGTTGAGCTATTTTCTACTGATTTTTATTTAATTGATTTTTATTTTTATTTTTCAGTGGTTTTTTTCAGTTGATTTTTTATTTTTAAATCAAAATCGATCCAGATTTTTTAAAAAATATCTAATGCGAAATCATTCAAAAAAAAAAAAATCAAAAAACCGTTCAATTCAACTAATCTTGGGTCGGCTTTTATTGATATTCCACATAATTCTGTAACTTGCTCACATCTTGCAACATTCAATTACGTTATTAAGGTTTGTTCTACAAAACTAAGGAAAACTTGTCATGATTCAAGTGTGTGCAGAGTTCGAAACACAAATTATGAAAGAATAAACAGAAAGGGAAGCTGTATTCTAGCATACTGGAATTGCACAAGCATCTGAACATGTCATCAGTAGAAGCTGAGGCACATGCAGAGATTGGCCTTGACATGAACAAAACTATAACCACCACCACCATTCAGCATTCACAGCAAATGTAAATAGCCAAAAACAATTACCAACATTAAAACTTTGAATTGTCTCACAATCTGGGATAAAATAAGGAAAAGAAAGAAGATTTACAGGCCCTAATTGGCTATTTCTTCTCCTATTCTTCTCTTCTTGTTTGTCTAGTTCTCACATTCCTGATGTATCTTGCCATCAATTTGTTTCTGCATTGGAGGGAGAGGAGAGACAAGGCTTCCAACAAAAATATAGGGTTGATATAGCCATGGAGCCCCATGAATTTGGACATGTTCATATGTTTTTAACTTTAGATCATACCATATGAGACTTTGATCAGGCAGCCCTTTTAGGAGAACCTTATGATCATCATTGTTATCCTTTACATATGCTAAAGGGGCCAGATCATATGGAACAGTACTGTAGCATAGTGAAGAAGACTGTTCAAGCAAGAACAATTTAACCCATGAATCCTTCATTCCATATTCCTTCATCACCCATATCTCAACATTATGGACACTACTAGAGGCTAAGCTGAGGCATTGTCTGAGGACACCCAAATTCCTGTAGTAAAGAGAAGACTTAGTTTCTAAGTTAGGCAGTGGCACTGTGCAATACTCTTCTCTTTGAATATCAAATGCAACAATATCCAATCCATGCCCTTGGATTAGCAACCAATGAAAAGCGTCGCGGACTAGCACAGATTCTTTACTGACAATATAATGAAGATAACCAGGTGCAACAATTTCTCTCCATGAATTAGCCTTCAGGCTATAAACCATAGCTTTAAGGATAAACTTATCAGGATCAGGCATTCCAGGATTCTGCTGTACAATTCTCAAAACCCTGTAGTCGTCGTTGAACGAATCATGTCCAAATGCATATTGAAATTCAAGAGAGTCAAGAACACCATAGAGAGGACTCCACGTTGTAACTTGAAAAGGTGCGAAGGGCAGGATATGCAGTTTCTTTGTTAATGGGTTCCACAAGGCTATCTTCGGTGAGACGTAATACTTCCCTGATCGTTTGTACTCGACGCTGTCTTCCATGTCTGATTGACAAACGCAAAGCAAACCATTGCAAGACCCCAATATTCTGGTCCTGTAACCGAACGGGCCTCCGAGTTCGACGCATTCATTCTGCGAACCAACGTGGGTAACTGAAACGATCTTTGGCGTTGAGAAGCATGTGTCTTGAAGAATGAGGCTAAGTTTGGCACCGCTGCTATCATGGACAAAGTTTCTAAGGTGAAGTTTGATGAAATATTCACTCTCAATCAGGGAACACCATAGCCTGGAGACACACTTGAAAAGCAACAGACTCTTGACAGGTAAATAACTTAGTATGTGAGCTATGACATCCTCCGGTAGTTTTACGATGCAACTGCATTGATTCCCTCGGGGTTTTGAAGGGGAACCTTGCCTTGTAATAAACCATGGTGGATTTTCGTTTTCTTGCATGTTGGATTCTTACCGGGAATCAAATTGAACTCAGCTTTTATGCTTCCTAGGACCTAAATCAATTTCCTTGAGTCGGTGTATCTCCTTGTAACACAAGGGGTGTCTCCTTGTCACGCAAGTTTGTCAAATCTTTTAGCACCTTTATTCGGTGACTTTTGTGCTCTTTGCCTTTAAGAGAAAACTCAAGTTGCATAGAGCTTTTCCATATCATTTGTCAACAGTGCAGAATGTTGTTACTTTTTAACTTGCTGTAGAGTCGTAGCGAAGCAACTTCGGGAGCAAGATTGAGGTGAGCATGGTGTTGCTTTGTAACAGCAATAACAGTCCTATTTATGGAACTACGCGATTAATAAAGGTTTAAATTCTACAAAACTAAGTTTAATAAGATAGATATTGAAAGGGAATTGACGAAGGTGGTGAAACGAAGAGAGTTTGAGAAAAAACCTAGATTCTGGAAAAAGTCTCACAATAAGAGTGAAAAATTAAATAAAACTTTTAAAAATCAAAATTGTTCTGAAATAGCTCACAAACCGAGCTAAATA
Source organism: Populus deltoides (assembly GCA_015852605.2). Lineage (NCBI taxonomy): Eukaryota > Viridiplantae > Streptophyta > Magnoliopsida > Malpighiales > Salicaceae > Populus > Populus deltoides. The sequence goes on from CM027585.2 coordinate 15,749,952, forward strand.
GTTAGGGTTAGGAAATTTATTAAATTTTAACATCCCCCCCCCAAAAAAAAAAAAAACCCTCATTTGCTGATGTTTGAGGGTGAGATGAACTTTGCACTGGGATCATTTAGACATACTAAAATTGATCAAGGATAATTTAAGACTTTTCCTTTTTTGTGAGTAGTAAAATTACAACAATAACTTAAAGGTGAAAAATTGTGAAGCTTACATGAAAGATTTCTTTTTTCATTTTCTCCTTTCAATGAACCCTAAAATGATTTCCAAGCCAAATAGCAGCTTTATAATCAAGACGGAATGACATTCCTCCAATGCCCTTCCACTTGTCATTTTTCAAAGGGTAAACTCTAGCCTCGCATGCATAAGAGTAGGTGTATTTAGAAATGCTATGTTTTTTAAAATTTTGAAAATAATTTTTTAAAAAAATAATTTTTTTTTTATATTTTTATATCGTTTTAATATATTAATATTCAAAATTATTTTTAAAAATAAAAAAATAATATTTTAATATATTTTTAAACACTTTATATATCCACCACCATCACAATTCCATACATGCACACAGCAGGTCTGGTAACAGTCCCCGGCATCTACTAGGACTTGAACTTGCAGGATATAAATAACATAATTAAGGGTTTTCACAAAACTAAGGAAAACAAAAACATCACAAGTACCTAACATGATTGGAGGTAATTAAGGGACAATCTTTTCCTTTTATCCCCTGTTCTTACATTCTTGAAGGGTCTTGACATTTATTTGGGAGAGTTGGAGAGACTCCGTTTTTGGTTTTGTTAATGTATGTGCCTTCAGCGAGTCACTGACTTGGCACTGAGAATCAACGGTAACAGGCAGAATTGCTGCATGCGGATTTCCGTGCCCTTCACATGGAAAAAAATATAAATACTACAATTCCTTGCTTGTCATCCAACAAGAAATCTAGGCAACTTCGTCTCTTCCTTTTTACCTTGTTTCTCTTCTTGATTTTCTTTTTATCACATTCTTGATGCGTTTAGTCTTTAATTTGGGAGAGACTAGGCTTCCAACAAATGTATAGGCATCAAATAGCCGTTGATAACAAGGAATTTCTGCATCTTCATATGTTCTAGTCTTTAGATCATACCAAATAAACTTTCTTGAATATGTATGCACTTTTAGGAGAAACTCGTGATCACAATCCTTTGAATATGCTGAAGGAGCCATATGTGTAAAAGTGAAGGAGAATGGTCAGGTGACAAAAATTTCGCCCATGAATTGTTGATTCCATTTTCTTGCGTCATCTACATGTCCACGCTACTATGGACAAACATAGAAACCAAGCAAAGGCAATGTCCTAGGAAACCCAAATTCCTGTAGGAATCAGCAGATCCTCCTAAGCCAGGGAGAGGCCTTGCGCAAAACTCCTCTCTTTGAATATCAAATGCAGCAATATTTGATTCATCCCCTCGTGTTAACGACCATTGAAAAGCATGTGGAGTAGTACATATTGTTGCCTATTCCAGAATCCCTTTTTGTTGATAATATAGTGAAGATAACTAGGCACAACAATTGCCGCCCATGAGTTATCTATAAACCATAACTTGAGAGATATGAGTACCAGACCTTATAAGATCCTTCTGAGAAATCATCAAAACCTTGTAGTCATCTTGAAGTCAATCATGTCTGAATGCATATTCAACTTCAACGCAATGATCATTCTGAAGCCCTGCAAATTCAATAGGTGCTTTTGGTAGGATATGAGATTTGTTGGTTAATGGGTTCCACAACCACAACGCAATCATGGGTAAGTTATGGTCTTTAGTGGGGTGTGGATTCTTTGATAGTTCCATACAAAGCAAATCGTTGCAAGAATTTATATATAGAATTTTCTTTCTCCTTACCAACTAAGGAATCAAATAGCTGATCTAAGGGAAGGAAATAAAGAAACACTTGCAAGGAAAATAGCCAAGAGTCTCTAGAGGTTTAAAAGACAGAAAAGCAAAAAGACAACTATTATACAGCAAAATTGACGACAGTAGCAACCAAAATTGTAAATAGCCAAGGCAGCACCGCAGCAGACACTTGAGATCTATGAGCAAGCCTTAGTTGAGAAATTAACAATCTTCCTGATTTCATATAATTGAGCCCTAGATAAGCCTATAACATTTGGATATTTCACCAGCAGATCGGTAGAGACAAACACGGACGATCAGACCTATACTCCAAGCCAACCTTTTGTGAATCCAAATCAAAAAAAAATCTTGAATGCAACAACAGATCAATGAACCATCCTTGCAAATAATATATATTTCTTGTATATATACATTCCATATGTGATATAAAACTAAAAGCTTTCACAATGATGAATCGATATAGCCAACAAGAAGTAGCAAAAATCAAATTCTATTTGATTCCATCAAATGTCTTGAAGCTAAAAATGCAGGTGTTTGCTGCCATCTCTGCAAAAAATCTTAATCCTGAACCTATAACTTCTTTCCATAGACAAGAACCTAGAGAAAAACATATTGGCCTCCGGTAGAGCAACGAAGAAGAAGGAAAATCTTGGCTATTTCTTCTCTTCATCTCTTCTCATTGTCTGTCTTCTTCTCCAATTCCTGATCCGTATTGCCACTAATTTGGCTGCCATGATTGACTGGGGAAACAAGGCTTCTGTTGAATGTATATGCACGATATTTGTATGGAGCGCCCGGAAATGTAACAGCTTCAATTATTTTCATCCATAGAAACCTACTTTTGCTTTGTGCTAAGAGACCTTTCCTCTCATCTTCACTAAGGCATATCACCAATCCTCCCCACGATTGCTTCTTCAAACTATAAACCTTAACCTCAGACTCAAAACTCCTCTTCCCCCACCTCCAAACTGCGCCATCCTAAAAACCTTATAATCATCCCTCAAACAATCATAGCCAAATCCAGTCATATACACACTACAAGATTAAGTCCCAAAATACCTTTTCAGATCAATAGGCAAAAAGGCACCACACAATATTTTCTAATTGATGGGTTCCACACAGCAATATCATCAACAACATTAGAAACACAAAGCAACCCATTACAGAACCTAAAACTTTGATCCCATGATTATAACACGTCAAAGGATGATTCAACTCTTTTAAAGTAAAACAACCACTTGAAACTAAATTTTGATCAAAACCCATGTAGTGAACATGTGAAGTAGTTCTAATGATGATGTACAGATTGGAACTTGTGTCCAAAGAGTGCTTTAAATGCAATTTTAATGAAGTTTGGACCATGAATTAAAGCACACCATGGTTTAGATACAGACCTGAAACAAGGAAGTTTCTGTGCTTGTAATCTGCAGAGGATTTCTGCAATCATTTCAAGAGGGAGACTTGACTTGCTGAGGCTGAGAAAGTCGCTGTTTTTTAAGGCCTTTGTGCTCCGCAAGAAAGAAAGTGTGAGCTTCAAGGGTAGTTATTAACGGTAACTTGGACAGTGAAGGGCAGCTTTGTCACTTTGATTTTTGTTAAATGAAGTGTATTTTTTGGTATCTAATGTTTCAGTACTATTACATTTTAGTCCTGTTCTTAAGGAAATGATTCTTGCTCTTTTCCAATAATAATAATAATAATAATAATAAATAGACAGTCACAGTATTCTAAAATCATTAATAATTGTAGCAAATTAACCCTACCTTAAAAAATATTAGCAATTTATTTAAATGGGTGTTTAGTTAATTGGTAAAAAATCGCCATTTAACGTTCAAACATATTATGACGAAGTCTCACTTAGATCTCATACAGGAGAAATTAACAGAAACGGAAGGTTATCCTTTTTATAGTTTTAGAGTTGAGTGTTTGGGAATGTGTTCATTTTTGTCTTTAGACATGTTTTAAAAATATATTTTATTTAAAAAATTATTAAATAATAATTTTTAGTATTTTTTTAATGATTTTAATATTTTAATGTTAAACTAATAACATGAACAACGCCCATGTTATTTAGCTTATGTGGATTTTTTACATCCACAAATGCTGAAAGTTCAAACATAAGGCGTGACCCAAGGTGCCAGCAAACATGAGGCTTTTTTATTTAAAAAAAATTCAAGGAAGGGACACAACCCCTTAACAATGACACATGTCAATTTGTTACTGGTAGTTAACCTTAAGCCTTTAGATTAATGACAAGTTGATTGATCCACTTGCAAGATGTCCAATACGAAAGCTCACTTTATTATTGCCTAAGGAAGCAGCAACCATCACAAATGGCCCATGATATTACTCTGGAAGCATCTTCTTGACACTTTGCTTAAAGCAGCAGCCTGTAAGTATTGTAGCTAGGCAAAGAAATCGCTTTCCACTTTTGGCATCATTGAGGAAATGGGGGCTTGCCCTGGATAGCAAATAAAGGCTGAAGCGGGTCTGATGAGGAGTACACATAGTATTTGTATAAAGAGAGAACCATTCCCTATGGAATGAAATGCGTTCGAAGAAATCTGCAGCATTCGCCAAAAATAGCTTGCATTTTGTTCAAACAAGCAATCATTCCATGAATCTTGAGCTATTGGGGTTGGCAATTGACATTGTTCAAGTTTGGATTGTCCTTGCATTGATGCTCGAAGAACTGTACACTAAAACCATCTAAGCACATCGAATTAAACAGCTTGAGAAGGAAGTAACCAAGTTCAATTATAAGACAAAACCAGATGTTTCCCAGAAAGTTCATGATTCCATTTCCACATCACAAGAACAGAATGGTTACTTCACAGCCAGGCCAGTGGATTTGGATCTAATGGTCCTAGTGAGTCCTTTGATATCTTGCTCAAATCCAATAGCCCTAAATTACTTCCCCCAAAATGAATCTACACGGCAAAGTACATGTGAATTGTTATTTCCACAGCAAGTCTCCTGTGAAATGTTCTTATCATATCCAATCATATTCCAGATGCCTTGTGAAATTTATAAACACAGTCATGATATATCAATTTCTTTTCAAAATATTTTTTTTATCTAGAAAAACATTAAAATAATTTTTTTTATTTTTTAAAAATTATTTTTTACATCAACATATAAAAAAAATTAATTTTTTTTAAAATATTTTAATTTTTTCAAAAACACTTTTACAACACAAAAAAACCGTCTCCCCCATAAACTTGCAGAAAAAAACACCATAAATTTGTAGGCTAATGACTTCATTTTATCATTTCTGAAAAGTTTCCTACAACTTCAAAAAGTACATAGACTAACTTCTGTCTTGAAACACTATACATGAGTTCCAGAGTTTTTCTTGCACCGGTAAGGCATAAAGTATCTGATTTTTCTTATCAGAATGCGTTCCAGAGTTTTTCTTGCACCGGTAAGGCATAAAGTATCTGATTTTTCTTATCAGAATGCCCTAAAACCAAATCTAACATTGTATAGTACTTTCAGCATAAGGCACAGTATACACTGCTTGGAGCCTTCTTCTCCACATTTTCTGTCTTCAAACTGGCATGTGTAGTCTTCAGTATCAACCCTGGGTCAAACAGAAAAGAAGAAAAAGGAGCAAGAATATCTGGCGAAACGGAAGTATCTATCAGCCCTCTGAAACATGAAAACTTAAATCTAATTGCCTTGATCTTTACATTGCTTAAACCAGACAGCAGAATGAAAGCATTAGTTCAATGGGCCAAGCTAAAAAGCTCACCTTCTTCCATTTCGCCTTTGTGCGGTATCCTCTTTCTCCGGTGGTCCTACAACTTCAGCTTGAACCCCACAGACAGGAAATTATCCCTGAGAGACACAACTGACATAAGGTACTAAATCAAAATAAACAAATGACCACATGAAGCCTTTGACGGAACAATACAAAATAAGAATTTAAATATACACAAACTTGCATAAAAATTATTGCTAGAGAGCCAATCAAAAACTGTTATAATGGCTTGTCACCCAAATTGAAAATGTTGACTGCCTTTTCATCACTTGCTACTCAGATAAACATAACCTGGAAAAATTATTTAACTTATAAAGAGAGAAAGCAACACCATCCATGAGTCCACGACCATGACTACAAAGTTATTTTTTTGTGAACCAAAATTAAAAACTTAACAGACTACCTATGAACATTACTTGGATTTCTATTTTATTGATGACGATAGGATTAAATGGCTTCAAAAGAATCAAACACATAAAAAAATTCACACTATCTTACCTCTTCTTCCTATCTGCTTTCCTCTTCTCGTCTTCCTCATCTATCTCTTGCTGCTTCTTCCAGCCGTTTCGATCACCATTATTGATCCTAACAAGGCTTTCCACATACATTTCAGAACCATATGAATTCGGTCCACCACGGATCTTTACAACCTTAGCATGCTTATTTTTCCAATCATACCACACAAGCTTTTCATCATTCACTTCCAACAACACCTTACCACCATCCTTAGAATAAATCAAAGGTCTCAAAAACATAAAAGCACCAATCCACTTAATCCCTTGAACAGAAAACATCTTGCACCAAGATTCCTTCATGCCATACTCCCTCATGACCCAAACATCAACACAAACATGCTCATAATTACACATTACACACAAATTCCCTCCAAAACCCCAACATCAACCTGAAAGCTCATACCTTTGCTCTCATAATTGGGTTGCGGTAATTCGAAAAACTTATCGTTCCTAATATCAAACCCAAGAACACAATCTCTAGTACCAAGTTGACGCCTTTGAGGGACAATCCAATGCAAAGCATGACCAGCAAAAACACCATACCCTCTCCTATGCAAAACATGAAAAAATTGCTTGCTTAATAACTTGAGACAAATTGGCAAATCTTCAATTTTCTTCCACTTATCATTCTTCAAACTATAAACCCTAACTTCATATTCACAACCCAAACTACCACCACCACCACCACCACCTCCGCCGCCGCCGCCCTCATCTTCTCTAACGAATTGTGCCATCCTCACCACTTTATAATCATCGCCAACAGAATCATAACCAAACCCATAATATACATACCCCGTAATCAAATCTCTTCTGGGAGGCTTAATTTCTACCACGAAACATTTCTTCCACTCCCTCGTAGACAAATTATACACCGCAAGATTCCTCTCCGAATGTCTCAAAAACACCAACCCATTAACCGAACCAATCACCTCCGTGCCCCCAGCTGCGTAAAGGGGGTGGTGCTTAACCTCCACAGCGTCTGAAAGGGTGTCAAAATCGACAGTGAAAAGATCCCATTCTTTGAGGATGACACTGTGATTCGATTTGGCGGTGATGGAATGGTATAGATGGACCTTGATGAAATCTGGGCCGTCGATTAAGGAGCAAATCGGCTTTGATAGAGATCTGAACCGGAGGAGAGATTTGACGGGAAGTTGTTGGAAAATATCGGTTATGATCTCGTGTGGAATTTTCGACATTTTCTTAAGGTTTTTTTGAGGTTGGAGAGAAAGAAATTGTTGCCGCGGCGGAGATGTTTGTTGGGCTTCCGCTATCTAGAGGAGAGGAGAGAGTGGACAGCTGGAAGGTAAGCACTCACACATGACAACGTCTTGACGTGTGGCCCTACAAAATCTGTTGTGCTATGGGGCCCATAAAAAGAGGGGCTACACTACATGTATCGTTGCAGAGAAGCTCTGAACTATTATCGATTTATATTTTTTATTTTAATTGTTTTTAAAATTTTAATAGTTAAATTATTACATGTTTTGATTTTTTTTTTAAGTTATGTTAATAAATATGTTGAAAAGTGACTGAAAATAACGTGTATAATAACAAAAGTGAAAATAATCGATAAATAAAATATTAAATAATATAAAAACCAAATGTTTATATAAAGGAATAAATAATTGGAATAATAATCCTAAACAAGAATAATAGAGAAATAACACTAATTTTAGCTTGCATATGATTTGATTTCTTCATTTTAATTATTATTGGATTGGGGGATTCATGAGAAGAAGAATTTTATTCTATTATTTATTCCTTCATTTGTTTTTAACATTTTTAATGTATAATTTCTCATTTATTAATTACTTTTACTTTTTAATTTTATGCATGTGATTTTCATATATTTTTAACAAATTTATTACTGGAATCTGAAAAAATGATGTAAATATAAACATGTAATTAATAGCTCAACTATTAATAAAATAAATCTTTTGGGGGTGTAAATCTAAATGAGCAATAGTTCAAGGGGTTATTTTGATTTTGTTTTTAGTTTTGCTATGCTTGTGATTTTCATGTGCTTTTAATGAGTTTATTAATGGAACCTAATAGAAGGGTTATAAATCAAAATATGCCATAGTTCAACTACCTATTAAGATAAAAACAAAAATCTTAAATGAAAACGGGAAATAATTCACATAATCTTAGCTACTTGTCCCGTATCTACAAAATCTAAAGTTGTTTAAAAATAATTATTTGCATGAGACACTATTTTTTAATTTTGTAGCATAATTGTTTCAATGTAATATTTATTTAATTATTAATATTTATAAATATTTTTTTTAATTTGGGAATATTAATGTTAATTGGATTCTATTATTTATGTAATTTTCAATAATAATATTTTTTTTATAATGATTTTAGATCTATGACCGTTGTTTAAGATAATACAATTTATGATTAAGTTTAAGATGGAAATACTCCATGTGATTAATTAGATAATTAATTAATTTGGATCGAGGTTATTGCCAACACTATTTTTTTAAAATATTTTTTATGATAATTGTGGTAGAAAAAGCTGTAAAATCAATTGACAATTAAAGAAATATAAATATCAAGAACGGTCGATCATACAATAGCACCCATCCATATAATTTATACAGTTCAGTAATTTAGGCAGACTAAATAAATTTACTATGTGAAAATAAAAGATTATATAAATTTTTTTAACCCAAAATCCTAAAATAATCGAAAAATTATTTTTTCTATCCTCTTTATAGCCACAAAAATATAGAAAATAAAAACATTTACAAATAAACCTTGCACTAAAATATAACAGCATTAAAATTTTATATGAACTAATTACATGGCTATTTATTTTCTCCCACTCAAGGACACAATTTATCACAGGCCCAACAATAACAGACACGAGTAACAATGTGCCAAGAAAGGAGGCTAGCTATTAATGAATTCTACACCAACCACCCTCCATCCAATTTTTTTCAAAGAAATCCTTCCTTCGAAATGTGCCACGTCACCTCTCTCTGCTAATTATTATAGCTGCTTTAGGACGTTGAAATCACTGGTATCCTTGAACGTTTATGCAAGGCATGATTGATGAAGATCAATTCTTTTAAAGCATCATCCACATCCTCCCTGCCATGAACGTTCCAATTTTCCAGGCAAATGCTTGCTAAGAACCTTGATCACTGGTTTACTAAACAGGGTACTTAGAATTAGGTCATGTCGAGCCATGGATCCTGACTATCTTTTGAGATTCTTAAAAAAACCATTGGTTCCATAAAGAAAATTACCCGCTATCTGACCACTACTAAGCCAAAGCACTGTCTTGTCCGACCAAAAAAACACGATGATAGATTAACTCTCAAGCAAGACAGCTCCGAGCAGCAACAAGTAAGATAGCATCTTATCGCTATTAGAATAGACGTTCTTCTTTGTGTTTACTGTTGAGAAGGCAACTAATGCAGAAACAGAGGATAAGAAGGTGATAGAATGGAGGATGATGCGTGGAAAAGAAACCTTTCTCACCTTAGAATAGTGCAGATCATACATGAATATTCCCACCTGGACTTCTATCAACTTAAGCCTTCTTAATTTGGTATATATTCTTTTTGGAAATCAAATCGTAGGTTATCTTTTGATCATCAATGCCAAGAACTACATTTGTGAACAGCATCCTGAACAAAAGACGAGCTTCATAGAGATATCTATCCTCATACGCTGTTGTTGCATGCAAATTCGGAAGCGATGTTCTAGAACAGAAGCGTGGCTTGAAGAATAATTGATTGTCTCTGTAGTGCTCAAAAGTCTGGGAACTTGCTAATTAACCTGAAAGCCCGCATCCTTTCTCCATACTTGATTATTCCTGAAATAAAGACGGGAATGGCTACTAGCATGATGGCATTCCTGCTCCGTAACCTGAACAAGACATAAGAAGCCACACCGACTTGGACTACTAGCTCAAGAAGGTGCCTTCGCTATAATTCGTTGTCTTCCATAGAATAAGCTGTGACAATTAATCAAGGACCACCAAGCTGAAGAAGTAGGGTTGGAAGCCGAATTATTGGAATCAACTTCGGATTTGCAGAGTTGGCTTGGCTGAGAGCAAGGATACCCAATGATAAAGTTGCCACTGCTGAGGATTGATGATTGTTCAGCTTTTGTAACATGGTTTTAAGTGTTATTTACCCACTGCAAATATGGACGTTATTAATTAGGATAAAACAAATATATTTTGAGGAGTAATAGAAAGATCTCAAGAGTTTTAGATAGTAAAATAATAACTTTTCCAAGAACACTTCAAAGAACTTGTTTAATTTAATGTAAAATGAAGAAAGGAGTTGTTTAAAACAATGAAGACTTGTTGTATTTATAGTATTGAGTAACCAAAAACTGTTATTTTACCGTTATTTATCAAGAAGGTACAACAATTTCTTCAAAAACCATAATTTTTGGACCAAAAAATATGAAAAAACCACTTTTAAAATCGAAATTTCAGTTAAAATATCAATGTTTGAAACATGTGGTTGAAACTCAACAAGATGTTTTAACTAAAATCTCTTATAACCAGTAAGAAAATAGCTATATATTCAAAAGAAAAAGAAAACTAAAACCAAGCAGCTAGATCTGTTTTTTTATAGACCTTTTGCTTTGCCAAATAATCTGCGACAGATATTTGTCCTTTTTGAATCTTATTAACACATCTGGTTGGAGTTTCAACCGTTATGTTATAAAACAGAGGTTTGAAAACGTAACTTTTCAAATCTTTCATTCTTCATATATACTTTGTTCTTCAAGCTTTTAAATGATTTTCATTTTGTTTTCTACTTTGTTAGTATTGCAATCTAACCCTTGGATTCAATTTTTCTTAAACTTTAAATTTAACGGCAACCCAGTTTGTGATAGGTATACTAACCAAACAGCAGTACCAAGTCAGAATCCGATAGTATTCGAAGAAAGAGATTGCGTAGCTTCAATGCGCGAAGCGCACATCCACTCCATAGTTCCTCAACAGTTTGAGACAGTCATGCATGCCCATCTTTGACCACAAGACCCTAAAAAGAAAACATTTTCAAAAATAAATAAATCTGCCAAAATCATTATATGTATATAAAAGAACTTAACTAAACTAGAGAAATCAAATACGATACAGATGTCCGTTTTTGTTTTTCTTTTTTTTTTCCTGTTGATATGCAAGATATAGTCATTAGTGTGAAGATGTTTGATAGTTTGTCTTTCTATGCAGTTACATTACCCTTAATTATGTTCATATGACTTATCAGTAGTCAGTTGTAGGATGTAAGCCCTCGAGTTTTATGCTTTCTAATACTTTCTTATCATCCCCGCAAGAGAAAAGAATGGTTCCTCGATGTGCATAGTGTGAAGCAGCCATGCACCTTGAGAGATTTAGAGTTCAAAACATGTCAAAAAACAGTTCAGATACAGATACAAACAGAGACATACTCACAACTTTGCAGCCCAAACGTTTGGTGAATGTCTGCGGGCTCTGCTTCCGTTCAACCAGCTTATGTCGCCTGCCAATCCTGGTGCCACAAATCTGTGTTTTAGTTATAGAGATTGTGATTTATTTATGGAGATTGTGCAACTCTATAAACTTGAACATAAAATTCCTACTAGTACCCAAAATGAAGTCAGTCAAACGTTCTTATATACTTGATAGAAGATACAGGATAAAGTATTGCTCTCATCACAAGCCAAAACTCTAGGCAAGGTGTATATAGTGGTTAATGTTTCAAGATAGAATCAACTAACACATATTATCAGAAAAAGAATGAACTAACACAAAAGAAATATAACGTTTTTTGTTGAAGAGATATATGAAATAAATTTGTCTCTAAAACAGTTTTGAAGTGAATTTTTGTAATTTTAAAATAAAAAAATACAGGAAAATATATTCCCTCTCTCCATTATCTCCGTCTCTTTTGTCTAGAGATTGTTTCCAAACGTTATCTAAGCATATCGTAGAGGTTATTGCAAAAGAAAAATATATAGAATAAATTACTTTCTGTATTCACAAGTTACACCTTTAACAAAAGCCTTCGACATGAGCGAAAATAGAAAGAACAGAGTGTTGGGAAAACAGAGGTTTTTCGTCGGATTGACTAAAGTATACAGCTCTCAAATTCTTTGCTTTAATTCCTATCAGACTAAGAAAACAAAAACTGTTTCAAAAGAGATATATAGCATGATTCACAACATTCGGATGAAACAAGTCGTTTTGGATATTTATTCTTAAAATATTTCTCAGGTTAACTTTCATGTTCTTTATTCGAAGATTAATTTTCAAGTTCTCTACTTTAAGTCTCATCAGCGCTCACAAATATTCCAAAGTTTCTTAGACAAGAGCATCAATTGCCCTCCTTGGAAACTAAAGTAAAATTATTCCTCGAGCAATTATATTGAATGAAGAAGAATCTTGTAGTTTTTTTTTTATTTGATTTCAATAGATTTTTTTATTACTTTATGTAAAAGCATCCCCCAATTTGATGGCAAGGATTCTTAGACACAAATAAGTTGATGTGGTGCTTAAAATTGAAATTAAGAAATAAAATTACAAATTCCTCCCCCAATTTTTTATGGGATTTCAAAAGTTCAAGGTTAAGTAAATTTACCCTAAACCATGATTATCGATCTGACTCAACGCTCGACATCAAGTAATACCACCTAAAGCTGTCCCCCATCGAGAATATAGTGTTTCGAGCCCTTATGCCTCAAAACTGTGCTTTTTTTCTTTTTTAGAGATTTTGCGACGCTATAAACTTGATAATGTAGCATATAAATATAGTAAATTGTTTATTCTCATCACAATTCAAACCTTTATAAAGGGATCTTTGCAAGAAAAAATATAGAATAAATTACTTTCTCTATTCACAAGCAAAACTTTATGAAAAGTTTATGCCACGGATAAGAAAATTAATAAAATTAATCATTTTTTTAGGATTTTAGTAATTTTTATCATGGAGTTAATACTAGTTATCGCGTTCACATTGCGCTGCAAGAATAATTCAAAGTTAATTTTTAATTATTTCATTAAAATCCTAATTTTTAATTTATGTATTTTATTTTTATTTTTATGAAACATGCGCTTTTTTTTTTTATTAATAACATGATTTTTGGATTACAAACACCTAAATTTCATCTTGTAATAACATAAAAATATATTGGAAACCATAGTAACCTCCTTCTCAACCTTAAAATAGCCTTTAATAAGTCTAAAAAAATCAAATAAAAAAACTTAATGAACATGAGTTGTTTTAGAAATATTGCTGGTTACACAAATATTTTACTTTTTCCATCGCTGCTCGAAAATCTTGTAAAGAATTCCTGTAGAACGATGATATTTACTTACAAGGTACAAAAGAGAGGAAATGTTGGACTTCCAGAATAAATTACTTTCCCTTTGGTCGCAAGGTAAGCCTTTATTCTGCAGGCATCTACTTAGCTCGTGATTTTCATGGCAACACTTCCTGTTTAATTTGGAATAAAATCCTTTGTACGTACACATATAATAAGTAAACTGCAGTCAAACAATATTCACTGAGTCCGTAAGTGTATGAATTTGTTTTCATTGTTGAAGCCATTTTTATTATTTAATGTTTTATTTTAGATTTTAAGTTTAATTTCATATTTAATTAATTTATTTTTAATTTAATTTAGGATTTTGAGTTTTCTACCATGTAAAGATTGATTTCCGAACCATTTAATTAAAGTGGTGTAAGATTTTTAAAGAGACAGATTGATTAGTAGATCTTTTTTACGTTCAACTTTTGCAAGTTCTTATGTTAAGCCTCGTGGCTTGTCAAAATACTCCCGGACAGAGGCTGGACGCATTTGGGCTCAAGTCTAGGCCCATCTCCTATTACTTCTTTCATATTATTATTTATAATTTTTTTAATATTTTAATTTGTTAAATTTCTTTTCTGTGCTTTTTTATTTAAATTATAAATAAATAAAATATATCATCCTTCTTTTTGCGTGTACCTTTATGTTTTGTTTTGTTTTGTTATTTTATTCAAGATTTTATAAACGATATATTGTTTTATTTATTTGTAAACTTTAGAGCATATTCAATTAGTTAATGTCACCTTTCCGTTATTGAAATTTTGTGGAAATATCCAATTAAGAAAATTTTAATTTTTAAAAAATCATTCTAGTTCAATATATATAATTTAAAACCTCAAACAATAATTTTTTTCTCTTAAAAAAATATGACCATTAAATAATCTTTAATGATCAGCTTGGGAAAAAGAAGAAGGAAGCAAATATGGTAGATTTATTTATTTTAAAGTGTTCTAATTACGGGCTTTTCTGTTTTCTTGGTATTGATTGGTTGAGCTCCAACCCTTATCTGTGGCTTTATGCCTTCTGTTCCCCCAAATCAAATCACACTGTTGCAAAAACTTTTGTCAAGTAATTTCTAATACACTTCAATTTTGCATATCTTCCTTAAGATTTCTGGGTTTTTTTTTTTCCTTCAAGGGAGTGCTAAGCCTGATGCAGGCAACAGGGCCGGATTTTTATTTTAAAAAACAAATTACAAAATTTCACACAAGAAAACCCCACACCAAACTGCAGTACTAATGATGAAATGAAATAAAGACAATATTTCAAACATGGAAAAAGAGCAACCAACTGAAAATTTATAGTAGCAAGACTTAAAACTATGGATGTTCAGCTTCCCTGGAACTGGTGCTTGCACGTGGCAGACACTGCTCGCTTAAACCCAAATGCGCCATGAGAAGGCACACACGAGTGAGGAGCTCCCCGCCACGTGTAAGTGTTTGACCATGCTCTTTCCATCCACAATTAGATGCTGCATAAGTCAACATCTCCACCCATATTTTACTTATCATCCTCCACTTTTCTTCGTTGGTCCACTTCTTTTCTGGTGTCTCCAGAGATTGTAATTCCTTGGCGAGCTTGCAAGCATCATGTAGGACTGACACGTTGCTTTCATGTTTTTTTATTTCATTCATAAACTCTTCGGAATCCCAATTAGTAGGTGTTCTTATTTCCGATCTCCAACACCACGAGAATTCGGTGAGTAGAATGCCGGTTTGCTTGTACCTTGCCTCACCAATCCCTTTAGGCAGCATATTTGGACGTTCACTAAGAAGATACAACATGTAATTAGACAAGGATCTGCTCATTTTGCAAAGTTTATTATTTGCATCAACTTTGTTATTGCGAATATCATCATGATAGCAAATATCAGTGGCAATGTGCCATAAAAGGAGGCTCCCATGAAAGTCTATTTCAACCACAGCCCAACGAAATTCTTCCAAGCATCCCATGCTTTTCAGCACATGATCACCTCTTTCTGCCAATATCTCCTTCAAATCATTCATGCCAGGATCAGGTTGAGGCATTTCATGACTATATCTCGAACGTTTGTCTTTGAGGTATTCCCAAATTAATGCTTTTAATTCGTCACTGATAACCTCCCAACTTTGAATGTTATCCTTGCCTATCAACTTCAGAAAACAAACTTTGGGTGTTGGTTTACATACCAACGAATTTATGACCATCTTCCACAAAGCTCCGTTCTTGGTAATATGAGCATCTGTTAAGTCGTGTTGTGCCATGTCTCTTTCCCACCTTTTGTTGTTGTCAGAATAGATAGCTTTATGAACAGCCTTATAGAGAGCATTGGCCCAAGGCTTTTTTAGCAAGCTAAGCCGAAACATAGCCCATTCAGATAAGAGAAGCATGATGACTCCATATATCTCAAGAACCACTCCTCCTCCCAGCAAGATGTATGATATAATTACCTCGGTTTCTGTATAGGCACACTTGTTCGCGACCATCAACGAGAAGGCGACCAATGCAGAAGTAGAAGACAGGAAACTGATGGAGCGAAGAATAGTACGCGTTGAACAAACACTTGTCATCTTTGTAAAAAGCACATCGTACATAAACCCCAACTCGACTTCTATCACTTTGAAGGCATCTGTGGCTTTCTTCTTGCTTCTCAGGATAAGATAGCTTTCCATATGGCTAAAATGGCTAAGCGCGAGATCTGCATAAAATATCTTGAACATTTGGAACAAAAAATGTGCTTCATGGAGATACAAAGCCTCAGGTATTATGCTGTTAAATTCTAAACCTTTATTCAAGTCTTCCTCAGACATGTCAAAAAAGCCAACAGATGGAAATTTATTGTCAAATTTGCTCTGGAAAGTATCCACTTCTTCACTTTGGATGTCCCTAAACTTCTTGGAGCTTGCTAGCCAGAGAACCAAAACCCTGTCTCCATACTTGGTAATTCCAGCAACAAAGATGGGAATGGCTATATATATGAGTGGATCCTTACCCCATGATTTGAACAGGGAATAAGAAGTTGTAGAAGCTTGAATTGCTAGCTGGAGAAGGTGCCTTAACCACAATTCGTTGTCTTCCAGTGCATAAGCAGTAATAGTGTCAGGGCCACCAAGGTGTACAAGGAGAATTGGTGCCCAAAATGCTGGAATATTGTTTGGAGTTGGATTGATGCAATTTGTTCCCGAAACTCCTTGGCTACGGGAAACACTACTCAATGCATAAGTTGTCACCCAATCCGCGGACAAGTATGCTATCCAGACAAGGCCTCCAAGCACGATTTGAGTGTGGTACTTCCGCCGATTTCCAATGACGACGAGCAAGATTTGGAGAAAGAGACTTAACAAAATCAGTGAGCGAATCTCCCATTCATTCCACAATTCTTGAGCACGTTTGGACAAGTTGTTGATATCCATCCTGTTTCCTTTTGTTCTCCTTCAACACAAGGTGCTACGTAAATTAAAATTTCCAGTAATGAAATCAGCTTTAGTTAAGATTCCAACCAAGCCAGAAACAATATTTAACTAACGCAACAATGAACCGAGTTCTAGCTAGTGCGAATCACAGAAACAATCACAAATTATTTGAAAAACAATTACATTACTGCAAATTATGGAGCTTAACTAATTGACCATTTTCAGCTTCTTGCATACACAGTGGTTTTGGTTACCTCAGCTAATACAAAAATCACTAAATTAAAAGCATAAATATCATTGGAATTGATTTGTGCTTAGAGCTACTCTAATTAAATTAATTACACCCTAAAACTCATGTTAATTGGATGGAAAAAAAATAACAATCTACAAACACATGTATAACATATGCAGTTCATGATTTTTCAGGCCAACTCACTTCTAGAATAGCCAAAACAATACCTGGAGATTTTATGTGGGAGGGCAATGATGGGGACTGTGCTGCTTAGTTATAATTTTTCCGTCGACTTAGTTGGTTTTAGAAGTGCTGGTTCAACAAATACTTTACAAGTACAAAGTTTTGATATATTCCTGTAGAACGATGATTACTTACAAGGTACAAAAGAGAGGAAATGTTCTTCTTCCAGAATAGTTACCTTTCCCTTGTCGCAAGGTAAAATTTTATTCTTCAGGCATCTACTTAGCCCGTGATTTTCATGGAAACACTTCCTGTTTTTGAAGAAAATTATTTGTACGTACATATATATATAATAAGTGAAGAAGTTTATGGTGGAAGCTTTGAGAGAAAAAGAAGTTTCAATGGTACTAGGCAATGGAGGATTTGTATCCCTAAGTGATATTGTTCGGATAGTGGATTGTAGCTGCACTTTTTGCTCTGTTAGTCTCACGTTTCTTTCTGCTAGCATTTGGAAAAGAAGTAGGAGATGTTGGAGATAGGTGCGTGACAGAAATGGAATATATTTGTTTTGGTTACCAGAGAAAGACAAAATTCTCGAGAAAGAAATTTTGTATTTTTCTATACTTTTAATATGAGAGGATAGACGCACGGAGGTGAGGATATACAATATTATGAAATTTTATTCTAAAATTGTTCTTATAAATTAAATTTTTAAAACTACAAGTTATGTCCTTTACTTGTTAATAATGACCATTAATTTTGTATGCATCATTCATGACCATTGGATTTGATTTAACAAAAATAGTAAAAACTATGAAATTCCTAATCATAAAAAAATAAAAAAAAACAAAAAAAATGAGAGAATATAAAAAAAAAAATTGTTGTCGAGATTTTCAAAATTTTTGTTAATTAATATGAAATCAATATTGTTGAAGTATTACCAAATAATTTAAGATTTTGATGATTATCTAAAATACTATAAGATTCTTGTCGTGATGATAGAGTTGTTTTTTGAAATTGAAGGGGAATTTTAAGTTTAATTATAAGGTTATGATTATGAAGTTTAAGAATTATCATCGAATATTATTTCAAATCTTAGAGTTTTGCGTGTTTGATTCTAGATTTCTTATTTATTCAATGAAGTTTTTAATTTTTCATCAAACTTCAATACTTTTATTGTAATTAATTGCTTAATAAATTTAATTTCAATTGAGTTTTTAAACATACAATTTTGAATTTTACTTCTCAAATTGAATTTTCTTTGCTAATAGAATTTTTATTAGTAGAAAATATACTATTAAATTTTTTAATTTTATATATTTTAATTCTTCTCAACTACTTTTTAATAATTTTCTGGATGTTTTGATATTTTATTTTCTTTTTTATTTGTTAGTGTAGCAAATCTGATCATATCCGAAATTAAATGAAATGATAAAAGTCCTCAAGCTCGACAGAGAAACACATGTGAGGCACACACCCTATTGGCATGACAGCGCTGTCAGACCAAGCTACTGCCTAGCAGGCAGGAGAAAAAGAATATCACTTGGGTCTGGCCTCGGTGAGAACCAATAGCGCGTGAAATGAATAAATAAAAGATATGCTTCAATATTCGTTTCTTTAATCATTTCTATTGCGCACTTTTCCCTTGTCTTCGTCTTCTCTCTTTTTTCTTTGCGTTCAAATCAGAGACAATTTAAAGGAACGAAACACGAGTATTATAGAATCCAGAAGGCATTACTGTATCCACAAGCAATTGTTACTTTGGTAGCTTTCCTAAAGAAGGCTTCCTCTTCAGTCGCTATCCAATACTTATCAGTACCAAGTCCCCACCTTGACGTAGTGGAATGATTTCATTCATTTGATGAAAACTTCTGGACAGAGAAAATAATAAAAGTAGTTAAAGAGAACAAAATATTAGATTCCTCCTTGTTGAGAATCTCTTTTTCATTAGGTATGTTTTTATTCATGTGTTTATATAAATATACGCAGTGGCATCCACGTACATACACACAGCACGAAACGCAAACTAGAGGTAGAGTTATGTCGAAACCAATAGGTTCTGAATGGTCAGTAATGCTCATCAGTATACTCTTTCTTCTTAACTATCTTCTTCTCTGGCAACTTGGCTCTGGGGCTTCTTTTGATGATCGCATCGAAGAAGTCGTAGGTAGTGGATCCCTTCCAGATGATGAAGGTAAAGATTAACCTCTTTATTATTCATTCAAAGATGTATCAACACATGTTTGGTTTAATTACTAATCGATGTGGGATATGGTGGAAGGAATCATATAGAAGGCCATTGATTTTCTCATGAAGAAATTGATTACGAAAGAAAAGCTATACGAATATGTAGATCGATTACTTTTTTTTTTTTTTACACAGACCAATAAATTCTAACCCATTAGGTATATAATAAGGTCGATTGAGTATTTTTATATTAATATTAGAAGATCCTAGTGGGGTTTAATAAGTTTTTTTCCTCTTTTTTGCAAACCCTCTGCAGTAAGTGCTCTTCGACTCCTTTCCAAGAATTTGCTGTCCAAAGACACAATGCAGTTAACTCTCACGTATCCAATTTGTTCTCCGGAGAAGCATGCCGAGATCCGATGTGATTACTGCCACAGCATAAAAAATCAATCGGTTTGTTCGGTCACTATAATGTATGTACAAAACTTGATAAATTCAAAATCTGATTGTCATTAACAAAAACAAACAATATAATAAGGAATCCATGAAACCTGTTTAAAACAATCCTTTCTATGTGAACCACTTCAATTTCTTTGACAGAAACTTGCCAAGCAAAAACTTGGATGGATCTATTGACCCATCAATAGATCTCTTTGAAAAATTGGAAGCACTGTAAGTATCAAAACTCCACATATATTTCTCTTTTCAGTATTGAAACTGCTGTTTTATGTGTTAAAATAAACACCTACAGTTGTCGCCATTGATGAAATTGATGTTTGATCATATTGCCACACCAGTAATCTTTTCAATAATCAGCTTTCTGGTGAGATTCCTGCGACGCTGGGGAATTTACAGTATCTCAAGATTTTGTATGTTAAAGCTTTGATTCCTTGTTCTATATTTATAAATGATGGCATGCATAGGCTATGTTTATTTCTAAATCATGGTACAATGACTGTGCTAAACATCAGGAACCTTTCAAGCAATTCATTGACCGGTTCTATACCTCCAAACCTAACAAAGTTGCACAATCTGGAATATCTGTAAGTCTGTCATGATTGCTTCCATTTAACGGTATTGCAATTCCTTAGAACTCATGGTAGATAACCCTTCTAATGATGACTGAATTGATACATCTCAGCATAGCAAGACAAAACAAGCACCCTCCAGCCAATTTGTCATTTGCCATTAGATGATTGCCATCAAATTTAAAGGAAGAACGAATAATATTAAAGAGATAAACTTAGATGAACAGAATGAAGAATTGTAGCACACGCCTCTTGATTGTATTTCTAACGGATTCGATGGTGTGATCTAAAGACAATTAATTATAAATGAATCTAAATTGGAACGAGTTGTTGTGGTGAAAGTTTTTAATATTTATTCTTGTTTTGCCTTTGGTATAATATTTATTTAATTTGCTATAAATAACAAATCTGACCATTGTTTGAAAGTATTATAAACTTATTCCAAAGATTTTGTACACTATTTTAAACTTTTTAATTAAAATAATTGAGAGTTTTGCTAATAAATAGTTATGAGTTTAAATTTTATAAAAATTTAATTTTTTTAAAAATAAAAATATTGTGTTGATGATTTGTTGAAGTTTCAATCCAAAACGAACAAGAGTCCATCAAAAAGTAATATATAAAAATATTGATGAAAACTAGCCTTAGAGTTTAAAATTTTGAATTGAAACAATTGTTTTTTTAGTAATATATAATCCTAAGACATTGATCTTATAATGCAATCTTTTTCTAAAATTACTTGTAGATTTTCTAAAAATAAAAATTTTATTAACTTTTTTAAACAATTCCATAAAAATCAAGAATATCTATCAAGATTCGCGAAACAGAGTATATAGCCTCCACATATACTGCATAAAGACCTTTCTACATTACACTTATGCTAATAATTTTGAATTGCTATTTTCTTAAAATTTCCATTAATCCCAAAGTTTAATAAAGTATTAACCGAAAGTTCTTACCTTCTGGGATGTGTCTGCTGATATCACCTGAACAATTTTCTATCCAACAAGTTAGGGCTCAAAAGCGTACTCAAAATGAGATAGGGTTATAAAACGCACTATCCAAGAGATGAAGGCTCAAAGATGCACTTAAAATAAAACGAGAGCTCAACGGCGCACTCGAAAAGGAGGTAGGATTAGAAAACGCACTACCCAAGAGATGGTGGCTCAAAGGCGCACTAAAAAAAGAAGTAGGGTTAGAAAACACACTACCGAAAAAGTGATGATGAAACACCGGTCTATCAATGGTGAAAGCAATGCATGATGATCAATATGCATGTATACTTACCTGAGAAATATAGGTTCTCATTTCTTCATGGTGTCTTCTTTTCTCAAAAGTTGAAGTATTGGTAGTAAACTTCGATGGCTTTTTCGCTCTTGCTTACTCAAGTCATATCTTGTGATCTTGACCTTTAGGAAGGGTTTGATGCCATCATACTTCTTTGTCCTCCAACCTTTATCTCAAGGATTGTCAATCCTGCCCGATATTTTTTCTTAGAAAGGAAATCGTGGAGCCAGCCCTACCATATGGTTTTGATCATGCCCCCCAGTTTGATCATGCCCCCCCATGTAGTCAATTCGGGTTTGTGAATGAGGCTATGTGAAGGAAGGCTTGACAAGAAGTTGTTTTCACGCAGAATTTTTAAAATTTCAAAGCTAATAGACACAAAAATCATTTTGACATCGATTCAAAGCAAACTCGTTAAGAAGAAATTCAAGTGATTCCAATGGAGAGGATTTCAGAAGTGATGAAAACTTTTTGTTTTGCTTTTGGTGAAAAACATAAAGTGACATTTGGTTGGTCAAAAATGGTTTAAAACTCAATTTGAGGGCTATAGAAAATCGGTTTTCAAAGCATTCATTTTATTTATATGAATAATAGAACTTGTTCGGCATGAGAAAGCATTGCCTATTAACCAAATGTTACATTAATAATGTTAGATTATTTTTTGGATTAATGTTACACAAATAATTTTTTAATATAAAATTCTCATTCAAATTTAAGTGATAATTATTTTATTTAACTACTTTAAAGTTGAGTCATCAGTTAAAAATTTATTTAAGTGTGTTAATGTAGAGAGGGTGAGGCCTTTTTTTTTTTTTGAGAGAAAGAGAGATGAAAGGGAGTGTGTACTGGAGGGCATAATTTTTTTAAGGGAATTTGGGTTTTCTTTTTTCTTTAGTGGTGACAGTGGCAGCTTGAAGATGTTGAGTTGTTCTTGTTATTTTTTTTTAAATGTGTGTGTACTGGACGCTGTGAGGGGTCATGGTTTTTTACTCTCTTTTTTGGGAGTGTGTTTTTCTCTTTTTTGGTTTTTTAAGATAGAATGTTTAGTTTTTTTTTTATGCTAATCCTCTCTAACTAATTCCCCCCCCCCCCTTTTTTTAGAGTGACGCCTATTTATAATAGTAAAAAAAAAAAAAATGTTATTTTCACTCTTAGATGTTAATCTATTTCACACACTTTCATAATCTTCTTGTATTTCCCAAGATTTTCTAGTGTCTCCTAAAATTTTCTTAAAAAGAAAACAAAATATATTCTCTTTTTTTTGGTTTTTGGGAAATTCAACTTTTAAAAATGAAATGTGTTCTCTCTTTTAAAAAAAATTCCAAAATTTTTGTTTTATTTTTTTTATTTTTAATTATTTTTTTTAAAAAATTGTAAATATAAGAAAAAAATAAATGATAAAAAATTATAAAATAACCAAAAGTTGATCAAAACATGTCAAAAACGTATTTTTGATCTTTTTTTTATTTTTTCAAAAATATAAAGGTAAAAAATTATATTATGACAATAGTCATCATGACTATTAACAAATTTAAAATACATCAATTAATGATTATAAAATTAGTTTTCTTAAATGGTGATATTGACAATGAGGTTTAAAATGGAACAATTCAAAATATTTTTATTTATTAAAATACCAAGTGGAATATAATAAAATAATCTTAATGAAAAATTACTTATTTAAATGAGAAATATAGTCATTTCTTTAAGAATTTCAAAAGTGTTTAATTATCAAAAGTGCTCATAAATCCTGGAATGATTGAGGGCCAAAATAAACAATACTATGAGAACCAAATAAAATCTTTTTATAAAAAACTATTTGAGTATTATTGTCTTTGGTTATATTAAAGGCTAAATAGTTAAAGACATTATGTTCAATACTTAATTAAGTAAATTTGATAATATTTTACCAAGAAAGATTTAGAGATAAATAATTATTTTTCTATAAATCTTTAAATCTTTATATATCAGTTTTATTTATGTGAGACAAGGTTAGAAATTTGTTTTAAATAGTTAATAACTTGGAGGATAAATTAAAAGTAAAGCTCATTCATGTTTAGGTTTTGTCTTTATTAAAAATTATTTTTTAATAAAAATATTTCAATAAATTATAATAAATAAAAAATTTATATGAAACAACCCTTGTTTTTTTTTTTACCGTCCCACCGATGAGGTCAAATGCACTTGCACTTGTGAGAACAACACAGTTTGTCACGTCACCAGCGTGTAAGTTCCTCATCAACTTCATCCAATTTTCTTTTATTTTTGTAAGGGAAAGCGTCCTCTTTAAAACTCACTGGTTTCTATGGTGACGCCATTTTTGGGAGGTAGAGATCTCTCAAACCGCGAATTAGACGGACAAATCCAAGCTGAAGCCTTGACTAGTCTCGTTTTCCTAAAAACAATGTGAGTATCATATGACATGTGATGATGAATTATGCTGACCTCAACTAATGGATAACAGACTAACAGTGATTTGTCCAAAACCAACTTTATGGTAGCATCCCTGTCACCATGGGGAACTACAATATATAAATATTCTTTATTTTAAATATACTACAATATTTAAAATAAAACAAAAAAAAAGATATTCTATGTAACTCGATTCAAGAATCCCTATAATTGATACATTTAGCTTCTGCCTCGGATACTCGGTCTTCGGGCTGTAGTTATTTAACTTCGACTATATATATATATATAGTGTCATATTCAACAAGCTGTCCACCTGCTCACAACTAAGGATTCTTTTAATATTCGACAAGCTGTCATGCTCACAACTAAACGATTTCGTGTCATATGCATACTGATGTCTAGCAAATAGTTTACCTCTATTGGGAAGGACATCTCGGTGATATGTGGGTTACAATAGAAAAGAAAAGAAAAGGTCATTTAGTGTAAATTGCTTTGTTACTTGTTTTAAAAATTAAAAACATTTGTTATTCTATGAGATTGTCGAAAGTAATGCCTGAGCCATGATTTTTTAAATAAAAAAGTAAATTAGTAATAAATATTTGACATTTTATGCTATATAGACATGTGTTATATAGAGAAATTAATTTAAAATATATGTACCAACTCAAATGAAAAAACTTACATTATAATTATTCTCTTCGAGATTTTATATTTTAAAACTGCTTTATAATGACTTTATTTTTAATCTTATTAAAAATATCTTTCTTAATATATACAACAAAATTTCATTTATCTATTTCTAAATCTTCCAAGGATTAGGAAAGTTCTTAACAACAATTCTATACTGACATATAGTACATAACATCTAAAATCATAACTTAAAAGGATTGTCACAAACTTTCATCTAAAACTTACAGTATAATTGTCTCTCTCCTATACACATATTAATTCAGCAAACCCATAAATTATTATAAATCCTAACATTTTCAATAACTAATTATAAAGAAATAAAACTAAAATTAGATAATGAAACAAATAGAAAAGATTAAGAAAACTTTCCTAAAACATAAAGCATATATGCTACTTATTTAACTAATTGATAGTTTAGGACTTGAAGAGAAATTTTATAAAAGAAAGATAGGCAAAGACAATAGTGAAAAAAGAAAAACAAGAGCTTGGATCAATTTATTAGCTAAAAAAAAAGTTAACCTTGAAAAGATATTATATTAATATTTTAATATAAAAAAATGTTTTGAAAAAAATAGAGAGATTAAAGGGGAAATTGTCCCTTTTTGCCTCTACATGGCTTCACCACTTGTCTAAAATGATATGTTTTTATTTTAAAACTAAACTAAGAGAGTGGTTCCTGGATTTGAAAATGGCCTAATCCCCCAATGTGATAAAGATTTACACTGGACTTGCAGAATTGTAATCAAGATAATATTGATTGAAATGAATATGAAAAATAGGTCTACATAGTATTTTTCCCAAATTTACTTGCTGTATCAAGAAAATATATCTTAAAACAAGTAAATAATCATTCACACACATTCAAACTAGACATAGAAAATTCAAATGATGAATAAATATTAATAAATTATAATTATAATTAAAAAATAATATTAATTTTTTAAAATATTTATATTTATAATTAAAAATAATATTCTCATGACTCTTCTGTTTAAACAATAGTTGACTAAATAACTGAAATAGTATCTTGGAAGGGTATTGCTGAGGAAATTTCCAAACTCACATATATTTTATATATAAAAAATAAACAATAATCGATTCGTCTATTCTTTATTGCACCCTCGCGAGCGGAGCGCAGCGTCGCGGCGACCATCGATTGATTTCAGGGTCTTTGTTTGTTTATTGTGAATAAAGGAGTCGCCACCTAGTATTTGGTCACTAGGAACCCTAACTGGTCTTTCAGAGATTCTAAGGTAAGGGACTGGTTGCATAAAGGGAAGGTATTAGCACCCCTAGTACGCCCTACCTAAGGTAAGCTGCTTGGTGTTTGGTTTGCTTTACAATTGCTATAGTGTTGGTGTTTTCTAATCCCATCAGTTTTTCTAGGTTTGATTCTAACTAAATTTATTAAGATAGAAATCCAAGGAGATTCCATGTGCTTTACAAGCTCATTTTTCCCTTGGTATTTCAAGAGTTTGCGACTCGTAAATCGCAAGGAGGAGGGATAAAAATTTAGAAATCTAGGGCGCTTTAAAAGCCTATTTTTGCCTTAGTGTTTTATACTCTCACGGCTCGTAAACCGTGGAGTAAAAAAAATGAAATATCTTCGATTATAATCAAGGCTTCTTTCAAGGATGTGTGATGACTTATTATCCCTAGAAAATTATTTTGGATATTTACCACTTAAGGTTTTTTTATCCAAATATTAACAGTGAATAATAACAAGTTATTCCCATTAAATATTTTGGATATTCATCCCTTTGGGATTTCTTTATCCAAACATTAATGGTGAATACTAGATGATTTCTCCACAAAATAAGATTTTTATATTTTTTGGAATATTGGCCAACACCCTTTGGAGTTTTACAAACATGTTTTAAAATCCAGAAATGCAAGAAAATAATTTTTGTGTTTAAGAAATCCATGCGAAAACACCTTTTTCAAAACTTTCAATTTTTTTTATATAAAAAAAACGTTCAAAACATGTTAGGGTATTGGTCGTATGCAACATAAAAAAAAAACATTTTTTATATTTTCTTTGTCAAAAATACAAACATTACATTTAATCACAATAAAAAAACACATGTTAATCAAATTCTTAAGGTTTTAATAAATCAGTTATTAAATCCCAAAAAATATATAGAAACATGTTCTTATATTTTCACGGGAAATACAACAGGATTTTATTTGTCCTTCAGATACTTGATCATATAAAAATTAAAAAATTAAATTTATTTTCTTTTTTATCTTTTTGATTTTTTTATAATTCAATGACATACATAAAAAAAAAAATACAAACACACACACACATCCTTTTTTATTATGTTTTTTTTTATACACCCATATGTCATTACAAATAACACAAATTTAAAATAAAAAAACAGACAACAACACAAATAAAAAAAATACATAATAGCCCCCAAAAATCCGAGGAAACTGCTAGGAAGGCTTCGGCGATGCGGGAACGATGGCGGCGCTGGTTCTCACTCGCCGCCCGCTATCGGCAAATAGCGTGGTTCCACGCCACCCGGAAAAAATAACGGGGAGATCTGCAGCGGCTTCCTCCCCTCTTCATTGTCTTCGCCGCGGCGGTGACAACCATCGTGACTGCAACAAGAAAAAAGAAAAAAAACGCAGCAGTTGATTTTAAACAATTTCTTTTTTTCAAATATGTTCTCGGTCTTCCCCTTTTTTAGATCTGTTTCTTCCGTAGGTCTGTTTTTCTTTGTTTCACCTTCTTCTCTTTTTGGCCGGCGAAGGAGGAATTATTTAGAAAGGGGCATCGCTCTTTGGGGAAAGGAACAATGGTGGCGGCCTTACTTCCTGCTTGTCCGTTCTTTATTCTTGTTGAGGAGACCAAAAGGGAAGAAGATCTGTTGAAATGGGGAGCTTATTTGGTTTTGTGAAGGCCGAATGAGTCGGCCACCAGGGGGGGAGAGGGAGATCGTGGACCGAGGGGCTAAGGGTTTGTTTGACCGGTCCGAGAAAGGAGAGGGACGATGGTGGAGCGGTGTTTGAGAGTTAAATGGGAGATGGGAGCAGCTGAGTCTGTTTGAGAGAGATGAGGGAAGAGACGGGGCTCTGTCGAAGAAGAAGAGAGGATGAGCGGCTAGCTTTTGTTGGCTAGGAGAGGGGGAAGGGAGGCGGTGTCCGGCGGCTCTCTGGCTTTTGGCCAAAAGAGACGGGATTGGCTGGAGGCTTGGGAAGAAAAAAATATATCAAAAGGGAGGGGGCCCCGGATTGTTGGCTTGTTTTTTGGCCAAGGACGGGGGCAGCCACTGTAGCCTTTTTTTAATAAAGAGAATAGGGTTAGGTTTTTTGTTTGCCCTCTATTTTTATCTCTAAAATTCTCTCTTCTTCATTTTCTTCCCCCCGTTTTTGCATATAGATGGATGTTCACTTATGTAGAAAATCTCTACACATGCTATTTAAGAAAATATTGCAATAATTATTGCAGAGATTGTCTTCTATAACCAGCACTAACAAATCCTATATATATGGTATTTTATATTGCAGTGATTATTTTCCATAACCAGCAAAAATCAAATCATATATCTATGGTATGATTATTTTCCATAACCAGCACGAATCAAATCATATATCTATGGTATTTTATATTGCAATAATTATATTTGATTCAATAATTATCTTCTTGACATATTGCTTCCTTAACCCTGATGCTCTATGGTATTACCACATGTAAACCCTTATTATTATTATTATTATTATTATTATTATTATTATTATTTATTTTTTATTTGAAAATTTATCAAAATATGGGTCAAAAATTGGGTAGCAACAGATGCCCTCTCTTTACAATGCTTACAAAGCAAAACTCCTCAATGTTTTGCATAGTAAGCTTTGTAAAGAAAAAAAGTATTCCTTGCTTGCTGAGTGATCCACTCATCCAAGGACTTCACTTTTTTAAAAAGAAAATGGTCTCGTTATCATGAGTGACCTGCTATATTTTTTTTTAAAGAAAATCGGTCTATTTTCACGGGGGACCTGCCCACGCACACTCTAACCTGGTCTATTTTCAGGGGCGACCTGCCCACATACTCACGCTGGTCTATTTTCACGGGCGACCTGCCCTTTTGAGGGGGTTAACGTAAGATCCCATCTGGCGATCTCCTTTAACCCGAAGTAAAGTCGATGTGTAGCTCGGTCAACCTGAAATCCCATCTGGTGATTCCCTTTAACCAAAGCTAAACTCTGTGTGTGGTTGGGTTAACCTGAGATCCCATCTGGCGATCTCCTTTAATCCGAAGCAAAGTCGGTGTGTAGCTCGATTAACCTGAAATCCCATCTGGCGATTTCCTTTAACCAAAGCTAAACTCTGTGTGTGGTTGACTTAACTTGAGATCCTATCTGGCGATCTCCGTTAACCAAAACCAATACAAAAATGTGTGTGTGGTCTTATTATGACGGGTGACCTACCCAAATGCAAGATGATCTTATTATGACAGGTGACCTACCCAAATGCAAGATGGTCTCATTGTGATGGGTGACCTACCCAAGTGGAGAGAAGGGAAAAGTGGTCTCATTCTTATGGGTGACCTACCCAGGGGAAGAATGACCTCATTATAATGGGTGACCTACCCAGGTAAAAAAAAGATGGAGAATGGTCTCATTCTAATGGGTGACCTATCCAAAAAATGGTCTCATTGTGATGGGTGACCTACCCAAGTGGAAAAGAGGAAGAGTGGTCTCATTCTTATGGGTGACCTACCCAGAGGGAAGAATGGCCTCATTATAATGGGTGACCTTCCCAGGTAAAAAAAAAGATGGAGAATGGTCTCATTCTAATGGGTGACCTACCCAAAAAATGGTCTCATTATGATGGGTGACCTACCCAAGTGGAAAAGGGGAAGAGTGGTCTCATTCTTATGGGTGACCTACCCAGAGGGAAGAATGGCATCATTATAATGGGTGACCTACCCAGGTAAAAAAAAGATGGAGAATGGTCTCATTCTAATGGGTGACCTACCCAGAAAAAATGGTCTCATTATGATGGGTGACCTACCCAAGTGGAAAGTGATGGTCTCATTATGATGGGTGACCTACCCAGATGTAAGAGAAAAGGATTTTAGAAAGGGATCTCAATATCTAGAGACCTGCCCGTTTTATTTTTATTTTTATTAAAAAAAAATCCATGCTTTTGCTAGGGAATAGTCTCAAAATCAGATGACCTTCCTATTTCAAAAATTTTAGAAAAACTCACGTTGTTGTTTTTTTTTTTCAAAAAAATGGTCTCAATATCGGGTGACCTGCCCGTTTTGAACTTCAAAAGAAATCATCTTACCTCGAGGAATGAAGCAATGCCGCTTCACAATTACTATCCTTTTCTGTAGTTCCGTTGACCTATTTTCGGAAATATAGGTCCCTCCTTTCTGTTGTGGACTTCTTCGAGCTCCTGTTTCCATTTGTTTGTTCGACCTATCCTCTTGAACTGGAATATGCTCCACGCGCTATATTTCCTATCCTTTTCATGCTTGATGAAGAGATCTCCAGTTCCTCATGGGGCCCTTTCTTGCTCCATTGAACGTTGCTTTGTGTTATACTTTTACCGATGTTTTAATTGTCTTTTCCATTTTTTTGAGAAATTATTTTTAAAAGGAAAACTCAAAAAAATTGGTTTTGTTCATGAAAACTAAAACTTTCAATGCAATCATCATATTTTGTTTTAAGTAACTCTCATAAAAGGTGTTTCAGAAGTTCTATGATGATACCACTTTGGGCTTTGGTTCACTATAGACTCCTACGTGCACTTTTTACCCCCAGTGTGGTGTGCAATACCTATCAAGTTTAAATTTGGTTTGGATCCCTTGAATTTGAGAATTGATGGAGTCATCTCCTTAGTCATGTGTAAAAACAGTAAAAGATTTTGAATGCTATGAGATCATGTGTTTTATGAAGAAAAGGTTCCTTACAGAGAGAATTCATGGCCGAACTTTATTTTATTGATCGGGAAGCATAGTATTTCTTTATAGAGTCAACATTCACAGGTCTAACTAGATCTTCTCCATTCATTCTAGATAAAAATAAAGCTCCTCCCGAGAACGCTTTCTTTACCACGTAAGGGCCCTTATTGTTTGACACCCATTTACTCTGATCTTCTTATGGTAAAAGACAATATTTTCTTCAGTACAAGATCTCCTTCGTGGAATCCTCGAGGTCGAACCTTCTTATTGTATGATTTGGCCATCCTTATTTGATAGAGTTGATGATGACAGATTGCGGCTATCCTCTTTTCACTGATCAGATTCAACAGTTCATATCTAACCTTTGCCTATTCTACCTCTTCTAGCTCAAAGTCTATCAATACTCTCAATGAGAGGATTTCTACTTCTAAAGGCATTACCACCTCCATTCCAAAATACCAACGTATACGGGGTGGCTCCTATTGAGGTTCGGACTGCGGTGTGGTACGTGTGAAGGGCAAATGGCAACATCTTATGTCAATCCTTGTAGGTGACTACCATCTTCTAAATAATCTCTTTGACATTTTTGTTAGCAGTTTCTACCACACGATTCATCTTTGGCCTATATGGCGAGGAATTGGAATGCTTGATTTTCCATTTAGCGCAGAGTTCTATTATCATTTTGGCATTGAAGTTCTAGGCATTATTAGTTATAATCTTTTCTAGTTGACCATATTGACAGATCAAATCTCTTTTCATAAATTTCTTCACCACCTTTTGCCTCCAAATCATCCAAACATCTCGCCAAAGTTCTGTCAGATGATTTCTTATACAAAATTTCCCTATCAAGATAGAAATCCATTGCCAACCTCCTCAAAGTCTTCTTGTCAATTGTGGATGCCCCCATGGGATATGTTTGGTTTTGGATGAAATTCTTGATATCATAGTACCAAGGGTTTCCATCTATTCCTCTTTCAACTAAGCAACAGTGAGTTGAGTTATTCTGGTATCAATGTGTACCGGCCGCACCTTGTGCCCAAAGTCTATTCTAGTCATAGAAGCTAGCGTGACTAAAGCATCAGCAAAATGGTTTCCTTCCCTTCCTAGATGGGTGAACTTTATTTCCTCAATTTTTCTAGCCAATTCAGACAGGTATTCTTGGTAAGGTCTCAACTTCTCGTCCTTGGTTTGCCCTTTTCCTTTCACTTGGCAAATAATCAAAAATAGAGTCTTTATACATATCTATCTTTCTAATATTTAATGCCACCTCTAAAACGAGAATGCAAGCTTCATACTCCTATGTTGTTAGTGCACCCAAACTACGACTTAAATGAAACCGGATAATGTTTCTTATCAGGAGAGATTAGCACTGCCCCCACTTCGTTACCATAGCACCATCCAAGTACATAATCCACCAATCTGATTTCCCTTCCTCGACTGAAAACATATCTTCATCAGGAAAATCAAAGTTTAACAGCTCATAATATTCCATAGCATGGTTAGCTAGGTGATCGGCGATGACATTCATGGCTTTTCTTGTCATATATACTATGTCGTACTCAACCAATAGAACTTGCCATTTGGCTTGATAGATAAGGGTGGATTCAGTAGGTACTGCTTGATTTTCGTGAAAGCTTCTTCACACTCTTATTCCAAATTCCAAGATTCTTCTTCCTTAACAATCGAAGATTGGGTCACAAGTCATGGTTAATTGGGATATAAACCGGGCAATGTAATTCAATCTTCCTAAGAACCTTATTACATCCTTCTCAGTCTTGGGAGGTGGCATAGATTGAATAGCCTTTACTTTGTTGGGATCCACTTTTATCCCTTTGTCACTTACCACAAATTCTAACAACTTCCCAGATTTCACCCCGAATGAACACCTCGTTGGGTTAAGCCTCAAATTATATTTCCTTAAGTCTTTCAAACAATTTCTTCAATATTTGGACATGATTCTTTCCCTCTCTAGATTTAGCAATCATGTCATCTCTTTATGCATTATGTCGTGAAATAGAGTCAACATGACCCTTTGGTAGGTGGCCCCAACGTTTTTTAACCCAAATGGCATGACTTTGTAGCAAAAGGTTCCCCGTAGTGTTACAAAGGTTTCTTCCCCTTATCCTCTTGTGCCATTTTTATCTTATTATAGCCAGAAAATCCATCTATAAAGGAATATATGGAGTTACGTGATGCATTGTTAACCAACATATCTAGGTGTGGTAGAGAAAAATTATCTTTAGGGCTAATTCCGCTTAACTCTTTAAAGTCCACACAAACTCTGATTTTATCTTCCTTTTTAGGTACTATCATTATGTTCGACGCACATCGTGGATACTTGACTGCTTCTAGAAAATCGGTGTTCCACTGCTTTTCAATTTCTGCTTTTACTAAGACATCCAAATGGATTCTTCTCAACATTTGCTTAACCGGTTTGCATCCTTCTACTAGTGGTACCCTATCCACCACGTATGTCTTTACAGGACCATGCAAAAAACATCTACATAATCTCGGAGTTGTGCAATCAACTCTTCTCTTTCTTTAGGGGTGATCAGAGTTTGTATTTTCAACTCTCTCTTGATTTCTTCGTCGCCTACATTTATGGTTTCAAGCTCCTCTCTAGCAGGTTTCCAAGCTTGTTTGTGTTGTTAATTTTTATGAATCCCCTAATGTTATTTTCCTACCATTCTTCCTCTTTTACAACTAATATGTATTCTTTAAAGTGCAATCAACTTTTCTCTTTCTTTAGGGGTGATCAGAGTATGTATCTTCAACTCTCTCTTGGTTTCTTTGTCGCCTACATTTATGGTTTCAAGCTCCTCTCTAGCAGGTTTCCAAGCTTGTTTGTGTTGTTAATTTTTATGAATCCCCTAATGTTATTTTCCTACCATTCTTCCTCTTTTACAACTAATATGTATTCTTTAAAGTCCGGCCATTCATTCTCAGTGTAAAGTGCAGGTGTAGTTATGGAAGATTCGCTTTGAAAAAGGAAAATGATGTGTAAAAACACCAAGATGAACTTTTGAAAATGCATGATCTCATTAAAGGGAAAAGTTTGGCTAAAAAAACAAGGATAAAATCCCATTGACATTTGGAACCTCGATTTAAAAAGTTGAAAAAGGCAAACAACACAATATCATGATCAAACAAGCATTTAAATTTTGAACACCAATGGAGCTTCTTGGGTCTCCCAATTCTAGAACATCTTTCTCTTGGCTAACTTTTGAATGAAGGTCTTGAGATTCAAGATGCTTTGAGCTTAGGCTTGTTTGGATGCAAAAAGATATTATGGAGCATACATCCTAAGGATAGGTTCTAGTTCCTTTACGTGAGACGTAGGGTAGGTTTACTACTTGGTCTCTAAAAAAGGTCTCTTGCTGTCCTAGTGATCACCCTCGTAAAGGCAATATGGGGGTTCAGCAGATAGTTGGATGGCACGTGTACCAATCACTATCAGTCTAAACACTCAGCAAAGAGTTAGGGTTTACACAAACTTAAACCTTGACTCAAGTCATAAGGCAAGCTGCTAGTCCTCCACTTAACTTAAAGTTTAATGTGTGTGCTCTCCAAAAAAAAAATAATAGTAAAGTGATGAATGACTACATCATGTATGACAGAATGTAAAGATGCCTGCTAAAGCTTTTAAACAAATTATCATTCATAGTAAAAAAAACAACAACACATAGCATAATAACAAAAACAATTACCAAGCTTAGTCCAAGGATCCCCAGTGGAGTCGCCATCTTGTCGCACCCTCGCGAGCGGAGCGCGGCGTCGCGGCGACCATCGATTGATTTTGGGGTCTTTGTTTGTTTATTGTGAATAAAGGAGTCGCCACCTAGTATTTGGTCACTAGAAACCCTAACTGGTCTTTCAGAGATTCTAAGGTAAGGGACTGGTTGCATAAAGGAAAGGTATTAGCACCCCTAGTACGCCCTACCTAAGGTAAGCTGCTTGGTGTTTGGTTTGCTTTACAATTGCTATAGTGTTGGTGTTTTCTAATCCCATCAGTTTTTCTAGGTTTGATTCTAACTAAATTTATTAAGATAGAAATCCAAGGAGATTCCATGTGCTTTACAAGCTCATTTTTCCCTTGGTATTTCAAGAGTTTGCGACTCGTAAATCACAAGGAGGAGGGATAAAAATTTAGAAATCTAGGGCGCTTTAAAAGCCTATTTTTGCCTTAGTGTTTTATACTCTCACGGCTCGTAAACCGTGGAGTAAAAAAAATGAAATATCTTCGATTATAATCAAGGCTTCTTTCAAGGATGTGTGATGACTTATTATCCCTAGAAAATTATTTTGGATATTTACCACTTAAGGTTTTTTTATCCAAATATTAACAGTGAATAATAACAAGTTATTCCCATTAAATATTTTGGATATTCATCCCTTTGGGATTTCTTTATCCAAACATTAATGGTGAATACTAGATGATTTCTCCACAAAATAAGATTTTTATATTTTTTAGAATATTGGCCAACACCCTTTGGAGTTTTACAAACATGTTGTAAAATCTAGAAATGCAAGAAAATAATTTTTGTGTTTAAGAAATCCATGTGAAAACACCTTTTTCAAAACTTTAAATTTTTTTTATATAAAAAATAACGTTCAAAACATGTTAGGGTATTGGCCGTATGCAACAAAAAAAAACATTTTTTATATTTTTTTTTGTCAAAAATACAAACATTACATTTAATCACAATAAAAAACACATATTAATCAAATTCTTAAGGTTTTAATAAATCAGTTATTAAATCCCAAAAAATATATAGAAACATATTCTTATATTTTCACGGGAAATACAACAAAATTTTATTTGTCCTTCAGATACTTGATCATATAAAAATTAAAAAAATTAAATTTATTTTCTTTTTTTATCTTTTTTGATTTTTTTATAATTCAATGATATACATAAAAAAAAATACAAACACACACACATCCTTTTTTATTATGTTTTTTTTATACACCCATATGTCATTACAAATAACACAAATTTAAAATAAAACAGACAACAACACAAATAAAAAAAATACATAATAGCCCCCAAAAATCCAGGAAACTGCTAGGAAGGCTTCTGGCAATGCAGGAACAGTGGCGGCGCGTGGTTCTCACTCGCCGCCGCCACTGGCAGCGCGTGGGTTCACGCGCCGCCGGAAAAAATAACAGGGGAGATCTGCAACGGCTTCCTCCCCTCTTCATTGTCTTCGCCGGCGGTGACAACCATCGTGACCTGCAACAAGAAAAAAGAAAAAAACGCAGGCAGTTGATTTTAAACCATTTCTTTTTTTCAAATATGTTCTCGGTCTTCCCCTTTTTTAGATCTGTTTCTTCTGTAGGTCTGTTTTTCTTTGTTTCACCTTCTTCTCTGTTTCAGGTGGCCGGCGGCAAGGAGGAATTATTTAGAAAGGGGCATCGCTGCTGGGGAAAGGAACAGCGGTGGCTGGCCTTACTGCTGCTTGTCCGTTGCTGTTACTGTTGAGGAGACCAAAAGGGAAGAAGATCTGTTGAAATGGGGGGAGCTTCGCTGGTTTCTGTGAAGGCCGAATGAGTCGGCGCCTGTGAGGGGGAGAGGGAGATCGTGACTGAGGGGCTGTGGGTTTGTTTGACCGGCTGAGAAAGGAGAGGGACGATGGTGGAGCGGCTGTTTGAGAGTTAAATGGGAGACGGGAGCAGCTGAGTCTGTTTGAGAGAGATGAGGGAAGAGACGGGGCTCTGTCGAAGAAGAAGAGAGGATGAGCGGCTAGCTTTTGTTGGCTAGGAGAGGGGGAAGGGAGGCGGTGTCCGACGGCTCTCTGGCTTTTGGCCAAAAGAGAGGGGATTGGCTGGAGGCTTGGGAAGAAAAAAATATATCAAAAGGGAGGGCCCCCCGGATTGTTGGCTTGTTTTTTGGCCAAGGACGGGGGCAGCCACTGTAGCCTTTTTTTTAATAAAGAGAATAGGGTTAGGTTTTTTGTTTGCCCTCTATTTTTATCTCTAAAATTCTCTCTTCTTTATTTTTTTTCTTTTCTTTTTTTTGTATATAGTTGGATGTTCACTTATATAAAAAATCTCTACACGTTCTATTTAAGAAAATATTGCAATAATTATTGCAGAGATTGTCTTCTATAACCAGCACTAACAAATCCTATATATATGGTATTTTATATTGCAGTGATTATTTTTCATAACCAGCAAAAATCAAATCATATATCTATGGTATGATTATTTTTCATAACCAGCACGAATCAAATCATATATCTATGGTATTTTATATTGCAATAATTATATTTGATTTAATAATTATCTTCTTGACATATTGCTTCCTTAACCCTGTTGCTCTATGGTATTACCACATGTAAACCCTTATTATTATTATTATTATTATTATTTATTTTTTATTTGAAAATTTATCAAAATATGGATCAAAAATTAGGTAGCAA
Organism: Populus deltoides; assembly: GCA_015852605.2. Classification (NCBI taxonomy): domain Eukaryota; kingdom Viridiplantae; phylum Streptophyta; class Magnoliopsida; order Malpighiales; family Salicaceae; genus Populus; species Populus deltoides. The sequence goes on from CM027585.2 coordinate 15,787,199, forward strand.
CATTCTTAATGCAACATTCAAGGGAAAACACAAGATTAAAGTCTTACAATCCTTTTGTCTATTTTGTATAAACAACCAAAAAAATACAAGACACCATTAAAAGTAAATCTCGTTATTTGAGAAATGGTGCCATCAAAATTAAATTACGTCATGTATTAATTGATTTATTACACAATAGGCAACTTCCAATTAATAAAACCCAACAAAAAATCTTCTTATTCTAGGTTGATTTAGGAATAAAAAGACAATGAATAACGACATAACAAACCACAAATATAAAAATTAAACATGATAAAAGATGTGTATTAACTAATTAATTTTATTATTTGATAGAAAACATCTAAAGAATAAGACCCGATAATAAATCTTCTTTTCCTAGGTTAATTTACAGATAAAAAAACAATTAAACTGGATAGCATCTTGATGAATTCCAACCATACTTCCAAAAATACCAGCAATGAAATCAATGTTGTGTTATTATATTGTATGTAAAATCAATCAACTGTTCCGTAATGTATTGTTATATGATTAAAATAAAATTATTATTACATTGCTAATTAATAAAATGATCTCCTTTCCATCTTAAAAACCGTGCTCCTTATGTACCTTTTCAATTAGCCATAGGATTAACGATTGTATAATAATCACGAAAATATGCTCTTCAAATATTATAATGTACACAATTTTATTCTAACTGTATATTTTTTTATTTTAAAAAATTTCACAGCCAAGACTTTTCATGTGAGAACAGCATAAATAATATATTCTGAATACAAAATGGTTGAGCTATTTTTTGAATCAATATTGTGTTATTTTTTGTTTAAAATAAAATATAGTTTAAGCAATACCTCAGACGTACATTACCTATCAAACAAAGTAATCTATCAACTTGTGGTGGTGCTTTAGCTTTATTAATTTTTGTTTAAAATAAAATATAGTTTAAGCAATACCTCAGTCGTACATTACCTATCAAACAAAGTAATCTCTGCTGGAAACAAAAGATGCTGAACATAAACAAAGACTTGACCTTAAATTATTACTTCTCAATGTTCAGATTCCATGGATATCAAATCATTTACCAGAGCCGCTAGCTGGGCATAGAAAAGACAGAAAACCATGTCAGTGGGTATCAAATCATTTACCAGAGCCGCTAGCTGGGCATAGAAAAGACAGAAAACCATGTCAAGTCTTTCATTAATAAGGCCTTACCTTCATTACTTCTCAAGGTTCACATGATTGGACCCAAGAAATGTAAGAAATGTAGAGTTAGCTATCTACTTGTGGCCTTCGTACCGATGCTTTACCTTTATTAATCTTTCTCTGCTTGACGAGGCAAAAAAATTGATGATGAACACGAACAAAGGCTTCACCATAAATTTTAAAGATGCATTATTACTTCAGATTCCATGGTTCCAATCATTTACATTATAATTCTTTCATCAATGTCAAAAAAATCAATTCCACCAAAAAATATTAATATAAAACAAAATAATGATAAAGTTCACTAGAAAAGTTGTTTTTAGCAATAATATAAAATTATTATTAAAACTTTAAGTTTTAAGTTTATAGTGATTCTTTGATAATAACAATGTGTAACGGAGAAACTAGTTAACAATATATATTGTTACATGTGCGCGGTGTCGTGATAATTATTCTTCCAGATCAAAGTTATTGGGATAAATATAAATGAAAAGGATAAGAAATTCTTATTTTTTTATCAATAATAATAAAAAAAGAATTGCCATCTAATATTAAATTTAATGGTCTGTGAGAGTTTGGATAAGAGGATTGATTGTGTAAAGATAAGATATATCACTCCTAGTGCAACTTGTTTATGATAAGTTGTTTTGTTATTTGTTTTAAGTTGTGTTTCTATTATTTACTCTATTTAAAATTCGAGAAAAGTTGTCTTCGGTAAAAAAATTTTTATCTCATCAAATTAAAACTTAACACCATTTTAAAGCCCAAAAAAAGGTTTGTTTAAAATTTAAAAGTCATCATCTTTTAAGAGATTCTTATCTTATCATGTTAAAATCTAACAATCTTAACATGAAAGAAAATAAAAAAAGGTATTTATTTAAAATTTTGATAAAATCCTAATGAATAATCACAAACTTGTTGTGATACTCATTAAATGATTTTTTTGTATTTTTTAAAATATGATGAAGATACAATTTTTATTTTTCATATAAAAATATGCATGCAAATTTTAGAATCGAAGACAAAAAAATATTTTTATATTTTTGAGATGAAAGTTTTTTTTTTTGAAATCAGAGATAATATATCTATGTTTGTTTTCTAAACCTCACTGTGATACATATATGTATTATAATTATCAAGACAAGCTCTCTTTTCTTGATTTTTTTTTCCCTTTTGGCAGCATATGACTCTTGTATTCCATCTTTGATTTAGAAATGGTAGGGATTAATAGTAGAAATCTTAGTAAAATTATGTGAAAACTCTACTATTTAAATTGGCTTTAATTATTGGAATTAAGATTGGTTTGCGTCAAAATAGGATTTACGAACCATAATTTACTTAATTTAGTCCTTTTAAACTAAACCTATTTAAGATGTGAACTTATTTTGGATATGTTTTTTTTTTGTTTTTTTTATTTATATGCTTGAGTTTGGACAAATCGGGTCTATATATACAGGGTCAGTTAGATAAATTAAATAAGATAAAAAGTTTTGTATGCTGATACCCATTCATTATTGTTTGTAGTTTTCAAAATTAAATTGCACAAATATGAAAAATTAAGATTCCATTACGCAATAGACAACATTCAAATAATAGAACCCAACAAAGGATCTTCTTATCGCACGAAAGGCGACCCTACTAGGATAGGCTCAGGCTGGAGAGAGAAGAATAGCTTCTTACACGACCCCTTCAGTGGCGGGCTTCGAGGAACCTACTTGACTTCTTCGTTCCACTGCATCACCTGGTACTGCTCTCGCCTTTAGGACATTTCTCAGATGGCCCCTGCCCTTTCTAATTTAATGAATTTCCTTAAACTTATAGTTTTGAAATCCAACCCGTTCATTGACTCAGTCAAGTAATTAGGTTACGGATCAGATAGGTTGACCCGGGTTAATTTAATTTTTTTTTAAAAAAATCATACAGATTCTCTAACCAATAAGCTTAACAAGTTACTACCATCATTTCCCTGCAATTTCTTTGTCGTCATTATCAATTGCCATCGCCGTTCACTGATGAAGAAAAAGTTATGGCAACTGTTATCAAATATATTCAGAGAGAGGTGAAAAGGGCATTTTCATTTGTTGCTTATGTGTTCATGGCAAGGAGCCTATGGTGAATCACGTGCAACTGTACTTGCTTGGTTGGCAGAGCTCATGGGGTGGACCAGAAGTTGGGATCCTCTTGCTGAAACCAGGCTCTCGTGATTGTGATAGAGAATAAAACCTGAGAAGCGGAAGCTTTTGAGCCCTTGATTAGTTGCCCATTTTGACCGCCTGTTCTTCATCTACATGCTTCCATGATCAAATTTCTCTGTTCTAATTCTCCTTGCATTAGGTGATGACCAGCCATTGAGATGCAACTAATTCGTCAAATTGGGCCGCTGGTTGGAGGGGATCAATGACTTTATTTCAATAATTATCACTCAAGCAAAGAAAACAGAGAGTGAAAGAAGAAGATTCAAACCTTTTTTTCAGAGAAACAACAGTGATCAAGAGTCCAGACGTCTTCTGCTCCTCTGCTCCTCTACTCCTCTGCTTCTCAGCTTTTGTTTTGTTAATTCAAATTGATTTCGTCTTTAATTAATTAAGTTTTCATCTGTCTTCAATTCTGCTTCGTTCTTTTCCAGGGTTTTGGCCCTTTAAAAGGCCAAAACGACGCCGTTTAATGGCTGCTAAAATAGACTGGGTCTCACTCGGGTTTGACCGGGTGGACCGGGTCTCGGTCGACCTGCCGGGTGGACCGAGTTCCACAGGGCCAACTCCCAAGCGGGTTTTTACCTCCACTGACCGGTCCGGCCGGTCGGCCAGGTCTCCGGTCGACCCGTCGGCAGTCCAGTTTTAAAACAAGGGTTTGAGGCTGTTATAAAATAATTTTTTAACTTATAAAAAATTATTTTTTTATATAATGAACAATTTGAACAATAATCTTTTACTTTCTAAATAGATTTTTTTAATAAAAAAATTGTTTTTTTAAAAAAAATATCAGGTTTTTTTTTTTATAGTAGGTAATTAAAACAAAGTAATAAAAACTATTTTTAATAACCACTAGAATTAATTTTTTATTAATTTTGCTTTCAAAAATCAATGTAAAAGGTGGCTGAAAGGAAGATGTTATACACACTTTTCAAACTTTCTTGTTATGTTTTTCTTTAGTCATTATAGAGCTTAAGTTTAGTGTTAAATACGTACAATGTTGCTCGTAAACAACAACAAAGTTTTGTACCGTACATTTGAGTCACAAATTAGATTTTCTCTTCAATTCAAATTAATAATTAATAATTATATATTATATTCGAATAATTACCGTACATTATGCATGAATGAATTCAAATATGCAAATTTTACAACGTTGTCTGTCACAATTTAAAAAAATGCTGCTTTGGCAGGGAATCATTTGCAATTTACTTGAACCAAAAGTGTTAGGCCTCAATGCATAATATTGCAGGTTACTTTTCTCAGGTATTTTGATATTTGGACAGGGACAATTTCGTAATGTGAGGTAATTGATTCAGAGTTAATAACAGTTTGAATGGTAAAACAATATCTTTATAAAGAATGGATGTCTTAAGGGAAGCGCATTGCAAGCTAAAGTAGTAATGGCTAAGCTTTATCTTAATAAGCTCTTTCCTAAGCTTGTTTCCTCTCTCGCCGTTCTTCTTCTTTGTCAACTTGGCTATGTAGCCTGCAAAGCAACAGATTCCTCTGACAGCCCGCAGCTGCCTGAAGATGAAGGTACACACGCACGATATACTTTTCCATCTACATATATCCTTTTCCTACTATATACATAAAAGGAAGAGAATTTGTTTTCAAGAATATAAACTCAATTAACTGTTTAGACTATAAACTCACTCGTGTTTGCAAGAAACTGATCCAAGCTAACAAGAGAAAGAAGAGAGAACAGTACTTGAGCTGGAAGGAAGGGTATTAATTAATCTTTATGACCCAAACAATGAAAAGCCTTATGCTTAAACATTGCTCCGAAGAAGAATGGAATGTTGGGTGTGAGGCTCTGCTCAACTTGGGAAGCTGTGGCGGATAAAAAAATAACCAACCTTACTGCTATTTCTTTCTTCCATTTGCAGCACTCTAGTGCTTCCACAGCCTGGCAGAGAGTTCCGTAGTGCTAGCCTACGTACTTCATATCTTAGATATTTTCTGCTTCTCCATCTTTTCCTATAACTATCAAGTGAAGTGATTGGTTAAGGATGAATTGATTTTTACGAGGATTTTAGTAAGGAAATCTAGATGGATTTATATAGTCAATTGACAATAAATTAGCACTAGTTTTTTTTTTCTTTTTTTTCCTTTTAGTTCGGATTTGAAGCTAGCTAGAGGTAGCTTGAGGTTGTGGAAGCTAAAAATATATGGTTTTGATCATGAAGGTATCAGGTATGCTACCTGTTTTAATCTTGCTAAACAAAATATGTGTTTCTTTGTTGAAAAACGTTTGGCAGCAAAGGCTTTGGATGAATTGATGACCACGTTACGGTGGGATACTTTTCAACAATTCTCACGCTCGTCTTGTGACAATAATTATCAAGGCATCAAATGCAATTGCAGTTATGAGAACAGCACAGTTTGTCACGTCACCGGCCTGTAAGTTCCTCATCAACTTCATCCAATTTTCTTTTATTTTTGTAAGGCAATGCATCCTCTTTAAAACTCACTGGTTTCTATGTTGACGCCATTTTTGGGAGGTAGAGATCTCTCAAACCGAGAATTAGACGGACGAATCCACGCTGAAGCCTTGACTAGTCTCGATTTCCTAGAAGAAATGTGAGTATCATATGACATGTGATGATAATCATTCGAATCAGTATGCTGAGCTCAACTAATTGATAACAATCCTATTACATTAATAACAGTGATTTGTCCAACAATCAACTTCATGGTAGCATCCCTGTCACCATGGGGAACTTGCCTTCACTCGCCTCTCTGTAAGTGATCCAGTACCATGGTTATTTACTACTACTGCGGTTTATTTTCTAAACGAAGCAAGATAAAAGTTCGGCTGCATAATTTAACGGCTTGAAAATGGCCTAATCCCCACTGTTATAAAGATGTGCATTGGACTTGTAGGATTGTGAGCAATTGAAGGGCTTGAGCACCTTCATGATAATATTGATTGAATAACACGTTCAAGCTCTGTCCCAAATTTATTTATCATATCAAGAAAATGTATCTTCAAACAAGTAAACAATCATTCACACGCATTCAAAATAGACATAGAAAATTCAAATGATGAATAAATAATAATAAATAATAATTTTAATTAAAAAAATATTATTAATATTTTAAAATATTTACATTTATAATTAAAAATAATGTTATCAATATAGGTAATTCCACTGCTTAGACTATGGTTGACTAGATAACTGAAATAGTATCTTGGAAGGGTATTACCAAGCAAATTCCGAAACTCACAGATCCAAATTATAACAAAATGTGAAAATAATATTTTGTATATAGAAAATAGGCATTGTCCATGAATCAACTTGTCTATCCTTAATGCAACATTCTCGTGCGAAAGCACAAAATTAAAGACTTACAATCCTTAGGTCAATATTGTATAAACAGCCAAAAAATACAGTAAACTAAATTAAGTTTAATTAAATCCCGTTCTCGGAGAAATGGTGCCATCAAAATTAAATTGCATTATGAATATGAAAAATTAAATCATGTATTAATCAATTCTATTACGTGATAGAAAACATTCAAAAAAAATAAAAATAATAAAAAATCGTGTTATCCTAAATTGATTTATGAATAAAAAACAATGAATATAAAAGATGTTTATTAACTAATTCTATTTTTGATAGATAACATTAAAAATAAGACTCGATAATAAATCTTCTTTTTCTATGTTAATTTATAGATAAAATTAAAAACAATTAAACTGGGTAGCATCTTGATGAATTCCAACCATACTCCTAAAAATGTGTTTTATACCAGCAATTAAACTGGATCAAGTCTGTAAAGGCAATCTCAAAATTGTGATCCGGCACAACCAACCTGTCCATGGGTGTATCCAATGCAATCCAAGGTCGTATTGCATAAAAAAATACATTAGATGTTGATCATTAATTAATAAATTTATTAAATTAAAGTATATTATAATATTTTAATCATTAATATTAATATATGTAGATACGTTAAATTAAATATGAGTATATTTTTTTTTCTATTGTTTCATTAAAGAGAAAAGGTATATTACAAGTATAATTTAGATGTGTGTTTTGAAAAAGTAAAAAAAAAAACAAGAGAGAAAAAAGTGCCCTTGTTTCTGGCAAAGAAATCTGTAGTGACTCATCATTTAATGTTTGTAATTTTTTGTTATATTTCCATTAATGTACTGTGAATGTCTTCCCACTTCCCATATGCATAGCGATCTCTCTGAAAACTTCCTCAATGGTTGTCTGCATGGTTATGTGCAAATTAAAAGCTGCTTATTAGCTTTTGGATCATATACAATAACTAATTTCAGTTCTTAGTGTGTCTTCATAAAATTTATATTATTGGTTCTTAGTGAGGAATAATGAACGTATATGGTAATACATATGCACAGCGATCTCTCTACAAACTTCCTCAATGGCTCCATACCTTCATCCTTGGGGAATTTGTCGTCCCTCGAATATCTGTAAGTATCATGCAATCACTTTCTCTTCAGTATCATATAGTTAATGTAAGTATCATCTTCAGTGTCAAATAAATTCCTTTTTCATTGCTGATGCAAGTTTTGTGCTCTTATTCTTGTATGTGTTTATATGTATTTTATTAATATTGATTTTTATTTAGAAACATTCCATGTCTAATTTTTAAAGATTCTAATTCTTTTCCTAATCAAGTATTTAGATTTCATGCTTCAAAACTAAATTTCTTATTTCTAATATAGTTAAAAGCAAACTATCTATCATCATTTAAAAAAAAAAACAAATGGCTAAAATTTGGGGTTGATTTTACACCATTGCTGTTCTTTTAAAAAATAATATATAATGGTAAGAAAAAAAAAAGCATACAATTAATAACTTCTGTGAAATTATGGTCTCAGCATGCATTGTCAGAATATATATATATATATATATCACTTCTTTTAAATACTTAGATTCCATCGATAAGTTCCAAAAACTCAATAGTTAAAATTTCATTTTCATTCGGAGAATAAAGTGGTTAGGAATACATAATTATATTATAATGGTGAAAATTTGAGTGAGTTAAGAACTCATATTTACTTCATTATAAGAAGAAGTTACTGAATAGACAATTGATAGATTAAACTTGTAGTTGTAATAATTACGATTTTTAATAGTATTTTTGGTGAAACATTTTCAAGTAAAATTAGCTTTGTTAGAAATGAAAATGAAGGCAAGCTGTTTGGGGTCTTGATACTTGTAAATGTTCGTGGCAAGGTGTTTATGGTCACAAAAATTAACTTTTGAGTTCTGTTTGGTTCTTTCGCTTATTTAATTATGATAAAAACCTTATTTGGCTAAGTGCTTAACCGTGTTGATGCTTGTCTGGTTGTCTGCATGGTTATGAGCAAATAACTTCTTAACTTTTGGATCATATTTTAATAACTATTTTCAGCTTTTAGTGTCTTCATAAATTTAAATTATTGGTTCTTATTTGATCTATAGAGTAATAATGAACTTATATGGTAATGCATATGCATAGCGATCTCTCCACAAACTTCCTAAGTGGCTCCATACCTTCATCTTTGGAGAATTTGTCATCTCTCGAATACCTGTATGTATCATCCAATCATAGTCTCTTCAGTATTATTTATTGTGAATTAAATTCTTGTTCCATTGCTGATACAAGTATTGTGCTTCTATTCTTGTGGGTGTTTTCAGGTATTTGTGGTATAATATGTTATCAGGTCAAATCCCTAAAGAATTGGGCAACCTCTCTAATCTCGAAATAATGTATAGAAATTAACTCGCTCGCTCGCTCTTTCATTCTCCTTGAATTTCCTTTTAACTTATTGAGTTTGGTTTGGTTATTATCTCTTATTTAATTAGGGCCTTGGGCTTCAATGAACTCACTGGTCAGCTTCCACCAGAACTTGGAAGATTGAGATCTCTATATGATTTGTAAGTTTCAAACAGAAGAATAATAATAATCATACCACCTTGTAAAACCACGGAAGAAAGAAAGAGGAGAAATAAAATAGAAAAAGGGTGGATTACAATCCTTTTGATTTGTTGTTGTAGAGGGTTGAGCTCCAACAATTTGAGTGGAGAACTGCCGGGTAATTACGCCAACTTCACTTCGGATCAATTGTGGCGGTTGTAAGTGCAACTCATCATATTCTTTCAACCAACAATCTGTTTAATTATTGTTCCAAGGAAAAGCAACTAACTATGGCTGCAGTAGCGTAGCTGGGAACCGTTTGACCGGTCAAATACCAAGGTTCATTGCGAATTGGACTCAACTCTATTACCTGTAAGAAATTACTTGTACTTTCTGTAATATTATTTGATTGAGAAACTGTCGATGATCGAAGAATATCATTCAATATATAATTGGTGTTTTTGTGTACTGATGACAGGTCCCTCTCCGGGAATGATTTTGAAGGAGAGCTTCCTCTTGATCTTCTTCTTAACATGCCATATCTCGGATACTTGTAAGTGCTCTATAATTTTAACCGGGTTGAAATAAATGCATGTTTTTATTCTGGATGGTTTTTCTTGCAGGGTGGTTAGTGATGTAAGAAGCTCGGCCGGTTTCCCTTTCCCAAAATATGCAAACATAACGAGAATAAGATACCTGTGAGTTTTTCCTTCTTTGCTTTTCTTTAAAGCTCACACTCGAAAATCACATAAATAATTATCAAGGCTTTAAGTAATAAAACTAGTTATTAAACCCCGAAATATATTCTTGAAATTTCATGTGAAATAGATACGATTTTATCATATGCAAATTAAAAAATATATTTAATTCTTTCTGTTTTTTAACATTCAAAAACAATAAAAGAAAATGCCCACATTCTATGTTTACTCACCCACTCCCAGTTTCAAGTTTCCAAATGTAACAAAAATTAAAATTGCTTTCAATAATTTAAACACACATTTCGAAATCTACAAATTACAAAATAGACTCGGGAACAGTGCTGGAAGCGGCTGAGAAAAACCAGGAAACAGGGGGAGTGATCTGGAATGGCATCTGCGGTCGAATTACAGAGAGGCAGAGGTGGCTGAGTGAAGGAGAGAGACCTGGGTCTCGGTTTAGCAGAGATGGGGGCGGCTGAAAGAGCAGAGGGGTGGTACTATCGGTGGATCTGGAGGGCCTGGTTCGGGTCTGTGGAGGATGGTCTGTGAAGGCCGGTGATGGGGCTGTTGGGTCAGCTGTCAGAGATCCGGAAAGGAAGATGAGGAAGTGCAGTGGGCGGCCTTTGTCGTTGTGGTTGGGGAGCTGGAAGGGTGATGTTGTGGCCGGGGGAAGAATGGGCTTGGGTTCCGTGAGAGGGAGGGGAGACCTGGTTCGGTCGGCGGTGGAGAAGGAGAAGGAGAAGTTGAAACAACCAGCGAGAGGGGAGAGTCAGGGTGAACGGCTCTGCCCTCTTTTGGTCTTGGCGAGCTGGCGGCTAGTTCAGGAGGGAAGGTTTGGTGAGGGAGAAGATGGGGACGGCTGTGGCTTGGACATGGAGAGCGGCAGCTGGAGGAGGGGAGCGGATTAGGATTATTTTTTTGTGGTTTCTTAATTTATTGTTTTTCAAAATTGCCCCTATTGTGTGCTGAGTGACTCTTATTTATAAATAGAATATTGCCCTATTCTTTTTCTTTTTCTTTTAATTTTAATTTTTTTATTTAAATATTTTTTTTTTAAAAAAGTAATATCACTCAATTAAAAAAAATCAATTATTTAAAGAATAACGAGTTAAAAATCCAACATATTCAAGAAACCTTTAAAAATTTAAATTATTTTGAGAAAACATTAAAAATGCTAAAAACAATGTACATATACTAAGAATATATTTTTTTGAGTTTTTATTGTTTTCTTTTTTTTATTTTTTTTTAAGTTTTAAGTAAAAAATTAGATAGGAAACATAAATTCAAATTAAATAATACACTTAGAATTATATTTGTCTGGGAGCGTTATTGTTGTAGAACTTGGATTATGACCGATCTTTTACATAAATATTTTTTTAGGCTTATTTTTCTTTATTTGATCTTGAGTTTTTTTTATGAGCTATTACATGCTGTGAAGACTAGTTGTATCTGGGATTCAGGTTTGAAGTCACAATGTTGTGTTTTTTTTTTTTATTTATTCTTTTGTCTGCTTTGATATTCTCAGTATTTATGTACGTGACTCTTAACGATATATATGCATTGGATAAATCCAAACACCAACTTCTTCAATGGTTTGTGTAGGATGATAAGGAATTGCTCAATAAGTGGTGAAATCCCCCCGTACATTGGTGATTGGTCATCGTTAATATACCTGTAAGTTTCATTTCCTCTTTTGTGAAGGATTTGTAGTTCTGTCATGTCTATTTTGTTTCATCAGCTCTATAAATGCTCATTGTTTAGGGCCTTTAGGCCATGCATAGAAGGGTTGATGATTTTGACTATGTGTTTACAGAATCAACTATATATGCAATAATTGACCATAGCACAACTATATATCAAATATGAAAAAGCTAACGTTTGCTTTCATTTTTTTGATCCTGCAGAGACTTGAGCTTTAACAGCTTAACTGGTGGAATACCAGATTCCATGGAAAAGCTGAATTTAAGTAAGATGTATGCAAAAGAGATTCCTTGAACTCGATGTCTTATAATAAGTTCGTTCTGCCACTCTGTTAAAAAGTACACGCGATGGTTTTCATACTGGTTTGTTTTGTTTAGGTTTCTTACAGGAAATATGCTTAATGGCACAGTACCTTCCTGGGTTCGTCATACCATTGAAGACAAGGCGTATGTTATGGCTTTGTGCTCTTTGCTCGGATGGGTTGTTTTCCCTTTTGTAGATTGCCTCAATAAAATCTTGATATGTTTATTTGAAACAAAAAATGTTGCAGGGATTTATCATATAATAATTTTGAAATTTCACATGATGGTACGAGGAAAGGAGAAGGAAAGCTGAACATGTAATAACGGAAACTTCATTTTCTTCTTCCTTATTTTTCTCTTGCAAGAATATTATTTTCTATGAAATCCCAGCTTCTGATTATCATTTGCATCAATTGCTTGCATGTTGTTCCTACTCAAGCAGTGAACCAAACAGGTATGGTAATATCCTCCATATGGTGCAATTAATTTAGAATAAATGATCCTGAGCTATTTCTTACAAATTTTGTTTGTTATTTCTAGGAATTCTATACGTGAGTTGAGAGATAAATGTCGGGGAAAACCAAAGTGTAAGTTCTATTGAGAAGCTCATATTGGATAGTATATTTACACTCCTGAGTCGTTCATTTAAACTATTTATGGGTTTAATCTTACGTTCGGAAATGACGTGCAATGCGACACTCTTCTGAAAATTATCCGTTGAATTTAACGCAGGACAGATTGTCTGTACTGATTATCATTTTTTGCAGACGATTCCTTATATATAAATTGTGGAGGAGGAGACACAGTTTTTGATGGGAAAGAGTTTGAAGCAGACAGTGTAGCATCAAATTACTATAAAGCTCCAAAAGGAAATTGGGCTTATTCTTGTTCTGGAGACTTCGGATCGAAAACTTACGATTCCAGTGATTACATAAAAAACGTGGAATGTGAAGATTGTGATTCCACTGCGGCACTTTTTTACAACTCAAGTCGCCTCTGCCCTCTTTCTCTGACATATTACGGCTTCTGTTTATTTAAAGGATATTACACTGTGAAGCTTTACTTCGCTGAAACTGTTTACCAAAGTGATGAAGATTACTCGAATTTAGGGAAACGTGTTTTTGATGTATATATACAGGTAACCACTATATTTTTCTGCAGCTCCTTTCAATAATTTCCACCATTCAACATCCATTTTTGGTATAGGGGAAGAGAGCACTAAAAGACTTCAACATAAAAGAAATGGCCAGCGGCACCAATAAGACATGGACTGCAAGTTTCACAGCATATGTAGGAGATGATCATCTATTGACTATCGATTTTTTCTGGGCTGGCAAAGGATCTTTCCCGTTGCCAGATTTTTCCAATTTACCTGCTGCCCTGTCTCTGAATGGACCCCTTGTGGCAGGCATTTCCGTAACTGCAAGTAAAGAGTTGCATGTCTTTTATTTTTGTTGAGCAAAGATTTCTGTTACACTTTTATCTGGTTAAAAAAATAATTCTTGGTGTCTTCCACTATTTGTATCCAGACTTCAAAGTTGGTGGCAAGGGACTATCTCCTTCACAAATTTCAGCGATTACCGCAGGTTCAGTATTTGCTCCTCTACTTCTGTTGGCTTTCATGTGGAAAATGGGCTGGCTGCGGAAAAGCGAGTTGGATGGTACCTCTCCATGCTAATCTAAAATCATTATGCACCACACTACCTTAAAAATTCTTACTTTGATGTTTTCTTCAAATAGAAATAACCATTGAGGTCCAAGGAAAATCTTTCACCCTCAAACAAATAATCGATGCTACTCGAAAATTCAGCCCCAAAATGGAGATTGGCAGGGGACGCTTTGGAATAGTATACAAGGTCAGATTTTCTTTTCTGAAACATTTGTTCTTCAACATGCACTTTTTTCTCTCAAAGTTCTGGTAAATTGATTTCACGTGTATACAGGCTGAATTGCCGAATGATATAAAATTAGCGGTGAAGAAGATTTCTCCTCATTCAAAGCAACTAGGAAAAGATGAATTACAAAGGGAAATCTTCAACCTGAAATCTTTGCATCATGAGAATCTTGTTCAATTGTTGGATGGCTACTCTAATAAAGGCCTGCATCTGCTAGTATATGACTATATGCATAAAGGTTCCCTTCACCATGCGTTGTTCGGTAATACTGCCATCACCCGATTTTCATCCTGCTCTTTCACCTAATGCATTACCTTGTGAAACTCATGTAATTGTATATTTAAATCTTCTGTTAGTACAAGGATAGTGTACTTGCAAATATCAATAACTTAATATCAATAACCTTGATTTGTAGAACCAAATTCCACGACAAAACTTGATTGGAAAGCTAGATTTGGTATCTGTCTGGGAATAGCGAGAGGTTTGAAGTATTTGCATGAAGAGAAAAGGTTCAAGATTGTTCATGGAAACATAAAACCTAGTAATATTATGCTTGATAACTCTCTTACGGCCAAGTTGTCTGACTTTGGATTGGCAACACTTTGTGATGAGGAAGATCCATTTATGACCATCAAAGCAAAAGGGTCCCGGTAAGTATTATGATCATTAATTGACAACTACTTTCATTCTTTTAATTAAGAGCTAATTAACCAATAATTAATCTTTTATTGCAGAGTTTACATGGCACCTGAGTATTCAATGGGAAAAACAATAACTGTTAAAGCTGATGTTTACAGTTTCGGAGTTGTCCTACTCGAAATAGTTAGCGGGAAAGTTAGTGCAGATTATATAACAAACCAAGAAGCTGAGTTTCTTCTAGATAAAGTAAGTGGATCTAACTAACAGGATAAACCTTCTTAAGTTTTTTTTTTTTCCATAGTTATTATCAAACCAAACATTTTCTATCAACATCAAATGACTTGTAAATTCTACAGCAAGCTCACAAAACAAATTTATAATAAAAAAGATATTATTATTTGATGATTTAAAAAATATATTACATTAAACTCAGGCAGGATTTATATAATCATATAACAAGACACATAAAAAATAATCAATAATATTTACCTTCTTCATTATTTTCTTAGCACACACCTCAAACTCTTTATAATTTATTTTTTCTTGAGTTTGACATACACTTCTATTATCATTGTATGCTTATCTTCAACAATTATATTTTTATAAACATGGCTATTCTTAGTTTTTTTTAATTATTCTCTTATGATTATTGTCATATTTCTATAGCCAAACATCTCTTTTTGAAATTTGACTTTTTAAATATATATTTTATTGTGGCTTACTCTTTATCAAACTAATATCTTCTTTTTATCATGACTCATAAGCTATTTTCCATCTCCTTCGTTGGGAAGAACTAACTCTTCTTTTTTATAGCTGATCTCTTTTGTATATCTCTTATGCAAAAACTTATCAGCACTAAATCTCTTTCTCTCTCTGTCTCTCTCTCTCTCTCATTTGTATGTCCTTCTCTTGATGAAGAATCTCAATTCTCTTGTTGGGCTTTGTTAGGAAAAACTATCTCTCTTTTTTAATTCTTTGGATGTTATTTGGTCATCCACATGATCTTGTAATTTCTCTTTATCATGAGTTAATTTATCATTGAAAAGGGAAAGTAAATACAATATTTGGTATATAATGAAGAGATAAAAAACAAAGTGTTTTAAAATGATCGGATGGATGGCATAAAATCATCCATCGAAAAAGCAAAAGCTAATATTTAGAGTAGTTTATGATCGACCTACTCTGATACCAAATAAAAATTAATTTAGAATAGAAGAGAATATTATTATTCGATAATTTGATATATGTGTTACATTTAACTCTCGTGGAGTTTATATAGTTATATAACAAGACACATAAGTAAATAGAATAAAATAAATTACAGAAAATATGCTTAATTATCTTCTTTAATTGGATGGTTGAAATAATTTCTTGATTTTTTGATTTTTTTTATTGATTAGAAAATAATGAGTAATATTTACTTGATTATTTCCATAATACTAGTAGCTAAGCTAATCTTGCTTTTCAATTGCAGGCTGGTGTTTTGCACGATAAGGGAAGAATCCTTGACTTGGTTGACAAGAAATTAGCATCCAATTACGACAGAAAGCAGGCTCTCACTGTTTTGCTGTTAGCAATGAAGTGTGTTAATCTGTCTCCTACTCTCAGGCCTAAAATGTCCGAAGTCGTCAGTGTACTTGTAGGTGAGAAAAGAATGGATGAGATTTCCAAAGCTGATACGTCATCAGCAAATATTATCCTTCCAGGGTGTTGGAAATAGATCCAATTTCTTAGCCAAATATTGGTAATGTTAAGTTTGGTGATGAAAACCTTCTGCATCTTTTTTATTTTGTAATTACTTGGGTCTAATTATGTGATGGTGTCAAGAGAACATAGATGTGTGCGTGAGAAACTCCATGAGAAAATATGTGTGTTTGCTTTGTCTGCTATGATTTATTTTTGTTATTATGGCTGCTGGTAATTTTGTGAATTGAATAAGGAATTGATCATTAGATTTTACAAAAATGTATAGATTTTATTGATCAAAAGAAGCCAATATATATATATAAAAGGAATTGGCTAAGAAAAAATGGAAAGAGTTAAAAAGAACGCTACAAACTCATTAGATTTATCATTAGGTCTGCTAATTTATTTCCTTATTCCCTTATAGAGAAATCGCTTATCAGAATGACGCCAATTACCCCAATTTGAAAAGTTCATTTAGAGGTGTCCCTTGTGGGCAGGTAGTTTGATGCCGGGGATATTTAGAAAAAAAATATCTGTTTTTTTAATTATTTTTATTTCTATTTAGTTTTAAAAGTTATTTTTTATGATATTTTTATTTTTTTTAACTTGATTTAGGCTTGAGACTAGTAGCACCAGTACATCACTAACACTAATTATAGCAGCAACCAGTACAGAAAGTCAATTAGTGCTATGTTATTTCAGTGTTACAGGTACTAAAACCATTTCTCAAGATATCTTCCAAATTGTTAGGGTTCTTGCTCTGGATCTTCTTTCTCCGTTGTGTAAGGAGTTGGTTCCGTAGTTTTAGATCTCGGTTGATCCCAAGTACTCCATCTCCATCATTGCATATTTTTATATACAAAGTAAAGAAGAAAAAGGCATTACCAGAAGAATTGTGTAAAATAAGTAAATTTACCCCCACTCTCACTGCCACAAGGCCTAGAGCCCATTATCCTAAATCTAAAGCAGCCTAGCCAAGGCAGGCTTTCGAGCAGGCAGGACAGATGCTGATGCTGCCTCTGCCAACTTCCTATTTCTAGCTGGATTTTCTCCATCAACATCCAAGGTTTGTCTTACCAAGATCCGGCGAAGCCGGTGAAGAGCTTAGGTATAGAAAGGGACAAAACAAAGTTGGTTAGCTTGAATTTCAAGAGAATACCAGAAAAGAAAATATTAAGGAATAAGATTTTGAATTAAGAGTTTTTGTATATTAACCCTATTTAGTGGAATTTTATTTTGCTTATTATTATTGTTAATGTTGTGTTGTTTCCATCTACATCATAATTATGCTCTCTAGCGATCATTTATGCTCTCTAGCGATCATTTTGGACTTCGAGCATCTATTTTTCTATATTTATGTTTTTGTTTTTGCTATTCTTTGATGATTTATCTTAAAATTAGAGATTAATTTTATTTTTCAAATATGTTAATTTTGTATTTATGAGATTCTTAGGTCAACGTGTTGAAATTACATTTATTATCAATTTCACAACTAATTTTAGTGGATTTGTCTAAACATCTCCTGCTGAATGATAAATTTAGAATCGGAGAATGCATTTAAAGATAAGATCGATCAAATTAAAGATACAAGGACAAATTAGAGAAACATTATAGGGATAAATTTAGCTATCAACCATATATTTTTTTAAAAAATATATCTTATCCCAATATAAATTGATTATGTTTGATACGTAAATTTAAATAAATCTTAGAATGAAAATTTTCATCCTGTTTTTTCTATTAATTTCATTTTTTTTTCTTAATTTTATCTTCAAACTTTTTTACTAGTCACAATTGGGTTATATTTGGATCAGTTAAGTTGATTAAGTCACGTTAGAAAAACTCTCACACTGTTTAAGTTTAAATCCATGTTAGATAATGAATTAAATTGAAAGATTTTAAAACTAATTTACTGATTGGATTTAATAATAATAACAAATAATTCTCTACCATCTAAATATTTTTTTTATAAGTTCAAAAT
The DNA here is from genome assembly GCA_015852605.2 of Populus deltoides. Lineage (NCBI taxonomy): Eukaryota > Viridiplantae > Streptophyta > Magnoliopsida > Malpighiales > Salicaceae > Populus > Populus deltoides. Next base: position 15,805,373 of record CM027585.2, read on the forward strand.
AGATTTTGATATGGCCCTAGCATGTACCTGTAAACCCGTAATGATTCCAGGTGGGTCAGTGATGTGAGCAATCCAGGAATATCATTCCCAGAAGAAGTACCGGAACCAAAATCTCTATTTTCTGTGTGAGTGTTTTTCTTCAGATTTATTATGGAATTAATCTGGGAAAATCTAGATTAATGCTCATGGATTTGATCATAAATCTTTAGGCGTTGAGGTTTTCCAAGTCCAAGAGCACTTCAATGACAAATATTTTATTTCATATGAGAGTAACATTGTAAAGATCTTTTCGACATTGCTTCCGTCCTCTCAATTTCTAACATTTAATTGGTTACAAATAGAGAGTCTCTTACTTCTTCTATTGTTTGTGCAGGGTCCTGAGAAATTGCAAAATTAACGGCTCAATACCCAAATACATTGGCAATTGGTCACAGTTAAAATATCTGTATGTTTACCCTTTTAGAAATTTCCAGTAATTGTTCCATCTTAGGTAGTTTGTTTTTCTCTACTGTGCTGGATTAGTCTGCTCCAAAATGGTTTAACCTTTTCTTTTCATAATAATAAATTGCATTACAACACCATAAAGAGAGGCAAAAAAGAGTGACGATAACAAATTTGCAAATATATGGGCCAGCAGCTGTTTGAATCAAGAGAAAATGCATAACCAGAACACCATAGCAACAAAGGATACAGTTTCATGTCCATACTATACACATTTCTGGAAGATCAAAGTCATGCCACATATTCACGCAAAACATGAGAGAAAAACACAGAAACCTAAATATAAAGAAAATCTACATGCAATGATCGATGAAAAGCTCGTCAAATCTCTAAGACCTATTCGATGGCTTATTCATCCAGTTAACCATAACAGCCAAAATGGTTAAACTCCATCGTATAAGCTCAACACTTATATGCATTGATCTCATTTGTTGTTTCTTTTTCCTTCAGCTGACTCTTTGATCTACATTCCCAATTGAGTCTATATGCTTCAAACTTTAACATCAATTTCGAGTACTATTAGAACTAATATTTGATGCGTTTTGCTTTGTCTCCCAGAGATTTGAGCTTCAACAACTTAAGTGGTAGCGTTCCAGAAACATTTCAGAGACTGAATAAGTTGTACGTGTTTAAGTTGTATATAGATATATTGTATAGCTGGCAAACCATTGTTGCTGATGGGTTGAAGTTTCCTGCTTAGATTTTTAACGAACAACACGCTCAGTGGGCTTCCTAACTGGACCAATAACTCGATGACAAATGTCTATCCTACAGCGTAAGACACTAGATTAACATCCGGTTAATGCAAGCTTTTCTTCAACTGTCTATATAATTTCTTTTTAATTACTCCATTGCTAAAGTCGGCAATAGAATATAATTATACCTTCTTTTGTCAGTGAAATAGTATAAAACTATTCTTAGGAATTTATCAAACAATTGGATTCATTTTTTTTTAGTGTGTTCTTCAGCTTTTTTTCTTAGCTCATTACATCCCTTGATTAAGCATACAACAAACCATAGTTAATGTATAACACTTGGCAGTTTAACAAGGTGACATTTTTCAATTAAAAATAAGTTAAAGTGCTAAATTGTTCTCATATCAACGTAATTTTAATTTTTGTCTTTTTATTATTATTTTAGGTTATTTATGCCTCTCTACTATGTCTTTTTACTCATTAAATCCCTTAATTAAGGTGACAACAAATCATGGTTAGTATAGAATAAATGGCATGCTAAGAAGTTGACACATGTTAAAAAAATAATTTAGATGAATTATTAACTGAGGAAAAAATTTCAAATCAATTTTATGAATTGTTAACTTGCAGGGATCTTTCGTACAATAACTTCAACGTGACATGTGAAAATTTAACATGCTTGGGATGGCAGAATGTAAACATGTAAGGGATGGACCAAACTCCAATCCATTTTGTTTTTTTTTTTGACTAATTTATTGACTTTCATAAATCATAAATGAATATTTCTCATTGATATTTATTTCCTTGGTTTAATTTCATGATCTTGGTGCTTTTCAGTCACCCGACTAGGTATGTGGTACCATAATTTTCTGCAATAAGAGTGATGTTCTTGAAGCATGTCTAACAAATTTCTGTGTGTTAACTCTTAGGTTTTTCATAGATGAGATGCGGAGGAAAAAATGTGGTAGAAGGCGTAAGTTCATTCTTTTTATTAGATAGAGAATTTCTCTCTTCTAATTATACTGGCTGAGTTTCTTATGGTAAATAATCATGTTTGTACTCAAAATAAGTTTTCTTGCAGATAATTCCTTGTTTATAAATAGTGGTGGTGAGGAAGTAGATGACGGAAAAAATCTTTATCATAACGATACCTCAATATCAAGTTTTAATCTTAGTCCATCTGAGGATTGGGCTTATAGCTATGCTGGGGACTACCTCTGGGCAAAAGTCAATGCCAGTACTTTAGTAAGAAACTTGACGTGTGAAATTACTAACTCCAAGGCAAACATAGATAACAATTTTCGCCTTGCTCCCGTCTCTCTAACGTATTATGGCCTCTGCTTGAGTAAAGGCAAGTACATTGTGACACTTCACTTTGCTGAAGCATTATATTCTAAGAGTGAAGATTACAGCACATCAGGAAAACGAGTGTTTGATATATATATTCAGGTAATTAGTATTTCGCTTGTCCAGAAAACTAATTTACGTGCTAATGACACACTCTTAAGGAAGTCTTGGTTGCAGGGAATGATTGTAAAGAAAGATGTCAACATAAAGGAAATCCCTGGGAAAGAACATGAAGAAAGACGACTACAATTCAAGGTTAAAATAAATGATGGTTCGTTAGAGGTCAAGTTCTTCTGGGCTGGCAAGGGATCTCTATACAAACCACCTGGTCTCAATGGACCTCTCATATCAGCTGTTTCGATCACTCGTGGTAGGAAGCACAAACTTCAATACTTTTCATTTTGTCTGCTAAAACCCGGGATTCTGTTGCTCACTTCACTATCTGTGTGAGAATAGTTTATTGCTTGGCTGACAACCATTGTTTTCTATATGTTCCCCAAGTTCCCAGAAAACTGCATGGTTGGGAAATTGCGTTGATTGCAGTAGGCTGTATTTTGTTTCTGCTGCTGTTGTTGGCCTTCATGTGGAGAATGGGCTGGATAGGAGACAGAGAATTGCGAGGTAAACACGAAGTGAAGAAAATCTATGAACATAATATGTTCTCTGTCTGAATAATTCTTAAATAATTGTGGTTTAATCCACTTAACCCATGTGTTATTGGAACATATAGAAACCACAGTGAAGATTGGAGAAAGAACTTTCACCCTTAAGCAGATCATTGATGCAACAAAAAAATTTAGTCCCAAGATGGAGCTTGGTAGAGGACGTTCTGGGATAGTATACAGGGTAAAACAAATCTCTTGTTCCTTAATTTTTTTCTTTTAAGCAATAACTTTTATGTTCTTTAACCTTTCTTCACTTTGATTTGGCATAACTGCAGGCTCAAATATTGCAAGATCTGACTGTAGCAGTGAAGAAGCTATTCGCTGAATCAAATGCAGTCGGTGAAATAGCAACTGAAGTTTATGTCAAGAAAGCCAAGGAGTTGAAACACGACAACATTCTTAAATTGCTTTATGTTTATTCAAGAAGGCACCTACATTTACTCATCTACGAATTCATGGAAGTTGGCTCGCTCGGACAAGTTTTATTTGGTAATTTCCTTTATCTCTCAGTATCGATCCATTTTGGCATTTACTTATATGTTGCTTCTAATTTGGTAAATATGAACAGTAAATATACTAGAAAAGATAAAAATAAAGTGTTTATACACAAAGTCATGGTCCATTAAGAAAAACTTTTGACAATTTTGAGTTAAAGAATAATGTTTTTTTTTTTAAATAAGTATTACACGTCCAGCTGATATACCGATTTAATGTGAAATTTTTTGGCACTAGTAGAGTATCTAATAATATTTTATAGTTATTTTCCAGTACTTCATTAAAAAAAAATATATAGATACAAGGAGCAGGTGAATATATTTATTATTTTTAATGAATGATGAATTTTATTTTTTTTATTTTATTTTTTGTGTTTGTTTTAATTTTCAAAAGTGAATCTAAAAGATAATCAATAAAATATCACATCTAAATAAATTTAGGATGAATGGTATGTTAATTTTTAAAGTTTATATGGTTTTATGTTCACCTTTCATTTTCTCTGCACAATATTATCCCTAGCTTGTGAAGTGTATGAGTGAGATTGTAATAATAGTAGCGGTTTAAAATAATTTTTGTTTAGAAATTTATCAAAATAATTTATTTTTTTATTTTTAAAAAATTATTTTTTGATATTAACACACAAAAACAATCTAAAAATAATAAAAAAATATTTTTAATAAAAAAAATTAAATTGTTTTGAAATATATTTCAAGTGCTCTGAATCTTTAGAATTTTCAATGAATAGTTTGATCTTTCGAGGACTACACTTACATATTTTTTCACAATCGGAACATGGCAGACTGCTGACTATTGACTTGGGGATTTCCAGGTACAAATTCCACAGTGCGAATTGATTGGCGGAAAAGATTTATAATATGCAAGGGAATAGCGAAGGGTTTGAAGTATCTTCATGAAAGGAATCCTCAAATAATACACAGAAACATAAAAGCCAATAATATTCTGCTTGATGCAAGTTGGAATCCGAAAATATCAGATTTTGGATTGGCAAAGCTTTACGAGGAGGAGGATCCACATGTTGCGGTTAGGGCAGCAGGAGGAGGAGGAGGAGATCTGTAAGTAAAAATTAACTTGACCATTTTATATGGAAAAAAATTGGTTCCAGTTTGAACTATGATTTCGTTGTTGTAGCAATCCATACATGTCACCAGAGTATTTAACCCAAAAAGGGTTAGCATTTCATTATTTATTTATTTATTTTTTCTTATTTAACTTAGGAATTTTATTTTTTCATACCGAGTTTAGGCTTAAGAATAGAATTAATAGGATTACATATGTTGTATTTGTACAACAACTTGGATAAATTAAATTAAATATAATATTTTGAATATCTCCACGTAGTTACGATTTGATATTATTTGATCTATCATTTCTCAATGCCTTTTCAGTTCATACATGTCACCAGAGTATGCAATCCGGAGAACCATGACAGCGAAAGCCGATGTCTACAGTTTTGGGATCCTTCTCCTTGAAATCGTTAGTGGGAGAAATAATGCAGAGTACAGGGAAAAGGAAGAGACTGTTGTTCTTCTAGATACGGTGAGAGCTGGATCGATTATTGTTTTACTTGGTTAATTTTTCTTAGCTAAAATATGATCAGCAGGGATTAATTAACAATTTTTAGTACTTTTTGTACATTAAAAGTGTATAGTTATGACATTCCTTTTGGGCATATTTCTTACAAGTTCAAACAATTTCAGGCCGCTAATTTACGTGCGCGGGGAACGCTAGGAGACTTGGTGGACTCAAGGTTGGGCCGTAATTATGACGGGAACCAAACGAACATTGTTCTGAATTTGGCAATGATGTGCACCGAACAATCACCTTCTCTCAGGCCTACAATGTCTCAAGTTGTGGCTGTACTTGAAGGCGAAAAAACCCTTAAGAATATTTCTGAAGAGATCGCTCCCTCGATCTCTCCTGCTTGAGTACCGGATGGTCAATATATATATCTTGTGTGTTTTACCATGTTTCCATATCTATTGATTCTTCTTTTCTTTTTTTTTTGTTGGTTTGTTTCCCTTGATCCTCCTTTTGATTTAAATCTTCCTAGTAAATATTGAAGGAAAAACATGTACTGGTTCTTAAGAATTATGGCCCTGGAAATTGGAGACCTAGTTGATATTATGTGATATCTATATATATTGTTTCATGTTTTCAATTATAATTACCACCTTATTTATGTTTTCCTTTCATCTTAGCAGAAACAATCTTCTTGCACTCGTGTATACGAAAAGATTACTAAAAAATCAGTAGCTCTTTATTTCCAGCTTACATCAATCAAGTCTCGAAACTTAACTTAAATCTTAGGAGACACTAGTAATTACATGAAGTGCTCTGCAAGTGATTCATTTTATTTTTTTTAATATTTAGATAAATAAATTATTAATATAAAAGATTATTTGATAATACATCAAGTTTTAATAAAAAAATATAAATTTTAATAATTAATTTTATAATAATGGTTATTTCTGCTGGCAATTCCACTGAATGACTTTTGTATCATTTTGTTTTCTAATTTAAATCTTACATTTTGAAAGTAATCTTCATTTTAATTTTTTTTTATTATTGCTAATATTGGTGTTAGATTATATATACAATACATTCTTTTATACATATTTTTTAAAAGTTTGTATATCAATTAGAAATAAATATATACAATACATTCCTAAAGTTTTATTGGGTTCTTTATTTAGTTAAGGTGCAAACGATATAGAGAAACTTTTAGAACAAAAATTATTTTCTTTTTGTAACTCCCAACTCTTAAAAATTGCATTAGGAACTTCATAGAGAGAATCCAAATATAAGTTATTTATACATTTTAAACTATTTCTTTTTTATTAATTTCAAATTTTACTAATATTTGTTTTTCATTAAAACATATTTTGAAATTGCATTAAGAACATATACTTACAGCAACTATTCTTCTATACAAACCATAAAATTAACTATATTCTTTTTATACATCAACATTTTCATAAACAAATATTATTACTTAAATTTGGTAGATATCAAAATTAACACGTTTGGTTAGCTGACATACTCTTTCTGCTGTATTAATGATCTCTAATCATTTACCCATTAGTCCAATTCTCACAATAATAGATCAGAGGAAAGTTTCTGTGCGTAGTGCTCTCACATCAAAACTAAAGGGAACCCTGGAGGGATAGAGAAGAATAGCTTTAGTGGTCTCTGCTATTCCACGAAAGGGAACCCTGGAGGGATAGAGACGAATACCTCTCCAATTTCTCTCTTGTTCTCTATATTTTTCACCACTCTCATTTCTCATTGCTCTCTAAAATCATGTTTCTTTTATAGACATTCATGTGCTGCTTCACTTATTCTTTTGTCAACAATGGTGGCCACCAACTCTAGCTTACCTTCAACAATGGTGGCTGTCAATAGTTAATGATTAATGCCGTCCATTTGCAATGGCAACAAACCCAACATTGACAGCTTGCTTCTTCTTTTTCTTTCCCACTATCTTCTGTCCTGACGCTTTTCCTCTTCACTTTCCATTTGCCTTTGGTTTTCCTACTTCGTTGGTGTCATTCTGTTTTGAGCAGTTTACCCGCAACGTCTTGATAGTACTTTATCATAATCATACTTGTTTTGCAAAATTATAAGAATAACAGTTTTCATCTTAAAATCAACAATGTTAGACGGATTGATGTTATACAAATAATTTTTTAATATAGAATTCTCATACAAATTTAAGTGATAATTCTTTTATTTTACTACTTAAAGTTGACTCAACAGTTAAAAATTTATTTAAAAATCATTTTTCTTCTTATGAATAGAGATCTTAAATTCTTGTCCAGCTTATTTTTAAGTGATAATTCTTATGAATTATTTTTTTGTCGGGTTTATGAATGAACAATAACCTTTCGCGTCCTAAATAGATTATTTTTAATGAAAAAAACATCTGTTTTTTAAGCCAAAAAAATGTCAGGTTTTTTTATTTTTATTTTTTTTTATAGCAGGTAATTAAGGCAAAGCAACGGGACAATATATTTCTGGTAACCAGTAGAATTAATTATGCATCAATTTTTCGGTTTCAAAAATCAATGTAAAACTACCTTCTTTCTAGCTTTGTTTGTTATGTTTTTCTCTAGTCATTATAGATCATCTCAGGTTTAGTGTTCAAAGAGAGTTTTTGAGTTTGTTTTTCTGATTTGTGGACATTGATACGACGTCGTAGTGCAAGATAATAGTATTTAATTATTTGCTCCGCTCCAGGTAACGACAAATAAAGCTTTAAAGTGGAATCTTGAAAGACTGAGAGTGGAAGTGTGCAATATGCAACAAATAGTGTGGCAACCTGTGGTCTCAAGTGGAAGAAGTGCGTGCTTATTGTATCATGACAGGTGTTAGTTGTGAGGCAGGCACACAAATAGAACAGTGATAGATATTTTTCTATGAATTGTGAGATAAAAGACATAAAACTCACGTTACTTGGGAGAGGATAATAGAAACAAAAATAGAGTTGGATTAATAATGCATAATAACTCATAATTATATATTATATTCGAATAATTACTACCCGTTAATTATGCATGAATGAATTCAAATCTTAGACATTGAATTGAATTTTACAACGTTGTTTGTCACAATTTTAAAAAAACTGCTGCTTTGGAATCATTTTGCAATTTACTTGAACCAAAATTGTTAGGCCTCCATGCATGATATTGCAAGTTACTTTTCTTGGGTATTTTGATATTTGGACAGGGACAATTTGGTAATGTGAGGTAATTGATTCAGAGTTAATGACAGTTTGAATGGTAAAACAATATCTTTATAAAGAATGGATGTCTTAAGGGAAGCGCATTGCAAGCTAAAGTAGTAATGGCTAAGCTTTATCTTAAGCTCTTTCCTAAGCTTGTTTCCTCTCTTGCCGTTCTTCTTCTTTGTCAATTTGGCTATGTAGCCTGTCAATCAACAGGTTTCTCTGACAGCCGGTTGCCTGCAGATGAAGGTACACACGCACGATATACTTTTCCATCTACATATATATCCTTTTCCTACTATATACAAAACAAGGAAGAGAATTTGTTTATCTGTTAAATATGAGCTTTTCCTTCAATATCTTCTCCCAATCCAAACAGATCCTCTTCTCTTTCAGAAAATTTGCTTTCAAGAATATAAACTCAATTAACTGTTTAGACTATAAACTCACTCATGTTTGCAAGAAACTCATCCAAGCTAACAAGAGAAAGAAGAGAGAACACTTGAGCTGGAAGGAAGGGTATTAATTAATCTGTGTGACCCAAACAATGAAAAGCCTTATGCTTAAACATTGCTCCGAAGAAGAATGGAATGTTGGGTGTGAGGCTCTGCTCAACTTTGGAAGCTGTGGCGGATAAAAAAATAACCAACCTTACTGCTATTTCTCTCTTCTATTTGCACTCTAGTGCTTCCACAGCCTGGCAGAGAGTTCCGTAGTGCTAGCCTACGCGCTGCATATCTTAGATATTTTCTGCTTCTCCATCTTTTCCTATAACTATCAAGTGAAGTGAGTGGTTAAGGATGAATTGATTTTTACGAGGATTTTAGTAAGGAAATCTAGATGGATATTTATATAGTCAATTATTGACAATAAATTAGCACAATTTTTTTTTATTATTTTTTTTCCTTTTAGATCGGATTTGAAGCTAGCTAGAGGTAGCTTGAGGTTGTGGAAGCTAAAAATATATATATATATATATATATATATATATATATATATATATATATATATATATATGGTTTTGATCATGAAGGTATGCTACCTGTTTGAATCTTGCTAAACAAAATATGTGTTTCTTTGTTGAAAAACGTTTGGCAGCAAAGGCTTTGGGTGAATTGATGACCACGTTAGGGTGGGGTTTTCAACAATTCTCACGCTCGTCTTGTGACAATAATTATCGAGGCATCAAATGCAATTGCAGTTATGAGAACAGCACAGTTTGTCACGTCACCGGCCTGTAAGTTCCTCATCAACTTCATCCAATTTTCTTTTATTTTTGTAAGGCAATGCATCCTCTTTAAAACTCACTGGTTTCTATGTTGACGCCATTTTTGGGAGGTAGAGATCTCTCAAACCGAGAATTAGACGGACGAATCCACGCTGAAGCCTTGACTAGTCTCGATTTCCTAGAAGAAATGTGAGTATCATATGACATGTGATGATAATCATTCGAATCATTATGCTGAGCTCAACTAATTGATAACAATCCTATTACATTAATAACAGTGATTTGTCCAACAATCAACTTCATGGTAGCATCCCTGTCACCATGGGGAACTTGCCTTCACTCGCCTCTCTGTAAGTGATCCAGTACCATGGTTATTTACTACTACTGCGGTTTATTTTCTAAAAGAATCAAGGTAAAAGTTCGGCTGCATAATTTAACGGCTTGAAAATGGCCTAATCCCCACTGTTATAAAGATGTGCATTGGACTTGTAGGATTGTGAGCAATTGAAGGGCTTGAGCACCTTCATGATAATATTGATTGAATAACACGTTCAAGCTCTGTCCCAAATTTATTTATCATATCAAGAAAATGTATCATAAAACAAGTAAACAATCATTCACACGCATTCAAAATAGACATAGAAAATTCAAAAGATGAATAAATAATAATAAATAATAATTTTAATTAAAAAAATATTATTAATATTTTAAAATATTTACATTTATAATTAAAAATAATGTTATCAATATAGGTAATTCCACTGCTTAGACTATGGTTGACTAGATAACTGAAATAGTATCTTGGAAGGGTATTACCAAGCAAATTCCCAAACTCACAGATCCAAATTATAACAAAATGTGAAAATAATATTTTGTATATAGAAAATAGGCATTGTCCATGAATCAACTTGTCTATCCTTAATGCAACATTCTCGTGCGAAAGCACAAAATTAAAGACTTACAATCCTTAGGTCAATATTGTATAAACAGCCAAAAAATACATTAAACTAAATTAAGTTTAATTAAATCCCGTTCTCGGAGAAATGGTGCCATCAAAATTAAATTGCATTATGAATATGAAAAATTAAGTTATGTATTAATCAATTCTATGACGTGATAGAAAACATTCAAAAAAAATAAAACTAATAAAAAATCGTGTTATCCTAAATTGATTTATGAATAAAAAACAATGAATATAAAAGATGTTTATTAACTAATTCTATTTTTGATAGATAACATTAAAAATAAGACTCGATAATAAATCTTGTTTTTCTATGTTAATTTATAGATAAAATTAAAAACAATTAAACTGGGTAGCATCTTGATGAATTCCAACCATACTCCTAAAAATATGTTTTATACCAGCAATTAAACTGGATCAAGTCTGTAAAGGCAATCTCAAAATTGTGATCCGACACAACCAGATGTTGATCATTAATTAATAAATTTATTAAATTAAAGTATTTATTTAAAATAATTAATTTCAATTGTTAAATATATCTTTTCATCTCAAATATAATTATCCCAAATAATTTTATAATATTTTAATCATTAATATTAATATATGTAGATACGTTAAATTAAATATGAGTATATTTTTTTTTATATTGTTTCATTAAAGAGAAAAGGTATATTACAAGTATAATTTAGATGTGTGTTTTGAAAAAGTAGAGAGAGAGAGAGAGAGAGAGAGAGAGAGAGAGAGAAGTGCCCTTGTTTCTGGTAAAGAAATCTATAGTGACTCATCATTTAATGTTTGTAATCTTTTGTTGTATTTCCATTAATGTACTGTGAATGTTTCCACTTCCCATATGCATAGCGATCTCTCTGAAAACTTCCTCAGTGGCTGTCTGCATGGTTATGAGCAAATTAAGAGCTGCTTAGATTTTGGATTATATACAATAACTAATTTCAGTTCTTAGTATGTCTTCATAAAATTTATATTATTGGTTCTTAGTGAGTAATAATGAACTTATATGGTAATACGTATGCATAGCGATCTCTCTACAAACTTCCTCAATGGCTCCATACCTTCATCTTTAGGGAATTTGTCGTCCCTTGAAAATCTGTAAGTATCATGCAATCACAGCCTCTTCAGTATTAAATAGTTATAAGTATCATCTTCAGTGTCAATTAATTTTTTTTTCCATTGCTGATGCAAGTTTTGTGCTCTTATTCTTGTGGGTTTTTATATGTATTTTATTAATATTGATTTTTATTTAGAAACATTCCATGTCTAATTTTTAAAGATTCTAATTTTTTTCCTAATTAAGTATTTAGATTTCATGCTTCAAAACTAAATTTATTATTTCTAATATAGTTAAAAGCAAACTATCTATCATCAATTTTTTTTTTAAAAAAAAAAAAAAAACAAATGGCTAAAATTTGGGGTTGATTTTACACCATTGCTGTTCTTTTAAAAAATAATATATAATGGTAAGAAAAAAAAAAGCATACAATTAATAACTTCTGTGAAATTATGGTCTCAGCATGCATTGTCAGAATATATATATATATATATATATATATATATATATATATATATATATATATATATATCACTTCTTTTAAATACTTAGATTCCATCGATAAGTTCCAAAAACCCAATAGTTAAAATTTCATTTTCATTCGGAGAATAAAGTGGTTAGGAATACATAATTATATTATAATGGTGAAAATTTGAGTTAAGAACTCATATTTACTTCATTATAAGAAGAAGATGATACTGAATAGACAATTGATAGATTAAACTTGTAGTTGTAATAATTACGATTTTTTAATAGTATTTTTGGTGAAACATTTTCAAGTAAAATTAGCTTTGTTAGAAATGAAAATAAAGGCAAGCTGCTTGGGGTCTTGATACTTGTAAATGTTCGTGGCAAGGTGTTTATGGTCACAAAAATTAACTTTTGAGTTCTGTTTGGTTCTTTTCGCTTATTTAATTATGATAAAAACCTTATTTAGTTGTCTGCATGGTTATGAGCAAAGAGCTTCTTAACTTTTGGATCATATTTTAATAACTATTTTCAGCTTTTAGTGTGTCTTCATAAAATTTAAATTATTGGTTCTTATTTTATCTATAGAGTAATAATGAACTTATATGGTAATGCATATGTATAGCGATCTCTCCACAAACTTCCTAAGTGGCTCCATACCTTCATCTTTGGAGAATTTGTCATCTCTCGAATACCTGTATGTATCATCCAATCATAGTCTCTTCAGTATTATTTATTGTGAATTAAATTCTTGTTCCATTGCTGATACAAGTCTTGTGCTCCTATTCTTGTGGGTGTTTTCAGGTATTTGTGGTATAATATGTTATCAGGTCAAATCCCTAAAGAATTGGGCAACCTCTCTAATCTCCTACAGATGTATAGAAACTCGCTTGCTCGCTCTTTCATTCTCCTTGAATTTCCTTCTAACTTATTGAGTCATGTTTGGTTATCATCTCTTATTTAATTAGGGCCTTGGGCTTCAATGAACTCACTGGTCAGCTTCCACCAGAACTTGGAAGATTGAGATCTCTATATCTTCTGTAAGTTTCAAATGGTTATTTGTAAGTTTCAAAAAGCACCTTGTAAAAGGGTGGATTACAATCCTTTTGATTTGTTGTTGTAGAGAGTTGAGCTCCAACAATTTGAGCGGACAACTGCCGGAAAATTACGCCAACTTTACTTCGGATCAATTGGAGTGGTTGTAAGTGGAACTCATCATGTTATTTCAACCAACAATCTGTTTAATTATTGTTCCAAGGAAAAGCAACTAACTATGGCTGCAGTAGCGTAGCTGGGAACCGTTTGACCGGTCAAATTCCAAGGTTCATTGCGAAGTGGACCGGACTCGTTTACCTGTAAGAAATTACTTGTACTTTCGGTAATATTATTTGATTGAGAAACTGTCGATGATCGATGAATATCATTCAATAATTGGTGTTTTTGTGTACTGAACACAGGTCCCTCTCCGGGAATGATTTTGAAGGAGAGCTTCCTCTTGAACTTCTTCTTAACATGCCATATCTCGGATACTTGTAAGTGCTCTATAATTTTAACCGGGTTGAAATAAATGCATGTTTTATTCTGGATGGTTTTTCTTGCAGGGTGGTTAGTGATGTAAGAAGCTCGGCCGGTTTCCCTTTCCCAAAATATGCAAACATGACGAGAATAAGATACCTGTGAGTTTTTCCTTCTTTGCTTTTCTTTAAAGCTCACACTCGAAAATCACATAAATAATTATCAAGGCTTTAAGTAATAAAACTAGTTATTAAACCCCGAAATGTATTCTTGAAATTTCATGTGAAATAGATACGATTTTATCATATGCAAATTAAAAAATATATTTAATTCTTTTTGTTTTTTAACATTCAAAAACAATAAAAGAAAATGCCCACAATCTATGTTTACTCACCCACTCCCAGTTTCAAGTTTCCAAATGTAACAAAAATTAAAATTGCTTTCAATAATTTAAATACACATTTCGAAATCTACAAATTACAAAATAGACTCGGGAACAGTGCTGGAAGCGGCTGAGAAAAACCAGGAAACAGGGGGGGTGATCTGGAATGGCATCTGCGGTCGAATTACAGAGAGGCAGAGGTGGCTGAGTGAAGGAGAGAGACCTGGGTCTCGGTTTAGCAGAGATGGGGGCGGCTGAAAGAGCAGAGGGGTGGTACTATCGGTGGATCTGGAGGGCCTGGTTCGGGTCTGTGGAGGATGGTCTGTGAAGGCCGGTGATGGGGCTGTTGGGTCAGCTGTCAGAGATCGGGAAAGGAAGATGAGGAAGTGCAGTGGGCGGCCTTTGTGGTTGTGGTTGGGGAGCTGGAAGGGTGATGTTGTGGCCGGGGGAAGAATGGGCTTGGGTTCCGTGAGAGGGAGGGGAGACCTGGTTCGGTCGGCGGTGGAGAAGGAGAAGGAGAAGTTGAAACAACCAGCGAGAGGGGAGAGTCAGGGTGAACGGCTCTGCCCTCTTTTGGTCTTGGCGAGCTGGCGGCTAGTTCAGGAGGGAAGGTTTGGTGAGGGAGAAGATGGGGACGGCTGTGGCTTGGACATGGAGAGCGGCAGCTGGAGGAGGGTAGCGGATTAGGATTATTTTTTTGTGGTTTCTTAATTTATTGTTTTTCAAAATTGCCCCTATTGTGTGCTGAGTGACTCTTATTTATAAATAGAATATTGCCCTATTCTTTTTCTTTTTCTTTTAATTTTAATTTTTTTATTTAAATATTTTTTTTAAAAAAAGTAATATCACTCAATTAAAAAAAATCAATTATTTAAAGAATAACGAGTTAAAAATCCAACATATTCAAGAAACCTTTAAAAATTTAAATTATTTTGAGAAAACATTAAAAATGCTAAAAACAATGTAAAAACAAATGTACATATATTAAGAATATATTTTTTTGAGTTTTTATTGTTTTCTTTTTTTTATTATTTTTTTTTAAGTTTTAAGTAAAAAATTAGATAGGAACAACATAAATTCAAATTAAATAATGCACTTAGAATTATATTTGTCTGGGAGCGTTATTGTTGTAGAACTTGGATTATGACCGATCTTTTACATAAATATTTTTTTTAGGCTTATTTTTCTTTATTTGATCTTGAGTTTTTTTTATGAGCTATTACATGCTGTGAAGACTAGTTGTATCTGGGATTCAGGTTTGAAGTCACAATGTTGTGTTTTATTTTTTTTTATTCTTTTGTGACTCTTAACGATATATATGCATTGGATAAATCCAAACACCAACTTCTTCAATGGTTTGTGTAGGGTGATAAGGAATTGCTCAATAAGTGGTGAAATCCCCCCGTACATTGGTGATTGGTCATCGTTAAAATACCTGTAAGTTTCATTTCCTCTTTTGTAAAGGATTTGTAGTTCTGTCATGGCTATTTTGTTTCATCAGCTCTATAAATGCTCATTGTTTAGGGCCTTTAGGCCATGCATAGAAGTGTTGATGATTTTGACTATGTGTTTACAGAATCAACTATATATGCAATAATTGACCATAGCACAACTATATATCAAATATGAAAAAGCTAACGTTTGCTTTCATTTTTTTGATCCTGCAGAGACTTGAGCTTTAACAGCTTAACTGGTGGAATACCAGATTCCATGGAAAAGCTGAATTTAAGTAAGATGTATGCAAAAGAGTTCCTTGAACTCGATGTCTTATAATAAGTTCGTTCTGCCACTCTGTTAAAAAGTACACGGGATGGTTTTCATACTGGTTTGTTTTGTTTAGGTTTCTTACAGGAAATATGCTTAATGGCACAGTACCTTACTGGGTTCCTGATACCATTGAAGACAAGGCGTATGTTATGGCTTTGTGCTCTTTGCTCAGATGGGTTGTTTTCCCTTTTGTAGATTTCCTCAATAAAATCTTGATATGTAAACAATAATGTTGCAGGGACTTGTCATATAATAATTTTGAAATTTCACGTGATGGTACGAAGAAAGGAGAAGGAAAGCTGAACATGTAATAACGGCTAATTCATTTTCTTCTTCCTTTTTTTTCACTTGCAAGAATATTATTGTCTATGAAATCCCAACTTCTAATCATTTTGTATCATGTGCACCAACTGCTTGCATGCTGTTCCTACTCAAGCAGTCAACCAAACAGGTATGATAATATCCTCCATATGGTGTCATTAATTTAGAACAAATGATCATGAGTTATTTCTTACCGATTTTGTTTGCTATTTCTAGGAATTCTATGCGTGATTTGATAAAAAAATGTCGGGGAAAACCAAAGTGTAAGTTCAATTGAGAAGCTCATATTTACATTCCTGAGTCGTTCATTTAAATTATTTATTGGTTTGGAATGACATTGCTTTTGGAATGACATATGCAATGTTAGAAACTCTTCTGAAAATTGTCTGTAGAATTTAGCGCACGACAGATTTTCTGTACTGATTATCATTTTTTGCAGACGATTCCTTATATATAAATTGTGGAGGAGCAGACAAAGTGGTTGATGGGAAAGAGTTTGAAGCAGACAGTGCAACATCAAATTACTATTCAGCTCCAAGAGAAAATTGGGCTTATTCTTGTTCTGGAGACTTTGGTTCGGAAACTTATGATTCCAGTTATTACATAAAAAACGTGGAATGTGCAGTTTGTGATTCTGCTGGGACACTTCTTTACAACTCAACTCGCCTCTGCCCTCTTTCTCTGACATATTACGGCTTCTGTTTATTTAAAGGATATTACACTGTGAAACTTTACTTCGTTGAAACTGTTTACCAAAGTGATAAAGATTACTCGAATTTAGGGAAACGTGTTTTTGATGTATATATACAGGTAACCGCTATATTTTTCTGCAGCTCCTTTCAATAATTTCCACCATTCAACATCCATTTTTGGTATAGGGGAAGAGAGCACTAAAAGACTTCAACATTAAAGAAATGGCCAGCGGCACCAATAAGACATGGACTGCAAGTTTCACAGCATATGTAGGAGATGATCATCTATTGACTATCGATTTTTTCTGGGCTGGCAAAGGATCTTTCCCGTTGCCAGATTTTTCCAATTTACCTGCTGCCCTGTCTCTGAATGGACCCCTTGTGGCAGGCATTTCCGTAACTGCAAGTAAAGAGTTGCATGTCTTTTATTTTTGTTGAGCAAAGATTTCTGTTACACTTTTATCTGGTTAAAAAAAAATTCTTGGTGTCTTCCACTATTTGTATCCAGACTTCAAAGTTGGTGGCAAGGGACTATCTCCTTCACAAATTTCAGGGATTACTGCAGGTTCAGTATTTGCTCCTCTACTTCTGTTGGCTTTCATGTGGAAAATGGGCTGGCTGCGGAAAAGCGAGTTGGATGGTACCTCTCCATGCTAATCTAAAATCATTATGCACCACACTACCTTAAGAATTCTTACTTTGATGTTTTCTTCAAATAGAAATAACCATTGAGGTCCAAGGAAAATCTTTCACCCTCAAACAAATAATCGATGCTACTCGAAAATTCAGCCCCAAAATGGAGATTGGCAGGGGACGCTTTGGAATAGTATACAAGGTCAGATTTTCTTTTCTGAAACATTTGTTCTTCAACATGCACTTTTTTCTCTGAGAGTTCTGGTAAATTGATTTCACGTGTATACAGGCTGAATTGCCGAATGATATAAAATTAGCAGTGAAGAAGATTTCTCCTCATTCAAAGCAACAAGGAAAAGATGAATTACAAAGGGAAATCTTCAACCTGAAATCTTTGCATCATGAGAATCTTGTTCAATTGTTGGATGGCTACTCTAATAAAGGCCTGCATCTGCTAGTATATGACTATATGCATAAAGGCTCCCTTCACCATGCGTTGTTCGGTAATACTGCCATCACCCGATTTTCATCCTGCTCTTTCACCTAATGCATTACCTTGTGAAACTCATGTAATTGTATATTTAAATCTTCTGTTAGTACAAGGATAGTGTACTTGCAAATATCAATAACCTTGATTTGTAGAACCAAATTCCACGACAAAACTTGATTGGAAAGCTAGATTTGGTATCTGTCTGGGAATAGCTAGAGGTTTGAAG
Organism: Populus deltoides; assembly: GCA_015852605.2. NCBI lineage: Eukaryota > Viridiplantae > Streptophyta > Magnoliopsida > Malpighiales > Salicaceae > Populus > Populus deltoides. The sequence continues at coordinate 15,823,569 of CM027585.2, forward strand.
TATTTGCATGAAGAGAAAAGGTTCAAGATTGTTCATGGAAACATAAAACCTAGTAATATTATGCTTGATAACTCTCTTACGGCCAAGTTGTCTGACTTTGGATTGGCAACGCTTTGTGATGAGGAAGATCCATTTATGACCATCAAAGCAAAAGGGTCGCGGTAAGTATTATGATCATTGATTGACAACTACTTTCATTCTTTTAATTAAGAGCTAATTAACCAATAATTAATCTCTTATTGCAGAGTTTACATGGCACCTGAGTATTCAATGGGAAAAGCAATAACTGTTAAAGCTGATGTTTACAGTTTCGGAGTTGTCCTTCTCGAAATAGTTAGCGGGAAAGTTAGTGCAGATTACATAACAAACCAAGAAGCTGAGTTTCTTCTGGATAAAGTAAGTGGATCTAACAGGATAAACCTTCTTAGGTTTTTTTTTTTTCCATAGTTATAATCAAACCAAACATTTTCTGTCAACATCAAATGACTTGTGAATTCTACAGCAAGCTCACAAAAGAAATTTACAATAAAAAAGATATTATTATTTGATGATTTAAAATATATATTACATTAAACTCAAGCAGGATTTATATAATCATATAACAAGACACATAAAAAATAAAATAAATTATAAAAAATTATGTTTGATTAGATAATTGAAATTATTTCTAAATTGCCAAGAGTTGTTCAATTCTTTCATCTCTTCCTTTTCTTGATTAGAAAATAATCAATAATATTTACCTTCTTGATTATTTTCTTAGCACACACCTCAAACTCTTTATAATATCTTTTTTTCTAGAGTTCGACATACACTTCTATTATCATTATATGCTTATCTTCAACAATTATATTTTTATAAACATGGCTATTCTTAGTTTTTTTTATTATTATTATTCTCTTATGATTAGTGTCATATTTCTATAGCCAAACATCTCTTTTTGAAATTTGATTTTTTAAATATGTATTTTATTTTGGCTTACTCTTCATCAAACTAATATCTTCTTTTTATCATGACTCATTAGCTATTTTCCATCTCCTTCGTTAAGAAGAACTAACTCTTTTTTTTATATAGGTGGTCTCTTTTGTATATCTCTTATGCAAAAACTTATCTGCACTAAATCTCTCTCTCTCTCTCTCTCTCTCTCTCTCTCTCTCTCTCTCTCTCTCTCTATATATATCTCTCTCTCTCTCTCTCTCTCTCTCTCTCTCTCTCTCTCTCTCTCTCTCTCTCTCTCTCTCTCTCTCTCTCGTATGTCCTTCTCTTGATGAAGAATCTCAATTCTCTTGTTGGGCTTTGTTAGGAAAAACTATCTCTCTTTTTTAATTCTTTGGATGTTATTTGATCATCCACGTGATCTTGTAATTTCTCTTTATCATGAGTTAATTTATCATTGAAAAGGGAAAGTAAATACAATATTTGGTATATAATGAAGAGATCAAAAACAAAGTGTTTTAAAATGATCGAATGGATGGCATAAAATCATCCATCGAAAAAGCAAAAGCTAATATTTAGAAAAGTATATGATCTGACCTACTCTGATACCGAATAAAAATTAATTTAGAATAGAAGAGGATATTATTTATTCGATAATTTGATATATGTGTTACATTTAACTCTCGTGGAGTTTATATAGTTATATAACAAGACACATAAGTAAATAGAATAAAATAAATTACAGAAAATATGCTTTATTATCTTCTTTAATTGGATGGTTGAAATAATTTCTTGATTTTTTGATTTTTTTATTGATTAGAAAATAATGAGTAATATTTACTTGATTATTTCCATAATACTGGTAGCTAAGCTAATCTTGTTTTTCAATTGCAGGCTGGTGTTTTGCACGATAAGGGAAGAATCCTTGACTTGGTTGACAAGAAATTAGCATCCAGTTACGACAGAAAGCAAGCTCTCATTGTTTTGTTGTTAGCAATGAAGTGTGTTAATCTGTCTCCTACTCTGAGGCCTAAAATATCTGAAGTCGTCAGTGTACTTGTAGGTGAGAAAAGAATTGATGAGATTTCCGAAGCTGATACTTCATCAGCAAATATTGTCCTTCCAGGGTGTTGGAAATAGATCCAATTTCTTAGCCAAATATTGGTAATGTTAAGTTTGGTGAAGAAAACCTTCTGCCTCTTTTTTATTTTGTAATTACTTGGGTCTAATTATATGGTGGTGTCAAGAGAACATAGATGTGTGTGTGAGAGACACCATGAGAAAATATGTGTGTTTGCTTTGTCTGCTATAATTTATTTTTGCTGTTATGGCTGCTGGTAATTTCGTGAATTGAATAAGAAATTGATCATTAGATTTTAGGAAAATGTATAGATTTTATTGATCAAAAGAAGCCAATATATATATATATATATATATATATATATATATATATATATATATATATATATATATATATATATATATATATAAAAAAGGAATTGGCTAAGAAAAAATGGAAAGAGTTAAAAAGAACGCTACAAACTCATTAGATTTATCATTAGGTCTGCTAAGTTATTTCCTTATTCCCTTGTAGAGAAATCGCTTATCAGAATGACGCCAACTACCCCAATTTGAAAAGCTCATTTAGAGGTGTCCCTTGTGGACGGGTAGTTTGATGCCGAGGGATATTTAGAAAAAAAGTATTTGTTTTTTTAGTTATTTTTATTTTTATTTTTATTTAGTTTAAAAATTTATTTTTTATGATTTTTTTTCTTGATTTAGGCTTGAGATTAGTAGCTCCAGTACAGCACTAACACTAGTTATAGCAGAAACCAGTACAGAAAGTCAGTCAGTGCTATGTTATTTCAGTGTTACAGGTACTAAAACCTTTTCTCAAGATATCTTCCAAACTGTTAGGGTTCTTGCTCTAGATCTTCTTTCTCCGTTGTGAAAGGAGTTGGTTCCGTAGTTTTAGAATTCGGCTGATCCCAAGTACTCCATCTCTACCATCGCATATTTTTATATACAAAGTAAAGAAGAAAAAGGCATTACCAGAAGAATGGTGTAAAATAAGTAAATTTATCCCCACTCTCCCACAAGGCCCAGAGCCCATTATTCTAAATCTAAGGCAGCCTAGCCAAGACAGGCTTTTGAGCAAGCAGGACAGATGCTGATTCTGCCTCTGCCAACTTCCTGTTTCTAGCAGGATTTTCTCCATCAACATCCAAGGTTTGTCTTACCAAGATCCGGCGAAGCCGGTGAAGAGCTTAGGTATAGAAAGGGACAAAACAAAGTTGGTTAGCTTGAATTTCAGGAGAATACTGAAAAGAAAATATTAAGCAATAAAATTTTGAATTGAGAGTTTTTGTATATTAACCCTATTTAGTAGAATTTTATTTTGCTTATACTTCTTGTTAATACTTCTTGTTAATGTTGTCTTGTTTCCATCTACATCATAATTATGCTCCCTAGCGATTATTTTGGACTTCGAGCATCTATTTTTCTATATTTATGTTTTTGTTTTTGCTATTCTTTTATGATTTATCTTAAAATTAGAGATTAATTTTATTTTTCAAATATGTTAATTTTGTATTTATGAGATTCTTAGGTCAACGTGTTGAAATTATTTTTATTATCAATTTCACAACTAATTTTAGTGGATTTGTCTAAATATCCCCTGCTGAATGATAAATTTAGAACTGGAGAATGCATTTAAAATGCATTTAAAGATAAGATCGATCAAATTAAAGATACAAGGACAAATTAGAGAAACATTATAGGAATAAATTTAGCTATCAACCATATATTTTTTTAAAAAATATATCTTATCCCAATATAAATTGATTATCTTTGATACGTAAAATATAGATTAAAATATTGAATTTTAAAAAATTAAATTTTTGAAACGCAAAAACAAATATATTTTAATTAAAAAATTCAACTCAAACTCAAATAAAAAAAATATTATTATCATCTAATTTTTATATAATATAAAAGAACTTCCATCAAAAAAATTTTATTGTATATAAAAAAAATTAAAGTATTGAATTCTACAGGGCTTGTAACTCGTAACTTCAAACATTTCAGAGACTGAATAAGCTGTATGTGTTTAAGTTGTATGGCTTGTAAACCATTGTTGCTGATGGGTTGAAGTTTCCTGCTTAGATTTTTAACTACCAACATGTTTAATGGGCTTCCTACCTGGGCCAACATGCTTAATGGGCTTCCTACCTGGACCAATAACTCGATGGCACATGTCTATCTGCAACTGTCTACGTAATTTCTTTTTAATTACTCCACTGCCTAGGTCGGAAATAGGATATAATTATACGTTATTTTGTCAGTGAAATAGTATAAAACTATTCTTGGGAATTTATCAAACAATTTAACCTTTTGGACACTCTTCAATAGATAAGGTATGGATACAAATTATCATGATTTAGCGTGTTCTTCAGCTTTTTTTCTTAGTTCATTACATCCCTTGATTAAGCATACAACAAACCATAGTTAATTTATAACACGGTTTATAATCTTGTGGCACCTACTGTAATTTTTGAGCTTTTATATTGTTGAAAAAAATATTATTGCATTGCTAATTAATAAAATGTTCTCCTTTCCATCTTAAAAACCGTGTTCCTTGCTGATTTATAATCTTGTGGCACCTACTGTAATTTTAATTAATAAAATTTAATTAGCAATGCAATAAAGTATTATTATTGCATTGCTAATGAAATTTAGATAAATAAATTATTAATATAAAATATTATTTTATAATATATCAAGTTTTAATAAAAAAAAGAGTAAATTTTAATAATTGATTTCACAATAATGGTTATTTCTGCTGGCAATTCTACTCAATGACTTTTGTATCATTTTGTTTTATAATTTCTTTCTTACCTTTGCCAAAGTAATCTTTATTTTATTTTTTATTATTGCTATTGGTGTTAGATTGTATATACAATACATTCTTTTATATAATTTTTAAAGTTTGCACTTATTGTATATCAATTAGAAATAAATTATTTCCTAGAGTTATTTTATTTAGTTTGGAATCAATGTGGAGGGAATTTTTTTTTATTAAATTGAATAACTTCTAAAATGAGAAATCACATTTCTTTCATATTTCATATTGAAAAATAATATAAATCATATATTGAGATCTAATCTAACAGTTTAAGTTTTTAGATTAATATGGTATTAGAGTATTATCGATCTAAATGTCACGAGTTCGAATCTCATTATCTTTGTTCTCTTAAGATCAAAATTAATAATAGCACAAGATTGTATGAGCATGTGAAAGTATCAAACCCAAAAGGTTTTTACTTAAAAGAATGTGTTAAAGAATAATGTAAATCATATTTTAGAACCTTATATAGTGAATAGTTTAAACCTTTAAGTTGAGATAGTTCTTTAAAAGTTTATCTTCGTTGATTTTATAGATTCATTATGGTTTTTTATTTTATTGATCTTCATTATCAAAAATTATATATGAATTGGTTTCATTATGCATGTATGAAAGCTTAGTCAGTTATATGTATATATGTATGCAGGTATGTATGAAAGCTTAGTCACTTAATTAATTTTTAAAGATTTTTTAAATTACGATGTTATACAAACATAGCGTATCGAAAATATGTATATTAAAAAAAATCATGTTTAATTAATAAAATATTATTATAATCTTGTTTTAATTACAAATTATATTTTCTCAATATGAATTAAAATTGATAAAATTCATAATACTTTAAAATAAAATAAAAATGAAGATAAATTATAATATAAATTAAAGTGAATAAACCTTTCTAAATCGTTGGACTAATCTAAATATGATTTTAGCATTTAAAAAACATTATTTATGCACCACTAATTAGTAACTAATCAAATTAAAATAATTAATTAATGATTATAAAAAAATTAAAATACAATATATAGTGAAATTAATCTTAAACTTACACGTTATCAATTATTAAAAAATTATGAAAATTATTCAAATCTTCTGATTGAAACAACTCACCACCTAATAATTGTCTCCATCTTTTGCCAAATCTGATTTTTCCAACCCGATGCTGCCGTCCCCAAAAATCCTTGTGACTGATTGAAACACACCTGCTCTATCCTTATCATCCTGCTCTATCCTTATCATCTGCAACGTCTTCTTCTTCCCCATCACCATAGGTGTCCACGTCATCGGCCAAATCAATCGAGTCTTGCTCATCATCCATGGTGTATGAAACAAAAGATGCTGAATTACATGAACAAAGACTTGACCATAAATCTTAAAGATGCATTATTACTTCTCAATGTTCGCTTTCTGATCGGACCCAAGACATGTAGGGTAAGCTGTCATACGTACTGGTGCTGTAGCTTTTTTAAATGCAAAAGATAAACAAAAGATGCTGAACAAAGACATGACCATAAATCTTAAAGATTTCCAAGGTTCAATCATAGAAGGCATTACCTCTATTACTTCCCACGGTTCACACGCCGTGGGTCCAATCATTGATGCTGAGCACGAACAAAGATAAACAAAAGACTTGAACATAAATTTTAAAAATGCATTTTTTACTTTTCCATGGGTTCAATCATATACATTATTATTTTTCTGACAACGTCTCACAAAATCAATTCATTTCATGATGTGTCAAATAATTTAGCAGAGCGTTAGCTGGGCGTAGAAAAGTTTTTAATATAAAATTCTCATTTAAATTATGAATTAACTCATAAAATTATATATATCTAATATATAAAATAAAATTTAAAATTTAAAAAACTAGTAAAATCAATCAAATTTGATAAAATCAGTAAATTTAGATGGATTTTACGAGTTTAAAAAATATAAAATTATGCAATATAATAATCTATATCTTAACATTTTCATTATTTTAAATTTATATCTTGTAAAATTTGTGCAATCTGATAATCAAGATTTTATTTAATTTTGATTATAATTATATTATTGACTGATGAGAGCTCAGTAGATAAAAAAAATTAATTTAAAAAAAATTTAAAATTATATATTTATAGACTCAATTAAATTTTATTTAAGGTTGGATTGAATAAAGTTAGCTTTGTGTAGGTGATATACAGAAGATTGACGAAGTAAAACCACCATCTATTTAGGCACTTGAGTGTAATAAAGGACTATTACTAAAATTAAGGCCTGTGTAGAGTGTGTGTGGAAGAAAAATAGGGCGTTGTGCCGATGGCTCGTTAGTTTTTGTTTGTGTTTATTGGTTTAGTTGGGATATTTGAGTGGAGGAGAGCTTGTGTATAAGTGTGTTAATGTAGAGAGGGTGAGGCCTTTTTTTCTTCGTGAGAGAAAGAGAGATGAAAGGGAGGGGTCTGTCGTGTTTTTTGTTTTTGTTTTTTAGTTGCTTGATAGAGAGAAAAGGATGGCTAGTTATGGAGGTTTGAATGTTTTACAGTAGTGGAGGGCATAATTTTTTAAAGGGAATTTGGGTTTTCTTTTTTCTTTAGTGGTGACAGTGGCAGCTTGAAGATGATGAGGTGGTCTTGTTATTTTTATTTAAAAGTGTGTGTACTGGACGGTGTGTGGGGTCATGGTTTTTTACTCTCTTTTTTTGTTTTTTAAGATAGAATGTTTGGTAATTTTTTTTTATGCTAATCCTCTCTAACTTATTTCTCCCTTGTTTTTTAAGTGTAACCCCTATCTATACTAGTAAAAAAAAAAATTGTTTTCAGGTGATAATCTATTCCACACACTTTTATATAGGAGTGAATAAAAAAATTTAAAAAATTGATTAAATTGAGAAAACTGAAAAAAAATAATTAAAAAAACCGAATCGTAAAAAAAAATCAATTAAACCAATTAAAATTTTAAAAAAACCAACCGGTTCGGTTTTGGTTTTATAAGCCTGAAACCAAAAAAATCGAACTAAACCGAACCCAAACCGGAAAAAACCAGAAAAAAAAACCAAGCCAAATCAGAAAAACCGAGCTAAACCGAAAAAACCAAGCCAAACCTGTTTGAATAGGTTTTTGTCCTAAAAATCAAACCGAATTGAAATCAATCGGTTTGAACCAGTTTTGGTTTTCGTTTTTAATTCAGTTTGATTTTTTTTTTATAAAAATCAAACTTAACTGAAAATTATCACCTCAACTTTCATAATCTTCTTGTTTTTGTTTTTTTTACCGTCCTACCGATGAAGTCAAATGCAATTGCACTTATGAGAACAACACAGTTTGTCACGTCACCAGCCTGTAAGTTCCTCATCAACTCCATCCAATTCTCTTTTATTTTTGTAAGGGAATGCGTCCTCTCTAAAACTCACTGGTTTCTATGTTAACGCCTTTTTTGGGTGGTAGAGATCTCTCAAACCGCGAATTAGACGGACAAATCCACGCTGAAGGATGATGATAATTCGAAGCAATTATGCTGACCTCAACTAATGGATAACAATCAACTTTATGGAAGCATCCCTGACGTCACCATGGGGAGCTTGCCTTCATTCTACTCTCTGTAAGTGATCCAGTACCATGGTTATTTACTACTACTGCTGTTTATTTTGTTGCAGTCATTTGTCCAAAAATATTCTTTATTTTAAATATACTACAATTTTTAAAACAAAATTAAGATTTTCTATGTAACTCGATTCAAGAATCCCTATAATTGATACTTTTTAGCTTCTGCCTCGGATATTCGGTCTTTGGGTATATATATATATATCCTTTGGGGATGCAATTATTGAGTCCCAGATGCATACTCGAAATTTTGGTGTTCATAGCTACTTGAGTTGTCAGCGTGCATAGTCAGAATATATATATATATATATATATATATATATATATATATATATATATATATATATATATATACACACAAATCTAACATTTTGTTTTCCTAAAATCACATCTTTTAAATTATATTCCATTAAATAATTGGCCCCTACTGGTAGGCCTAGATATTCCATTAAATTATATTCTATTAAATAATTTTGTTTTCCTAAAATCACATCATTTTTGGTTTTATCCAGCGCTGGTTTCCATGTCGTAAGGAGTCTTGAATTGGGCCCTACTGCTAGGCCTGGATATTTCATAGGTAGGGATCCCGGCTTGACATCTAAGAACAGCAGCCATTCCTGTACTGAATTCCAAATCAAACCACCTAAGGATTCTTTTAATATCCGACAAGCTGTCCCCATGCCCACAGCTAAACGATATCGCGTCATTTAGCTTACCTCAGCATACTGATGTCTTGCAAATAGTTCACCTCTTTTGAAAAGGACATCTCAGTGATATGTCATTTAGCTTCCTGGCAATTAAGGAAATTCAAATTAGTTTTTCAGAGATTATTATCAAGGGTATTATATAATAAAAAAAATAAAAATTACTATATACTTCCTACTTTAATGTAAATTGCTATGTTACTTGTTTTAAAAATTAAAAACATTTGTTATGCTAAGAGATTGTCTAAAGTGATATGTTTTTATCTTAAAACTAAACTAAGAGAGTGGTTTGAAAATGGCCTAATCCCCAATGTGATAATATAGATTGAAATGAATATGAAAAATAGGTCTCCATAGGATTTATCCCAAATTCACTTACTGTATCAAGAAAATATATCTTAAAACAAGTAAACAATCATTCACACACATTCAAACTGGACATAGAAAATTCAAATGATGAATAAATATTTATAAATAATAATTATAATTAAAAAAATAATATTAATGTTTTAAAATATTTACATTTATAATTAAAAACAATATTGTCGTGATTTTCCTGGTTAGATAATGGTTGAATAGTATTTTGGAAGGGTATTGCTGAGGGAATTCCCAAGCTCGCAAATCCAGATTATAGCACAATATGAAAATGAAATTTTATATATAGAAAATAAGCATTAATCGACTCGACTATCCTTAATGCAACATTCGAGGGAAAGCACAAAATTAAAGTCTTCCAATCCTTAGGTCAATTTTGTATAAATAACCAAATAATACAAGACACAATTAAAAGTAAATCTCGTTCTTTAAGAAATGGTGCCATCAAAATTAAATTGCATGGATATGAAAGATTAAGTTTACGTGATACGCAACATCCAATTAATAAAACCCAACAAATGATCTTGTTATCCTAGGTTGATTTATGAATAAAAAGACAATTTATAACAACATAACAAACCACAAATATAAAAATTCCACATAAAAAAAATATGTATAGTTGAGAATAATTAAGAGGCTTAATCTATTGGTTAACGAACCTTTTCTATTTATATGTGTAAGGCAATATACAATAGTAATGGTGGTGATTACAACACAAGAGTATGACTATAATATTTTCTATATAGGTACATTCTATAATATACCCCCTCAAGCTTAGAGTGGAGGATCGACTGAAGCTTGAATTGAAAGGTAGTAAATGGAGCAGTAAGAAGCGACTTAGTAACAACATTTGCAAGTTGATCGTGAGAGGGGATAAAACAAATTTGAATTTCTTTCTTCGCAACCCTATCTTAGACAAAACGATAATCAACCTTAACATGTTTAGTGCAAGCATGAAACATAGGATTTGCATATGAGTAAGTAGCGCTTAGATTATCACACCAAAGTTAGTAGGATTTGCCAATATTTCAAAATTACCCAAAAACATATTTTTTTTCTTTAGTATATGGGATTACGAATTTATACGTAAAATGTCTTTCTGATATTAAAAAAGTAGCTCTTTTTATTGACGTTAAAACAATTATATTTTACCCGATAAGATAAGAACCTCCTTATCTAGGAGGACTTTTCTCTAAAACCTTAGACAAATCAACAAATAAAAAACACAACAATACCTTAGATTTTATCAAATAATCAAACAATGCATTTTACTTTAAATAGGGCGTAATTGGGGTGCTAATATCGTCCATTTAAGCAACTAGTCCCCATGCCCGATCTCTGAGACTAGTTAAAGTTTCCAGTAACTAAAATATTAGGTGGTGACTTCTATTCCATCTATACCATAATAAAAAACAAGGAATCCTTGTCTCCTAATTTTCCTGATTTTTCCGGGATAATAAACCTGAATATATCATCAATAATTATAATCTTTTTGACGCGGGCAGGCCATCACGTGATGGTTTCAGTGAATCCAGTGAGGACTTTGGGGCAGTACGTAGGAGCAGCAGGAACTTAATTACGAAGAAATTCCGATTTATCTTGTGCGTACTGTAATTTGAGATCACTTTTATATTGTTGAAAATAAAACGTTTTTATTGCACGTTTTCTACTTTGATAAAAGCACTTCTTAGAAGATAACTGTATATTATATTGTTCTACTTTCAAGAATTTCATAGCCAAGACTTTTCATGGGAGAATAGCATAAATAATATATTCTGAATACAAAAGGGTCGAGCTCTTAATTACAAGTGCAGAAGGCTATAATATTTGAGCTGAAATTTATATCGACATGAAATAAAGTTCTTGTTTGTTTGTTTTTTATACGAAAGTAGATCCAATGAAATTTGTATTACAGAATGCTCTTTACCTGGACTGACGCTGGTTATTATTATTAATTACTTGACAATGGTAACAAAAGATCATGCTGAATTACAGGAACAAAGACTGAACATAATTTTTCTCTGCTTGACAATGCAAAAGATCGACATAATGGAAAGAAAAGATGCTTAACATAAACAAAGACTGGACCATAAATTTTAAAGATGCATTATTACTTACTTCTCAATGTTCACTTTCCGATTAGACCCAAGAAATGTAGGGTAAGCTATCAGTTTTTGGCTTTTTTAAATGCAAAAGATTGACGAAAGATGCTTAACATAAACAAAGACTTGACCATAAATTTTAAAGATGCATTATTACTTACTTCTCAATGTTCAGATTCCATGGGTTCAATCATATACATTATTATTTTTCTGACAACGTACGTCACAAAATCAATTCATTCCATGATGTGTCAAATCATTTAGCAGAGCCGTTGGATGGGCATAGAAAAGTTTTTAATATAAAATTCTCATTCAAATTTAAGTGATAATTCTTTTGTTTTACTACTTAAAAATTTATTTTTTCCGAGTGTGTAGGTACTGTAGAATGATTGTTGTTATTGATTCAAAATCAGAAACTAACTCGAAAAATGGTTTAAATTATGAAATTAATTTGCGAGATATCCCCGTTAATTCAAGTTATTTTAGTTAAAACAGCACTGTTTTATTTTGTTAAAGAAAATATTTTTGGCTTTTTTAAATGCAAAAGATTGACGAAAGATGCTGAATTACATAAACAAAGACTTGACCATAGATTTTAAAGATGCATTATTACTTACTTCTCAATGTTCAGATTCCATGGGTTCAATCATATACATTGTTATTTTTCTGACAACGTCACAAAATTAATCAATTCATTCCATGATGTGTCAAATCATTTAGCAGAGCCGTTGGATGGGCATAGAAAAGTTTTTAATATAAAATTCTCATTCAAATTTAAGTGATAATTCTTTTGTTTTACTACTTAAAAGTTTAGGTACTGTAGAATGATTGTTGTTATTGATTCAAAATCAGAAACTAACTCGAAAAATGGTTTAAATTATGAAATTAATTTGCGAGATATCCCCGTTAATTCAAGTTATTTTAGTTAAAATAGCATTGTTTTATTTTGTTAAAGAAATATTTTTTCATCAATCCACTTTATTTATCCAGCTTATGGACGAACAATCTGAATAATAATTACCTTTCACTTCATAAATAGTTTATTTTAATTAAAAAACATCTGATTTTTTAAGCAAAAAATATCGGGTTTTTTTAATTCTTTTATAGCACATAATTAAGACAAAACAACCAAAATTATTTCCGGCAACCACTAGAATTAATTATGTATCAATCTTGGTTCCAAAAATCAACGTGAAAAGAATGTATTGCAAGTTACTTTTCTCGGGTATTTTGATATTTGGACAATATGGTAATGTAAGGTAATTGATTCAGAGTTAATAACTGTTTGAACGGTAAAACAATATCTTTATAAATAATGTATGTCGTCTCAAGGGAAGCGCATTGCAAGCTAAAGTAGTAATGGCTAAGATTCATCTTAATAAGCTCTTTCCTAAGCTTGTTTCCTCTCTTGCCGTTCTTCTTCTTTGTCAATTTGGCTATGTAGCCTGTCAATCAACAGGTTTCTCTGACAGCCGGTTGCCTGCAGATGAAGGTACACATGCACGATATACTTTTCCATCTACATATATATCCTTTTCCTCCTATATACAAAAGAAGGAAGAAAATTTGTTTATCTGTTAAATATGAGTTTTTCCTTCAATAACTTCTGATCCCTATCCAAGCAGATCCTCTTCTCTTTCAGATGACCCAATTAATAATAAGTTATGAACAAAAAGGGGCATTTTTTTGTGGATTTCATGCATGTCGCATTGCAAGCTAAAGTAATGTCTAAGCTTTATCTTAAGCTCTTTCCTAAGCTTGTTTCCTCTCTTGCCGTTCTTCTTCTTTGTCAATTTGGCTATGTAGTCTGTAAAGCAACAAATTTATATGACATGCCTTAATTGCCTGAAGATGAAGGTACACGCGATTTCATGCTTGTTGTTGACAGTTGAATTTGCATTAGTTCAATTTACATCATTAATGAGATTTTTAATAACAGCCTAATTAATGCATACTACCTGTTTGAATTTTGCTAAAAAAATGATGTTTCATTGTTGAAAACGTTTGGCAGAAAAGGCTTTGGATGACTTGTTGAAAACGTTAGAGTGGGGTTTTCATCCAAATATCTCACGCTCGGCTTGTTCCTCTAATTTTGAATACATCAAATGCGATTGCAACAGAACAGTTTGTCATGTCACTCGCCTGTAAGTTCCTCGTCAACTTCATCCAATTTTCTTTTATTTTTGTAAGGCAATACATCCTCTCTAAAACTCACTGGTTGATATGGTTTCTATGTTAACGCCATTTTTGGGTGGTAGAACGCTCCCAGACCAGGACTTAACTGGACAGATAAATGCTGAAGCCTTGGCTAGTCTCGTTCACCTAAGAGCAATGTGAGTATCATATGACATGATGATAATAATTCGAAGTAATTATGCTGACTTCAATTCATTGATAACTATCCTTTTACCATAACAGTGATTTGTCCAAGAATCAACTTCATGGTAGCATCCCTCTCACCTTGGGGAACTTGAGTTCACTCACCCGTCTGTAAGTGATCCAGTACCATGATCATATACTACTACTACTACAGCAGTTTGGACAACAAAGTGCCTACTCCATCAACTATATTATTGAAGAATATAGTTACAGTCACTATATTCATTCATTTAAAACCACTATATTCATTCATTTAAAAGTATCTACTCCATCAATAAAAATTATTAAAAAAAAGGATGCATAGTAGTTAAATGATACGTTATTTAGGCTAAACCATACAAATTAGGATTTTTTAATTTAAAATTTAAGAAACTTTAATTTAATTTAATGCTTATGCTTCTACTAAACCTCTGATTTGATTAAATTAACTTTTTAAATATTACAATTTGACTCTTAGAATTTAAATTCTTCTTATTAGAGCCTAAATATATGCTTACTAGTGTTAAGTTTCTCTTAAACTAGTTTTATTGTAGGAAGACATATTTAAGTTTAGAAGTACATGACATATGAGGAAGCTATTGTCTAGCTAGAAGTCTGGCCCTGGCGAGATGTTTTAAAAAAGGTGTTATTTCGTAGATAAAAAATTCGATATAAAAGTTCGGGTAGATAATTAATTTAATGGTTAGAGAATTCTATAATGAAAGGAGTATCAGAGAGTAAATAATTTCACTAATTAAAAGCTAGTGTTAGCCTTGAGTACTGATAATAAGGAAAAACGTGTTTGCTCATTTGATTATTCTTTGAAAGATTCTAGATAATGATATGATTATATAATAGAAAAAGTAAAAATTATTTTATATTTATTATATTTTAATATAAACGTGTCACATAGCAACTAGAAAATCTTAATTAATATGCTAAAAGATTATCTAAAGTGACATGTTTTTATTTTAAAACTAAACTAAACTAAACTAAAAGAGTGGTTCTAGAGCAGGAATTGAAAATGACCTAATCTCCACTTTGATGAAGATAGGTATTGGAACTGCAGGTATCAAAAGATGACGTTGATTGAAATGGTTATGAAGAACACTATTTATTTTTAACGGGCCTACGTGGGATTGCATGGATACGGCCCAAGTTTACTCATTGTATAAAAAAAAAAGTATCATAAAACAAGTAAACAATTATTCACACACATTCAAACTAGACTAGAAGATTCAAATGATAAATAAATATCTATAATTAAAAAATAATATTAATGCCTTAAAATATTTATATTTATAATTAAAAATAATATTGTCACTATGGACGACTCCTATGCTTAGATTATGTTTGACTAGATAACGGTTTGACTAAATAATTGGAATAGTAACCACACAATTAAAGTCGTACAATCCTTGGGTTGATTTTGTATAAACGACAAAAAAATTCAAGACATGATTAAAAATAAATCCTGTTCTTGGAGAAATGATGCCATCAAAATTAAACTGTAGAAACATGAAAAATTTAGTCTTTTATTAATTGATAGGCAAAAGAATAAGACCCGACAACAAATCTTAATTTACTGTGAATGTCTTCACACTTCCCATATGCATAGCGATCTCCCTGAAAACTTTCTCAATGGCTGTCTGCATAGTTATTTGCAAAGTGCTGCTTAGCTTTTGGATCATATACAATAACTAATTTCAGTTCTTAGTGCGTCTTCATAAAATTTATATTATTGATTCTTATTTGAGTAATAATGAACTTATATGGCAATACATATGCATAGCGATCTCTCCACAAACTTCCTCAATGGCTCCATACCTTCATCCTTGGGGAATTTGTCGTCCCTTCAATATCTGTAAGTATCATGCAATGAGTGCCAGTTAAATTCTTTTTCCATTGCTGATGTAAGTTTTGTGCTCTTATTCTTGTGAGTGTTTATATGTATTTTATTAATATTGACTTTTATTCAGAAACATTCCATGTTCAATTTTTAAAGATTCTCATTTCTTTCCTAATCAAGTAATCAAAACTAAATTTATTATTTCTAATATAGTTAATAGCAAACCATCCATCATCATTTTTTTTTATAAAAAAAGGGCACTAACCAAAAAGTTTGACTTGGGTATCGAAAAACATCCATTTTTATATGAATTATAGGAGAACATCTTTGATATTTGGGTTTGATTTTATACCATTGCCGTTCTCTTACAAAATAATATATAATGGTAAGAAAAGAGCATACAATTTGTAACTTCTGTTATTAAGAGTTCTATGAAATTATAATCTCAGCATGCATTTTCAGAATATATATACACAAATCCAACATTTTTGTTTTCTAAAGTCACTTCTTTTAAATTTTATTCCATTAAATAATAGTTAAGATCTTATTTTCATTCGGAGAATAAAGTGTTTATTAGTACAACATAATTATATATAATTATATTATAATGGTGAAAATTTGAGTTAAGAACTCAAATTTGCTTCATTAAATTAAAGAAGAAGTTACTGAATAGAAAATTGATAGATTATAGTTGTAGTGGTAAAAGTTAAGATTTTTTAATAGAATTTTTGGGGAAACATTTTCATGTAAAATTAGCTTTGTTAGAAATGAAAATAAGAGCAAGCCGTTTGGGTCTTGATACTTATAAATGTTCATGGCAAGGTGTTAATGGTATAGTTATTAAATCCGGACCGGATTTGGTGGTCGATCCGGGACCTAATTGACTCGGTTACTGAACCAGTCCGGGTAAGACAAAAGGCCAGAATGAGCAAAAACTCGGCAAAACCCAGTTGAGATCTTTTTTTTTTCAAATGCATTTTTTCTCCTAGTTAGAGACCTCCTTTTTTTATATATTTTTTAGTTGGTTATTAACCGTTTTTAAATTTTAGTATATAAATGCTAAAAGAATGCTTTATTTTTTCAATATGTGATTTGAAGTCTTTTAATATATATACTATATGTTTATAAGAAAAAATTAAGTCATGTTTTTTCAATGTGGGCTAGAAAAGATTTTGAAATAATATTTTAAACTTCATTATTTATAACATATATAACTTATATTCACATTGATTGTTTTTAAAATTTTTCATATGAAAATTAAAATTTTAAATATTTTTTTAATTTTTCCGGGTTAATTCGGATTGACCCGGGTCAACCTGTGTAACTCGAGACTCGGCTCCTTAGCTGAGTCAACCCTGGGACGGGTCTTATAACTATGGTTAATGGTCTGATAAATATGGTTAATGGTCACAAAAATTAACTTATGAGTTGTGTTTGGTTCTTTTCTCTTATGTAATTAGGATAATAGCCTTGTTTGGCTAATTGCTTAACTGTGTTAATGCTTGTTTGGCTGTCTGCATGGTTATGAGCAAAGAGCTGCTTAGCTTTTGGATCATATATAATAACTAATTTCAGTTCTTAGTTTGTCTTCATAAAATTTAAATTATTGGTTCTTATTTGAGTAATAATAAACTTATATGGTAATACATATGCGTAGCCGTCTCTCGAGAAACTTCCTCAATGACTTCATACCTTCATCTTCGGGGAATTTGTCGTCCCTCGAATATCTGTACGTGTCATCCAATCACATTTTCTTCAGTGTTATATAATGTGAATTAAATTATTTTTTCATTGCTGACGCAAGTATTGTGCTCTTATTCTTGTGGGTGTTTTCAGGAGTTTGTCGTATAATAAGTTATGTGGTCAAATCCCTAAAGAATTGGGCAACCTCTCTAATCTCCTATCTATGTATAGAAACTCGCTCGCTCGCTCTTTCATTCTCCTTGAATTTCCTTTTAACTTATTGAGTTTGGTTTGGTTATTATCTCTTATTTAATTAGGTACTTGGACTTCAATGAACTCACTGGTCAGCTTCCACCAGAACTTGGAAGATTGGGATCTCTTGGATATTTGTAAGTTTCAAAAGAAGAATAATAATGTCAACTTTTGATTGTAATAGGAGAAATAAAACAGAAAAAAGGTGGATTACAATCCTTTTGATTTGTTGTTGTAGAGGGTTGAGCTCCAACAATTTGAGTGGACCACTGCCGGAAAATTATGCCAACTTTAGGGGATTGCAGTGGTTGTAAGTGCAATTCATCATATTCTTTCAACCAACAATCTGTTTAATTATTGTTCCAAGGAAAAGCAACTAACTATGGCTGCAGTAGCGTAGCTGGGAACCGTTTGACCGGTCAAGTACCAAGTTTCATTGCGGATTGGACTGAACTCAATAGGCTGTAAGAAATTACTTCTACTTTCTGTAATTATACACATTTGAATGTAAGCACTATTAGTTGATTGAGCTGATTTCTCAATGCTGAATGTCTACCATTTGATTGAGAAACTGTCGATGATCGATGAATATCGATCATTCAATAATTTGTGTTTTTGTGTATTGAACACAGGTCCCTCTCCGGAAATGATTTTGAAGGAGAGCTTCCTCTTGAACCTCTTTTTAAGATGTCAAATCTCCGATACTTGTAAGTGTTCTATAATTATAACCGGGTTGAAATAAATGCATGTTTTATTCTGGATGGTCTTTCTTCCAGGTTTGTTAGTGATGTAAGAAGCTCCGGTTTCCCAAAAAATGCAAATATGACGAAAATAAGATACCTGTGAGTTTTTCCTTCCTTTTCTTTTCTTTAAAGCTCACACTAAGGGCAAAAGCTCACATGCATAACTAATTTGAGATTTGTAATTGAAAAGGAAAAAAGAAAAGAAAAGAAGAACGCCTGAAACTTCCTTAGTACGGCAAACTTTAACATTGCTAATCGGTCAATGGATGAGGAGTAAGCCAATGAGCTATGGCATGAATTCAAATTGTGGTATAAAGATTAATTTCACATTGAATAATAAAAACCATACACACTTAGAATTATATTTGTCTAGGAGCGTTATTGTTGTAGAATTTGGATTATGACCGGTCTTTTACATAAATATTTTTTTAGGCCTATTTTTCTTTATATGATCTTGAATTTTTTTTATGAGCTATTACATGCAGTGAAGACTAGTTGTATCTGGGATTCAGGTTTGAGATTTTTTTTTAAAATATGTATATATTAATTACGACTATTTATGTATGTGACTCTTAATTAATGATATTCTCAATAGCTGTACGTGACTCTTAATGATATGGATGCATTGGATAAATCCAAACACCAACTTCTTCAATGGTTTGTGTAGGATGATAAGGAATTGCTCAATAAGTGGTGAAATCCCCCCGTACATTGGTGATTGGTCATCGTTAAAATACCTGTAAGGTTCATTTCCTCTTTTGTAAAGGATTTGTACTTCTGTCATGGCTATTTTGTTTCATCAGCTCTATAAATGCTCATTGTTTAGGGCCTTTAGGCCATGCGTAGGAAGTGTTGATGATTTTGATTGTGTTTACAGAATCAACTATGCAATAATTTACCATAGCACAACTATATATCAAATATGAAAAAGCTAACGTTTGCTTTCATTTTATTGACCCTGCAGAGACTTGAGCTTTAACAGCTTAACTGGTGGAATACCAGATTCCATGAAAAAGCTGAATTTAAGTAAGATGTATGCAAAAGAGATTCCTTGAACTCGATGTCTTATAATAAGTTCGTTCTGCCACTCTGTTAAAAAGTACACGGATGGTTTTCATACTGGTTTGTTTTGTTTAGGTTTCTTACAGGAAATATGCTTAATGGCACTGTACCTTACTGGGTTCCTGATACCATTGAAGACAAGGCGTATGTTATGGCTTTGTGCTCTTTGCTCAGATGGGTTGTTTTCCCTTTTGTAGATTTCCTCAATAAAATCTTGATATGTAAACAATAATGTTGCAGGGACTTGTCATATAATAATTTTGAAATTCCACGTGATGGTCCGAAGAAAGGAGAAGGAAAGCTGAACATGTAATAACGGCTACTTCATTTTCTTCTTCCTTTTTTTTCACTTGCAAAAATATTATTGTCTATGAAATCCCAACTTCTGATCATTTTGTATCATGTGCACCAACTGCTTGATTGTTGTTTCTACTCAAGCAGTCAACCAAACAGGTATGATAATATCCTCCATATGGTGTCATTAATTTAGAACAAATAATCCTGAGCTATTTCTTACCAATTTTGTTTGCTATTTCTAGGAATTCTATACGTAATTTGATAAAAAAATGTCGGCGAAAACCAAAGTGTAAGTTCTATTGAGAAGCTCTATAATTTTGTGCAGGACAGATTTCCTGTACTGATTATCATTTTTTGCAGACAATTCCTTATATATAAATTGTGGAGGAGGAAAGACAGTTGTTGATGGGAAAGTGTTTGAAGCAGACAGTACAACATCAAATTACAATTTAGCTCCAAGAAAAAATTGGGCTTATTCTTGTTCTGGAGACTTCGGATCGAAAACTTACGATTCCAGTGATTACATAAAAAACGCGGAATGTGAAGTTTGTGATTCTGCTGGGACACAGTTATACAATTCAAGTCGCCTCTGCCCTCTTTCTCTGACATATTACGGCTTCTGTTTATTTAAAGGAAATTACACTGTGAAACTTTACTTCGCTGAAACTGTTTACCAAAGTGATGCAGATTATTCGAATTTAGGGAAACGTGTTTTTGATGTATATATACAGGTAACCGCTATATTTTTCTGCAGCTTCTTTCAATAATTTCCAGCGTTCAACATCCACTGTTTGTTATAGGGGAAGAGAGCACTAAAAGACTTCAACATAAAAGAAATGGCCAGCGGCACCAATAAGACATGGACTGCAAATTTCACAGCATATGTAGGAGATGATTATCTATTGACTATCGATTTTTTCTGGGCTGGCAAAGGAACTTTCCAGGAGCCAAGTTTTTCCTATGCACCTGCTGCACTGTCTTTAAAGGGACCCCTTGTGTCAGGCATTTCCGTAACTGCAAGTAAAGAGTTGCATTCTCTTAATTTTGTTGAGCAAAGATTTCTGTTACGCTTTATCTGGATAAATAATTATTCTTTCTGTCTTCCACTATTTGTATCCAGACTTCAAAGTTGGCAAGGGACTATCTCCTTCACAAATTGCAGGGATTACTGTAGGTTCAGTATTTGCTTCTGTACTTCTGTCGGCTTACATGTGGAAATTGGGCTGGCAGCAGCAAAGCGATTTGAATGGTACCTCTCTATGCTAATCTAAAATCATTATGCACCATATAAACTTAAGAATTCTTACTTTGATGTTTTCTTCAAATATATATAACTATAGAGGTCCCAGGAGATGAAAAATCTTTAACCCTCAAACAAATAATCGATGCTACTCGAAAATTTAGCCCCAAAACGGAGATTGGCAGGGGACGCTTTGGAATAGTATACGAGGTCAGATTTTCTTTTGTGAAACATTTGTTCCTCAACATGCACTTTTTTCTTTCAGAGTTCTGGTAAATTGATTTCACGTGTATGCAGGCTGAATTGCCGAACAAGAGAAAATTAGCAGTGATGAAGATTTCTCCTCGTAATTCAAAGCAACAAGGAAAAGATGAATTACAAGGGGAAATCTCCAAACTGAAATCTTTGGATCATGAGAATCTTGTTCAATTATTGGGTGGCTATTCTAATAAAGACCTGCGTCTGCTAGTAAATAAATATATGAAGGAAGGCTCCCTTCAACGTGCGTTGTTCGGTAATACTGCCATCAACCAATTTTCATCCTGCTCTTTCGATTCTCAAGTTTTATCTTAATTTTCACCTAATGCATTGCCTTGTGAAATTCATATAATTGTTGAGAACTATAACACAGGAGAAATAGAATTCCGTCACTTAATGTTTGTGAGAGCTTCTAATTGTATATTTAAATCTTCTGTTAGTACAAGGATTGTGTACTTGCAAATATCAATAACTTAATATCAATAATCTTGATTTGTAGAACCAGATTCCACGACAAAACTTGATTGGAAAGCTAGATTTGATATCTGTCTGGGAATAGCAAGAGGTTTGACGTATTTGCATGAAGAGAAAAGGATTGTTCATGGAAACATAAATCCTAGTAATATTATGCTTGATGATAACTCTCTTACGGCCAAGTTGTCTGCCTTTGGATTGGCAACGCTTTGTGATGAGGAAGATCCATTTATGACCATCGAAGCAAAAGAGTCGCGGTAAGTATTATGATCATTGATTGACAACTACTTTCATTCTTTTAATTAAGAGCTAATTAACCAATAATTAATCTCCTATTGCAGAGTTTACATGGCACCTGAGTATTCAATGGGAAAAGCAATAGATACTGTTAAAGCTGATGTTTACAGTTTCGGAGTTGTCCTCCTCGAAATAGTTAGCGGGACAGTTAGTGCAGAATATACACCCAATCAAGAAGAAGCTAAGTTTCTTCTGGATAAAGTAAGTGTATCTGACAGGATAAACCCTCTTAGTTTTTTTTTTTTTTTTTTGTAGTTATTATCAAACCAAACATGTTCTGCCAACATTAGATGACTTGTGAATTCTACAGAAATTTTTTTTAATAAAAAAGTATGTTATTATTTAATAATTTGAAATATATGTTATACTCAACTCAAGCAAGATTTATATAATCATATAACAAGAAACATAAAAAAATAGAATAAAATAAAATAAACTATAGAAAAATATTTTTGATTAGATGATTAAATTTATTTCTTGATTACCTTGAGCTGTTCAATTCCTTGATCTTTTTTTTTATTGATTATTTTCTTAACACCCCCCTCAAACTTATGATAATTTTATTTTTCTTGAGTTTGACATACACAACTTCTATTGTCATTGTATGCTTATCTTTAATAATTGTATTTTTTTAAACATAGCTATTATTAGTTTTTTTTTATTCTCTTATGATTGTTGCTATACTTCTCTAGCCAAACATTTCTTTTCAAAATTTGGTTTTTCAAGTGCTTATTTTATTTTGACTCACTCTTTGTCAAACTAATATATTCTTATCATGGCTCCTTAGCCATTTTCTATCTCTTTTGTTAGGAAGAACTATCTCTCTTTTTTTTTTTTTTTTTTATAGGTGGTCTCTTTTATACTATCTCTTGTGCAAAAACATATCAGCTTTGCACTAAGTCTCTCTTCTGTTTTTTTTTTTTTTTTGCATGTCTTTCTCTTGATGTAAAATCTCAATTCTCTTGTTGGACTTTGGTGCACCTCCATTTTTTTTTTAAAATTTTTTAGATGTTATCTGATCATCCACATGATCTTGAAACAATTTCTCCTTATCATGAGTTGATTTATCATTGAAAATGAATAGTAAATTAAATATTTGGTAGATAATGAAGAGTTTGAAAACAAAGTGTTTTAAAATGATCGGATGGATGGCGTAAAATTGTCCATCGAAAAAAAAAGCTAATATTTAGAGTAGTATATGATCGACTGCTCTCGATACAAAAAAAAAATTTAGAATAGAAGAGGAAATTATTCGATAATTTGATATATGTGTTACATTCAACTCATGTGGAGTTTATATAGTTATATAACAAGACCCATAAGTAAATAGAATAAAATAAATTATAAAAAATATGCTTGATCATCTCCTTTAATTGGATGATAGAAATAATTTCTTGATTGCTTAGAGTTATTTAATTCCTTGAATTTTTTTAATTGATTAGAAAATAATAAGTAATAATTACTTGATTATTTCATTAATACTAGGAGCTAAGCTAATCTTGCTTTTCAATTGCAGGCTAGTGTTTTGCACCATAAGGGAAGAATCCTTGACTTGGTGGACAAGAAATTAGCATCCAGTTACGACAGGAAGCAAGCTCTCACTGTTTTGCTCTTGGCAATGAAGTGCGTTAATCTGTCTCCTACTCTCAGGCCTAAAATGTCCGAAGTCGTCAGTGTACTTGAAGATGAGAAAAGAATCGATGAGATTTCCGAAGGCGATGATACTCCATCAACAAATATTGGAGGACTGTGCGGTGCGTTTTCCAGTGTGTTGGAAATAGATCCAATTTCTTAGTCAATTGGTAATGTTAAGTTTGATGATGAAAACCTTCTGTCTCTTTTTTATTTTGTAATTACTTGGGTCTAATAATGTGGTGGTGACAAGAGACCATTGATGTGTGCGTGAGAGACTCCATATATGAGAAAATATGTGTGTTTGCTTTGTGTGCTATGATTTATTTGTGCTGTTATTATGGCTGCCGGTAATTTCGTGAATTGAATAAGATTATCATTAGATTTTACAAAAATGTATAGATTTTATTGGTCAAAAGAGTTAAAATTAAAGGAGGCTACAAACTCATTAGATTTATCTAAGCTTTTTTTTTTATATATAAATTCTCCAACCCTAACAATTTAAGCCCAACTCAAAAAGGGATTCTTTCTTCCCTTTCTGTTTTTCTCTCAATCCTAGCTCATTACAGATCAGTTTAGGCTATAAGTTGTTATTTCGCTACGTATAAGTTGTTGAATTTAAGTAGTAAAACCACGTGTGTTTTGCTTTTTATAATTATATGAGAAGGTGAAATAATTAACAAGATCCTATAGCTTCAGCAAACTTTATGGCTACTAGTAGCGGCACATTCCATATTTAATTAATTAATGCTAATTTAGTGTGATTTTTTTTAAGAATTCATATCTATTTCTTTACTTACAAGTATAGTTGTTAATTATATTTTAGTTTGTTGAGTACTCTCTCTTCTGTCTTGCTCTATATAAATTTCATTGAATATAAAATTGAGTACTATTTTTTTTTTCTTTTTGAGAATTTATATCTATTTCTTAAATTATAAATAGTGTTGCTAAATACATTTTAGTTTGTTGAATATATTCTTTTTTATGCACAATTAATCATACTCGTCGATAATATATATATATATATATTTCTAATAGACGGTACTTTCTATGTGTTTTTTTTATTTAAAGTCAGTGCTCCTAAGCTGATGCTGATCTAAGATACATGACGTGTGATTAATTAGCTTTTAGATTATCTTTGATACTTAATTTAAGTTGTAAATAAATCTTAAGATGAGAAATTCCAAGTTGGGAGTCAACAGATGCTCGGAACAATGCCAGAAGTGGGACTTTAACATAAGGTCATAAACTAATTAAACTCTTAAGACTTCAAATCTTTTCCTTGAAGTTTGGACCTTCCACTAACATGGGAATGGGAATGCAATTTTATATGTGAGAAGAAATCTATCGAAGACCAAAAATGCATGTGAGAAAGTGGGATTGGGAAGAAGGCATTGGTAAAGGAGAGATGGAGAGATGGCATGTGAAATCACGGGTTGAAGAGGAGCAAGCGGTATTTTATAAGTGTGGTTGTAGTTATTTTTTGAAGAATATATTTTTTTATTATAAATATATTAAAATAATATTTTTATTTTTTTAAAATTTAATATAAATATTTAAAAAATATATATAAGGATGAAATCATTGATTTGAAGATAAGAGTAGGTACTGCTTCTTTTTTTATGCAAAATTCTGATTTATTATTTTCATACAAACAAGTACAATTCCAATTATATAGAGAAGAAGATTAAAACTCGATATAAGACTACAATTTGATTAATCCATTGTGGATTCAAAAGCAAAAGTTTGTGATATTTTTTTTTTAATGGAACGTTTCGAGGTTACCAATGCATCTTGGACCATTCCAAAAGCCAGGTTTCATAGTTAATCAATTCAATGATGCATGAATAAAATTGAATTTTCTTACCTAGCCAACTTTAGCTTAGCTTAAATGTCCCAAATCATATCATTAAAGTTATTAAATTTGACAGAACTCATGATCATGACCATGGTCTAAGTTGCATATTAGAATTTTTAATATTGTTTGAATTATTTTTAAAAAAATCAAATTATATCATTTGAATTTTTTAAAAAAATCAAACAGAATTTTAATTGATTCAATTAGATTATGAATTAATTTTTTAAATTATGAGTTTGACTATATCAACTTTCATCTATTTTTTTACACCCAGTATTAGTCAAGTGTTAGATCAACTTGTAGTCAGCAAATACAGATTAAAAAAAAATATTATTGGTTTAAGAGTTTTGATATAAGGTGTCTTTTGGGTTTTTTTATAACAAAAAAAAAATGCCATTTTTTGGTTGAGAAATAAGTGATTCACTTCCATCAAAGAACACAATGATACAGATCTTCCAAGACATGCAAGCCGAATAAAAGGGCACTAGGATTAACATATAGATCCAGATCTTCCATTATTATTAAAACCACAATGAGTCAACAATGAATCCAAATTGTTGGAATCAAATAACAATGAAATTTTATATAATCACACATCACCTCTGTATTATATAACATAATGAGTCAACCATGAGTAATATTTTGATAGTATTATTACATTCAGCTAACTGGGTTAGTTTTGAATTTCTTTTACTTGACTTTTTATCTAATTCAAGTTTAAAATCAAATGATATAAAAAATATTTTAATATAATTTAATAAATTTTATAGGCCTAATAATAAGCTGGACATCTAATAAAAATATATATTGACTTTGAAAATCCTTTTTAAAATCATAACTTATTTTTTATTAAATTAAAATAATAATAAATAAACCTAGATTAATTTATTAAATTTACGAATCCGATCATTAACCATAAATAATATTGTTTTAAAACTGACGTGGTAGATCAACTTATAACTCAGTTAATTAATGACCTCGACTAATTTGAATTGAAAAAAAAAAAAAATCTGACCTTAAAAACTTTGGCTGACCCCGTTGATAAATTTTTGGATTTTTTTATTAAAATAATATTTTTAAAACTATAATAAACAGTGCTTTTGTGAGACGGTACTATAAAAAATAGCACTGCACTGTAAGTATTTAGCGGTTAGTGACACGGTAACGACTGGCAATCTGTTTATGCAAAGCCCAAAAAACCATAACCGTCGAATCAAGCACACTTTTTTACCAAGATCCCATAAAAACCCAATAATCCAAAAGCAAAATTGGTGGCTGAAAATCAAGTAAACCGTGAACCCTTTTAGTAGATAGAAAGCAAAATCTCTTTCTTGTGTTTTTGTGGGGTTTATAAAGGGATGAAAGATAGGAGTCTGCGTGTCAAAACCTGCTGCCGCAGCAGCATCAGCCCGGGAGGAGGTAGTGGTGAGGATAGTATCGCCACCGCCACAAACACCGGCGCCGGCAGCGGCAGGAGCGACAAAGGGACATTCTGGGCTGTTGAGTAATTCGAAATCGGGACATCCAGTGCTGTTGAGTTCCAAATCGGGGCAGTTAGTGGGTGAGTCGAAGAGGATGAAGGGACTTTTTCAAGTCAAAGCCGAGAACTCCTGTCGATATAGTTAGACAGACTCGCGATCTTTTAATCTATGCTGATCAGAGTTCAGCTTCTTTATCAGATTCAAAACGAGAAGAGAAGGTTGGCAGTCTCTTTCTATTCATTTCTATATATTTTATGTGTGCTTGTGTTCTTTTTCTGTTGTTTTCTTTTAATTAGGTGGATTTTGATTGATTTGAGATTGTTTGGGGTCTGGGTTGCTTTTCTTTTTTTGCTTTGGATGAGAAAGGGTCAATCTTTATGAAAAAATTGCCTTTTTTAGGATGATTCTTGATGTCTGATTGAGGTTTGGATTAGAGTATGTTATAATATGCTGTGATATTTACATAGATAGGAAGAAATAGTTAATTTGCTGAGTGCTAATGTGATTGCAAAGAGGTTAGTTTGCTGGCCAAGTTTAACTTGAATGTGGTTGGGTGTGTTGTGAGAGGAATCTGATATTACTGGCAGTGGGTTGAGTGTAAAGGTTTTAGCTTTTTAGTAGC
Organism: Populus deltoides; assembly: GCA_015852605.2. Lineage (NCBI taxonomy): Eukaryota > Viridiplantae > Streptophyta > Magnoliopsida > Malpighiales > Salicaceae > Populus > Populus deltoides. Next base: position 15,851,271 of record CM027585.2, read on the forward strand.
TTTAGTAGTCAAGGGAGTAAAAGTGGAAACTTTGATTGTAGGTTTGCTAATTAGGTGTGATCTGTGGTGCTATATGTGTCATTGATTTGTTTCAACTAGTTTGTTCACAATAGAAGAATTAGAATAGTGTTGTTGAATTTTGGTGAGTGTAGATGTAAGATTGCGATGAACATGCATTAGGGTCGCTGTATAATTTCTTGCTTTTGTTGCATGTTTTGATAAGTTATTTTCTTGAGTAGGGCTACTGGGGCATTTAAGCTTCTGTCAAGCATTTTATTTGTGGAATTCGAATTTGACAATTGTATTTTCTAATACAGATGGCAGAGTTAGCTAAAAATATCAGGGAGTTAAAGTCAATTCTTTATGGCAATAGTGAGTCTGAACCGGTGTCAGAAGCATGTGCACAATTGACTCAGGAGTTTTTCAGAGAAGACACACTTGCCTTTTTGATCTTCTGTCTATCCCAATTGAACTTAGAGGTAACCACTGACTAGTTTATTGGTTGAGAGCTATGTTGATTGCAATCTTGAATTTGCTATCAGATTTATGAGGGAATACTGTTCTCATTCATTGTTCTTTCATAATGGATCGGTTTAGTGACATGCTTTATACTTTATACTTGCCCTGTTGAATCTGTTGGATTAGATTCCCATCTGGAAAGAATTTTCATTTAACTGCCAGTTTCTCTTTTTTGTCATTTAGCATGAAAATGTTTCTTTTTGCAGGCCAGGAAAGATGCCACTCAGGTTGTTGCAAATCTACAAAGGCAACAAGTTAATTCGAGGTTGATTGCATCAGACTACCTGGAGAAAAATACAGATCTTTTGGATACTTTGATAGCAGGGTAAGCCATTATTGCTGGGGAATGTTGGGGATTGAGAATATAATGATTCCATTCAATAGGTTATCTAATATTTTCAAGATGATTAATGGGTTAAATTTTTTGTTTGCTGCATCGTTTCTGACATCTTGTGGGATAACTTTTTGTACCTTAATTATCACATATATATTTTGTTGACTATCCATTCTCTGTTTCAAGATGCCATTAGTGATCTGTTTCACAAGTGATGCCTTTCTTCTTCTTGGATGCCTGGAAGTTGTATTCAGCTGTTATTTTTTATTTTTTAGATTCTATAGTGTAAGAGGATGGCTGTTTACAGAATTTTTAAATGGTTTTGTCATGTGAACTATACTTCTTGGGATCTTCTAATTACGGTATTTTGCTTCTTTAGTTATGAAAACACAGATATGGCTTTGCACTATGGTGTAATGTTGAGGGAGTGCATACGTCACCAGACTGTTGCCAGGTGAGCAAAATCAACTATGTGGTTCAGACTATCTATATTGTCTCTGCAAGGTCGTCAAAATCACGAGTTAACTCGTAAAATCGTATGATTTTACGAGTCAACCTATATATAACCTGCAAAATCTGGTTAAAAACCCGAAAACCATCAAACTCGGTTAAACTCGGACCGAGTGGAAAAGTTTGACAAAAGTAAAAAAATTAATCAACTGATTCGACTCCCCTCCCCGTCCATCACTCACTCCCTAGTCCCATTCTCCCCTTTCCCCTTTGCCTTTTCTCAAAACTCAAGCTCTCATATCTCAACCCTAGCTAGTTCCACAACTTTCACTCTTTCTCTCTCCCAAAACACCCTTTTCTTTTCTTTACTTCATTTATCTCTGTTCTTCCTTGAGTCTCTACTCACCATCTTTTGTGCTCTCGCGTCTCGCCTCTCTGTATCAGTCTTTGTATCAGGTTAGTTTTTTTTCTTGGTGGCATACTTGTAACTTGATTCTTGAAGACTTGTTTCTGGAGATGGGTTTGCTGTAAATTACTTAATTACTGCCATTTTTCTTCGTGAATTTTGTTTCCTGCCATTGCTTGAACTATTATAGGCGAGGAGGAGAGCTAGATAGTGTAGAAGTGGAGCTGTTTATTTGTTTATGTGTTGGATTTTCATCAAAGCATGTCCTGTTCTTGTTATACTGTTTTCTTTCAAGCAAAGTGTCAGCTTAATGGCTATTATGAGCACTTGAAAGTTGGAACAATGGCTCTTAGTTTTCAGTTGCAGAAATGAATAGAGCAATGATATATTGTGAACTCTTTAATTTTGCGTTGTTTTTTTTCTTCCCTTTGATGATTAAGCTGTATGATTATGTTTGGATTATAGAAGTAAAGAAAGGAATAATATGTTTGAAGTGGTGCTATATAAAGGATATGTATTAGTGAGAATGGTTATGAATGTAAAGGTATGCTTGATTTATTCCTTGTTTAGATATTAGTTACTTCTATAGTGGTTTTACAAATATCAGACCATGAGCTGTATTTATTCCTTGTTTAGATACCAGTTAAAACTCTAGGACAAGAACATGCAACATTCATCCTGAGATTGCAGATATTCTGATTTGCAGAAATGAAATATTATGGAAATAGAAAGCATATAAATCACAGCTACACAAGGGAGAAATAGATCAAGTTAAACTCGAAATGAGATTCTCCTTTACATATGTCAAGTTTTTAGTTACATGTATCCTTCTACATCATTCCACTTTATTTAGATCAATATCCTCAGTGGTTCAGTCATTTAAGAATTTCAAGGATTCATGTTAATGGAATTAATAATTAGAGTAACTAGCATTTATCTACAATTCTTCATTGAGAGATGACAGCTTGGATACAGAGTAGGAAATGAGTTATAGATATTGCTAAGTAGAAAACACCTGGGTCAGAGCCCTTCAAAACTACATTTGCCAACACAATCAAAATGAATCTAACCACTGTCCCATCTTTCTATGACTCCAATCATTTTGTTTAGCCAGAGTTGCACATACATTCCACTGGTCCTTTCTAGTTCTTGTCATTTCCATTTGAACTTCAACTCCCTTGTATTCATCTTCTGCTCTTTTAGCATCTTGAATTCTTTGGGTGAGTTTCTTTCCCATGATTGTAAATATATAACTAGTTTGAATATTTTACTTATGATTTTATGATTTTACGAATTGAGTTTACGATCCGAGTTTATATTGTATATTCCGTGTCGTATCAAAAAAATATTTTTGACAACCTTGGTCTCTGATTAGGAGAGTAATCTAAAATCCTGAAAAAAATTTATGTTTAGACTTTTAATTATACTAAAATATGTGCTCCATTTATCTTTACATAAACATGTCTAAGTGTGATGTGAAGTCAATATCTAGAACAATCAATTTCATTTTTTTTTTTTTTGTTTCAGAATTGCTTTTCTCAACTATCAGCATACATAATTTATTTATTTATTGTTTTTTTTTTAATGGTGTGCTGCCAATGTTTTGTACACTCATTTGTCGGGTTTGACTGCAGATATGTCCTGATGTCAAGAAATTCTTTGATTATATACGACTTCCATATTTTGACATTTCTGCAGATGCTGCTGCAACTTTCAAGGTTAAGCATGATTGAAAAAGATATTAACAACAAATTATTTTCTCATCCCTCTTTCTCTCTTATGCAGTTTGATTTTTCCATACAATGCAATCTTTTTGTGGGTATACATATCATCCACTGTTAAATGTTAATTCCAAATGACTTTCAAAACTCTGCTCGTTGCATTAGAGATTTGGCAAGAATATCTTCTGTACTGTAATGCAACTGTGTTGGATATGCTCGATACTGTACTGCATCTTTGCACAGCTATTATCAAATGGTTAAGTATATTCAGCTATTATAAAAAAAAATATCTTGTTTTTATGTATACGGTTAAGTCTCTCAAAGATAAAAAATCATGTTGTATTTATGTTCAAAAAATATATATATGTATTAGCATGCTTTTTTTGCTTTAATAACCAGTTTATTAAAGCCACGAGAACTAGGCCAACATTTTAAAAATTCCAAAAAAAATTATCTTGTTTCCTTCTAATATCTGGGATTATGAACTTATATGTAAGATGTATTTCTAATATTAAATATTTTTTATTGACATTAGAACGGTTAGGTTTTACCTGATAAGATAAGGATCTTCCTATTGAGAAGAACTTTTCTTAAATTTTAGATAGACCAACAATTAGAAAACCTGACAATAACTTAGTTTTTTTTTTCCAAACAATTATATAATACAGCTTACCCTAGGTAGGGTGTCTTGGAGGTGCTAATACATTTTTTTTATGCAACCAGTCTCGTGCTTGATTTCTAAAACTAGTTTGGGTTCCTAGTGATCAAAATACTAAGTGGTGACCTCTCATTTCCTCTTTCCACTAACAAGATACAAGAAATCGTTCTCTTTTATTTTTCAGACACCAACATGAGAGTGGATGCATTTTGCAATGCAACGTCTTCTTCCTCATCACCATTGTTGTCCATGTCATCGGCTACATCAATCGAGTCTTTCTCATCTTCCCCATTCCCAAAAGTCATCCATGGTGTATGAAATAGAGCCAGCAATTGGATAATGTAAATGGTCCAACTCCTCTATCTTAACACGATATGTTTGATTATTGAGTTGCAAAACAACAAAAACAATCCAGTGAGGACCATGGGACAGTAGGAGCAGCAGGAACTTACAAAGAAATTTGGATTTATAATTTCTGAAATAAAAACCGTGTAATTATAATCTTGTGGCACCTACTGTAATTTGTGAACTTTTATGTTGTTGAAAGTACAACTTGTTGATTGTACGTTTGCTACTTTGATAGAAGTACATTTTAGAAGATAAAATGTTAGTCTATTCAAATTAAAGGAAAAGTAAATTGATGTGAAATTAATTTCTACATATCTATCAAGAAATGACAGAACACGATTTTTTTTTTTAATATAACTATGTGTGTTTGTGTCAGTTTACAAGCATTTCAACTGATTTTTCGGAGCTCTAAAATTAATGATCAGGTAAATCTTTAGTGGCGCTAAGGTTTGTGGTACTCGAACTAATAATTTCTGGGAAGTAAACTCAGGACCTTACTAATTGAGCTATATCCCTCAGAACTGACCAAATATGATTCTTTTTTTTTTTTGATTAACGTAGGTGTTTGGATCAGTTGGCGCGCATCTTAACTAATATCACGGGCCTTGAAGTTAACGACTATATAAGCTTCCAGTGTCCCTGAGGTTTGTGGGACTCGAACTGGTAATCTTATGGAGTAAACCTAGGGCCTGACCAGACATGATTCTTGATTGTATGTGTGGTTAACTAAGTACACATTGCTACACTATATTATGATTTGTTGTGTTACATTCTAAGTAAAATCAATCAACTGTTCCTAAATGTATTGTTATATGATTAAAATAAAATTATTATTACATTGCTAATTAATGGTTTTAGTGCTGAACATGGACAAAGACTTGACCATAAATTTTAAAGATGCATTATTTCTTCTCAATGTTCACTTTCTGATTGGACCCAAGAAATGGAGGGTAAGCTATCAGCTTTAGGCCTTCATACTGATGCTTTAGCTTTATTAAATGCAAAAGATGCTGAACAAAACCTTGACCATAAATTTTAAAGATGCATTATTACTTCTCAATGTCAGATTCCATGGGTTCAATCATATACATTGTTATTCTTAGCAGAGCCGTTAGCTGGGTATAGAAAAGACAGAAAACCATGTCAAGTCTTTATTGCTTCTCAATGTCCACCATGTCATTTAGCTATCAACTTGTGACCTTCGTGCTAATGCTTTAGCTTTATTAATCTTTCTCTGCTTGACGAGGCAAAAAATTGATGCTGAACACGAACAAAGACTTGACAATAAATTTTAAAGATGCATTATTACTTCAGATTCCATGGTTCCAGTCATTTACATTATTATTCTTTTGTGGCGATCATCCTTCAAGATTAGAGTTATCTGGATAAATATAGATGGAAAGGATAAGAAAATTTTGTTTTTTCTCGATAGAAAAAGAAGTTGTCACCTAGTATTATGATCACTAGAAAATCTAATGGTCTGCGAGAGTCTGGACAAGAAAATTGATTGTGCAAAAAAAAGATGTATCACTCCTAGTACAACTTACGTATGGTAAGCTGCTTTGTTATTTGTTCTAACATGTGTTTCTATTTGTTAGTCTATTTAAGGTTTGAGAAAAGTCATCATTGATAAGGAGATCTTTATCTCATCAAGTTAAAACCTAATCATTTTAAAGCCTAAAAAATAGATTTGTTTAAGGTTTAACAAAAGTTCTCTTTAGTAAGGAGATTTTTATCTTATCATGTTAAAACCTAACTATCCTAACAGGAAAGAAAATAAAAAAAAGGTTTGTATTTGAAATTTTAATCAAATCCTAATAGATAATCGTAAACTTGTTGTAATACCCATTAAATGATTTTTTTTGTACTTTTCAAAGTATGATGAAGATGAAATTTTTATTTTTTGTATAAAAATATGCATGCAAATTTTAGAATCTGATTACATGCATGAAGACAAAACATATTTTTGTATTTTTGAAATGAGGGATTTTTTTTTAAAATTAGAGATAAATATCTATGTTTGTTTTCTAAACCTCACTGTGATACAAGTATGTCTCTTTCCTTGATTTTTTTTTTCTTTTCGCATCATATGACTCTTTGTATTCCATCTTTGATTTAGAAATGGTAGGGATTAAAAGTAGAGATCTTAGTAAAATTATGTGAAACTCTACTATTTAAATGGGTATTATTGAAATCAAGATTGGTTTGCGTCAAAATAGGATTTATGAACCATAATTTACTTAATTTAGTCCTTTTAAATTAAACCTATTTAAGATGTGAACTTGTTTTGGATATGTTTTTTTATTTTTTTTGGTTTATATGCTTGAGTTTGGACAAATCGGGTCTATATATACAGGGCCAGTTAGATCAATGGCTTAATCCACTGCATCACCTGGAACTGCTCTTGCCTTTAGGAGTACCGACCACTACAGTACAGACAGAATGAATCATTCATTTCTCAGATGGGCCACTACAGTACCCTTTCTATATATGCAGTTTAGAAGCAGTGGCATGAGTGTTGACAGTGTGATTCTGTTCTCAATCTTGTTATGCTACAATTTCCTGCTGCCTATTCAGAAGCGACAGTGAAGAACATATACAAAATGGAGAGGGTAATTATCTAACAAATTAGTCACCACTACAAATCTTCCATGGAATTAAGAACTTCATGTGATACACATTTGAGATTCCAAAGGCATGTGTTGACAGCTTGCTTTTTCTTTGTTTTTCACTATCTTCTGTCTGACGCTTTTCCATTCACTTTTCAATTGCCTTTGGCTTTCGCTTTCCTTAAAAAATTATATGCTTCTGTCTCTTTCCTGTATTATATATGATATATAATATGTTTTTTTTTTTTTTCTGGTGAAGAGTAGATGGAGACCTAACTTTATGAAGGAATCTAGATTATCTACTTTGTTATGATCATAATCGAATGGTTTATGCTTTGACACGATAGAGTATTAGACTCTTCCTTCATTTTTTATTCACGCATATTACTTTATGGATTAGGATGCATGTTTGTATCGTCCAAAAAATGATAAATATAAAGCAAAAGTTGTGTTCATAATTGATGATCTTTTTTTTTTTCCAGAAAATAATTATCTTAATATGATGATCACTCGTGCAACATGTCCATGCCTCAAGTGCCTAAATATCGTTCCCGGCCCTTTAAATATATGCAACGCCATCACTTTATGAACCTAGAGAGCTAGGTACATGATGATTAGTACTTGTTAATTAACTTCATAAGCATGTGTGACAAAACAAAAGGAGGAAAATTATCCACATAAAAAATTAAGGAAAACAAAGCACATGTGATTAGTTGGGAGATTAAAATAAGTTAATTTGTTCAAGAATATTAACTATGTATGACCTATGATCCTGATGGTCAAATCAAAGATGTATACTTTAGGGATGTTAATTGAAAATGACAACAGCAGAATGAAAACGTGAATGTTGTGGTCTTTCCCCATTGCTAACCTTGTTGGTTTTGCTTGTAACCTAGCACTTGGGAAGTTTTAGATAAGCAATTAATGTAATAATATTATGAACTATATAGTAAAGTTTTATGAACTATATAGTAAAGTTCATAATAATATTATGAACTATATAGGAATCTACCTTGAACTATTAAGGTAGGCTGGTATACCGTTCATTTTCTTGAAAACTGTCCAAGTGTAGCTTTGTGGAGGTGATACCAACATCTATTTAATTAGGCACTTGAGTGTAATAAAGGACTACTACTAAAATTAAGGACTGTGTAGAGTGTTGTGCCGATGGCTCGTTTGCAAGTTAAAAAAATCGATAAATATAATTTTTAAAAATCAAAATGTGCTCTTTCTTTTAAAAAAAAATTCAAAGAATTTTTTTTGATTTTTTGATTTTTAATTAATTGTTTTTGAAAAATTTGTAAATATGAAAAACAAATGATCAAAAATTATAAAATAACCAAAAGTTGGCCAAAAATATTGAAAATATATTTTTGATATTTTTATTTTTTCAAAAATATAAGGGTAAGAAATTATGTTATGACAATAGTCATCGCAACTATTAACAAACTTGAAATGCATCAAATGATTATAAAATTAGCTTTCTTGAACGGTGACATTGTCAAAGAGGTTTACATGGAACAATCCCATAGATTTTCATTTGATTGAAATACCAAGTGAAATATAATAGAATAATCTGAATGAAAGATCACCAATTTAAGTGAGAAATATGATTTTTTCTTTGAGAATTTCAAAAATATTCAAAAATGCTGACCTTTCATTATAAAATAGCTTTTGAGTTTTTTATTTTTATTTTTGAATAATATTGATATGTAATGCAATTAATTAAGGTGATGTTGTTAGAATTTTAAAAGACTAATGAGCAATAATTTTTGGATTACTATTACCTGCTTTACCTTGCAGTTAAACTAAACAAACATCTAATCTAAATTTACATTAGGTTCACTTATAGAGATCACTATTTAATTTTTGACAACAAGATGTCCATCGATGTCGCTTGTAAACAACAATATAGTTTCAAATTCTTTTTTGGCTAATTGTTGTATTTGTTTTTATAATGAAAGGTCAGCATTTTTTTTTCCTTTCCATCAATGTTGCTTGTAAATCTGAGTAAGTGTTATCAGAGCTTTTGCTCAAAATCCAAACCCAACAAATGATACATCATCATGTTTGTAAAATTTTGTACCGTACATATGAGTCACAAATTAGATTTTCTCTTCAATTCAAATTAATAATTAATAATTATATATTATATTCGAATAATTACCGTACATTGAATTGAATTCAAATATGCAAATTTTACCTGAGTATTCAATGGGAAAAGCAATAAATAATGTTAAAGCTGATGTTTACAGTTTCGGAGTTGTCCTACTCGAAATAGTTAGCGCGTGGGAAAGTTAGTGCAAATTACATAAGAAAACCAAGAAGCTGAGTTTTTTTCTGGATAAAGTAAGTGGATGGATAAACTCTCTTAGTTTTTTTTTCGTAGTTATTATCAAACCAAACATGTTCTGCCAATATTAAATGCCAATTGAAGAAATTTATAACAGAAAAGGATATTACTATTTAATAATTTGAAATATATGTTATACTCAACTCAAGCAAGATTTATATAATCATATAACAAGAAACATAAAAAAAATAGAATAAAATAAACTATAGAAAAATATATTTGATTAGATGATTAAAATTATTTCTTGATTACCTAGAGTTGTTCAATTCCTTGACTCTTTCTTTTCTTGATTAGGAAATAATGAATAATATTTACTTTAATTATTTTCTTAACACACCCCTTTAAACTCATGATAATTTTATTTTTCTTGAGTTTGACACTCTGCTTATCTTTAACAATTGTATTTTTCTAAACATAGTTATTATTAGCCAAACCTTTCTTCTCAAAATTTGGTTTTTCAAGTGCTCATTTTATTTTGACTCACTCTTCATCAAACTAATATATTCTTCTTATCATGGCTCCTTAGCCATTTTCTATCTTTTCTATTAGGAACAACCATCTCTTCTTCTTCTTCTTTTTTATAGGTGGTCTCTTTTATACCATGTCTTGTGCAAAAACATATTAGCTTGCACTAAGTCTCTCTTCTTTTTCTTTTCCTTTTTTGCAGGTCTTTCTTTTGATGTAGAATCTCAATTTTCTTGTTGAACTTTGTTGCATCTCCATTTTTTTTTTAATTCTTTGGATGATATTTGATCATCCACATGATCTTGAAATAATTTCTCCTTATCATGAGTTGATTTATCATTGAAAATGAATAGTAAATTAAATATTTGGTAGATAATTAAGAGTTTGAGAACAAAGTGTTTTAAAATGATCAAATAAATGGCATAAAATTTTCCATCAAAAAAGCAAAAGCTAATATTTAGAGTAGTATATGATCGACCTGCTCTGATACCAAGAAGAAATTTAGAATAGAAAAGGATTTTATTATTCGATAATTTGATATATATGTTCCATTCAACTCCTGTGGAGTTTATATAGTTATATAACAAGACATATAAGTAAATAAAATAAAATAAATTATAGAAAATATGGTTGATCGTTTGTTTTAATTAGATGATTGAAATAATTTCTTGATTGTTGAGAGTTATTTAATTCCTTGATTTTGTTCATTGATTTTTTTCATTGATTAGAAAATAATAAGTAATAATTACTTGATTATTTCCTTAATACTCGGAGCTAAGCTAATCTTGCTTTTCAATTGCAGGCTGGTGTTTTGCATGATAAGGAAAGAATCCTTAACTTTGTGGACAAGAAATTAGCATACAGTTACAACAGAAAGCAAGCTCTCACTGTTTTGCTGTTAGCAATGAAGTGTGTTAATCTATTTTCTACTCTCAGGCCTAAAATTTCCGAAGTCGTTAGTGTACTTGAATTGAATAAGATTATAATTAGATTGTATGATAATGTATAGATTTTATTGATCGAAAGAAGTCAATATATAAAAACAAATCATGTTTAATTAATAAAATATTATTAGAATCTTGTTTTAATTAAAAATTATATTTTCTCAATGAATGTGAATTAAAATTGATAAAAACTTATAATACTTTAAAATAATAATAATAATGAAAATAAATTTTAATATAAATTAAGGTGAATAAACCTTTCTAAATCGTTGGACTAATCTAAATATGATTTTAGCATTTTTAAAACATTATTTATGCACCACTTAGTAACTAATCAACTTCAAATAATTAATTCATGATAATAAAAAAATTAAAAGACAATATATAGTGAAATTAATCTTAAACTTACACGTTATTAATTATTAAAAAATTATGAAAGTTATTCAAATCTTCTGATGGAGGCAGCACACCACCTAATTTGTTTTTCGAGCATTTGAATATCAATATATGATAATTGTTTCCATACTTTGCCAGATCTGATTTTTCCAACCTGTTGCTGTTGTTCCTAAAAGTCTCTGTGACTGATTGAAACACACCTTCTCTATCCTTATCATCTGCAACGTCTTCTTCCCCATCACCATAGGTGTCCATGTCATCGGCCAAATCAACCAAGTCTTCCATGGTGTATGAAATAGAGCCAGCAATTGCCAGCAATTGGGTGATTAATGTAAATGATCCATCTCCTCTGTCTGATATGTTTGATTATAGAGTTGCAAAACAATAAAAACAATCCAGTGAGAACTTACAAAAAATCAATTCATTTAGCAGAGCCGTTAGCGGGGCATAGAAAAGACAGAAAACCATGTCAGGTTCTCATGCCGTGGGTCCAATCATTGATGCTGAACCCGAACAAAGACTTGACCCTAAATTTTAAAGATACATTATTACTTCAGATTCCTTGTTCCAATCATTTACATTATAATTCTTTAAAACATATTAATATAAAACAAAATAATGATAAATGCTCACTTGAAAATATATTTTAGCAATAATATAAAATTATTATTAGAACTTTAAACTTTTAAGTTTATAGTGATTCTTTGATAATAACCATGTATAAAGGAGATATTAGTTAACAATAGATATCTCATCAACTTTAAACCTAACTATATATTATAATTATCAAGACAAGCTCTCTTTTCTTGATTTTTTCTTTTCTTTTCTTTTCGCAGCATATGACTCTTTGTATTCCATCTTTGATTTAGAAATGGTAGGGATTGATGGTAGAAATCTTAGTAAAATTATGTGAAAACTCTACTATTTAAATGGGCTTTATTGGAATTAAGATTGGTTTGTGTCAAAATAGGATTTATGAACCATAATTTACTTAATTTAGTCCTTTTAAGATGTGAACTTGTTTTGGATATGTTTTTTTATTTTTTTTGGTTTATATGCTTGAGTTTGGACAAATCGGGTCTGTATATACAGGGCCAGTTAGATAAATTAAATAAGATAAAAGGTTTTGTATGCTGATACCCATTCATTATTGTTTGTAGTTTTCATAAACTAAGATTGGAGCACAATATTCCTTAAACAAATATCTACGGTACTTTTAATTGCTATAATTAAAGTAAATCTTAGAAAAGCAAGCTGTGTCCTGTGATTTTCTCTCATATTTTGTGTGAAGCAAACCAAGTGTAGCTGGGAGTGGTGATTTCATTGCATGGTTGTGATCTTTACAACTCATGGGCAGGAACTCTGTTTTTTCAGAAAGCTACTGGAATCTGCTGAATTTTCTTCTGGTTGATTAGTAGTGATATCTGCTATTCCACGAAAGGGGACCCTACTAGGATAGGCCCTGGCGGGAGGGAGAAGAATAGCTTCGAGGAACCTTCTTGACTTCTTCGTTCCGTCGTTGACCCATGAGCAATGGCCCTCTCGTATTTAGGACCGACCTCTACGGCTAGAAAGAATCATTCATTTCTCAGATGCGCCCAATTGTTTTTTTTTTATAGGAGTATTTAGAAGTATAATAGTAGTTGTTTTTTAAAATTATTATTAATATTATCACATTAAAATAAAAATTTACAGTTTGATTCTTTGTTCCAATTTCCTGCTGTCTATTCATAAGCGGTAGTGAAGAACAAATACAAAATGGAGAGGGTAATCATCTAACCATGTAGTCAGCACAACAAATCTTCCACGGAATTAAGACCTTATGACTATACATGTTCATAAGCGGTGTTTCTTCTTTTTTTTCACTATCTTCTGTCCTAACGCTTTTCCATTCACTTTTCAATTGCCTTTGCCTTTGGCTTTCCTTCTTCGTTGGTGTAATTCTGTTTTGAGCTACTAGAAAAAAACAAATTACGTACCCACTGTTGATACACGACGTCGGGCGACGGCTCCCGCTTTTTTTGTTTATTTAACAAAAAGGGTTTTTTTTTCAATTGGGGGAAACAAAGATTTTATTGGAGTCGCCATCTAGTAATTTGAGGGAACTAGAAATCCCAAATTAGACACTGGTCCCAGAGATTCGGGTATGGGGTTAGTTATGATTAAGGGAAGGTAGACACCACCCTTAAAACATCCTTTCAAAAGAAAGGTTACCCTTACTTGTGTGTTTTTTATTTGATTCAAATGCGATTATATTTTGGGCTTATTTGTAAATTTTTTTAATGATTAACGTCGGTCCCTAAAAATAGGAGACACGTTAAAAATGACATCAGTCCCTAAAAATTAGGAGACTCGTCTGAGTTACCAAAAGAAATAATAGATATAATCCATTATATTTTGGGTTTATTGGTAATTTGCTTTTTTTAAATGGTTAACGTCAGTCCCTAAAAATAGGAGGCGCGTTAAAAATGTCATCAGTCCCTAAAAATTAGGAGACTTGTCTAAAATATGACGTTTTAACCCTAAAAAGGAGAGTTACGTCCCGGGTTACCAAAAGAAATAATGGACATAATCCATATTTGGTATTTACATTTTTAACATCGGTCCTTTTTTAAAAAAGAGACGTGTCGACTTTGTTTTTTTGTATTTTTTTACAACATGCAAGAAAATTTACAAGTATTTATATATTAAAAAATATCAAAAATACCAAGAGAAATCCAAAAATTACTTGAGTGTCACTGTATAGGTAAAATACTGAAATACCCTCGAATTTCTCTGAAAATTACGAAAATGCCACTGGCGGCGCGGGAGAATCGTCGGTTTGAAGCTTCGGTGGACGACGACGATCGCGGTCTTTTTCCGGCCAGATGAGGTGGAGAAAACGATGACAACCACCGGGTTTTTCTTTACCGGGGGAGAAAACTTTCTCGTGGTGGTGCTTGAGGTCGAGACTACACGGAAAGTGGAGATCGGATGAGAGAGAGAGCGCCGACGAGAGGAGAGAGAGAGTCCGAGATTATGCTATGGTATGAACGCTGTATGGTACACCGGCACCCGCCAAGACCGTGCACCGTTGGATCTCGGATGAAACGATCGGAGGGTCGTGATTGGCTAGATCTGCAGTTGATCCGGACGGTCCGGATGAGCGGAGGTGGGATCGGGTGTGACGCGGTGCACCGGAATTAGGTACACCCGTGACGTGGCGCAACGGGATCAAAGCTTAGATTATTTCAAGGGCTGAGATGTGTTTGGGTTGTAATCTGGTGTGGTAAGCCCTATTGTATACTCTTAAATCAACGGTTCAGATCTAAACACTATTAAATCTAACGGTTAGGATATATTTAATATTTTTCATATTGTTTTTAATAAAAATCAATATCCTACTCTCGTGAAGAAATAGTAAAAAAACTGAATAAAATGAATGTTATCTCTCTTCTTTTTTTTCTTTCTCTTCCTCTCTCTTTTTTTTTTTTTTGCTGGCGCCATATCACTGGCTATTTATAGCCAATAACAAGGACGTCCAAGTCACCACCGATTTGCTTTGAAGAAAAAATGGATCATCTGCTTTCGGTGCACCTGCTCCTTTGACAAATTTTTATTTTTATTTTTTATTATGTATAATAATATATATTTATATAGGTAAAATTAAAAACTCAATTCAGTATTAGAAAAATCTCGTTTCAACCGTTAAAAATTCATTTTAATGACCAAAAATTATGTCGAAACACTGGAAAAAAACTTTTGACGGGTATCAACCCGGTGAACTGGGTTTTGACCAAAAATAACAGTTTTGACCCAAAATGGCCTAAAACTCATTTTTTACCCCGGTCAACATGGTCGGACCCGTATTGACTTGATGGACTCGGTTTTGACCGAAAATGACGGTTTTGACCCGAAACGGCTTAAAACTCATTTTTTACCCTGGTCGACATGGTTTGACCCGTATTGACTCGGTGGACTCGGTTTTGACCGAAAATGACGGTTTTGACCGAAAACTCATTTTTTACCCTGGTCGACATGTTTTGACCCGTATTGACTCGGTGGACTCGATTTTGACCGAAAATGACGGTTTTGACCAGAAAACTCATTTTTTACTTGGCCGACATGGTTTGACCTGTATTGACCCGGTGGAATCGGTTCTTATGGAAAGATGCGGTTGACTCGAGAAAAATATATTTTTTGAATTTTCCTTTTTCTTAATTTTTTGGATTTTTATAAATAATAATAGAAATAAAATAACATTTGAGAAAATCTTGGTGGATCCAAAATTGGGTTACAACACCCACAACGTCTTGATAGCACTTTATCATAATCATACTTGTTTCGCAAAATTCTAAAAATAACAGTTTTCATCTTAAAATTAACAATGTTAGATTATTCTTCGGATTAATGTTATAAAAATAATTTTTTAATATAGAATTCTCATACAAATTTAAGTGACAATTCTTTCATTTTACTACTTAAAAGTTGACTCAACAGTTAAAAATTTATTTAAAAATCATTTTTCTTCTTATGAATAGAGATCCTCTTAAATTCTTGTCCAGCTTATTTTTAAGTGATAATTCTTATGAAAGATTCTTATGATTTCATTTTTTATCCTGTTTATGAATGAACAATATGAACAATAACCTTTCGGGTCCTAATTAAATAGATTATTTTTAATTAAAAAAACATTTGTTTTTTAAGCAAAAAAAGTCATGTTTTTTATTTTTATTTTTATAATAGGTAATTAAGATAAAGCAACAGGAACTATTTTTGGGAACCACTAGAATTAATTATACATCAATTTCGGTTCCAAAAATCAATGTGAAAAGGGGTTGAAGGGAAGATGTTCTACACGCCTTCTTTCTATCCTTTTTTGTTATGTTTTTTTTTTAGTCATTACTAGAATGCCCGTGCATTGCCGCGAGCTTATGAAACAAATATGCTTGATGGTATTATAATTACGAACCAGCGTTGTATAAGTAATAGAAACTAAAGGTATGTTGAAGCCAATATTCCATGACGGAAAAAAAGTTGTGTTGATGATCAAAAACTTAAAAACTTAATAGAATGATTTGTAGTAATCCATAACATTTTGTGAGGAAAGATACAGTATTTTCCCCACATGATTTAACTTTTGCTACATGATTTAGCTTTTCTGTTAATAAAAAAATTACAAAGCTAAATTCTATACTAGCTTAATATTAAAAAAAATCGACAAAGATAATTTTTTTAAAAAAATCCATGAGGGGAAACACTATAGCAATCCATAGTGTTTTGTAAGAAAAGCTACAGTGTTTTTCTCAGTAAAATCAACAAATATAATTTTTTTAAAAAAATCATAACAAAAGAACCATGTAGGAAAATATTATAGCAATCCACAATGTTATGTGAGAAAAGCTATAGTGCTTTCCCCACATGATTTAGCTTTATTGTAATTGTAATTCTCAACCAATTCAATATTAAAAAAAATCAACAAAGATAATTTTGAAAAAAATCATAATAAAAAAACAAAAAAAAACAAATGGAGAAACACTGCAATAATCCACAGTGTTTTAAAGAAAAAAAATTACAAAACTAAATTCTCAACCAGCTCAATATTAAAAAAAAATAAAATCAACAGAGATAATTTTAAAAAAAAATCATAACAAAAAAAACACAAAAAAAGAAAAAAAACCATGTTGGAAACACTGTAGCAATACACAGTGTTTTGTGAGGAAATGTATAATGTTTTCCCACATAATTTAGTTTTACTTGTAATTATAATTATCAACCAGCTCAATATTAAAAAAAAATCAACAAAGATAATTTTGAAAAAATCATAAGAAAAAAAAAACATTGTAGAGAGATATTGTAGCAATCCAAGTGTTTTGTTAGGAAAGCTGTAGTGTTTTTCCCACATGATTTTAGCTTTATTGTAATAGTAATTCTCAATCAACTCAATATTAAAAAAATAAAATCGACAAATACAATTTTGAAAAAAATCATAACAAAAAAAACCATGTAGGGAAATATTGTAGCAACCCACAGTGTTTTAAAAAAAATTACAAAGCTAAATTCTAACCAACTCAATATTAAAAAAATAAAATCGACAAAGATAATTTTAGAAAAAATCATAACAACAAAGAAAACACAAAAAAAGGAAAAACAACATGTGAGGAAATATTGTAGCAATCCATAGTGTTTTAAAAAAAAATTACAAAGCTAAATTCTAACCAACTCAATATTAAAAAAATAGAATCGACAAAGATAATTTTAGAAAACATCATAACAAAAAAGAAAACACAAAAAAAGAAAAAAAAACATGTGAGGAAATATTGTAGCAATCCATAGTGTTTTGTGAGTAAAGCTACAATGTCTTCCCTACATGATTTAGCCTTACTTGTAATTGTAATTCTCAACCAACATAATATTAAAAACATAAAATTGACAAAGATAATTTTAGAAAAAAACATTAAAAAAAAACCATGTGAAAAAAATATTGTAGCAATCCACAGTAATTTGTGAGGAAAGCTACAATGCTTTCCCCACATATTGTAATTATAATTCTTAACCAGCTCAATATTAAAAAATAAAATCGATAAAGATAATTTTGGAAAAAATCATTAAAAAAACCATATGGGGAAACACTGTAGCAATCCATAATGTTTTAAAGAAAAAAAATTACAAAACTAAATTCTCAACCAGCTCAATATTAAAAAAATAAAATCAACAAATATAATTTTGAAAAAAATTATAAAAAACAAAAAAAAACATATGGAGAAATACTGTAGCAATCCATAGTATTTTGTGAAAAAAACAATAGTTGTAATTCTCAACCAACTCAATATTAAAAAAATAAAATCGACAAACAATTTTGAAAAAAATCATAATAAAAAAATTATGTGGGGAAACACTGTAGCAATTCACAGTGTTTTAATGAAAAAAATTACAAAGCTAAATTCTTAACCAGCTCAATATTAAAAAAATAAATTTGACAAAGATAATTTTGGGAAAAAAAACCAAAAAAACCAAAAAAAAAATAAAAGCACTGTAGTAATTCACAGTAACATGTAAAGAAAGCTACAGAGCTTTTCCTTTATGTTTTAGCTACATTGTAATAGATCTTAAGTTTAGTATTCGAAGAAAGCTTTTGAGTTTGTTTTTCTGATTTGTGGATATTGATATATAATGTAAGGCGGTGTTGTTAGAATTTAAAAAGATTAATAGTATTCAATTATTTGCTCCAAGAGATGAGCAATAAAGCCTTAAAATTAAATTTTAAAAGATTGATAGTATTCAATTACTTACAAGTGACGAGCAATAAAATCTTAAAAATAAAGAATTAATTCTTAATAACAAATAATCTACTTCTAAATCAGACTCTAGGTACTTCAACAAGTGTTATTAAATAATATAATTTTAAATTCATGCAGTTTCATTTTAGCATAATTGTTGTTTTCTAAGGCTTTACTTTGATCCTATGTTTATGGTATTATATGCTTTACCTTTTAGACAAACATCTAATGTAAATTTACATTAGGTTCACTTATCCAGATCACTATTTATTTTTTGACAACAAGATGTCCATCGATGTCGCTTGTAAATCAACGTTGCTTGTAAAGAAACAATAAACTTCTTGTACTTGCTAGGAGTGAAAGTGGAAAGTGGAAGTGTTCTTACATACTTAGGCTCGAGGGTGTTCTTCTTTCGAAGGAGTGAAGACTGGTGGTTCGTTGTGAGGCACATAAATAGTTTGTTTTCTTCTTTTCAGATTCTTTGTATTCTGTCTTATCTTTCAGCTCCACTTAATTGATGGGCTGCTTTATATATAATTCTCTCCATTATTATATATATAAAAAAAGTGTGATGGATATTTTTCTATGAATTGTGAGATAAAAGACATAAAACACAAGCTCACATTGCTTGGGAGATGTTTCTTTGAGTGTAATATATTCAATAAGATGGGAGAGGATAATAGAAACAAAAATAGTGTTGAATTAATTAATAATGCATAATAACTCATAATTATATATTATATTCGAATAATTACTACCCATTATGCATGAATGAATTCAAATCTTAGACATTGAATTGAATTCAAATATGCAAATTTTACACCGTTGTTTTTCTCAATTTTTTTTTTTAAAAAAAGCTTTGGATCACAGGGAATCATTTTGCAATTTACTTAAACCGAAATTGTTAGGCCTCCATACATAATATTGCAAGTTACTTTTGTCGGGTATTTTGATATTTGGACAGGGACAATTTGGTAATGTGAGGTAATTGATTCAGAGTTAATAACTGTTTGAACGGTAAAACAATATCTTTATAAAGAATGTATGTCGTCTCAAGGGAAGCGCATTGCAAGCTAAAGTAGTAATGGCTAAGCTTTATCTTAATAAGCTCTTTCCTAAGCTTGTTTCCTCTCTTGCCGTTCTTCTTCTTCTTTGTCAATTTGGTTATGTAGTCTGTAAAGAAACAGGTTTCTCTGACAGCCCGCTGTTGGCTGAAGGAGAAGGTACACACGATATCTTTATACAAAAGAAGGAAGAAAATTTGTTTATCTGTTAAATATGAGCTTTTCCTTCAATATCTTCTCCCTATCCAAGCAGATTCTCTTCTCTTTCAGATTTTGAATAGTAATAAACTACGACACTATGTTTTCTCTATTCCTACACGCGCCTAATTAATTAGTTAATGCATACCACTAGACACTCTCAAGATACTGCTATTTCTCTCTTCCATTTGCTCTCTAGTGCTTCCACAGCCTGGCAGAGAGTTCCGTAGTGCTTTAGTTTTATCTTGCTAGCCTACGTACTGCATATCTTAGATATTTTCTGCTTCTCCAACTTTTCCTATAACTATCAAGTGAAGTGATTGGTTAAGGATGAATTGATTTTTACGAGGATTTTAGTAAGGAAATCTAGATGGATTTATATAGTCAATTGACAATAAATTAGCACTAGTTTTTTTTTCTCTTTTTTCCTTTTAGTTTGGATTTGAAGCTAGCTAGAGGTAGCTTGAGGTTGTGGAAGCTAAAAATATATGGTTTTGATCATGAAGGTATGCTATACCTGTTTGAATCTTGCTAAACAAAATATGGTTTTTCTTTGTTGAAAAACGTTTGGCAGCAAAGGCTTTGGATGAATTGATGACCACGTTACGGGGGGATTTTCAACAAATCTCACGCTCGTCTTGTGACAATTATTTTCAAGACATCAAATGCAATTGCAGTTATGAGAACAGCACAGTTTGTCACGTCACCGGCCTGTAAGTTCCTCATCAACTTCATCCAATTTTCTTTTATTTTTGTAAGGCAATGCATCCTCTCTAAAACTCACTGGTTTCTATGTTGACGCCATTTTTTGGGAGGTAGAGATCTCTCAAACCGCGAATTAGACGGACCAATCAACGCTACAGCCTTGACTAGTCTCCATTACCTAGAAGAAATGTGAGTATCATTTGACATGTGATGATAATCATTCGAATCAGTATGCTGAGCTCAACTAATTGATAACAATCCTCTTACATTAATAACAGTGATTTGTCCAACAATCAACTTTATGGTAGCATCCCTGTCACCATGGGGAACTTGCCTTCACTCACCTATCTGTAAGTGATCCAGTACCATGGTTATTTACTACTACTGCGGTTTATTTTCTAAAAGAATCAAGGTAAAAGTTCGGCTGCATAATTTAACGGCTTGAAAATGGCCTAATCCCCACTGTTATAAAGATGTGCATTGGACTTGTAGGATTGTGAGCAATTGAAGGGCTTGACCACGTTCATGATAATATTGATTGAAAAACATGCATGTGCAAGATCTATCCCAAATTTATTTATCATATCAAGAAAATGTATCTTAAAACAAGTAAACAATCATTCACACACATTCAAAATAGACATAGAAAATTCAAATGATGAATAAATATTAATAAATAATAATTATAATTAAAAAAATAATATTAATGTTTTAAAATATTTACATTTATAATTAAAAATAATGTTATCACTATAGGTAATTCGACTGCTTAGACTATGGTTGACTAGATAACTGAAATAGTATCTTGGAAGGTATTATCAAGGAAATTCCCAAACTCACAGATCCAAATTATAACAAAATATGAAAATAATATTTTGTATATAGAAAATAGGATCAACTTGTCTATCTTTAATGCAACTTTCTCGTGGGAAAGCACAAAATTAAAGTCTTACAATCCTTAGGTCAATTTTCTATAAACAACCAAAAACTTCAATTAAAGTTATATCTCCATTAATGTACTGTGAATGTCTTCCCATTTCCCATATGCATAGCGATCTTTCCGAAAACTTCCTCAATGCCTGTCTGCATAGTTATGTGCAAATTAAGAGCTGCTAATTAGCTTTTGGATTATATACAATAACTAATTTCAGTTCTTAGTATGTCTTCATAAAATTTATATTATTGGTTCTTATTTGAGTAATAATGAACTTATATTGCAATACATATGCATAGCGATCTCTCCAAAAACTTCCTTGATGGCTTCATACCTTCATCTTTGGGGAATTTGTCGTCCCTCCAATATCTGTAAGTATCATGCAATCACAGTCTTTTTAGTATCATATAGTTATAAGTATCATCTTCAATGTCAATTAAATTCTTTTCCCATAGCTGATGCAAGTTTTGTGCTCTTATTCTTGTGGGTGTTTATATATATATATATTATTAATATTGACTTTTATTCAGAAACATTCCATTTTCAATTTTTAAATATTCTAATTTTTTTCCTAATCAAGTATTTAAATTTCGTGCTTCAAAACCAAATTTATTATTTCTAATATAGTTAAAAGCAAACTATCCATCATCAATTTTTAAAAATATTTTTGAAAAAATTTGGAAATTTTTTTTAAAATTAATATATTTTTTATATTTTTAAATTATTTTAATATATTAATATTAAAAATAAATTTAAAAAATATTATGTTTATCATCCTCACATTTTCCTATTGTAAGCATTATACCATTGCCTTTTTGGCCTTTCAGCCGCATTTTCTTTTAGTTTTTTTTTTTTAATCATTGATACTCCTGTTCTCTTTGGATTTCGTTTAACGCGTGCATGTGTCAACAATTGTTTTGGTATTTAATTGCATGTTGATTTCATATGGGAAAGTTTAAGATTGTTGCAAATGATGAAATTAAAAAATAGGAAATAAAATTTGATATTTATAATAATTCACAATCTTTTTCCCATGTTTACTGTTTGATACGCCCTGTAAATCTACACTTTGAGCCCTCAAGTTTAAGTATTTTTATATTTGGTCTCTCTTATTTATTGATTTTTTTTCTGGTACCAGACTTCACTTTTTTTACACTTTGATTTTTGGATCTTGATATAAGATTAACTGGAGAGAAAGTTTCTAAAAAAATATGAACAAGCTCTTGGTGCGTTCCTATTATCAAATACTTCAATCTTAATGTTTATGATTCCCCCTTCATTGATTTTTGAGAAAGTTTCTTAATTGTTAGGACTACATAATTATATTATAATGGTGAAATTTTGAGTTAAGAGCTCAAATTTCCTTCTTTAAATTAAAGAAGTTACTGAATAGACAATTGATAGATTAAACTTGTAGTTGTAATAATTACGATTTTTTAATACTATTTTTGGTGAAACATTTTCAAGTAAAATTAGCTTTGGTAGATTAAAATTTGAGTGGACCACTGCCGGAAAATTACGCCAACTTTACTTCGGATCAATTGGGGTGGTTGTAAGTGCAACTCATCATATTCTTTCAACCAACAATCTGTTTAATTATTGTTCCAAGGAAAAGCAACTAACTATGGCTGCAGTAGCGTAGCTGGGAACCGTTTGACCGGTCAAGTACCAAGGTTCATTGCGAATTGGACTGGACTCGTTTACCTGTAAGAAATTACTTGTACTTTCTGTAATATTATTTGATTGAGAAACTTTCGATGATCGATGAATATCATTCAATAATTTGTGTTTTTGTGTACTGATGACAGGTCCCTCTCCGGAAATGATTTTGAAGGAGAGCTGCCTCTTTTTAACTGTTGAACTAAATGCATGTTTTTATTCTGGATGGTTTTTCTTCCAGGGTGGTTAGTGATGTAAGAAGCTCGGCAAATATGCAAATATGACGAAAATAAGATACCTGTGAGTTTTTCCTTCCTTTGCTTTTCTTTAAAGCTCACACTCCAAAATCACATAATAACTATCAAGGCTTTAATTAATAAAATATATTCTTGAAATTTCATGTGAAATAGATACGATTTTATCATATGCAAATTAAAAAAAAATATTTAATTCTTTTTGTTTTTTAACATTCAAAAAACATAAAAGAAAATACCCACAAACACACACTCCCAACCAAACATTCTAGTTTACTCGCCCACTCCCAGTTTCAAGTTTCCAATGTAACAAAAATTAAAATTGCTTACAATAATTTAAATACACATTTCGAAATCTACAAATTACAAAATAGACTCGGGAACAGTGCTGGAAGCGGCTGAGAAAAACCAGGAAACAGGGGGGGTGATCTGGAATGGCATCTGTGGTCGAATTACAGAGAGGCAGAGGTGGCTGAGTGAAGGAGAGAGAGCTGGGTCTCGGTTTAGCAGAGATGGGGGCGGCTGAAAGAGCAGAGTGGTGGTACTATCGGTGGATCTGGAGGGCCTGGTTCGGGTCTGTGGAGGATGGTCTGTGAAGGCCGGTGATGGGGCTGTTGGGTCAGCTGTCAGAGATCGGGAAAGGAAGATGAGGAAGTGCAGTGGGCGGCCTTTGTGGTTGTGGTTGGGGAGCTGGAAGGTTGATGTTGTGGCCGGGGGAAGAATGGGCTTGGGTTCCGTGAGAGGGAGGGGAGACCTGGTTCGGTCGGCGGTGGAGAAGGAGAAGGAGAAGTTGAAACAACCAGCGAGAGGGGAGAGTCAGGGTGAACGGCTCTGCCCTCTTTTGGTCTTGGCGAGCTGGCGGCTAGTTCAGGAGGGAAGGTTTGGTGAGGGAGAAGAAGATGGGGACGGCTGTGGCTTGGACATGGAGAGCGGCAGCTGGAGGAGGGGAGCGGATTAGGATTATTTTTTTGTGGTTTCTTAATTTATTGTTTTTCAAAATTGCCCCTATTGAGTGTTGAGTGACTCTTATTTATAAATAGAATATTGTTCGGTCTCAATTGTTCCTCAGTTTCTTTTTTATTTTTTAATTTTGATTTTTTGATTTAAATATTTTTTAAAAAAACAAGTTATATCCCTCAATAAAAAAAATTAATTATTTAAAAAATAACACTTTAAAAATCAAACATATACAAGAAACCTTTAAAAATTTAAATTATTTTCAGACAACATTAAAAATGCTAAAAACAATGTATATATACTAAGAATATATTTTTTTAAGTTTTTATTATTTTTTTATTTTTTTTAAAAAAAAGTTTTAAGTAAAAAATTAGATAGCAACAACATAAATTCAAATTAAATAATACACTTAGAATTATATTTGTCTGGGAGCGTTATTGTTGTAGAATTTGGATTATGACCGATCTTTTACATAAATATTTTTTTAGGCTTATTTTTCTTTATTTGATCTTGAGTTTTTTTTTTATGAGCTATTACATGCTGTGAAGACTAGTTGTATCTGGGATTCAGGTTTGAAGTCACAATGTTGTGTTTTATATTTTTTTTATTCTTTTGTCTCAAAATAATTGTACTAATATATTCTCAATATTTATGTACGTGACTCTTAACGATATGTATGCATTGGATATTTTGTAAAAGATTTGTAGTTCTGTCATTGCTATTTTGTTTAGGGCCTTTAGGCCATGCATTATTCATTAGAAGTGTTGATGATTTTGATTGTGTGTTTACAGAATCAACTATGCAATAATTGACCTTAGCACAACTATCAAATATGTAGGATAACGATTAATTGCTTTCGTTTTTTTGATCCTGCAGAGACTTGAGCTTTAACAACTTAACGGGTGGAATACCAGATTCCATGAAAAAGCTGAAATATTTAAGTAAGATGTATGCAAAAGAGATTCCTTGAACTCGATGTCTTATAATAAGATCGTTCTGCCACTGATCTGTTAAAAAGTACATGGGATGGTTTTCATACTGGTTTGTTTTGTTTAGGTTTCTCACAGGAAATATGCTTAGTGGCACAGTACCTCCCTGGCTTCCTGATACCATTGAAGACAAGGCGTATGTTATGGCTTTGTGCTCTTTGCTCAGATGGGTTGTTTTCCCTTTTGTAGATTTCCTCAATAAAATCTTGATATGTAAACAATAATGTTGCAGGGACTTGTCATATAATAATTTTGATGATGGTCCGAATAAAGGAGAAGGAAAGCTGAACATGTAATAACGGCTACTTCATTTTCTTCTTCCTTTTTTTTCACTTGCAAGAATATTATTGTCTATGAAATCCCAACTTCTAATCATTTTGTATCATGTGCACCAACTGCTTGCATGTTGTTCCTACTCAAGCAGTCAACCAAACAGGTATGATAATATCCTCCATATGGTGTCATTAATTTAGAACAAATGATCATGAGTTATTTCTTACCGATTTTGTTTGCTATTTCTAGGAATTCTATACGTGATTTGATAAAAAAATGTCGGGGAAAACCAAAGTGTAAGTTCAATTGAGAAGCTCATATTTACATTCCTGAGTCGTTCATTTAAATTATTTATTGGTTTAACCTTAGGTTTGGAATGACATTGCTTTTGGAATGACATATGCAATGTTAGAAACTCTTCTGAAAATTGCCTGTACAATTTAGCGCAGGACAGATTTTCTGTACTGATTATCATTTTTTGCAGACGATTCCTTATATATAAATTGTGGAGGAGCAGACAAAGTGGTTGATGGGAAAGAGTTTGAAGCAGACAGTGCAACATCAAATTACTATTCAGCTCCAAGAGAAAATTGGGCTTATTCTTGTTCTGGAGACTTTGGTTCGGAAACTTATGATTCCAGTTATTACATAAAAAACGTGGAGTGTGCAGTTTGTGATTCTGCTGGGACACTTCTTTACAACTCAACTCGCCTCTGCCCTCTTTCACTGACATATTGCGGCTTCTGTTTATTTAAAGGAAATTACACTGTGAAACTTTACTTCGTTGAAACTGTTTACCAAAGTGATAAAGATTACTCGAATTTAGGGAAACGTGTTTTTGATGTATATATACAGGTAACCGCTATATTTTTCTGCAGCTCCTTTCAATAATTTCCACCATTCAACATCCATTTTTGATATAGGGGAAGAGAGAACTAAAAGACTTCAACATAAAAGAAATGGCCAACGGCACCAATAAGACATGGACTGCAAGTTTCACAGCATATGTAGGAGATGATCTTCTATTGGCTATCGATTTCTTCTGGGCTGGCAAAGGATCTTTCCCGTTGCCAGATGTTTCCAATTTACCTGCTGCCCTGTCTCTGAATGGACCCCTTGTGGCAGGCATTTCCGTAACTGCAAGTAAAGAGTTGCATGTCTTTTATTTTTGTTGAGCAAATATTTCTGTTACACTCTATCTGGTTAAAAAAAAATTCTTGGTGTCTTCCACTATTTGTATCCAGACTTCAAAGTTGGTGGCAAGGGACTATCTCCTTCACAAATTGCAGGGATTACTGCAGGTTCAGTATTTGCTCCTCTACTTCTGTTGGCTTTCATGTGGAAAATGGGCTGGCTGCGGAAAAGCGAGTTGGATGGTACCTCTCCATGCTAATCTAAAATCATTATGCACCACACTACCTTAAGAATTCTTACTTTGATGTTTTCTTCAAATAGAAATAACCATTGAGGTCCAAGGAAAATCTTTCACCGTCAAACAAATAATCGATGCTACTCGAAAATTCAGCCCCAAAATGGAGATTGGCAGGGGACGCTTTGGAATAGTATACAAGGTCAGATTTTCTTTTCTGAAACATTTGTTCTTCAACATGCACTTTTTTTCTCTCAAAGTTCTGGTAAATTGATTTCACGTGTATACAGGCTGAATTGCCGAATGATATAAAATTAGCCGTGAAGAAGATTTCTCCTCATTCAAAGCAACAAGAAAAGGATGAATTACAAAGGGAAATCTTCAACCTGAAATCTTTGCATCATGAGAATCTTGTTCAATTGTTGGATGGCTACTCTAATAAAGGCCTGCATCTGCTAGTATATGACTATATGCATAAAGGCTCCCTTCACCATGCGTTGTTCGGTAATACTGCCATCACCCGATTTTCATCCTGCTCTGTCACCTAATGCGTTGCCTTGTGAAACTCATGTAATTGTATATTTGAATCTTCTGTTAGTACAAGGATGGTGTACTTGCAAATATCAATAACTTAATATCAATAACCTTGATTTGTAGAACCAAACTCCACGACAAAACTTGATTGGAAAGCTAGATTTGGTATCTGTCTGGGAATAGCGAGAGGTTTGAAGTATTTGCATGAAGAGAAAAGGTTCAAGATTGTTCATGGAAACATAAAACCTAGTAATATTATGCTTGATAACTCTCTTACGGCCAAGTTGTCTGACTTTGGATTGGCAACGCTTTGTGATGAGGAAGATCCATTTATGACCATCAAAGCAAAAGGGTCGCGGTAAGTATTATGATCATTGATTGACAACCACTTTCATTCTTTTAATTAAGAGCTAACCAATAATTAATCTCCTATTGCATGGCACCTGAGTATTCAATAAGAAAAGCAATAACTGTTAAAACTGATGTTTACAGTTTCGGAATTGTCCTACTCGAAATAGTTAGCGGGAAAGTTAGTGCAGATTACATAACAAACCAAGAAGCTGAGTTTCTTCTGGATAAAGTAAGAGGATCTGACTGGATAAACCCTCTTGGGTTTTTTTTTTTTCCGTAGTTATTATCAAACCAAATATGTTCTGTCAACATCAAATGACTTATGAATTATACAACAGGCTCATAAAAGAAATTTACTATAAAAAAGATATTATTATTTGATAATTTAAAATATATATTACATTAAACTCAGGGGATTTATATAATCATATAACAAGATACATAAAAAATAAAATAAATTATAAAAAAATATGTTTGATTAGATAATTGAAATTANTTCTAAATTGCCAAGAGTTGTTCANTTCTTTCATCTCTTCCTTTTCTTGATTAGAAAATAATTAATAATATTTATCTTCTTGATTATTTTCTTAGCACACACCTCAAACTCTTTATAATTTTTTTTTTATAGGTGGTCTTTTTGTATATGTCTTATGCAAAAACTTATCTGCAACAAATCTCTTTCTCTCTCTCTCTCTTTTTGTATGTCCTTCTCTTGATGAAAAATCTCAATTCTCTTGTTGGGTTTTGTTAGGAAAAACTATCTCTATTTTTTAATTTTTTAGATGTTATTTGGTCATCCACGTAATCTTGTGATTTCTCTTTATCATGAGTTAATTTATCATTGAAAAGGGAAAGTAAATAAAATATTTGGTAGATAATGAAGAGATCGAAAACAAAGTGTTTTAAAATGATCGGATGGATGGCATAAAATCATCCATCAAAAAAGCAAAAGCTAATATTTAGAGTAGTAAATGATCGACCTACTCTAATACCGAAAAAAAATTAATTTAGAATAGAAGAGGATATTATTTTTTAATAATTTGATATATGTGTTACATTTAACACTCGTGGAGTTTATATAGTTATATAACAAGACACATAAGTAAATAGAATAAAATAAATTACAGAAAATATGCTTGATTATCTTCTTTAATTGGATGGTTGAAATAATTTCTTGATTTTTTTTATTGATTAGAAAATAATGAGTAATATTTACTTGATTATTTCTATAATACTAGGAGCTAAGCTAATCTTGCTTTTCAATTGCAGGCTGGTGTTTTGCACGATAATGGAAGAATCCTTGACTTGGTTGACAAGAAATTAGCATCCAGTTACGACAGAAAGCAGGCTCTCACTGTTTTGCTGTTAGCAATGAAGTGTGTTAATCTGTCTCCTACTCTCAGGCCTAAAATGTCCGAAGTCGTCAGTGTGCTTGAAGGTGAGAAAAGAATCGATGAGATTTCTGAAGGCGATGATACTCCATCAGCAAATATTGGAGGACTGTGCGGTGCGTGTTCCAGGGTGTTGGAAATAGAGCCAATTTCTTAGCCAATTGGTAATGTTAAGTTTGGTGATGAAAACCTTCTCTCTAATTATGTGGTGGTGACAAGAGAACACTGATGCGTGCGTGCATGAGAGACTCCATGAGAAAATATGTATGTTTGCTTTGTCTGCTATGATTTATTTGTGCTGTTATGGCTGCTGGTAATTTCGTGAATTAAATAAGATTATCATTTCTTCTTTTTTTATGAAAATGTATAGATTTTATTGATCAAAAGAAGGCAATATATACAAGGAATTGGCTAAGAAAAAAATGGAAAGAGTTAAAAAGGACGCTACAAACTCATTAGATTTATCATTAGGTCTGCTAATTTATTTCCTTATTCCCGTATAGAGAAATCGCTAATCAGAATGACGTCAATTACCCCAATATTTAGAAAAAAAGTATTTGTTTTTTTAGTTATTTTTATTTCTATTTAGTTTAAAAAGTTATTTTTTATGATATTTTTATATTTATTTTTTTTACTTGGTTTAGGCTTGAGACTAGGAGCACGAGTACAGCATTAACACTAGCTATAGTAGTAATCAGTACAGAAAGTCACTCAGTGATATGCTATTTCAGTGTTACAGGTACTAAAACCTTTTCTCAAGATATCTTCCAAACTGTTAGGGTTCTTGCTCTAGATCTCTTGTTATGAGATGCTGCGGCATAAAACTAACCTTGTCAACCCTTCTCGATGGCTCACGTAATTGAACTTTTACTTTCTTGAATGCAATCAGGGAAACATGGTCAAGTTTGTTCGGCAGGATTACTGTTCACCTTAATTTCTTCGCAGTTTGGTGGTCTTAAGAAACTATGTATGCTTAATTGACAATTATTCCATCATGTCGGAAAGAACCGTGAACACGCAAAAGCATGGAATTCCAAGTGGATTTAATTTTTTTTTTTTAAGGTTTGTAATTAATCTAACCTTGTATATTTAATTACATTCAATTAGATTTTCATTGTAAGAAATAATAGAAATGCATCATGTGACTTACAAATGACGTCTAAGTTTGGATTTTATATATCCAAAATACCCCTTATTAATTTTTTAAAGGAAATACCATTTTGTTTTCAATTTTTTTTTAACTATCTCTTAATAAGGGATACTTTTTACATATAAAATTTTAAATTGGTCCTACACAAGTCACATGCTGTATTTTTGTTAATCTTAATAGTGAAAATATGATGAAAACAAATTAGAGACATGACAACTTTTTAAAGATGGATTAGCGTAATTAAACAAATTCATGAATGTATGACAAATCTTAGAGACTAGAGTAGTGTTTCACTACTGTTTTGCGGGAAAAAAAGAATTAGTTGGGATAAATGTGATATATATGTTTCTTATTTTTTTTATTTTGAAATGAATTAAATTGATTCTAATTAAAGTAATTTTATTTTTATACTTTTATCTTCGTTGTGAAAGGAGTTGGTTCCGTAGTTTTAGAATTCGGCTGATCCCAATACTCCATCTCCATCATTGCATATTTTTATATGCAAAGTAAAGAAGAAAAAGGCATTACCAGAAGAATTGTGTAAAATAACTAAATTTATCCCCATTCTCACAGCCACAAGGCCTAGAGCCCATTATTCTAAATCTAAAGCAGCTTAGCCAAGGCAGGCTTTCGAGCAGGCAGGACAGATACCGATTCTACCTCTACCAACTTCCTATTTCTAGCAGGATTTTCTCCATCAACATCCAAGGTTTGTCTTAGCAAGATCCCGCGAAGCCCTGTGAAGAGCTTAGGTATAGAAAGGGACAAAACAAAGTTGGTTAGCTTGAATTTTAGGAGAATACTAGAAAAGAAAATATTAATTAATAAGATTTTGAATTCAGAGTTTTTGTATATTAACTCTATGTAGTAGAATTTTATTTCGCTTATACTTGTTGTTAATGTTGTGTTGTTTCCATTTACGTCATAATTATGCTCTCTAGCGATTATTTATGCTCTCTAGGCATCTATTTTTTTATATCAGCCTTCGAGCATCTATTTTCCTATATTTATGTTTTTGTTTTTGCTATTCTTTGATGATTTATCTTAAAATTAGAGATTTATTTTATTTTTTAAATATGTTAATTTTGTATTTATGAGATTTTTAGATCAACATGTCGAAATTACATTTATTATCAATTTCACGACTAATTTTAGTGGATTTATCTAAACATCTCCTGCCGAATGATAAAGTTAGAACCTTAGAATTTATTTAAAGATAAGATCGATCAAATTAAAGATGCAAGGACAAATTAGAGAAACATTATAGGGACAAATTTAGCTATCAACCATATATTTTTTTAAAAAATATATCTTATCCCAATATGAATTGATTATCTTTGATATGTAAATTGTAAATAAATCTTCCAATGAAAATTTTCATCCTTTTTTTTTCTATCAATTTCATTTTTTTTTCAATTTTATCTTTAAACTTTTTTACTAGTCACGATTGGGTTATATTTGGACTAGTTAAGTTGATTAAGTCATGTCGAGAAAACTCTCACACTGTTTAAAATTGATCGAGAGGGTTTAAAATTGATCTACTAGGCTGGATTTAATAATAATATCAAATAATTCTTTACAATGTAAATTTTTTTTGTTAAGTTCAAAATCAAAATTGAAAGAGAAAGAAACAAAATGTAAAAAACAAAGAAACTTCATAGTTAATCTTAAATTTGCAAAGTGCTTTTAGTTATCTTGATTGTACTTTCTCTTGTAATCCAGCCCATATATTTTCTGGATATTTAATTTTTATCTAAAAATTTATTTTGCTCTTGATTTTAAAGAATACTTATATTTGGATCCTTTTTTAGTAATAAAAAAACTAAAATCTTTTTATTTGAATCGTATTTTAAATTAAAATTTAAATGCTCATATTAGGCCTGTTGTAACCCAATTTTGGATTCACCAAGATCTTCTCGAATGATATTTTATTTCTATTATTATTTATAAAAATCCAAAAAAATTAAGAAAAAGTTTAAAATTCAAAAATATATTTTTCTCGAGTCAACTGCATCTTTCCATCAAAACCGAGTCCACCGAGTCAATACAGGTCAAACCATGTCGACTAGGGTAAAAAATGAGTTTCGGGCCGTTTCGGGTCAAAACCGTCATTTTTTACCAAAACCAAGTTCACCGGGTCAATACGGGTCAAACCATGTCGACCAGGGTGAAAAATGAGTTTAGGGTCGTTTCAGGTCAAAACCGTCATTTTCGACCAAAACCGAGTTCACCGGGTCAATACGAGTCAAACCATGTCGACCAGGGTAAAAAATGAGTTTTCGGGTCGTTTCGGGTCAAAACTGTCATTTTCGGTCAAAATCGAGCCCACCGGGACAATACGAGTCAAACCATGTCGACCGGGATAAAAAATGAGTTTCAAGCCATTTTGGGTCAAAACTGTTATTCTTGGTCAAAACCCGGTTCACCGGGTTGATACCCATCAGAAGTTTTTATTTAGTGTTTCAATATAATTTTTGGTAATTAAAATTGACTTTTAGCGGTTGAATCGGGCCTTTTCTAATATTGATTTGAATTTTTAATTTTACCTATATAAATATTTATTATTATATATAATAAAACAAAATTAATAATACAAAATTTGTCATACTTGCACCGATAGTAGGCGGAGTAGCTGTGACCATGAAATTTTTCTTTAAAGCAGATTCATGCCAACTGCATTAGATTTATGTCCCCTATCATTGGCTATAAATAACCAGTTAGATATCATTGGCTAGGGAGAGCCAGTTACAATTCGGCAGAGAAGAAAAAAAAAGGAGAAAAAGAGAGAGAACAGGAAAAAAAGAAAAGAAAAGAGAGAGTAGATGCGATCACTATTCAGGTTTTTTTTAGTTTTTCTTCGATTCTCTCTCTCCCCTCCGATCTCCCATTTCCGGCCGTGTGAAGCTGCCGAACCACCACAGAAAGGTTTCTAGCCTCCTATAAAGCAAAACCCCGGCCGTTTTCAGCGTTTTTACCTCCCCATCTGGCCGGAAAAAGGGCGCAATTTAAATCACCCACCGAAGCTTCAAACCGACGATTCTCCCTCGTTAGACATAAACGGCCGTCCAAACCACCGCCATCGGAATCCTCGCCCTCAAATCTACCAAAATCCACCATTTTTTGGCCAGAAATCTCCCCAGAAAATTTCGCCGCCTCCAACAGTAGCCGCGCGTGAGCCACACGCGCCGCCAGTGGCATTTTTGTAATTTTCGGAGAAATTCAAGGATATTTCAGTATTTTGCCTATACAGTGGCACTCAGGTAATTTTTTGGGGTTCCTGATTTTATTTTTGATATTTTTTTGTATATATAAATGCTTGTAAATTTTCTTGCATGTCGTAAAAAACACAAAAAAACAAAGTCGACACGTCTTTTTTTAGAAAAGGACCGATGTCAAAAATTTAAATATCAAATATGGATTATGTCCATTATTTCTTTTGGTAACCCAGACGTAATTCTCATTTTTAGGGTTAAAACGTCAATATTTTAGACGAGTTTCCTAATTTTAGGGACTGATGTCATTTTTAATGTGTCTCCTATTTTTAGGGACCGACGTTAACCATTTAAAGAAACAAATTACCAATAAGCCCAAAATATAATAGCATTTGAATCAAATAAAAAACACACAAGTAAGGGTAACCTTTCTATTGAAAGGATGTTTTAAGGGTGGTGTCTACCTTCCCTTAATCATAACTAACCCCGTACCCGAATCTCTGGGACCAGTGTCTAATTTGGGATTTCTAGTTCCCTCAAATTACTAGATGGCGACTCCAATAAAATCTTTATTTCTCCCAATCGAGAAAAAATCCTTTTTGTTAAATAAACAAGAAAGTGGGAGCCGTCGCCCGACGTCGTGTATCGACAAGGCCTTATTTTTATCATTCATCATCAAAACTAAAAAATAATGCAGCATATCGACCATTTTTTTATTAAATAATAGAATGTATATTTAAAGCAGTGGGGTCCACCGCTACTAGGTCCTCTTGCCCAGCAGGGCCCAATGCCGCCGGCTGAGCACAGGACCCAACAACATTGCGCCTTGCTGGGCAGCAGGATCCATTATCATTGGGTCTAGCGGCGTATCCTGAAAATATTATCCAAAATAATATTATATTATAATATTTATGAATTGTTTTGTAATGGATTTTATTGTTCAAAAATTCTTTGATATAATACAAATATATAAAGTATAAGATGTGAATAAAAAATTTATTTAGAGCTCCATCAACTTTAATATGATAATATTAGAATTATAATTTTTCTGAATACTTTTATTTTAAAGAGTTCATTGCGATTATATGAGACATGTATTAAAAATATGCACATATAAAATTTTTATGCCACTATTTAACTATTTTTTGAATATTAATAAAGTTTGTTTAAATATATAAATCATTTAGTCTAACTTAAAACAATAAAAGATAACACACTACAATTACCAAGATTTTGTTTTTAAAAATAATATTACTAAATGAATTCCCCTTTTATGTCCATTAAAGATAACATAATCCTTTAATAGGTGGAACAACTTTCCTCTCTTTTTTTTGTGATTTCTATATTTTTTATGGAAATTCCATCTGATGATTTCTTTTAACCAAAGCTACTTGAGATCCCATCTAGCGACCTCCTTTAACTAGAACCAAAGAATGTGTGTAACTTGGTCAACCTGAAATTTCATCTGACGATTCCCTTTAACCAAAGCTACCTGTGATTCCATTTGGCGACCTCCTTTAACCAAAAACAAAGAATGTTTGTAACTCGGTCAACCTGAAATCTCATCTGACGATTCCCTTTAACCAAAGTTATCTGAGATCCTATCTGGCGATCTCTTTTAACCAAAACCAAAGAAAATATGTAAAAAGTGGTGTTATTGTAATGGGTAACTTACCTAGAAAAAAAATAACGGTCTCATTGTAAAGGGTGACCTACCCAAGTGGAAAAAGAAAGAGTGGTCTCATTGTAATGGGTAACCTACCTAGGTGGAAGGATTGTCTCATTGTAATGGGTGACCTACTCAGGTAAAAAAATACGGAGAATGGTCTCATTGTAATGAGTGACCTACTCAGAAAAAATTCATTAATAAAATACGATTAGATTCTAATTATCAACACTCAATTTTGGAAAAACTCTATTTTTTTGTGTGCATAACGCTACATCATTTAATCATCCCTCAGTTATATCATAAAAACTATCTCAATAGATTACACCTATTGCACACCAGAAGTATCCAAATCTTAGCATAGTTATCGTATCATGGAGCAACTTGTAAAATTACAAGAAGTCTTGTAAAAGCAAAGGTTGGAAGCTTTGAGAGGAAAAGAAATTTCATTGGTATTAGGCAGTAGATGCTTTGTATCCCTAAGTGCTATTGTTCGGATAGTGGATTGTAGCTGCCCTTTTTGCTGAGTTTTAGTCTAATGTTTCTTTTTGTTAGCATTTGGAAAAGAAGTAACAGATGATGGAGGCAGGTGCGCGAAAGAAATTGAATATATTTATTTTGGTTAATTATGAGAGATGGAGACGAGATTCTCGAGAAAGAAATTTCATGCCTTATGTACTTCCAATATAAGGGGATACGAGGGATCGGGATGACAATATAAAATATTATGAAATTTTACTCTAAAATTGTCCTTGATTTTTTTTTCTTCAAAACTACAAGTTATGTCCTTTGCTTATTAATCATGGACATTGATTTATTATGTGCATGCATCAATCATGACCAGTGGATTTGATTAAAAAAAAACTGTGAAAATATAAAATTCAAAATCATAAAAAAAAAGAGAGTAGAGAATTTTTTTTTTTTCCCCAAAGTAATCCGGCTACAATGTTGAAAACTAAAGCAATAAAAAGGAAGTTAACTTCATGATGGATCTACAAACACTAAATTTGAACCTTTTGGCCACTAGAATAAAAAGATACGTGAATTTGAATTTTACATTTTTAAAAAATTAAATTAAATTTTTGCATGGATTGGTTGTTCATAAATGTCTTTTAAGCTTAGATTTGTATTTAGAAAGATAAAAGGATTGTTTAAATATAGTTTTTTTTATGAAAAAAAATGCAAGTTCTTATGTTAAGCCTCGTGGCTTGCCAAAATCCTCCCGGATTCTGGCAAGAAAATGAACAGAGATGATGTATGGACGTTAAATTTTCCGAGTGAATCTACTAGCATTGTTCATGTATGAATTTTTTTTTTTTCCTTAAAGAAAGTTAAATAGACTTGAACGCTAGCCCAAGTTCACCTCGCTAGACAGAGGCTGGATGCATTTGGGCTCAAGTCTGGCCCATCTCCTCTTATTTTTTTAATATTATTATTTATAAATTTTTTAATAATTTAATTTGTTGAATTTGTTTTGTGCTTTTCTTTATTTAAATTATAAATACAATAAAATATATCATCCTTCTATTTGCGCGTACCTTTATTTTTTTCTTTTGTTATTTCATTCAAGATTTTATACATGATATATTATTTTATTTATTTGTAAACTTAAGATCATATTCAATTAGTTAATGTCACCTTTTCATTATTGAAATTTTGTGGAAATATCCAATTAAGAAAATTGTAATTTTAAAAAATCATTCTAGTTCAATATATATAATTTAAAACCTCAAACAATTTTTTTCTCTTAAAAAAATATGACCATTAAATAATCTTTAATGATCAGCTTGGAAAAAAAAAAAGAAATGAAAGAAAAGAAAGCAAATATGCTAGAAAATTATGGGCTTTTCATGCTGTTTTCTTAGTACTGATTGGTTGAGCTTCAACACTTGTATATAGCTTTATACCTTTTGTTCCCCAAATCAAATCAGAGAGTGTTGTAAAAACTTTAATCAAGTAATTATCAATACATATCAATTTTGCACATCTTCCTTGAGATTCCTGGGTTTTTTTTTTTTTTTTTTTCAAGTGAGTGCTAAGCCTGATGGAGGCAGCAGGGCCACATTTTTATTTTTAAAAAAAATTACAAAATTTCACGCAAGCAAATCCCACACCAAAATACAATACTAATGATGAAATGAAAGAAAGACTCCTAAAACTAGTCTCCGTGTAAAGAAGACTCTCAAACTGGATCAAACAATATTTCAAACATAGAAAAAGAGCAACCAACTGAAATTTATAGTAGCAAGACTTAAAACTATGCATCATGAGCTTCCCTGGAACTGGTGCTTGCAGTTGTTAGACACTGCTCGCTTAAACCCAGATGCGCCATGAGAAGGCACACACGAGTGAGGAGCTCCCCACCACGTGTAAGTGCTTGAGCATGCTCTTTCCATCCACAGTTAGATGCTGCATAAGTCATCATCTCCACCCATATTTGACTTATCATCCTCCACTTTACTGGCGTCTCCAGAGATTGTAATTTCCTGGCGAGCTTGCAAGCATCATGTAGCATTGACACGTTGCTTTCAAGGTTTTTGATTTCCTTCATAAACTCTTCAGAACGCCAATGAGGGCGTGCTGTTTCTTTCGATCTCCACCTCGTCGAGAATTCGGTGAGTTGAATGCCGGTTTGCTTGTACCTTGCCTCACCAATCCCTTTAGGCAGCATATTTGGAAGTTCAATTAGAAGATACAACATGTAATTAGATAAGGATCTGCTCATTTTGCAAAGTTGATTATTTGCATCAACTTTGTTATTGTGAATATCATCATGATAGCAAATATCAGTGGCAATGTGCCATAAAAGGAGGCTCCCATGAAAGTCTATTTCAATCACAGCCCAACGAAATTCTTCAAGGCATCCCATCTTTTTCAGCACATAATCACCTCTTTCTGCCAATATCTCCTTCAAATCATTCATGCCAGGATCAGGTTGAGGCATTTCATGACTATATCTCGAACGTTTGTCTATGAGGTATTCCCAAATTAATTCTTTTAATTCGTCACTGATAACCTCCCAACTTTGAATGTTATCCTTGCCTATCAACTTCAGAAAACAAACTTTGGGTGTTGGTTTACATGCCAACGAATTTATGACCATCGTCCGCAAAGCTGATCCGTTCTTGGTTATTTGAGCATCTGCTAAGTCGTGTTGTGCCATGTTCCTTTCCCACCTTTTGTTGTTGTCAGAATAGATAGCTTGATAGACAGCATTGGCCCATGGCTTTTCTGGCAAGCTAAGCCGAAGCATAGCCCATTCAGATAAGAGAAGCATGATGACTCCATATATCTCAAGAACCACTCCTCCTCCCAGCAAGATGTATGATATAATTACCTCGGTTTCTGTATAGGCACACTTGTTCGCGACCATCAACGAGAAGGCGACCAATGCAGAAGTAGAAGACAGGAAACTGATGGAGCGAAGAATAGTACGCGTTGAACAAACACTTGTCATCTTTGTAAAAAGCACATCGTACATAAACCCCAACTCGACTTCTATCACTTTGAAGGCATCTGTGGCTTTCTTCTTGCTTCTCAGGATAAGATAGCTTTCCATATGGCTAGAATGGCTAAGCGCGAGATCTGCATAAAATATCTTGAACATTTGGAACAAAAAATGTGCTTCATGGAGATACAAAGCCTCAGGTATTATGCTGTTAAATTCTAAACCTTTATTCAAGTCTTCCTCAGACATGTCAAAAAAGCCAACAGATGGAAATTTATTGTCAAATTTGCTCTGGAAAGTATCCACTTCTTCACTTTGGATGTCCCTAAACTTCTTGGAGCTTGCTAGCCAGAGAACCAAAACCCTGTCTCCATACTTGGTAATTCCAGCAACAAAGATGGGAATGGCTATATATATGAGTGGATCCTTACCCCATGATTTGAACAGGGAATAAGAAGTTGTAGAAGCTTGAATTGCTAGCTGGAGAAGGTGCCTTAACCACAATTCGTTGTCTTCCAGTGCATAAGCAGTAATAGTGTCAGGGCCACCAAGGTGTACAAGGAGAATTGGTGCCCAAAATGCTGGAATATTGTTTGGAGTTGGATTGATGCGATTTGTTCCCGAACCTCCTTGGCTACGGGAAACACTACTCAATGCATAAGTTGTCACCCAATCCGCGGACAAGTATGCTATCCAGACAAGGCCTCCAAGCACGATTCCAGTGTGGTACTTCCGCCGATTTCCAATGACGATGAGCAAGATTTGGAGAAAGAGACTTAACAAAATCAGTGAGCGAATCTCCCATTCATTCCACAATTCTTGAGCACGTTTGGACAAGTTGTTGATATCCATCCTGTTTCCTTTTGTTCTCCTTCAACACAAGGTGCTGTGTAAATTAAAATTTCCAATAATGAAATCAGCTTTAGTTAAGATTCCAACCAAGCCAGAAACAATATTCAACTAACGCAACAATGAACCGAGTACTAGCAAGTACTAATCACAGAAACAGTCACAAATTATTTGAAAAACAAGATTATTACATTACTGCAAATTATGGAGCTTAACTAATTGACCATTTTCAACTTCTTGCAGACATAGTGGTTTTGGTTACTTCAGCTAATACAAAAATCACTAAATCAAAAGCATAAATATCATTGGAATTGATTTGTGCTTAGAGCTACTCTAATTAAATTAATTACACCCTAAAACTCATGTTAATTGGATGGAAAAAAATAACAATCTACAAACACATGTATAACATACGCAGTTCATGATTTTTCAGGCCAACTCACTTCTACAATAGCCAAAACAATACCTTAAGATTTTATGTGGCAGGGCAATGATGGGCATTGTGCTGCTTAGTTATAATTTTTCCGTCGACTTGAGTTGGTTTTAGAAGTGCTGGTTCCACAAATACTTTACAAGTACAAAGTTTTGATATATTCCTGTAGAACGATGATTACTTATAAGGTACAAAAGAGAGGAAATGTTCTTCTTCCAGAATAGTTACCTTTCCCTTGTCGCAAGGTAAAATTTTATTCTTCAGGCATCTACTTAGCCCGTGATTTTCATTGAAACACTTCCTGTTTTTGAAGAAAATTATTTCTACGTGTGTGTGTGTGTGTGTGTATATATATATAAGTGAAGAAGTTTATGGTGGAAGCTTTGAGAGAAAAAGAAGTTTCAATGGTACTAGGCAATGGATGATTTGTATCCCTAAGTGATATTGTTCGGATAGTGGATTGTAGCTGCACCTTTTGCTCTGTCAGTCTCAAGTTTCTTTCTGCTAGCATTTGGAAAAGAAGTAGGAGATGTTGGAGATAGGTGCGTGGCAGAAATGAAATATATTTGTTTTGGTTACCGGAGAAAGACAAAATTCTCGAGAAAGAAATTTGGTGTATTTCTATACTTTTAATATGAGAGGATAGACAGAGATGAGGATATACAATGTTGTGAAATTTTATTCTAAAATTGTTCTTATAAACTAAATTTCTCAAAACTACAAGTTGTATCCTTTACTTGTTAATAATGACCATTAATTTTGTATGCATCATTCATGACCGTTGGATTTGATTTAACAAAAATAGTAAAAAGTATGAAATTCAAAATCATAATAAAATAAAATAAAAACAAAAAAAGAGAGAGAAAAAAAATTTGTTTTTGAGATTTTCAAAATTTTTGTTAATTATAATATGAAATCATTGTTGAAGTATTACCAAATAATTTAAGATTTTAATGATTATCTAAAATACCATGAGATTCTAGTTGTGATATACACAATGTCACATGAAAGAGTTATTTTTTGAAATTGAAGGGGGATTTTAAATTTAATCATGAGATTATGATTATGAATTCAGGAGTCACAATCAAGTATTATTTCAAACTTTAGAGTTTTACTGGTTTATAATTTAGTTCTAAGTTTCTAATTTATTCAATAAATTTGCTAATTTTTCGTCAAACTTCAATATTTTTATCGTAATTAAACCTTTAATAAATTCAATATTTGTTTAATGAAGTCCCTCATTTTCCATCAAACTTTAATATTTTTATTGTAATTAACCCCTCAATAAAATTTAATTAAAAATTAAAACAATACAATTGAGTCCTTAAACATATAATTTTAAATTTTACTCATTAAATTGAATTTGTTTTGCTAATAGAATTTTCATTAGTAAAAAATATGCTATCAAATGTTTTTAATTCTGTATATTTTTATCCTTCTTAATTAATCTTTAACAATTTTCTAGATATTCTAATATTTTTTTAAATTTATTAATATAACGAATTCGACTATAACTGAGATATGATGATAAAAATCCTCATACTCGACACTTTTAAAAAACAAATGTCAGGCCCATCCTATTGGCATGACAGCGTATCAGACCAAGCTACCACGCCTAGCAGGCAGGAAAAAAAAAATATCACCTGGGTCTGGCCTTGGTGAGAACCAATAGCGCGTGAAATGAATAAATAAAAGATATTACTTCAATATTCGTTTCTTTAATCATTTCTATTGCGCACTTTTCCCTTGTCTTCGTCTTCTCTCTTTTTTCTGTGTGTTCAAATCAGAGACAATTTAAAGGAAAGAAACACGAGTAGTATAGAATCCAAAAGGCATTACTGTATCCACAAGCAATTGTTACTTTGGTAGCTTTCCTAAAGAAGGCTTCCTCTTCAGTCGCTATCCAATACTTATCAGTACCAAGTTCCCCACCTTGACGTAGTGGAATGATTTCATTCATTTTATGAAAACTTCTGGACAAAGAAAATAATAAAAGTAGTTAAAGAGAACAAAATATTAGATTCGTCCTTGTTGAGAATCTCTTTTTCATTAGGTATGTTTTTATTCATGTGTTTATATAAATATACGCAGTGGCATCCACGTACATACACACAGCACGAAACGCAAACCAGAGGTAGAGTTATGTCGAAACCAATAGGTTCTGAATGGTCAGTAATGCTCACCAGTATACTTTTTCTTCTTAACTATCTTCTTCTCTGGCAATTTGGCTCTGGGGCTTCTTTTGATGATCGCATCGAAGAAGTCGCACGTAATGGATCCCTTCCAGATTATGAAGGTACAGATTAATGTCTCTCGTATTCATTCAAAGATGTATCAATACATGTTTAATTTAATTACTAATCAATGTGGGATAGGGTGGAAGGAAACGAAAGGAAAGCTGTACGAATATGTAGATTACGGGTTTTTTTTTTTTTACTGACCAATAAATTCTTGAATACCGTTTGATTATTAATAGTATTTTATTATTTTGAATAGTTATCTAAATTAAAAAAAAAAAATTGTGAGGTGAGACTATCAGAATGGTTATAAATATTGAGCTCTGTACCTAGTAACCGAGACTAACTAAAAATAACCCAAGTCCTAATTAATATTATTACTGATAATGATTAATCTTGAATTAACTTCATAAATAATAATAATAAAATTATAGAAATAAAAAATTATATAATTTTTTTTTATTCTTTTGCTGCATTATAAATGACCCTATTGCGCATTTTATAACTAATTGGAAAACGTATCGCATGTAAACATTGTATTAGTAATTTATATAGTAAAAAGAATTATGCAAATGCAAATTAATATATGTTTAATGCAAGTCCTAATAAATATTATTGCTGAAATTTATTAATCTTAAATTTAACTTCATAAATATTAATAAAATTAATTATATATTCTTTTGCAGCATTGTAAATTGCGCAATAACTAATTTGAAAATTTCTCGCATGAAAACATTGTATTACTCATTTATATAGTAAACAAAATTATGCAATTGCGACCATCACTATGTTAAATTTATTAGTTGCTTTTGTTGCTTAAATACTGTCTTCTAGCCCATCTATGTAAGTATATATTAAGGTCGATTGAGTATTTTTATATCAAATATTAGAAGATCTTAGTGTGATTTAATTAATATTTTTTTTATTGCAAACATTCGGCAGTAAGTGCTCTTCGACTCCTTTCCAAGAATTTTCTTTCCAAAGACACTATACAGGTATCTTTCAAGTATCCAATTTGTTCTCCCGAGGAGTATGCCGAGATCCGATGTGATTCCTGTGACAACACCAAAACTCCATCGGTTTGTTCGGTCACTATAATGTATGTACAAAAACTTGATAAATTCAATATCTTATTGTCATTAACAAAAAAAAATTATAAAAAGGAAAATAAAAGAAAA
The DNA here is from genome assembly GCA_015852605.2 of Populus deltoides. NCBI lineage: Eukaryota > Viridiplantae > Streptophyta > Magnoliopsida > Malpighiales > Salicaceae > Populus > Populus deltoides. The sequence goes on from CM027585.2 coordinate 15,894,584, forward strand.
TCTTAAATAGCAATTAAAATTGCATGAAACCTATTTAAAAAAAATCCTCTCTATATGTGTGAACCACTTCAATTTCTTTGACAGAAACTTGCCAAGCAAAAACTTGGATGGATCTATTGACCCTTCAATAGGTCTCTTTGCAAAGTTGGTAGGACTGTAAGTATCATAACTCCACATATATATATATTTCTCTTTTCAGTATTGAAACTGCTGTTTTATGTGTTAAAATAAACACCTACAGTTGTCGCCATTGATGAAATTAATGTTTGATCATATTGCCACACCAGTTATCTTTTCAATAATCAGCTTTCTGGTGGGATTCCCTCGACGCTGGGGAAGCTACAGCATCTCAACTATTTGTATGTTAAAGCTTTGATTCCTTGTTCTATATTTATAAATGATGGCATGCATAGGCTATGCTTATTTCTAAATAATGGTACAATGACTGTGCTAAACATCAGGAACCTTTCAAGCAATTCGTTGACCGGTTCTATACCTCCAAGCCTGACAAAGTTGCACAATCTGATTTATCTGTAAGTCTGTCATGATTGCTTCCAATTAACGGTATTGCAATTCCTTAGAACTCATGGTAGATAACCCTTCTAATGATGACTGAATTGATACATCACAGCATAGCAAGACAAAACAAGCACCCTCCATCCAATTTGTCATTTGCCATTAGATGATTGCCATCAAATTTAAAGGAAGAACGAATAATATTAAAGAGATAAACTTAGATGAACAGAATGAAGAGAATTGTAGCACACGCCTCTTGATTGTATATCTAATATTTATTTAATTAATAAATGAATCTAAATTGGAACGAGTTGTTGTGGTGAAAGTTTTTAATATTTATTCTTGTTTTGCCTTTGGTATAATATTTATTTAATTTTCTATAAATAACAAATTTTACCATTGTTTGAAAGTATTATAAACTTATTCCAAAGATTTTGTACACTATTTTAATCTTTTAATTAAAATAATTGAGAGTTTTGCTAATAAATTGTTATGAGTTTAAATTTTATAAAAATTTAATTTTAAAAATAATAAAAATATTTTGTTGATGATCTATTAAAGTTTCAATCCAAAACGAACAAGAGTTTATTAAAAAGTAATATATAAAAATATTTATGAAAACTAGCCTAGTTTAAAATTTTGAATTGAAACAATTTTTTTTTAATAATATATAATCCTAAGACATTGATATTATAATGCAATCTTTTTCTAAAATTAGTTGTAGATTTTCCAAAAATAATTTTTTTTTAACTTTTTAAACAATTCCACAAAAATCGGGAATATCTATCAAGATTCGCGAAACAGAGTATATAGCCTCCACATATACTGTATAAAGACCTTTCTACATTACACTTATGCTAATAATTTTGAATTGCTATTTTTTTAAAATTTCCATTAACCCCAAAGTTCAATAAAGTATTAACTGAAAGTTCTTATCTTCTGGGATGTGTCTGGTGATTTCACCTGAACAGTTCTCTATCCAACAATGATCTTGATGGTAGCATCCCTCAGAATCTTGCGGGTTTACAATCGCTTTTCATTTTGTAAGTCAAAGCTATATACGCAAGATATTTTTTGGTTCTATATATATATATATATATATTCATTCTGATATATGTCTTGAAAATCAGGGATCTTTCCAACAATCAATTGACCGGGCCAATACCAGACAGCATACGATTCTGTCAAAACTTGATAGAGATGTAAGTATTTCTTCTTACAGATTAAAACAGTATGGACAGCTTAATTCTTACCCAAATATCTGTACATCTTCCTGTCACAGCCATCTTCGCCTCAACTTCCTCAGTGGTACTATAAACGAAAATTTGGGGAAACTCTCTTCACTGATGATTCTGTAAGGGAGTTCACAACCAGTTATTACGTTACTTGGATACTCTATAGTCTTGTTAGTTTTGGCTATAAGATCTTTCTATATATATATATATATATATATATATATATATATATATATATATATATATATATATATATATATTATTGCATGATTTTTACTTCTTTTTGGCCCTTTATATATTTAACTTTTGTTTTTCTCGCTAGTTTGTCATTAGCTTTATGCCACTAGCACCAGTTAATAATAAATCCTCGACTAATTACATTACTTGGATATGGTTCTATGTGATTGCACAGAATCATTCGGATTTTTCAATGAAATTTTCATTCTACATGATATTCGTGCCTTGATTGCTCTTATACATTATATCATTCTATTTCCAGGGATCTTTATAGTAACAAGTTGTCAGGCATTATTCCAAAAGAATTAGGAAAGCTGTCTTTTCTCATCTCTCTGTAAGAAAAATCTATTTACTGCTTCTTCAAGTCTCTTTTTCATGAGTACTACAAATTTATCTACTTATTTGTCTGTTTCTCCGGAGGGAAAAGGAACCTAGATGACAATGATCTTCATGGTGAACTTCCGAAGGAGCTTGGAAACTTGACCAATCTTCGACAGCTGTAATTTTCCCGTTTTACTTTTGTCATTTTGATCATAAATTGCTTTAACTTTAGATGAGGTCCCATGTGAAAAATTTGGAACGTATAGCCACCTAAGTAGTGCACAAGTGAAGCGACGATAAAGCACAATCCATTTGAACTTAAGATTGACAAGAGGCTATTTAGTAAGAAGCATTTTTGGTTTTTACCTAACAGCCCTAATTTCTTGTAGATACTTGACAGCAAATAAATTTACTGGGACAATTCCTACGACATATGCGAAACTGACCAATCTTCAAGAGTTGTGAGTTTCTTGCTTTTATTTTCTCTTGCAATTTAGTTCTACGCTATGATACAATTAAAGGAAGCATTTGGGTCAATGCAGTGCAGTGGGTGGAAACTATTTGTCTGGTCCAATACCTGATTATATTGGAAAATGGGTGAATCTCACCAAACTGTAAGTCTTTGTTAATTTTTTTTTCTAAAAAACAAAGTCAAGCTCAATGTTATAGTCTATAGAGGATTTAATTAAATTTATCAAGCAAAACAATTTGGTGCATGCATTGAGCTGACCGTTTCATTGTGTACTTGTCAGGGTTCTGATAGGAAATAATTTTGAAGGGAATCTGCCAGCACAAACTTTTAGTCTGCCAAGACTACAGAGATTGTATGTGCAATCATGTGATGCCGGCATGCTGTTTTAATTTTAATGTGAAGATAGACATGAAAGTGTTGTTTAATGATTCCAGGTGGGTCAGTGATGTGAGCAATCCAGGAATATCATTCCCAGAAGAAGTACCGGAACAAAAATCTCTATTTTCTGTGTGAGTGTTTTTCTTCAGATTTATTATGGAATTAATCTGGGAAAATCTAGATTAATGCTCATGGATTTGATCATAAATCTTTAGGCGTTGAGGTTTTCCAAGTTCATGAGCACTTCAATGACAAATATTTTATTTCATATGAGAGTAACATTGTAAAGATCTTTTCGACATTGCTTCCGTCCTCTCAAATTCTAACATTTAATTGGTTACAAATAGAGAGTCTCTTACTTCTTCTATTGTTTGTGCAGGGTCCTGAGAAATTGCAAAATTAACGGCTCAATACCCAAATACATTGGCAATTGGTCACAGTTAAAATATCTGTAAGTTTACCCTTTCAGAAATTTCCAGTAATTGTTCCATCTTAGATAGTTTATTTTTCTCTACTGTGTTGGATTAGTCTACTGCAAAATGATTACAACACCATAAATAGAGGCAAAAAAGAGTGACAATAACAAATTTACAAATATATGGGTCAGCAGTTGTTTGAATCAAGAGAAAATGCATGACCAGAACACCATAGCAACAAATTAAGGATACGGTTTCATGTCCATACTATACACTTTTCTGGAAGATCAAAGCCATGCCACACATTCACGCAAAACATGAGAGAAAAACACAGAAACCTAAATATAAAGAAAATCTACATGCAATGATCGATGAAAAGCTCGTCAAATCTCTAAGACCTACTCGATGGCTTATTCATCCAGTTAACCATAACAGCTAAAATGGTTAAACTCCATCGTATAAGCTCAACACTTATATGCATTGATCTCATTTATTGTTTCTTTTTCCTTCAGCTGACTCTTTGATCTACATTCCCAATTGAGTCTATATCCTTCAAACTTTAACATCAATTTCGAGTACTATTAGAACTAATATTTGATGCGTTTTGCTTTGTCTCCCAGAGATTTGAGCTTCAACAACTTAAGTGGTAGCGTTCCAGAAACATTTCAGAGACTGAATAAGTTGTACGTGTTTAAGTTGTTTATAGATATATTGTATAGCTGGCAAACCATTGTTGCTGATGGGTTGAAGTTTCCTGCTTAGATTTTTAACGAACAACACGCTCAGTGGGCTTCCTAACTGGACCAATAACTCGATGACAAATGTCTATCCTACAGCGTAAGACACTAGATTAACATCCGGTTAATGCAAGCTTTTCTTCAACTGTCTATATAATTTCTTTTTAATTACTCCATTGCTAAAGTCGGCAATAGAATATAATTATACCTTCTTTTGTCAGTGAAATAGTATAAAACTATTCTTAGGAATTTATCAAACAATTGGATTCATTTTTTTTTAGTGTGTTCTTCAGCTTTTTTTCTTAGCTCATTACATCCCTTGATTAAGCATACAACAAACCATAGTTAATGTATAACACTTGGCAGTTTAACAAGGTGACATTTTTCAATTAAAAATAAGTTAAAGTGCTAAATTGTTCTCATATCAACTTAATTTTAATTTTTGTCTTTTTATTATTATTTTAGGTTATTTATGCCTCTCTACTATGTCTTTTTACTCATTAAATCCCTTAATTAAGGTGACAGCAAATCATGGTTAGTATAGAATAAATGGCATGCTAAGAAGTTGACACATGTTAAAAAAAATAATTTAGATGAATTATTAACTGAGGAAAAAAATTCAAATCAATTTTATGAATTGTTAACTTGCAGGGATCTTTCGTACAATAACTTCAACGTGACATGTGAAAATTTAACATGCTTGGGATTGCAGAATGTAAACATGTAAGGGATGGACCAAACTCCAATCCATTTTGTTTTTTTTTTTTTACTAATTTATTGACTTTCATAAATCACAACTGAATATTTCTCATTGATATTTATTTCCTTGGTTTAATTTCATGATCTTGGTGCTTTTCAGTCACCCGACTAGGTATGTGGTACCATAATTTTCTGCAATAAGAGTGATGTTCTTGACGCATGTCTAACAAATTTCTGTGTGTTAACTCTTAGGTTTTTCATAGATGAGATGCGGAGGAAAAAATGTGGTAGAAGGCGTAAGTTCATTCTTTTTATTAGATAGAGAATTTCTCTCTTCTAATTATACTGGCTGAGTTTCTTATGGTAAATAATCATGTTTGTACTCAAAATAAGTTTTCTTGCAGATAATTCCTTGTTTATAAATAGTGGTGGTGAGGAAGTAGATGACGGAAAAAATCATTATCATAACGATACCTCAATATCAAGTTTTAATCTTAGTCCATCTGAGGATTGGGCTTATAGCTATGCTGGGGACTACCTCTGGGCAAAAGTCAATGCCAGTACTTTAGTAAGAAACTTGACGCGTGAAATTACTAACTCTAAGGCAAACATAGACAACAATTTTCGCCTTGCTCCCGTCTCTCTAACGTATTATGGCCTCTGCTTGCGTAAAGGCAAGTACATTGTGACACTTCACTTTGCTGAAGCATTATATTCTAAGAGTGAAGATTACAGCACATCAGGAAAACGAGTGTTTGATATATATATTCAGGTAATTAGTATTTCGCTTGTCCAGAAAACTAATTTACGTGCTAATGACACACTCTTAAGGAAGTCTTGGTTGCAGGGAATGATTGTAAAGAAAGATGTCAACATAAAGGAAATCCCTGGGAAAGAACATGAAGAAAGACGACTACAATTCAAGGTTAAAATAAATGATGGTTCGTTAGAGATCAAGTTCTTCTGGGCTGGCAAGGGATCTCTATACAACCCACCTGCTCTCAATGGACCTCTCATATCAGCTGTTTCGATCACTCGTGGTAGGAAGCACAAACTTCAATACTTTTCATTTTGTCTGCTAAAACCCGGGATTCTGTTGCTCACTTCACTATCTGTGTGAGAATAGTTTATTGCTTGGCTGACAACCATTGTTTTCTATATGTTCCCCAAGTTCCCAGAAAACTGCATGGTTGGGAAATTGCGTTGATTGCAGTAGGCTGTATTTTGTTTCTGCTGCTGTTGTTGGCCTTCATGTGGAGAATGGGCTGTATAGGAGACAGAGAATTGCGAGGTAAACACGAAGTGAAGAAAATCTATGAACATAATATGTTCTCTGTCTGAATAATTCTTAAATAATTGTGGTTTAATCCACTTAACCCATGTGTTATTGGAACATATAGAAACCACAGTGAAGATTGGAGAAAGAACTTTCACCCTTAAGCAGATCATTGATGCAACAAAAAAATTTAGTCCCAAGATGGAGCTTGGTAGAGGACGTTCTGGGATAGTATACAGGGTAAAACAAATCTCTTGTTCCTTAATTTTTTTCTTTTAAGCAATAACTTTTATGTTCTTTAACCTTTCTTCACTTTGATTTGGCATAACTGCAGGCTCAAATATTGCAAGATCTGACTGTAGCAGTGAAGAAGCTATTAGCTGAATCAAATGCAGTCGGTGAAATAGCAACTGAAGTTTATGTCAAGAAAGCCAAGGAGTTGAAACACAACAACATTCTTAAATTGCTTTATGTTTATTCAAGAAGGCACCTACATTTACTCATCTACGAATTCATGGAAGTTGGCTCGCTCGGACAAGTTTTATTTGGTAATTTCCTTTATCTCTCAGTATCGATCCATTTTGGCATTTACTTATATGTTGCTTCTAATTTGGTAAATATGAACAGTAAATATACTATAAAAGATAAAAATAAAGTGTTTATACACAAAGTCATGGTCCATTAAGAAAAACTTTTGACACTTTTGAGTTAAAGAATAATGTTTTTTTTTTTAAATAAGTATTACACGTCCAGCTGATATACCGATTTAATGTGAAATTTTTTGGCACTAGTAGAGTATCTAATAATATTTTATAGTTATTTTCCAGTACTTCATTAAAAAAAAATATATATAGATACAAGGAGCAGGTGAATATATTTATTATTTTTAATGAATGATGAATTTTATTTTTTTATTTTATTTTTTGTGTTTGTTTTATTTTTCAAAGTGAATCCAAAAGATAATCAATAAAATATCACATCTAAATAAATTTAGGATGAATGGTATGTTAATTTTTAAAGTTTATATGGTTTTATGTTCACCTTTCATTTTCTCTGCACAATATTATCCCTAGCTTGTGAAGTGTATAAGTGAGATTGCAATAATAGTAGCGGTTTAAAATAATTTTTGTTTAAAAATTTATTAAAATAATATTTTTTTTATTTTTAAAAAATTATTTTTGATATTAGCACACGAAAATAATCTAAAAACATTAAAAAAATATTTTTAATAAAAAAATTAAATTGTTTTGAAATATATTTCAAGTGCTCTGAATCTTTAGAATTTTCAATGGATAGTTTGATCTTTCGAGGACTACACTTACATATTTTTTCAGAATCAGAACATGGCAGACTGCTGACTATTGACTTGGGGATTTCCAGGTACAAATTCCACAGTGCGAATTGATTGGCCGAAAAGATTTATAATATGCAAGGGAATAGCGAAGGGTTTGAAGTATCTTCATGAAAGGAATCCTCAAATAATACACAGAAACATAAAAGCCAATAATATTCTGCTTGATGCAAGTTGGAATCCGAAAATATCAGATTTTGGATTGGCAAAGCTTTACGAGGAGGAGGATCCACATGTTGCGGTTAGGGCAGCAGGAGGAGGAGGAGGAGATCTGTAAGTAAAAATTAACTTGACCATTTTATATGGAAAAAAATTGGTTCCAGTTTGAACTATGATTTCGTTGTTGTAGCAATCCATACATGTCACCAGAGTATTTAACCCAAAATGGGTTAGCATTTCATTATTTATTTATTTATTCTTATTTAACTTAGGAATTTTATTTTTTCTTACCGAGTTTAGGCTTAAGAATAGAATTAATAGGATTACATATGTTGTATTTGTACAACAACTTGGATACATTAAATTAAATATAATATTTTGAATATCTCCACGTAGTTACGATTTGTTATTATTTGATCTATCATTTCTCAATGCCTTTTCAGTTCATACATGTCACCAGAGTATGCAATCCGGAGAACCATGACAGCGAAAGCTGATGTCTACAGTTTTGGGATCCTTCTCCTTGAAATCGTTAGTGGGAGAAATAATGCAGAGTACAGGGAAAAGGAAGAAACTGTTGTTCTTCTAGATACGGTGAGAGCTGGATCGATTATTGTTTTACTTGGTTAATTTTTCTTAGCTAAAATATGATCAGCAGGGATTAATTAACAATTTTTAGTACTTTTTGTACATTAAAAGTGTATAGTTATGACATTCCTTTTGGGCATATTTCTTACAAGTTCAAACAATTTCAGGCCGCTAATTTACGTGCGCGGGGAACGCTAGGAGACTTGGTTGACTCAAGGTTGGGCCGTAATTATGACGGGAACCAAACGAACATTGTTCTGAATTTGGCAATGATGTGCACCGAACAATCACCTTCTCTCAGGCCTACAATGTCTCAAGTTGTGGCTGCACTTGAAGGCGAAAAAACCCTTAAGAATATTTCTGAAGAGATCGCTCCCTCGATCTCTCCTGCTTGAGTACCGGATGGTCAATATATATATCTTGTGTGTTTTGCCATGTTTCCATATCTATTGATTCTTCTTCTTTTCTTCTTTTTTTGTTGGTTTGTTTCCCTTGATCCTCCTTTTGATTTAAATCTTCCTAGTAAAGATTGAAGGAAAAACATGTACTGGTTCTTAAGAATTATGGCCCTGGAAATTGGAGACCTAGTTGATATTATGTGATATCTATATATATTGTTTCATGTTTTCAATTATAATTACCACCTTATTTATGTTTTCCTTTCATCTTAGCAGAAACAATCTTCTTGCACTCGTGTATACGAAAAGATTACTAAAAAATCAGTAGCTCTTTATTTCCAGCTTACATCAATCAAGTCTCGAAACTTAACTTGAATCTTAGGAGACACTAGTAATTACATGAAGTGCTCTGCAAGTGATTCATTTTATTTTTTTAATATTTAGATAAATAAATTATTAATATAAAAGATTATTTGATAATACATCAAGTTTTAATAAAAAAAATATAAATTTTAATAATTAATTTTATAATAATGGTTATTTCTGCTGGCAATTCCACTGAATGACTTTTGTATCATTTTGTTTTCTAATTTAAATCTTACATTTTGAAAGTAATCTTCATTTTAATTTTTTTTATTATTGCTAATATTGGTGTTAGATTATATATACAATACATTCTTTTATACATATTTTTTAAAAGTTTGTATATCAATTAGAAATAAATATATACAATACATTCCTAAAGTTTTATTGGGTTCTTTATTTAGTTAAGGTGCAAACGATATAGAGAAACTTTTAGAACAAAAATTATTTTCTTTTTGTAACTCCCAACTCTTAAAAATTGCATTAGGAACTTCATAGAGAGAATCCAAATATAAGTTATTTATACATTTTAAACTATTTGTTTTTTATTAATTTCAAATTTTACTAATATTTGTTTTTCATTAAAACATATTTTGAAATTGCATTAAGAACATATACTTACAGCAACTATTCTTCTATACAAACCATAAAATTAACTATATTCTTTTATACATCAACATTTTCATAAACAAATATTATTACTTAAATTTGGTAGATATCAAAATTAAAGCGTTTGGTTAGCTGACATCCTCTTTCTGCTGTATTAATGATCTCTAATCATTTACCCATTAGTCCAATTCTCACAATAATAGATCAGAGGAAAGTTTCTGTGCGTAGTGCTCTCACATCAAAACTAAAGGGAACCCTGGAGGGATAGAGAAGAATAGCTTTAGTGGTCTCTGCTATTCCACGAAAGGGAACCCTGGAGGGATAGAGACGAATACCTCTCCAATTTCTCTCTTGTTCTCTACATTTTTCACCACTCTCATCTCTCATTGCTCTCTAAAATCATGTTTCTTTTATAGACATTCATGGTACTTTACTTGTTCTTTTGTCAACAATAGTGGCCATCAACTCTAGCTTACCTTCAACAATGGTGGCTGCCAATAGTTAATGATTGATGCCGTCCATTTGCAATGGCAACAAACCCAACATTGACAGCTTGCTTCTTCTTTTTTTTTTCTCACTATCTTCTGTCCTGACGCTTTTCCTCTTCACTTTCCATTTGCCTTTGGTTTTCCTACTTCGTTGGTGTCATTCTGTTTTGAGCAGTTTACCCGCAACGTCTTGATAGTACTTTATCATAATCATACTTGTTTTGCAAAATTATAAGAATAACAGTTTTCATCTTAAAATCAACAATGTTAGACGGATTAATGTTATACAAATAATTTTTTAATATAGAATTCTCATACAAATTTAAGTGATAATTCTTTTATTTTACTACTTAAAGTTGACTCAACAGTTAAAAATTTATTTAAAAATCATTTTTCTTCTTATGAATAGAGATCTTAAATTCTTGTCCAGCTTATTTTTAAGTGATAATTCTTATGAATGATTCTTATGAATTATTTTTTTGTCCGGTTTATGAATGAACAATAACCTTTCGCGTCCTAAATAGATTATTTTTAATGAAAAAAACATCTGTTTTTTAAGCAAAAAATGTCGGGTTTTTTATTTTTATTTTTTTTTATAGCAGGTAATTAAGGCAAAGCAACGGGACAATATATTTCTGGTAACCAGTAGAATTAATTATGCATCAATTTTTCGGTTTCAAAAATCAATGTAAAACTACCTTCTTTCTAGCTTTGTTTGTTATGTTTTTCTCTAGTCATTATAGATCATCTCAGGTTTAGTGTTCAAAGAGAGTTTTTGAGTTTGTTTTTCTGATTTGTGGACAGTGATACGACGTCGTAGTGCAAGATAATAGTATTTAATTTTTTGCTCCGCTCCAGGTAACGACAAATAAAGCTTTAAAGTGGAATCTTGAAAGACTGAAAGTGGAAGTGTGCCATATGCAACAAATAGTGTGGCAACTTGTGGTCTCAAGTGGAAGAAGTGCGTGCTTCTTGTATCATGACAGGTAATTGATTCAGAGTTAATGACAGTTTGAATGGTAAAACAATATCTTTATAAAGAATGGATGTCTTAAGGGAAGCGCATTGCAAGCTAAAGTAGTAATGGCTAAGCTTTATCTTAAGCTCTTTCCTAAGCTTGTTTCCTCTCTTGCCGTTCTTCTTCTTTGTCAATTTGGCTATGTAGCCTGTCAATCAACAGGTTTCTCTGACAGCCGGTTGCCTGCAGATGAAGGTACACACGCACGATATACTTTTCCATCTACATATATATCCTTTTCCTACTATATACAAAACAAGGAAGAGAATTTGTTTATCTGTTAAATATGAGCTTTTCCTTCAATATCTTCTCCCAATCCAAACAGATCCTCTTCTCTTTCAGAAAATTTGCTTTCAAGAATATAAACTCAATTAACTGTTTAGACTATAAACTCACTCATGTTTGCAAGAAACTCATCCAAGCTAACAAGAGAAAGAAGAGAGAACACTTGAGCTGGAAGGAAGGGTATTAATTAATCTGTGTGACCCAAACAATGAAAAGCCTTATGCTTAAACATTGCTCCGAAGAAGAATGGAATGTTGGGTGTGAGGCTCTGCTCAACTTTGGAAGCTGTGGCGGATAAAAAAATAACCAACCTTACTGCTATTTCTCTCTTCTATTTGCACTCTAGTGCTTCCACAGCCTGGCAGAGAGTTCCGTAGTGCTAGCCTACGTGCTGCATATCTTAGATATTTTCTGCTTCTCCATCTTTTCCTATAACTATCAAGTGAAGTGATTGGTTAAGGATGAATTGATTTTTACGAGGATTTTAGTAAGGAAATCTAGATGGATATTTATATAGTCAATTATTGACAATAAATTAGCACAATTTTTTTTTTATTTTTTTTCCTTTTAGATCGGATTTGAAGCTAGCTAGAGGTAGCTTGAGGTTGTGGAAGCTATATATATATATATATATATATATATATATATATATATATGGTTTTGATCATGAAGGTATGCTACCTGTTTGAATCTTGCTAAACAAAATATGTGTTTCTTTGTTGAAAAACGTTTGGCAGCAAAGGCTTTGGGTGAATTGATGACCACGTTAGGGTGGGGTTTTCAACAATTCTCACGCTCGTCTTGTGACAATAATTATCGAGGCATCAAATGCAATTGCAGTTATGAGAACAGCACAGTTTGTCACGTCACCGGCCTGTAAGTTCCTCATCAACTTCATCCAATTTTCTTTTATTTTTGTAAGGCAATGCATCCTCTTTAAAACTCACTGGTTTCTATGTTGACGCCATTTTTGGGAGGTAGAGATCTCTCAAACCGAGAATTAGACGGACGAATCCACGCTGAAGCCTTGACTAGTCTCGATTTCCTAGAAGAAATGTGAGTATCATATGACATGTGATGATAATCATTCGAATCATTATGCTGAGCTCAACTAATTGATAACAATCCTATTACATTAATAACAGTGATTTGTCCAACAATCAACTTCATGGTAGCATCCCTGTCACCATGGGGAACTTGCCTTCACTCGCCTCTCTGTAAGTGATCCAGTACCATGGTTATTTACTACTACTGCGGTTTATTTTCTAAAAGAATCAAGGTAAAAGTTCGGCTGCATAATTTAACGGCTTGAAAATGGCCTAATCCCCACTGTTATAAAGATGTGCATTGGACTTGTAGGATTGTGAGCAATTGAAGGGCTTGAGCACCTTCATGATAATATTGATTGAATAACACGTTCAAGCTCTGTCCCAAATTTATTTATCATATCAAGAAAATGTATCATAAAACAAGTAAACAATCATTCACACGCATTCAAAATAGACATAGAAAATTCAAAAGATTAATAAATAATAATAAATAATAATTTTAATTAAAAAAATATTATTAATATTTTAAAATATTTACATTTATAATTAAAAATAATGTTATCAATATAGGTAATTCCACTGCTTAGACTATGGTTGACTAGATAACTGAAATAGTATCTTGGAAGGGTATTACCAAGCAAATTCCCAAACTCACAGATCCAAATTATAACAAAATGTGAAAATAATATTTTGTATATAGAAAATAGGCATTGTCCATGAATCAACTTGTCTATCCTTAATGCAACATTCTCGTGCGAAAGCACAAAATTAAAGACTTACAATCCTTAGGTCAATATTGTATAAACAGCCAAAAAATACATTAAACTAAATTAAGTTTAATTAAATCCCGTTCTCGGAGAAATGGTGCCATCAAAATTAAATTGCATTATGAATATGAAAAATTAAGTTATGTATTAATCAATTCTATTACGTGATAGAAAACATTCAAAAAAAATAAAACTAATAAAAAATCGTGTTATCCTAAAAAACAATGAATATAAAAGATGTTTATTAACTAATTCTATTTTTGATAGATAACATTAAAAATAAGACTCGATAATAAATCTTGTTTTTCTATGTTAATTTATAGATAAAATTAAAAACAATTAAACTGGGTAGCATCTTGATGAATTCCAACCATACTCCTAAAAATATGTTTTATACCAGCAATTAAACTGGATCAAGTCTGTAAAGGCAATCTCAAAATTGTGATCCGGCACAACCAACCTGTCCATGGGTGTATCCAATGCAATCCAAGGTCGTATTGCATAAAAAAAATACATTAGATGTTGATCATTAATTAATAAATTTATTAAATTAAAGTATATTATAATATTTTAATCATTAATATTAATATATGTAGATACGTTAAATTAAATATGAGTATATTTTTTTTTTCTATTGTTTCGTTAAAGAGAAAAGGTATATTACAAGTATAATTTAGATGTGTGTTTTGAAAAAGTAAAAAAAAAAACAAGAGAGAAAAAAGTGCCCTTGTTTCTGGCAAAGAAATCTGTAGTGACTCATCATTTAATGTTTGTAATTTTTTGTTATATTTCCATTAATGTACTGTGAATGTCTTCCCACTTCCCATATGCATAGCGATCTCTCTGAAAACTTCCTCAATGGTTGTCTGCATGGTTATGTGCAAATTAAAAGCTGCTTATTAGCTTTTGGATCATATACAATAACTAATTTCAGTTCTTAGTGTGTCTTCATAAAATTTATAATATTGGTTCTTAGTGAGGAATAATGAACGTATATGGTAATACATATGCACAGCGATCTCTCTACAAACTTCCTCAATGGCTCCATACCTTCATCCTTGGGGAATTTGTCATCCCTCCAAATTCTGTAAGTATCATGCAATCACTTTCTCTTCAGTATCATATAGTTAATGTAAGTATCATCTTCAGTGTCAAATAAATTCCTTTTTCATTACTGATGCAAGTTTTGTGCTCTTATTCTTGTATGTGTTTATATGTATTTTATTAATATTGATTTTTATTTAGAAACATTCCATGTCTAATTTTTAAAGATTCTAATTTTTTTCCTAATCAAGTATTTAGATTTCATGCTTCAAAACTAAATTTATTATTTCTAATATAGTTAAAAGCAAACTATCTATCATCAATTTTTTTTAAAAAAAAAAAAAAACAAATGGCTAAAATTTGGGGTTGATTTTACACCATTGCTGTTCTTTTAAAAAATAATATATAATGGTAAGAAAAAAAAAGCATACAATTAATAACTTCTGTGAAATTATGGTCTCAGCATGCATTGTCAGAATATATAGATTCCATCGATAAGTTCCAAAAACCCAATAGTTAAAATTTCATTTTCATTCGGAGAATAAAGTGGTTAGGAATACATAATTAATTATAATGGTGAAAATTTGAGTGAGTTAAGAACTCATATTTACTTCATTATAAGAAGAAGATACTGAATAGACAATTGATAGATTAAACTTGTAGTTGTAATAATTACGATTTTTAATAGTATTTTTGGTGAAACATTTTCAAGTAAAATTAGCTTTGTTAGAAATGAAAATGAAGGCAAGCTGTTTGGGGTCTTGATACTTGTAAATGTTCGTGGCAAGGTGTTTATGGTCACAAAAATTAACTTTTGAGTTCTGTTTGGTTCTTTCGCTTATTTAATTATGATAAAAACCTTATTTGGCTAAGTGCTTAACCGTGTTGATGCTTGTCTGGTTGTCTGCATGGTTATGAGCAAATAACTTCTTAACTTTTGGATCATATTTTAATAACTATTTTCAGCTTTTAGTGTCTTCATAAATTTAAATTATTGGTTCTTATTTGATCTATAGAGTAATAATGAACTTATATGGTAATGCATATGCATAGCGATCTCTCCACAAACTTCCTAAGTGGCTCCATACCTTCATCTTTGGAGAATTTGTCATCTCTCGAATACCTGTATGTATCATCCAATCATAGTCTCTTCAGTATTATTTATTGTGAATTAAATTCTTGTTCCATTGCTGATACAAGTCTTGTGCTCCTATTCTTGTGGGTGTTTTCAGGTATTTGTGGTATAATATGTTATCAGGTCAAATCCCTAAAGAATTGGGCAACCTCTCTAATCTCGAAATAATGTATAGAAATTAACTCGCTCGCTCGCTCTTTCATTCTCCTTGAATTTCCTTTTAACTTATTGAGTTTGGTTTGGTTATTATCTCTTATTTAATTAGGGCCTTGGGCTTCAATGAACTCACTGGTCAGCTTCCACCAGAACTTGGAAGATTGAGATCTCTATATGCTTTGTAAGTTTCAAACAGAAGAATAATAATAATCATACCACCTTGTAAAACCACGGAAGAAAGAAAGAGGAGAAATAAAATAGAAAAAGGGTGGATTACAATCCTTTTGATTTGTTGTTGTAGAGGGTTGAGCTCCAACAATTTGAGCGGACAACTGCCGGAAAATTACGCCAACTTTACTTCGGATCAATTGGAGTGGTTGTAAGTGCAACTCATCATGTTATGTCAACCAACCATCTGTTTAATTATTGTTCCAAGGAAAAGCAACTAACTATGGCTGCAGTAGCGTAGCTGGGAACCGTTTGACCGGTCAAACACCAAGGTTCATTGCGAATTGGACTGGACTCTATTACCTGTAAGAAATTACTTGTACTTTCTGTAATATTATTTGATTGAGAAATTGTCGATGATCGAAGAATATCATTCAATATATAATTGGTGTTTTTGTGTACTGATGACAGGTCCCTCGCCGGAAATGATTTTGAAGGAGAGCTGCCTCTTGAACTTCTTTTTAACATGTCAAATCTCCAATTCTTGTAAGTGTTCTATAATTTTAACCGGGTTGAAATAAATGCATGTTTTATTCTGGATGGTTTTTCTTGCAGGGTGGTTAGTGATGTAAGAAGCTCGGCCGGTTTCCCTTTCCCAAAATATGCAAACATGACGAGAATAAGATACCTGTGAGTTTTTCCTTCTTTGCTTTTCTTTAAAGCTCACACTCGAAAATCACATAAATAATTATCAAGGCTTCAAGTAATAAAACTAGTTATTAAACCCCGAAATATATTCTTGAAATTTCATGTGAAATAGATACGATTTTATCATATGCAAATTAAAAAATATATTTAATTCTTTTTGTTTTTTAACGTTCAAAAACAATAAAAGAAAATGCCCACATTCTATGTTTACTCACCCACTCCCAGTTTCAAGTTTCCAAATGTAACAAAAATTAAAATTGCTTTCAATAATTTAAATACACATTTCGAAATCTACAAATTACAAAATAGACTCGGGAACAGTGCTGGAAGCGGCTGAGAAAAACCAGGAAACAGGGGGGGTGATCTGGAATGGCATCTGCGGTCGAATTACAGAGAGGCAGAGGTGGCTGAGTGAAGGAGAGAGACCTGGGTCTCGGTTTAGCAGAGATGGGGGCGGCTGAAAGAGCAGAGGGGTGGTACTATCGGTGGATCTGGAGGGCCTGGTTCGGGTCTGTGGAGGATGGTCTGTGAAGGCCGGTGATGGGGCTGTTGGGTCAGCTGTCAGAGATCGGGAAAGGAAGATGAGGGAAGTGCAGTGGGCGGCCTTTGTGGTTGTGGTTGGGGAGCTGGAAGGGTGATGTTGTGGCCGGGGGAAGAATGGGCTTGGGTTCCGTGAGAGGGAGGGGAGACCTGGTTCGGTCGGCGGTGGAGAAGGAGAAGGAGAAGTTGAAACAACCAGCGAGAGGGGAGAGTCAGGGTGAACGGCTCTGCCCTCTTTTGGTCTTGGCGAGCTGGCGGCTAGTTCAGGAGGGAAGGTTTGGTGAGGGAGAAGATGGGGACGGCTGTGGCTTGGACATGGAGAGCGGCAGCTGGAGGAGGGTAGCGGATTAGGATTATTTTTTTGTGGTTTCTTAATTTATTGTTTTTCAAAATTGCCCGTGTTGAGTGACTCTTATTTATAAATAGAATATTGCCCTATTCTTATTCTTTTTCTTTTTCTTTTAATTTTAATTTTTTTATTTAAATATTTTTTTAAAAAAAGAATATCACTCAATTAAAAAAAATCAATTATTTAAAGAATAACGAGTTAAAAATCCAACATATTCAAGAAACCTTTAAAAATTTAAATTATTTTGAGAAAACATTAAAAATGCTAAAAACAATGTAAAAACAAATGTACATACATTAAGAATATATTTTTTTGAGTTTTTATTGTTTTCTTTTTTTATTATTTTTTTTAAGTTTTAAGTAAAAAATTAGATAGGAACAACATAAATTCAAATTAAATAATACACTTAGAATTATATTTGTCTGGGACCGTTATTGTTGTAGAACTTGGATTATGACCGATCTTTTACATAAATATTTTTTTTAGGCTTATTTTTCTTTATTTGATCTTGAGTTTTTTTTTATGAGCTATTACATGCTGTGAAGACTAGTTGTATCTGGGATTCAGGTTTGAAGTCACATTGTTGTGTTTTATATTTTTTTTATTCTTTTGTGACTCTTAACGATATATATATATGCATTGGATAAATCCAAACACCAACTTCTTCAATGGTTTGTGCAGGATGATAAGGAATTGCTCAATAAGTGGTGAAATCCCCCCGTACATTGGTGATTGGTCATCGTTAAAATACCTGTAAGTTTCATTTCCTCTTTTGTAAAGGATTTGTACTTCTGTCATGGCTATTTTGTTTCATCAGCTCTATAAATGCTCATTGTTTAGGGCCTTTAGGCCATGCATAGAAGTGTTGATGATTTTGACTATGTGTTTACAGAATCAACTATATATGCAATAATTGACCATAGCACAACTATATATCAAATATGAAAAAGCTAACGTTTGCTTTCATTTTTTTTATCCTGCAGAGACTTGAGCTTTAACAGCTTAACTGGTGGAATACCAGAATCCATGAAAAAGCTGAATTTAAGTAAGATGTATGCAAAAGAGATTCCTTGAACTCGATGTCTTATAATAAGTTCGTTCTGCCACTCTGTTAAAAAGTACACGGGATGGTTTTCATACTGGTTTGTTTTGTTTAGGTTTCTTACAGGAAATATGCTTAATGGCACAGTACCTTCCTGGGTTCCTCATACCATTGAAGACAAGGCGTATGTTATGGCTTTGTGCTCTTTGCTCAGATGGGTTGTTTTCCCTTTTGTAGATTTCCTCAATAAAATCTTGATATGTAAACAATAATGTTGCAGGGACTTGTCATATAATAATTTTGAAATTTCACGTGATGGTACGAAGAAAGGAGAAGGAAAGCTGAACATGTAATAACGGCTAATTCATTTTCTTCTTCCTTTTTTTTCACCTGCAAGAATATTATTGTCTATGAAATCCCAACTTCTAATCATTTTGTATCATGTGCACCAACTGCTTGCATGCTGTTCCTACTCAAGCAGTCAACCAAACAGGTATGATAATATCCTCCATATGGTGTCATTAATTTAGAACAAATGATCATGAGTTATTTCTTACCGATTTTGTTTGCTATTTCTAGGAATTCTATGCGTGATTTGATAAAAAAATGTCGGGGAAAACCAAAGTGTAAGTTCAATTGAGAAGCTCATATTTACATTCCTGAGTCGTTCATTTAAATTATTTATTGGTTTGGAATGACATTGCTTTTGGAATGACATATGCAATGTTAGAAACTCTTCTGAAAATTGTCTGTAGAATTTAGCGCAAGACAGATTTTCTGTACTGATTATCATTTTTTGCAGACGATTCCTTATATATAAATTGTGGAGGAGCAGACAAAGTGGTTGATGGGAAAGAGTTTGAAGCAGACAGTGCAACATCAAATTACTATTCAGCTCCAAGAGAAAATTGGGCTTATTCTTGTTCTGGAGACTTTGGTTCGGAAACTTATGATTCCAGTTATTACATAAAAAACGTGGAATGTGCAGTTTGTGATTCTGCTGGGACACTTCTTTACAACTCAACTCGCCTCTGCCCTCTTTCTCTGACATATTACGGCTTCTGTTTATTTAAAGGAAATTACACTGTCAAGCTTTACTTCGCTGAAACTGTTTACCAAAATGATGAAGATTACTCGAATTTAGGGAAACGTGTTTTTGATGTATATATACAGGTAACCACTATATTTTTCTGCAGCTCCTTTCAATAATTTCCACCATTCAACATCCATTTTTGGTATAGGGGAAGAGAGCACTAAAAGACTTCAACATTAAAGAAATGGCCAGCGGCACCAATAAGACATGGACTGCAAGTTTCACAGCATATGTAGGAGATGATCATCTATTGACTATCGATTTTTTCTGGGCTGGCAAAGGATCTTTCCCGTTGCCAGATTTTTCCAATTTACCTGCTGCCCTGTCTCTGAATGGACCCCTTGTGGCAGGCATTTCCGTTACTGCAAGTAAAGAGTTGCATGTCTTTTATTTTTGTTGAGCAAAGATTTCTGTTACACTTTTATCTGGTTAAAAAAAAAATTCTTGGTGTCTTCCACTATTTGTATCCAGACTTCAAAGTTGGTGGCAAGGGACTATCTCCTTCACAAATTTCAGCGATTACCGCAGGTTCAGTATTTGCTCCTCTACTTCTGTTGGCTTTCATGTGGAAAATGGGCTGGCTGCGGAAAAGCGAGTTGGATGGTACCTCTCCATGCTAATCTAAAATCATTATGCACCACACTACCTTAAGAATTCTTACTTTGATGTTTTCTTCAAATAGAAATAACCATTGAGGTCCAAGGAAAATCTTTCACCCTCAAACAAATAATCGATGCTACTCGAAAATTCAGCCCCAAAATGGAGATTGGCAGGGGACGCTTTGGAATAGTATACAAGGTCAGATTTTCTTTTCTGAAACATTTGTTCTTCAACATGCACTTTTTTCTCTCAGAGTTCGGGTAAATTGATTTCACGTGTATACAGGCTGAATTGCCGAATGATATAAAATTAGCAGTGAAGAAGATTTCTCCTCATTCAAAGCAACAAGGAAAAGATGAATTACAAAGGGAAATCTTCAACCTGAAATCTTTGCATCATGAGAATCTTGTTCAATTGTTGGATGGCTACTCTAATAAAGGCCTGCATCTGCTAGTATATGACTATATGCATAAAGGCTCCCTTCACCATGCGTTGTTCGGTAATACTGCCATCACCCGATTTTCATCCTGCTCTTTCACCTAATGCATTACCTTGTGAAACTCATGTAATTGTATATTTAAATCTTCTGTTAGTACAAGGATAGTGTACTTGCAAATATCAATAACTTAATATCAATAACCTTGATTTGTAGAACCAAATTCCACGACAAAACTTGATTGGAAAGCTAGATTTGGTATCTGTCTGGGAATAGCGAGAGGTTTGAAGTATTTGCATGAAGAGAAAAGGTTCAAGATTGTTCATGGAAACATAAAACCTAGTAATATTATGCTTGATAACTCTCTTACGGCCAAGTTGTCTGACTTTGGATTGGCAACGCTTTGTGATGAGGAAGATCCATTTATGACCATCAAAGCAAAAGGGTCGCGGTAAGTATTATGATCATTGATTGACAACTACTTTCATTCTTTTAATTAAGAGTTAATTAACCAATAATTAATCTCTTATTGCAGAGTTTACATGGCACCTGAGTATTCAATGGGAAAAGCAATAACTGTTAAAGCTGATGTTTACAGTTTCGGAGTTGTCCTTCTCGAAATAGTTAGCGGGAGAGTTAGTGCAGATTACATAACAAATCAAGAAGCTGAGTTTCTTCTGGATAAAGTAAGTGGATCTAACAGGATAAACCTTCTTAGGTTTTTTTTTTTCATAGTTATAATCAAACCAAATATTTTCTGTCAACATCAAATGACTTGTGAATTTTACAGCAAGCGCACAAAAGAAATTTACAATAAAAAAGATATTATTATTTGATGATTTAAAATATATATTACATTAAACTCAACAGGATTTATATAATCATAAAACAAGACACATAAAAAATAAAATAAATTATAAAAAATTATGTTTGATTAGATAATTGAAATTATTTCTAAATTGCCAAGAGTTGTTCAATTCTTTCATCTCTTCCTTTTCTTGATTAAAAAATAATCAATAATATTTACCTTCTTGATTATTTTCTTAGCACACACCTCAAACTCTTTATAATATTTTTTTTTCTTGAGTTCAACATACACTTCTATTATCATTATATGCTTATCTTCAACAATTATATTTTTATAAACATTGCTATTCTTAGTTTTTTTATTATTATTATTCTCTTATGATTAGTGTCATATTTCTACAGCCAAACATCTCTTTTTGAAATTTGATTTTTTAAATATATATTTTATTTTGGCTTACTCTTCATCAAACTAATATTTTCTTTTTATCATGACTCATAAGCTAACTAACTCTTTTTTTTTTATAGGTGGTCTCTTTTGTATATCTCTTATGCAAAAACTTATCTGTGTTAAATCTCTCTCTCTCTCTCTTTTTCTCTCTCTCTCTCTCTCTCTCTCTCTCTCTCTCTCTCTCTCTCTCTCTCTCTCTCTCTCTCTCTCTCTCATATCCTTCTCTTGATGAAGAATCTCAATTCTCTTGTTAGGCTTTGTTAGGAAAAACTATCTCTCTTTTTTAATTCTTTGGATGTTATTTGATCATCCACATGATCTTGTAATTTCTCTTTATCATGAGTTAATTTATCATTGAAAAGGGAAAGTAAATACAATATTTGGTATATAATGAAGAGATCAAAAACAAAGTGTTTTAAAATGATCGGATGGATGGATGGCATAAAATCATCCATCGAAAAAGCAAAAGCTAATATTTAGAGTAGTATATGATCTGACCTGCTCTGATACCAAATAAAAATTAATTTAGAATAAAAGAGGATATTATTTATTCGATAATTTGATATATGTGTTACATTTAACTCTCGTGGAGTTTATATAGTTATATAACAAGACATATAAGTAAATAGAATAAAATAAATTACAGAAAATATACTTGATTATCTTCTTTAATTGGATGGTTGAAATAATTTCTTGATTTTTTGATTTTTTTTATTGATTAGAAAATAATGATTAATATTTACTTGATTATTTCCATAATACTGGTAGCTAAGCTAATCTTGCTTTTCAATTGCAGGCTGGTGTTTTGCACGATAAGGGAAGAATCCTTGACTTGGTTGACAAGAAATTAGCATCCAGTTACGACAGAAAGCAAGCTCTCATTGTTTTGTTGTTAGCAATGAAGTGTGTTAATCTGTCTCCTACTCTGAGGCCTAAAATATCTGAAGTCGTCAGTGTACTTGTAGGTGAGAAAAGAATTGATGAGATTTCCGAAGCTGATACTTCATCAGCAAATATTGTCCTTCCAGGGTGCTGGAAATAGATCCAATTTCTTAGCCAAATATTGGTAGTGTTAAGTTTGGTGAAGAAAAACTTCTGCCTCTTTTTTATTTTGTAATTACTTGGGTCTAATTATGTGGTGGTGACAAGAGAACATAGATGTGTGCGTGAGAGACTCCATGAGAAAATATGTGTGTTTGCTTTGTCTGCTATAATTTATTTTTGTTGTTATGGCTGCTGAATTGAATAAGAAATTGATCATTAGATTTTAGGAAAATGTATAGATTTTATTGATCAAAAGAAGCCAATATATATATATATATATATATAAAAGGAATTGGCTAAGAAAAAATGGAAAGAGTTAAAAAAGAACGCTACAAACTCATTAGATTTATCATTAGGTCTGCTAATTTATTTCCTTATTCCCTTATAGAGAAATCGCTTATCAGAATGACGCCAATTACCCCAATTTGAAAAGCTCATTTAGAGGTGCCCCTTGTGGACAGGTAGTTTGATGCTGAGGGATATTTAGAAAAAAAGTATCTGTTTTTTTAGTTATTTTTATTTTTATTTAGTTTAAAAAGTTATTTTTTATGATTTTTTTTTCTTGATTTAGGCTTGAGATTAGTAGCTCCAGTACAGCACTAACACTAGTTATAGCAGAAACCAGTACAGAAAGTCAGTCAGTGCTATGTTATTTCAGTGTTACAGGTACTAAAACCTTTTCTCAAGATATCTTCCAAACTGTTAGGGTTCGTGCTCTATATCTTCTTTCTCCATTGTGAAAGGAGTTGGTTCCGTAGTTTTAGAATTCAGCTGATCCCAAGTACTCCATCTCCATCATCGCATATTTTTATATACAAAGTAAAGAAGAAAAAGGCATTACCAGAAGAATGGTGTAAAATAAGTAAATTTATCCCCACTCTCCCACAAGGCCCAGAGCCCATTATTCTAAATCTAAAGCAGCCTAGCCAAGGCAGGCTTTCGAGCAGGCAGGATAGATGCCGATTCTGCCTCTGCCAACTTCCTGTTTCTAGCAGGATTTTCTCCATCAACATCCAAGGTTTGTCTTACCAAGATCCGGCGAAGCCGGTGAAGAGCTTAGGTATAGAAAGGGACAAAACAAAGTTGGTTAGCTTGAATTTCAGGAGAATACTAGAAAAGAAAATATTAAGCAATAAGATTTTGAATTGAGAGTTTTTGTATATTAACCCTATTTAGTAGAATTTTATTTTGCTTATACTTGTTGTTAATGTTGTCTTGTTTCCATCTACATCATAATTATGCTCTCTAGCGATCATTTTGGACTTCGAGCATCTATTTTTCTATATTTATGTTTTTTGTTTTTGCTATTCTTTGATGATTTATCTTAAAATTAGAGATTAATTTTATTTTTCAAATATGTTAATTTTGTATTTATGAGATTCTTAGGTCAACGTGTTGAAATTACATTTATTATCAATTTCACAACTAATTTTAGTGGATTTGTCTAAACATCTCCTGTTTGAATGATAAATTTAGAACCGGAGAATACATTTAAAGATAAGATCGATCAAATTAAAAATACAAGGACAAATTAGAGAAACATTATAGGGATAAATTTAGCTATCAACCATATATTTTTTAAAAAATATATCTTATCCCAATATAAATTGATTATCTTTGATACGTAAATTTAAATAAATCTTACAATGAAAATTTTCATCCTGTTTTTTCTATTAATTTTATTTTTTTTTCTCAATTTTATCTTCAAACTTTTTTACTAGTCACAATTGGGTTATATTTGGACCAGTTAAGTTGATTAAGTCACGTTAGAAAAACTCTCACACTGTTTAAGTTTAAATCCATATTAGACAATGAGTTAGGTCGAGAGGTTTTAAAATTAATTTACTAGACTGGATTTAATAATAATAACAAATAATTCTCTACAATCTAAGTATTTTTTTGTTAAGTTCAAAATAGATTTTGATATGGCCCGTAGTGTAGCATGTACATGTAAACTAGTTAAAACTAAAATTATTTCTCCAATCCATTCAACCAAAAAAGAGTCAAATAAATTGTTACTTTTTTTTTTTTGTCATAGTAAAGTATTTCATGCAAAATGTTTTTGGCATGTGAAGTTAGAGAAGTTTTATGTAGCTGTAATTAGTGGTATTTAATAAGATACAGCTTGAATTATTAATTAATATACCTTCCCTTATAGAGAAATTGCTAATCAGAATTTGAAAAGCTCATTTAGAGGTGCCCGCCGCGGGTAGGTAGTTTTTCTCTCAATCCTCAAACCACGCGTGTTTTGCTTTATATAATTACATGCTGAACATATGAGAACGTGAAATAATATATATAATTATCAATAATTCTTGCGCAAATGTTAGCAGACTTCATTTGTATACAAAACAGGTTTGTATTTCCTTGGAGTGGACGACTCCTCTAATTCATTGAGCCCAAATTAACCAATGCACACATATGTTTACGGCGAGATTAAAATTATTAAAAAATAATATAAATTATATTATAATATTGATAATTAAATGATAACAAGATTGAATATCACCATTATCATTATAATTAAAAAAATATATATATAAAATAGTTTAGGTTTGCGTAAGTTTCAAACTTATATAATATACTTCGAATGGGGTTTTGATGAACATTTTTTTTTTCATTTTAGTTATTAGACTTCTTTTCCTTTTAATTTAATCTAAATGTTGTCTAATTTATTAGATTTAGTTTAAAATTATGGTAAAAAATCAAAATTAAAAGAAAAAGGAACAAAGTGTTTTTAGTTCTCTTGATTGTACTTTCTCTTGTAATCCAACCCGTATAATTTCTGGAAATTTAAATTTTATCTAAAAATTTATTTTGTTCTTGATTTTAAACAATACTTATATTTGGATTTTTTTTAGTAATAAAAAAACTTAAATCTTTTTATTTGAATCATATTTTAAATTAAAATTTGAATACTCATATCATGCATTTTTTTAATCATTCATCGGCAAAACTAAAAAATATTACGGCATATATATCAGCAATATTTTTATTACATAATAGAATGTATATTTAAAGCAATTTTCTATTATTTTTTATTGGACGTTGCTTTAAATATGCATCGGTATTAATATCGCCTTAAGTTTTTTTACACATTAATTTGAAATCATTGATTAGTTTTTATTATTACTTTTTTAATTAAAAAATTATTTTAGGAGAAACCTCTATTGCAAAAACACTTTTGCTGTGTTATTTTTTAAAAAAGAAAAAACAAAAAACAATTCTCTTTATGCTACTTTCCAAAATTGTTTTTCAGCCAGTAGGGCACCCATGTCGGTGCTCCAGACAATAAATTAGTACTGCGTCAAAATCAAGTCCCCCTATAAATACCACACCACAGTAAATGACTCTCCCTCATCCGCTCTCCACAATCCCTCGAACCCCTGAAACAGGCAAAACTGTTACCGTGAAACGACACGCACTCACCCTCTCGCTCCTCTCCACGGCCATAACCGTCGTGGTAATCGATGCGGTGGTCCCCGGCCGATGGACCCCAAGAAGAGACCTGGGGAACGTGGTTCCCGGCCGTATGGACCCCAATAGCATGTCCAAATTTCGTGCTATTGGGGTCAGTCAATGGTAAATTTTTTTTATTTTTTATAAAAACTTATTTATGTATATTTTTTCAATGCATTTTGATTGTTCAAAAATTATAATAAATCAAAAAGTTTGTGCATTCATGTAATAATATAAATTAAAAATTATGTATGTTAATAAATTAATAAAAAATCATTAATAATATCTAAAAACAAAACTTGAGAAATCGATAAATAAATATAAATTAAAATATTGAATTTTGAAAAATTAAATTTTTGAAACACAAAAATAAATATATTTTAATTAAAAAAACTTAAATGAAAAAAAATATTATTATCATCTAATTTTTATATAATATAAAAGAACTTCCATCAAATTTTTTTTATTGTATAAAAAAAAAAATTAAAGTATTGAATTCTACAGGGCTTGTAACTCGTAACTTCAAACATTTCAGAGACTGAATAAGTTGCATGTGTTTAAGTTGTATAGCTTGTAAACCATTGTTGCTGATGGGTTGAAGTTTCCTGCTTAGATTTTTAACTACCAACATGTTTAATGGGCTTCCTACCTGGGCCAACATGCTTAATGGGCTTCCTAACTGGACCAATAACTCGATGGCACATGTCTATCTGCAACTGTCTACGTAATTTCTTTTTAATTACTCCACTGCCTAGGTCGGAAATAGGATATAATTATACGTTCTTTTGTCAGTGAAATAGTATAAAACTATTCTTGGGAATTTATCAAACAATTTAACCATTTGGACACTCTTCAATAGATAAGGTATGGATACAAATTATCATGATTTAGCGTGTTCTTCAGCTTTTTTTCTTAGTTCATTGCATCCCTTGATTAAGCATACAACAAACCATATTTAATTTATAACACGGTTTATAATCTTGTGGCACCTACTGTAATTTGTGAGCTTTTATATTGTTGAAAAATTATTATTGCATTGCTAATTAATAAAATGTTCTCCTTTCCATCTTAAAAACCGTGTTCCTTGCTGATTTATAATCTTGTGGCACCTACTGTAATTTTAATTAATAAGATTTAATTAGCAATGCAATAAATTATTATTATTGCATTGCTAATTAAATTTAGATAAATAAATTATTAATATAAAATATTATTTTATAATATATCAAGTTTTAATAAAAAAAAAGAGTAAATTTTAATAATTGATTTCACAATAATGGTTATTTCTGCTGGCAATTCTACTAAATGACTTTTGTATCATTTTGTTTTCTAATTTATTTCTTACATTTGCCAAAGTAATCTTTATTTTATTTTTTATTATTGCTATTGGTGTTAGATTGTATATACAATACATTCTTTTATATAATTTTTAAAGTTTGCACTTATTGTATATCAATTAGAAATAAATTATTTCCTAGAGTTATTTTATTTAGTTTGGAATCAATGCGGAGGGAATTTTTTTTTATTAAATTGAATAACTTCTAAAATGAGAAATCACATTTCTTTCATATTTCATATTGAAAAATAATATAAATCATATATTGAGATCTAATCTAACAGTTTAAGTTTTTAGATTAATATGGTATTAGAGTATTATCGATCTAAATGTCACGAGTTCGAATCTCATTATCTTTGTTCTCTTAAGATCAAAATTAATAATAGCACAAGATTGTATGAGCATGTGAAAGTATCAAACCCAAAAGGTTTTTACTTAAAAGAATGTGTTAGAAAATAATGTAAATCATATTTTAGAACCTTATATAGTGAATAGTTTAAACCTTTAAGTTGAGACAGTTCTTTAAAAGTTTATCTTCGTTGATTTTATAGATTCATTATGGTTTTTTATTTTATTGATCTTCATTATCAAAAATTATATATGAATTGGTTTCATTATGCATGTATGAAAGCTTAGTCAGTTATATGTATATATGTATGCAGGTATGTATGAAAGCTTAGTCACTTAATTAATTTTTAAAGATTTTTTAAATTACGATGTTATACAAACATAGCGTATCGAAAATATGTATATTAAAAAAAATCATGTTTAATTAATAAAATATTATTATAATCTTGTTTTAATTACAAATTATATTTTCTCAATATGAATTAAAATTGATAAAATTCATAATACTTTAAAATAAAATAAAAATGAAGATAAATTATAATATAAATTAAAGTGAATAAACCTTTCTAAATCGTTGGACTAATCTAAATATGATTTTAGCATTTAAAAAACATTATTTATGCACCACTAATTAGTAACTAATCAAATTAAAATAATTAATTAATGATTATAAAAAAATTAAAATACAATATATAGTGAAATTAATCTTAAACTTACACGTTATCAATTATTAAAAAATTATGAAAATTATTCAAATCTTCTGATTGAAACAACTCACCACCTAATAATTGTCTCCATCTTTTGCCAAATCTGATTTTTCCAACCCGATGCTGCCGTCCCCAAAAATCCTTGTGACTGATTGAAACACACATGCTCTATCCTTATCATCTGCAACGTCTTCTTCTTCCCCATCACCATAGGTGTCCACGTCATCGGCCAAATCAATCGAGTCTTGCTCATCATCCATGGTGTATGAAACAAAAGATGCTGAATTACATGAACAAAGACTTGACCATAAATCTTAAAGATGCATTATTACTTCTCAATGTTCGCTTTCTGATCGGACCCAAGACATGTAGGGTAAGCTGTCATACGTACTGGTGCTGTAGCTTTTTTAAATGCAAAAGATAAACAAAAGATGCTGAACAAAGACATGACCATAAATCTTAAAGATTTCCAAGGTTCAATCATAGAAGGCATTACCTCTATTACTTCCCACGGTTCACACGCCGTGGGTCCAATCATTGATGCTGAGCACGAACAAAGATAAACAAAAGACTTGAACATAAATTTTAAAAATGCATTTTTTACTTTTCCATGGGTTCAATCATATACATTATTATTTTTCTGACAACGTCTCACAAAATCAATTCATTTCATGATGTGTCAAATAATTTAGCAGAGCGTTAGCTGGGCGTAGAAAAGTTTTTAATATAAAATTCTCATTTAAATTATGAATTAACTCATAAAATTATATATATCTAATATATAAAATAAAATTTAAAATTTAAAAAACTAGTAAAATCAATCAAATTTGATAAAATCAGTAAATTTAGATGGATTTTACGAGTTTAAAAAAATATAAAATTATGCAATATAATAATCTATATCTTAACATTTTCATTATTTTAAATTTATATCTTGTAAAATTTGTGCAATCTGATAATCAAGGTTTTATTTAATTTTGATTATAATTATATTATTGACTGATGAGAGCTCTGTAGATAAAAAAAATTAATTTAAAATTATATATTTATAGACTCAATTAAATTTTATTTAAGGTTGGATTGAATAAAGTTAGCTTTGTGTAGGTGATATACAGAAGATTGACGAAGTAAAACCACCATCTATTTAGGCACTTGAGTGTAATAAAGGACTATTACTAAAATTAAGGCCTGTGTAGAGTGTGTGTGGAAGAAAAATAGGGCGTTGTGCCGATGGCTCGTTAGTTTTTGTTTGTGTTTATTGGTTTAGTTGGGATATTTGAGTGGAGGAGAGCTTGTGTATAAGTGTGTTAATGTAGAGAGGGTGAGGCCTTTTTTTCTTCGTGGGAGAAAGAGAGATGAAAGGGAGGGGTCTGTCGTGTTTTTTGTTTTTGTTTCTTTGTTGCTAGATAGAGAGAAAAGGATGGCTAGTTATGGAGGTTTGAATGTTTTACAGTAGTGGAGGGCATAATTTTTTAAAGGGAATTTGGGTTTTCTTTTTTCTTTAGTGGTGACAGTGGCAGCTTGAAGATGATGAGGTGGTCTTGTTATTTTTATTTAAAAGTGTGTGTACTGGACGGTGTGTGGGGTCATGGTTTTTTACTCTCTTTTTTTGTTTTTTAAGATAGAATGTTTGGTAATTTTTTTTTATGCTAATCCTCTCTAACTTATTTCTCCCTTGTTTTTTAAGTGTAACCCCTATTTATACTAGTAAAAAAAAAAAATTGTTTTCAGGTGATAATCTATTCCACACACTTTTATATAGGAGTGAATAAAAAAATTAAAAAAATTGATTAAATTGAGAAAACTGAAAAAAAATAATTAAAAAAACCGAATCGTGAAAAAAAATCAATTAAACCGATTAAAATTTTAAAAAAACCAACCGGTTCGGTTTTGGTTTTATAAGCCTGAAACCAAAAAAATCGAACTAAACCGAACCCAAACCGGAAAAAACCAGAAAAAAAAACCAAGCCAAATCAGAAAAACCGAGCCAAAACCGAGCTAAACCGAAAAAACCAAGTCAAACCTGTTTGAATAGGTTTTTGTCCTAAAAATCAAACCGAATTGAAATCAATCGGTTTGAACCAGTTTTGGTTTTTGTTTTTAATTCAGTTTGATTTTTTTTTTTTTATAAAAATCAAACTTAACTGAAAATTATCACCTCAACTTTCATAATCTTCTTGTTTTTGTTTTTTTTACCGTCCTACCGATGAAGTCAAATGCAATTGCACTTATGAGAACAACACAGTTTGTCACGTCACCAGCCTGTAAGTTCCTCATCAACTCCATCCAATTCTCTTTTATTTTTGTAAGGGAATGCGTCCTCTCTAAAACTCACTGGTTTCTATGTTAACGCCTTTTTTGGGTGGTAGAGATCTCTCAAACCGCGAATTAGACGGACAAATCCACGCTGAAGGATGATGATAATTCGAAGCAATTATGCTGACCTCAACTAATGGATAACAATCAACTTTATGGAAGCATCCCTGACGTCACCATGGGGAGCTTGCCTTCATTCTACTCTCTGTAAGTGATCCAGTACCATGGTTATTTACTACTACTGCTGTTTATTTTGTTGCAGTCATTTGTCCAAAAATATTCTTTATTTTAAATATACTACAATTTTTAAAACAAAATTAAGATTTTCTATGTAACTCGATTCAAGAATCCCTATAATTGATACTTTTAGCTTCTGCCTCGGATATTCGGTCTTTGGGTATATATATATATATCCTTTGGGGATGCAATTATTGAGTCCCAGATGCATACTCGAAATTTTGGTGTTCATAGCTACTTGAGTTGTCAGCGTGCATACTCAGAATATATATATATATATATATATATATATATATATATATATATATATATATATACACACAAATCTAACATTTTGTTTTCCTAAAATCACATCTTTTAAATTATATTCCATTAAATAATTGGCCCCTACTGGTAGGCCTAGATATTCCATTAAATTATATTCTATTAAATAATTTTGTTTTCCTAAAATCACATCATTTTTGGTTTTATCCAGCGCTGGTTTCCATGTCGTAAGGAGTCTTGAATTGGGCCCTACTGCTAGGCCTGGATATTTCATAGGTAGGGATCCCGGCTTGACATCTAAGAACAGCAGCCATTCCTGTACTGAATTCCAAATCAAACCACCTAAGGATTCTTTTAATATCCGACAAGCTGTCCCCATGCCCACAGCTAAACGATATCGCGTCATTTAGCTTACCTCAGCATACTGATGTCTTGCAAATAGTTCACCTCTTTTGAAAAGGACATCTCAGTGATATGTCATTTAGCTTCCTGGCAACTAAGGAAATTCAAATTAGTTTTTCAGAGATTATTATCAAGGGTATTATATAATAAAAAAAAATAAAAATTACTATATACTTCCTACTTTAATGTAAATTGCTATGTTACTTGTTTTAAAAATTAAAAACATTTGTTATGCTAAGAGATTGTCTAAAGTGATATGTTTTTATCTTAAAACTAAACTAAGAGAGTGGTTTGAAAATGGCCTAATCCCCAATGTGATAATATAGATTGAAATGAATATGAAAAATAGGTCTCCATAGGATTTATCCCAAATTCACTTACTGTATCAAGAAAATATATCTTAAAACAAGTAAACAATCATTCACACACATTCAAACTGGACATAGAAAATTCAAATGATGAATAAATATTTATAAATAATAATTATAATTAAAAAAATAATATTAATGTTTTAAAATATTTACATTTATAATTAAAAACAATATTGTCGTGATTTTCCTGGTTAGATAATGGTTGAATAGTATTTTGGAAGGGTATTGCTGAGGGAATTCCCAAGCTCGCAAATCCAGATTATAGCACTATATGAAAATGAAATTTTATATATAGAAAATAAGCATTAATTGACTCGACTATCCTTAATGCAACATTCGAGGGAAAGCACAAAATTAAAGTCTTCCAATCCTTAGGTCAATTTTGTATAAATAACCAAATAATACAAGACACAATTAAAAGTAAATCTCGTTCTTTAAGAAATGGTGCCATCAAAATTAAATTGCATGGATATGAAAGATTAAGTTTACGTGATACGCAACATCCAATTAATAAAACCCAACAAATGATCTTGTTATCCTGGGTTGATTTATGAATAAAAAGACAATTTATAACAACATAACAAACCACAAATATAAAAATTCCACATAAAAAAAAGTGAATAGTTGAGAATAATTAGGAGGCTTGATTAATTGGTGAACGAACCTTTTCTATTTATATGTGTAAGGCAATATACAATAGTAATGGTGGTGATTACAACACAAGAGTATGACTATAATATTTTCTATATAGGTACATTCTATAATATGCCCCCTCAAGCTGAGAGTGAAGGATCGACTGAAGCTTGAATTGAAAGGTAGTAAATGGAGCAGTAAGAAGCGGTTTAGTAACAACATTTGCAAGTTGATCGTGAGAGGGGATAAAACGAATTTGAATCTCTTTCTTTGCAACCCTATCTCAGACAAAACGATAGTCAACCTCAACATGTTTAGTGCAAGCATGAAACATAGGATTTGCATATGAGTAAGTAGCGCTTAGATTATCACACCAAAATTAGTAGGATTTGCCAATATTTCAAAATTACCCAAAAACATATTTTTTTTCTTTAGTATATGGGATTACAAATTTATACGTAAAATGTCTTTCTGATATTAAAAAAGTAGCTCTTTTTATTGACGTTAAAACAATTATATTTTACCCGATAAGATAAGAACCTCCTTATCTAGAAGGACTTTTCTCTAAAACCTTAAATAAATCAACAAATAAAAAACACAACAATACCTTAGATTTTATGAAATAATCAAACAATGCATGTTACTTTAAATAGAGCGTAATTAGGGTGCTAATATCATCTCTTTAGGCAACTAGTTCCTGTACCCGATCTCTGAAACTAGTTAAAGTTCTCAATAACTAAAATATTAGATGGTGACTTTCATTTCATCTATACTATGATAAAAGACTAGAATCCTTGTATCCTAATTTTCCTGATTTTTCCAGGATAACAAACCTGAATATATCATCAATAATTATAATCTTTTTGACGTGGGCAGGCCATCACGTGATGGTTTCAGTGAATCGAGTGAGGACTTTGGGGCAGTAGGAGCAGCCGGATCTTACAAAGAAATTTCGATTTATCTAGTGTGACCTACGTACGTACTGTAATTTGAGATCACTTTTATATTGTTGAAAATAAAACGTGTTTATTGCACGTTTTCTACTTTGATAAAAGTACTTCTTAGAAGATAACTGTATATTATATTGTTCTACTTTCAAGAATTTCGCAGCCAAGACTTTTCATGGGAGAATAGCATAAATAATATATTCTGAATACAAAATGGCTGAGCTATTACTACAAGCGCAGAAGGCTAGCTATAATATTTGAGCTGAAATTTATATCCACATGAAATAAAGTTCTTGTTTGTTTGTTTTTTATACGAAAGTAGATCCAATGAAATTTGTATTACAGAATGCTCTTTACCTGGACTGAACATAAGATGCTGAATTACAGGAACAAAGACTGAACATAATTTTTCTCTGCTTGACAGTGCAAAAGATCGACATAATGGAAACAAAAGATGCTTAACATAAACAAAGACTTGACCATAAATTTTAAAGATGCATTATTACTTGTCAATGTTCAATTTCTGATTAGACCCAAGAAATGTAGGGTAAGCTATCAGTTTTTGGCTTTATTAAATGCAAAAGATTGACGAAAGATGCTTAACATAAACAAAGACTTGACCATAAATTTTAAAGATGCATTATTACTTACTTCTCAATGTTCAGATTCCATGGGTTCAATCATATACATTATTATTTTTCTGACAACGTACGTCACAAAATGAATTCATTTCATGATGTGTCAAATCATTTAGCAGAGCCGTTGGATGGGCATAGAAAAGTTTTTAATATAAAATTCTCATTCAAATTTAAGTGATAATTCTTTTGTTTTACTACTTAAAAGTTTAGGTACTGTAGAATGATTGTTGTTATTGATTCAAAATCAGAAACTAACTCGAAAAATGGTTTAAATTATGAAATTAATTTGCGAGATATCCCCGTTAATTCAAGTTATTTTAGTTAAAATAGCATTGTTTTATTTTGTTAAAGAAAATATTTTTTCATCAATCCACTTTATTTATCCAGCTTATGGACGAACAATCTGAATAATAATTACCTTTCACTTCATAAATAGTTTATTTTAATTAAAAAACATCTGATTTTTTAAGCAAAAAATATCGGGTTTTTTTAATTCTTTTTATAGCACATAATTAAGACAAAACAACCAAAATTATTTCCGGCAACCACTAGAATTAATTATGTATCAATCTTGGTTCCAAAAATCAACGTGAAAAGAATGTATTGCAAGTTACTTTTCTCGGGTATTTTGATATTTGGACAATATGGTAATGTAAGGTAATTGATTCAGAGTTAATAACTGTTTGAACGGTAAAACAATATCTTTATAAATAATGTATGTCGTCTCAAGGGAAGCGCATTGCAAGCTAAAGTAGTAATGGCTAAGATTCATCTTAATAAGCTCTTTCCTAAGCTTGTTTCCTCTCTTGCCGTTCTTCTTCTTTGTCAATTTGGCTATGTAGCCTGTCAATCAACAGGTTTCTCTGACAGCCGGTTGCCTGCAGATGAAGGTACACATGCACGATATACTTTTCCATCTACATATATATCCTTTTCCTCCTATATACAAAAGAAGGAAGAAAATTTGTTTATCTGTTAAATATGAGTTTTTCCTTCAATAACTTCTGATCCCTATCCAAGCAGATCCTCTTCTCTTTCAGATGACCCAATTAATAATAAGTTATGAACAAAAAGGGGCATTTTTTTGTGGATTTCATGCATGTCGCATTGCAAGCTAAAGTAATGTCTAAGCTTTATCTTAAGCTCTTTCCTAAGCTTGTTTCCTCTCTTGCCGTTCTTCTTCTTTGTCAATTTGGCTATGTAGTCTGTAAAGCAACAAATTTATATGACATGCCTTAATTGCCTGAAGATGAAGGTACACGCGATTTCATGCTTGTTGTTGACAGTTGAATTTGCATTAGTTCAATTTACATCATTAATGAGATTTTTAATAACAGCCTAATTAATGCATACTACCTGTTTGAATTTTGCTAAAAAAATGATGTTTCATTGTTGAAAACGTTTGGCAGAAAAGGCTTTGGATGACTTGTTGAAAACGTTAGAGTGGGGTTTTCATCCAAATATCTCACGCTCGGCTTGTTCCTCTAATTTTGAATACATCAAATGCGATTGCAACAGAACAGTTTGTCATGTCACTCGCCTGTAAGTTCCTCGTCAACTTCATCCAATTTTCTTTTATTTTTGTAAGGCAATACATCCTCTCTAAAACTCACTGGTTGATATGGTTTCTATGTTAACGCCATTTTTGGGTGGTAGAACGCTCCCAGACCAGGACTTAACTGGACAGATAAATGCTGAAGCCTTGGCTAGTCTCGTTCACCTAAGAGCAATGTGAGTATCATATGACATGATGATAATAATTCGAAGTAATTATGCTGACTTCAATTCATTGATAACTATCCTTTTACCATAACAGTGATTTGTCCAAGAATCAACTTCATGGTAGCATCCCTCTCACCTTGGGGAACTTGAGTTCACTCACCCGTCTGTAAGTGATCCAGTACCATGATCATATACTACTACTACTACAGCAGTTTGGACAACAAAGTGCCTACTCCATCAACTATATTATTGAAGAATATAGTTACAGTCACTATATTCATTCATTTAAAACTACTATATTCATTCATTTAAAAGTATCTACTCCATCAATAAAAATTATTAAAAAAAAGGATGCATAGTAGTTAAATGATACGTTATTTAGGCTAAACCATACACATTAGGATTTTCTAATTTAAAATTTAAAAAACTTTAATTTAATTTAATGCTTATTCTTCCACTAAACCTCTGATTTGATTAAATTAACTTTTTAAATATTACAATTTGACTCTTAGAATTTAAATTCTTCTGATTAGAGCCTAAATATATGCTTACTAGTGTTAAGTTTCTCTTAAACTAGTTTTATTGTAGGAAGACATATTTAAGTTTAGAAGTACATGACATATGAGGAAGCTATTGTCTAGCTAGAAGTCTGGCCCTGGCGAGATGTTTTAAAAAAGGTGTTATTTCGTAGATAAAAAAATCGATATAAAAGTTCGGGTAGATAATTAATTTAATGGTTAGAGAATTCTATAATGAAAGGAGTATCAGAGAGTAAATAATTTCACTAATTAAAAGCTAGTGTTAGCCTTGAGTACTGATAATAAGGAAAAACGTGTTTGCTCATTTGATTATTCTTTGAAAGATTCTAGATAAAGATATGATTATATAATAGAAAAAAGTAAAAATTATTTTATATTTATTATATTTTAATATAAACGTGTCACATAGCAACTAGAAAATCTTAATTAATATGCTAAAAGATTATCTAAAGTGACATGTTTTTATTTTAAAACTAAACTAAACTAAAAGAGTGGTTCTAGAGCAGGAATTGAAAATGACCTAATCTCCACTTTGATGAAGATAGGTATTGGAACTGCAGGTATCAAAAGATGACGTTGATTGAAATGGTTATGAAGAACACTATTTATTTTTAACGGGCCTACGTGGGATTGCATGGATACGGCCCAAGTTTACTCATTGTATAAAAAAAAAAGTATCATAAAACAAGTAAACAATTATTCACACACATTCAAACTAGACTAGAAGATTCAAATGATAAATAAATATCTATAATTAAAAAATAATATTAATGCCTTAAAATATTTATATTTATAATTAAAAATAATATTGTCACTATGGACGACTCCTATGCTTGATTATGTTTGACTTGATAACGGTTTGACTAAATAATTGGAATAGTAACCACACAATTAAAGTCGTACAATCCGTGGGTTGATTTTGTATAAACGACAAAAAAATTCAAGACATGATTAAAAATAAATCCTATTCTTGGAGAAATGATGCCATCAAAATTAAACTGTAGAAACATGAAAAATTAAGTCTTTTATTAATTGATAGGCAAAAGAATAAGACCCGACAACAAATCTTAATTTATGTGAATGTCTTCACACTTCCCATACGCATAGCGATCTCTCTGAAAACTTTCTCAATGGCTGTCTGCATAGTTATTTGCAAAGAGCTGCTTAGCTTTTGGATCATATACAATAACTAATTTCAGTTCTTAGTGCGTCTTCATAAAATTTATATTATTGATTCTTATTTGAGTAATAATGAACTTATATGGCAATACATATGCATAGCGATCTCTCCACAAACTTCCTCAATGGCTACATACCTTCATCCTTGGGGAATTTGTCGTCCCTTCAATATCTGTAAGTATCATGCAATCAGTGCCAGTTAAATTCTTTTTCCATTGCTGATGTAAGTTTTGTGCTCTTATTCTTGTGAGTGTTTATATGTATTTTATTAATATTGACTTTTATTCAGAAACATTCCATGTTCAATTTTTAAAGATTCTCATTTCTTTCCTAATCAAGTAATCAAAACTAAATTTATTATTTCTAATATAGTTAATAGCAAACTATCCATCATCAATTTTTTTTTTTAAAAAAAGGGCACTAACCAAAAAGTTTGACTTGGGTATCGAAAAACATCCATTTTTATATGAATTATAGGAGAACATCTTGGATATTTGGGTTTGATTTTATACCATTGCCGTTCTCTTACAAAATAATATATAATGGTAAGAAAAGAGCATACAATTTGTAACTTCTGTTATCAAGAGTTCTGTTGCTACCCAATTTTTGACCCATATTTTTGATAAATTTTCAGAAAAAATAAAAAAAAAGGCAAAAAACAATGAAAACCCCAAAAAATACATTTTTGATATATTTGCATCATTTTTAGCATTTTCAACGTCATTTCAGAAGAATCTAAATTTTCAAAGGTATTTTGAACGCGTTCAACTTCTAACGCGTAAATTTTACAATCACTGATTTTTCTTGTTAAGTCAACGTTGATATTGCTTGCTTTTAAAAATACAAAAAAAAAGAGAGAAAATCAAAATTAACAAAAAACAAAGGAAAGGAAAGGAAAAGTTAAGGGACCATTGTGATTTTGGCCTAGCCACACTTCTCCTATAAAATCCACGCTACAGTGAAAAAAGGGAGGGGGGGTCATTTTATAATTTAGGAGAGGCAACACAAAAAAGGGGAAACCCTAAAAAAACGAAACCTTTTCTTCTCCCTAGCCGGGCCAGGCCGCCCCCACGGGAACCCCCCTTTTTGATTTTCTTTTCCCCTCGAATGCCCGGGTGACAGCAAAGAGCCCCCAAAAGGCTTTCCCATCTCCTTCTTCGCCTAAGCCACCACCACTGGACCTTCCACCTCTGCCTCTCCCCCCTCACAGCTTCCCCGCACAAGGCCACTTCCCCTCTGCCTCTCTCCCTCTCGGCCGCTCCCTCTTCTCCAGCCATAACCGCCGCTGGAACCTTCCCCTCTCTCGGCTGCTCCCTCCCTTGCTCCCAGCACATTCCTTCATCTTCTGGTTCTCTCGGCCGACCCAGCTCGGCCAGAGACCCACGAACAACAGCAGCGAAGGAAGACCATCAACGCCGGCCTCCAGCGAGCACCATAACAGCAGTAGCTCCTCCCCACAACAGCAGTAGCTCCTCCCAACTCAGCCCTCATTTTCCTTTGGCACAGCGGACCCTGGCGGCTTCTTTTCCCTCTCAGTTGCAGGAGCAAGAGACGAACCGAGCGGAGACCCAGCTCTCTTCTCACTTCGCCTCGGCCCGGCGGCGTCTCCTCATCCCATCGGCGTCGTCCACTTCGCCGCCCACAGCGCCGCCGTCTTCAACGGCCACCGATTCCCGTCGCCCTCTCGCACACCGCAGATTCGCCCTCCGTCCACGGCCCCACACACGGCGGCGCCCACAGATCCAGCGCCATTTCCAACCGAAACCGGCGATCGCCAACACTCTTTCCCTCCTCCCGGCTCGGCCGACACGACAGCGAAGCACAACCGCCAGCGGACTTCCTGGATCGTTGGGGCAGCTACACAGAGCAGGGGAAACCAAAAGAAGAAAGACAGAAACACAGAGAGAAAGCAGAAATAAAAACAGATTTGAAAAGGGGGAAGAACCGAGACTTTGCTTGCGTTTTTTTTCTTCTTTGCAGGTGACGTTACTCCTCACTGGCGGCGAGGAGGGGAAGAAGAGAGGAAGCTGTGACTGGCCCTGCTTGTTCCGGCGTTTTGTGCGGCGGCGCGTGGAACAACGCGCCGCCGCTAACTCCTTTGGCCTTATGGCAGAACCGGTCCCAAAGATCATATGGATTGTAATTTTAGAATTGTTTAATGTAATATTTGTTTAGTTTTGAGTTTTTGTAATTTGTATTTTGTAAACATGGAAGAAAAAAAAAGAAAAGAGAAGAAAAGAAAGGGAAAATAATAATAAATATAAAAAAAAAAGAGATGTTTGTGTGCTTGTATTTTTTTTATGTATGTTATTGAATCAAAAGGAAAAAAAAATGAATTTAATGTTTTATTTTATATGCACAAATATCTAAAGGACAGATAAAAATCATGTTGTATTTTCCATAAAAATGTAGAACATGTATCTACATATATTTTGGGAACTAATAACTGATTTATCAAAGCCTTAGAATTGGGCTAAAATTTTATTTTTAAATCATATCAAGTCCACGAAGCAAAGTGAATGTGTGGTGTGTGTTTTGTTTAAGAATGTTTTTTTAGGATAAAATTGCGAGAATAAAGAAGAATTTAATATTCTAATTTGTTCATGGATAAAGAATTATGAATTTACATGTAAGTGTAAGTTGTATTTTCTAAAATTCGATGAATGAACCGAATTTTAAAACTTCTTTAACACATCAAGTCCACGAAGCAGCTTACCTCAGGTAGGGTGCGTTAGGGGTGCTAATACCTTCCCTAACCACAACCAGTCCCTTACCAATGAATCTCTGACAAGACCAGTATATCCGGTTTCCTAGTAGCCCGCAATCAATTACTAGGTGGCGACTCCAATGAACCAACGAATCAAATCAAAGCAAAACGAGAAGATGTAAAAGATCGCCAGCCGATGCCGCGCGGATTTTCCGACGTGCGACAGAATGGCGACTCCACTGGGGAAAGGTAATGTTTTTAACATTATTGGACTAAGCTTTGTGTTTTGATGTGTTTAAATTTTTTGCCTTTTGTCTTATTTTATATATGTTTTATTCATGCAATGTATAGAATTCTCATGCATTACATGTTTTAATTTTTGAAAGCACACACAAACTTAAGGTTAGGTGGGGGACTAGCAGCTTACCTTACGACTTTTAGTCAAGGTTAAAGTTTGTGTAAACCCCAACTCTTCGTTGAGTGCTTAGACTGTTAATGATTGGTACACGTGCTAACCATTACCTACTGGGCCCCCATATTGCCTTTACGAGGGTGATCACTGGGATAACAAGAGATCCTTTTTAGAGACCAAGTAGTAAACCTACCATTTGTCTCACGTAAAAAGATTAGAACCTGCCTTTAGGATGTATGCTCCGTAAATATTTATTTTGCATCTGAGCAAGCCCTTTCTGAAGCATCTTGAATTCAGGACTTACGGGTGATATAATGGTCATCGCTCAAGAAATTTCTATTTGTAGAGTTTGGTCAAGAATAAAAATTCTTGTTTCATCATGCAAGAGTTATGACCATATGTCACCCCTCGAAGGGCAAGTTCATCATATAAATTACATGTCATGCATTTATCATGCATGCATCGGGATGAAAAATAGGTCCCCCAAATAAGCTTTGCTACCCCTGATTGAAAAACGATGATGACAAATGATGAAAGGGGTCAGAGAGAAGCTCATTGTCAAAAGGAAGTTGAGAGCATCAAGGTGAAGTAGCTACACTCAGATCTGTCTGAACAAGAGTTGAGCATCAAATGGAAAAGTGAGTGTCTGCACAGTCTTCTGTGGGAACACTACTTGTCCACGTCCCATTGAAGCTGCACCTCTCTTTTTCAGTCATGAACAATGGCAGTAACGCCTCCAGTCATCAGATAATGACAACCGTGGGTCTTGGTCAGTTGCCCTGTTTAATTGTTCATTGCCTCCACATCTTCCAATGGCACCAAATAACTGCTAGCCTTCTATGTATGGTGCATGAGCCTTCTTTGAAGTTACCCCCACGGTGAGCTCAATTCCAGAAAAACATGAGTAGACACTGAACTGCAATGTGGCAGAGCTCTCCAAGAGATTTGTTTGGGGATCTGCGTGGGGGGAATGCAAGAGGGAATGTAGTTGTTTCATATCTTTGTGAAACTTTCCCCCATCGGTCCAAAGACCAAACACTTGAGTAGGCAGAAGAGACAAACCTAGGCTGAAAAACAAGAAGAAGACTGAAACTTCAATAGAGCAGAACTCCCTCTACAGGTGGCTGTTTCCTGCACCGTCAGTGGTGAATCAAAGAGGAAATAGAGGAATTTCAGACTCATCAGTTTCTCCTCCAATAAAGACAATGCGTCAATTCACACATCGGTAGTGACAAGATGTTGTATTTTTTCGGCACGCCAAGATTACCAAGCTGTTGAAAGGTTTCCAACAACCCTCAACCAACCACAACAACATTGGAATACTTACATGAAGTTGTGGATTGCCAAAAGAATTGAGCTAGCTATCAAGATGAGAGAGATTGAAGGCTCTACCGTGGATTCCAGAACTGTGAAGAGAGTTGAATCAGAAGATGACTCTCAATTGAGAAACCTCAGTTATTTTTCCTAGCTAGGTCTTGCTATGCTTATGTTGCTCAAATGTCTTTGCCAAGATTGACATCCCTCTGCCACTCGAGTTTGTCGATCAGCACCTATCAGATTCCAGACTTTATGCTTGACTTCGACAAATCTCATGCAACCACCATTTTCTATGTGGTATAATCCAGACAAGAGATGTGATGTCATGGTGGGGTCATCAGCCATTTCAATTGAACAGTTCCAAGAATTTTAAGGATCAAGTCCGAAAGTTGGTGAGCAAGAGACGAGTAGAGTCTGTGAAGGAGGGTGTCATTGGTCATATTGTCATGGAACATCTTTAGAATGGCAAGTGATTGAAGTTGCTTGGCAAAACACAGATATTGCCAAAGTAGTTGATCCAAGAAGGGTGTTGAATCCGGTCATTTTTGTTATGGATTTTGCCATCTTGCATTTTGTTTTGGGGTCACATCTCATCCTTGAACGAAACATGTCTTTCCTTTGTCTTCCTCGTTGTTTTGAAATCAAGAGATGCTTTTTTGCAAAGGGTATTTTGACAAAATATTTTGATCAAACTCCAACATGCGATTAAGATTAATCAATCTCGAAGATTAAAAAGTATTTTGATTGCGAAATGACTCGATGCTTGAAAATGACATGAGGTGACCAAACAATTTTGAACTCATACCTCAAAAACCGAACCACACATCATATAGCTAAGTTTTAGCAGTATGCATAATGACATGTAGTGGATTCAGTAGTTATGGACTCGTGAATCATAATTCTTACAAGTCCAAATCATTACACTGGACGAGGTCAAAATTTATCGGTTCTAACCGACCTTGCTTGAAATGAGAAAAGGCCATCTTTGTTCATCCCTTCACTTTCTAAAGATTATATCCCTTGCAGTCCCATTTGAGCTGGATAGAATATTCTTTCAAAAGAAACCCTGACTAGGATCACACCCTACACTGGGGGCAAATGAGAGATATTTTGAAGACACTGATAGGATTAATGGATGAAAGAAAGGCTGAGAAAAAAAAGTCCAATGATTAAGAAAGGGCCAAAAGAAGAAAAGCCATAGATTGAGGGCATCCAAGAAAACTTTGAGGAAGGCTATGGAAAAAAAAAAAAAAAAAAAAAAAAAGAGTGGAATGGAAGGAGAATGCCTATCAATTCTAAGAGGGGCAAAAGATGTTTCAATTGAAGAAAGACACAGCAAATGCCAAAAGTCAACACCAAAAAAATCAAGCTTCATGTCTTTTGGTGTGTCTAAGATAAAGCATCTGGTCTTCAAAAAGATTATATTGATTATTCATCAAAGAAAAAGTTGGATTAGCATTATAACCTATGTTAAGAGAATTCTGATCTCTAAAATTAACAAGGTTATATGTCATTTTCTCTACAATGACAACAAGAGAAAGAGAGTTGATGAATAGTTAATGTTGATCCTAGGTCTTTGAAACCCTCAAACACCTTTTGAGCTTGTGAAATCCCTTTCTTTCATAGCCATGAACCATAGCCTGCATTATGTGCTTTTAAAAGCCCTTTTTGATCAAGTAAGCAATCTGAACCGATAAATGGCACTCTCAAAACTTGAAGAGTTTTTCCATAAGAGTCATGGCTTCATTGATTAAGCTACTTGTTATTATGCATGCTGATAAAATTGGTGCTAAAAAAGAAAGCAACCATTTCTTGATAAATCCTCAAGTTTTGACTTGAGCCTTTTGTTTCTTGTA
The DNA here is from genome assembly GCA_015852605.2 of Populus deltoides. NCBI lineage: Eukaryota > Viridiplantae > Streptophyta > Magnoliopsida > Malpighiales > Salicaceae > Populus > Populus deltoides. The sequence goes on from CM027585.2 coordinate 15,938,906, forward strand.
ATTCACAGAAGGTCACCTCATCGCAGACCATCAAAAAATATACCCAAGAGCAAAGATTAAAACTGACACAAAGAACCATGAAAAAAGTCATTTTAATCTTACAACAGGTCATTTCTGTTTTCAAAATACAGGACAATCAAAGGGTTGCATATTTTGAATAACGTGTGTTGGATCTTCGACTGCAGAAACTTGATTTTCAAAAATACTTCCAAAACTAACATCTCTCTGATTTCATTTCAACAATTAGACTTGAATAGACATGACCGTTGAAATATGATATTTGATTCCAGAACAAGAAAGATTATCAAACAAAAACATCGATTGAATTTGAAAAATCCCTGACAGAAATGACATCAACACTTCTCGAGACTCCTTGAAAAGTTGACCACCTGGAGGCAATCCAGTGGATCCTGAGAAGGAAAACAAGCGATTCGATCGGTCACCGGGGCAAAGAAAGAATCAGATGATGAGTCGTCAAAGTCCATCAAAGTTATGTTTAGTATCTGACAATGACAAAGAAAAAAACTTCTTGATTATAGACAAATGAACGAGCATTCAGATCAATTGGGGGCAATGTTGTTCAAAGACAACTTTAGCAGCAATTGATGAGCAACGCTGCACTTGAAGGATATTTTCATATCTTCACCTTGGGTTACCCTCTGAAACATGGCTATGACTCCTGACAGATTTTATCGCATAGTTGCATTTGAATGAATGCTGGAAGGATGCACCCCACCAAGACTGACTGTGGGACCATCTGTTTTGGAAGCTCAAATGCACACTTCACCGCATGAATATGGGTGATGAACACCATTGATAATGCAAAATCATTTCTTTTTATAAGCTGATTTGACAAGCCAAGAGGAATCCATTGGGAAGAGCATCGGGAATGCAACAAAGAGCCTTTTATGGCAAGTTATTAGAGGCATGTCTGGACGACTTGGTAGTTTCCAAGAAGGTTGATGATAACATATACTTGAAAAGTATTGTTTCAACTAGAGGCAAGTTCATGACTGATTAACCATCTTGATGGGTGTTGGCATGATGCACACAACCAATCAGAGGATAATTCTCAGAAGAATCCAGGATAGAAAATCCTTCATGATGAATCAAGCAACACCACACTTGGGGGCAGAGTCAAGCTTGATAAACAGCGAGAGCAGTAATTGTCGTGGACAGCCTAGGATGGGCACGGCACTTACACCTAAGTGATGGCTATCACATGAATGAGCCAATGCATCGAAAGAACAAAGAAAGCTTTGGAATGCAAACAAAGGCACCCTATGACAATGGATCATCAAAGAGGGGGGGACCTATATTTCAAATCAGGTAAGGATACATGCATATCAATCATAATGCATTGCTTTTAACATTGTCAGATCGGTGTTACATATCACTTCTCAGGTAGTGTGTTTTCTAACTCTACCTCCTTCCGAGTGCGCCTTCGAGCCCTCACTTCCTTTTGTGTGCGCATTTGAGCCATCACTTTCTTTTGTGTGCGCCTTTAAGCCACCACTTCTCAGGTAGTGCGTTTTCTAACCCTACCTCCGTTCGAGTGCGTCTTTGAGCCACCATCTCTTAGGTAGTGCGTTTTCTAACCCTACATCATTTTGAGTGCGCTTTTGAGCCCTCACCTCCATTTGAGTGCGCCTTTGAGCCCTCACTTCTCAGGTAGTGCGTTTTCTAACTCTACCTCCTTTCGAGTGTGCCTTTGAGCCTTCACCATCATCTTTCTTTGGGTAGGTTACCCATTATAATGAGACCATCATTTTTTCTGGGTAGGTCACCCGTAACAATGAGACCATTTTTTTTTGAAAAAATCTTTGCATCTTTCTTTGGGTAGGTCACCCATCACAATGAGACCATCACTTTTTCTGGGTAGGTCACCCATAACAATGAGACCAACAGCTTTTATTTGGGTAGGTCACCCATCATAATGAGACCAACATCATTATTTTCACTTGGGCAGGTCACTCATCATAATGAGACCATCATCTTCCATTTGGGTAGGTCACCCATTATAATGAGACCACCTTTCATCTTTCATCCGGGTAGGTCACCCATCATAATGAGACCATCAACTTTTTCTGGGTAGGTCACCCATTACAATGAGACCGCTTTTCATCTTTCATTTGGGTAGGTCACCCATCATAATGAGACCATCATCTTTCATTTGGGTAGGTCACCCATCATAATGAGACCATCATCTTCATTTGGGTAGGTCACCCATCATAATGAGACCATCTTTCTTTGGGTAGGTCACCCATCACAATGAGACCATCTTCCATCTGGGTAGGTCACCCATCATAATGAGACCATTATCTCCCATCTGGGTAGGTCACCCATTATAATGAGACCACACACACATCTTTGTATCGGTTCTGGTTAAAAGAGATCGCCAGATGGGATCTCAGGTTAACCCAACCACACACAGAGTTTAGCTTTGGTTAAAGGGAATCGCCAGATGGGATTTCAGGTTGACTGAGCTATACACCAACTTTTGGTTCTGGTTAAAGGAGATCGCCAGATGGGATCTCAGGCTAACCCAATCAAAAGGGCAGGTCGCCCGTGAAAATAGACCAGCGTGAGTATGTGTGGGCAGGTCGCCCCTGAAAATAGACCACAATGAGTATGTGTGGGCAGGTCGCCCGTGAAAATAGACCGGTGTGTGTGTGTGGGCGGTCGCCCCTGAAAATAGACCAGTGTGAGTATGTGTGGGCAGGTCGCCCGTGAAAATAGACCACAATGAGAGTGTGTGTGGGCAGGTCGCCCATGAAAATAGACCAGCGTGAGTGTGTATGGGCAGGTCGCCCCTGAAAATAGACCATAGTGTGAGTGTGTGGGCAGGTTGCCCTTGAAAATAGACCACTTTTCTTCAAAATGGGCAGGTCACCCAAGATAATGAGACCACTTTCTTTTGAAAAGCAAAGTCCTTGGCTGAGTGGATCACTCAGTAAGCCAGGAAGACCTTTTGTTTTCTTTACAAGCTTACTATGCAAAACATTGAGGAATTTTTGCTTCGTAAGCATTGTAAAGAGGGGGCATCTGTTGCTACCCAATTTTTGACCCATATTTTTGATAAATTTTCAGAAAAAATAAAAAAAAAGGCAAAAAACAATGAAAACCCCAAAAAATACATTTTTGATATATTTGCATCATTTTTAGCATTTTCAACGTCATTTCAGAAGAATCTAAATTTTCAAAGGTATTTTGAACGCGTTCAACTTCTAACGCGTAAATTTTACAATCACTGATTTTTCTTGTTAAGTCAACGTTGATATTGCTTGCTTTTAAAAATACAAAAAAAAAGAGAGAAAATCAAAATTAACAAAAAACAAAGGAAAGGAAAGGAAAAGTTAAGGGACCATTGTGATTTTGGCCCAGCCACACTTCTCCTATAAAATCCACGCTACAGTGAAAAAAGGGAGGGGGGGTCATTTTATAATTTAGGAGAGGCAACACAAAAAAGGGGAAACCCTAAAAAAACGAAACCTTTTCTTCTCCCTAGCCAGGACCGCGACCACCAGGGAACCCCCTGTTTTTGATTTTCTTTTTCCCCTCAGCAGCCGGTACAAGCAGCAGCCCCAAAAGGCTTTCCCATCTCCTTCTTCGCCTAAGCCACCACCACTGGACCTTCCACCTCTGCCTCTCCCCCCTCACAGCTTCCCCACACAAGGCCACTTCCCCTCTGCCTCTCTCCCTCTCGGCCGCTCCCTCTTCTCCAGCCATAACCGCCGCTGGAACCTTCCCCTCTCTCGGCTGCTCCCTCCCTTGCTCCCAGCACATTCCTTCATCTTCTGGTTCTCTCGGCCGACCCAGCTCCAGCAGCGAGACCCACGAACAACAGCAGCGAAGGAAGACCATCAACGCCGGCCTCCAGCGAGCACCATAACAGCAGTAGCTCCTCCCCACAACAGCAGTAGCTCCTCCCAACTCAGCCCTCATTTTCCTTTGGCCTGTGGACCACAACAGCTTCTTTTCCCTCTCAGTTGCAGGAGCAAGAGACGAACCGAGCGGAGACCCAGCTCTCTTCTCACTTCGCCTCAGCAGCAGCGTCTCCTCATCCCATCAGCGTCGTCCACTTCATCAGCCACAGCAGCGCCGTCTTCAACTGGCCACCGATTCCCCGTCGCCCTCTGCACACACCGCAGATCGCCCCTCCGTGGCGGCCCCCACACCGGCGCCCGCAGATCCAAGCGCCATTTCCAACCGAAACCGTGATCGCCAACACTCTTTCCTCCTCCAGCTCCGCCGTCGACACAGCGCAAGCCTGGACAACGGCTTCCCCTGGTGTCGGCAGCTACACAGAGCGGGGAAACCAAAAGAAGAAAGACGGAAACCGAGAGAAAGCAGAAATAAAAACAGATTTGAAAAGGGGGAAGAACCGAGACTTTGCTTGCGTTTTTTTTCTTCTTTGCAGGTGACGTTACTCCTCACTGGCGGCGAGGAGGGGAAGAAGAGAGGAAGCTGTGACCGCCCCGCTTGTTCCGTTTTGTGCGTGTGCTGGAACAACGCTACGGCATTGCTCCTCGTCCTTTAGCGCTGAATCCGGTCCCAAAGATCATGTATGGATTGTAATTTTAGAATTGTTTAATGTAATATTTGTTTAGTTTTGAGTTTTTGTAATTTGTATTTTGTAAACATGGAAGCAAAAAAAAGAAAAGAGAAGAAAAGAAAGGGAAAATAATAATAAATATAAAAAAAAAAGAGATGTTTGTGTGCTTGTATTTTTTTTTTATGTATGTTATTGAATCAAAAGGAAAAAAAAATGAATTTAATGTTTTATTTTATATGCACAAATATCTAAAGGACAGATAAAAATCATGTTGTATTTTCCATAAAAATGTAGAACATGTATCTACATATATTTTGGGAACTAATAACTGATTTATCAAAGCCTTAGAATTGGGCTAAAATTTTATTTTTAAATCATATCAAGTCCACGAAGCAAAGTGAATGTGTGGTGTGTGTTTTGTTTAAGAATGTTTTTTTAGGATAAAATTGCGAGAATAAAGAAGAATTTAATATTCTAATTTGTTCACGGATAAAGAATTATGAATTTACATGTAAGTGTAAGTTGTATTTTCTAAAATTCGATGAATGAACCGAATTTTAAAACTTCTTTAACACATCAAGTCCACGAAGCAGCTTACCTCAGGTAGGGTGCGTTAGGGGTGCTAATACCTTCCCTAACCACAACCAGTCCCTTACCAATGAATCTCTGACAAGACCAGTATATCCGGTTTCCTAGTAGCCCGCAATCAATTACTAGGTGGCGACTCCAATGAACCAACGAATCAAATCAAAGCAAAACGAGAAGATGTAAAAGATCGCCAGCCGATGCCGCGCGGATTTTCCGACGTGCGACAAGTTCTATGAAATTATAATCTCAGCATGCATTTTCAGAATATATATATATACAAATCTAACAATTTTTTTCTTCTAAAATCACTTCTTTTAAATTATATTCCATTAAATAATAGTTAAGATCTCATTTTCATTCGGAGAATAAAGTGTTTAGGACTACATAATTATATTATAATGGTGAAAATTTGAGTTAAGAACTCAAATTTGCTTCATTAAATTAAAGAAGAAGTTACTGAATAGACAATTGATAGATTATAGTTGTAGTTGTAAAAGTTAAGATTTTTTAATAGAATTTTTAGGGAAACATTTTCATGTAAAATTAGCTTTGTTAGAAAAGAAAATAAGAGCAAGCCGTTTGGGTCTTGATACTTATAAATGTTCATGGCAAGGTGTTAATGGTATAGTTATTAAATCCGGACCGGATTTGGTGGTCGATCTGGGATCTGATTGACTCGGTTACTGAACCAGTCCGGGTAAGACAAAAGGCCAGAATGAGCAAAAACTCGGCAAAACCCAGTTGAGATCTTTTTTTTTTTCAAATGCATTTTTTCTCCTAGTTAGAGACCTCTTTTTTTTATATATTTTTTAGTTGGTTATTAACCGTTTTTAAATTTTAGTATATAAATGCTAAAAGAATGCTTTATTTTTTCAATATGTGATTTGAAGTTTTTTAGTATATATACTATATGTTTATAAGAAAAAATTAAGTCATGTTTTTTCAATGTGGGCTAGAAAAGATTTTGAAATAATATTTTAAACTTCATTATTTATAACATGTATAACTTATATTCACATTGATTGTTTTTAAAATTTTTCATATGAAAATTAAAATTTTAAATATTTTTTAAATTTTTCCGGGTTAATTCGGATTGACCCGGGTTAACCTGTGTAACTCGAGACTCGGCTCCTTAGCTGGGTCAACCCTGGGACGGGTCTTATAACTATGGTTAATGGTCTGATAAATATGGTTAATGGTCACAAAAATTAACTTCTGAGTTCTGTTTGGTTCTTTTCTCTTATGTAATTAGGATAGTAGCCTTGTTTGACTAATTGTAACTGTGTTCATGCTTGTTTGGCTGTCTGCATGGTTATGAGCAAAGAGCTGCTTAGCTTTTGGATCATATATAATAACTAATTTCAGTTCTTAGTTTGTCTTCATAAAATTTAAATTATTGGTTCTTATTTGAGTAATAATAAACTTATATGGTAATACATATGCGTAGCCGTCTCTCGAGAAACTTCCTCAATGACTTCATACCTTCATCTTTGGGGAATTTGTCGTCCCTCGAATATCTGTACGTGTCATCCAATCACATTTTCTTCAGTGTTATATAGTGTGAATTAAATTCTTTTTTCATTGCTGACGCAAGTATTGTGCTCTTATTCTTGTGGGTGTTTTCAGGAGTTTGTCGTATAATAAGTTATTTGGTCAAATCCCTAAAGAATTGGGCAACCTCTCTAATCTCCTATCTATGTATAGAAACTCGCTCGCTCGCTCTTTCATTCTCCTTGAATTTCCTTTTAACTTATTGAGTTTGGTTTGGTTATTATCTCTTATTTAATTAGGTACTTGGACTTCAATGAACTCACTGGTCAGCTTCCACCAGAACTTGGAAGATTGGGATCTCTTGGTTATTTGTAAGTTTCAAAAAGAAGAATAATAATGTCAACTTTTGATTGTAATAGGAGAAATAAAACAGAAAAAAGGTGGATTACAATCCTTTTGATTTGTTGTTGCAGAGGGTTGAGCTCCAACAATTTGAGTGGACCACTGCCGGAAAATTATGCCAACTTTACGGGATTGCAGTGGTTGTAAGTGCAACTCATCATATTCTTTCAACCAACAATCTGTTTAATTATTGTTCCAAGGAAAAGCAACTAACTATGGCTGCAGTAGCGTAGCTGGGAACCGTTTGACCGGTCAAGTACCAAGTTTCATTGCGGATTGGACTGAACTCAATAGGCTGTAAGAAATTACTTGTACTTTCTGTAATTATACACATTTGAATGTAAGCACTATTAGTTGATTGAGCTGATTTCTCAATGCTGAATGTCTACCATTTGATTGAGAAACTGTCGGTGATCGATGAATATCGATCATTCAATAATTTGTGTTTTTGTGTACTGATCACAGGTCCCTCTCCGGGAATGATTTTGAAAGGGAGCTGCCTCTTGAAAGTATTTTTAACATGTCAAATCTCCGATACTTGTAAGTGTTCTATAATTTTAACCGGGTTGAAATAAATGCATGTTTTATTCTGGATGGTCTTTCTTCCAGGTTTGTTAGTGATGTAAGAAGCTCCGGTTTCCCAAAAAATGCAAATATGACGAAAATAAGATACCTGTGAGTTTTTCCTTCCTTTTCTTTTCTTTAAAGCTCACACTAAGGGCAAAAACTCACATGCATGACTAATTTGAGATTTGTAATTGAAAAGGAAAAAAGAAAAGAAAAGAAGAACGCCTGAAACTTCCTTAGTACGGCAAACTTTAACATTGCTATAGTACTTAATTTGCATCCTTACCACCTAATCGGTCAATGGATGAGGAGTAAGCCAATGAGCTATGGCATGAATTCAAATTGTGGTATAAAGATTAATTTCACATTGAATTAAAAAAACCATACACACTTAGAATTATATTTGTCTAGGAGCGTTATTGTTGTCGAATTTGGATTATGACCGGTCTTTTACATAAATATTTTTTTAGGCCTATTTTTCTTTATATGATCTTGAGTTTTTTTTATGAGCTATTACATGCAGTGAAGACTAGTTGTATCTGGGATTCAGGTTTGAGAATTTTTTTTAAAATATGTATATATTAATTACGACTATTTATGTATGTGACTCTTAATGATATTCTCAATAGCTATGTACGTGACTCTTAATGATATGGATGCATTGGATAAATCCAAACACCAACTTCTTCAATGGTTTGTGTAGGATGATAAGGAATTGCTCAATAAGTGGTGAAATCCCCCGTACATTGGTGATTGGTCAAGGTTAAGATACCTGTAAGTTTCATTTCCTCTTTTGTGAAGGATTTGTAGTTCTGTCATGGCTATTTTGTTTCATCAGCTCTATAAACGCTCATTGTTTAGGGCCTTTAGGCCATGCGTAGGAAGTGTTGATGATTTTGATTGTGTTTACAGAATCAACTATGCAATAATTTACCATAGCACAACTATATATCAAATATGAAAAAGCTAACGTTTGCTTTCATTTTATTGATCCTGCAGAGACTTGAGCTTTAACAGCTTAACTGGTGGAATACCAGATTCCATGAAAAAGCTGAATTTAAGTAAGATGTATGCAAAAGAGATTCCTTGAACTCGATGTCTTATAATAAGTTCGTTCTGCCACTCTGTTAAAAAGTACACGGATGGTTTTCATACTGGTTTGTTTTGTTTAGGTTTCTTACAGGAAATATGCTTAATGGCACTGTACCTTACTGGGTTCCTGATACCATTGAAGACAAGGCGTACGTTATGGCTTTGTGCTCTTTGCTCAGATGGGTTGTTTTCCCTTTTGTAGATTTCCTCAATAAAATCTTGATATGTAAACAATAATGTTGCAGGGACTTGTCATATAATAATTTTGAAATTCCACGTGATGGTCCGAAGAAAGGAGAAGGAAAGCTGAACATGTAATAACGGCTACTTCATTTTCTTCTTCCTTTTTTTTCACTTGCAAGAATATTATTGTCTATGAAATCCCAACTTCTGATCATTTTGTATCATGTGCACCAACTGCTTGATTGTTGTTTCTACTCAAGCAGTCAACCAAACAGGTATGATAATATCCTCCATATGGTGTCATTAATTTAGAACAAATAATCCTGAGCTATTTCTTACCAATTTTGTTTGCTATTTCTAGGAATTCTATACGTAATTTGATAAAAAAATGTCGGCGAAAACCAAAGTGTAAGTTCTATTGAGAAGCTCTATAATTTTGTGCAGGACAGATTTCCGGTACTGATTATCATTTTTTGCAGACAATTCCTTATATATAAATTGTGGAGGAGAAGAGACAGTTGTTGATGGGAAAGTGTTTGAAGCAGACAGTACAACATCAAATTACAATTTAGCTCCAAGAAAAAATTGGGCTTATTCTTGTTCTGGAGACTTCGGATCGAAAACTTACGATTCCAGTGATTACATAAAAAACGTGGAATGTGAAGTTTGTGATTCTGCTGGGACACAGTTATACAATTCAAGTCGCCTCTGCCCTCTTTCTCTGACATATTACGGCTTCTGTTTATTTAAAGGAAATTACACTGTGAAACTTTACTTCGCTGAAACTGTTTACCAAAGTGATGCAGATTATTCGAATTTAGGGAAACGTGTTTTTGATGTATATATACAGGTAACCGCTATATTTTTCTGCAGCTTCTTTCAATAATTTCCATCGTTCAACATCCACTGTTTGTTATAGGGGAAGAGAGCACTAAAAGACTTCAACATAAAAGAAATGGCCAGCGGCACCAATAAGACATGGACTGCAAATTTCACAGCATATGTAGGAGATGATTATCTATTGACTATCGATTTTTTCTGGGCTGGCAAAGGAACTTTCCAGGAGCCAAGTTTTTCCTATGCACCTGCTGCACTGTCTTTAAAGGGACCCCTTGTGTCGGGCATTTCCGTAACTGCAAGTAAAGAGTTGCATTCTCTTAATTTTGTTGAGCAAAGATTTCTGTTACGCTTTATCTGGATAAATAATTATTCTTTCTGTCTTCCACTATTTGTATCCAGACTTCAAAGTTGGCAAGGGACTATCTCCTTCACAAATTGCAGGGATTACTGTAGGTTCAGTATTTGCTTCTGTACTTCTGTCGGCTTACATGTGGAAAATGGGCTGGCAGCAGCAAAGGATTTGAATGGTACCTCTCTATGCTAATCTAAAATCATTATGCACCATATAAACTTAAGAATTCTTACTTTGATGTTTTCTTCAAATATATATAACTATAGAGGTCCAAGGAGATGAAAAATCTTTCGCCCTCAAACAAATAATCGATGCTACTCGAAAATTTAGCCCCAAAATGGAGATTGGCAGGGGACGCTTTGGAATAGTATACGAGGTCAGATTTTCTTTTGTGAAACATTTGTTCCTCAACATGCACTTTTTTCTTTCAGAGTTCTGGTAAATTGATTTCACGTGTATGCAGGCTGAATTGCCGAACAAGAGAAAATTAGCAGTGATGAAGATTTCTCCTCGTAATTCAAAGCAACAAGGAAAAGATGAATTACAAGGGGAAATCTCCAAACTGAAATCTTTGCATCATGAGAATCTTGTTCAATTATTGCGTGGCTATTCTAATAAAGACCTGCATCTGCTAGTAAATGAGCAGAAAGGCTCCCTTCAACGTGCGTTGTTCGGTAATACTGCCATCAACCAATTTTCATCCTGCTCTTTCGATTCTCAAGTTTTATCTTAATTTTCACCTAATGCATTGCCTTGTGAAATTCATATAATTGTTGAGAACTATAACACAGGAGTAATTAAATAGAATTCCGTCACTTAATGTTTGTGAGAGCTTCTAATTGTATATTTAAATCTTCTGTTAGTACAAGGATTGTGTACTTGCAAATATCAATAACTTAATATCAATAATCTTGATTTGTAGAACCAGATTCCACGACAAAACTTGATTGGAAAGCTAGATTTGATATCTGTCTGGGAATAGCAAGAGGTTTGACGTATTTGCATGAAGAGAAAAGGATTGTTCATGGAAACATAAATCCTAGTAATATTATGCTTGATGATAACTCTCTTACGGCCAAGTTGTCTGCCTTTGGATTGGCAACGCTTTGTGATGAGGAAGATCCATTTATGACCATCGAAGCAAAAGAGTCGCGGTAAGTATTATGATCATTGATTGACAACTACTTTCATTCTTTTAATTAAGAGCTAATTAACCAATAATTAATCTCCTATTGCAGAGTTTACATGGCACCTGAGTATTCAATGGGAAAAGCAATAGATACTGTTAAAGCTGATGTTTACAGTTTCGGAGTTGTCCTCCTCGAAATAGTTAGCGGGACAGTTAGTGCAGAATATATACCCAATCAAGAAGAAGCTAAGTTTCTTCTGGATAAAGTAAGTGTATCTGACAGGATAAACCCTCTTAGTTTTTTTTTTTTTGTAGTTATTATCAAACCAAACATGTTCTGCCAACATTAGATGACTTGTGAATTCTACAGAAATTTTTTTTAATAAAAAAGTATGTTATTATTTAAAAATTTGAAATATATGTTATACTCAACTCAAGCAAGATTTATATAATCATATAACAAGAAACATAAAAAAAATAGAATAAAATAAAATAAACTATAGAAAAATATTTTTGATTAGATGATTAAATTTATTTCTTGATTACCTTGAGCTGTTCAATTCCTTGATCTTTTTTTTTATTGATTATTTTCTTAACACCCCCTCAAACTCATGATAATTTTATTTTTCTTGAGTTTGACATACACAACTTCTATTGTCATTGTATGCTTATCTTTAATAATTGTATTTTTTTAAACATAGCTATTATTAGTTTTTTTTTATTCTCTTATGATTGTTGCTATACTTCTCTAGCCAAACATTTCTTTTCAAAATTTGGTTTTTCAAGTGCTTATTTTATTTTGACTCACTCTTTGTCAAACTAATATATTCTTATCATGGCTCCTTAGCCATTTTCTATCTCTTTTGTTAGGAAGAACTATCTCTTTTTTTTTTTTTTTTTTTTAGGGGGCCTTTTTTATACTATCTCTTGTGCAAAAACATATCAGCTTTGCACTAAGTCTCTCTTCTGTTTTTTTTTTTTTTATTTTGCATGTCTTTCTCTTGATGTAAAATCTCAATTCTCTTGTTGGACTTTGGTGCACCTCCATTTTTTTTTTTAATTTTTTAGATGTTATCTGATCATCCACATGATCTTGAAACAATTTCTCCTTATCATGAGTTGATTTATCATTGAAAATGAATAGTAAATTAAATATTTGGTAGATAATGAAGAGTTTGAAAACAAAGTGTTTTAAAATGATCGGATGGATGGCGTAAAATTGTCCATCGAAAAAAAAAAAGCTAATATTTAGAGTAGTATATGATCGACCTGCTCTGATACAAAAAAAAATTTAGAATAGAAGAGGAAATTATTCGATAATTTGATATATGTGTTACATTCAACTCATGTGGAGTTTATATAGTTATATAACAAGACCCATAAGTAAATAGAATAAAATAAATTATAAAAAATATGCTTGATCATCTCCTTTAATTGGATGATAGAAATAATTTCTTGATTGCTTAGAGTTATTTAATTCCTTGAATTTTTTTAATTGATTAGAAAATAATAAGTAATAATTACTTGATTATTTCATTAATACTAGGAGCTAAACTAATCTTGCTTTTCAATTGCAGGCTAGTGTTTTGCACCATAAGGGAAGAATCCTTGACTTGGTGGACAAGAAATTAGCATCCAGTTACGACAGGAAGCAAGCTCTCACTGTTTTGCTCTTGGCAATGAAGTGCGTTAATCTGTCTCCTACTCTCAGGCCTAAAATGTCCGAAGTCGTCAGTGTACTTGAAGATGAGAAAAGAATCGATGAGATTTCCGAAGGCGATGATACTCCATCAACAAATATTGGAGGACTGTGCGGTGCGTTTTCCAGTGTGTTGGAAATAGATCCAATTTCTTAGTCAATTGGTAATGTTAAGTTTGATGATGAAAACCTTCTGTCTCTTTTTTATTTTGTAATTACTTGGGTCTAATAATGTGGTGGTGACAAGAGACCATTGATGTGTGCGTGAGAGACTCCATATATGAGAAAATATGTGTGTTTGCTTTGTGTGCTATGATTTATTTGTGCTGTTATTATGGCTGCCGGTAATTTCGTGAATTGAATAAGATTATCATTAGATTTTACAAAAATGTATAGATTTTATTGGTCAAAAGAGTTAAAATTAAAGGAGGCTACAAACTCATTAGATTTATCTAAGCTTTTTTTTTATATATAAATTCTCCAACCCTAACAATTTAAGCCCAACTCAAAAAGGGATTCTTTCTTCCCTTTCTGTTTTTCTCTCAATCCTAGCTCATTACAGATCAGTTTAGGCTATAAGTTGTTATTTCGCTACGTATAAGTTGTTGAATTTAAGTAGTAAAACCACGTGTGTTTTGCTTTTTATAATTATATGAGAAGGTGAAATAATTAACAAGATCCTATAGCTTCAGCAAACTTTATGGCTACTAGTAGCGGCACATTCCATATTTAATTAATTAATGCTAATTTAGTGTGATTTTTTTTAAGAATTCATATCTATTTCTTTACTTACAAGTATAGTTGTTAATTATATTTTAGTTTGTTGAGTACTCTCTCTTCTGTCTTGCTCTATATAAATTTCATTGAATATAAAATTGAGTACTATTTTTTTTTTCTTTTTGAGAATTTATATCTATTTCTTAAATTATAAATAGTGTTGCTAATTACATTTTAGTTTTTGGAATATATTCTTTTTTTATGCACAATTAATCATACTCGTCGATATATATATATATATATATATTTCTAATAGACGGTACTTTCTATGTGTTTTTTTATTTAAAGTCAGTGCTCTTAAGCTGATGCTGATCTAAGATACATGACGTGTGATTAATTAGCTTTTAGATTATCTTTAATACTTAATTTAAGTTGTGACTAAATCTTAAGATGAGAAATTCCAAGTTGGGAGTCAACAGATGCTCGGAACATTAATGCAGAAGTGGGACTTTAACATAAAGTCATAAACTAATTAAACTCTTAAGACTTCAAATCTTTTCCTTGAAGTTTGGACCTTCCACTAACATGGGAATGGGAATGCAATTTTTTTATGTGAAAAGAAATCTATCGAAGACCAAAAATGTATGTGAGAGTGGGATTGGGAAAGGCATTGGTAAAGGAGAGATGGCATGTGAAATCACGGGTTGAAAGAGGAGCAAGCGGTGTTTTATAAGTATGGTTGTAGGTATTTTTTAAAGTGTTTTTTTATTAGAAATATATTAAAATAATATTTTTTATTTTTAAAAATTTATTTTTATTATAAATACTTTAAAATAAAAATATATATAAAAAACCTTTCATAAATTTTCACTACACTCTCAAACTAGTAGCTTTGACATAGCTCCATTCTTCGTTGGCATTTGCCATGATAAGGATGAAATCATAAACTGCTTTTTTTTATGCAAAATTCTTAAGAAGACGATTATAACTCGATTTAAGACTATAATTTGATTAATCCATTATGAATTCAAAAGCAAAAATTTGTCATAATTTTGTTTTTAATGGATCGTTTCGAGGTTACCAATGCATCTTGGACCATTCCAATTCAATGATGCAAGAAAAAAAATTTGCATTTTCTTACTTAGCCAACTTTAGCTTAGCTTAAATGTCTCAATCATATCATTAAACTTATTAAATTTGACACGTGATCATGTTGATGGTTGAACGGGTTAATTTAAATTAATCAAAACAACATTGTTTCCCTTTATTCTCCTTTTGATTTAAATCTTCCTTTAGTAAATATTGAAGGAAAAACATGTACTGGTTCTTAAGAATTATGGCCCTGGAGATTGGAGACCCAGCTCCGTGATGTTATGTGATATCAATATATATATATTGTTTCAATTATAATTACTATCTTATTTATGTTTTCATTTCAGAAGCAGTTTTCAATTACCATCTTATTTATGTTTTCAATTAATATCACAAAGTAAAGTGAACATGTAAAAGTATCAAGTCTACAAGATATTTACTTGAAAAATATACTCGAGAATAATATAAATTATATTTTGAAATCTTATCTAACAATTTAAATTTTTAAATTGAGAAGGTTCTTTAAAATTTTATCTTCGTTGACTTTGTAGATTCATTATAAATTTTTACTTTATTGATCTTCATTATCAAAAATTATATATAAATTTGTTTCATTAATTGTTTATATATATATGAAAGTTTAGTCACTTATTTAATTTTTAATGATTATTTAAATTATGATGTTATAAAAACATAGCCTAAAGGTTCAGTATTGAAAATATATAAAAACAAATCATGTTTAATTAATAAAGTATTATTAGAATTTTTTTCTAATTACAAATTATATTTTCTCAATGTGAATTAAAATTGATAAAATTGATAATACATTAAAAAAATAAAAATAAAAATAAAAATAAGATAAATTTTAATATCAATTAAAGTGAATAAACCTTTCTAAATCGTTGGAATAATCTAAATATGATTTTAGCATTTTAAAAACATTATTTATGCACCACTTAGTAACTAATCAAATTCAAATAATTAATTCATGATAATAAAAAAAAATTAAAATACAATAGTGAAATTAATCTTAAACTTAGACGTTATTAATTATTAATAAATTATGAAAATTATTCAAACCTTCTGATTGAAGCAGCACACCACCTAATTTATTTTGCGAGTATTTGAATATCAATCAGTGACTGATTTTGTTGAAAATAAAACGTGTTGATTGTACTTTTGCTACTTTGATAAAAGTACTTTTTAGAAGATAAAATGTTAGAGCGCTAATCTACTCTTTAGAAGATAAGTACTGTATATCAATCAAGAAATGACCAAACATAATTTTTTTTCCTTTTTTTTTTATTAACATGAGTTTCGAACTAGCTTACACATATCTCGATCAATCCCACGATCTTGAAATTAACAGTCATGTAAATCTCCAATGACCTTGGGTTTTATAAGATTTAAATTGATGATCTTTAAGGAACAAACTCAAGACTTAACCAATTGAGCTACACTTCTTAGAGTTACCAAACATGATTTTTTTTAGTTTAACGTGGGTGTCCGGGTCAGCTTGCGCGCACCTTGACTAATCCCACGGGCCCTGAAATTAACGACCATGTAAGCCTTCAATGGTCATCATATGAGTAACCACAGGGCTCGAACGTGAGACTACAGAGGAAGCAAACCTCTTAGTCCCAAGCTCTTACCAAACAAGTTTCTTGATTATATGTGTGGGTAACTAAGTACACATTGCTACACTATACTATGATTTGTTGTGTCATATTGTAAGTAAAATCAATCAACTGTTCCGTATTGTATTGTTATATGATTAAAATAAAATTATTATTACATTGCTAATTAATGGATTTAGTGCTGAACATGAACAAATACTTGACCTTAAATTTTAAAGATGCATTATTACTTCTCAATGTTCACTTTCTGATTGGACCCAAGAAATGTAGGGTAAGCTATCAGCTTTTGGCCTTCAACTGATGCTTTAGCTTTATTAATCTTTCTCTGCTCGACAATGCAAAAGATCGACATAATGGAAGCAAGAGATCGACATATTGGAAACAAAAGATGCTGAATTACATGAACAAAGACTTGACCATAAATCTTAAAGATGCTTATATCTTCTCAATGTTCACTTTCTGATTGGACCCAAGAAATGTAGGGTAAGCTATCAGCTTTTGGCCTTCATACGTACTGATTTATAGCTTTATTAAATGCAAAAGATTAACAAAAGATGCTGAATTACATGACCATATATAAATTTTAAAGATGTATCAATCATTAATTTATTACTTCTCAATGTTCAGATTCAATCATTAATTTATGATGTATCAAATCATTTAGCAGAGCCGTTAGTACCCTTTATATTCTTATTCTTGCACTGTAGAAGCAGTGGCATGAGTGTTGACAGTGTGATTCTGTTTTTAATCTTGTTTTGCTACAATTTCCTGCTGCCTCTTCAGAAGCGACAGTGAAGAACATATACAAAATGGAGAGGGTATTATCTAACAAATTAGTCACCCCTACAATTAATCTTCCATGGAATTAAGAACTTCATGTGATACACGTTTGAGATTCCAGAGGCATGTGTTGACAGCTTGCTTTTTCTTTGTTTTTCACTATCTTCTGTCTGACGCTTTTCCATTCACTTTTCGATTGCCTTTGGATTTTGCTTTCCTTTAACGTCTTGATAGTACATTATCATAATCATACTTGTTTTGCAAAATTCTAAGAATAACAGTTTTCATCTTAAAATTAACAATGTTTGATTATTCTGCGGATCAACGCTACACAAATAATTTCTTAATATAAAATTCTCTTACAGATTTAAGTGATAACTCTTTTATTTTACTACTTAAAAGTTGAGTCATCAGTTAAAAATTTATTTAAAAATCATTCTTCTTCTTATGAATAGAGATCCTCTTTGAATTCTTGTGAACATGAGGTTGAAGATCAATAACGGCATACATATGATCTACTTTTAAAAATAATAATTTAAAAAACAATTCTACAATAGACACCACATGCAGACTTACATGCCTAAATATTTGCCCTGCCACTTCAGATTTTGTATAAAAGCGAGGGATGTGAGAAGAGTAGTAGTGTAGTGTGAGAGAGAGTGCAGAGAAAGAGTGACTTGAGCAGTCTAAGTGAAATGGATTGTAAAGTAATTTTTAAAATGTTTTTTTTTAATATATATATTAAAATATTTTTTTTATTTTTAATATCAAAACAATTAAAAAATATTAATTTAATTTTGTTTAAAAAATACTATCCACCTGTAATCCCAAACAATTAATTAAAAAATATTAATTAATTTACTTGCAAACTGTCCAAGTGTAGCTTTGTGGAGGTGATACCAACATCTATTTAATTAGGCACTAGAGTGTAATAAAGGACTATTACTAAAATTAAGGACTGTGTAGAGTGTGTGTGGAAGATAAAAAGGGCGTTGTGCCGATGGCTCGTTTGTTTTTTGTTGCTTGATAGAGAGAAAAGGATGGCTAGTTATGGAGGTTTGATATAGTGGAGGGCATAATTTTTTCAAGGGAATTTGGGTTTTTTCTTTTCTTTAGTGGTGTGACAGTGGGAGTTTGAAGATGATGAGTTGGTCTTATTATTTTTATTTGAATGTGGGTGTACTGGACGGTGTGATGGGTCATGGTTTTTTACTCTCTATTTTTGGAGTGTATTTTTCTCATTTTTTGTTTTTTAAGATAGAATTTTTAGTATTTTTTTATGCTAATTCTTTTTAACTAATTTCTCCCTTTTCTTTTAGTGTGGCCTCCATTTAAGGTGTGTTTGAGAATATAATATATAGCGGTTATGGTTCAAAGTACTTTTCACTTATAAACGTTTCTTTTCTTTGAATGGAAAATATTTTCTGTTGACCAACTTTTCTAATAATAAACAAATACAGGAAAGTTTGGAAAGTGATTTCCCGGAAATCACTTTTCAGAAAACAAACACAGCCAAAAGAGAAAACACTTTTCTGGATACCAAACTAAAATTTTCTTTTTGCATAATTGTTGTATTTGTTTTTATAATGAAAGGTCAGCATTTTTTTTTCCTTTCCATCAATGTTGCTTGTAAATCTGAGTAAGTGTTATCAGAGCTTTTGCTCAAAATCCATCAATGGCCATCATGTTTGTAAAATTTTGTACCGTACATTTGAGTCACAAATTAGATTTTCTCTTCAATTCAAATTAATAATTCATAATTATATATTATATTCGAATAATTGCCGTACATTATGCATGAATGAATTCAAATCTTAGACATTGAATTGAATTCAAATATGCAAATTTTACACCGTTGTTTTTCTCAATTTTTTTTTTTTTAAAAAGCTTTGGATCACAGGGAATCATTTTGCAATTTACTTAAACCAAAATTGTTAGGCCTCCATACATAATATTGCAAGTTACTTTCCTCAGGTATTTTGATATTTGGACAGGGACACTATGGTAATGTGAGGTAATTGATTCAGAGTTAATTAACAGTTTGAACGGTAAAACAATATCTTTATAAAGAATGATTGTTGTTATTGATTCAAAATCAGAAACTAACTCGAAAAATGGTTTAAATTACGAAATTAATTTGCGAGATATCCCCGTTAATTCAAGTTATTTTAGTTAAAATTACAGCATTGTTTTATTTTGTTAAAGAAAATATTTTTTCATCAATCCACTTTATTTAACCAGCTTATGGACGAACAATCTGAATAATTTCCTTTCACTTCATAAATAGTTTATTTTAATTAAAAAACATCTGATTTTTTAAGCAAAAAATATCTGGTTTTCTAATTCTTTTATAGCACATGATTAAGACAAAACAACCAAAATTATTTCCGGCAACCACTAGAATTAATTATGTATCAATCTTGGTTCCAAAAATCAATGTAAAAAGAATGTATTGCAAGTTACTTTTCTTGGGTATTTTGATATTTGGACAGGGACAATTTGGTAATGTGAGGTAATTGATTCAGAGTTAATGACAGTTTGAATGGTAAAACAATATCTTTATAAAGAATGGATGTCTTAAGGGAAGCGCATTGCAAGCTAAAGTAGTAATGGCTAAGCTTTATCTTAAGCTCTTTCCTAAGCTTGTTTCCTCTCTTGCCGTTCTTCTTCTTTGTCAATTTGGCTATGTAGCCTGTCAATCAACAGGTTTCTCTGACAGCCGGTTGCCTGCAGATGAAGGTACACACGCACGATATAATTTTCCATCTACATATATATCCTTTTCCTACTATATACAAAAGAAGGAAGAAAATTTGTTTATCTGTTAAATATGAGCTTTTCCTTCAATAACTTCTGATCCCTATCCAAGCAGATCCTCTTCTCTTTCAGACGACCCAATTAATAATAAGTTATGAACAAAAAGGGCATTTTTGTGTAGATTTCATGCATGTGGCATTGCAAGCTAAAGTAATGGCTAAGCTTTATCTTAATAAGCTCGATCTTTCCTAAGCTTGTTTCCTCTCTTGCTGTTCTTCTTCTTTGTCAATTTGGCTATGTAGTCTGTAAAGCAACAAATTTATATGACATGCCTTAATTGCCTGAAGATGAAGGTACACGCGATTTCATGCTTGTTGTTGACAGTTCAATTTGTATTAGTTCAATTTACATCATTAATGAGATTTTTAATAACAGCCTAATTAATGCTTCAAACTACTACTACCTGTTTGAATTTTGCTAAAAAAATGATGTTTCATTGTTGAAAACGTTTGGCAGAAAAGGCTTTGGATGACTTGTTGAAAACGTTAGAGTGGGTTTTTCATCCAAATATCGCACGCTCGGCTTGTTCCTCTAATTTTGAATACATCAAATGCGATTGCACTTATGAGAACAGAACAGTTTGTCATGTCACCCGCCTGTAAGTTCCTCGTCAACTTCATCCAATTTTCTTTTATTTTTGTAAGGCAATACATCCTCTCTAAAACTCACTGGTTGATATGGTTTCTATGTTAACGCCATTTTTGGGTGGTAGAACGCTCCCAGACCAGGACTTAACTGGACAAATAAATGCTAAAGACTTGGCTAGTCTCGGTCACCTAAAAGCAATGTGAGTATCCTATGACATGATGATAATAATTCGAAGTAATTATGCTGACTTCAATTCATTTATCCTATTACCATAACAGTGATTTGTCCAAGAATAAACTTCATGGTAGCATCCCTCTCACCTTGGGGAACTTGGGTTCACTCACCCGTCTGTAAGTGATCCAGTACCATATATGATCATATACTACTACTACAGCAGTTTGGACAACAAAAGTGCCCAACTATATATATTATTGAAGAATATAGCTACAGTCACTATATCCATTTATTTAAAAATATCTACTCGATCAATAAAAATTATTAAAGAAAAGGATGCATAGTAATTGAATGACACGTTGTTTAGGCTAAACCCTACAAATTAGAGTTTTTAATTTAGAATTTGAAAAACTTCAATTTAATCCTTATTCTTCCACTTAAACCCCTGATTTAACTAAATTAACTTTTTAAATATTGCAATTTGACTCTTAGACTTTAAGTTCTTCTAATTAGAACCTAAATATATGCTTACTAGTGTTAAGTGTCTCTTAAAATAGTTTTATTGCAGGAAGACATATTTAAGTTTAGAAGTACATGACATATGAGGAAGCTATTGTCTAGCTAGAAGTCTGGCCCTGGCGAGATGTTTTAAAAAAGGTGTTATTTCGTAGATAAAAGAATCGATATAAAAGTTCGGGTAGATAATTAATTTAATGGTTAGAGAATTCTATAATGAAAGGAGTATCAGAGAGTAAATAATTTCACTAATTAAGCTAGTGTTAATTAGTCTTGAGTACTGCTAATAAGGATTGCTCATTTGATTAGTCTTTGAAAGATTCTAGATAAGGATATGATTATATAATAGAAAAAAATAAAAATTATTTTATATTTATTATATTTTAATATAAACATGAAAAATTAAGCCTTTTATTAATTGATTTTATTACGTGATAGACAAAAGAATAAGACCCGACAAAAAATCTTTTTATCCTGAATTGGTTTTTGAATTAAAAAAAAACAATTTATACATAACATAACAAACGACAAACATAAAAATTGCACATCACAAAATTGCACATCACTAATTTTGTTATTCCATAGGCAACATTCAAAGGATAAGACCCGATAATGAATCTTTTTTTATCCTGGGTCAATTTACATATAAATAAACAATTAAACTGGTCAGCGTGTAGATGAATTCCAACCATACTCCCAAAAATACCAGCAAAGAAATCAAAGCATTGTTCGGATCAAGCCCGTAAAGGCAATCTCGAAATTGTGATCCATCACAACCTATCAATGGCTGCATCAGATGCAATCCAAGGTCGGATAGAATACCACAGATGTTGATCATTAATTATTAAATTAAAGTATTTATTTAAAATAATTAATTTCAATAGTTAATTCAAAAGGCATATATATATATATATATAATTATCCCAAATAATTTTATAATCTTTTAATATTTAATAGTAATATATGTAGATATGTTAAATTAAATACGAGTATAATTTTTTTACATTGTTTCATTAAAGAGGAAAAATATATTACAAGTATAATTTAGATGTGCGTTTGAAAAGGTAAAAAAATTAATAAAAAATAAGTGCCCTCCCAAAAATACCAGCAAAGAAATCTGCATTGATTCATCATTTGATGTTTGTAATCTTTTGTTATATTTCCATTAATATTGTACGGTGAATGTCTTTCCACTTTCCATATGCATAGCGATCTCTCCAAAAACTTCTTTAATGGCTGTCTGCATAGTTATGTGCAAAGAGCAGCTTAGCTTTTGGATCATATACAATAACTAACTTCAGTTCTTAATTAGTGTGTCTTCATAAAATTTATATTATTGGTTTTTATTTGAGTAATAATGAACTTATATGGTAATACATATGCATAGGGATCTCTCCACAAACTTCCTCAATGGCTCCATACCTCCATCTTTGGGGAATTTGCGGTCCCTCCAATATCTGTAAGTATCATGCAATCACAGTCTCTTCAGTATCATATAGTTATTGTAAGTATCATCTTCAGTTTCAAATGAATTCCTTTTCCATTGCTGATGCAAGTTTTGTGCTCTTATTCTTGTGTGTGTTTATATGTATTTTATTAATATTGAATTTTTTTCAGAAACATTCCATGTCCAATTTTTAAAGATTCTCATTTTTTTCCTAATCAAGTATTTAGATTTCATGCTTCAAAACTAAATTTATTATTTCTAATATAGTTAAAAGCAAACTATCCATCATCAATTTTTTTTTTAAAAAAATGGCACTAACCAAAAAGTTTGACTTGGGTATCGAAGAACATCCATTTGATATGAATTATAGGAGATCTTGGATATTTGGGTTTGATTTTATACCATTGTTGTTCTCTTAAAAAATAATATATAATGGTAAGAAAAGAGCATACAATTTGTAACTTCTGTTATTCTTTGAAATTATAGTCTCAGCATGCATTTTCAGAATATATATATACAAATCTAACATTTTTGCTTTCTAAAATCACTTCTTTTAAATTATATTCCATTAAATAATAGTTAAGATCTCATTTTTATTCGGAGAATAAAGTGTTTAGGACTACATAATTATATTATAATGGTGAAAATTTGAGTTAAGAACTCAAATTTGCTTCATTAAATTAAAGAAGAAGTTATTGAATAGACAATTGATAGATTATACTTGTAGCTGTAAAAGTTAAGATTTTTTAATAGAATTTTTGGGGAAACATTTTCAAGTAAAATTAGCTTTGTTAGAAATGAAAATAAGAGCAAGCCGTTTGGGGTTTTGATACTTTTAAATGTTCATGGCAAGGTGTTAATGGTATAGTTATTAAAACCGGACCAGATTTGTTGGTCGATCCGGGACCTGATTAACTCGGTTGCTGAATCGATCCGGGTAAAATAAAAGACTGGAAGGAGCAAAAACTCGACAAAATCCAGTTGAGACCCTTTATTTTTTTAAATGTGTTTTTTCTCCTAGTTAGAGACCCCTCTTTTTTATATATTTTTTAGTTGGTTATTAATCGTTTTCAAATTTTAGTATATAAATACTAAAAGAATGCTTTATTTTTTCAATGTGAAATTTGAAATCTTTTAGTATATATACTATATTTTTACAAGAAAAAATTAAGTCATATTTTTTCAATGTGGGATAAAAAATATTTTGAAATAGTATTTTAAATTTCATTATTTATAACATGTATAACTTATATTCATGTTGATTGTTGTTAAAATTTTTCATATGAAATATTAAAATTTTAAATATGTTTTTAATTTTTCCCGGTTAATTCGGGTTGACTCAGGCCAACCCGTGTAACCCGAAACTCGGCTTCTTGGCTAGGTCAATCCTGGGTCGGGTCTTATAACTATAGTTAATGGTATGATAACTATGGTTAATAGTCACAAAAATTAACTTCTGAGTTCTGTTTGGTTCTTTTCTCTTATGTAATTAGGATAGTAGCCTTGTTTGGCTAATTGCTGAACTGTGTTCATGCTTGTTTGGCTGTCTGCATGGTTACGAGCAAAGAGCTGCTTAGCTTTTGGATCATATATAATAACTAATTTCAGTTCTTAGTTTGTCTTCTTAAAATTTAAATTATTGGTTCTTATTTGAGTAATAATGAACTTATATGGTAATACATATGAGTAGCCGTCTCTCGAGAAACTTCCTCAACGGCTCCATACCTCCATCTTTGGGGAATTTGTCGTCCCTCAAATATCTGTACGTGTCATCCAAACACAGTTTCTTCAGTATCATATAATGTGAATTAAATTCTTTTTCCATTACTGACGTAAGTATTGTGCTCTTATTCTTGTGGGTGTTTTCAGGAGTTTGTCGAATAATAATTTATCAAGTCAAATCCCTAAAGAATTGGGCAACCTCTCTAATCTCCTATATATGTATAGAAACTCGCTAGCTCTTTCATTCTCCTTGAATTTCATTTTAACTTATTGAGTTTGGTTTGGTTATTATCTCTTATTTAATTAGGTACTTGGACTTCAATGAACTCACTGGTCAGCTTCCACCAGAACTTGGAAGATTGGGATCTCTTGGTTATTTGTAAGTTTCAAAAAGAAGAATAATAATGTCAACTTTTGATTGTAATAGGAGAAATAAAACAGAAAAAAGGTGGATTACAATCCTTTTGATTTGTTGTTGTAGAGGGTTGAGCTCCAACAATTTGAGTGGACCGCTGCCGGAAAAATATGCCAACTTTACGGGATTGCAGTGGTTGTAAGTGCAACTCATCATATTCTTTCAACCAACAATCTGTTTAATTATTGTTCCAAGGAAAAGCAACTAACTATGGCTGCAGTAGCGTAGCTGGGAACCGTTTGACCGGTCAAGTACCAAGGTTCATTGCGAAGTGGACCGGACTCGTTTACCTGTAAGAAATTACTTGTACTTTCGGTAATATTATTTGATTGAGAAACTGTCGATGATCGATGAATATCGATCATTCAATAATTGGTGTTTTTGTGTACTGAACACAGGTCCCTCTCCGGAAATGATTTTGAAGGAGAGCTTCCTCTTGATCTTCTTCTTAACATGCCATATCTCGTATACTTGTAAGCGCTCTATAATTTTAACCGGGTTGAAATAAATGCATGTTTTATTCTGGCTGGTTTTTCTTGCAGGGTGGTTAGTGATGTAAATAACTCCGGTTTCCCTTTCCCAAAAAAAGCAACTACGACGAAAATAAGATGCCTGTGAGTTTTTCCTTCCTTTGCCTTTCTTATCAAAAAAATCTCATATGTAAATTTGTAAATTACATATAATTTGTAAATTACGAAAATACGACGAAAAAGTCTTTCAAAAAAATCTCTTTCTTATCAATAATACAAAACAAACAGCTTGAAACTATAATAACAAAAACATATCTTTTATGTAAATTTGTAATTTTAAATATTAAAAAAAAACAAATTATTTCTTAATATTTTTTGAAATATATGCCAAACTATCAAAACTTCAATAAAATTAATTATTAAACCAAAAATCCATGCCAAAATATATTCTTGATTGAAATTTCATATGATATAGATGTGCAAATTAAAAAAACATTTAATTCTTTTTATCTTTTTAATTTAACATTTAAAAACATAAAAGAAAATACTCAAAAACACACATTCCCAGCCAGTGGCGGCGCGTGGTTCACTATCCGCCGCGAGAAAAACCAGGAAACAGGGGGTGACCTGGATTGGCTTCTTCCCCTCTTCCCATCCCCGCCGGCGGTGCGGAACACTGTCACCTGCAACAACAGAAAAACACAAGCAGTTGTTTTATTTTATCTTTTTTCTCAGATCTGGATCTTTCGGGTCTGGTTCTCAATTTTTCTTCCTCTTTCTGGCGGCTGACGACTCTGAGGTCAGGGCATCTTTGGTCGGATTACAGAGAGGCAGAGATGGCTGAGTGAAGGAGAGAGAGCTCGGTCTCGGTTTAGCAGATATGGGGGCGGCTGAAAGAGCAGAGGGGTGGTACTATCGGTGGATCTGGAGGGTCTGGTTCGGCTCTGTGGAGGATGGTCTGTGAAGGCCGGTGATGGGGAGCTGGAAGGTTGATGTTGTGGCCGGGGGAAGAATGGGCTTGGGTTCCGTGAGAGGGAGGGGAGACCTGGTTCGTTCAGCGGTGGAGAAGGAGAAGGAGAAGGAGAAGTTGAAACAACCAGCAAGAGGGGAGAGTGAGGGTGAACGGCTCTGCCCTCTTTTGGTCTTGGCGAGCTGGCGGCTAGTTCAGGAGGGAAGGTTTGGTGAGGGAGAAGAAGATGGAGACGGCTGTGGCTTGGAGAGGGAGAGCAGCAGCTGGAGGAGGGTAGCGGCCAAGGATGAAGAAAATGATACAGGATATTGCCCCTTACTGTGTGTGTTTGTGTTGTGTGACTTGTATTTATAGATAAAATGTTGCGAAGTATCAAACTTATCCCTCAACTTCTTTTTTAATTTTTTTTATATTTTAATTATAAAAAAACAAGTAATATCAATGTAAATCCAACAAAAAAAAATTAATTATTTAAAAAATATTATGTTAAAAATCAAACATGCTCAAAAAACCTTTAAAAATTTAAATTTTTTTAAGATGATGTTAAAAATACTAAAAAGAATATAAATATATTAAGATTATATATTTTTAAAGTTTTTATTGTTTTCTTGTTTTTTTTAATATTAAATAAAAAATTAGGTAGTAACATCATGAATTCAAAATGAATAATAAAAACCATATACACTTAGAATTATATGTGTCTGGGAGCGTTATTGTTGTAGAATTTGGATTGTGACCGATCTTTTTTACATAAGTATATTTTTAGGCCTATTTTTCTTTATATGATCTTGAGTTTTTTTTATGAGCTATTACATGCTATGAAGACCAGTTGTATCTGGGATTCAGGTTTGAGAATTTAAAAAAAAAAATATATATATATATATATATATATATATATATATATATATATTACGACTATAGGCATAACAGAATCATGAAGTCACAATATTAATTTATGTATGTGACCCTTAATGATATTCTCAATATTTATGTATGTGACTCTTAATGATAAATCCAAACACCAACTTCTTCAATGGTTTGTGTAGGGTGATAAGGAATTGCTCAATAAGTGGTGAAATCCCCCAGTACATTGGTGATTGGTCATCGTTAAAATACCTGTAAGTTTCATTTCCTCTTTTGTAAAGGATTTGTACTTCTGTCATGGCTATTTTGTTTCATCAGCTCTATAAATGCTCATTGTTTAGGGCCTTTAGGCCATGCATAGAAGGGTTGATGATTTTGACTATGTGTTTACAGAATCAACTATATATGCAATAATTGACCATAGCACAACTATATATCAAATATGAAAAAGCTAACGTTTGCTTTCATTTTTTTGATCCTGCAGAGACTTGAGCTTTAACAGCTTAACTGGTGGAATACCAGATTCCATGGAAAAGCTGAATTTAAGTAAGATGTATGCAAAAGAGATTCCTTGAACTCGATGTCTTATAATAAGTTCGTTCTGCCACTCTGTTAAAAAGTACACGCGATGGTTTTCATACTGGTTTGTTTTGTTTAGGTTTCTTACAGGAAATATGCTTAATGGCACAGTACCTTCCTGGGTTCGTCATACCATTGAAGACAAGGCGTATGTTATGGCTTTGTGCTCTTTGCTCGGATGGGTTGTTTTCCCTTTTGTAGATTGCCTCAATAAAATCTTGATATGTAAACACTAATGTTGCAGGGACTTGTCATATAATAATTTTGATGATGGTCCGATTAAAGGAGAAGGAAAGCTGAACATGTAATAACGGCAACTTCATTTTCTTCCTCCTTTTTTTTCACTTGCAAGAATATTGTTGTCTATGAAATTCCAACTTCTGATCATTTTGTATCATGTGCACCAACTGCTTGCATGTTGTTCCTACTCAAGCAGTGAACCAAACAGGTATGGTAATATCCTCCATATGGTGCAATTAATTTAGAACAAATAATCCTGAGCTATTTCTTACAAATGTTGTTTGCTATTTCTAGGACTTCTATACGTGATTTGACAGATAAATGTCGGCGAAAACCAAAGTGTAAGTTCTATTGAGAAGCTCTATAATTTTGCGCAGAACAGATTTCCTGTACTGATTATCATTTTTTGCAGACGATTCCTTATATATAAATTGTGGAGGAGGAGAGACAGAAGTTGGTGAGAAAGTGTTTGAAGCAGACAGTGCAACATCAAATTACTATAAAGCTCCAAAAGGAAATTGGGCTTATTCTTGTTCTGGGGACTTCGGATCGAAAACTTACGATTCCAGTGATTACATAAAAAACGTGGATTGTGGAGTTTGTGATTCTACTGCGACACAGTTATACAACTCAACTCGCCTCTGCCCTCTTTCTCTGACATATTACGGCTTCTGTTTATTTAAAGGAAATTACACTGTGAAACTTTACTTCGCTGAAACTGTTTACCCAAGTGATGAAGATTATTCGAATTTAGGGAAACGTGTTTTTGATGTATATATACAGGTAACCGCTATATTTTTCTGCAGCTTCTTTAAAAAATTTCCACCATTCAACATCCATTTTTGGTATAGGGGAAGAGAGAACTAAAAGACTTCAACATAAAAGAAATGGCCAGCGGCACCAACAAGACATGGACTCAAAATTTCACAGCATTTGTAGGAGATGATCATCTATTGACTATCCATTTTTTCCGGGCTGGCAAAGGAACTTTCCTGGAGCCAAGATTTTTCAATTCACCTGCTGCACTGTCTCTAAATGGACCCCTTGTGTCAGGCATTTCCGTAACTGCAAGTAAAGAGTTGCATTCTCTTAATTTGTTGAGCAAATATTTCTGCTACCCTTTTTCTGGATAAATAATTTTTTCTTTATGCTTTCCACTATTTGTATCCAGACTTCAAAGTTGGCAAGGGACCATCTCCTTCACAAATTGCTGGGATTACTGTAGGTTCAGTATTTGCTTCTCTACTTCTGTCGACTTACATGTGGAAAATGGGCTTGCTGCAGAAAAGCTATTTGGATGGTACCTCTCTATGCTAATCTAAAATCATTATGCACTATACAACCTTAAGAATTCTTACTTCGATGTTTTCTTCAAATAGATATACCTATAGACGTCCAAGGATATGAAGAATCTTTCACCCCCAAAGAAATAATCGATGCTACTCGAAAATTTAGCCCCAAAATGGAGATTGGCAGGGGACGCTTTGGAATAGTATACGAGGTCAGATTTTCTTTTTTGAAAATTTGTTCCTCAACATGCACTTTTTTCTTTCAGAGTTCTGGTAAATTGATTTCACGTGTATGCAGGCTGAATTGCCGAACAAGAGAAAATTAGCAGTGATGAAGATTTCTCCTCGTAATTCAAAGCAACAAGGAAAAGATGAATTACAAGGGGAAATCTCCAAACTGAAATCTTTGGATCATGAGAATCTTGTTCAATTATTGGGTGGCTATTCTAATAAAGACCTGCATCTGCTAGTAAATGAATATATGCAGAAAGGCTCCCTTCAACGTGCGTTGTTCGGTAATACTGCCATCAACCAATTTTCATCCTGCTCTTTCGATTCTCAAGTTTTATCTTAATTTTCACCTAATGCATTGCCTTGTGAAATTCATATAATTGTTGAGAACTATAACACAGGAGTAAATAGAATTCCGTCACTTAATGTTTGTGAGAGCTTCTAATTGTATATTTAAATCTTCTGTTAGTACAAGGATTGTGTACTTGCAAATATCAATAACTTAATATCAATAATCTTGATTTGTAGAACCAGATTCCACGACAAAACTTGATTGGAAAGCTAGATTTGATATCTGTCTGGGAATAGCAAGAGGTTTGACGTATTTGCATGAAGAGAAAAGGATTGTTCATGGAAACATAAATCCTAGTAATATTATGCTTGATAACTCTCTTACGGCCAAGTTGTCTGCCTTTGGATTGGCAACGCTTTGTGATGAGGAAGATCCATTTATGACCATCGAACCAAAATCGCGGTAAGTATTATGATCATTGATTGACAACTACTTTTATTCTTTTAATTAAGAGCTAATTAACCAATAATTAATCTCCTATTGCAGAGTTTACATGGCACCTGAGTGTTCAATGGGAAAAGCAATAGATACTGCTAAAGCTGATGTTTACAGTTTCGGAGTTGTCCTTTTCGAAATAGTTAGCGGTATAGTTAGTGCAGAATATACACCCAATCAAGAAGAAGTTAAGTTTCTTCTGGATAAAGTAAGTGTATCTGACAGGATAAACCCTCTTAGTTTTTTTTTTTGTAGTTATTATCAAACCAAATATGTTCTGTCAACATTAAATGACTTGTGAATTCTACAACAAGCTCACAGAAAAAATTTATAATAAAAAAGTATATTATTATTTAATAATTTGAAATATATGTTATACTCAACTCAAGCAAGATTTATATAATCATATAACAAGAAACATAAAAAAATTAAAAAAATAAACTATAGAAAAATATATTTGATTAGATGATTAAATTTATTTCTTGATTACCTAGAGCTATTCGATTCCTTGATTTTTTTTTTATTGATTATTTTCTTAACACATCCCCTCAACTCATGATAATTTTATTTTTCTTGAGTTTGACATACACAACTTCTATTGTCATTGTATGCTTATCTTTAATAATTGTATTTTTCTAAACATAGCTATTATTAGTTTTTTTTTTTATTCTCTTATGATTGTTGCTATACTTCTCTAGCCAAACATTTCTTTTCAAAATTTGATTTTTCAAGTGCTTATTTTATTTTGACTCACTTTTCGTCGAACTAATATATTCTTCTTATCATGGCTCCTTAGCCATTTTCTATCTCTTTTGTTAGGAAGAACTATCTTTTTTTTTTTTTTTTTTTTATAGGTGGTCTCTTTTATAGTTGTGCAAAAACATATCAGCTTGCACCAAGTCTCTCTTCTGTTTTCTTTTTTTTTTCTTTTTGCATGTCTTTCTCTTGATGTAGAATCTCAATTCTCTTGATGGACTTTGTTGTACCTCCATTTTTTTTTTTAATTCTTTGGTTGTTATTTGATCATCCACATGATCTTGAAATAATTTCTCCTTATCATGAGTTGATTTATCATTGAAGAGGAATAGTAAATTAAATATTTGATAGATAATGAAGAGTTTGAAAATAAAGTGTTTTAAAATGATTGGATTGATGGCATAAAATTGTCCATCAAAAAAGCAAAAGCTAATATTTAAAGCAGTATACGATCAACCTGCTCTGATACCAAGAAAAAATTTAAAATATAAGAGAATATTATTATTCGATAATTTAATATATGTGTTACATTCAACTCATGTGGAGTTTATATAGTTATATAACAAGACCCATAAGTAAATAGAATAAAATAAATTATAAAAAATATGCTTGATCATCTCTTTTAATTGGATATTGATAGAAATAATTTCTTGATTGCTTCGAGTTATTTAATTCCTTGATTTTTTTAATTGATTAGAAAATAATAAGTAATAATTACTTGATTATTTCATCAATACTGGGAGCTAAGCTAATCTTGCTTTTCAATTGCAGGCTGGTGTTTTGAACGATAAGGGAAGAATCCTTGACTTGGTGGACCAGAAATTAGCATCTAGTTACGACAGAAAGCAGGCTCTCACTGTTTTGCACTTGGCAATGAAGTGTGTTAATCTGTCTCCTACTCTTAGGCCTACAATGTCTGAAGTCGTCAGTGTACTTGAAGGTGAGAACAGCCCTCAACAGATTTCCGAAGGCGATGATACTTTATCAGTAAATATTGGAGGACAGTACGATGCGTTTTCCAGGGTGTTGGAAATAGATCCAATTTCTTAGCCAATTGATAATGTTAAGTTTGATGATGAAAAACTTCTGTCTCTTGTTTATTTTGTAATTACTTGGGTCTAATTATGTGGTGGTGACAAGAGAACATTGATGTGTGCGTGAGAGACTCCATGAAAAAATATGCGTGTTTGCTTTGTCTGCTATGATTTATTTGTGCTGTTATGGCTACTGGTAATATCATGAATTGAATAAGATTATCATTTGCCATCCTTCTTCTTTTTTTATGATAATGTATGGATTTTATTGATCAAAAGAAGGCAATATATAAAAGGAATTGGCTAAGAAATAATGGAAAGAGTTAAAAAGGACGCTACAAACTCATTAGATTTATAACCACTGTTTAGCAGAGCACTTCCCTACTCCTTTTCAATTATCCAATGACAAAGCTGCCAGCATTGCTAAGATGGGAATGTGGGAAGGGTATGAGTGGATTTGGGTTTTTTCCTGGATACGTCCACTACGGGGGCGGAACATTGGCTTGCTCGATCAACTATATGCAATCCTATCGAAGTACACATGGACAAAGATGAAGAGGATAGACTAATATGGAAAGACAATAATTCAGGAAGATTTTCAGTGAAATCTCTTTGTGGATTGTTAAGTCCAAAGCCTTGCACAAACAATGCCTTCTTGTTTGCTGGAATTTGGAAAGGTATTGTCCCTCCTAAGGTAGAGATCTTTTGCTGGATGGCTATCATTAACAGAATCAACACCCGCTGTATGTTGGTTCGAAGAGGTATATTGGGTAGCTCGGAATCAAATTGCCCTATCTGCGTAGTGGAGGCAGAATCGGTGGACCACATCCTGCTGCACTGCCATAAGCATTGGCTCATTTGGTCCAAAATCATTAAGTGGTGGGGTTTAGTTTGGTGTTGCCCAAAGAGCTTCTCAGATTTGTGGTCTCAATGGACTTCCATGGTGCATGGTCATTTTCAGAGGAAGGCGTGGTTGATGTTGTTCTTCTCAGTGGCATGGTCTCTTTGGCTCCTCCGAAATGATCTGATTTTCCAACAGAAGACACCTGAATATGATTCAATATTCTTTCTTATTATCACCTGTCTATATCTATGGCTAAAAGCTATCCATTCTGATTTCCCATACTCCCCTACAGATCTGATCAGATCGGCAGATGGCTTGCTTCGGTGGTCCAATCCTCACGCTTTCAGGATTAATAATATGTGGTCTCCTCCTATGATTAATAGCCTCAAATGGAACGTGGATGGCTCTTCTATTGGTAAGCCAGACCCCTCTAGAATAGGTGGTGTGCTGCGAAATCACCATGGCCATCTTCTCGATCGGTATGTTCTCTATTCCAGTTGGTATTTTAGACTCTAATATTGCTGAGTTAAGGGCTATTGTCAAAGCCATTGAATTATCATCATCTAATTGTCTCCTCCACCATTAACACCTCATCATAGAATCTGACTCTGTCAATGTTATTAGCTGGATGAATAAGCCTCACAGCCGTCCCTGGAAGCATTATAATCTGTTCTCCTCTGTTAATATACTGAAACCATATTTTGGTTCAATCACCTTCTCCCATATCTTTCGTGAAAGTAATTGCATGATAGATTGCATGGCTAAACAAGGAGTGCGGAGATCAAGTGAATTTGTTACCTGGCTTTGACTTCACCATTTTTCTGTGGCCTTGCTCTTGTGTCTTCTGCCATTATGTCTTTGAGTTATTTCTGTTATGTTTTGTAGAGGAATGTTTAGCTTTGAGATCATTCGGATGGATATTCTATGGTTTTCTTTGTTTTTGTTTATCTTAGTCTGCACTTTCTCCTATATATGGCTTTTTGCCATAGTAAGATAATGTGTAGCTTCTGTAATACTCGCGCCAGACTTTGGCGTTTAATAATATACGCATCTTTCAAAAAAAACTCATTAGATTTACCCAAGCTTTTTCTAGCTATGTCGTCTGCTGCTTCATTTCCTTCCCTTTAAGAGAAATTGCTAATAAGAAAGACGCAAATTATCCTGATTTGAAAAGCTTATTTAGAGGTGCTCGTTGTGCGTAGATAATTTCAATGTATTTTTAAATAAAAAGTATTTTAAAAAGTAATTATTATTATTATAATAGTAAATATATTCTTACTAAAAATTCATATTATTGAATTTAAGTAATTATCAGTATTTTAAAAAGTAATTATCATTATTATAACAGATCAGTTTAGGCTATGCTATTTCGCTACGTATAAGTTGTTGAATTTAAGTAGTAAAACCACGTGTGTTTTGCTTTTTATAATTATATGAGAAGGTGAAATAATTAACAAGATCCTATAGCTTCAGCAAACTTTATGGCTACTAGTAGCGGCACATTCCATATTTAATTAATTAATGCTAATTTAGTGTGATTTTTTTTAAGAATTCATATCTATTTCTTTACTTACAAGTATAGTTGTTAATTATATTTTAGTTTGTTGAGTACTCTCTCTTCTGTCTTGCTCTATATAAATTTCATTGAATATAAAATTGAGTACTATTTTTTTTTCTTTTTGAGAATTTATATCTATTTCTTAAATTATAAATAGTGTTGCTAAATACATTTTAGTTTGTTGAATATATTCTTTTTTATGCACAATTAATCATACTCGTCGATAATATATATATATATATATTTCTAATAGACGGTACTTTCTATGTGTTTTTTTTATTTAAAGTCAGTGCTCCTAAGCTGATGCTGATCTAAGATACATGACGTGTGATTAATTAGCTTTTAGATTATCTTTGATACTTAATTTAAGTTGTAAATAAATCTTAAGATGAGAAATTCCAAGTTGGGAGTCAACAGATGCTCGGAACAATGCCAGAAGTGGGACTTTAACATAAGGTCATAAACTAATTAAACTCTTAAGACTTCAAATCTTTTCCTTGAAGTTTGGACCTTCCACTAACATGGGAATGGGAATGCAATTTTATATGTGAGAAGAAATCTATCGAAGACCAAAAATGCATGTGAGAAAGTGGGATTGGGAAGAAGGCATTGGTAAAGGAGAGATGGAGAGATGGCATGTGAAATCACGGGTTGAAGAGGAGCAAGCGGTATTTTATAAGTGTGGTTGTAGTTATTTTTTGAAGAATATATTTTTTTATTATAAATATATTAAAATAATATTTTTTATTTTTTTAAAATTTAATATAAATATTTAAAAAATATATATAAGGATGAAATCATTGATTTGAAGATAAGAGTAGGTACTGCTTCTTTTTTTTATGCAAAATTCTGATTTATTATTTTCATACAAACAAGTACAATTCCAATTATATAGAGAAGAAGATTAAAACTCGATTTAAGACTACAATTTGATTAATCCATTGTGGATTCAAAAGCAAAAGTTTGTGATATTTTTTTTTTAATGGAACGTTTCGAGGTTACCAATGCATCTTGGACCATTCCAAAAGCCAGGTTTCATAGTTAATCAATTCAATGATGCATGAATAAAATTGAATTTTCTTACCTAGCCAACTTTAGCTTAGCTTAAATGTCCCAAATCATATCATTAAAGTTATTAAATTTGACAGAACTCATGATCATGATCATGGTCTAAGTTGCATATTAGAATTTTTAATATTGTTTGAATTATTTTTTAAAAAATCAAATTATATCATTTGAATTTCTTAAAAAATCAAACAGAATTTTAATTGATTCAATTAGATTATGAATTAATTTTTTAAATTATGAGTTTGACTATATCAACTTTCATCTATTTTTTTACACCCAGTATTAGTCAAGTGTTAGATCAACTTGTAGTCAGCAAATACAGATTAAAAAAAAATATTATTGGTTTAAGAGTTTTGATATAAGGTGTCTTTTGGGTTTTTTTATAACAAAAAAAAAATGCCATTTTTTGGTTGAGAAATAAGTGATTCACTTCCATCAAAGAACACAATGATACAGATCTTCCAAGACATGCAAGCCGAATAAAAGGGCACTAGGATTAACATATAGATCCAGATCTTCCATTATTATTAAAACCACAATGAGTCAACAATGAATCCAAATTGTTGGAATCAAATAACAATGAAATTTTATATAATCACACATCACCTCTGTATTATATAACATAATGAGTCAACCATGAGTAATATTTTGATAGTATTATTACATTCAGCTAACTGGGTTAGTTTTGAATTTCTTTTACTTGATTTTTTATCTAATTCAAGTTTAAAATCAAATGATATAAAAAATATTTTAATATAATTTAATAAATTTTATAGGCCTAATAATAAGCTGGACATCTAATAAAAATATATATTGACTTTGAAAATCCTTTTTAAAATCATAACTTATTTTTTATTAAATTAAAATAATAATAAATAAACCTAGATTAATTTATTAAATTTACGAATCCGATCATTAACCATAAATAATATTGTTTTAAAACTGACGTGGTAGATCAACTTATAACTCAGTTAATTAATGACCTCGACTAATTTGAATTGAAAAAAAAAAAAAAAATCTGACCTTAAAAACTTTGGCTGACCCCGTTGATAAATTTTTGGATTTTTTTATTAAAATAATATTTTTAAAACTATAATAAACAGTGCTTTTGTGAGACGGTACTATAAAAAATAGCACTGCACTGTAAGTATTTAGCGGTTAGTGACACGGTAACGACTGGCAATCTGTTTATGCAAAGCCCAAAAACCATAACCGTCGAATCAAGCACACTTTTTTACCAAGATCCCATAAAAACCCAATAATCCAAAAGCAAAATTGGTGGCTGAAAATCAAGTAAACCGTGAACCCTTTTAGTAGATAGAAAGCAAAATCTCTTTCTTGTGTTTTTGTGGGGTTTATAAAGGGATGAAAGATAGGAGTCTGCGTGTCAAAACCTGCTGCCGCAGCAGCATCAGCCCGGGAGGAGGTAGTGGTGAGGATAGTATCGCCACCGCCACAAACACCGGCGCCGGCAGCGGCAGGAGCGACAAAGGGACATTCTGGGCTGTTGAGTAATTCGAAATCGGGACATCCAGTGCTGTTGAGTTCCAAATCGGGGCAGTTAGTGGGTGAGTCGAAGAGGATGAAGGGACTTTTCAAGTCAAAGCCAAGAACTCCTGTCGATATAGTTAGACAGACTCGCGATCTTTTAATCTATGCTGATCAGAGTTCAGCTTCTTTATCAGATTCAAAACGAGAAGAGAAGGTTGGCAGTCTCTTTCTATTCATTTCTATATATTTTATGTGTGCTTGTGTTCTTTTTCTGTTGTTTTCTTTTAATTAGGTGGATTTTGATTGATTTGAGATTGTTTGGGGTCTGGGTTGCTTTTCTTTTTTTGCTTTGGATGAGAAAGGGTCAATCTTTATGAAAAAATTGCCTTTTTTAGGATGATTCTTGATGTCTGATTGAGGTTTGGATTAGAGTATGTTATAATATGCTGTGATATTTACATAGATAGGAAGAAATAGTTAATTTGCTGAGTGCTAATGTGATTGCAAAGAGGTTAGTTTGCTGGCCAAGTTTAACTTGAATGTGGTTGGGTGTGTTGTGAGAGGAATCTGATATTACTGGCAGTGGGTTGAGTGTAAAGGTTTTAGCTTTTTAGTAGCTTTAGTAGTCAAGGGAGTAAAAGTGGAAACTTTGATTGTAGGTTTGCTAATTAGGTGTGATCTGTGGTGCTATATGTGTCATTGATTTGTTTCAACTAGTTTGTTCACAATAGAAGAATTAGAATAGTGTTGTTGAATTTTGGTGAGTGTAGATGTAAGATTGCGATGAACATGCATTAGGGTCGCTGTATAATTTCTTGCTTTTGTTGCATGTTTTGATAAGTTATTTTCTTGAGTAGGGCTACTGGGGCATTTAAGCTTCTGTCAAGCATTTTATTTGTGGAATTCGAATTTGACAATTGTATTTTCTAATACAGATGGCAGAGTTAGCTAAAAATATCAGGGAGTTAAAGTCAATTCTTTATGGCAATAGTGAGTCTGAACCGGTGTCAGAAGCATGTGCACAATTGACTCAGGAGTTTTTCAGAGAACACACACTTCGTCTTTTGATCTTCTGTCTATCCCAATTGAACTTAGAGGTAACCACTGACTAGTTTATTGGTTGAGAGCTATGTTGATTGCAATCTTGAATTTGCTATCAGATTTATGAGGGAATACTGTTCTCATTCATTGTTCTTTCATAATGGATCGGTTTAGTGACATGCTTTATACTTTATACTTGCCCTGTTGAATCTGTTGGATTAGATTCCCATCTGGAAAGAATTTTCATTTTACTGCCAGTTTCTCTTTTTTGTCATTTAGCATGAAAATGTTTCTTTTTGCAGGCCAGAAAAGATGCCACTCAGGTTGTTGCAAATCTACAAAGGCAACAAGTTAATTCGAGGTTGATTGCATCAGACTACCTGGAGAAAAATACAGATCTTTTGGATACTTTGATAGCAGGGTAAGCCATTATTGCTGGGGAATGTTGGGGATTGAGAATATAATGATTCCATTCAATAGGTTATCTAATATTTTCAAGATGATTAATGGGTTAAATTTTTTGTTTGCTGCATCGTTTCTGACATCTTGTGGGATAACTTTTTGTACCTTAATTATCACATATATATTTTGTTGACTATCCATTCTCTGTTTCAAGATGCCATTAGTGATCTGTTTCACAAGTGATGCCTTTCTTCTTCTTGGATGCCTGGAAGTTGTATTCAGCTGTTATTTTTTATTTTTTAGATTCTATAGTGTAAGAGGATGGCTGTTTACAGAATTTTTAAATGGTTTTGTCATGTGAACTATACTTCTTGGGATCTTCTAATTACGGTATTTTGCTTCTTTAGTTATGAAAACACAGATATGGCTTTGCACTATGGTGTAATGTTGAGGGAGTGCATACGTCACCAGACTGTTGCCAGGTGAGCAAAATCAACTATGTGGTTCAGACTATCAATATTGTCTCTGCAAGGTCGTCAAAATCACGAGTTAACTCGTAAAATCGTATCTATATATAACCTGCAAAATCTGGTTAAAAACCCGAAAACCATCAAACTCGGTTAAACTCGGACCGAGTGGAAAAGTTTGACAAAAGTAAAAAAATTAATCAACTGATTCGACTCCCCTCCCTGTCCATCACTCACTCCCCAGTCCCATTCTCCCCTTTCCCCTTTGCCTTTTCTCAAAACTCAAGCTCTCATATCTCAACCCTAGCTAGTTCCACAACTTTCACTCTTTCTCTCTCCCAAAACACCCTTTTCTTTTCTTTACTTCATTTATCTCTGTTCTTCCTTGAGTCTCTACTCACCATCTTTTGTGCTCTCGCGTCTCGCCTCTCTGTATCAGTCTTTGTATCAGGTTAGTTTTTTTTCTTGGTGGCATTCTTGTAACTTGATTCTTGAAGACTTGTTTCTGGAGATGGGTTTGCTGTAAATTACTTAATTACTGCCATTTTTCTTCGTGAATTTTGTTTCCTGCCATTGCTTGAACTATTATAGGCAAGGAGGAGAGCTAGATAGTGTAGAAGTGGAGCTGCTTATGTGTTTATGTGTTGGATTTTCATCAAAGCATGTCCTGTTCTTGTTATACTGTTTTCTTTCAAGCAAAGTGTCAGCTTAATGGCTATTATGAGCACTTGAAAGTTGGAACAATGGCTCTTAGTTTTCAGTTGCAGAAATGAATAGAGCAATGATATATTGTGAACTCTTTAATTTTGCGTTGTTTTTTTTCTTCCCTTTGATGATTAAGCTGTATGATTATGTTTGGATTATAGAAGTAAAGAAAGGAATAATATGTTTGAAGTGGTGCTATATAAAGGATATGTATTGCGTAGAATGGTTATGAATGTAAAGGTATGCTTGATTTATTCCTTGTTTAGATATTAGTTACTTCTATAGTGGTTTTACAAATATCAGACCATGAGCTGTATTTATTCCTTGTTTAGATACCAGTTAAAACTCTAGGACAAGAACATGCAACATTCATCCTGAGATTGCAGATATTCTGATTTGCAGAAATGAAATATTATGGAAATAGAAAGCATATAAATCACAGCTACACAAGGGAGAAATAGATCAAGTTAAACTCGAAATGAGATTCTCCTTTACATATGTCAAGTTTTTAGTTACATGTATCCTTCTACATCATTCCACTTTATTTAGATCAATATCCTCAGTGGTTCAGTCATTTAAGAATTTCAAGGATTCATGTTAATGGAATTAATAATTAGAGTAACTAGCATTTATCTACAATTCTTCATTGAGAGATGACAGCTTGGATACAGAGTAGGAAATGAGTTATAGATATTGCTAAGTAGAAAACACCCGGGTCAGAGCCCTTCAACACTACATTTGCCAACACAATCAAAATGAATCTAACCACCGTCCCATCTTTCTATGACTCCAATAATTTTGTTTAGCCAGAGTTGCACATACATTCCACTGGTCCTTTCTAGTTCTTGTCATTTCCTTTTGAATTTCAACTCCCTTGTATTCATCTTCTGCTCTTTTAGCATCTTGAATTCTTTGGGTGAGTTTCTTTCCCATGATTGTAAATATATAATTAGTTTGAATATTTTACTTATAATTTTATGATTTTATGAATTGAGTTTACGATCCGAGTTTATATTGTATATTCCATGTCGTATCAAAAAAATATTTTTGACAACCTTGATCTCTGATTAGGAGAGTAATCTAAAATCCTGAAAAAAATTTCTGTTTAGACTTTTAATTATACTAAAATATGTGCTCCATTTATCTTTACATAAACATGTCTAAGTGTGATGTGAAGTCAATATCTAGAACAATCAATTTCATTTTTTTTTTTTGTTTCAGAATTGCTTTTCTCAACTATCAGCATACATAATTTATTTATTTATTGTTTTTTTTTTTAATGGTGTGCTGCCAATGTTTTGTACACTCATTTGTCGGGTTTGACTGCAGATATGTCCTGATGTCAAGAAATCCTTTGATTATATACGACTTCCATATTTTGACATTTCTGCAGATGCTGCTGCAACTTTCAAGGTTAAGCATGATTGAAATAGATATTAACAACAAATTATTTTCTCATCCCTCTTTCTCTCTTATGCAGTTTGATTTTTCCATACAATGCAATCTTTTTGTGGGTATACATATCATCCACTGTTAAATGTTAATTCCAAATGACTTTCAATACTCTGCTCGTTGCATTAGAGATTTGGCAAGAATATCTTCTGTACTGTAATGCAACTGTGTTGGATATGCTCGATACTGTACTGCATCTTTGCACAGCTATTATCAAATGGTTAAGTATATTCAGCTATTATAAAAAAAATGTCTTGTTTTTATGTATACGGTTAAGTCTCTCAAAGATAAAAAATCATGTTGTATTTATGTTCAAAAAATATATATATATGTATTAGCATGCTTTTTTTGCTTTAATAACCAGTTTATTAAAGCCACGAGAACTAGGCCAACATTTTAAAAATTCCAAAAAAAATTATCTTGTTTCCTTCTAATATCTGGGATTATGAACTTATATGTAAGACGTATTTCTAATATTAAATATTTTTTATTGACATTAGAACGGTTAGGTTTTACCTGATAAGATAAGGATCTTTCTATCGAGAAGAACTTTTTTTAAATTTTAAATAGACCAACAATTAGAAAACCTGACAATAACTTAGTTTTTTTTTTCCAAACAATTATATAATACAGCTTACCCTAAGTAGGGTGTCTTGGAGGTGCTAATATATTTTTTTTATGCAACCAGTCCCGTGCTTGATTTCTAAAACTAATTTGAGTTCCTAGTGATCAAATCACTAAGATACAAGAAATCGTTCTTTTTTATTTTTCAGACACCAACATGAGAGTGGATGCATTTTGCAACACGATAATTTGCAACGTCTTCTTCCCCATCACCATTGTTGTCCATGTCATCGGCCACATCAATCGAGTCTTTCTCATCTTCCCTATTCCCTTGCTCTAGAGATGTCTAAAAGTCATCCATGGTGTATGAAATAGAGCCTGCAATTGGGTAATGTAAATGGTCCAACTCCTCTATCTCAACTCCTCTATCTTAACACGATATGTTTGATTATTGAGTTGCAAAACAACAAAAACAATCCAGTGAGGACCATGGGATAGTAGGAGCAGCAGGAACTTACAAAGAAATTTGGATTTATAATTTCTGAAATAAAAACCGTGTAATTATAATCTTGTGGCACCTACTGTAATTTGTGAACTTTTATGTTGTTGAAAGTACAACTTGTTGATTGTACGTTTGCTACTTTGGTAGAAGTACATTTTAGAA
This sequence comes from Populus deltoides, assembly GCA_015852605.2. Lineage (NCBI taxonomy): Eukaryota > Viridiplantae > Streptophyta > Magnoliopsida > Malpighiales > Salicaceae > Populus > Populus deltoides. Next base: position 15,981,185 of record CM027585.2, read on the forward strand.
GATAAAATGTTAGTCTATTCAAATTAAAGGAAAAGTAAATTGATGTGAAATTAATTTCTAGATATCTATCAAGAAATGACAGAACACGATTTTTTTTTTAATATAACTATGTGTGTTCGTGTCAGTTTACAAGCATTTCAACTAATTTTTCGGAGCTCTAAAATTAATGATCAGATAAATCTTCAGTGGCGCTGAGGTTTGTGGTACTCGAACTAATAATTTTTGGGAAGTAAACTCAGGACCTTACTAGTTGAGCTATATCCCTCAAAACTAATCAAACATGATTTTTTTTTTATTAACGTAGGTGTTTGGATCAGTTGGCGCGCATCTTAACTAATATCACGGGCTTTGAAGTTAACGACTATGTAAGCTTCCAGTGTCCCTGAGGTTTTTGGGACTCGAACTGGTAATCTTATGGAGTAAACCTAGAGCCTGACCAGACATGATTCTTGATTGTATGTGTGGTTAACTAAGTACACATTGCTACACTATATTATGATTTGTTGTGTTACATTCTAAGTAAAATCAATCAACTGTTCCTAAATGTATTGTTATATGATTAAAATAAAATTATTATTACATTGCTAATTAATGGTTTTAGTGCTGAACATGGACAAAGACTTGACCATGAATTTTAAAGATGCATTATTTCTTCTCAATGTTCACTTTCTGATTGGACCCAAGAAATGGAGGGTAAGCTATCAGCTTTAGGCCTTCATACTGATGCTTTAGCTTTATTAAATGCAAAAGATGCTGAACAAAACCTTGACCATAAATTTTAAAGATGCATTATTACTTTTCAATGTTCAGATTCCATGGGTTCAATCATCTACATAAATTTTATATCAAATCATTTAGCAGAGCCGTTAGCTATCAAACCATGTCAAGTCTTTATTACTTCTCAATGTCCACATTCAGAAATGTAGAGTTAGCTATCATACTGATGCTTTAGCTTTATTAAATGCAAAAGATAAACACAAGATGCTGAAGTACATGAACAAAGATTTGACCATAAATTTTAAAGATGCATTATTACTTCTCAATGTCAGATTCCATGGGTTCAATCATATACATTGTTATTCTTAGCAGAGCCGTTAGCTGGGTATAGAAAAGACAGAAAACCATGTCAAGTCTTTATTACTTCTCAATGTCCATCATGTCATTTAGCTATCAACTTGTGACCTTCGTGCTAATGCTTTAGCTAGCTTTATTAATCTTTCTCTGCTTGACGAGGCAAAAAATTGATGCTGAACACGAACAAAGACTTGACAATAAATTTTAAAGATGCATTATTACTTCAGATTCCATGGTTCCAGTCATTTACATTATTATTCTTTTGTGGCGATCATCCTTCAAGATTAAAGTTATCTGGATAAATATAGATGGAAAGGATAAGAAAATTTTGTTTTTTCTCGATAGAAAAAGAAGTTGTCACCTAGTATTATGATTACTAGAAAATCTAATGGTCTGTGAGAGTCTGGACAAGGAAATTGATTGTGCAAAAGGAAGATGTATCACTCCTAGTACAACTTACCTATGGTAAGCTGCTTTGTTATTTATTCTAACATGTGTTTCTATTTGTTAGTCTATTTAAGGTTTGAGAAAAGTCATCATCGGTAAGGAGATCTTTATCTCATCAATTTAAAACCTAATCATTTTAAAGCCTAAAAAATAGATTTGTTTAAGGTTTAACAAAAGTTCTCTTTAGTAAGGAGATTTTTATCTTATCATGTTAAAACCTAACTATCCTAACAGGAAAGAAAATAAAAAAAAGGTTTGTATTTGAAGTTTTAATCAAATCCTAATAGATAATCGTAAACTTGTTGTAATACCCATTAAATGATTTTTTTGTACTTTTCAAAGTATGATGAAGATGAAATTTTTATTTTTTGTATAAAAACATGCATGCAAATTTTAGAATCTGATTATATGCATGAAGACAAAACATATTTTTGTATTTTTGAAATGAGGGATTTTTTTTTTAAAATTAGAGATAAATATCTATGTTTGTTTTCTAAACCTCACTGTGATACAAGTATGTCTCTTTCCTTGATTTTTTTTTCTTTTCGCATCATATGACTCTTTGTATTCCATCTTTGATTTAGAAATGGTAGGGATTAAAAGTAGAGATCTTAGTAAAATTATGTGAAACTCTACTATTTAAATGGGTATTATTGAAATCAAGATTGGTTTGCGTCAAAATAGGATTTATGAACCATAATTTACTTAATTTAGTCCTTTTAAATTAAACCTATTTAAGATGTGAACTTGTTTTGGATATGTTTTTTTATTTTTTATTTTTGTTTATATGCTTGAGTTTGGACAAATCGGGTCTATATATACAGGGCCAGTTAGATCAATGGCTTAATCCACTGCATCACCTGGAACTGCTCTTGCCTTTAGGAGTACCGACCACTACAGTACAGACAGAATGAATCATTCATTTCTCAGATGGGCCACTACAGTACCCTTTCTATATATGCAGTTTAGAAGCAGTGGCATGAGTGTTGACAGTGTGATTCTGTTCTCAATCTTGTTATGCTACAATTTCCTGCTGCCTATTCAGAAGCGACAGTGAAGAACATATACAAAATGGAGAGGGTAATTATCTAACAAATTAGTCACCACTACAAATCTTCCATGGAATTAAGAACTTCATGTGATACACATTTGAGATTCCAAAGGCATGTGTTGACAGCTTGCTTTTTCTTTGTTTTTCACTATCTTCTGTCTGACGCTTTTCCATTCACTTTTCAATTGCCTTTGGCTTTTGCTTTCCTTAACGTCTTGATAGTACTTATCATAATCATACTTGTTTTGCAAAATTCTAAGAATAACAGTTTTCTTCTTAAAATTAACAATGTTTGATTATTCTTCGGATTAACGCTACACAAATAATTTCTTAATATAAAATTCTCATACAGATTTAAGTGATAATTCTTTTATTTTACTGCTTAAAAGTTGAGTCATCAGTTAAAAATTTATTTAAAAATCATTCTTCTTCTTATGAATAGAGATCCTCTTTGAATTCTTGTGAACATGAGGTTGAAGATCAATAACGGCATACATATGATCTACCTTTAAAAATAATAATTTAAAAAACAATTCTACAATAGACACCACATGCCGACTTACATGCCTAAATATTTGCCCTGCCACTTCAGATTTTGTATAAAAGCGAGGGATGTGAGAAGAGTAGTAGTGTAGTGTGTGAGAGAGTGCAGAGAAAGAGTGTCTTGAGCAGTTTAAGTGAAATGGATTGTAAAGTAATTTTTAAAATGTTTTTTTTTTAAATATATATTAAAATATTTTTTTATTTTTAATATCAGAATATCAAAAAAATTTAAAAATATTAATTTAATTTTGTTTAAAAAATACTATCCACCTTAAAAAATATTAATTAATTTACTTGCAAACTGTCCAAGTGTAGCTTTGTGGAGGTGATACCAACATCTATTTAATTAGGCACTTGAGTGTAAAAAAGGACTACTACTAAAATTAAGGACTGTGTAGAGTGTTGTGCCGATGGCTCGTTTGCAGGTTAAAAAAGTCGATAAATATAATTTTAAAAAATCAAAATATGCTCTCTTTTTTAAAAAAAAATTCAAAGAATTTTTTTTTATTTTTTGATTTTTAATTAATTATTTTTGAAAAATTTGTAAATATGAAAAACAAATGATCAAAAATTATAAAATAACCAAAAGTTGGCCAAAACATGTTGAGAACGTATTTTTGATATTTTTATTTTTTCAAAAATATAGGGGTAAGAAATTATGTTATGACAATAGTCATCGCAACTATTAACAAACTTGAAATGCATCAAATGATTATAAAATTAGCTTTCTTGAACGGTGACATTGTCAAAGAGATTTACATGGAACAATCCCAAAGATTTTCATTTGATTGAAATACCAAGTGGAATATAATAGAATAATCTTAATGAAAGATCACCAATTTAAGTGAGAAATATGATTTTTTCTTTGAGAATTTCAAAAATATTCAAAAATGCTGACCTTTCATTATAAAATAGCTTTTGAGTTTTTTATTTTTATTTTTGAATAATATTGATATGTAATGCAATTAATTAAGGTGATGTTGTTAGAATTTTAAAAGACTAATGAGCAATAATTTTTGGATTACTATTACCTGCTTTACCTTGCAGTTAAACTAAACAAACATCTAATCTAAATTTACATTAGGTTCACTTATAGAGATCACTATTTAATTTTTGACAACAAGATGTCCATCGATGTCGCTTGTAAACAACAATATAGTTTCAAATTCTTTTTTGCATAATTGTTGTATTTGTTTTTATAATGAAAGGTCAGCATTTTTTTTTCCCTTTCCATCAATGTTGCTTGTAAATCTGAGTAAGTGTTATCAGAGCTTTTGCTCAAAATCCATCAATGGCCATCATGTTTGTAAAATTTTGTACCGTACATTTGAGTCACAAATTAGATTTTCTCTTCAATTCAAATTAATAATTCATAATTATATATTATATTCGAATAATTACCGTACATTGAATTGAATTCAAATATGCAAATTTTACCTGAGTATTCAATGGGAAAAGCAATAAATACTATTAAAGCTGATGTTTACAGTTTCGGAGTTGTCCTACTCGAAATAGTTAGCGCGTGGAAAAGTTAGTACAGATTACATAAGAAAACCAAGAAGCTGAGTTTTTTTCTGGATAAAGCAAGTGGATGGATAAACTCTCTTAGTTTTTTTTTTCGTAGTTATTATCAAACCAAACATGTTCTGCCAATATTAAATGCCAATTGAAGAAATTTATAACAGACAAGGATATTACTATTTAATAATTTGAAATATATGTTATACTCAACTCAAGCAAGATTTATATAATCATATAACAAGAAACATAAAAAAAAAAATAGAATAAAATAAACTATAGAAAAATATATTTGATTAGATGATTAAAATTATTTCTTGATTACCTAGAGTTGTTCAATTCCTTAACTCTTTCTTTTCTTGATTAGGAAATAGTGAATAATATTTACTTTAATTATTTTCTTAATATACTCCTTTAAACTCATGATAGTTTTATTTTTCTTGAGTTTGACACTCTGCGTATCTTTAACAATTGTATTTTTCTAAACATAGTTATTATTAGCCAAACCTTTCTTCTCAAAATTTGGTTTTTCAAGTGCTCATTTTATTTTGACTCACTCTTCATCAAACTAATATATTCTTCTTATCATGGCTCCTTAGCCATTTTCTATCTTTTCTGTTAGGAAGAACCATCTCTTCATCTTCTTCTTTTTTATAAGCGGACTTTTTTATAATATGTCTTGTGCAAAAACATATTAGCTTGCACTAAGTCTCTCTTCCTTTTCTTTTCTTTTTTCGCAGGTCTTTCTTTTGATGTAGAATCTCAATTTTCTTGTTGGACTTTGTTGCATCTCCATTTTTTTTTTAATTCTTTGGATGATATTTGATCATCCACATGATCTTGAAATAATTTCTCCTTATCATGAGTTGATTTATCATTGAAAATGAATAGTAAATTAAATATTTGGTAGATAATTAAGAGTTTGAAAACAAAGTGTTTTAAAATGATCAAATAAATGGCATAAAATTTTCCATCAAAAAAGCAAAAGCTAATATTTAGAGTAGTATATGATCGACCTGCTCTGATACCAAGAAGAAATTTAGAATAGAAAAGGATTTTATTATTCGATAATTTGATATATACGTTCCATTCAACTCCTGTGGAGTTTATATAGTTATATAACAAGACATATAAGTAAATAAAATAAAATAAATTATAGAAAATATGGTTGATCGTTTGTTTTAATTAGATGATTGAAATAATTTCTTGATTGTTGAGAGTTATTTAATTCCTTGATTTTTTTCATTGATTAGAAAGTAATAAGTAATAATTACTTGATTATTTCCTTAATACTCGGAGCTAAGCTAATCTTGCTTTTCAATTGCAGGCTGGTGTTTTGCATGATAAGGAAAGAATCCTTCACTTTGTGGACAAGAAATTAGCATCCAGTTACAACAGAAAGCAAGCTCTCACTGTTTTGCTGTTAGCAATGAAGTGTGTTAATCTGTTTTCTATTCTCAGGCCTAAAATGTCCGAAGTCGTAAGTGTACTTGAATTGAATAAGATTATAATTAGATTGTATGATAATGTATAGATTTTATTGATCAAAAGAAGTCAATATATAAAAACAAATCATGTTTAATTAATAAAATATTATTAGAATCTGGTTTTAATTAAAAATTATATTTTCTCAATGAATGTGAATTAAAATTGATAAAAAAAACTTATAATACTTTAAAATAATAATAAAAATGAAAATAAATTTTAATATAAATTAAGGTGAATAAACCTTTCTAAATCGTTGGAGTAATCTAAATATGATTTTAGCATTTTAAAAACATTATTTATGCACCACTTAGTAACTAATCAACTTCAAATAATTAATTCATGATAATAAAAAAATTAAAATACAATATATAGTGAAATTAATCTTAAACTTACACGTTATTAATTATTAAAAAATTATGAAAGTTATTCAAATCTTCTGATGGAGGCAGCACACCACCTAATTTGTTTTTTGAGCATTTGAATATCAATATATGATAATTGTCTCCATACTTTGCCAGATCTGATTTTTCCAACCCGTTGCTGTTGTTTCCAAAAGTCTCTGTGACTGATTGAAACACACCTGCTCTATCCTTATCATCTGCAACGTCTTCTTCCCATCACCATAGGTGTCCACGTCATCAGCCAAATCAACCAAGTCTTCCATGGTGTATGAAATAGAGCCAGCAATTGCCAGCAATTGGGTGATTAATGTAAATGATCCATCTCCTCTGTCTGATATGTTTGATTATTGCAAAACAATAAAAACAATCCAGTGAGAAATTACAAAAAATCAATTCATTTAGCAGAGCCGTTAGCGGGGCATAGAAATTAAAGACCGAAAACCATGTCAGGTTCTCATGCCGTGGGTCCAATCATTGATGCTGAACCCGAACAAAGACTTGACCCTAAATTTTAAAGATACATTATTACTTCAGATTCCTTGTTCCAATCATTTACATTATAATTCTTTAAAACATTTTAATATAAAACAAAATAATGATAAATGTTCACTTGAAAAGATATTTTAGCAATAATATAAAATTATTATTAGAACTTTAAACTTTTAAGTTTATAGTGATTCTTTGATAATAACCATGTATAAAGGAGATATTAGTTAACAATAGATATCTCATCAACTTTAAACCTAACTATGTATTATAATTATCAAGACAAGCTCTCTTTTCTTGATTTTTTCTTTTCTTTTCGCAGCATATGACTCTTTGTATTCCATCTTTGATTTAGAAATGGTAGGGATTAAAAGTAGAGATCTTAGTAAAATTATGTGAAAACTCTACTATTTAAATGGGCTTTATTGGAATTAAGATTGGTTTGCGCGCGTCAAAATAGGATTTATGAACCATAATTTACTTAATTTAGTCCTTTTAAATTAAACCTATTTAAGATGTGAACTTGTTTTGGATATGTTTTTTATTTTTTATTTTTTTTGGTTTATATGCTTGAGTTTGGACAAATCGGGTCTATATATACAGGGCCAGTTAGATAAATTAAATAAGATAAAAGGTTTTGTATGCTGATACCCATTCATTATTGTTTGTAGTTTTCATAAACTAAGATTGGAGCACAATATTCCTTAAACAAATATCTACGGTACTTTTAATTGCTATAATTAAAGTAAATCTTAGAAAAGCAAGCTGTGTCCTGTGATTTTCTCTCATATTTTGTGTGAAGCAAACCAAGTATAGCTGGGAGTGGTGATTTCATTGCATGTTTGTGATCTTTACAACTCATGGGCAGGAACTCTGTTTTTTCAGAAAGCTACTGGAATCTGCTGAATTTTCTTCTGGTTGATTAGTAGTGATATCTGCTATTACTAGGATAGGCCCTGGCGGGAGGGAGAAGAATAGCTTCGAGGAACCTTCTTGACTTCTTCGTTCCGTCGTTGACCCATGAGCAATGGCTCTCTCGTATTTAGGACCGACCTCTACGGCTAGAAAGAATCATTCATTTCTCAGATGGGCCCAATTGTTTTTTTTATTATAGGAGTATTTAGAAGTATAATAATAGTTTTTTTAAAAAAATTATTTTTAATATTATCACATTAAAATAAAAATTTACAGTTTGATTCTTTGTTACAATTTCCTGCTGTCTATTCATAAGCGGTAGTGAAGAACAAATACAAAACGGAGAGGGCAATCATCTAACCATTTACTCAGCACAACAAATCTTCCATGGAATTAAGACCTTCTGTCCTGACGCTTTTGAGATTCCAAAAGCATGTGTTTCTTCTCTTTTTCACTAGCTTCTGTCCTGACGCTTTTCCATTCACTTTTCAATTGCCTTTGGCTTTGGCTTTCCTTCTTCGTTGGTGTCATTCTGTTTTGAGCTACTAGGAAAAAAAAAAAAATTACGTACCCACAACGTCTTGATAGCACTTTATCATAATCATACTAGATGGTATGCCCGTGAATTGCCACGAGCTTATAAAACAAATATGTTTGATGATGTTATAATTGCGAATTAGCGCTATATAAGTAATAAAAACTAAAGGTATGTTGGAGTCAATATCCCATGACGGAAAAAAAAATTATGTTGATGATCAAAAACTTAAAGACTTAATAGAATGATTTATAGTAATCTATAGCGTTTTGTGAGGAAAGATACAATACTTTCCCCACATGATTTAACTTTTGCTACATGATTTAGCTTTTCTGTTAATAAAAAAAATTACAAAGCTAAATTCTATACTAGCTTAATATTAAAAAAAATCCACAAAGATAATTTTGAAAAAAAATCCATGAGGAGAAACACTGTAGCAATCCACAGTGTTTTGTGAGAAAAGTTACAGTGTTTTTCCCGGTAAAATTAACAAAGATAATTTTGAAAAAAAATCATAACAAAAGAACCACATAGGAAAACATTATAGCAACCCACAGTGTTCTGTGAGAAAAGCTATAGTGCTTTCCCCACACGATTTAGCTTTATTGTAATTGTAATTCTCAACCAACTCAATATTAAAAAAAATTAACAAAGATAATTAAAAAAATCATAATAAAAAAAAAACAAGTGGAGAAACACTGCAACAATCCACAGTGTTTTAAAGAAAAAAATTACAAAACTAAATTCTCAACCAGCTCAATATTAAAAAAAATAAAATCAACAGAGATTATTTTAAAAAAAATCATAACAAAAAAAGAAAAAAAAAAACTATGTTGGAAACACTGTAGCAATACACGGTGTTTTGTGAAGAAAGGTATAATGCTTCCCCACATGATTTAGTCTTACTTGTAATTGTAATTCTCAACCAGCTCAATATTAAAAAAAAAAACACAACAAAGATAATTTTAAAAAAATCATAAGAAAAAAAAAAACCTTGTGGGGAGATATTGTAGCAATCCAAGTGTTTTGTTAGGAAAACTATAGTGTTTTTCCCACATGATTTTAGCTTTATTGTAATTGTAATTCTCAACCAACTCAATATTAAAAAAATAAAATCAAAAAAGAAAATTTTAAAAAAAATCATAAAAAAAACCATGTAGGGAAATACAGTAGCAACCCAAAGTGTTTTTTAAAAAAATTACAAAGCTAAATTCTAACCAACTCAATATTAAAAAAATAAAATCGACAAAGATAATTTTAGAAAAAATCATAACAAAAAAGAAAACACAAAAAAAGAAAAAAAAACATGTGAGGAAATATTGTAGCAATCCACAGTGTTTTGTGAGTAAAGCTACAATGTTTTCCCCCACATGATTTAGCTTTACTTGTAATTGTAATTCTCAACCAACACAATATTAAAAAAATAAAATCGAAAAAGATAATTTTAGAAAAAAACATTAAAAAAAACCATGTGGAGAAAACACTGTAGCAAACCACAGTAATTTGTGAGGAAAGCTACAATGCTTTCCCCACATATTGTAATTATAATTCTTAACCAGCTCAATATTAAAAAATAAAATCGACAAAAATAATTTTGAAAAAATCATAAAAAAAACCATGTGGGGAAATATTGTAACAATCCATGATGTTTTAAAGAAAAAAATTAAAAAGCTAAATTCTCAACCAGCTCAATATTAAAAAAAATCGACAAATATAATTTTTAAAAAAATCATAAAAAAAACATGTGGGGAAACACTGTAGCAATCCATAGTATTTTGTGAAAAAAAACCATAGCTATAATTCTCAACAAGCTCAATATTAAAAAAAAAATCGACAAATAATTTTGAAAAAAATCATAATAAAAAAACTATGTGGGGAAACACTGTAGCAATTCACAATGTTTTAATAAAAAAAATTATAAAGCTAAATTATTAACCAACTCAATATTAAAAAAAAAATTGACAAATAATTTTGGGAAAAATAACAAAAAAAACCAAAAAAAGAAAAGAAAAATGAAAGCACTGTATCATAGTAACATGTGAAGAAAGCTACAGAGCTTTTCCCTTATGTTTTAGCTACATTGTAATAGATCTTAGGTTTAGTATTCGAAGAAAGCTTTTGAGTTTGTTTTTCTGATTTGTGGATATTGATATATAATATAAGGTGGTGTTGTTGGAATTTAAAAAGATTAATAGTATTCAATTATTTGCTCCAAGAGATGAGCAATAAAGTTTTAAAATTAAATTTTGAAAGATTGATAATATTCAATTACTTACAACAAATGACGAGCAATAAAATTTTAAAAATAAAGAATTAATCCTTAATAACAAATAATCTACTTCTAAATCAGACTCTAGGTAATTCAACAAGTGTTATTAAATAATATTATTTTAAATTCATGCAGTTTCATTTTAGCATAATTGTTGTTTTCTAAGGCTTTACTTTGATCCTATGTTTATGGTATTATATGCTTTACCTTTTAGACAAACATCTAATGTAAATTTACATTAGGTTCACTTATCCAGATCACTATTTATTTTTTGACAACAAGATGTCCATCAATGTCGCTTGTAAATCAATGTTGCTTGTAAAGAAACAATAAACTTCTTGTACTTGCTAGGAGTGTGAGTGGAAAGTGGAAGTGTTCTTACATACTTCGGCTCGAGGGTGTTCTTCTTTCGAAGGAGTCGCCTTTTTTTACCACAATTTTGTGGGCTTCTGGACAGCCTCGGTGACAACTCGTGGTCCAAAAGAGTGAAGACTGGTGGTTAGTTGTGAGGCACATAAATAGTTTGTTTTTCTTCTTTTCAGATTCTTTGTATTCTGTCTTATCTTTCAGCTCCACTTAATTGATGGGCTGCTTTATATATAATTCTCTCCATTATTATATATATATAAAAAGTGTGATGGATATTTTTCTATGAATTGTGAGATAAAAGACATAAAACACAAGCTCACGTTGCCTGGGAGATATAATTATATATTATATATTCGAATAATTACTACGTATCCATTAATTATGCATGAATGAATTCAAATCTCAGACATTGAATTGAATTCAAATATGTAAATTTTACAACGTTTTAAAAACTACGAGATAATCAATTTTAAAAAATGATGCTTTGGAATCATTTTGCAATTTACTTGAACCAAAATTGTTAGGCCTCCATGCATAATATTGCAAGTTACTTTTCTCGGGTATTTTGATATTCGGACAGGGACAATTTGGTAATGTGATTGATTCAGAGTTAATAACTGTTTGAACGGTAAAACAATATCTATATAAAGAATGCATGTCTTATGGGAAGCGCATTGCAAGCTAAAGTAGTAATGGCTAAGCTCTTTCCTAAGCTTGTTTCCTCTCTTGCCGTTCTTCTTCTTCTTTGTCAATTTCGCTATGTAGCCTGTCAACCAACAGGTTTCTCTAACAGCAGCCGGTACTTGCCTGATGGCGAAGGTACACATGCACGATATATATCCTTTTCCTACTATATACAAAAGAAGGAAGAAAATTTGTTTATCTGTTAAATATGAGCTTTTCCTTCAATAACTTCTGATCCCTATCCAAGCAGATCCTCTTCTCTTTCAGATTTTGAATAGTAATAAACTACGATACTATGTTTTCTCTATTCCTACACGCGCCTAATTAATTAGTTAATGCATACCACTAGACACTCTCAAGATACTGCTATTTCTCTCTTCCATTTGCTCTCTAGTGCTTCCACAGCCTGGCAGAGAGTTCCGTAGTGCTTTAGTTTTATCTTGCTAGCCTACGTTCTGCATATCTTAGATTTTCTGCTTCTCCATCTTTTCTTATAACTATCAAGTGAAGTGATTGGTTAAGGATGAATTGATTTTTACGAGGATTTTAGTAAGGAAATCTAGATGGATATTTATATAGTCAATTATTGACAATAAATTAGCACAAGTTTTTTTTATTTTTTTTCCTTTTAGATCGGATTTGTAGCTAGCTAGAGGTAGCTTGAGGTTGTGGAAGCTAAAAATATATATATGGTTTTGATCATGAAGGTATCATGTATGCTACCTGTTTGAATCTTGCTAAACAAAATATGTGTTTCTTTGTTGAAAAACGTTTGGCAGCAAAGGCTTTGGGTGAGTTGATGACCACGTTAGCGGGGTTTTTTCAACAATTCTCACGCTCGTCTTGTGACAATAATTATCGAGGCATCAAATGCAATTGCACTTATGAGAACAGCACAGTTTGTCACGTCACCGGCCTGTAAGTTCCTCATCAACTTCATCCAATTTTCTTTTATTTTTGTAAGGCAATGCATCCTCTTTAAAACTCTCTGGTTTCTATGTTGACGCCATTTTTTGGGAGGTAGAGATCTCTCAAACCGCGAATTAGACGGGCAAATCAACGCTACAGCCTTGACTAGTCTCCATTACCTAGAAGAAATGTGAGTATCATTTGACATGTGATGATAATCATTCGAATCAGTATGCTGAGCTCAACTAATTGATAACAATCCTATTACATTAATAACAGTGATTTGTCCAACAATCAACTTCATGGTAGCATCCCTGTCACCATGGGGAACTTGTCTTCACTCACCTCTCTGTAAGTGATCCATTACCATGGTTATTTACTACTACTGCGGTTTATTTTATAAAAGAATCAAGGTAAAAGTTCGGCTGCATAATTTAACGGCTTGAAAATGGCCTAATCCGCACTGTTATAAAGATGTGCATTGGACTTGTAGGATTGTGAGCAATTGAAGGGCTTGAGCACGTTCTTGGTAATATTGATTGAAAAGCTCTATCCCAAATTTATTTATCATATCATGAAAATGTATCTTAAAACAAGTAAACAATCATTCACACACATTCAAAATAAACATAGAAAATTCAAAAGATGAATAAATATTAATAAATAATAATTATAATTAAAAAAATAATATTAATGTTTTAAAATATTTACATTTATAATTAAAAATAATGTTATCACTATAGGTAATTCTACTGCTTAGACTATGGTTGACTAGATAACTGAAATAGTATCTTGGAAGGTATTATCACGGAAATTCCCAAACTCACAGATCCAAATTATAACAAAATATGAAAATAATATTTTGTATATAGAAAATAGGATCAACTTGTCTATCTTTAATGCAACATTCTCGTGGGAAAGCACAAAATTAAAGTCTTACAATCCTTAGGTCAATTTTCATTAATGTATTGTGAATGTCTTCCCATTTCCCATATGCATAGCGATCTTTTCGAAAACTTCCTCAATGACTGTCTGCATAGTTATGTGCAAATTAAGAGCTGCTTAGCTTTTGGATTATATACAATAACTAATTTCAGTTCTTAGTATGTCTTCATAAAATTTATATTATTGGTTCTTAGTGAGTAATAATGAACTTATTTGGTAATACATATGCATAGCGATCTCTCTACAAACTTCTTCAATGGCTCCATACCTTCATCTTTGGGGAATTTGTCGTCCCTCCAATTTATGTAAGTATCATGCAATCACAGTCTTTTTAGTATCATATAGTTATAAGTATCATCTTCAATGTCAATTAAATTCTTTTCCCATAGCTGATGCAAGTTTTGTGCTCTTATTCTTGTGGGTGTTTATATATATATTTTATTAATATTGACTTTTATTCAGAAACATTCCATTTTCAATTTTTAAATATTCTAATTTTTTTCCTAATCAAGTATTTAGATTTCGTGCTTCAAAACTAAATTTATTATTTCTAATATAGTTAAAATTAAGCAAACTATCCATCATCAATTTTTAAAAAATATTTTTGAAAAAATTGGAATTTTTTTAAAAAAATTAATATATTTTTTATATTTTAAAATTATTTTAATATATTAATATTAAAAATAAATTTAAAAAAATATTATGTTTATCATCCTCACATTTTCCTATTGTAAGCATTATACCATTGCCTTTTTGGCCTTTCAGCCGCATTTTCTTTTAGTTTTTTTTTTTTTTTTTTTAATCATTGATACTCCTGTTCTCTTTGGATTTCATTTAACGCGTGCATGTGTCAACAATTGTTTGGGTATTTAATTGCATGTTGATTTCATATGGGAAAGTTTAAGATTGTTGCAAATGATGAAATTAAAAAATAGGAAATAAAATTTGATATTTATAATAATTCACAATCTTTTTCCCATGTTTACTGTTTGATACGCCCTGTAAATCTACACTTTGAGCCCTCAAGTTTAAGTATTTTTATATTGGTCTCTTTTATTTATTGATTTTTTTTCTGGTACCAGACTTCACTTTTTTTACACTTTGATTTTTGGATCTTGATATAAGATTAACTGGAGAGAAAGTTTCTAAAAAAATATGAACAAGCTCTTGGTGCGTTCCTATTATCAAATACTTCAATCTTAATGTTTATGATTCCCCCTTCATTGATTTTTGAGAAAGTTTCTTAATTGTTAGGACTACATAATTATATTATAATGGTGAAATTTTGAGTTAAGAGCTCAAATTTACTTCATTATAAGAAGAAGATACTGAATAGACAATTGATAGATTAAACTTGTAGTTGTAATAATTACGATTTTTTAATAGTATTTTTGGTGAAACATTTTCAAGTAAAATTAGCTTTGTTAGAAATGAAAATAAAGGCAAGCTGTTTAGGGACTTATACTTATAAATTTCATGTCAAGGTGTTAATGGTCACAAATATTAACTTCTGAGTTCTTTTTGGTTTTTTTTTCTCTTATGTAATTAGGCAAGCTGTTTATGCTTGTTTGGCTATCTGCATGGTTATGAGCAAAGAGTTTCTTAGCTTTTGGATCATATATAATAACTAATTTCAGCTCTTAGTGTGTCTTCATAAAATTTAAATTATTGGTTCTTATTGAGTAATAATGGTAATACTTATGCATAGCGATCTCTCCACAAACTTCCTCCGTGGCTCCATACCTCCATCTTTAGGGAATTTGTCGTCTCTCCGATATCTGTACGTGTCATCCAATCACAGTCTTTTCAGTATCATATAATGTGAATTAAATTCTTTTTCCATTGCTGATGCAAGTCTTGTGCTCTTATTCTTGTGGGTTTTTTCAGGAGTTTGTCGTATAATATGTTATCAGGTCAAATCCCTAAAGAATTGGGCGACCTCTCTAGTCTCCGATATATGTATAGAAACTCGCTCGCTGGCTCTTTCATTCTCCTTGAATTTCCTTTTAACTTATTGAGTTTGGTTTGGTTCTTATCTCTTATTTAATTAGGGTCTTGGACTTCAATGAACTCACTGGTCAGCTTCCACCAGAACTTGGAAGATTGAGATCTCTATATGTTTTGTAAGTTTCAAACAGAAGAATAATAATAATCATACCACCTTGTAAAACCACGGAAGATAGAAAGAGGAGAAATAAAATAGAAAAAGGGTGGATTACAATCCTTTTGATTTGTTGTTGTAGAGGGTTGAGCTCCAACAATTTGAGTGGAGAACTGCCGGGTAATTACGCCAACTTCACTTCGGATCAATTGTGGCGGTTGTAAGTGCAACTCATCATATTCTTTCAACCAACAATCTGTTTAATTATTGTTCCAAGGAAAAGCAACTAACTATGGCTGCAGTAGCGTAGCTGGGAACCGTTTGACCGGTCAAGTACCAAGGTTCATTGCGAAGTGGACCGGACTCGTTTACCTGTAAGAAATTACTTGTACTTTCGGTAATATTATTTGATTGAGAAACTGTCGATGATCGAAGAATATCATTCAATATATAATTGGTGTTTTTGTGTACTGAACACAGGTCCCTCTCCGGAAATGATTTTGAAGGAGAGCTTCCTCTTGATCTTCTTCTTAACATGCCATATCTCGTATACTTGTAAGCGCTCTATAATTTTAACCGGGTTGAAATAAATGCATGTTTTTATTCTGGATGGTTTTTCTTGCAGGGTGGTTAGTGATGTAAGAAGCTCGGCCGGTTTCCCTTTCCCAAAATATGCAAACATGACGAGAATAAGATACCTGTGAGTTTTTCCTTCTTTGCTTTTCTTTAAAGCTCACGTGCATAACTAAATTGAGATTTGTAATTAAAAGAAAAAGAAAAAGAAGAACGCCTGAAACTTCCTTAGTACTTAACTTGCATCGATGGCTCCACCTGATATTTGATTCAAAATCACTAAAAAAATCCAGGTTTACTAATTTTTGTTAGAGATTCAAAAATAAAAAAATTAATTATAATTAAAAAAAAAATAACACTCCAAATACACTCTAATAAACTTTTAAAGATGTTGCAATTGTTGATTAAGGTTTTAAAAATAGTCTTTCTTATTAATGAAAAAGTCTTTCAAAAAATCTCTTTCTTATCAATAATACAAAACAAACAGCTTTTTATAATAACAAAAATATATCTTATATGTAAGTTTGTAATTTTAAATATTAAAAAAAAACAAATAATATCCGCCGTTTGTCCACTCGCGGCCACCAGTGGCGGCGCTTGGGTTCACTATCCGCCGCCAGAAAAACCAGGAAACAGGGGGTGATCTGGATTGGCTTCTTCCCCTCTTCCCTTCCCTGCCGGCGGTGAGGAACACTTTCACCTGCAACAAGAGAAAAACACAAGCAGTTGTTTTATTTTATTTTTTTCTCAGATCTGGATCTTTCGGGTCTGTTTCTCAATTTTTCTTCCTCTTTCTGGCGGCTGACGGCTCTGAGGTCAGGGCATCTGTGGTCGGATTACAGAGAGGCAGAGGTGGTTGAGTGAAGGAGAGAGAGCTGGGTCTCGGTTTAGCAGAGATGGGGGCGGCTGAAAGAGCAGAGGGGTGGTACTACCGGTGGATCTGGAGGGCCTGGTTCGGGTCTGTGGAGTAGTTCAGTAGGGAAGGTTTGGTGAGGGAGAAGAAGATGGGGACGGCTGTGGCTTGGAGAGGGAGAGCAGCAGCTGGAGTAGGGGAGCGGCCAAGGATGAAGAAATGATATAGGATATTGCCCCTTACTGTGTGTGTTCGTGTTGTGTGACTTGTATTTATAGATAAAATATTGCTAAGTATCGAACTTATCCCTCAACTTTTTTCTTTTTTCTTTTTAATTTAAAAAAAATACAAGTAATATCAACGTAAATCCAAAAAAAAAAAATTATTTAAAAAATATTATGTTAAAAATCGAACATGCTCAAAAAACTTTTAAAATTTTAATTTTTTTAAGATAATATTAAAAATGCTAAAAATAATATAAATATATTAAGATCATATTTTTTTAAGTTTTTATTGTTTTCTTGTTTTTTTTTTAATATTAAATAAAAAATTAGATAGTAACAGCATGAATTCAAATTGAATAATAACAACCATATACACTTAGACTTATATTTGTCTGGGAGCGTTATTGTTGTAGAATTTGGATTATGACCGATCTTTTACATAACTAATTTTTTAGGCCTATTTTTCTTTATTTGATCTTGAGTTGTTTTTATGAGCTATTATATGCTGTGAAGACTAGTTGTGTAGGTTTGAGAATTTTAATATATATATATATATATATATATATATATATTACGACTATAGGCATAACAGAATCATGAAGTCACAATATTAATTTATGTATGTGACTCTTAATGATATGGATGCATTGGATAAATCCAAACACCAACTTCTTCAATGGTTTGTACAGGGTGATAAGGAATTGCTCAATAAGTGGTGGAATCCCCTGGAACATTGGTGATTGGTCATCGTTAAAATACCTGTAAGTTTCATTTCCTCTTTTGTAAAGGATTTGTAGTTCTATCATGGCTACTTTGTTTCATCAGCTCTATAAATGCTCATTGTTTAGGGCCTTTAGGCCATGCATAGAAGTGTTGATGATTTTGACTATGTGTTTACAGAATCAACTATATATGCAATAATTGACCATAGCACAACTATATATCAATTATGAAAAAGCTAACGTTTGCTTTCATTTTTTTGATCCTGCAGAGACTTGAGCTTTAACAGCTTAACTGGTGGAATACCAGATTCCATGAAAAAGCTGAATTTAAGTAAGATGTATGCAAAAGAACTCGATCAATCCATCTTATAATAAGTTCGTTTTGCCACTCTATTAAAAAACAAGTGATGGTTTTCATATTGGTTTGTTTTGTGCAGGTTTCTCACAGGAAATATGCTTAGTGGCACAGTACCTCTCTGGCTTCCTCATAAAATTGAGGACACGGCGTATGTTATGGCTTTGTGCTCTTTATTCAGATGGGTTGTTTTCCCTTTTGTAGATTTCCTCAATAAAATCTTGATATGTAAACAATAATGTTGCAGGGACCTGTCATATAATAATTTTGATGATGGTACGAAGAAAGGAGAAGAAAAGCTGAACATGTAATAACGGCTACTTCCTTTTTTTTCACTTGCAAGAATATTATTGTCTATGAAATCCCAACTTCTAATCATTTTGTATCATGTGCACCAACTGCTTGCATGTTGTTCCTGCTCAAGCAGTCAACCAAACAGGTATGATAATATCCTCCATATGGTGTTATTAATTTAGAACAAATAATCCTGAGCTATTTCTTACAAATGTTGTACGTTTGCTATTTCTAGGACTTCTATACCAAAGTTGATAAAAAAATGTCGGCGAAAACCAAAGTGTAAGTTCTATTGAGAA
The DNA here is from genome assembly GCA_015852605.2 of Populus deltoides. NCBI lineage: Eukaryota > Viridiplantae > Streptophyta > Magnoliopsida > Malpighiales > Salicaceae > Populus > Populus deltoides. Next base: position 16,000,240 of record CM027585.2, read on the forward strand.
GCTCTATAATTTTGCGCAGGACAGATTTCCTGTACTGATTATCATTTTTTGCAGACGATTCCTTGTATATAAATTGTGGAGGAGGAGAGACAGTTGTTGAGAGGAAAGTGTTTGAAGCAGACAGTACGACATCAAATTACCATTTAGCTCCAAGAGAAAATTGGGCTTATTCTTGTTCTGGAGACTTCGAATCGAAAACTTACGATTCCAGTGATTACATAAAAAACGTGGAATGTGGAGTTTGTGATCCTGCTGCGACACAGTTATACAATTCAAGTCGCCTCTGCCCTCTTTCTCTGACATATTACGGCTTCTGTTTATTTAAAGGAAATTACACTGTGAAACTTTACTTCGCTGAAACTGTTTACCAAACTGATGAAGATTATTCGAATTTAGGGAAACGTGTTTTTGATGTATATATACAGGTAACCGCTATATTTTTCTGCAGCTTCTTTCAATAATTCCCATCGTTCAACATCCACTGTTTGATACAGGGGCAGAGAGCACTAAAAGACTTCAACATAAAAGAAATGGCCAGCGGCACCAATAAGACATGGACTGCAAATTTCACAGCATATGTCGGAGATGATCATCTATTGACTATCCACTTTTTCTGGGCTGGAAAAGGATCTTTCCAGGTGCCAGGTATTTCCTATTCAAGTACTGCTGCCCTGTCTCTGAATGGACCCCTTGTGTCAGGCATTTCCGTAACTGCAAGTAAGAATTGCGTGCTCTTAATTTTGTTGAGCAAGGATTTCTGCTACCCTTTATCTGGATAAATAATTTTTTCTTTCTGTCTTCCACTATTTGTATCCAGACTTCAAAGTTGGCACCGGACTATCTCCTTCACAAATTGCAGGGATTACTGCAGGTTCAGTATTTGCTCCTCTACTTCTGTTGGCTTTCATGTGGAAAATGGGCTGGCTGCGGAAAAGCGAGTTGGATGGTACCTCTCTATGCTAATCTAAAATCATTATGCACCACACTACCTTAAGAATTCTTACTTCAATATTTTCTTCAAATAGAAATAACCATTGAGGTCCAAGGAAAATCTTTCACCCTCAAACAAATAATCGATGCTACTCGAAAATTCAGCCCCAAAATGGAGATTGGCAGGGGACGCTTTGGAATAGTATACAAGGTCAGATTTTCTTTTCTGAAACATTTGTTCCTCAACATGCACTTTTTTCTTTCAGAGTTCTGATAAATTGATTTCACGTGTATACAGGCTGAATTGCCGAATGAGATAAAATTAGCAGTGAAGAAGATTTCTCCTCAATCAAAGCAACATGGAAAAGATGAATTACAAAGGGAAATCTTCAACCTGAAATCTTTGCATCATGAGAATCTTGTTCAATTGTTTGATGGCTATTCTATTAAAGACCTGCATCTGCTAGTATATGACTACATGCATAAAGGCTCCCTTCACCATGCGTTGTTTGGTAATACTGCCATCACCCGATTTTCATCCTGCTCTTTCGGTTCTCAAGTTTTATCTTAATTTTCACCTAATGCATTGCCTTGTGAAATTCATATAATTGTTGAGAACTAAAACACGTACAGGAGTAATAGAATTCCGTTACTTAATGTTTGTGAGAGCTTCTAATTGTATATTTAAATCTTCTGTTAGTACAAGGATAGTGTACTTGCAAATATCAATAACTTAATATCAATAATCTTGATTTGTAGAACCAAATTCCACGACAAAACTTGATTGGAAAGCTAGATTTCATATCTGTCTGGGAATAGCAAGAGGTTTGAGGTATTTACATGAAGAGAAAAGGTTCAAGATTGTTCATGGAAACATAAAACCTAGTAATATTTTGCTTGATAACTCTCTTACGGCCAAGTTGTCTGACTTTGGATTGGCAACGCTTTGTGATGAGGAAGATCCATTTATGACCATCAAAGCAAAAGGGTCGCGGTAAGTATTATGATCAATGATTGACAACTACTTCCATTCTTTAAATTAAGAGCTAACCAATAAATAATCTCTTATTGCAGAGTTTACATGGCACCTGAGTATTCAATGGGAAAAGCAATAACTGTTAAAGCTGATGTTTACAGTTTTGGAATTGTCCTACTCGAAATAGTTAGCGGGAAAGTTAGTGCAGATTACACACCAAACCAAGAAGCTGAGTTTCTTCTGGATAAAGTAAGTGGATCTTACATGATAAACCCTTTTAGTTTTTTTTTTCATAGTTATTATGAAACTCAACATCAAATGACTTGATATATATGTTACATTCAACTCATAAAAAAGCAAAACTAATATTTAGAGATATACCAAGAAGAAATTTAGAATTAAAAATATTATTATTATTTGATATATGTGTTATATTCATCTCATATGACGTTTATATAGTTATATAACAAGACACATAAGTAAATAAAATAAAATAAATTATAGAAAATATAGTTGATTGTCTCTTTTAATTGGATAATTGAAGTAATTTCTTGATTACTTGGAGTTATTTAATTCCTTGATTTTTTTTATTGATTAGAAAATAATCAGGAATATTTACTTGATTATTTCCTTAATACTCGAAGCTAAGCCAATCCTGCTTTGTAATTGCAGGCTGGTGTTTTGCATGATAAGGGAAGAATCCTTGACTTAGTGGATAAGAAATTAGCATCCAGTTATGACAGGAAGCAAGCTCATATTGTTTTGGTGTTAGCAATGAAGTGTGTTAATCTGTCTCCTACTCTCAGACCTAAAATGTCCGAAGTCGTCAGTGTACTTGAAGGTGAGAAAAGAATTGATGAGATTTTTGAAGGTGACATTCCATCAGCAAATATTGGAGGACTGTGCGGTTTGTGTTCCAGTGTGTTGGAAATAGAACCAATTTCTTAGATAATTGGTAATGTTAAGTTTGATGATGAAAAACTTCTGCCTCTTCTTCTTTATTTTGTAATTACTTTGGTCTAATTATGTGGTGGTGACAAGAGAACATTGATGTGTGCGTGAGAGACTCCATGAGAAAATATGTGTGTTTGCTTTGTCTGCTATGATTTATTTATGTTGTATGGCTGCTGGTAATTTCTTGAATTGAATAAGATTATCATTTGCCATCCTTTATATATAGCCTATATAAAGGATAATTTTATGATATTATCTACTTTACAAACTCATAGATTTATCTAAGCTTTTTCTAGCTATGTGCATGGTTTGCTACTTCATTTCCTTCCCTTATGGAGAAATTGCTAATCAGAATGACGCAAATTACCCTAATTTGAAAAGCTCATTTAGAGGTGCCCCTTGTGGGTAGGTAGTTTGATGTTGGAGGATTTTTAGGGATAAAAAAATTGCTTTCTTAGTTATTTTTATTTTTATTTAATTTAAAAAATTATTTTTATTTTTATTTAATATATTTTTTCTATTTCGTTTAGGAATTATTGAGTTTATGAATTTTTATTTTTTTTAATTAGTTTAGAGACTAGTATAAACCAAATTTGTTAGCTTGTATTTTAGGAGATTACCAAAAAAAAAATAGATAATAAAATTTTAAATAGAGACTTTTTATGTGTTTACTCCATTTAATAGAATTCTATGTTGTTTATATTTGTTGTTATTGTTGTGTTGTTTCTATCTACATCATAATTATGTTCTGACAATCATTTCATATCTTAGACATCTATTAATATAAGTTTGATGTTTTTTCGCTGTTCTTTAATAATTGTTTAAGACTTTATTTTGAATAGATTTTTATTTTCATTTCTGCTCTTTTTGGGGGTTTGATTAGTTTTTAATTATATTTTTTTTTAATTTTTAAATAATTGAGATTTGTCTTTTTCGATAAAGTTTCCAACCCTAACAATATAAGCCCAACTCAAAATAAATACTCAAGGGATTCCTTCTTCCCTTTCTGTAAAACTATGTGTGTTTTGCTTTTTATAATTAGAACATATGAGCAAGAGAAATAGCAAGATCTTGTAGCTTCCGCAAACTTTATGGCTACAAGTAGCGGTACATTCCATACTTCCTACAGTATTAATAATATATAACTATCTAAGTGGTGACCAGTAATAAGAGCTTGAGATCAAGAGGTTTGCTTTCTCTGTGATTTTAAGTTCGAATCCTGTAGTTGCTCATATGATAATCACTGGAGGTTTACATGGTCGTTAACTTCAGGACCCGTAGGATCAGTCGAGGTGTACACAAGCTGACCCGAACACCCACGTTAAACTAATATATATATATATATATATATATATATATATATATATATATAAAAAACAATAGAAGAGAGAGCAGTCAACAAATGAAATATAATTAACAACTATACTTGTACTTAAAAAATAGATATGATTTGTTAAAAAAAATCACTAAATTGGTATTAATTAACATTGATTGGCATTACCGCGATTCTCTTGCAAGGTGATAAATTCTTGGTGTTTTTTCTATAATATAAAATATTTTTAGAGCTTGTTTGATATTATGATAGTAGTTGTTTTTTAAAATATTTTTTATTTAAAAATACATTAAAATAATATATTTTTTTTTTAAAACGTATTTTTTACATCAGTACATCAAAATATAAAAACATAAAAAAAATTCATTTGATAAAAAAATAAAATAAAAAAATAAAAATACTTTTAAAACAAAAAAATAATAATACTCATCTCCTAGTAGGTTTTTTTTTTTTTTAGGGCACGAACATATTAAAATTGAAATTGTATGAGTGTACTTTTATAAAAAACCGTGTTTCTTACTATTCTTCCACCTTCTCTTACATAACTTTCTATGTGCATTTTCTATGAAGTTTTTAGAAAATCTTTTAAGATATTTGGAAAAAGTATTTTCAAATACCTTTCCAAGACATTTTTATCTTTCAAAATATTTTTAATAATATATAATTTCATGGAAAGATATTAATGAACCTGATTGTGCCACATGTCAAGAGATCAAAGGCTCTAGCAGTTAAAATATTGTTAAACAGTTAAAATTTGTTAATACTGTTAGACAATCAGGAAAGTTTGTTAGTATTGAAGAAAGAAGCTGATATACGCCTACAGCTTTCGATATAAATACATCTGCAACAATGTGAAAACTAAGTAATGAAAAACAGCGATTACATTCATCTTCTTCCTTCAACTGTTAGACATTTTCTTTGCTTTCTTCATATTTCTGCTTAATTCTCCAGTATTCTTCTATGAAAAATCCGCTATCTTCATAGAGTATCAGAGCATAATTCTTGATCCTCTGCTTCCGTACTTCTTATCTTTTGCTTCTGCTTCTATCTTTATCATCGGCAATTTTCTCCAAATTTTTTTTTCTGCATTCTAAAACAAAAATAGTGATCTCTTCTCAACTTCAGATTGTTCAATCTCCTATAAAATACAACTATAATTTCAATATTAAATATTGAATCACATTTTTATATTGAATACAGATCTAAAATAATCCCATTATAAAATTTAAAAGGATCAATAAATCTAACATAATTATAAAACTTGATATAGAGTCGACCAGGAAAAGATACAAGTTATGAATCGAAAAGATTATCCTGAGTCAATTCTCAAATGATTTTTTTTAAAAAAAATTAAATAAAACAACATCTTGTTTTATAAAATAATTCTAGAAATCAAGGGTCGGGTGGTGACCCGATCACTAGGTCAACTTAAATTTTTTTATCAAATCAACTAAATTTTTTATTTATTTATTTATTTAATTTAAACCACTTCAGATTCTAGATTAATCATATTTCAGTTCAACCCATAGGGTCAATCCAAGTTTAATTACTATCTATTTAAGTGATGAGCAGTAATATTGTACTGTCTATTTATGAAAAACTCTTAAACTTGGACCAGTTAGATACAAAGGTAGATATAAAAGGTATACTTTACTTTTTGGTATAACAAAAATAAATACAAATAAATTTTCCATACATGAACATTAAACGTCTAAAGAGACCTTTTTGGTATAAATATTGCATCAATGTCGAAGCTAAATGATTGTCTTAGGATATACTTTTATGAATAAGACTAATTAAAAATAAATTTGCCAATGATTGTTTCCAAACCTAAGAGCTTTGAATGGAATAAGTCCTTTTTATTACAATATCTGAACTTACCCCCATGATATTCCCTGCACATGTAGCTGTTAATATTAAATTTTTCTAAATGGATTAGATCGATTACTGGATAATTAGGTTATGCCACTAGCCTAACCAAAAAAATTTAATGTATAAAAAAATATTTAGGCTATAAGTAATATTTTAATAATATTATTAAATTCAGCTAAACGGTTCAGTTTTGAATCTTTATTTTAAATTTTTATCTAATTTAAATTTAAAATGAAAACCATGGTAGAGTTAATTTAATATGGTATAATGAACTTGATATGTCTGATAATAATCTAAATGTTCGATAAAAATATAGTTTGATTTTGAATTTTTTTTTCAAAATAATAACTTATTTTAAAAAAATTAAAATAATAACATATAATATCAATCTAAATTAATTCATTAACTGCATGATATGAGCTATGAACAATATTATTTTAAAACCTGGACTACCGTTAAATCAACTTATACCCAGTTAATTCAGGACTGAGCAATTTGAGTTGAAAAAAAAAATCAGCTGATCTTGAAAACTTTGGCTGACCCGTTTAATTAACTATCACACCGTTGATGAAAAAAAAATTTTGGATTTTTTTATTAAAATAATATTTTTAGAACTATAATAAACAGTGCTATTTTTAGAACTATAATATTTTTGTGAGACGGTAATAGTGAATTCCTCAGCAATTTCAGTGTGAAGGCTTCTGTTGTTAAAGAATTTTCAGTTTATGTAACCTCAAAGCACCTTGTTATCACCATCACTCCTTCAGGCAATTCATTTGCCTTCTTAAATGCCTTGGAAGTCGTTTCAGTTCCTGATGAGCTCATTACAGATGATGCTGAAACTTTTAATCCAGTGCGGAGATTCAAAGGCCTGTCCTGGCAGGCTCTGGAGACTGTTCATAGCTAGGGTGAACATGGGTGGACCAACAGTTTCCTTCGAGAAAAATGAATATCATTATCTTTTTCCGAGAGTGTATAGGTGTAGAATGATTGTAGTTATCGATTCGAAATCGGAAACTAACTCGAAAAATGGTTTAAATTATCAAATTTATTTGGGAGATGTCCCAGTTAATTTAAGTTATTTTTAAATAAGACAACATTGTTTTATTTTATTAAAGAAAATTATTTAAATTAACCTCAAGTTAATAAAATTACTAAAAATATTGGTGAATCAATTGGACTTCACCTAATCAATATTTCTTTTTAGTTTAACATGAATTTCAGCTCGGGTAAGGTTTTAGATTATAAGTTTTTTTAGATCAATTTATCAAATTATATTTAATAATTATATTAAATTATATTCAATCTTTGTTTATTTAGTAATTTATGGAATCTAGTCATGATAATAGTTGTTTTTTTTTTAAATGAAATATTATAAAAAGATATTTTGGAAAAAAAAAAGAGTTTTGGAAAAGCATGTAAGAGAAGGTGAAAGACTCATAAAAAAAAACACTGCAGAATGTAAACATGTATGGAACGGACCAAACTCCAATCCATTTTGTTTTTTTTTTTTTTTACTAATTTATTGACTTTCATAAATCACAACTGAATATTTCTCATTGATATTTATTTCCTTGGTTTAATTTCATGATCTTGGTGCTTTTCAGTCACCCGACTAGGTATGTGGTACCATAATTTTCTGCAATAAGAGTGATGTTCTTGAAGCATGTCTAGCAAATTTCTGTGTGTTAACTCTTAGGTTTTTCATAGATGAGATGCGGAAGAAAAAATGTGGTCGAAGGCGTAAGTTCATTCTTTTTATTTGATAGAGAATTTCTCACTTCTAAATATACTGGCTGAGTTTCTTATGGTAAATAATCATGTTTGCACTGAGAATAAGTTTTCTTGCAGATAATTCCCTGTTTATAAATTAATAGTGGTGGTGAGGAAGTATAGGCGCGCGCATGTATGAAAGCTTAGTCACTTATTTAATTTTTAAAAATTATTTAAATTATGATGTTATACAAACATGCATAGCCTAAAGGTTAAGTATCGAAAATATATATATAAAAATCATGTTTAATTAATAAAATATTATTAGAATCTTGTTTTAATTAAAAATTATACTTTCTCAATCAATGCGAATTAAAATTGATAAAACTTATAATACTTTAAAATACTAATAAAAATAAAAATAAATTTTAATATAAATTAAGGTCAATAAACCTTTATAAATCGTTGGAATAATCTAAATATGATTTTAGCATTTTAAAAACATTATTTATGCACCACTTAGTAACTAATCAAGTTCAAATAATTAATTCATGATAATAAAAAAAATTAAAATACAATATATAATGAAATTAATCTTAAACTTACACGTTATGAATTATTAAAAAATTATAAAAGTTATTCAAATCTTCTGATTGAGGCAGCACACCACCTAATTTGTTTTTTGAGTATTTGAATATTGATACATGATAATTGTCTCTATTCTTTACCAGACCTGATTTTTCTAACCCGTTGCTGCTGTTCCCAAAAGTCGTTATGACTAACTGAAACACACCAGCTCTATCCTCATCATCTGCAACATCTTCTTCCCTATCACCATAGGTGTCCACATCATCGGCCAAATCAACCAAGTCTTCCATGGCGTATGAAATAGAGCAAGCAATTGGGTAATTAATGTAAATGGTCCGTCTTCTCGAGGTTCCCATTCCGTGGGTCCAATCATTGATGTTGAACACGAATAAAGACTTGACCATAAATTTTAAAGATTCCATGGGTTCAGTCATATACATTACAAAATCAAGTCATTTTATGATGTATCAAGCAATTTAGCAGAGCCGTTGGATGGGCATAGAAAAAATTGAAAATAACTGGGAGCCTTAACCTATTATAGAAAACCATGTCAAGTCTTTATTACTTCTCATGGTTCACATATTGGACCCAAGAAATGTAGAGATAGCTATCCACTTGTGGTCTTCGTACTGATGCCTTGGCTTTATTAATCTTTCTCTGCTTGACGAGGCAAAAAATTGATGCTGAACACGAACAAAGACTTCACCATAAATTTGTTTAAGGTTTAACAAAAGTCATAGTAATCTCTTGATTGGAAATCATAGACATAAGAATTGACAAAGATAACACAAGCTCTAGCATTCTAGCCATAAAGCCTCTAACCCATCTTGATTTGTAGAACCAGATTCCACGATAAAACTTGATTGGAAAGCTACATTTGAACTCTGTCTGGGAATAGCGAAAGGTTTGACGTATTTGCATGAAGAGAAAAGGATTGTTCATGGAAACATAAATCCTAGTAATATTATGCTTGATGATAACTCTCTTACGGCCAAGTTGTCTGCCTTTGGATTGGCAACGCTTTGTGATGAGGAAGATCCATTTATGACCATCGAAGCAAAAGAGTCGCGGTAAGTATTATGATCATTGATTGACAACTACTTTCATTCTTTTAATTAAGAGCTAATTAACCAATAATTAATCTCCTATTGCAGAGTTTACATGGCACCTGAGTATTCAATGGGAAAAGCAATAACTGTTAAAGCTGATGTTTATAGTTTTGGAGTTGTCCTACTCGAAATAGTTAGCGGGAAAGTTAGTGCAGATTACATAAAAAAACCAAGAAGCAGAGTTTTTTTCTGGATAAAATAAGTGGATGGATAAACCCTCTTGGGTTTTTTTTTCGTAGTTATTATCAAACCAAACATGTTCTGCCAATATTAAATGCCAATTGAAGAAATTTATAATAGAAAAGGATATTACTATTTAATAATTTGAAATATATGTTATACTCAACTCAAGCAAGATTTATATAATCATATAACAAGAAATATAAAAAAAAAATAGAATAAAATAAACTATAGAAAAATATATTTGATTAGATGATTAAAATTATTTCTTGATTACCTAGAGTTGTTCAATTCCTTGACTCTTTCTTTATTTGATTAGGAAATTGTGAATAATATTTACTTTAATTATTTTCTTAACAAACCCCCTTAAACTTATGATAATTTTATTTTTCTTGAGTTTGACACACACAACTTCTAGTGTCATTGTATGCTTATCTTTAACAATTATATTTTTCTAAAAATAGCTTTTTTTAGCCAAAACTTTCTTCTCAAAATTTGGTTTTTCAAGTGCTCATTTTATTTTGACTCACTCTTCATCAAACTAATATATTCTTCTTATCATGGCTACTTAGCCATTTTCTATGATCTTCAGTTAGGAAGAACCATCTCTTCTTCTTCTTCTTTTTTTTATAGGTGGTCTCTTTTATATTATGTCTTGTGCAAAAACATATTAGCTTGCACTAAGTCTCTCTTCCTTTTCTTTTCTTCTTTCGCAGGTCTTTCTCTTGATGTAGAATCTCAATTCTCTTGTTGGACTTTGTTGCATCTCCATTTTTTTTTAATTCTTTGGATGTTATTTGATCATCCACATGATCTTGAAATAATTTCTCTTTATCATGAGTTGATTTATCATTGAAAATGAATAATAAATTAAATATTTGGTAGATAATTAAGAGTTTGAACAAAGTGTTTTAAAATGATCAGATAAATGGCATAAAATTATCCATCAAAAAAGCAAAAGCTAATATTTAGAGTAGTATATGATCAATCTGCTCTAATACCAAGAAGAAATTTAGAATAGAAGAGGATATTATTATTCGATAATTTGATATATATGTTCCATTCAACTCCTATGGAGTTTATATAGTTATATAATAAGACACATAAGTAAATAGAATAAAATAAATTATAGAAAATATGGTTGATCGTTTGTTTTAATTAGATGATTGAAATAATTTCTTGATTATTGAGAGTTATTTAATTCCTTGATTTTTTTATTGATTAGAAAATAATAAGTAATAATTACTTGATTATTTCCTTAATACTCGGAGCTAAGCTAATCTTGCTTTTCAATTGCAGGCTGGTGTTTTGCATGATAAGGAAAGAATCCTTGACTTTATGGACAAGAAATTAGCATCCAGTTACAACAGAAAGCAAGCTCTCATTGTTTTGCTGTTAGTAATAAAGTGTGTTAATCTGTTTTCTACTCTTAGGCCTAAAATGTCCGGAGTCATAGTGTACTTGAATTGAATAAGATTATAATTAGATTGTATGATAATGTATAGATTTTATTGATCAAAAGAAGTTAATATATAAAAACAAATCATGTTTAATTAATAAAATATTATTAGAATCTTGTTTTAATTAAAAATTATATTTTCTCAATGAATGTGAATTAAAATTGATAAAAACTTATAATACTTTAAAATAATAATAAAAATGAAAATAAATATTAATATAAATTAAGGTGAATAAACCTTTCTAAATCGTTGGAGTAATCTAAATATGATTTTAGCATTTTAAAAACATTATTTATGCACCACTTAGTAACTAATCAACTTCAAATAATTAATTCATGATAATAAAAAAATTAAAATACAATATATAGTGAAATTAATCTTAAACTTACACGTTATTAATTATTAAAAAACTATGAAAGTTATTCAAATCTTCTGATTGAGGCAGCACACCATCTAATTTGTTTTTCGAGCATTTGAATATCAATATATGATAATTGTCTCCATACTTTGCCAGATTTGATTTTTCCAACCCGTTGCTACTGTCCTCAAAAGTCCCTGTGACTGATTGAAACACACATGCTCTACCCTCATCATCTGCAACGTCTTCTTCGCCATAACCATAGGTGTCCATGTCATCGGCCAAATCAACCAAGTCTTCCCATGGCGTATGAAATAGAGCCAGCAATTGGGTAATTAATGTAAATGGTCCATCTCCTCTGTCTGATATGTTTGATTATAGAGTTGCAAAACAATAAAAACAATCCAGTGAGAACTTACAAAAAATCAACTCATTTAGCAGAGCCGTTAGCGGGGCATAGAAAAGACAGAAAACCATGTCAGGTTCTCATGCCGGGGGTCCAATCATTGATGCTGAACCCGAACAAAGACTTGACCCTAAATTTTAAAGATACATTATTACTTCAGATTCCTTGTTCCAATCATTTACATTATAATTCTTTAAAACATATTAATATAAAACAAAATAATGATAAATGCTCACTTGAAAAGATATTTTAGCAATAATATAAAATTATTATTAGAACTTTAAACTTTTAAGTTTATAGTGATTCTTTGATAATAACCATGTATAAAGTGTTAGAGTATTAACAGTTGCCAACAAATCAGGAGAAGATCTCATAACTCCCAACAAATCAGAAAAGGATTCCAAAGATTCTGCATCAACTACCAGCCTGCATAATCGCTAGTCTAGCTAGCTTGAAATTCAAATAGCTTGTAATCTCCAGTTTATTCTCCTTCAGTTACTCAATTATTTGTTTGTTATATGTGTAAATCAATCTATATATATACGAGTAAATAGAAAGAAGAGTAATCAAGTCATTCTTTTAAAAGGTGTATTTGCAGAATTCTATTTACTCTGTTTTCTTTTGTTTAATCTTTCATGGTATCAGAGCTTTAGGCAAACGCCTCATTCATTCCAACAACTTCCGCACAAACATTTTCTTTTCTTCTTCTTCTTATTATTCTCTTCATTCCTACTATAGTCAACGGATTCCATGACTTCCTCTAATCCCATACATTTTTCCTCTCCTTCTACTCAACATATTCAGTCCATCTCACAACCCGTCAACAAAAAACTTGAAGGACACAATTACCGACATGGAGTGTTGGGTTTCAAGTCTTTCTTGAAGTCATGATCCGAATGGTATGATTGACGGTTCTGAAGAAGCACCATCCAAATTCCTTTCAGATGAATCTCCAAATCCAGCTTACACAATTTGGTTCAGAAAAGACAATTGTGTTTTAAGCTGGTTGCTAGCCTCTATTTCTGAGAAGCTGGTATCTCTTGCCTATAGCTTGAAAACATCCAAACAAGTTTGGGATTCTCTTCAAACTCGATTTTCAGCTACCTCAAGGTCTCGTATTGCTCTTCTTAAGAGACAACTTCAAACTATCGTTCAAGGAAATCGTTCCTGTTCCACATTCCTTGAAGATGCTAAGCAATTAGCTGATCATCTTGCTGCTGCAGGCCAACCTGTTGATGATCAGGACTTCATCACTTTTTTACTTGGTGGTCTTCGTGCCACCTTTACTCCTTTTATTACATCTTACAATTTTGCTTGCAGGGATAAGGAATTATCTCTTGATGATTTCCAATCTGAACTTTTAAGTTTTGAAACATTAATTGAAGCACCTATTCTGATGCAAAATCAGAATTTTGCATTTGCTGCTAAGCACTCTAATTATCCAAGAAGGAAACCTGCAGGTATTGTTCCCAAATTTCAACAAATTGCTGCACCAGCCCAGCCTCGTGGCCCTCCCAAACTTCACTTCAACAATGATCGAGCAGCTCCACATGAACGACCAAAATGTCAGATTTGTGATAAGCATGGCCATACTGCTCTAGATTGTTTCCAGCGCTTTAATTTTTCTTTCCAAGGCAGGAGACCACCATCTGAGTTAGCAGCCATGGCTGCTGAAGCCAATAACACCTTTGAACAACAAACTTGGTATGCGGACAGTGGGGCTAATGCTCACATTACTGCCAATGCAGCAAATTTAACAACTCTTCAACCATATGATGATCTTGAAACTGTCCAAGTAGGCAATGGTTCAGGTTTGATAATCAAAAACACTGGCTTTTCTTCTCTACATACAGATCATACTTCCTTTCAGCTAAATAAAGTATTTCATTGTCCTCAAGCTACAACCAATCTGTTATCCATTAACCAACTTTGCCTTGATAATGACTGTTATTTTATTCTTACCGGGATTGATTTTTGTGTTAAGGAGAACAAGACAGACAAACTACTGCTCTACGGGCTGGTTGAGGATGGCCTCTATCCAATCAATGGGAACAAGAATTACATCAATAAATTCCGCTGTCTCACTTCCAAGTTAGGAACAAAAGTCACCAAGGATCAATGGCATGATCGCCTTGGTCATCCTGCTGATTATATATTAGAGTATTTGTCTTCTTTCCTGCAAATAAAAGGCCAGCAAAAAAGGTCTAGTATCTGTTGTTCTTGCCAACTAGGAAAAGCTAAGCGATTACCTTTTAATGACTCCAACAGACAATCCATAAGACCTTTAGCTTTAATCCACACTGATGTGTGGGTATCTCCCGTCACTCGGTTGGAGGTTGTCGCTATTATGTTTTATTTGTTGACGATTTCAGTCGTTTTACATGGCTGTATCCCATGCGTTTCAAAAGTGATGTTCTTTCAGTTTTTCAAAAATATAAAGCTCTTGTTGAAAATTTATTTTCTTGTTCAATTCAGCAATTGCAATCTGATAATGGTGGAGAATATTTATCTAAGGATTTTCAAATATTTTTAGCACAAAATGGCATTTTTCATCGATTAACATGTCCTTATACATCTCCACAAAATGGTATAGCCGAACGAAAACATAGACATATTCAAGAAATGGGGTTAACTCTTTTAGCAAAAGCTGGTCTTCCTAATTGTTACTGGGTAGATGCTTTCTTGACATCAGTCTATTTGATCAATCGCTTACCGACCAAAGTTCTTAAAAAACTATCACCATATTTTGTTCTTCATAAAACTATGCCTAGTTATTCTGAACTTCGAACCTTTGGTTGTGCCTGTTACCCTTATCTCAGACCATATGAAAATCATAAATTAGCTTTCAGAAGTAAACAATGTATTTTCATAGGCTATTCCAATCAACAAAAGGGGTATCGTTGCTTAGACTATAACACAGACAGAGTTTTTATTTCGAGACATGTAGTCTTTGATGAAAACAAATTCCCTAAGTTGGACAGATGTCAATCCTCTACCAGCCACACAAGCAATCAGTTTATCGGTATGTCTTCTTTACCTCTATCATTTCCTTTACCTTCAACTGTTCACAACTTAAATGTTCTTCCAGTTGCTTCATGTTCAGAACTCATACCTCCACCACCTATATTACCTGAGCATTCGACCTTACCAGCACCTGATATTCTTACCTTACCCGAGCATTCAGTTTCTCCTACACCAGAACCTGCATTACCTATCACCTCTCCTCTGCCCACTAATACTCTTCAAATAAATATTCCTACTGACACTCACTTTGAGCCATCTCCTATCCCACCTAGAGAAATTCTTACCAGGTCTAAAACAGGTAAACTCAAAGCTAAAGAATTTCCTGGTTTTAAAACATTCTTTGCTACCCGCCATCCTCTGTGTGTCTTCTCCAGTATCATTATTGAATCTGAACCTACCTGTTTTACAAAGGCAGTAACTAAACCAGAATGGCGCGCAGCAATGAGTTGTGAATTTGATGCATTGATGGCTAATGGGACATGGTCTCTTTGCCCAAGGCCATTGAACAAACGTGTTGTCCGTAACAAGTGGGTTTATAAGATTAAAAGACATCCTGATGGACATGTCGAACGCTACAAGGCCAGGCTTGTAGCTAAGGGGTTTGATCAAATTTCTGGTATTGATTACTATGATACCTTCTCTCCCGTAGTGAAACCTACTACAATACGGTTAGTTTTGGCTCTTGCTGTCTCTTTAAACTGGAATATTAAGCAGTTGGATGTTTCTAATGCCTTTCTCCATGGCATTTTGGATGAAGAAGTATACATGGAACAACCGAAAGGCTATGAAGATGATAATTTTCCAGAACATGTATGTCGCCTGCATAAATCACTCTATGGCCTTAAACAAGCCCCTAGAGCTTGGTTTCAGCGTCTCTCGCAGCAGCTCATTGACTTTGGATTTTTAGAGTCCAAAATGGATTATTCTTTATTTACCTACATTACAGACACTATCCGCATTTTTGTATTAGTGTACGTTGATGATATCATTATCACAGGTTCCAACAGAGAAGCAATCCACCACTTTATTGATAAACTGAAGACAGAGTTTCAAGTTAAAGATTTGGGTGAATTGAGCTACTTCCTTGGTATTGAAGCACTAAGAAATCAAGATGGCTTGCACCTGCGCCAAGCTAAATACATCACTGATCTCTTTGGACCAGACCGGGTATGATTGGTGCAAAACCTTTAAATTGTCCATCTTCTTCTGGTACAAAGTTGTCGTCTGCTACTGGTGACATATTACATGATCCAACTGCATATCGAAGAATTGTGGGTGCTCTTCAATATTGCACCATCACCAGACCAGACATAGCCTATTCAGTAAACCAGTTATGCCAATTTATGCACTGTCCTCGTGATATACATTGGAAAGTCGTGGAAACGTGTACTCGGATATCTAAAAGGCACTATAGATATTGGTCTTTATTATGTTCCAGGAGACATCACGTTGAATGCCTATTGTGATTCAGATTGGGCAGGAAATCCAGATGACAGACGCAGCACAATTGGCTATGGGGTATTTCTAGGCCACAATCTCATTTCCTGGAGTAGTAAAAAGCAAGGGGTTGTCTCTAGATCAAGTACTGAGGCTGAGTACAGAGCATGGCTCATACAACCGCTGAGTTGTATTGGCTTCGTATGGTTTTACAAGATTTGAAAATCACGTTGCCTACAGCTCCAAGTTTATGGTGTGACAACATAGGTGCTATTGCCTTGGCTTCTAATCCTGTTTTTCATGCACGAACAAAACACATAGAGATTGACTATCATTTCATTCGGGAGAAGGTGGTTAATCGTGATATCCATGTTAAACACATTTCAACACAAGAACAGTTGCGGATGTTTTTACGAAAGGTCACTCGCCACTTCGGTTTTCCTTTCTCGAAGCAACTTTATGCGTGCGTCTCCTCCCCAACAGTTTGAGGGGGGTGTTAGAGTATTAACAGTTGCCAACAAATCAGGAGAAGATCTCATAACTCCCAACAAATCAGAAGAGGATTCCAAAGATTCTGCATCAACTACCAGCCTGCATAATCGCTAGTCTAGCTAGCTTGAAATTCAAATAGCTTGTAATCTCCAGTTTATTCTCCTTCAGTTACTCAATTATTTGTTTGTTATATGTGTAAATCAATCTATATATATACGAGTAAATAGAAAGAAGAGTAATCAAGTCATTCTTTTAAAAGGTGTATCTGCAGAATTCTATTTACTCTGTTTTCTTTTGTTTAATCTTTCATAAAGGAGATATTAGTTAACAATAGATATCTCATTTAACTTTAAACCTAACTATGTATTATAATTATCAAGACAAGCTCTCTTTTCTTGATTTTTTTTTCCTTTTCGCAGCATATGACTCTTTGTATTCCATCTTTGATTTAGAAATGGTAGGGATTGATGGTAGAAATCTTAGTAAAATTATGTGAAAACTCTACTATTTAAATGGGCTTTATTGGAATTAAGATTGGTTTGCGCGCGTCAAATTAAATAGGATTTATGAACCATAATTTACTTAATTTAGTCCTTTAAAATTAAACCTATTTAAGATGTGAACTTATTTTGGATATGCCTTTTCTTTTTTGGTTTATATGCCTGAGTTTGGACAAATCGGGTATATATATACAGGGTCAGTTACATAAATTAAATAAGATAAAAGGTTTTGTATGCTGATACCTATTCATTATTGTTTGTAGTTTTCATAAACTAAGATTGGAGCACAATATTCCTTAAACAAATATCTACGGTACTTTTAATTGCTATAATTAAAGTAAATCTTAGAAAAGCAAGCTGTGTCCTGTGATTTTCTCTCATATTTTGTGTGAAGCAAACCAAGTATAGCTGGGAGTGGTGATTTCATTGCATGGTTGTGATCTTTACAACTCATGGGCAGGAACTCTGTTCTTTCAGAAAGCTACTGGAATCTACTGAATTTTCTTCTGATTGATTAGTAGTGATATATGCTATTCCACGAAAGGGGACCCTACTAGGATAGGCCCTGGCGGGAGGGAGAAGAATAGCTTCGAGGAACCTTCTTGGCTTCTTCGTTCCGTCGTTGACCCATGAGCAATGGCTCTCTCCTATTTAGGACCGACCTCTACGGCTAGAAAGAATCATTCATTTCTAAGATGCGCCCAATTGTTTTTTTTTTATAGGAGTATTTAGAAGTATAATAGTAGTTGTTTTTTAAAATTATTTTTAATATTATCACATTAAAATAAAAATTTACAGTTTGATTCTTTGTTACAATTTCCTGCTGTCTATTCATAAGCGGTAGTGAAGAACAAATACAAAATGGAGAGGGTAATCATCTAACCATGTAGTCAGCACAACAAATCTTCCAGGGAATTAAGACCTTATGACTATACCTATTCATAAGCGGTGTTTCTTCTTTGTTTTTCACTATCTTCTGTCCTGACGCTTTTCCATTCACTTTTCAATTGCCTTAATTTGGCTTTGGCTTTCCTTCTTCGTTGGTGTCATTCTGTTTTGAGCTACTAGAGAAAAAAAAAACAAATTACGTACCCACAACGTCTTGATTGCACTTTATCATAATCATACTTGTTTCGCAAAATTCTAAAAATATCAGTTTTCATCTTAAAATTAACAATGTTAGATTATTCTTCGGATTAATGTTATAAAAATAATTTTTTAATATAGAATTCTCATACAAATTTAAGTGACAATTCTTTCATTTTACTACTTAAAAGTTGACTCAACAGTTAAAAATCATTTTTCTTCTTATGAATAGAGATCCTCTTAAATTCTTGTACTCCAGCTTATTTTTAAGTGATAATTCTTATGAATGATTCTTATGGTTTAATTTTTTATCCTGTTTATGAATGAACAATATGAACAATAACCTTTCGGGTCCTAAATAGATTATTTTTAATTAAAAAACATTTGTTTTTTAAGCAAAAAAAGTCAGGTTTTTTTATTTTTATAGTAGGTAATTAAGACAAAGCAACAGGAACTAATTTCTGGTAACCACTAGAATTAATTATACATCAATTTCGGTTCCAAAAATCAATGTAAAAGGGGGTTGAAGGGAAGATGTTCTACACGCCTTCTTTCTATCCTTTTTTGTTATGTTTTTCTTTAGTCATTACTAGATGGCATGCCTGTGCATTGCCTTGAGCTTATGAAATAAATATGCTTGATGATGTTATAATTATGAACCAGCGCTATATAAGTAATAGAAACTAAATGTATATTGGAGCTAATATCCCATGAAGGAAAAAAAGTTGTGTTGATGATCAAAAACTTAAAGACTTAATAGAATGATTTGTAGTAATCCATAGCGTTTTGTGAGGAAAGATGTAGTGCTTTCCCCACATGATTTAACTTTTGCTACATGATTTAGCTTTTCTGTTAATAAAAAAAGTTACAAATCCAAATTCTATACGATCTTAATATTAAAAAAAAATCGACAAAGATAATTTTGAAAAAAAAATCCATGAGGGGAAACACTGTAGCAATCCATAGTGTTTTGTGAGAAAAGCTACAGTGTTTTCCCCAGTAAAATCAACAAAAATAATTTTGAAAAAAAATCATAACAAAAGAACCATGTAGAAAAACATTATAGCAATCCACAGTGTTCTGTGAGAAAAGTTATAGTGCTTTCCCCACATGATTTAGCTTTATTGTAATTGTAATTCTCAACCAACTCAATATTAAAAAAAATCAACAAAGATAATTTTGAAAAAAATCATAATAAAAAAACAAAAAAAAACAAGTGCAGAAACACTGCAACAATCCACAATATTTTAAATAAAAAAATTACAAAACTAAATTCTCAACCAGCTCAATATTAAAAAAAAATCAACAGAGATAATTTAAAAAAAATCATAACAAAAAAAACACAAAAAAAGAAAAAAAAAACCATGTTGGAAACACTGTAGCAATACACGGTGTTTTGTGAGGAAAGGTATAATGCTTCCCCACATGATTTAGTCTTACTTGTAATTGTAATTCTCAACCAACTCAATATTAAAAAAAAAAAATCAACAAAGACAATTTTGAAAAAATAATAAGAAAAAAAAACCTTGTGGGGAAATACTGTAGCAATCCAAGTGTTTTGTTAGGGAAGCTATAGTGTTTTTCGCACATGATTTTAGCTTTATTGTAATTTTAATTCTCAACCAACTTAATCTTAAAAAAATAAAATCGACAAAGAAAATTTTGAAAAAAATCATAACAAAAAAAAACCATGTAGAGAAATACAGTAGCAACCCACAAAGTTTAAAAAAAATATTACAAAGCTAAATTCTAACCAACTCAATATTAAAAAAATAAAATTAACAAAGATAATTTAAAAAAAAATCATAACAAAAAAGAAAACACAAAAAAAGGAAAAAAAAACATGTGAGGAAATATTGTAGCAATCCATAGTATTTTGTGAGTAAAGCTACAATGTATTCCCCCCATGATTTAGCCTTACTTGTAATTGTAATTTTTAACCAGTACAATATTAAAAAAATAAAATCGACAAAGATAATTTTAGAAAAAACATTAAAAAAAACCATGTAGGGAAAATACTGTAGCAATCCATAGTAATTGTGAGAAAAGCTACAATGCTTTCCCCACATATTATAATTATAATTCTTAACCAGCTCAATATTAAAAAATAAAATCGACAAAGATAATTTTGAAAAAATTCATAAAAAAAACCATGTGGGCACATACTGTAGAAATCCATAATGTTTTAATGAAAAAAAATTAAAAAGCTAAATTCTCAACCAGCTCAATATTAAAAAAAATCGACAAATATAATTTTGAAAAAAATCATAAAAAACAAACAAAAAAAACATGTGGGGAAACACTGTAGCAATCCATAGTATTTTGTGAAAAAACCATAGCTGTAATTCTCAACCAACTCAATATTAAAAAAATAAAATCAACAAACAATTTTGAGAAAAATCATTATAAAAAAACTATGTGGGGAAACACTATAGCAATTTACAGTGTTTTAAAAAAAATTACAAAACTAAATTCTTAACCAGCTCAATATTAAAAAATAAATTTAATAAAGATAATTTTGGGAAAAAAAACAAAAAAACCAAGAAAAAAAAATGAAAGCAGTGTAGTAATTCACAGTAACATGTGAAGAAAGTTACAAAGTTTTTCCTTTATGTTTTAGCTACATTGTAATATATCTTAGGTTTAGTTTTCGAGAAAAAAGCTTTTGAGTTTATTTTTCTGATTTGTGGATATTGATATATAATGTAAGGTGGTGTTATTGGAATTTAAAAAGATTAATAGTATTCAATTATTTGCTCCAAGAGATGAGCAATAAAGTCTTAAAATTAAATTTTAAAAAATTGATAGTATTCAATTATCTACAACAAGTGACGAGCAATAAAATCTTAAAATAAAGAATTAATCCTTAACAACAAATAATCTACTTCTAAATCAGACTCTAGGTAATTCAACAAGTGTTATTAAATAATATAATTTTAAATTCATGCAGTTTCATTTTAGCATAATTGTTGTTTTCTAAGGCTTTACTTTGATCCTATGCTTATGGTATTATTTGCTTTACCTTTTAGACAAACATCTAATGTAAATTTACATTAGGTTCACTTATCCAGATCACTATTTATTTTTTGACAACAAGATGTCCATCAATGTCGCTTGTAAATCAATGTTGCTTGTAAAGAAACAATAAACTTCTTGTACTTGCTAGGAGTGTGAGTGGAAAGTGGAAGTGTTCTTACATACTTCGGCTCGAGGGTGTTCTTCTTTCGAAGGAGTCGCCTTTTTTTACCACAATTTTGTGGGCTGCTGTACAGCCTCGGTGACAACTCGTGGTCCAAAAGAGTGAAGACTGGTGGTTAGTTGTGAGGCACATAAATAGTTTGCTTTTCTTCTTTCCAGATTCTTTGTATTCTGTCTTATCTTTCAGCTCCACTTGATTGATGGGCTGCTTTATATATAATTCTCTCCATTATTATTATATATAAAAAAAAGTGTGATGGATATATTTTTCTATGAATTGTGAGATAAAAGACATAAAACACAAGCTCACGCTGCTTGGGAGATGTTTCTTTTAGTGTAATATATTCAATAAGATGGGAGAGGATAATAGAAACAAAAATAGTGTTGGATTAATAATGCATAATAACTCATAATTATATATTATATATTCGAATAATTACTACGTACCCATTAATTATTCATGAATTGAATTCAAATATGCAAATTTTACAACGTTTTAAAAACTACGAGATAATCAATTTAAAAAATGATGCTTTGGAATCATTTTGCAATTTACTTGAACCAAAATTGTTAGGCCTCCATGCATAATATTGCAAGTTACTTTTCTCGGGTTTTTTGATATTTGGACAGGGACAATATGGTAATGTGAGGCAATTGATTCAGAGTCAATAACAGTTTGAACGGTAAAACAATTTCTTTATAAAGAATGTATGTCGTCTAAAGGGAAGCGCATTGCAAGCTAAAGTAGTAATGGCTAAGCTTTATCTTAATAAGCTCTTTCCTAAGCTTGTTTCCTCTCTTGCCGTTCTTCTTCTTCTTTGTCAATTTGGCTATGTAGCCTGTCAACCAACAGGTGTATATATTCCAAGCAGAAACGCCACGTTGCCTGATGATGAAGGTACACACGCACGATATACTTTTCCATCTACATATATATCCTTTTCCTACTATATACAAAAAAAAAGGAAGAAAATTTGTTTATCTGTTAAATATGAGCTTTTCCTTCTATATCTTCTGATCCCTATCCAGGCAGATCCTCTTCTCTTTCAGATTACCCAATTAATAATAAGTTATCAACAGGTTTCTCTGACAGCCGGTTGCCTGCAGATGAAGGTACACACGCACGATATACTTTTCCATCTACATATATATCCTTTTCCTACTATATACAAAAAAAAAGGAAGAAAATTTGGTTATCTGTTAAATATGAGCTTTTCCTTCTATATCTTCTGATCCCTATCCAGGCAGATCCTCTTCTCTTTCAGATTACCCAATTAATAATAAGTTATCAACAGGTTTCTCTGACAGCCGGTTGCCTGCAGATGAAGGTACACACGCACGATATACTTTTCCATCTACATATATATCCTTTTCCTACTATATACAAAAAAAAGGAAGAAAATTTGTTTATCTGTTAAATATGAGCTTTTCCTTCTATATCTTCTGATCCCTATCCAAGCAGATCCTCTTCTCTTTCAGATTTTGAGTAGTAATAAACTACGACACTATGTTTTCTCTATTCCTACACGCGCCTAATTAATTAGTTAATGCATACCACTAGACACTCTCAAGATACTGCTATTTCTCTCTTCCATTTGCTCTCTAGTGCTTCCACAGCCTGGCAGAGCGTTCCGTAGTGCTTTAGTTTTATCTTGCTAGCCTACGTACTGCATATCTTAGATATTTTCTGCTTCTCCATCTTTTCCTATAACTATCAAATGAAGTGATTGGTTAAGGATGAATTGATTTTTACGAGGATTTTAGTAAGGAAATCTAGATGGATTTATATAGTCAATTGACAATAAATTAGCACTAGTTTTTTTTTTTTTCTTTTTTTTCCTTTTAGTTCGGATTTGAAGCTAGCTAGAGGTAGCTTGAGGTTGTGGAAGCTAAAAATATATGGTTTTGATCATGAAGGTATCAGGCATGCTACCTGTTTGAATCTTGCTAAACAAAATATGTGTTTCTTTGTTGAAAAACGTTTGGCAGTAAATGCTTTGAATGGATTGATGACCACGTTAGGGTGGGGTTTTCAACAATTCTCAAGCTCGTCTTGTGACAATAATTTTCAAGGCATCAAATGCAATTGCGGCAGCACAGTTTGTCACGTCACCGGCCTGTAAGTTCCTCATCAACTTCATCCAATTTTCTTTTATTTTTGTAAGGTTTCTATGTTGACGCCATTTTTTGGGAGGTAGATATTTCTCAAACCGCGAATTAAGCGGACAAATCAACGCTACAGCCTTTACTAGTCTCCATTACCTAGAAGAAATGTGAGTATCATATGACGTGTGATGATAATCATGCATTCGAATCAGTATGCTGACCTCAACTAATTGATAACAATCCTATTACATTAATAACAGTGATTTGTCCAACAATCGACTTCATGGTAGCATCCCTGACGTCACCATGGGGAACTTGCCTTCACTCAACTATCTGTAAGTGATCGAGTACCATGGTTATTTACTACTACTGCGGTTTATTTTCTAAAAGAATCAAGATAAAAGTTCGGCTGCATAATTTAACGGCTTGAAAATGGCCTAATCCCAATGTCATAACGATGTGCATTGGACTTGTAGGATTGTGAGCAATTGAAGGGCGAGCACGTTCATGATAATATTGATTGAAAAACATGCACGTTCAAGCTCTATCCCAAATTTATTTATCATATCAAGAAAATGTATCTTAAAACAAGTAAACAATCATTCACACACATTCAAAATAGACATAGAAAATTCAAATGATGAATAAATATTAATAAATAATAATTATAATTAAAAAAATAATATTAATGTTTTAAAATATTTACATTTATAATTAAAAATAATGTTATCACTATAGGTAATTCTACTGCTTAGACTATGGTTGACTAGATAACTGAAATAGTATCTTGGAAGGTATTATCACGGAAATTCCCAAACTCACAGATCCAAATTATAACAAAATATGAAAATAATATTTTGTATATAGAAAATAGGATCAACTTGTCTATCTTTAATGCAACATTCTCGTGGGAAAGCACAAAATTAAAGTCTTACAATCCTTAGGTCAATTTTCATTAATGTATTGTGAATGTCTTCCCATTTCCCATATGCATAGCGATCTTTTCGAAAACTTCCTCAATGACTGTCTGCATAGTTATGTGCAAATTAAGAGCTGCTTAGCTTTTGGATTATATACAATAACTAATTTCAGTTCTTAGTATGTCTTCATAAAATTTATATTATTGGTTCTTAGTGAGTAATAATGAACTTATTTGGTAATACATATGCATAGCGATCTCTCTACAAACTTCTTCAATGGCTCCATACCTTCATCTTTGGGGAATTTGTTGTCCCTCCAATATATGTAAGTATCATGCAATCACAGTCTTTTTAGTATCATATAGTTATAAGTATCATCTTCAATGTCAATTAAATTCTTTTCCCATAGCTGATGCAAGTTTTGTGCTCTTATTCTTGTGGGTGTTTATATATATATTTTATTAATATTGACTTTTATTCAGAAACATTCCATTTTCAATTTTTAAATATTCTAATTTTTTTCCTAATCAAGTATTTAGATTTCGTGCTTCAAAACTAAATTTATTATTTCTAATATAGTTAAAAGCAAACTATCCATCATCAATTTTTGAAAAAATTTGGAATTTTTCTTTTAAATTAATATATTTTTTATATTTTTAAATTATTTTAATATATTAATATTAAAAATAAATTTAAAAAAATATTATGTTTATCATCCTCACATTTTCCTATTGTAAGCATTATACCATTGCCCTTTTAGCCTTTCAGCCGCATTTTCTTTTAGTTTTTTTTTTTAATCATTGATACTCCTGTTCTCTTTGGATTTCGTTTAACGCGTGCATGTGTTAACAATTGTTTTGGTATTTAATTGCATGTTGATTTCATATGGGAAAGTTTAAGATTGTTGCAAATGATGAAATTAAAACATAGGAAATAAAATTTGATATTTATAATAATTCACAATTTTTTTCCCATGTTTACTTATTGATACGCCCTGTAAATCTACACTTTGAGCCCTCAAGTTTAAGTATTTTTATATTTGATCTCTCTTATTTATTGATTTTTTTTCTGGTACCAGACTTCACTTTTTTTACACTTTGATTTTTGGATCTTGATATAAGATTAACTGGAGAGAAAGTTTCTAAAAAAATATGAACAAGCTCTTGGTGCGTTCCTATTATCAAATACTTCAATCTTAATGTTTATGATTCCCCCTTCATTGATTTTTGAGAAAGTTTCTTAATTGTTAGGACTACATAATTATATTATAATGGTGAAATTTTGAGTTAAGAGCTCAAATTTACTTCATTATAAGAAGAAGATACTGAATAGACAATTGATAGATTAAACTTGTAGTTGTAATAATTACGATTTTTTAATAGTATTTTTGGTGAAACATTTTCAAGTAAAATTAGCTTTGTTAGAAATGAAAATAAAGGCAAGCTGTTTAGGGACTTATACTTATAAATTTCATGTCAAGGTGTTAATGGTCACAAATATTAACTTCTGAGTTCTTTTTGGTTTTTTTTTCTCTTATGTAATTAGGCAAGCTGTTTATGCTTGTTTGGCTATCTGCATGGTTATGAGCAAAGAGTTTCTTAGCTTTTGGATCATATATAATAACTAATTTCAGCTCTTAGTGTGTCTTCATAAAATTTAAATTATTGGTTCTTATTTGAGTAATAATGAACTTATATGGTAATATATATACGTAGCCGTCTCTCGAGAAACTTCCTCAATGGTTCAATACCTTCATCTTTGGGGAATTTGTCGTCCCTCGAATATCTGTACGTGTTATCCAATCACGGTCTCTTCAGTATCATATAATGTCAATTAAATTCTTTTTCCATTGCTGATGCAAGTCTTCTTCTCTTATTCTTGTGGGTGTTTTCAGGAGTTTCTCGTATAATATGTTATCAGGTCAAATCCCTGAAGAATTGGGCAACCTCTCTAAGCTCGAAATAATGTATAGAAACTCGCTCGCTGGCTCTTTCATTCTCCTTGAATTTCCTTTTAACTTATTGAGTTTGGTTTGGTTCTTATCTCTTATTTAATTAGGGTCTTGGGCTTCAATGAACTCAGTGGTCAGCTTCCACCAGAACTTGGAAGATTGAGATCTCTATATGCTTTGTAAGTTTCAAACAGAAGAATAATAATAATCATACCACCTTGTAAAACCACGGAAGATAGAAAGAGGAGAAATAAAATAGAAAAAGGGTGGATTACAATCCTTTTGATTTGTTGTTGTAGAGAGTTGAGCTCCAACAATTTGAGTGGAGAACTGCCGGGTAATTACGCCAACTTCACTTCGGATCAATTGTGGCGGTTGTAAGTGCAACTCATCATATTCTTTCAACCAACAATCTGTTTAATTATTGTTCCAAGGAAAAGCAACTAACTATGGCTGCAGTAGCGTAGCTGGGAACCGTTTGACCGGTCAAATACCAAGGTTCATTGCGAATTGGACTGGACTCTATTACCTGTAAGAAATTACTTGTACTTTCTGTAATATTATTTGATTGAGAAACTGTCGATGATCGAAGAATATCATTCAATAATTGGTGATTTTGTGTACTGATGACAGGTCCCTCTTCGGGAATGATTTTGAAGGAGAGCTTCCTCTTGAACTTCTTTTTAACATGTCAAACCTCGAATACTTGTAAGTGTTCTATAATTTTAACCGGGTTGAAATAAATGCATGTTTTTATTCTGGATGGTTTTTCTTCCAGGTTTGTTAGTGATGTAAGAAGCTCCGGTTTCCCTTTCCCAACAAATGCAAGCATGAAGATAATAACATACCTGTGAGTTTTTCCTTCCTTCGCTTTTCTTTAAAGCTCACGTGCATAACTAAATTGAGATCATATTTTTTAAAGTTTTTATTGTTTTCTTGTTTTTTTTTGTTTTTTTTAATATTAAATAAAAAAATTAGATAGTAACAGCATGAATTCAAATTGAATAATAAAAACCATATACACTTAGAATTATATTTGTCTGGGAGCGTTATTGTTGTAGAATTTGGATTATGACCGATCTTTTACATAACTATTTTTTTAGGCCTATTTTTCTTTATTTGATCTTGAGTTGTTTTTATGAGCTATTATATGCTGTGAAGACTAGTTGTGTAGGTTTGAGAATTTTAATATATATATTACGACTATAGGCATAATAGAATCATGAAGTCACAATATTAATTTATGTATGTGACTCTTAATGATATCTATGCATTGGATAAATCCAAACACCAACTTCTTCAATGATTTGTGTAGGATGATAAGGAATTGCTCAATAAGTGGTGAAATCCCCCCGTACATTGGTAATTGGTCATCGTTAACATACCTGTAAGTTTCATTTCCTCTTTTGTAAAAGATTTGTAGTTCTCTCATGGCTATTTTGTTTAGGCCATCATTATTCATTAGAAGTGTTGATGATTTTGATTGTGTGTTTACAGAATCAATCTTTTTAATGATTAGAAAATTAGGAAAAGGAATATCTTAAAACCATAATGAGCCAATTAATTTTTAGAGTAAACAAATTGTATGCTGTTGAAAATAGTTCGTCTAAGACTTGATTTGATAGCTTGTTTTTTTATTATCATTGAAGATTAAAAAGCTTTTAAAAGGATGATCCGATGGCCCTTTTGATTATCAACTTAATCCTGCTGTAAAAAACTACTCTCATGTTTTAAAAGGATGATCAACTTGTCAAAAAAAAAATGTCAATAGCGAGCTTGAATATTTTAACCTAAAAACTAAAAACAAATCAAATCAAACTAAACTTTCCATTTTTTTTTTTATGAAATTATTAAAGATAACGATTAATTGCTTTCATTTTTTTGATCCTGCAGAGACTTGAGCTTTAACAACTTATCGGGTGGAATACCAGATTCCATGAAAAACCTGAATTTAACTAAGATGTATGCAAAAGAACTCGATCGATCCATCTTATAATAAGTTCGTTTTGCCACTCTATTAAAAAACAAGTGATGGTTTTCATATTGGTTTGTTTTGTTTAGGTTTCTCACAGGAAATATGCTTACTGGCACAGTACCTCACTGGCTTCCTCAAAAAATTAAGGACAAGGCGTACGTTATGGCTTTGTGCTCTTTGCTCAGATGGGTTGTTTTCCCTTTTGTAGGTTTCCTCAATAAAATCTTGATATGTAAACAATAATGTTGCAGGGACCTGTCATATAATAATTTTGATGATGGTACGAAGAAAGGAGAAGAAAAGCTGAACATGTAATAACGGCTACTTCATTTTCTTCTTCCTTTTGTTTCACTTGCAAGAATATTATTGTCTATGAAATCCAAACTTCTAATCATTTTGTATCATGTGCACCAACTGCTTGCATGTTGTTCCTGCTCAAGCAGTCAACCAAACAGGTATGATAATATCCTCCATATGGTGTTATTAATTTAGAACAAATAATCCTGAGCTATTTCTTACAAATGTTGTACGTTTGCTATTTCTAGGACTTCTATACCAAAGTTGATAAAAAAATGTCGGCGAAAACCAAAGTGTAAGTTCTATTGAGAAGCTCTATAATTTTGCGCAGGACAGATTTCCTGTACTGATTATCATTTTTTGCAGACGATTCCTTATATATAAATTGTGGAGGAGGAGAGACAGAAGTTGATGGGAAAGTGTTTGAAGCAGACAGTACAACATTAAATTACCATTTAGCTCGAAGAGAAAATTGGGCTTATTCTTGTTCTGGAGACTTCGGATTGAAAACTTACGATTCCAGTGATTACATAAAAAACATGGAATGTGGAGATTGTGATTCTGCTGAGACACAGTTATACAATTCAAGTCGCCTCTGCCCTCTTTCTCTGACATATTACGGCTTCTGTTTATTTAAAGGAAATTACACTGTCAAGCTTTACTTCGCTGAAACTGTTTACCAAAGTGATGAACATTACTCGAATTTAGGGAAACGTGTTTTTGATGTATATATACAGGTAACCGCTATATTTTTCTGCAGCTTCTTTAAAAAATTTCCACCATTCAACATCCATTTTTGGTATAGGGGAAGAGAGAACTAAAAGACTTCAACATAAAAGAAATGGCCAGCGGCACCAACAAGACATGGACTCAAAATTTCACAGCATTTGTAGGAGATGATCATCTATTGAATATCCACTTTTTCTGGGCTGGAAAAGGATCTTTCCAGGTGCCAGGTTTTTCCTATTTAAGTACTGCTCCCCTGTCTCTGAATGGACCCCTTGTGTCAGGCATTTCCGTAACTGCAAGTAAGGAATTGCGTGCTCTTAATTTTGTTGAGCAAAGATTTCTGCTACCCTCTATCTGGATAAATAATTATTTCTTTCTGTCTTCCACTATTTGTATCCAGACTTCAAAGTTGGCACGGGACTATCTCCTTCACAAATTGCAGGGATTACTGCAGGTTCAGTATTTGCTCCTCTACTTCTGTTGGCTTTCATGTGGAAAATGGGCTGGCTGCGGAAAAGCGAGCTGGATGGTACCTCTCCATGCTAATCTAAAATCATTATGCACCACACTACCTTAAGAATTCTTACTTCGATGTTTTCTTCAAATAGAAATAACCATTGAGGTCCAAGGAAAATCTTTCACCCTCAAACAAATAATCGATGCTACTCGAAAATTTAGCCCCAAAATGGAGATTGGCAGGGGACGCTTTGGAATAGTATACAAGGTCAGATTTTCTTTTTTGAAACATTTGTTCCTCAACATGCACTTTTTTCTTTCAGAGTTCTGGTAGATTGATTTCACGTGTATGCAGGCTGAACTGCCGAACAAGATAAAATTAGCAGTGAAGAAGATTTCTCCTCATTCAAAGCAACAAGGAAAAGATGAATTACAAAGGGAAATCTTCAACCTGAAATCTTTGCATCATGTGAATCTTGTTCAATTGTTGGATGGCTATTCAAATAAAGACCTGCATCTGCTAGTATATGACTACATGCATAAAGGCTCCCTTCACCGTGCGTTGTTTGGTAATACTGCCATCACCCAATTTTCATCCTGCTCTTTCGATTCTCAAGTTTTATCTTAATTTTCACCTAATGCATTGCCTTGTGAAATTCATATAATTGTTGAGAACTAAAACACGTACAGGAGTAATAGAATTCCGTCACTTAATGTTTGTGAGAGCTTCTAATTGTATATTTAAATCTTGATTTGTAGAACCAAATTCCACAACAAAACTTGATTGGAGAGCTAGATTTGATATCTGTCTGGGAATAGCAAGAGGTTTGAAGTATTTACATGAAGAGAAAAGGTTCAAGATTGTTCATGGAAACATAAAACCTAGTAATATTATGCTTGATAACTCTCTTACGGCCAAGTTGTCTGACTTTGGATTGGCAACGCTTTGTGATGAGGAAGATCCATTTATGGCCATCAAAGCAAAAGGGTCGCGGTAAGTATTATGATCATTGATTGACAACTACTTTCATTCTTTAAATATTAATTAAGAGCTAACCAATAAATAATCTCTTATTGCAGAGTTTACATGGCACCTGAGTATTCAATGGGAAAAGCAATAACTGTTAAAGCTGATATTTACAGTTTTGGAATTGTCCTACTCGAAATAGTTAGCGGGAAAGTTAGTGCAGATTACACACCAAACCAAGAAGCTGAGTTTCTTCTAGATAAAGTAAGTGGATCTGACAGGATAAATCCTCTTTAGTTTATTTATTTTTGTAGTTATTATCAAACCAAATATGTTCTGTCAACATCAAATGACTTGTAAATTTTACAATAAGCTCACAGAAGAAATTTATAATAGAAAAGGATATTATTGTTTAATAATTTGAAATATATGTTACATTCAACTTAAGCAATATTTATATAATCATATAACGAGAAACATAATAAAATAAAATAAAATATATTATAGAAAATATATTTGATTAGATGATTAAAATTATTTCTTGATTACCTAGAGTTGTTCAATTCCTTGATCTCTTCCTTTTTTTTATTAGAAAAATAGTTAATAATATTTACCTTGATTATCTTTTTAACATGCCCCCTCAAACTCATGGTAATTTTATTTTTCTTGAGTTTGACATACATCACTTTTATTGTGATTGTATGCTTATCTTTAACAATTGTAGTTTTCTAAACATAGTTATTCTTAGTTTTTCTTTTATTTCTGTCACCAAACATTTTTTTTTAAATTTGACTTTTTAAGAGATAGTTCTTTCTAGCAAAAGAGATGGAAAATGGCTAAGTAACTATGATAAGAAAAATATATTAGTTTGAGGAAGAACTATCTCTTGTCAAATAAAATGAGCCAAAATAAAATGGACAAAATTTTTCAACTTTAAAAAAAATTTAACTCTTGTCAAACTAA
Organism: Populus deltoides; assembly: GCA_015852605.2. Taxonomy (NCBI): domain Eukaryota; kingdom Viridiplantae; phylum Streptophyta; class Magnoliopsida; order Malpighiales; family Salicaceae; genus Populus; species Populus deltoides. The sequence goes on from CM027585.2 coordinate 16,032,220, forward strand.
TATATTTTTCTTATCATAGTTCCTTAGCCATTTTCCATCTCTTTTGCTAGGAAGAACTATCTCTTCTCTTTTTTTATAGGTGGTCTCTTTTATACTATCTCTTGTGCAAAAACATATCAGCTTGTACTAAGTTTTTCTTCTTTTCTTTTCTTTTTTTTTTTTTTTTTTTGCATGTCTTTCTCTTAATGTAGAATCTCAATTCTCTTGTTGGACTTTGTTACACCTCTATTTTTTTTTAATTCTTTGGATGTTATTTGATCATCCAACTGATCTTGAAATAATTTTTCCTTATCATGAGTTGATGTATAATTGAAAAGAAATAGTAAATTAAATATTTGGTAGATAATGAAGAGTTTGAAAACAAAGTGTTTTAAAATGATCAGATGAATGGCAAAAAATTATCCATTAAGAAAGCAAAAGATAATATTTAAATCAATATATAATATTCGACTATTCTGATATCAAGATGAAATTTAGAATAGAAAATGATATTATTATTCGATAATTTAATATATATATGTTACATTCAACTCATGTGGAGTTTATATAGTTATATAACAAGAAAAATAAGTAAATAGAATAAAATAAATTATAGAAAATATGTGGTTAATCGTGTTTTTTAATTGGATGATTGAAATAATTTCTTGATTGCTAAGAGTTATTTAATTTCTTGATTTTTTTAATTGATTAGAAAATAGTCAGTATTATTTACTTGATTATTTCTTTCATACTCGAAGCTAAGCTAATCTTGCTTTTCAATTGCAGGCTGGTGTTTTGCACGATAAGGGAAGAATCCTTGACTTAGTGGACAAGAGATTAGCATCCAGTTACGACAGAAAGCAGGCTCTCATTGTTTTGCTCTTAGCAATGAAGTGTGTTAAGTTGTCTCCTACTCTCAGGCCTAAAATATCCGAAGTCGTCAGTGTACTTGAAGGTGAGAAAAGAATCGATGAGATTTTCAAAGGCGATGATACTCCATCTGCAAATATTGGAGGACAGTGTTCCAGGGTGTTGGAAATAGAACCAATTTCTTAGCCAATTGGTAATGTTAAGTTTGATGATGAAAACCTCCAGCCTCTTCTTTTTTGTTTTGTAATTACTTTGGTCTAATTATGTGGTGGTGACAAGAGAACATTGATGTGTGCGTGAGAGACTCCATGAGAAAATATGTGTGTTTGCTTTGTCTGCTATGATTTATTTGTGCTGTTATGGCAGCTGGTAATTTCATGAATCGAATAAAATTATCATTTGCCATCCTTTATAAATAGCCTATATAAAGGATAATTTTATGATATTATCTACTTTATAAACTTATTAGATTTATCTAAGCTTTTTCTAGCTATGTGCATGGTCTGCTACTTCATTTCCTTCCCTTGCAGAGAAATTGCTAATTAGAATGACGCAAATTACCCCAATTTGGAAAGCTCATTTAGAGGGGCCTCTTGCGGGTAGGTAGTTTGATGTCCGAGGATTTTAAAAAAAATATATATTTGTTTTTTTAGTTATTTTTATTTTTATTTAATTTAAAAAATTGTTTTTTATGATATTTTAATATATTTTTTTAGGAATTATTCAGTTTAATCTATTTTTATTTTTCTTACTTAGTGTAGGCCTAAAACTAGTATAAGCAAGGTTTGTTAGCTTTTATTTCAGGATATTAATAAAAAAAGAAAATAATAGATGCTCATTGTGGGTAGATAATTTTAATGTATTTTTAAATAAAAAATATTTTAAAAATAATCTTTATCATAATAATAAACATGTTTTTAATAGAATTTTATGTTGCTTGTATTTGTTGTTATTATTATATTTATTATTGTTGTTGTTTCTATCTATGTCATAATTATATTATATCTGGTGATCATTTATGCTCTCTTAGACCGTGGGCATTTGTTTTCCTAGATTTATGTTTTGTTGCTATTCTTTGATAATTTTTTGAGATTTTATTTTGCAGAGATTTTTATTTCCATTTCTGCTTCTATTTTTAGGTTTGAATAGTTTTTAATTGTATTTTTAATTTTTAAATAATTGAGATTTGTCTTTTTTGATAAATTTTCCAACCCTAACAATTTAAGCCCAACTCAAAATAAATACTCGAGGGATTCTTTCTTCTCTTTTTCTGTTTTTCTCTCAATCCTAATTACAGAGTTTAGGCTATAAGTTGTTGCATTTAAGTAGGAAAACCATGTGTGTTTTGCTTTTTATGAGATCCTACAGCTTCCGCAAACTTTATGGCTACAAGTAAATCACTCTTCCTCATCCACTCTCCACAATCCCTTTCTGTAAAACTATGTGTGTTTTGCTTTTTATAATTACATGCTGAACATATGAGATCCTATAGCTTCCGCAAACTTTATTTATGGCTACAAGTAGCGGTACATTCCATACTTCCAACAGTATTAATAATAGAAGAGAGAGTAGTCAACAAATGAAATATAATTAACAACTATACTTGTACTTAAAAAATAGATATGATTTGTTAAAAAAATCACTAAATTGGTATTAATTAACATTGATTGCCATGACCACGATTCTAGTCTAGTCTTGCAAGGTGATAAATTCTCGGTGTTTTTTCTATAATATAAAATATTTTTAGAGCTTGTTTCATATTATGATAGTAGTTGTTTTTTAAAATATTTTTTATTTAAAAATACATTAAAATAATTTTTTTATTTTTTGAAATTTATTTTTTACATTAGTATATTAAAATGATATAAAAACATAAAAAATTAATTCTTTTGATAAAAAAAATAAAAAAATACAATTACTTTTAAAACACAAAAAATAATAATAATACTCATCTCCTAGTAGGGTTTTTTTGTTTTTTTTTTTTTTTTTGCGCAAAGGCACGAACATATTAAAATTGAAATTGTATGGGTTTACTTTTATAAAAACCACGTTTCTTACTATTCTTTCACCTTCTCTAACATAACTTTCTATGTGCATTTTCTATGAAGTTTTTAGAAAATCTTTTAAGATATTTCAAAAAAGTATTTTCAAATACTTTTTCAAGACATTTTATTTTTCAAAATATTTTTAATAATATGTAATTTCTGTAAAGATATTAATGAACCTGATTGTGCCACATGTCAAGAGATCAAAGGCTCTACCAGTTAAAATACTGTTAGACAGTTGAAATTTATTAATACTATTAAACAGTTAGGAAAGTTTGTTAGTATTGGAGAAAAAAGCTGGTATACGTCTACAACTTTTGATATAAATACGTCTGCAACAAAGTAAAAACTAAGTAATGAAAAAGAGTGATTACATTCATCTTCTTCCCTCAACTATTAGACACTCTCTCTGCTTTCTTCATATTTCTGCTTAATTCACCAGCATTCTTCTATGAAAAATCCGTTATCTTCATATGGTATCAAAGCATAATTCTTGATCCTCTACTTCTATCTTCATCATTGGCAATTCTCTCTGGATTTTTCTCTTTTTCTGCATTATAAAACAAAAATGCTATCCTTTTCTCAACTCCAGATTGTTCAATCTCCTATAAAATGGAACTACAATTTTAATATTAAATATTGGATCACATTTTTATATTGGACATGGATCCAAAATTATTCCGTTATAAAATTTAAAGGAATCAATAAATCTAACATAGTTCTAAAACTTGATATAGAGTCAACCAGGAAAAGATATAGGTTATCAGTAAAAAAGATCATCCTAAGTCAATTCTCAAATGTTTTTTATTTTAATACGATAAAAACAATATTTTTTTTAATAAAAAAAATTCTAGAAATTGAGGGTTGGGTGTTGACCCGATCAGCAGGTGAACTTAAATTTTTTTATCAGATCAACTAAATTCTTTATTTATTTATTTAATTTAATTTAAACTGTTACAGATTCTAGATTAATCATATTTCAAATCAACCTATAGGGTCAATCTAAGTGTAATTACTATCTATCCGAGTTGTCGCACGTGTGCGACGTCGCGGCGATCGTCCTCCACACTCATGTGTGTGGTATCTGGAAAATATGGGGAGACAAGGAATTCTTGTCTCTTATCAGTGTAAAATGGAATGGTTGTCGTCACCTAGTATTATGGTCACTAGGAACCCTAACTGGTCTCAGAGATCAGGTACGGAGACTGGTTGCGTAAAGGGAAGGTATTAGCACCCCAAATACGTCCTACCTAAGGTAAGCTGCATTGTTTTACTTGTCTGATCAAAATCTAAGGTTTGGTCGTGTTCTCTACTTGTTGGTCCTGTCTATCTAAGATTTAAGAAAAGCCCTCCTAAAAAAAAAGGTTCTTATCTTAATGGGGTGACCTAACCATTCTATCGTCAAATAAAAAAACTACCTTTTTAATATCAGGAGTACGTTTTATGTATAAATTCGTAATCCCGGATATTAAAAGAAAACAAAATAATATTTTTGGATTTTTTTGAAATATTGGCCAAATTCTCGTGACTTTAATAAACTGGTTATTAAAGCCAAAATGCATGCTAAAACATAATTTTTTTTGAAGTTTTATTTGTTGTATGAAAATACAATATGAGTTTTTTTAGCTTTGAGAGATTTGGCCGTATGCATAAAAATCAAAACATTTTTTTTCAAAGTTTTGACGAAAATTGGGTATTTTAATACCGGATTTGTATTTTTACAATATAAAAATGCAAATCAATATTAAGCAAAATTTAGTAAAAAATACACGAGAAAATCACAATTTTTTTCAAAAATATATTTTTTTGAAAGTTTTTGGAACTGGGACAGACCTGGCTCAAAAAAAATTCTGGGCCGAAGCCCACTGTTCATGCATGAACAGAAGGCGTGAATTAATTCACGCCCGTTTTTCATGCAGTGAACAACGGGGAAGAAGAAGAAGAAGAAGGGGGGAAGGAAGGCTGACCTGCGATGGCGGTGGTCTGGCCGGCGTGAAGGGCAGCGGTGGTGGCAGACGGTGGCTGAGGCGGTGATCTTTCTTCTTCTCTCCTCTGCTTCGCTGTGCTGTTTTCTTCCTCTGTTTTTTGTTCTCTCTATCAACAAGGTTTCTTCTTCCTTTTTCGTTGACGGTGGCTCAAGGTGGGGGCGAAGAAAGGATCGGTGGTGGTTCGCGGAGGGCTCTGCGGGTTCTAGGCTGCTGTTGTGGTTCTTCTTCTTCGCGCTTCTACTCCTCCCCTGGTTTTCTTTCTCTCGGTTCTGTTTTGTTTCTCTTCTCCCTCTCTGGTTCTGCTGGCGTTGGCAGCGCTAATGGTGGTGGAATGGCGGTGCTGGATGGTGGTGGCCGAAGGCCACGGTGGAGAGGAAGCACAGGGGCGGTGCCCAGCCCAGGGGTGAGGAATGGTCCTTCTTCTTCTCTGTGCAGTGACGCCCAGTATCTGTTCTTTTCTTCCCCCTGTATGCTTTCGCTTTCTCTCCTTTGTCTCCCCCAAAAACTGTTGTTTCTCTTTCGGTTTCTCCTCTGTTGCTGCTGGTGGCAGCTGCTGCTGGTGACAAGGCAAAATGACGGTGGCGCAGCTTCCAACGGTGGAGGGAGAGAAACCAGAGAGAGAGATGAGTTACTGTTCTTCTCCCCTATTCTTTTGTTTTTCTGTTCTTTCCTTCTATTCTCTCGTCAGCTCAAGTCTTCCCTTCTCTGTTCGTCTACCCTTCTCTCTTTCTCCAAAATTTTGCCCCCCTCTGTTCGTTCCTCTCTTTCTCAAAAAAATCGTCCCCACCTCTGTTTTCTGTTCTCTCCCCTGTATTTATAGGCAGCCGGGGGAGAGGTACACCATACCCTGTCCAAGTGCAGGGCATGGTGGCGTGGGAGTTGCAGGGTATGGTTGTGTAGGTGTGGGTATTGGTCATGCGGGATTTTTAGGCAAGTGGGGTGGAGAGAGAGAGGGGAAGAATAGCGGGAAAATTTTTCAAAAATCTCCTTCTCCCCCTGCGCATTTGCGGGGAGAAGAAGCTCTGACCTTGGCCGCTCAAAACGGCACCGTGCAGTTTTTTTTTTGAAGAAAATTAAAACAAAATTTGGGAGTGACCTAAAATTGAATTATGACAGTTGCCTTCCTCTTTACAATGCTTACGAAGCAAAGACCTTGCATAGTAAGCTTGTAAAGAAAACAAAAGGAAATAAAATGATCTGATTTATCTTGGACGTCCTGCCCACACACACTTACACTGATCTATTTTCATGAGCGACCTGCCCAAGTAGAAAAAAGGAGAGTGGTCTCATTGTAATGAGTGACCTACCAAGGTGGAAGAATGGTCTCATTGTATTGGGTGATCTACCCAAATAAAAAAAAACATGGAGAATGGTCGAGTTGTAGTAGGTGACCTACCCAAAAATGAAAAAAAGGAAGAGTGGTCGTGTTGTAATGGGTGACCTACCCAGGTGAAAGAATGGTCTCATTGTAATGGGTGACCTACCCAGATAAAATAAAAAAACATGGAGAATTGTCGAATTCTAATGGGTGACCTACCCAAAATGGGAAAAAGGTAGAGTGGTCGAGTTGTAATGGGTGACCTACCCAAGTGGAGGAATGGTCTCATTGTAATGGGTGACCTACCCAGATAAAAACATGGAGAATGGTCGAGTTGTAATGGGTGAACTACCCAAAATAGAAAAAAGGTAGAGTGGTCGAGTTGTAATAGGTGACCTACCCAAGTGGAGGAATGGTCTCATTGTAATGGGTGACCTACCCAGATAAAAACATGGAGAATGGTCGAGTTGTAATGGGTGACCTACCCAAAATAGGAAAAAGGTAGAGTGGTCGAGTTGTAATGGGTGACCTACCCAAGTGGAAGAATGGCCTCATTGTAATGGGTGACCTACCCAAATAAAAAAACATGAAGAATTGGTCGCGTTGTAATGGGTGACCTACCCAGAATGGAAAAAAGAAAGAGTGGTCGTGTTGTAATGGGTGACCTACCCAAGTGGAGGAATGGTCTCATTGTATGGGTGACCTACCCAGATAAAATAAAAAAACATGGAGAATGGTCGAGTTGTAATGGGTGACCTACCCAAAAAAATATTGGTGAGGGCTCAAAGGTGCACTCGAAAGGAGTTAGGGTTAGAAAACGCACTACCTAAGAGATGGTGACTCAAAGGCGCACTCAGAAGGAGGTAGGGTTAGAAAACGCACTACCTGAGAAGTGAGGGCACAAAGGCGCACTCGAAATGAGGTAGGGTTAGAAAACACACTACCTGAGAAGATGGTGGCTCAGAGGCACACTCGAAAGGAAATGAGGGCTCAAAGGCGCTCTCGAAAGGAGGTAGAGTTAGAAAACGCGCTACCCAAAAGTTGATGATGAAACACATATCTGACAATGTTGAAAGCAATGCATTATGATCAATATGCATGTATACTTACCTGAGAAATATAGGTCCCTATTTCTTTATGGTGTCTTTCTTTTCTCAAAATTTGGAGTGTTGGCAATAGACTTCGATGGCTTTTTTGTTCTTACTTATTCAAGTCATCTCTTGTGACCTTAACCTCTAGGAAAGACTTGATATCATCATACTTCTTTGTCCTCCACCCCTTTATCTCAAAGTTTGCCAATTTTGCCCGACATTTTCCTTAGGAAGGGAATCATGGAGTCAACCCTACCATGCATTTTTTATTGCCCCCTAGCTTGATCATGCCCCCAAGTATTCAATTCGGGTTTAGGGATGAGGCTATGTGAAGGAAGGTTTGACAATGAGTTGTTTTCATGCAGAATTTTTGGAATTTCAAAGCTATTCCAAACACATAAATCATTTTGACATCGATTCAAAGCAAACTCAATCTGAAGAAATTCAAGTGATTCCTATGGAGAGGTTTTCAGAAGTGATGAAAATCTTTTGTTTTGATTTTGGTGAAAAATATGAAGTGACATTTGGTTAGTCAAAAAATGGTTCAAAATTCAATTTGAAGGTTACGGAGAACTGATTTTCAAAGCATTTATTTATTTGCATGAATAATGATTTGGTTCACATGAGAAAGCACTACCTACCGATCCAGATTGCTTGCCTTTGATCAGAAAGGGCTTGATTAGGCACGTAATGTAGGCTTGGGCTACTGGTTATAAAGAATGGGATATTTGCAAGCTCAAAAGGTGTTTAAGGGATTTTAAGACTAAGGATCACTTGTGCTTGTTTCCTAACCTTTTTCTTTTGAATTTCTTTCCAAAATGGTTTTCCATGCCCCCCAGTGTTGGGTTTGGGCTCTTTCTCTTTGTTTTCTTCATTTTGTTTGGTTGAGCATAATCACCTCAGTTGTTTTTATGAGAAGCTCAAATCTTTTGGATCTTTTGGATTTTCTTTATCATGCCCCAGCTTTGCGTGGGCAACTTTGATGATTGAGAATTTTCTTTCATGCCCCCTAGTATTGTTTGGGCACTTTCAAACGTTGAGGTTTTTTCCTGTCTCTTGCACCTGCCCCCCAGTGTGGGGTGTGATCCTAGTTGAGGTTATTTCCAAAAAAACGTTACTAGGCTCATAAGGGGACTGCAAAGGATGTATTTCAGCCTTGTGAAAGAATTATCAAAGATGGCATTTCTTCATCTCAAATGCATGCATTTAGGATCAGTAAGCCTTGCTTTCATGCGAATATGCAAAGTGATTTCTCATTATTCATTAAAATAAAACTTAGCTTTAGAGTCACTTCATGGTGTTTTTGTTTTTTTGTTTTTTTATTTTTTTTAGGTTTTCTCGGAGTATGGTTACCTTTCTAAGGAATCACTTGAATTTTTTCAGAACTTGTTTGTTTGAACAAACACCAACATGATTTCTGTTTTTGTACTAAACTTTGAATTCCCAAAAAATCTTTGTGAACATGTGCGATCATGCATTGTTTTGGGAAGAAAAGGGAAAACACCAGTGGTTTCGTGAGTAAAAAATATACTCAGTGTATTATTTGCATAAAACAACAATAAAAATGAAGGCATGTCCTGAACACCGGAAAACACATGATCTTATTAACAAGAAAGGCTCATTTTACAGAGAAAATCTTGTGGCATTATGAGACAAATTACCAACAAGACTGAAATAGGTTGAAGCAAAAATGATCAAACAAAAGATAATAATAGGGTAGGCTTCATCTTTCTATTTTCATAAATCTCCTCTTAGGCTAGCCTTCCCACAACAGCTCTTATAGAGGTTCATTTACGGTGGGGACAAAAACTGTTGTTACTCAATTTTGGACCCCACGTGTTGGAGATGGTGTATACCCGTTTTGAACCGAGTATAGGAGTGTAGCTCATGATCAGACATTTTTTTTCGAACCCTGTTTGAGCTGTTTTCTGCTCTCTTTATCCTTCCATCTTTGCTGCCAAAATCATCAGTTTTCTTAGACTCACTAGGGGTCTTCATAATGCTAAATTCGTTCCTTCATTATCTTGTTTTTAAGGTTGGATAAATCCCTCAAAATTTGCACTAAAAAAATTGATTCTGCTGTTGTCGTAATTTTTTGTTCGAACTTAGGCTCTGATTCTGACTTGGTTTAGTACGATATCTGACCATCCTAGCTATATTCTATCACTCATGACATGTTGAAGAATTGATCTACACCTTTATTGGGTCCTAGGGGTCACTGTTCTTAGGGCAGACACTTAGTCAGATTTGGATGCTCGGCATTGTCAGATCAAGAAAACCTTTTTGACCAGCCAGATCCCTGCTAGATTCTGTTATCTAAAATTATTTTTTTGCACTTTAAATCCTTCATCAAAGTTGTATTCCGGGACATGTAGATGAATTTGGGCTTTTGAATTGCTTGATTTCGATATCAGAAGCTCAAGATATTCATGTTTGAAATCTAGCATGAAAACATAGAATCCTGCCGCGAGAAGGTTTCTAGCCGAGTTTGGTTGCAATTCTGTTATTCAAAACGAATTTGTCTCACTTTGAATCCTTAATCAAAGTTGTAGTCAGGGACACGTAGATGAATTTGAGCTTTTGAATCACTTGATTTCGATATCAGAAGCTCAAGATATTCCCGTTTGAATATCTAGTGTTGAAAGCAGGGATTCCTGGCCGTGAGAAGGGTTTTTGCCCAAGTTCGCGGGACTGATTCGAAGGATTTTTTTTTGACCAAGGACTGAATCGAAAAGTGCTAAAATGAGGGATTTAATTGAAGAAGGACATTAAAAGCTGGAGAGGGAGGCTGGATCATCATAAATGACAGGATTTTTACCACATCGAATAAGGAAAATAAGACTTTGCAGCTGCACCCTCCATCTAATTTCTTTCCTTTTTTCTCTGCTGGTTTCCATGTTTGTCTTGCTGATTGGAGAGCTGCAAACCATGTTTTTATTGATTCATTTCAAGGGAAACAGCTGGTGCTGCATGGACCCAGCTATGGAAGGAAAGAAAGGAGCTGTACCATCCTTTGATCAATGGAAATTAGGTGCTGAAAATCAGAATAGGAATAAGAATATTTCAGTTTCCTTTTGTGTTTTTTTTACTGCACATCAGCAGGGATTTGCATCCTAGAATTAATGCATTGAATCTTTCCTAATTAGAGATATGTTAGACTATATATAAACCCCTCTAATGACCTAGCAAGAGGGCGGAAAAAAAAAGAGAGCAGAAAAATAAGAAAAGAGAGGAGAGAATAGAGGAAAAAGAGCAGCAAAGGAGAGCAGAAATATAAGAGAAAAAACGGAGAGAAAAGAAAGAAAAAATGAACACAACAAAACAAAGAAGAAAAAACACGAGAGGCAGGGAGTTAGTAAAAACGCAGGTAACAAGGGAACAGAGGGGTTTCGTTCTTTGATCCATAGAGCCTTTGGTTCCCATACATCCTTTCATCACTGTGAAAGAAACAAAAGAGAGGAGAAAGGAGAGGCAGGCGACGGGGAAACCAGTAAAAGCAAGAGAAGAAGAACGTTCAATTCACCAGCACATCAGCTTCAGTATCCTTGTTTCTCCCGTCATCTACCAGTAGCTAAATAGGCACAAGTGAGTCTTTCGGTCTCTGGTTATTATTAGCTGCAAAAGGATCTGCAAGAAAATATTTAAAACAGACGAACAACGCCACTAAGACTTCTTCGCCTCGCTCCCGTGTCCTGTTTTCCTTTCATCCCGCAGCATGCATTTTTTTGTTTTGAGTTTGCATTGTTCAAGTGAATTAACTTGAACAGTATTTACTAGCCTTCCTCGAATTATAAATGTTGCGCCCCCGAATTTTTGTTTATGTTAAAAAAAATATGTACCACTCTCGTATTTAGAATACCCGGTTTTTCGACGCAACTGCGGCAAATATACATATATATATCAAAATTTGTTTTCTTGAGTGTTGCATACGGCCAAAACCCTAACATGTTTTGAATTCTCTTTTATATATATATATATATATATATATATATATATAAAATATTTGAAGTTTCGAAAAATGTGTTTTCGCATGGATTTCTTAAACACAACAAAAAATTATTTTCTTGCATTTCTGGATTTTACAACATGTTTGTAAAACTCCAAATGGTATTGGCCAATATTCCAAAAAATAAAAAAATCTTATTTTGGGGGGAATTCATCTATTATTCACCGCTAATGTTTGGATAAAGAAATCCTTAAAGGACGAATATCCAAAATATTATTGGGAATAATTTGTTATTATTCACTGTTAATATTTGGATAAAGAAACCCGGAGTGGTAAATATCCAAAATAATTTTCTAGAAATAATAAATCGGCATACATCCTTGAAAGAAGCCTTGATTATAATCGAGGACATTTCAATTTTTTTTACTCCACGGTTCACGAGCCGTGAGAGTATAAAACACTAAGACAAAAAAAATAGATTTTTAAAGCACCCTAGATTTCTAAATTTTTGTCCCTCCTCCTTGCAATTTACGAGTCGCAAACTCTTGAAATACCAAGGGAAAAATAAGCTTGTAAAGCACATTGAATCTCCTTGGATTTCTATCTTAATAAATTTAGTTAGAATCAAACCGAGAAAAACTGATGGGATTAAAAAACACCAACACCTTAGCAATTATAAGACAAACCAAACACCAAGCAGCTTACCTTAGGTAAGGCGTACTAGGGGTGCTAACACCTTCCCTTTACGCAACCAATCCCTTGCCTTAGAATCTCTGAAAAACCAGTTAGGTTTCCTAGTGACCATAATACTAGGTGGCGACTCCCCTTTATTCACAATAAAAGAAAGACCCCGAAACCAATCGAGGATCGCCGCGCTCCGCTAGCGAGGGTGCGACAAAAACTGTGGTCAAAATTTGAGTCCTTCAGGCTGCCTTTTTTCGCACCCTGCCTTGACCATCGGTGCTTTCTGAGCATTCTGCTTCTAGTGCCTTTACTGATCCACCGCTCAACCATGATTAGGTAGTCTTCTAATGCTATCCACCCTGCCTTGATTAGTTGCAAAAGCTTTCTCTTGAAGGCATTGCAAGTATGGATGCTATGTCCAGCAACACCAGCATGGTATTCGCAAGTGAGCTCTGGCTTGCACCAGTTAGGGTAAGGTGGCTACACAGGCGTCAGAGGTTCGGGAGCTACCTGCCCGATGCTTACTAGCTTCTGGTACATCTCATTCAAGGGTAGCGGTAATGGAGGTAGTTGTTCTTGGACCCTTTGGTAATTTCCATTTTGGCTTGAAAGTTTTGGGGCTCAGGTTTTTTGATGTCGGCAACTTGGGATGGAGTGTGGTAGTTTTGGGATAAGGTTTTCCTACCCTTATAGTCGTCTCCAATATGGATGACATCTTTCCTTTCGAAGCCTCTTTTCTCGGTGGGTGCAGAAATTCTACCACTCTTGACGCCTTGCTCTATACGTTCACACACTACCACAGCGTCAGTGAATTGCTAGGCCGAACTACCCATCACATGCTCATAATATGGTGCTTTGAGTGTGTTGGCAAATAAAGTGACCATCCCCTTGTCCAAAAGTGGAGGATGGACTTGAGCAGCTGATTCTCGCCATCTTTGAGCATATTCCCTTATGCTTTTTTTATCCCTTTTCTCTAGATTGGACAAGCTGGTTCTGTCGGGAGTAATGTCCATGTTGTACTTGTACTGCTTGATAAAAGCATTCACCAGGTCTTTCCATCTCCGGATCTTTGTGTTGTCCAATCTCATGTACCAGCTCAATGTTGACCCACTTAAGTTATCTTGAAAAAAGTGCATTAGTAGTTTTTCATCATGTACTACTTCTGCCATTTTATTGCAATAGGATTTGAGATGAGTCATGGGGCATTGTGTTCCACCATATTTGATGAACTCAGGAACACGAAACTTTTTCGGGACAACCACATTTGGGACCAAACACATCTTTGCTGCCCGTACTGGATTATATAAGTCTACCCCCTCAATTACTCTGATTCTGGCTTCCAGCGCTTCCATCTTATCTTGATCAATGCTATCAGATGACTTGGCCTTGTAGGACTTGTTAGCAAATGCATCCATGATTGCAAGGGCTGGTACAGGTGTTGCTGACTGCACAAATGTTGGATTGTGTTGAGGCTCTTGACCATGTTCACTCATTCTTTCTTCGGGCTGAGCTATTGTTGGAATCTGATTAAAGGTGACCGGTCGGTTAGAAGGACCTTCACCAGAGGTATTTCTCAGTGTTTGCTCGAGTAAGCTAGTGAGGCGAGCCACACTTGTCTTCAGAGACTCTAACTCTTTTTGAAAATGGGCGTCACGATGAGCGCACTATTCATCTTCCATGTTTCATGAATCATTAGAATTTGAATTTCCCGATGAAGATGTGCTTGCAATCGAGGAAGAGAAATCAGATTGGTGGATTATGTACTTTGATGGTGCTGTAAATGTATGTGGTAATGGAGCGGGTGCGGTGATAATCTCTCTTGATAAGAAGCAGTACCCGGTTTCAGTTAAGCTACAGTTCGGGTGCACCAACAACACAGCTGAGTATGAAGCTTACATTCTCGGTTTAGAGGCTGCATTGGAGCTAAACATCAGAAAGATAGATGTGTATGGAGACTCAATGCTGATCATTTTCCAAGTAAAAGGAGAATGGCAAACCAAAGAAGAGAAGTTAAGGCCTTACCAAGAATACCTGTCTAAACTGGCTGGAGAATTTGAGGAAATAGAGTTCACCCATCTAGGAAGGGAAGGAAACCAGTTTGCAGATGCTTTGGCTACACTAGCATCTATGGCCAAAATAGACCTTGGGCACAAGGTACAACCAGTACACATCAATATCAGAAATCACCCAGCTCATTGTTGCTCAGTCGAAAGAGAAGTGGATGGAAACCCTTGGTACTATGATGTCAAGAATTTCATCCAAAACCAGGCATATCCCATGAGGGCATCCAAAATCGACAAGAAGACCTTAAGGAGGTTGGCAATGGATTTTTATCTTGATGGGGAGATTTTGTATAAGAAATCATCCGACGGGACTTTGTTGAGATGTTTGGATGAATTTGAGGCAAAAAGCGCGTTACGAGAAGTCCATGAAGGGATTTGCTCAACCCATGCTAATGGACACGTGATGGCTAGGAAGATACAAAGAGCCAATTACTTCTGGATGACATTAGAAAAGGATTGCATCGACTATGTCCGAAAATGTCATAAGTACCAAGTATACAGTGACAAAATCAACGCCCCTCCAGCTCCTCTATTTAACTTAACATCTCCATGGCCCTTCGCGATGTGGAGAATTGATGTGATTGGACCTGTAAACCCAAAAGCCAGCAATGGTCATAGGTTTATTCTCGTGGCTATCGACTACTTTACAAAATGGGTAGAAGCCGGGTCATTTGCTCATGTGACGCAAAAAGTAGTGAAGAAATTTATTGAGAGAGATTTGATTTGTCGATATGGTCCACCAGAAAAGATTATAACTGATAATGCCCAGAATTTCAATGGCAAGATGATAATAGAACTCTGCGCTAAATGGAAAATCAAGCATTCCAACTCCTCGCTGTATAGACCAAAGATGAATGGTGCGGTAGAAGCTGCTAACAAGAATGTCAAAAATATTATTCAGAAGATTGTAGTCACCTATAAGGATTGGCATGAGATGTTGCCATTTGCTCTTCATGCGTATCGCACCGCAGTCCGAACCTCAACAGGAGCCACCCCGTACACGCTGGTATATGGAATGGAGGCGGTTATGCCTTTAGAGGTGGAAATCCCCTCATTGAGAGTACTGGTAGACTCTGAGCTGGAAGAGGTAGAATGGGAAAAAGTTAGATATGAACAACTGAATCTGATCAGTGAAAAGAGAATAGCCGCAATCTGTCATCATCAACTTTACCAAAGAAGGATGGCCAAATCATACGACAAAAAGGTTCGACCTCGAGGATTCCACGAAGGAGATCTTGTACTGAAGAAAATATTGCCTTTACCAGGAGAAGATCAGAGTAAATGGGCGCCGAACTATAAGGGCCCTTACGTGGTGAAGAAAGCATTCTCGGGAGGAGCTTTGTTGTTATCTAGAATGGATGGAGAAGATCTAGTTAGGCCAGTGAATTCTGACTCTGTAAGGAAATATTACGCTTGATGTATTATGTAATCTCCCAATCAATAAAATAAAGTTTGGCCATGAATTCTCTCTTTTTAAAAAAAAAAAAAACCTTTCTTCATAAAAAGCATGATCTCATAGCATTTGAAATCTTTTACTTAAACAAACTCTTTTCTTACACATGACTAAGGAAATAACTCCATCAATTGGAGGGAACCAAATCAAAAACTTGGCATATTTATGCACACCACACTGGGGGCAAGAAGTGTACGAAGTGCACATAGGGGTCCATAGTGAACTAAAGCCCAAAGGGGTATCATCATAAAAACTTCTAAAAAGGCATCTTTTATGAGATTTGCCAATTGCATTGAAAGTTTCAGTTTTCATGAACAAAACCAAATCTTTTGAGTTTTCCTTTTAAAATAATAATAAAAGACAATACTCAATGGAGCAAGAAAGGGCCCCATAAGGAACCAAAGATCTCTTCATCAAGAGGATGAGAAGTATAGCGTGTGGAGCATATTCTGTTTCAAGAGGACAAGTCAGACAAACAAATGGAAACAAGAGCTCAATAAGTCTACAACAGAAAGGGGGACCTATGTTTCTAAAATAGGTAACAAAAAAAACATGCATGCTATTTGTCATAACACTAACCTGGCAGGAGAAGGTGTGACGAAGGCCAAAATAGTTCCCAAGTTTTTGGGAAAACCGCTGAGGTCCAAAATCTCAGGTCAACGAAACTACGGAAAAGGATAAGAATTGTGAACCAGCGCTGCTTTATTCCCTCGAGGAGGAATCCTTGATGTAATCCAACAAGATTATGGATGAAGAAAGAATCATTGAGTTGATGATAGCAAAGAATCACGGTTTTGATTCTTGAACAACAATAAAGTGAGAAGAACATATTAGGAAATTGTTAAAAGAAAATGAAAGGTTCAAACCCTGCCATCA
Organism: Populus deltoides; assembly: GCA_015852605.2. Taxonomy (NCBI): domain Eukaryota; kingdom Viridiplantae; phylum Streptophyta; class Magnoliopsida; order Malpighiales; family Salicaceae; genus Populus; species Populus deltoides. The sequence continues at coordinate 16,048,533 of CM027585.2, forward strand.
GTAAGAACGACATCGATATCAGCTTTGGTTAAAGGGCATCGCCAGATGGGATTCCAGGTTGACAGAGTTGCAAAATAGATTTTTTGGTTTTGGTTAAAGGAGATCGCCAGAAGGGATCTCAGGTTAACCCAACCGTAATACCGATATCAGCTTTGGTCTAAAGAGGTCGCTAGAAGGGATCTCGTATTTCAGCTTTGGTTAAAGGGAATCGCCAGATGGGATTTCAGGTTGACCGAGTTGCACATATTCTTTGGTTTTGGTTTAATGAGGTCGCCAGATGGGATCTCATGTAACTTTGGTTAAAGGGAATCGCCAGATGGGATTTTAGGTTGACCGAGTTACGCAATATTTTTTGGTTTTGGTTTAATGAGGTCGCCAGAAGGGATCTCATATTTCAGATTTGGTTAAAGGGAATCGCCAGATGGGATTTCAGGTTGACCGAGTTACGCAACATTTTTTGGTTTTGGTTTAATGAGATCGCCAGATGGGATCTCATGTAGCTTTGGTTAAAGGGAATCGCCAGATGGGATTTCAGGTTGAACGAGTTACGCAACATTTTTTGGTTTTGGTTTAATGAGGTCGTCAGATGGGATCTCATGTAGCTTTGGTTAAAGGGAATCGCCAGATGGGATTTCAGGTTGACCGAGTTACGCGCATGTTTTAGTTTTGAGGTCGTCAGATGGGATCTCATGTAGCTTTGGTTAAAGGGAATCGCCAGATGGGATTTCAGATTGACCGAGTTACGCAACATTTTTTGGTTTTGGTTTAATGAGGTCGCCAGATGGGATCTCATGTAGCTTTGGTTAAAGGGAATCGCCAGATGGGATTTCAGGTTGACCGAGTTACGCGCATGTTTTAGTTTTGAGGTCGCCAGATAGGATCTCATGTAGCTTTGGTTAAAGGGAATCGCCAGATGAGATTCCAAGTTGACCGAGCTACAAATATAGTTTTGGTTTTGGTTAAAGGAGATCGCCAGAAGGGATCTCAAGTTAACCCAACCGCAACACAGATATTATCTTTGGCTAAAAGAAATCGCCAGATGGGATTTCAAATTGGCCAAGCTACAAATATAGATTTTTTGGTTAAAAGAGATCGCCAGCAGGGATCTCAAATGGAATTCCAGGAAGTTTGAAACGAAGATAGCCACTGTGAGAGGTTAGAAAGAGAGGAAACGAAATAGAAAAGGAGAAGGGGAGAAAACGGGGAAGCTTTGAAACGGAGGGAGGGAAATACAAACATACGAACACTGCCAGGGATCGTCGTTTTTTTGTCCACCAGCTTCACCCATCCCGCTGCAGCACCATTGAAGAAAAGGCAGCAACCAGCTCCTCTGCAAGGAGAAGAAGAACGGTGCCTCACTCCTGGAACCGCTGCCTTTCCCTTTCATCAACACTGCCATGCAGTAACAGCAGCACCATCACTGGAAAGAAGTAACGCAGAAGCGGCAGAGAAGAGGAAGAGCGACCACAGCCGGCTGCCGCGACACCAACGCCACCAGGAACACAAACACAGCAGCATTGCCCACGCCATAGTCAGCCTTCCTCAGCTCATCATCTTCCTCCCACCCGTTGCAGCACCATTGAAGAAAAAGCAGCAACCTGCGCCTCTGCACGGGGGAGAAGAAGAAGAAAACAGCTGCTGTCATCGGGCGTCTTCTCCGCTACCAACCGCACCAGCAGCTGCACAAACGAGGAGGAAGGGCTGCCGCAGCAACACCACCAACCGCACCAGCAGCTACACAAACAAGGAGGAAGGGCAGCCGCAGCAACACCACCAACTGCACCAACCGCACCAGCTCATCATCTTTTTCGGTCTTTGCTTTCATTTTCTTGCATATAAAACCTGCAGAAACAGGGAAGAAGTGCAGAAAACCAGAAGAAAGAGAGAGGACCGAAGATTGTAGAGGAGGAAACTCAGAAGAAGAACGCCAACAGAGAATAAAGGGGGGAAAGCTGAAGCGGACGGCAGCACTGATCGATCAGCCAGCAAGCCTTCAAACCTCGCTGTTTATCCTTTCGTTCCCAGGTCTGTTCTCTTCACCTCCTGCACCGTGAGCATTCTTTGCTTTGTGTTTGCACTGTTCAAGTGAAATTTAATTCACTTGAACAGTAACGTGGTCCTTTGCATGCAATTTGTTTTGTTAATGTGATCAAACCGGTTGATCAAGGGACCCGGCAAGGAAATAATTACCCGGTTACTATACAGTGAACAGTAACCAGTCATGTGGTGATGTCCAGCCCTGTAGAAAGTAGGCCCATTTATGTTGGGCTGATTTCGGCCCGGTCTCTTGGTGGGCCGGGTCTGGCCCATTCGGAAAATTTTCTTCCAAAGAATTATTTAAATCTGTGATTTTCTGAAAGTTTGTGGATGCATTGTTTATCAATATGGTTTGTATTTTTATATGGTAAAGATACAGTTCCGGTATGAAAATACATGTTTTTCGTCAAGACATCAAAAAAAATATAACAAAAAAAAATATTTTGTTTTCATGCATACGGCCAATACCCTAACATTGTTTTTACGTTTTTTTATCTAAAAAAACAAATATTTGAAGTTTCAAAAATGTGTTTTCACATAGATTTCTTAAACACAACAAAAATCATTTTTCTTGCATTGCTGGATTTTATAACATGTTTGTAAAACTCCAAAGGGTATTGGCCAATATTCCAAAAAATATAAAAATCTTATTTTGGGGGGAATTCATCTATTATTCACCACGAATGTTTGGATAAAGAAATCCCTAAAGGATGAATATCCAAAATATTACTGGTGATAATTTGTTATTATTCACCACTAATGTTTGGATAAAGAAATCCTTAAAGGACGAATATCCAAAATATTATTGGGGATAATTTGTTATTATTCACTGTTAATATTTGGATAAAGAAACCCGGAGTAGTAAATATCCAAAATAATTTTCTAGGAATAATAAATCCGCACACATCCTTGAAAGAAGCCTTGATTATAATCGAGGACATTTCCATTTTTTTTTACTCCACGGTTTGCGAGCCGTGAGAGTATAAAACACTAAGACAAAAATAGGTTTTTAAAGCACCCTAGATTTCGTTCATCAGAGCAGACTTATCCTAGGAAACTGACAGGATTAGAGAACATCAACACCCTAACAGTTATAAGGCAAATCAAACACCAAGCAGCTTACCTTAGGTAGGGCGTACTAGGGGTGCTAAAACCTTCCCTTTACGCAACCAGTCCCTTGCCTTAGAATCTCTGAAAGACCAATTAGGTTTCCTAGTGACCATAATACTAGGTGGTGACTCCCTTTTTCACAACAGAAATACCCCAACAATCAATCCCGGCTACGAAGGATGGGTTGCCGCGACGTCGAGCTCTCAGGAGGGTGCGACAGCGCTGATGGTGGCGGAATGGCGGTGCTGGATGGTGGTGGCCGAAGGCCACGGTAGAGAGGAAGCACAGCGGCGGTGCCCAGCCCAGGGGTGAGGAATGGTCCTTCTTCTTCTCTCGGCGGTGGCCTTGATCCTGTTCTTCTCTTCCCCCTGTATGCTTTCGCTTTCTCTCCTTTGTCTCCCCCAAAAACTGTTGTTTCTCTTTCGGTTTCTTCTCTGTTGCTCTGAGGCAACGCTTGGCGATTGGCACTCGCGTGACAAGGCAAAATGACGGTGGCGTAACTTCCAATGGTGGAGGGAGAGAAACTAGAGAGAGAGATGAGTTACTGTTCTTCTCCCCTATTCTTTTGTTTTTCTGTTCTTTCCTTCTATTCTCTCATCAGCTCAAGTCTTCCTTTCTCTGTTCGTCTACCCTTCTCTCTTTCTTCAAAATTTTGCCCCCCTCTGTTCGTTCCTCTCTTTCTCAAAAAAATCATCCCCCTCTCTGTTTTCTATTCTCTCCCCTGTATTTATAGGCAGCCGGGGGAGAGGTACACCATACCCTATCCAAGTGCAGGGCATGGTGGCGTGGGAGTTGCAGGGTATGGTTGTGTAGGTATGGGTATGGGTCATGCGGGATTTTTAGGCAAGTGGGGTGGAGAGAGAGAGGGGAAGAATAGCGGGAAAATTTTTCAAAAATCTCCTTCTCCCCTGTCTGCATTTGCAGGGGAGAAGAAGCTGCACCGTGCCGTTCAAAATGGCACCGTGCATTTTTTTTTTAAAGAAAATTAAAAAAAAATTTGAGAGTGACCCAAAATTGGGTTATGATACGAGTGATGAGTAGTAGTATTGTATTGTCTATTTTAAATTAACTATATTTTAGATCAACTTGTAAGGTGAATCAAGTTTAACTATTATTTATCTAAGTGATGAGTAGTAGTACTGTGCTGTCTTTTATGAAAAACTCTTAAACTTGACCACTTAGATACAAAGGTAGATATAAAAGGTATACTTTACTTTTTTGTATAACGAAAATAAATACAAATAAATTTACCATACATAAACATTAAACGTCTAAAGAGACCTTTTTGGTATAAATATTGCATCCATGTTGAAGCTAAATGATTGTCTGAGGATACTTTTATGAATAAGACTAATTAAATATAAATTACGTTATGCTACTAGCCGAACAAAAAAAATTTTAATGTATAAAAAAATGTTTAGGCAACAAGTAATATTTTGATAATATTATTAAATTTGGATAAATGGTTTAGTTTTTCTTACTTATTTTTTATCTAATTCAAATTTAAAATAAAAAACATGTTAGAATTAATTTAATATAATATAGTGAACTTGATAGGTCTAATAATAATCGAATGGCCGATAAAAATATAATTTGATTTTAAAAATATTTTTTAAAATGAGAATTTATTTTTTAAAAAAATTAAAATAATGATATATATAATTAATCTAAATTAATTTATTAAATTTATAATTTAAACTATGAACTATAAAAAAATATTTTTTTAAAACCTAGACTACCTGATAAATCAACTTAGACCCAGTTAATCTAGGACTGGAGCCATTTGAGTTGGAAAAAAAAATCAACTGACCTTAAAAACTTTGGTTGACCTGTTTAACTAACTTTCACATCGTTGATGATTTTTATTTTTTTGGATTTTTTTATTTAAATAATATTTTTAAAACTATAATAAACAGTGCTTTTGTGAGACGGTAATAGTGAATTCTCCTCTTCTGTAATTTTCTTTTATAATAATAATAATAATAATAATAATAATAGAGAAAATGAATACGTAAGAAAAAAGAGCACTGTACTGTAAGTATTTAGCGGTTAGTGACACGGTAACGACTGGCAATCTGTTTATGCAAAGCCCAAAAAACCATAACCGTCGAATCAAGCACACATTTTTACCAAGATCCCATAAAAACCCAATAATCCAAAAGAAAAATTGGTGGCTGAAATCAAGTAAACCGTGAACCCTTTTCGTAGATAGAAGGCAAAATCGCTTTCTTGTGTTTTTGTGGGGTTTATAAAGAGAGGAAAGATAGGAGTCTGCGTGTCAAAACCAGCTGCCGCAGCAGCAGCAGCAGCAGCCCGGGAGGAGGTAGTGGTGAGAAGAGTATCGCCACCGCCACAACCACCGGCGCCGGCAGCGGCAGCGGCAGCGGCAGTAGCGACAAAGGGACATTCTGGGCTGTTGAGTAATTCGAAATCGGGACATCCAGTGCTGTTGAGTTCGAAATCGGGGCAGTTAGTGGGTGATTCGAAGAGGATGAAGGGACTTTTCAAGTCAAAGCCGAGGACTCCTGTCGATATAGTTAGACAGACTCGCGATCTTTTAATCTATGCTGATCAGAGTTCAGCTTCTTTATCAGATTCAAAACGAGAAGAGAAGGTTGGCAGTCTCTTTCTATTCGTTTCTATATATTTTATGTGTGCTTGTGTTCTTTTTCTGTTGTTTTCTTTTGATTAGGTGGATTTTGATTGATTTGAGATTGTTTGGGGTCTGGGTTGCTTTTCTTTTTTTGCTTTGGATGAGAAAGGTTCAATCTTTATGAAAAATTGCGTTTTTTAGGGTGATTCTTGATGTCTGATTGAGGTTTGGATTAGAGTATGCTATAATATGCTGTGATATTTACATAGATAGGAAGAAATAGTTAATTTGCTGAGTGCTAATGTGATTGCAAAGAGGTTAGTTTGCTGGCCAAGTTTAACTTGAATGTGGTTGGGTGTGTTGTGAGAGGAATCTGATATTACTGGCAGTGCGTTGCGTGTAAAGGTTTTAGCTTTTTAGTAGCTTTAGTAGTCAAGGGAGTAAAAGTGGAAACTTTTATTGTAGGTTTGTGAATTAGGTGTGATCTGTTGTGCTATATGTGTCATTGATTTGTTTCAACTAGTTTGTTCACAATAAAAGAATTAGATTAGTGTTGTTGAATTTTGGTGAGTGTAGATGTAAGATTGTGATGAACATGCATTACGGTCGCTGTATAATTTCTTGCTTTTGTTGCATGTTTTGATAAGTTATTTTCTTGATTTGGGCTACTGGGGCATTTAAGCTTCTGTCAAGCATTTTATTTGACAATTGTATTTTCTAATACAGATGGCAGAGTTAGCTAAAAATATCAGGGAGTTAAAGTCAATTCTTTATGGCAATAGTGAGTCTGAACCGGTGTCAGAAGCATGTGCACAATTGACTCAGGAGTTTTTCAGAGAAAACACACTTCGTCTTTTGATCTTCTGTCTATCCCAATTGAACTTAGAGGTAACCACTGACGTTATTGGTTGAGAGCTATGTAGATTGCTATATTGAATTTGCTATCAGATTTATGAGGGAATACTATTCTTATTCATTGTTCTTTCATAATGGATCGGTTTAGTGACATGCTTTATACTTTATACTTGCCCTGTTGAATCTGTTGGATTAGATTCCCATCTGGAAAGAATTTTCATTTAACTGCCAGTTTCTCTTTTTTGTCATTTAGCATGAAAATGTTTCTTTTTGCAGGCCAGAAAAGATGCCACTCAGGTTGTTGCAAATCTACAAAGGCAACAAGTTAATTCAAGGTTGATTGCATCAGACTACCTGGAGAAAAATACAGATCTTTTGGATACTTTGATAGCAGGGTAAGCCATTATTGCTGGGGAATGTTGGGGATTGAGAATATAATGATTCCATTCAATAGGTTATCTAATATTTTCAAGATGATTAATGGGTTAAATTTTTTGTTTGCTGCATCGTTTCTGACATCTTGTGGGATAACTTTTTGTACCTTAATTATCACATATATATTTTGTTGACTGTCCATTCTCTGTTTCAAGATGCCATTAGTGATCTGTTTCACAAGTGATGCCTTTCTTCTTCTCGGATGTCTGGAAGTTGTATCCAGCTGTTCTTTTTTTTTTTTTTTACATTTCTATAATGTAAGAGGATGGCTGTTTACAGAATTTTTAAATGGTTTTGTCATGTGAACTATACTTCTTGGGATCTTCTAATTACAGTATCTTGCTTCTTTAGTTATGAAAACACAGATATGGCTTTGCACTATGGTGTAATGTTGAGGGAGTGCATACGTCATCAGACTGTTGCCAGGTGAGCAAAATCAACTATGTGGTTTAATTTATATCAGACTATCAATATTGTCTCTGATTAGGAGAGTAATCTTTTCCTTAAAAATCCTGAAAAAAATTTATGTTCAGACTTTTAATTATACTAAAATATGTGCTCCATTTATCTTTACATAAACATGTCAAAGTGTGATGTGAAGTCAATATCTAGAACAATCACTTTCATTTTTTATTTTTTTTGTTTCGGGATTGCTTTTCTCAACTATCAGCTTCCATAATTTATTTATTTATTGTTTTTTTTTATGGTTTGCTGCCAATGTTTTGTACACTCATTTGTCGGGTTTGACTGCAGATATGTCCTGGAATCACCAAATGTCAAGAAATTCTTTGATTATATACAACTTCCATATTTTGACATTTCTGCAGATGCTGCTGCAACTTTCAAGGTTAAGCATGATTGAAAAAGATATTAACAACAAATCATTTTCTCATCCCTCTTTCCTCTTTCTCTCTTATGCAGTTTGATTTTTCCATAAAATGCAATCTTTTTGTGGGTATACATATCATCCACTGTTAAATGTTAATTCCAAATGACTTTCAAAACTCTGCTCGTTGCATTAGAGATTTGGCAAGAATATCTTCTGTACTGTAATGCAACTGTGGTGGACATGCTCAATACTGTACTGCATCTTTGCACAGCTATTATCAAATGGTTAAGTATATTCAGCTTTTGCAACTGCTGACAACCCTTGATTCCCCAAATTTCAATTTAAATGCTCTGGCAGATTATTATCCAGGAAATTTTATTTGTCTTCATTGCATGTTTATGAAGTTTTTATGTTTCGGCCTTGTATTTGCTATTAGTTGAAGTGTGAATCTGAGACTTTTATATTGTTTTGTTGCAGGAACTATTGACAAGACATAAATCTACAGTAGCTGAATTTCTTTCTAAGAACTATGATTGGGTGAGTTCTGCTGTCACTTATGTTTAGATGCATACTTGTACAGGTTTATACTTGTTTCTGCTATGTATGCCTTAGGTCAGCCCACACACACAAGGTGGATGATAGGCATGCCCAAACCTCTTGTTTTCTAAAGAATTTGTAGGCAGACGAGTATTTTGGTGAGAAAACTTGTGGCTGAGATTAGAGAAAGATGATGTTCAGATTTAATTATCTGGTGATGCATTAATAACACAATATCGTGACTGTGCAATGAAGAAGACATAAAGTAGAATCTAAACCAAAATTCTATAAAAGCAATGTAAAGGTTTTGAGCTCTAATGGTTTTTTTGAACACCCAAATTCAAATCCTATATACCGATAGATACATATGCGCGCATATATTGCCTCAGTTATGCACGCACTGACACTGTATAATGGGGCATACCTGATCCTCTATAGTTTTTTCAAAGAATTTGAAGGCCAACAAAAGTGTTAGCCGGAAAACCTTTGGGTGAGATTAGAGAAACATGGTTTGCAAATTTATTTTTCTGGTAATGCATTAATATCAAATATTGTGGCTCTGCAATGATGGGGCATATAAAGTAGAATCTATTACTTGACTCTCTGATGAATTGAGCAGCTTTATCTCTTCATTTTTATAGCATTCTTCTTTGCTTTTTTAAAACTGCATGTTGGTAGCTACATATCTATGACAAAAACATGAATTGCAACATTCTAAATGTGTCTTTATTTCCTGTTGTGGCCATGCTTGCTAAATGTTGGTCAGAGCTTGACATTGTCTAACTTTGTATGGACTTCAGTTTTTTGCTGAATTTAATTCGAAGCTGCTAGAATCCACCAATTACATTACAAGACGACAAGCTGTCAAGGTAGGGAAACTTACGATATGCCGCTCATATATCATTAGAACATTCAATGAAGCAATTCTCTAGGCATCTGAACCTAGGAAAATGCTTTCATTAAAATGTGCTTTGTTATTGCTATTGGTAATTGTGCTATTTATTAAAAAGGCTTCTTTAATTGTGACAGCTGTTGGGAGATATATTATTGGATCGTTCTAATGCAGTTGTGATGACACGATATGTGAGCTCAAGGGATAACTTGAGGATTCTCATGAATCTTCTCAGGGTATGACTACTTTGAGATTGCTTGTTTTCATGCTTTGTCATATTTTTAGGAAACTATTGATGTACCATTATGGCATATGTGATGGCCACTAAATAGATTGTTAGAACATCAATCTCATACATAATTGGACTTCAACTTTTATGTGATGAATCCTCCTTAGCAGGAATCAAGTAAGAGCATCCAGATAGAAGCATTTCATGTTTTCAAGGTATAGCTTAAAGAAAGAAATTGAGTTTTTTCTTTGGTTCTTTAACTTAACGTGCCTTATTTTCTACCTCTCTTATTGTTTTCCCCCTTCCTCCAGCTCTTTGCTGCAAATCAAAATAAACCTCCTGACATCGTCAACATACTTGTTGCAAATAGGAGCAAGCTTCTTCGTTTGTTTGCTGATTTCAAGATAGACAAAGGTATAAAAGAAATACATCTCTAGTGACATTTAATGTCTTTGATGCTGTATTGACATTCACTGGTGTATTCTTTTGCAGAGGATGAACAATTTGAGGCAGACAAAGCTCAAGTTGTTAGAGAAATAGCTGCCCTTGAGCCTAGAGAGTAGTCATGAATGAGCTTGGTTGTTTATTGTAATCATTTTACATAAATTGTAGCTCTCATAGCCCAAACCTGATGACAATATCAGTATCCATCGATCTGTGGTAAAATTACATGTATTTGAAAGGAAGAGAGAAATAAAGAGACATGAATCGAGTTCAATCCAATACTTGGCTTTTATGAACCCTGTTAGAGAGCATGTTCATGTTTTTGTGAACCATGTCCTCTATTGGAAGCCGTCATTATTCAGCTTCACCATATGTTCATTCCCCATGGTAACCTACTTGAAGCCATATAGGTCTCCCTCTCCATATGTACACAGACTTCTTATGTACAAGTTACGAGTCCTTGTTCGAGGGAGTGAGGACGTAAAGTCGCTATAACTCTTGTCAACGGTAGGAGTCTGAACCAAGTCTCAAGTGAGGAGAGCAGGCAGCAGTCGCATGTTACTAAATTCCCACCGCCATTAGGGGTCCTCCATGACACCATGTGACCATATACATAGTATCAAAGGACATTCCTCAGCAGAACCTACTGAGGAGGATATGATAGGAAGCTTCGTTTGGTGGGCCAAAGGATAGAGAATTCACACCAAAATTCTTTTCTTCTTGCCAGGAAAGGAGTCGTTTTCTTTATTATTAAAGATGAGGTTTCCATGCGTGAGTCACGAGTGAATGAATGTATGCACCAGCATATTCCAAGCATCTACTTCAATTCCAAAACCAGAATGTTCTCTGCTGCGATCACTTTTTATCCTACTTCTAAGATCCTGTTCAGTATATAGGCTGACCTCGTAATCCGAGTTAAATCGCCGGAAAAACCTATTTTTTTAATAAAATAAATAATGTTATTTCAAATTTTATATATTAATATAGATTAATCCATCCAACTGGTAACATTAACCTTCAACTAAGTTGATCCTCAATTCGTTACTGTAACTATGTTTTTATTGCCATAAAAAAGGAGATGCCTTTATCATCCGAATTTACTTTCCATCATATTCATTTCGTATTCTCACCGTATCTGATTTTAATGCTCTCATCAGCAATCACTGAGTTTGATGCTGGGTTTTTTTATTTAAAAAAAAAAGAAATGTAAGATTTTAGGTATTTTTGTTCTAGGAAAACTACAAATATACCCCCAGTTATTAGGGAGGTTTCAATTTGGTCCCTCTCTTCCTAGGCTCACCAATGATGCCCTCCATCATTCAAAATTGAGCAAATCTCTTTCCCCATCATTTGGATGTTAATATTTTCTGTAATTTCATAGGAAAACTCAAGAGTAACAATATGACGTAGGGGAAGAGTAGCCAAAAAAAAGGGTTAAAAGGACTCAAAAGGCACATTAAAGGACTTTCTTTTTCACCAGGAATTTGATGCAAGAAGTACACAGACCGAGTGAAAAGGCAGATTCTTCAGCATATATATGTATATGTTTAAAGAGAGAAAAAAACAGAAATCAAACGGTCCATTTTGTGGTTTGCCTGCTGCTTCCTTTTAGACGTAAAAAAACTCAAGGCACAGAGCCTTTCATCACCATCACCTCCTCCGCAATCTACTTCCCTCTGTCACTCTCTTCTTTCTACATACAGATTTTAAAACATGGCACAGAATGGTAGGACCCCATCAAGTTTTTTTATTGCATTCTTTCTCTTTTTGTTTTTGATTTTTTGGCACATTTTCAGTATGGGATCTTGATGATTTTTGCATGTTGTTTTTTATTTTGGATGTTTTAGATTCTCTTTCAGAGTTCTTGCAGACTGCTGTTGAGGCAGCAAAGAGAGCTGGAGAGGCGAGTTATAAATTTTAGATTTTGTTTTTCCTTTTTTTGGGGTCTCAAATTTAGTCTCATTTTCCATTTCTTGTGTGCTTTGTAGATAATCCGTGAAGGATTCTACCAGACCAAGCATGTGGAGCATAAAGGCCTGGTACCCATATTTGCTTTTCTTGGGTTCTTTTTATATCTCTTTTTCTTGTTGGTCGTTAATCAAGGTAGTCTTATCTTGGACATTCTTGTTGCATCATGTGATCTTGAATGTAGAGCATGTGTAGTGCTTAGCAAATTTTTTCCCCTAAAGAAAGGAGAATTGTTGATCAAATGCTGCTAAATAATCTTGAATTCAGATCAGTTATTGATTATATCTGATTGGAAATTGAATTTAGAATGCAAGGGGGAGCTTTAAGATCCCAGTTTGTAAAGCTAATGGAAATACAGTTTTAATCTTGGCATTGAGGTTATCTTGTTTTGTAACAAAACTGGGAATTGAATTTAACATGCCGGAGGAGCTTTAAAATGGCAATTGAATTTAGCATCAACGTCTGTAAAGCTAACGGTAATTGAATTCATCGTGCATGAGGTGCTAAAATCCTTGTTCGTAAAGCTGCTGGAAACAAAGTTTTGATCTTCGCGTTGAGTTCATCGAGTTTGTAACAAAATTGAAAGTGCTTTTGCTATTTTGTAATGCTAGCATGTTTCCTTTGGACTGTATCATCATAACTGTGGAGCAGAGGAGAAAATTAAAAAATTATAAGTTGCTAACCCATTTGTGTTAATTTAGCCTAGATAAAAGTGCTGTGGCTAAACACACTTGACTATATGCGTGTAATTACTGACAATTGTTTATTTTATTTCTCAATTGCAGGTGGATTTAGTTACTGAGACTGACAAGGCTTGTGAGGATCTTATTTTTAATTATCTCAAACAGCAGCACCCCTCACATAAGGTTAACAACTTACTTTAGTATTTTCTACTTTGTAGGTGATGAATTTGAGCATTATTGATCTGTAAGGGGAATATTGTCTCCTAAAAAGTGCCACTGTTATTCTCTTGAAAATTCTCTTTTGCTGGTTTTCTTAGTTCATTGGGGAAGAAACTACTGCTGCCTGTGGTATTACAGAACTGACTGATGAACCGACATGGATAGTTGATCCTCTTGATGGAACAACCAACTTTGTCCATGGGTAAATGCAATTTTTTTTAACATTGTTTGGTGAAGGCAATTTCCTCTTGTTTTTTATACATGTAACGTCACTTCAATTTGTCGCAACATGTTTGGATGTAGGTTTCCCTTCGTGTGCATTTCTATTGGTCTTACAATTGGAAAAGTTCCTACAGTAGGTGTTGTTTACAACCCAATAATGGATGAGGTGAGATTTTATAAATCGCATGTTAGTTTTAGGTGGCCAGATATTACTTGGAACTTCAAATGATTAAAATTTTATGTAGAACATGCAGAGTTTACCTCCTTTCATATAGCCTGGTGATTTTCTACATGTATGCTGGATGTTAGTGCATCTTTCCTCGCAAAATGAACACTGACCAGTGACCACTAGTTTTCGGCTTCATGGTCCTCTACTCAGATAAATGTCTGCTTTATGATGTTGAGTCTGTCAATATTTAAATATCGGGAAAACAAGTATCTAGCTATATCTAAGCAGTTAATCCATCAAACTTTTGTCTGCCTTCTTGAACACTTCTTGCTTTCACTTCAGATATGTGGTCGTATATTGTCCCACTTAACATCAAAGTTACTATAAGAATGTCCTGTCAAAATTTTATAGAATTTGAAATGTGCTCTAGTAATTTGCTAAAAGATTTTGGATTTATAAATGCAGCTTTTTACAGGTGTCCATGGAAAAGGTGCATTTCTGAATGGAAAACCCATAAAAGGTGTGTCTCTGAGTTGACTATTGTCAGTTTCCATATTTTGGTACTTTTGCATGCTAATCTTTCCATGACACTTAAGCAACTGCCTACTTGTGTTTCGATTGCAGTATCATCTCAAAGTGAGCTTGTGAAATCTCTTCTTGCAACAGAGGTATGCTTTTCAGCATCATCTTTATCTGCCCAAAGTTGCTATAAGGGTAACTGAGAAGTGCTTGTAAACATGAAGCAAACTTGTCATGATTTTTTTAATAAATTAATGATTACAACGAGCCTAAAGGTGTTAGATAGCTTAAACTGAATTGATAACCGGGAATCAGTTTTGAAACCTGAGATGAATTGGTGCCCTACTGTCTCATATTTTTTTGGTACAATTCTATCCTACTAATTGATTTCTTATTGGATCGGTTTCTGAAGGGTGTTAAAGTTGCCTTGGGCACAATCGATTTCAGTTTTAACTCCAGATAGTGTCAGAAATGTTAAGTGCTGAGTAAGGGTAGCTTGTTTTAACCCTGGATTGATTTTTCTGGCATTCTAACCCTACTCGTTTATATTAAAATATTGTTCGTAGACTCTAGAAATCCAACGCCCTGTATTTGAAATGCAGATCTATGCATTGTGAATGTATTTTGTTTTTACCATGTTGCACTTACAAATACCCTGCAAACGGAGTGCTTTAAGTTCACCCCTGTTATGCTCTGTATGGAATCTGGTTAAAACTCCTTTCTACTTCAAGTCCACTCCTTCATGTTTCATAAGGAATCATGTTAAGAACTGACCAAACTAAATTCTTCAAAGAGCAGGCTGGAACAAAACGTGACAAGTCTACTGTGGATGCCACTACGAACAGAATTAACAGCCTACTTTTCAAGGTGAGACCAGAACATGCTGTGGAAGCTATGTGCTTTGGTATAATGTGTTGGTGTTCTTAAAATTCATATCCGATTATCTTTGTTATCAGGTGAGATCCCTTAGGATGACTGGCTCCTGTGCATTGAATCTTTGCGGAATTGCATGTGGAAGGATTGATTTGTTTTACGAAACCGGATATGGAGGCCCATGGTACGTATTTGTGATTGATGCAAGAAAAGTTCATCTGGATACATGATTGATATAATCTACTCTTGAACTCAGGGATGTGGCAGGTGGTGCTGTGATTGTCAAAGAAGCTGGAGGAATCGTTTATGACCCGTAAGTGATGCTATTTATATTTCATCCCTTCCACTACTTAGCTGGGGGTAGTGTGGGATATAGAGAGGATAGTCCCATGCATGGACATGAAACAACAGTGTTTATCAAATGTCAACATGATTTAATCGTTGTCTTGTGACATCCTCAACTCTGTCATCCGGGCAAGGATTAGGTCAAAGATATTAAGAATATAAGCATATGCTTACATTTTGTTGAGAATATAATGCGTGTTCTAATATTTTGATGGTTGCTGTTTCGGCTACAGATCTGGTAAAGATTTTGACATCACTTCTCAAAGAGTCGCAGCTTCAAACCCGCTTTTGAAGGAAGCATTTGTTGAGGTTTTGCAGCAATCAGAATGAGACAATTCAGTATCCTTTGATCTTATAGACAGTATCTAGTGATGAGCTCAGTCGATATCGTCATTAAGGCTTAAAGAAACTGAGAGAGTGGCAACATCAATAATGGAAATGATTCTTCCAATTTGTTGTGGTTTCTAAACAATGCCTACTTATATGTATACTCTAATTGAGAAGACAACTACCATTGTTGATCATGCAGACCACCATGTTACACAGATTGTGTGGTTTATATGCCAGTTTTTCTACACTTCGCGTTGAGCAAGGATCGTGCCTTGTTGAACCATAGCTGCTTCTTTCTGTCTTTCCCAGTGTTGCCTGAACCTGTTAGCTTGATTCTCCTCCAAACAGAACTGAATTCCAAATAAGATTTTTGCATCTTTCGTCGTAGCTGCAAAGTTCTCTACAGCCAGAATTGGCAAAAAGTGACCACAGCTGACTGCAGCAAAATGCAGACAGGGAATTCTCGATTGAATTTATGAATTATTTGAAAGGTTCATGATGCAGACGGAAACAAGAAACAAGAAAGACAACAAACACAGAAATACAGAATTTTGCAGAAAAAGTTTCAATTAATTTTAATTCTAATTTTTATTACTCAATATTTTTCCAATAAAAAGTATCACAGCTATTATATGCTATTTATATATTAGAGAAAACAATTTTAATAAAATTAGAAAAATAATAAAAGATTTTTAAACTAAATAGAAAAAAAATCATAAATCAACTAGAAAAATATAATAAATTCTGAATAATAATTCATGATAAATATAAAAATTAGCCCCATAAATACAAAAATTGGCCGTGTAGAAAGCAGGAATTCTAAGAATCTCCTAGTAAGATTTTATTTTAGATGGATAAATAGTTGGATCAAAATTTAAAATTTATATAGTTAGTATGAGTATGGCTGTGCATTTTACCAAACTCTCCTACATGGAGGTATCAAATATAAAAAATACAGTTTGATCTTCTTTTCTTTTGCCATGAAAACTTATAAGGGAGTTTGACATCAAGAAATTCGTTGCAAATTGAGAGGAAACCATCAAGGAAACAAAGGAAAAGGGGGCTACATGATAAATAAACAGAAAAGTAGATACATGAGATCTCAAGGATCTTTCGCAGGCACGAACTTCCTAAGACCAACCAGTGAAAGAATAACTTATGAATTTAATCTCCATCCTCATATGGGGCCTCCATAAATATACGTAAGGGCGCACCAACTCTGGAAAAGCAAAACATAAAGAGGGAAAACAAACAGAAAACCACAGCTCATATCCCATCATCTCATTCACACCCCTTGGCGCTGTCTAGCACCAAACCCATTAACCCCATTTGATCCATTCATGCCATGAGGCATCTTTCCAGCAATCTCTGACCTTTTCCTTTTCACCACAAGATACCATGTATAGCCTTCCAACCAGACAGCATTGAAGGACAAAGCAGCAATCACACCAATGTATGCATTCTTCCACTTCTTATCAGGGTTCAAAATGCTGAATCCTTTGAATATGTTGATGATGCTGAGGATGATAACACTGTATCCAACTAAGTGGTGGTAGATGTTCCAGTAAAATCTGTACTTGTGATCAGGTTTTGGCCTTAGAAGCAAAGCGAACACCTGAAATCCATTCCAAACCAAGCCTTTGTTTTGATTCGCTAGCACAAGTATAACACACTCAAAAACTACGTGACACAAAAAGAGTTTTTTTGATTACCTGAAGGGTTCCAAGGCAGAAAAGGATGATGCCAATTGTTCTATGAGCATCATATTGAATACTGGCTGATTCACTACCAAGTTTTAGACCAGTACCCCATCCAGCAACCCCAACAATATAAGCTATGGATTGGCAACCAACATGGAGGTAAAACCATGCAGGGTCTGCAGATTTGAATGCCTTCAAATACCTTGCTATTAAAGCCCCAATTGGCATCAAGATACCCCAACTGACTGCATTTAGCACCCCATGAATCTGAAATTTTTATCAAGTATTAATCAGAAATAGTTCTTGTTCATAAAATTAAAAAAAGAGGGGCAAAGAGTCTGATTTCATAACACTCGTAAACAGGGTGAAAAACAGAACAGATGGTAACAGAATTAAGCCGAAACTAAACTCAAAATTGAAAACAATGAACCATATATGAAAAATGAAATACTGATTCTAGGGCTTACATTTCTCTTCCTAATCCTGTCATTCCCTCCAGTAGAACTAGATTCTCCAGAAAGAAGGTTTAAGGTCCCCATGGATTGGACATTAGCCCCACTAGTGGCATGTACCTGAGTAGCATTACCAGAAACTGCACCATCTTGCCAGACATGGTTAACAGTAGTGCTAGTGTTTGAAAGTCCTATGGTAGCAAATATGATTATCTCATTATTTGCTAATGTAGCTGATAAATCTGAAACATCAAAACTAAGTTTCCCTTCTTGCAATGAGGTTTGGTAGCTACTGATAGGTGATGTGTAAGCCCTCATAGTTCCATCAGTTTGTTGGTATGCAACAAGGGCTTGTGAACCAGCCATGCCAGTTGAGGTAGGATTGATAGCCCATGCAACCCATCTAGAGGAAGTGATTCCTGTGTGTCTATAAGCAATTTGAAGCTTGTTTGATGATGAATCATAGTTCCAGTGAAGATATGAGTTCAAGTATGGAAGATCATTGCACGCCCTAAAGGTTTTGTTACTAGAGAGAGCATAGCTCTTACATGACTGGGCAGTCGATGAGAAAATCATAGACATAAGAACTGATAGAGATAACACAAGCTCTAGCATTCTAGCCATAGTGGCTATAGAAGAACCAAAACCAAAGAAACCAAGGACTTGCTTTCTTTCTTATGTGACAAGACGCAATCAAGAAATTGCAAGAATGCTAACAATGAGATACTTGGGAGGGGAGAAATGGTGTTTAATGTATAAAGAGTCTTGGTGGGTTAGGTTGTTGGATTGTCTAGAGCATGATGCCTCAATTTATAATTTACATAGAGTAGTTACATATTTTCACATTCTAAAATAGAAAAATTTAATTATAATTAAAATAATCAACATCATTATATTTAACATTCATTTATTCATTTATAATACTAATACATTATTGTTATAAAACTTGATTTAATCTGGTAAGTTAATCTAAAATTTATTTACTTGAAAATTGATTTAAGTCTAATTTCATAAAATATAAAAAAAAATACTTAATGTGATCTGATATAAATCACAGTGGATTTGTAATTTCATCAATCTGGACAAAATCTAATTAAAAATAATATTGTTTTGATTTTTAAAAAAATAATTAACTTAAATTATTTTAATTTGACTCAGTATCAACTCAAATAAGATATAATATCTATGTAATATACATAGAATAATGGGTTCTTCTCTATCAATTCTATCATATTTATATATATATATATATATATATATATATATATAAAAAGGTGATTTATTTTTATTTTATCTTATGGTTTTGTTGGTTGTTTGTTACCACCATTACTTCTCACACCTACACCTGCCCAGCTCCAACAAGATGGAGCTATAAATGTAACTCTCATAGGTGACTTTTGGTGAGTGGTGAGTCGTTGGTCGTCTATGCCAAGATTCTCTCCAAGGAAGCTAAGCTCTTGATCAATGCCATATGTCTATCTTCAATCTTCAATCTTCAATCTTCAATTTTAGGGTGCACGAGAAGGAACAACTTTAAGGTTTCTTGATTTCTTTTGTCAACAAACAAAGGAACTCCAAAAATAGGATACCAAATAAATCGTTTGCCTAAGTTCTTAGTGGTTGACAATAAATTTCATTAGGCCATTGCTAATTTTATGATTATGCAACACTCAAGCTCAATATCAAAATTATCAGTGTCATTGTTAGCTACATAGTGTGGTGACCACACGACTACTTGTTTTTTCACATATATATTTAATTTTCTTTAAAAAAAACATGTAGAAGATGATACATTACTTTAATTATTTTGTAAAACCACCTCTCATATAATTATGATGGTTATGTGAGACGATGCATGATAAATAAAATTACACTAAATCTACATTTGCTTCACTATTAATTATAATTATAGTTCTAAAATCTTACATATAAGTAGATACTTATAATTCAAGTCATTGCTCGCGAGTTCGAAGTTAATCTCAAATTAATATAATTTTTTATTTTTCTAGAAAAAAACCCTAAAAGTTATTGAGTTATCTCATTAGATCAGACTGGATATTATAACTAAGCTATTAATTAAGATGTTGCAGTAAATAAACTCAGTAATTCAGAAAATTAACATGATTTTTAAATGAGATATCTTATCTCTAACTAAAACAATACAATATTGCATGATAATAATCCAAAGATCGGCATGAATAAGTGCAACAAATCCAAAAGGAATGCAAATTTATAAAACAAATGGAAAAGAACTCAATGGTCAAAGGGGGAAATGAGTTGAATTGCTAACTCTCGTCAATGAAGCTGGACAACAAAAACTCATGCTTTTTAATTACAAATTAAAATTCCTTAAACGAATCGTTTAAGCTACAAAATAAAATATCAAGAGGAGAGAGGACAGGTTGGGGTTAGGTGTATGGGTAATCAAATAGGGGACCTATTTCCTGGTCAAGCCAAATCTCTGCTGGCCACGTGGAGCTTACCTACGAAATCAACAGTTTGGTGATCTGATCAAGGGACCCACAATTTGTAGCCTTCAAGGCATACCTGCTCCACCATCAGCATTTGTCCTCATGCACCGCCGCATTATTCGATCCTTCTCTAGGCGGTTCATCATTACTAGATTACATATTTTTCCTGTTTTGCACACCTTAAGAACAACCCTCCAACTATACAGATAGTCTCAATTTTATCCTCAAACTATTTTTATGTCACTTTTATCTTTTATATTTTAACGATTCTCTTCTCAACTATACTTCTTATGAAAAAATAGACGTTTTTTCATAATAAATTTAACTTTTATTTGTTAAATAATTTTAATAGAACGGTCAGATTGAGGAATCCAAATTGTCTTGAAATAACATTGGAATAGAGATCTTATGAGAGCAAAATCAATACTGCCCCAATACCTGGGGGTATACTTGAGATTTGACCCTTTTTCTTTTTTCCAACCATATTGAAACTTCATACGTAATAATTTGATCTTGATTGATGATTATGTGATGATTGTGTTTTAATATATGCTTTGATTAAGCATATACGATCTTGATTAATAAAAATAATTAATTAGATTTAATTCAATAATCTACAAGTTGGATCAATAATTCAAACTCTTCCGAACCAAATATCAAATGATTATTGCTACACGAATCCTTACATGCATAGTTTTTAGATCCAACCTGGTAGCTCGTTTGGTCCAAGATCTAGATTCTGGATTTTGACCTGGTCATCAGGTCGGCCGAGTCAATTTTTTTTTTAAATCAAAGCGATGTTTTAGTAAAAAAACAAAAGTCAACGGATTGCAACTAAATTTTTGACCGGATCATTGAATCAACCAGCTAAGTCAATAGGGTCACATTAAGTTTTTACTTATTCTGTTTTTTTTCAACCCAACCTGGTTTCAGTCTGGATCTGCCATATCTCGGATTACTCATAAAGCCGGATTTCAAATCTATGCTTCCATAGACATACGGTAATGTAAGCATGATGTTAACCTTGCGTCACAAATTGAACATGGAGAAGTCACATCAAGGTAAGGAAGAGCTGCAATAAATTGTCCGTATAACACAGCTAGTACCTATACTGCCAATATATATATACTTTGTAGTTGATGTTTCCTATTTCGAATTAAATGATGCAAAATAAATTCCAACCCAGAGAGCATAGCTGCCTAGCCTTTAACAAAACACTATGAGCATTCCTTTCAACTTGCTAGGGTTTAGACTTTAGAGTACTACTTTTCTTCTTCTTTTTTTAAACTCAATTTGATATTTTAAATAAAAATCAAAACAATAAATTTTTAGTTTTTTTTTAATAAAATAACAATGTTTTAATTAATTCAGATTAATTTATTAGACATGTCATCCATACCTTTAGACTTAAGGAAGAGGCTACACTAGAGTTAATAGGAATGAAGGTTAAAAGTTTGAGAATGAAGATGCATGTAATCATAACTTTTCCTTCACCTATTTAGACGTTTAGATTCAATTGTAAAGTTCCATGTCTTGTCACCATCACTTTCCTCGGATCGGTGGATCTTCGATCTAGGGTTTTCATGCAGAAGCAATGCACGATATATAAAATAACATTTTTGGATATATTACCATCCATTTTTTTCACGAAGAAAGAACAAAATGAAAACTACTTTTCCATCAAAGACGATTAAAGAAAAATTTAATTTGATTTACATTAAAGTGTTTTTTTGAGGGATATTTCCCAAAAATTATATAAAAAAAAAACTCAAAAATATCTTGTTATTTGTTAATTATATCAAATTTGATCATCAATCTTTTTATTGCTATATATTTTATTTTAAATAATTTTTTTAGTTTTTTCTCTTCAATTTCATTCCTTAGAATTTTATTTTATTTTATTTTTATATCAACTTTGATCCTCATTCTTTTTATTTTTATTTTTATTTTTTTATCTTATTCTTTTTTTAATTAAATTTTTTTTATCTATTAGACTTGGTTCTCATTCTTTTAATTTCTATTTATTTTATTTGAAATAATTTATAAAATTGGAAAGTTTTTAAATTTCATCTCATTTCAGCTTTTTTATATATTAAATTTGGTCTTCATTCTTTTGTTAATTGTTTTATTTAAAATAATTTATAAAATTAAAATTTATTTTCAATTTCATCTTCCTTCAACTTTTTAATTTATATATTAGATTTAATTCTTATTTTTTTAATAAACCTGAAAAAAAAATTAATGAATTATTTTTCATCTCATTTTTCATGACATAGCTAAACATTAAAAAATATTTTTTAATTTATTTTTCATTACGCTACCAAATATAAAAATAATAATTCATTTTTCAGGAATTTACTTTCTAAAAAACTACTTTTCAATAAACAAATAGAGCTTTAATGAGCAAGAGATTATTGCAATAGTGAGCTAGCTAGTTTAGAGAGATGTGGGGCAGCTAGTTTGCTCCGATTAGTAATATAGTTCAATTTATTTTTTAAAGTATTTTTTATTTAAGAGAATATTAAATTGATATTTTTTAGGTATTTTTTAATGATTTTGATATGTTGTTGTTAAAAACTTAAAAAAACTAAAGAAAATATTATATTAATATATTTTTAATTGAAAAATATTTTTATAAAAAATACTATACACCGTATTTTTATAAAAATACATTTTCTTCCTCCTCTTTTTTCCATTTACGCCTCACCATATCATGACAGATTATGATCATGACAGATTATGATGCTCTTTTTTGCAGTTATGATCATAAAGAATTGAGACATTGATCCTGTAATGTCTTAAATAGATAACTATCTTCTTAATACTTTAAACTTAAGAGCAATTATATATGATAATACACGTTTAACGCAGCCGTCGCTAATACTCGCGCGATTCAAAGCATGTTTTAGATTGGATTTTTAATTAAATCAAATAAAATATGGACTAATTAAATTAAATGTAATTGACCATTTTAATGACTTGGTTAAATTAACTCTATGTGTTCAAGTCAGATCAATTTCTTGTAAAAAAATAGTTTCAAGTTGAGTATGACAAAAATAGAATGATCGATGATGGAGTCTCCTCTTCGCACTGTAAAAATCAGTACTGTAGAAGAAGAAAGCATATCCATTCCAAGCAAATATATTAATTAATGGGTTCAGCAGACTGAAATATTATTAATTAATTCCATGGTATGGTGGCTTCCACACCAAATGTAAAGGCAGTATTTTCAGAGTAGATTTGTGAGATAACTTGTGAAACTATAAACAAATTGTGAGGGTTAATACTTTAATATATAATATTGATGTGTCAATATATCTTTAGCAAGGTTGGTAAGATTACGAACAACTGAGAATCTCAATTAAGCTAATCTATTAGTTAATTATAAATATAAACATACCATATAAAAGTATTTAATCTATTATTTGCGAAAACTGACCATAACATACATTCAACGCTAAAATATCAATTTTTTTTTAAAGAGAGATATATGTGTTGAGGAGTAATTAAAAAATGAAAAGTCATATACAAGTCTTGAAATCTCTATCCCAATCTAACCTAGATCCAAACTCTTCAACAACCTCTTCTACTCTTTCTTCTAAGGTCAATCTTCTCTTTTCATTATACTTGGAATTAAACACGTCTAGAAGCTTTTGTGGAACCATTCATTTTCTTAATTTGAGAGACTACTTTTAGGTCCAACCTAGCCATCTATATATACATGTTTCTATCTTCCTTTTGGTAGCATTAGTTTTTTTTCCCCTCTTATATTACACATAGCATAGAGGAAAATCCATGAAAAGAAGAAAAAGGTCTAAAAATTGTATCCTTGACGACTTCCTTAGAATATTGTGTCTCACGGCAATATTGATGTTAACCAGAATATTGCCCCTTCCTAGTTCCTGCTGGATGTTCTTGAAGATTCTTCTTCTAGTTGGTTTTTTGTGGGATCAAGCAAACAAATGAACACACACACATCAATTTTCAGATAATTGTTAGTCGAAAGAAATGCAAACGTAACCATAAATTTATAATATGCATCGCTAACAATTGAAAGTGTTTACATCATGATGACATTAATTGAACTAGATTTCAGTACTGTTGGAAACATGTTAAGGTACGTAATCTTCAAATTTACTCCCTGATGGCACGTCTCAAGGATGAAGATTTGGAAGTTCTATTAAAAGCCCCTGATCATGCTTAGATTGAAGAAGGAATAGGGTAGCGATTTGGGATCTAATGAGGAAAGGCTACCCTCCATGTGTATTGCAAGACCTGCTAAACCTCCCAGGGAAACAAAAAGAAATTGCTCTCATTGAGGGTAATTTCTACTAATGATAGCACATAACAAGAAAGTGATGGAGCAAGCTTGAATCCAATCCAACAAGTAAATGTCTGCAAGGACACTCTAGGCATCGATCGACTTGGGATTAATGCTCTTGTGTTTTAGTTTATTAGAACTTGAATATGACATAAAATATATATCCTCTCCCCTTTTTTCCTCTCATCCGATTTCAGGTGCAAGTAAGCCTTGATTTCAAGTCATTTGATATCATAGAACTGACACTCCATTTTGCTAACATCCATACAAAAAATTGCTAATATTTCTATGCCCATGCTCTTAAAAAGAGAATGAAGATTGCGTCCACACACAGTAGAATTATACTACCTATGTAACTTGCGTTCCGCAACAAATTAAATATTTTTATTTTTTATATATATAGATTTTTTTAATGTATTTTTGCATATATAATCCAATAAACTGAAAACTATATTTGTTAATAAATAAATAAATAAATAATCATTAACATTTTCTAAAAATAAAACTTAAAAATTAAAAAAAAAAAGATGCAAATCAAGATATTTAGGTCATTGACATTATTTTTTATTCAAATAACTGAAATCTTAGATTTTTTTTCTGATAGTAATAAAATAGAATATATTTTTAGAGCTATCTTGTGTATTAACCAAAATTAAATTATTTCTGGGAATATATCAAAGACACCCCACGTCAACTTAATTTATTCAAATCTCTTTCTCTTAATGAGAGTTGAAAGCCCAAATGTATTGGACATAATGTTAAAGTTTCCCAATCAAACTTGACAATCTTAGCCTAGCATGGTCCAAGAACGTTATGCCACCGACTATAACTTATAATAGGCCCTAACAACATACTAGGGATTTAAACCTAGAATGGTCCGACAGCTTTTAAATCCCTAAGGAGCCTGATTTAGACAAGGTGAGGTAGTGGACCCTTGCCAGCAATGAAAATTAATGATGTCTCTTCTGCCAAAAGTGCATCAAAGTTCACAAAAAGAAATTTTGCAAGAATTGGATTATGCTTTCCTTCTTCACGCATGCTAAAGCCAGCCAAAAGGTAGATGCCAACTGGGAGTCGCAGATGCAAAGAACTGTGTCGTTTTTGTTCGCCACCGGTATTTTGAACCTCTAATATCTATGCCCAAATAATGTGACCCAAAAGTTTGTGTCCCCTGCCCTACATCATCACTATATCTTTATAATAATTATTTTCATTTTAACTTCCATTCCCTCTCTTTGTTTCTAAAGCTTATGAGAAGTTCCTATCACATCACTACTAGCTCCTAGCCCCACTATGAATATAGCCACAAATTTACCTCTTGTTGCACCACATGCAATTAAAGTTATGTATTTTTTTTTTATTCGGGTTGAAGCTTTACTTCAAAATTATTAATCTCAGTCTGATTTATAACTTATATATTATATAAATCATGAATTGAATAGATTTATCTTGATTGATCAAAATTATATTATTTTAAAAAAAATTAAAAGTAAAATTTAGTTTTAATCAAGTTAATCAATTAACTCGTTGAATATCTCGAGTTTAATTGGATCAATTAACACGTTTTTTCAAAAATAAAGAGTTAAATTTGATTTTGATTAGATTAGCTAATTAACTCGCTGAATAACCTAAGTTTAATTAGATAAATTCCAAGGTAAATTCTAGACGATCGTGTTTCAAACTGGATCGTCAAACCCGACCAATTTTAATGACATTGCTTTGCTTGTGGGTGAAGAATCTTAAAAGAAGATCACTGTGCTCATGAGTACATGTCATGGACAAAGTTGCTGTCAAGAAAAGAATTTTAGCACAGAAAATAAAGGAAGAAGAAGAAAGATTTTAGCAAAACAGAGCGTGGTGGTCTAGTAGTTGCTTTCACTTCTACTCAACTGGTATAAATTCTTTTAATAAAAAAAAAAAAAAACTGGTATAAATTCTGTCTTTCAAGTGATAAGAATCTGGTGACAACGAATCCTCCCGACCAGGGAACTGTGGAGCTGGTGTATAGGTCAGATATCTAGGGATGAATTTGTGAAGAAGAAATATTACTAGGGGAGATAGAGCTGCCGACAATAAATTAAATGGATTGGATTTTGATTTCCTTTTAGTGAAAAGGCATGCAACTCTACATGCCAAGTACTGTAATACGGGAACAATGCATGGCAAGTGACAAACAACAGGCAATTTTCTTGCAACAGTCCAAGCACAATTCTGTTTATTATTGTTGTTATTGAAGCATGAAATTAATTATTTACACTAACATGTAACTATAGTTATCGGAAACAAATAAAATAAACTTAATATAGAATATAACACTTAATATAGAAGGAGGGAGTATAAATTAATCAACAATGAAAGAACTAAGATTTATATTAATAATTAATGCATATGTAGCAACCGGTAAGCAGGCAACCAGAAAGGATTACAATTTTCTTTTCTTTTTTCTCTACATTCTTTCCTTTTCTTTCATCCATTCAAGCATAGCTATAAAATTTTATTGGCTTTACGGAATCTGGCTGTTCCAGGAATTAGACTAATTCAAGTTAAAAAATAAAAAAAAACTTGGTTGAATTGTTTATAAACCTCAATTAATTTTGATCAATTCCATCAAAACCTGATCTCAACTTATCAATATTTTTGTTTAAATAATATATTTTATTTTAAAAAAATTAAATTTTACTCGAATTGATCATCTAGTATCAAAAATTTTATTAATGATTGGGTTATACATACTTTATAGAAGCCCAATAACTTGGGTTTTGGTTATAAAATGAAAGTAAATACAGCTACTTTTTAAGATTTTATCTAATAATTTAAATTTTTAAAATGAATTAATTTTTTAATGTCAAAGAACTATTTTAATCAAATAACTTATATTATTTTTTAATAAATTAAAAGGAGCTTATAACTAGAGCAGAAACAATAAAGTGAAACGTCCAAATTAAAAAAAAAAAAAAAAAAGAGAGAGAGAGAGAAATGAAATCCACCGCCATTGGATGCCATTCATTTCAAGAGTTGAAGTTTCAAGCAATGACCAGTGACCGTTTCCTAATTATCAAGAAAAAGAAATTGAACCATAAATATATGATTGAACATTGGACAGCAAGATGCTAATGGAATAATAATTAGTCATCTCGAGGCTGGCAGCCACAAAACATCATGTCTATTATAGCAAGAAAGTGATGCTTCTCTTGCTATATTTAAGATTAGTCTTCCAACCCATCATTAGTCTCGTGAATTTGAACATCCAAAGTAATGAATACAAATAAAATCCAATGCTTATATCTTAATTAATTAACTCTTAAGTACTCCCACTCTTACGGATGCTGGAAATGGCATCGTTTTCCATGCCACAAAACTATTGCAATGTTTTACATGAACTCCTTTGCTTTTTTGCGACGAAGGAGCTGCACTCCGAAGGTGAGTGAATATTTCTTCTGTCAAATACGCGTAATTAATCATGGAGGACGCTAGCTAGTTGGTAGTTGAAGCTTGCATATTTTAACACGGGGTTTCCATGGTGATTTCTAGTGGAATTTATCCCAATTAATTTCGTTTTTTATTTATCTGTAAACCAATATTGATTTTTAGTGGATTTTATCCTGAGTGGCATGTTTTTTTATATAAAAAAATCTGTAAGACGTAAGCTACATGGATGTGATAATCCACACATCCAAGTTGTTTTTTTTTTAGTAATATTATAAACCTTGAGGTCTTACACATGAGATCAGTTATGCTGCCCATTGTCTGCTAATTATCAAGAACATTATACAGATTAATACATATAAAACTACACTAACATATGATATGGCCCTTAATTTTAATAATTAATGGTAGGGGATGTACTTAATTTGTCTAACCTAATATATTTGTTGAAGTCTGTTGCTTAGTAGGGACAAACATGATTTTTTTCAAATTATTTTAGGAGCAGTTAGGGTGCTAAACAACTCAGCTTGTTGCACTGTAGAATATTTAAAAAAAAACAAATAAATATATTACTCTTAATTTCTTGTACGTATTCCAATCACCTGGTTGTTTCCTTGTCCTTATACGTTTTTGTTTGTAGGTGGAAAATCATCAATGTTAATATCATAATAAAAATAATGATGATTGCATATTCGAAAAGAAATCAAGAGATCCCACAACCTTGATTAGGAAGTAATTAAGAGATTAACAACGTTACACATCTCTCTAAGACTATGGGCAGCTACCAAACTTCTACTTTTGTGTGTATTGATTAAATTATGATCATAGAAAGGCTGTGATTAGTGACTGAAAATAAAACTATATTATATGAATTGTCAATGAGCAAATTCAGGAACCCAGAGACCACAGGATATGACACCTTCAAGATGAACTTAGTTGACCCAAACTTAGAAGAAGAAAAAAAATTGCTTATTGTCTCGTGAATTTGTTAAAAGTTTGACAACAAATAATTGCTTAGAATTTTTTTTTATCTGAAGAATAACTCTTTAGTACTTGATTTAAAGTGACAATTAAGTTTTATAATAAAAAAATAATAATAAATCGATAACAAAGCTTTTTTATCCAAAATTACATATACTTAGTATTAATTATATGATTAAAATAGATATTTATAAAATTGAGTATCAACCTATTATTTAAGATAATTATCTCTAGAAAGCAAACAAAAATTAATGATGCAATTCATTTTTCAACCAATGCAATATTAAATTATAAAATTAAAAAAGAATGAATTTAAAACAATTAAAAGATCAAAAACTAAAAAATATATCTTATCGGTGGGTAAACTCGTCAAACCTGTGAATTGAGTAAGTCGAGCCAGTATGTCAAACTTGTGAACTGAGTTATGGATTCTATTAGGATTATAATTTGTTTTTTTTTTTCAAAACTATTTTTTATTTAACCATGTGATAATAAAAATAGATGATTGCAAAGTCAAACACCAACTTATTACCGAGATGTTTTTTTATATATAACTACAACCTCATAAAAGCAAAACAAAACCAATTATGAAATTAAATTTTCAATTAACCCAGTATCCAAGGATGAAAAAAAAATAATTTTAAAAAGTTAAACTTGCCAGATCCATGAACCAAGTCAATCAACCAAATTTGTTAACAAGTCCATGGACTTTATAAAATTTAATAATATAACTTTTTTCTAAAACTATTTTTTAAAATTATATGAGATAAAAAAAAATGATAAAAAAGTCAAGTTCTATTAAAAAAAACACCCCACCAAGCTCGTAAACCAGAACAACATGAATTACTCTTGCGAACCTGCAAACCATGCTAATCTTATAAAAAGGTAAAATAAAAATAAAAAAAATTATGAAGTTAAATTATCAACGATCTCAATATTAAAATATGAAATTGAAAAAAACAATTTAAAAAAAAACATAACAAAAATTAAAAAAAGAAAAAAGAAAGAAAACACAACATTGTGGATTATTATTATCATTCACAGTGCAATATATATGGGCGAACAATGGTTTCTTCATATCATTTAATTTTTGTTACTTTATAAAGCTTAATAACATGAATTTTCTCTAAAACTATTTTTTTAACTATACGAGAAAAAATAAATTACAAAAAAAGTCAAGTTCAATTAAAAAAAAAACAACAAAAGATAACCCACCAGACTCATAAACCACGTCGACTTGGCTTACCTTGGCAAACTCGTAAACCATGCTAACCTCATACAAAGACAAAATAAAAAGAAGCAAATTATGAAGCTAAATTCTCAACAGTCTCAATTTTAAAAGATGAAATCGATAAAAATAATTTTTTTAAAAAATCACAACAAAAATTCAAAAAGAAAAATAAAAAGAAAGTAGAATACTGTGAATTACTATTGTAATCCATACTGAAATGGGTGTTGGATGAACAGTGATTTCCCTCACATCCTTTAATTTTTGTTACTTCACAAAGTTTAATAGCATTATTTTTCTCTAAAATTATTTTTTAATAATATGAGAAAAAAAATAAACTATAAGAAAGCCAGGTTCAATTAAAAAAAACTCACTAAATCCATAAACTATGGTAACCTGAGTTACCTTAACAAACACGCAAACCATATTAGCCTATTAAAAAAATAAAAGGAAAAAAATTAAAAAACTAAATTTTCAACCATCTCAATATTAAAAATAAAATTGACAAAAACAATTTTTTTAAAAAATCACAATAAAAAGGAAAGGAAAAAAAACCATATGTTTAGAAAAAGAAAAGAAAAAACAATATAGGTAAACACGATAATAATTCATAGTGTTTTGTGAAGAAAATTTCAATATTTTTTCCTATATATTTTAGCTTTTCTTATAATATCCATTAGGTATAAAAAATTATAGCATGTTGTTTGGAATATTATGAATTGAATTGAATTGAATTTTAAAATTGAACTCACATATTTAAATTAGTTTTTGTATTTAAATTTTTTTATAGTATTAATTTTAATTTTAAATAAAATTTAAATTATAAAAGAATTGACGTAAACAAATCAGATTTGAAACCTTCTGATTTGTTACGATGATTCTAAAGAAAAAATAATATTAAAAAATATCGCTCTTTCTTTTATTCAAAAACCATACAAAGTAACTCTCTCATCTCATCACCCTTTCTTTCGTGTCTTTGACTCCACTTTCTCTAACCACTACTTTCTTGTAAACAAAAACTTCAGGTTTTTTTTTACTTATTTTGAATTTGAAATTTTTTATTGGTGATATCTTTGAAATTATTAGAACTATAAATTATGGTTATTTTTAAAATTATTAATATTTTTTAAAATTATACTAGTCATTAACTTGTTTATTTAATAATGTGATTTTTACTATTTTGATATCTATTTTATTTAAGTTTGATTTGAGAAAAACTCAATAATTTTTATTCAATACTTCTAATTTTTTCTCTCAATATTCCAATGAAATGACCTTGAAATAATCCATAGAACACAGGATATGACACCTTAAATTGGAACTTAGTTGACTTTTTCTAAAGTCTAAACCAACCCATTAATCATTGTCTTGTGAATTTGTTAATAGTTTGACAACAAATAATTGACTGGAGAGTTCTTCTTCTTCTTCTAGAATAACCTTTCAATACTTGATTTAAAGTGATAACTAAGTTTTACTATGATAATAATAATATTTTTATTATTATTTAATTAATTTTTATTTGACAACCCATTCATGTTTTTAGTTTATTTAATTATTTTTTTTATGTTCTTCAAATACATTCAATCAATATATACATTTTTTTTCTATTCAAAATCGAACTGATACATCAAATCAAAGGGAGAAAATCTCAATATGTAAATTATAAGCCATAAGTTTGCTTTTTTTTTTTTTTTAATATTTCAAGTTAGAGTTTTAAAATTAATATTTATTTTTCTTAACAAATTAGATGGTTTTGGTACCGGTTGAAAATACATTCCTCGTTGGTCTGTACTTTTAAAAAAACACGTGCGGGTGAAGTGGCTTTCGTGCAGCTGTTTCAGTTTTGACTGTCTGTTAGGTTTAACTGTTTGACCAATAAAAACCAATCATGAGCGTTTGATGTTTTGATCGGACGGCTAGAAACAGATAACGTGTAGAGGGTACGCTTGGCCGCACGTGACCATGTATTAGTTTTACAGCTGTAAAGGCTGTAATGATGGACTCTTGTCCTAAAACCAACCACAACCAGACAAACAAGTGGTCGCAACTGTCGCTGTAAAAAGTTGAAAGAGTCACGGTAAAAAAAAAAAAGTCCACCCCACAATGGTGAAAACTGAAAAGTACTCGACTTGGCAAAAGAGTCATGATTCCCCAACACAACCTTCAAACAGAATTTTGAAAATTTTAAAGTGATTTTTGTCTTACGCTTTTTTTTTTTTTTTTTACATTTTAGTAGCATTACGAGAATATATTCAAATTAAAATTATTAATGATTTTAATGGTTTGGGAAAATAAGAATTATTAAAAAACATTTAAAAAATTCAGCTAAAAAAAATCTCTTTAAAGTAATTTCCTGAGTGAGCTTTTTATTTTGACTTTCATAAAAATCTAAAAAATATTAATTTAATTTTTTAAAATAAAAAGTATTTTTAAAAATATCAGCGAAAGACTAAGTTTTCTTTATTGGAAAATTTATAAGATTACTTCCTATACTTTTCAACTTTTAAATATACTATGTATCTAAATACCAATGATTAAAAAGTTTACATACCAATCAAGATAATTTTTTTAATAATATTAATAAAATATTCTCTATATCAATTCGATGCATTTAAATAAAAAAAATCTAATATAACAACAAAACATTGTTCATACTTGAGCTTCAAAATCTAGTGTATATTTAGTAACAACATGCAGAATGCTTTTTTGTAAAAATGATACAGAAGCCAACGGGGAGAGCAAAAGACAGGCAGCCTTGGAATAAATTCTCTCATCCACCCCGCTCTTACCACTCTCCTCTCTCTCTCTCCCCACCATGAAATCAAACTTTCTGGAAACAGTTAAGAACCCATAAATCCAATTCCATTGTAGTTTAAGCCACTCCCATTTAATTCCAAGGAATTCAATTCAATTGAATACCCTAAAAAAAACATTTCTTTTCCAAGAAAAAAATGGTTTCCCTTGAAGATTCCCACTCCCAACACTCCACTTCCAGTCGCTTCCCCTTAACCTCTTCTCCTTCCTCCTCCAAAATCATCCACCGACACGTCGGCCGTTCCATGCGCACTGTCCGTTCTACTCTCTTTCAGACCGACTCATCCTTCAGCAACTCAGCTGCTTCCACTCCCTTTGTGTCTGAAAACTTGACTGAGTCTGTCATCGACATGCGACTCGGCGAACTCGCGGCAACCTTAAGCATACATAGTAATAATATTAGTAATATTAAGAATAAGACGTCGTCTTCGTCGGCATCGCCAGCTAAATCTGCTGAGGAGTTTCTTGATATTTCAGAAGCTTTTTCTGATTTCTCAGGCTGTAGTTCTGATATATCTGGGGAACTGCAACGTCTTGCATGCTTGCCGTCGTCTCCGCTGCATCGTGATGGAGAGTTGGAGAGGAAGAACCCATCAACGGAAATTGTAGCCGAGCCCTGTCATGGGTTTTTACAGAGAGAATCCTTTTCTACGGAAATCATTGAAAGTATTTCTCCCGAAGATCTTCAGCCGACGGTGAAGATCTGTGTTGATGGGTTGCAGTCCCCTTCGATTCTTGTCAGAAGATCTGCTGCGGAGAAGTTGAGGTTTTTGGCAAAGAATAGAGCGGATAACCGGGCGTTGATTGGTGAGTCGGGGGCGATTTCTGCTTTGATCCCTCTGCTTAAGCAAAGTGATCCGTGGGCGCAAGAACATGCGGTGACAGCCTTGTTGAATTTATCATTGTACGAGGAGAATAAGAAGAAGATTACGAAATCGGGTGCTATTAAGTCTCTTGTTTATGTGCTTAAAACTGGGACTGAAAATGCTAAGCAAAATGCGGCCTGTGCGTTGCTTAGTTTGGCGTTGATTGAAGTGAATAAGAGCTCGATTGGAGCTTGTGGAGCGATACCACCATTGGTATCGCTTCTAATTAATGGTTCTAATAGAGGAAAGAAAGATGCGTTGACGACATTGTATAAGATTTGTTCAATAAAGCAGAATAAAGAAAGGGCTGTCATTGCTGGGGCAGTTAAGCCATTGGTGGGGATGGTGGTGGAGGCGGGGGCAGGTATGATGGCTGAGAAAGCAATGGTGGTGTTGAGTAGTTTGGCTGCAATTCAAGAAGGGAGAGATGCTATTGTTGAAGAAGGCGGGATTGCTGCACTTGTTGAGGCTATTGAAGATGGTTCTGTTAAAGGGAAAGAGTTTGCTGTTGTTACTTTGTTGCAATTGTGTAGTGATAGTGTTAGAAATCGTGGGTTGCTTGTTAGAGAAGGAGCGATTCCTCCTCTTGTTGCACTTTCCCAGAATGGGAGCATTCGCTCTAAGAACAAGGTAAATTTTTTCTTAATTCTGATGGATCGAGTATTAATTTCACAGCTTTTCAAGTTGATTTTTAAGCCCAATGGTCCTTTGTTTGTGTTATTAATTTTGTGATGGGAGTGTTGTTGATGGTAGTGGTGGTGTTGGTGCAGGCTGAGAGGCTACTTGGGTACTTAAGAGAGCCAAGGCAAGAGGCTGCTTCATCTTCAAGCCCTTGAAGAAGTGGTGGATTTTGAATGTTTACTATTCTTGGATAGGTAATTGCTAGTACTGATTAGAATGAGTGGTTGGTTGTCATTGGTTTGTGTGTATATAGGCAGTGTTTTTTTTATGGTTTTGTACAGTGTGTTTGAGAAATCTGAGGGATTGATTAGCGAATGGGAAATTAGGGTAAGCTAGGGAGTAATAATTGTAGACTGACTTGTTTTAGATGTATGAGTTTGACTTAAACTAGGTTTTGGAAGTTGGGGTCTGTAATTCTGATGGGTTTTCCAGAGGAGGAATACTTGCTTGCTTTGTGGGGTTTGGTTGGTTGATGATGAAAATTAGGGTCTTGTTCCTTGTGTTTTGCTTGGAAGACCCAAGTTCTGTTTACTGATTGTCCTGTTTAAACCAGTGAAGATAAATGCTACTACTTGGAGCATGTTTTTGTTGCATCTTGTAGCTTGAATTCTATGTATGCTATTGATTTCTGTTTTTGCTAATAAGCAATTTAGATTGAGTTAGATCTTATGCTTAAGATTGTGACAGATTCTATGTTCTTGATCTCTCCTTGTGACGCCTAGTTCTTGTCTCCTTTAGACATGCCTGGAAAAAGTCTGAAAATGAAAGACTGGTTAAATCTGATATCTGGGAGATGTAATCTTTGCAATCTTTTACTTTCTATGGTCATGTCGATTTCTGTCTAAGAAAGATCAGGCAAGAAATCTTTGAAATCTTGTAATGATGATAAGGACTCCTGGACATTCACTCAGACAAGAATTATCCCGAGTGCTGTGATTTTGTTGCCCTGGCAATCTGTTACTTCCTTCCTCCATAGATTACCACTAAAACTCTCTGCTACCTAAGGGAAGGCTGTGGCGTCATCATTTATTTGATGGAATTGGATGTAAAGGTTGAGAGAGAGGTATTATTTATTTGATGGAAGCACATGAACATGCATGGTAGGTCCCTATGATTTGCTCGTCTTTGGTGTAAAATCGTTTTTTCTGCTGTGTGCTTTCCATCACCACCTGTCTTTCTGTTCTACTTGCTATGATCTCTACTGAGAAAGTCCACCACCTACTGCAACCCCACCATGGATTTCCTTACAGCTTATAAGATATGATATCTTTATTATCTTTCCTTGTCGATGTTCATTGTGCATTAGCTGGCAGAGCAGGTATGTCTTGGACCAAAAGACCAAATTCAGGCAGTTCACTGACATGATTTATGTTTTCAATCTTCAAAACGAATAACTTGCAACTTATCATGGATATTAGGCCAACTAACCGTCCTCTCACCAGCAACAGTCCCTTACTGTAGAAGGATGTTTCCCTTGATGCAAATGCTACAGCCTTTCTCTGCATCACCATCCATGGTGAATTTCGGCTGTCATGCTGCAACAAAACCTTTGGTAATGAATAATTTCGATGCAAACAGTGCCATCAAACAAGGATTGCTTTTCTCATGGCTGGACTTGGATCCATGTGTCATTGATGGAGATTATTTTAATGTTCCAGACAATTTGATGTCAGAGTGGTTAAACATTTCTGTGTATTTTGTCCAACTCATTAATGTGGTGGATGATTTTTGGAAGAAATGGAAACTCTTATCCAATCAGTTTCTGCCGCCATCACAAACTTCCTAGTCAAAGCAAACTACAGGTTTTTGATGTAGGCAAAAAAAGGCCTAAATTATATATATATATATATATATATATATATATATTGAAAAGACAGAAACGTTGATTGCTTAAAGAAATAGACACAAAAAAGCTATCTTCGGATAATTTAAGAATGAAATTTTTGTACTTTTAAAAATAAAAAATACTGATTGGAGAAGAGGGTTTTTTTTTTTTTTAATCTATCTGTCTATCAAGACCCTTCAGGCCACTTCTTTTTTGGGCCGAGGTGTTTCATTGTCAAGGTTGGCCCTATATCAAGATGGTCTAAAAAGATCTCGTATTAAATGAGTCAATTCAAGCTATCATTTTTCTTAAAAAATAAATCATAAGAATAAAATACTGATTTTATAAAATATAGCTCAAGCAAAGCTCTAAATTCAGGTCAAATTTTATAACCATAGTATTACGTAAATTATTTACAATTCAGATTATATGATTATATATGTATAAAAATTCTTTTCCCTTTTCGAAAGTTCGAGTATATTCCTTGTTAAGAAAAAAAAAAAAAACCCGCTTAAACATTTCATGTCCTGCCATTTTTCCGAGCCCAAGTTCATTGAAGTGTAAGATAGTTCTGCAAGTCAAGTGTCGGTTCCTTTTTTTGCTTCTACGCGGTTGGTTGCAAGCAGATATGAAACATTGCAAAGCATGAAGAGCATTTACTATTAACAAAGAGATAACACCACAATTGTTGATCAAGTAGGATTTTTAATTACAGTTACGTTACATGGCTAGTAGTTCTCCATTGGAAACAAGAGGTTTGCCAATGGTGGAAATTGTTCATTACAGTAAACACTTGATCTGGGTGCTTGTAAGTGATTCCTCAATATATAGGCAACGTAGTTATATGGATTCAACTTGGTCCTTGGATTTTTCTTTCTTTCCTCCAAATAAGCGTGGTCTGTAGCCATCCTCTAGCAACTTCTCCACCTCCTCAAATTGCAGGCCTTTAGTTTCAGGGACTAGGAAGTAGATGAATATGAGGCTAATGGTGGAAATTCCGGCGAATACGAAGAATGTGCCACCGGCACCAAGAGCTTCCGTGAGACTTAAGTAAGACTCGCTCACGATTAGATTTGAACACCAATTGGCCACAGCAGCAATGCCTCCACCAACACCTCTATATCTCAACGGATAGATTTCTGAGTTCACAATCCATGGTACGGTTCCCATTCCAGGTGAATAGGAAATGATGTATAGTCCAAGGAGTATAACAGCAAGAAATCCGAACTTGCTTGGGCAACCCTTCTCGAAAAACACACGATTTTCAGCACGGCATTCACCCCTTACAACCTTGGATGAATCCAGGCAGGCTCCAGGATGGAACTGATAGTGTAAAAAATAAATATCAATACCAGTTTGACAACATGAAAACTTCAAAGTCTATAATGTAATCAAATTAACAGTAACATTTCACTTAATGTGGCTAGGAATCATGTAAGAAGATTACGCATTGTATTGCTGAAGGACTGAGAAAGGTGAGTGAACTTACTTCGCTAGCTGCATTAGCACAGAAAGCACAATCTGCTTTCAAGCAAGTCATACAGCTCCACCTTGGTGCATCTGGGGCTGTCAGGTATGCTGAGCAAGTAGAGTTTGAGCCAAAGTGAGCTGACTCAATTCCACTGATTTTCGGAGCATGGCTCGAAGCTTCCATAAATACAACTGATAAGATCACGAGGAAGAAAATGATTCCAATCATTGAAACGAGCATCAGCCTTCTCCTTCCATATCTGTCGACAAAACACATGCTAACAATGGAGCCAACAGCATTCAGGCCAGAAGTGATGAGAGAGAGTGCCAATGCAACAGAGTTCGAAGCAAATCCAGCAAACTGCACTATGGTCGGGGCATAGTACATGACTGTATTTATACCCACAAATTGCTGAGCAACTTGGACAGTGATACCGGCATAAAGTCCCCTGCGAACTACACGGTTTTTCAACGCACCCTTCACTTTAGTTATCATGCCTTCTCCAAGGGCAGCTTCATCAGCCTTCTCAGCGTCAACGGATAGTTTCAAGGCATTCAACTCATCTTCAACCTCATGTGCAGGATAGATTTTCTCCAAGATTGCCCTCGCCTCATCTACCCTATCCTGAACAAAACGTAAACAAATAGATAAGCGGTTACAAGCACATAATGTTCACCATCTTAAGGAAGATTAAACTAGCAAAAATGTGTCTTTAAATAGGGAGAATCCATCAAAGATAATTTGCAGACCAGATATCTACAGCCTAGTTACTCTGAGATATCACAAAGGACCACAGGGTCATGACTAGTCTCCGAGGACAGCATAAATTTTGCGAGATAGCAAATATCTGTTTTATGTATTAGAATAGATATAACTATGTGGGAAATTTCTCCAAGGAGCATGATCAGAACCTTTCTGTAGAGCCATCGGGGCGACTCGGGAAGTGAAAGCATCAACACAAACTGAACCAAAGCTGGGATTCCAGCAACTCCGAGCATCCATCGCCAGGTTCCAGGAGCCTGAAACATATGTTGCAACCTTAAAAATCCTGTTAACTTTGAGAGGTTTGGGAGCAAGTAGTGGTTGCCAGTACACATACCTTGGTGAAAGCAAGATTGATTAGATAAGACAAAAACTGCCCTCCAGTAATCAGCAATCCATTTGTGCTAACGAGTGCTCCTCGAATTCTTGCAGGTGAAGCTTCTGAAATGTAAAGAGGAGCGGTCATGGATGCCATTCCCACTCCCAAGCCAACCAGAATCCTTCCGATAATAATAACCCAGGGATTTGGAGCTACAGCCATGACAATTGCGCCGAAGAAGAATACGATATCAGCACCTAAAATTGCCACTCTCCTGCCCCACCTGTCATTCATATATCCACCAAATGCAGCACCAATAATAGCTCCAGCGACAGCCATACTCACGATGGTTTCCTGCACGATACAAAACAACCTTATCAAAGCATGAGCATAGGCAATATACAACTATCTCTTGACCCTGTCTCTCAAGAAACTCAACATAGTATATCATATCCTAACTCGCCTGCATCCATGTATTTTTGTCAACATCTTCGAAGTCATCACGAATGTAAAGCAATGCGCCAGAAATAACTCCTAAAAATTTCCATAAGAAACAATTTATTATGAACTTTCCCCAAATCAATAACACATACCTTAGATCACAAATTAAAGCAAACTTATTACGGTAACGTTATGAGACAGATACGGAGATAATAGAGACAAGGGGGACATGCCCCTTGTCGTTCCTTTTTTGAAAGGAAGGAAATTCACTCAAAAACCGTCTCTGTCTTCGTCCCACTAACCAAACAATTTTTATCCCTTCTGTGTATGTCTCCTGAACACTAACCAAATGCAACATAAGAGACAAAATAAGCTTATAAAATCTATCCCGGAATAACTTAATGTAACCTGTATCATAACCAAAAAGAAGCCCTCCAATGCCAGCTGAAAATGCAAGCCTCATAATATATGGAGTCTTCCATACAGTCTTCCAGCATTCTGTAAACTCTGTCTTGTCAGCTGTGGTAACTCCTCCTTCCACCATTTTTGCAGATGGAAATAGATTTCAACAAAGTTAACTTATGAATTGAGTGACAATCTGCAAATACGCAACCATGAAGATGATCAGAACCTTAAAAACCTTGACAACTATTATTTCAGCATAAAACTTTGAACTGATCAAATTAAGAGTCTTGATCACTTTCTATATAATGACAAAAAAAAAACTGAATATTGATCTTATTATTGTGATACCAATCATCGAACACCAATCGTTGAAAATACTAAAATATTTAACCTTTCAAGTACTTATTCATTGATTCAACACTCTTTACTTTTGCATGCGAAGGGTTACTTCCTGTTTTCTCTAATGGATATGTTCATTGTACTTGTATTGAACATCACAGTACTTTTTTGATACGGCATTTAAGAAGATAAAATTTATTAAAATTTGGTGAAAATGATTTGGATTTCTCGATTTTAGATTGCAAGTAATTACGGATTCGTATTAGAAATCTGACACAACAGTGAAATTCTTGGCAGGTTGAAATTAATCATCTTGGAAACACAATCTCTATTTTAAATGGATAAATCCAAAAAATAAAATTAAAAAAAATATTCATGAATTGGATAAACCAAACAAAAACCAAACACCAATATTTCTTATCTAAAAATAAGAGAAATGGTGCTTGTACTTCTTTTCATAGCCCAACAAAACCATTTCCATAGAAAAAATAAAAATAAACAAAGCACAAGAAATAGCCTATAAGACTGAACACAGTTCAAAAGAAATTAAAGTAAATTTCAATACCAGAAATGATCTTACATGAGGGCTTCTTTTTGTTGGCTCTATAAGTTATTTGTCCTACAGACTGTTTGTTCTTCAATCTAAAGGCAATGGCTGCATCAAGAACATGCTGTTCTTTGCATACAGACCATTGAAGATGAACCTGTCTCCTGTTTATTTTCCGGCACCTTGTGAGATGGGATAACAAGAGCTAATTTCAAAGGTTAATTGTCTTTTTATGTCTGCCTTTTTTCCATCTTTGGAAGGGTTTTACTTATTTTGAGTCCATGCTTATCTCTTATCCATGGATTTTTATAGCCTTTAAATTCGGAAACTGATATTATATAGGGTGTACTTAGTTGCAATCAAACCGAGTCCACAGGTCCTCCAGGCTGTGCCACTTTTCCTCCCATATCTATCTACGACAAGCATACTGATGGTGGATCCGAGAGCATCGAGGCCAGGAGTAACCAGAGAAAGGGCTAAGGCCACTGATTTTAAAGCAAATCCAGCAAACTAAACTATAGTCGGGGGAATAGTACATGAATAT
Organism: Populus deltoides; assembly: GCA_015852605.2. Taxonomy (NCBI): domain Eukaryota; kingdom Viridiplantae; phylum Streptophyta; class Magnoliopsida; order Malpighiales; family Salicaceae; genus Populus; species Populus deltoides. The sequence goes on from CM027585.2 coordinate 16,089,415, forward strand.
ATTGATGCCTTGCTGAGCAACTTGAACTATAATGCCTGCATAGAGTCCCCTGCAGACATCCCTAGTCCACCCTCTTTCAGTTTTTCCCTTTAGATAACAAATAAGAATAATTGACCATCAATTTTGCAACTGCAACGTAAGGATCCAATCAAGGAGATAAAACATTCAAGGATCAATATGAAAAAAATCACCTCTTAAATCTATAGTGATTTGTGAAAAAGGGCAGTAAAAAAATATATAAAGTAAAACTCTTCTCCTCTTAGTTTCGTTATAATTATAATGAGTCAACATTAGTAATATTGAATATTAGATATAATTACAGAACTTAATTAAGAGATCGAACTGTTAATGATTTAAGTCGCAGGTCAAATGAATCAGCTTAAACTATGGTTTAAAAAAATCTTATTGTTTTTCGTAAAAAAACAAAGATCAATTAATGTAAAACTTGGCTAAATTTACTATTGTCAATTTAAACCAAGTTTTGAGTTGATAGAGCATTAATTGAATTCACCCTTCAAATTTTATAACTATTGTCTTACATAAGTTATTTACAACTCAGTTATATATGTATAAAAAACTTCTTTATCATTTCAAAAGTTTGAGTATATTATTTGTAACAAGGAAAAAAAGAAACCGCTTTAACATTTCTACACTTGCTGACCCAAGTTTGCACTTCCCGAGGTAGGATTTTCATGGCCGCAATCTGAAAGCTAGTCCAGGTTCATTGAAGTGAAAGGTAGTTCTATAAATTGCAAAGCATGAAGAACATTTACTATTAACAAAAAATTAAGACCACAATTGTTGATCAAGTAGGATTTTTAATTACAGTAACATGGCTATGTAACATTCAATAAAGCTAGTAGTTCTCTATTGGAAACAAGAGGCTTGCCTAGCTTTATTCATTATCGTAAACACTTGATCTGGGTGCTTGTAAGTGATTCGAAATATGAAACCTAGGCTGTTAGAACAATTCTTTTACGCAGATTCAACTTGGTGCTTGGATTTTTCTTTCTTTCCTCCAAATAAGCGTGGTCTGTAGCCATCCTCTAGCAACTTCTCCACCTCCTCAAATTGCAGGCCTTAGGTTTCAGGGACTAAAAAGTAGATGGATACGAGGCCAATGGTAGAAATTCCAGCGAATACGAGGAATGTGCCACCGGCAACAAGAGCTTCCGTCAGACTTATGTACTTATGACTCGCTCACGATCAGATTTGAACACCAATTGGACACAGCAGCAATGCCTCCACCAACACCTCTATATCTCAACGGATAGATTTCTGAGTTCACAATCCATGGTACGGTTCCCATTCCAGGTGAATAGGAAATGATGTATAGTCCAAGTAGTATAACAGCAAGAAATCCGAACTTGCTGGGGCAACACTTCTCGAAGAACACACGATTTTCAGCACGGCATTCACCCCTTACAACCTTGGATGAATCCAGGCAGGCTCCAGGATGGAACTGATAGTGTAAAAAATAAATATCAATACCAGTTTGATAACATGGAAACTTCAAAGTCTATAATGTAATCAAATTAACAGTAACATTTCACTTAATGTGTGGCAAGGAATCATGTAAGAAAATTATGCATTGTATTGCTGAACGGCTGAGAAAGGTGAATGAACTTACTTCGCTAGCTGCATTAGCACAGAAAGTACAATCTGCTTTCAAGCAAGTCATACAGCAACTCCTTGGTTCATCTGGGGCTGTCAGGTATGCTGAGCAAGTACGTAGAGTTTGAGCAAAAGTGATAGAAATTAATTGTATGTGTTTACAAAAATCATGGTCTTTATTTCCATCAAGGAAATTCACAAAGTCAATCATATTATATATATACCTTGATTTGTAATTGCAGATCATCTTTCATAATAAGAAAGACAATAAATAATTTTTCCTATTTTTTGACGGAAGAATATATATATTCTTGCGTGGACTGATAAAAAAAAAGACATCATTTTTTTTCAAATACCTGATATGAAATCCTTGATATATTGATAGAAATTATTTATCTTATTAATTTGAAAAACAAGATTACATTATTAATTCTAATATGATGTTGAAATTGGTTATATTGATCAAATAAATAATTAAAAAAACATTATTAAAATTAACATGATGTTTATTTCTTTATTCTCCATGGAGTGCAAAGAATTTATTTTCTTCCATAAAACATCTTCTGATTTTTTTAGTTCTTTCCACGCTTACTGTATTAAACAAAGCTACAATCCATGTATCGAAGCTTTGGAACTCTAGCTGTTTTATTTCACTGTTTTAATAATTGCATTTGTATATCTATTATGCGATTCATGATCACCCTGCAGCTTAATTTTGTGTTGCATCCTTTTCGTGCTTCCTTTCGGACGGTGAGAAATTTATAGTGAGACCATTATGGTTTGATTTAGACTTGCGTTCCCTTTCTATGTTGCTCTTAGTATTATTAACATGATGCTATGTTTGAAAGTTCTTTTATTTTTATTTTTATTTTTATTTTTACTTGAATGCCTGGTGATGTAGCCAAAACCTAATAAGACAATAAAAGAAACACAGAAAATACAGACAATTTAATGAGAGAAAATGATGGCAGATATTAACCTTAATTTCATGATTTTATTCTCTAAAAATTAAATATATAATGGTTGTCTCTTTAAGACCTTTAAATATACTAAAAAACTCTACATCTACTAAAAAACAACTAGAAATCTAGAAGCATAAAGAAAATAAAATCTAATTTAAAATATAAAATCCAAAAATACTAGAAAAATAACAAAATTGATATAAACAACTTCCAAACCTAAGTCTAAGAGTTTCAATGATCCGATAAGCGATAAAAAGGCTTTCCTTAAGAAACTATATGTAAAGTCATCTGAAAAAATTTGAATTTGATCCAACAATCAAATCTTTTGTTATTATAATTTTAAGGTGCTAATATAATACGTCGTGATATGAACTTCTCTTAAGTCTATATCTATATGATCCATAAAAATATTTGTTAGGTTATCTACATAGTTTATTTTTATTAGATTTTTATCTAATTATATTAGGTCTTCATCTAAATGATTAGAACCTTAATTGTATTATTTTTTCCATGTCAGACAGAACCCATTCCTGAGTTCTGTTTTTTCTCTTTTAAAATATGATGTCAAATACTAAACATTAAAATATTAGAAGTTTTTAGAAAGCTAAAAATGATGTCAAATACTAAACATTAAAGATATTAGAAATCTTTAGATAGGTAAGAAAGTGAAGTTTGTGAGCATTATTATTTATTTTATGCAACACCTCTCCTATACTTAGATTACCAACCTCAGATCAGCCATGGCGCATGGAAGCTATTCCATCTCCTATACCGTCAAGAAATCTTGCAGTAATAAGAAGCTAAGGATGTGGAGAAACAGCCATGACTACTGCACCAATGAAGAAGAAAAAATCTGCAATCAAAATTGTTTTTTTCCTCCCTAAACTGTCATTAAAAAACCCACCGATTGCAGCCCCAAAAATGGCTCCTAAGACACAAGTACTCATAATCAATTCCTGCAGGACAAGAAGTTGATCATAAAATCAGCAAAAAGAGTAAAGAAATCATCAACTTCTAAATAAATTTAACCTCCATATAATTGTTTTTTGTGATTTAGAAAATGGAGAGAAATTCATCTGTAAAAAGGTGCTCTTGCCAACCGGCCATCTTAACCTTTGTTGCCTGATGACATTTTTGATTATATATAATTTAAAATATATGAAAATAGAGAGTATTCGATTTATGAAAAAAGAAATGTCAAGAATGGGATTCGAACCCATGCCCTTTCGGACCAGTACCTGAAACTGGCGCCTTAGACCAACTCGGCCATCTTGACCTTTGTTGCCTGATTTCATTTGAGAATTTATATAATTTATAATATATGAAAATAGAGAGTATTCGATTAAAGAGAAAAACAAATGTCAAGAATGGGATTCGAACCCATGCCCTTTCGGACCAGTACCTGAAACTGGCGCCTTAGACCAACTCGGCCATCTTGACATTTGTTGTCTGGTGACATTTTAGATTATATAATCTTCAATATATGAAAGAACCATTAAAATTAATATATATTATTTTCTTAAATATCCTAAAAGAAAAACAACAGTTGTATTGGCCGAGACAGCTTCAAGCCCATACATACCTCTTGGTGACTCTCAAAAGCAATTTGGTTAAATTTTCCAAAATTTTTAAAAACGTTTATGCACAGTAAAAAAAAATATTATTTTTTAATATTTTTATCGAAACAAAATAGATATATAATTATAGTGCACGGGTATTTGATAGTTTTTTTAGCCTTTTCAGATTTTTTTTTGTACTATCAATTTGAATAAATTATACTGTGCTATTTTTTTTTTTTGCAAGTTTTTTATATATATATTCCCTAAACATTAAGAAATTCAAGATTATGAAAAATAGTAAATAAGCTAGAAAGCTCTCAAATTTCATAGGAAATCCTGAATAACTTCAGCCCATGCCAACTTCTTGGTGAATAACAGCCCATATCTTAAAATCAAATTGGCTAAAAGATTAATTTTTTTAACCCCATCAATTAATTTAGAGGTTTCTTCCACGACCACAAGTCCCCTACGATAACAACTCGACAATAAAGATCAAATTCCGTAGCGTGTGGAAGTATTGTCTATTTCATAATGATTTTTATTTTAAAATAATATTTTTTAATTTTTTAAAAATTATTTTTCACATTAACATATCAATGCAATTAAAAAATATATTAAAAAAATTAATTTATTTTAAACATGAAATGAAACTTCTACCAACTCTACAAAACTCGTGAATAGTCAAATCAAACATTTTAAAAAGTTGTGGCATTCACCTCAGAGACATGGCCTATCCTACACTTCACAGGTTTTTCTGCAGTCGTGCAAGCAGTGTATGGAAGGCGGGGTCCGTCTTCTGCATGTCTCCGATACCTAACTGCAAGATTTCACAACCCTTCTGCTACGCCTTAATTGCTAAAGAATTGACAATACAATATCAATACCATTAATTGAGCATGGTATATCTGTCTGCCAGTCTACCTTACCCTAACTAGCTAGCAGCTGGATACGGCAGCACTGCAAATCATAAATGAAAATCAATGAAGGAATGTGTGAATGTTCTTTTTATGTGGTTTTAGTTTTGAGGGTGTTTTCCACCTCTCTGATATATTAAAATGATCTTTAATTAGTTTGCGTTTAATTAGTATTCTCATTTTTACTATCTTCGTTTCGTCTTTTTTGTTACGAGATCAATGATGAACAGAGATCACGTAAATGATAAGATGAGGAATATTCTGATTTACTATTCGACTTAACCCTCGAGAGAATGATATGAATGAATGCAACGTGTAAGGTATCGAGGATGATAATAATTTGTGGCCCATTAAAAATATGGCAGTAAGAGGCCATGGCTTCAATTGTTTTCAGTGATAACAACAGCAAGAACAGATAGCTTGATGGTAACGGTTCACAATCGAAGTCTAAAAATAACCCAGAATATTTATGACTTTATGCTGTGAGACTGACTATGGCCCCTTTTAAGATGCAAGAATCCTCTCTTTTCTTGTTTTATAGTGATGGTTGCATCGATAATGAATATGTTGACAGCAAAGTCTCACCAAGTAAAATTTACATGTCTTTGCAAATGACAATCTAGCTATATATTGACAATGATGATCAATTTTGTATTTTTATTTTTCTTTTTAACAATTAAAAATATTGCCGTATCAGTTCTTATATATTACGAATGTTTCTTTACGTATCCATGGGGATTTTCTTTCAGTTTTGAACCTTGTTAGGTTTTGAAAACCTAGATAGATCAGTTTAGTTGTCTTTCGAGAGGAGATGAAAAATGTAATTAACCATATCTTTTATGTTTTATTATAAATAATTTAAGTTTGTTTATTTTTAATTTATAAATAAACATGTAATTTATTTAGTTTAGTTTCTTTTATGCTTGATTAGTGCAAGCAATATAATCTCTTGGGCTAGGTTACCTGTATGGATTTAGGCACAAGGTTCATCAATTGAAGAGTTGGCAAGATTTCATGATATCTCAATCGAGAAATTATTAAGCGAGTATTTGTCTTATAAGAGAGTGTTTGTCTTATAAAAAAATATTTTTGTATTTGATTTTTTAAAATATTTTTTGATCAATTTTTCAATTTAATTCATAATTTATAAAATCTCATAAAATATTTTACAAATAATAATTTATTCACAATATCATCCAATAATATTAACAAATGCTATTATCATTAATATCACAATCACCCCATCACCGTGATCTCTACCATTATCCCACATACAATCATTATCTTATTATTGCTATCGTCCCACTATCATTTTATTCCACAACAACTCTCATCACTTTTATCACTACACTGTACTATAATCATTATCATACTCCATCATTATTATTGTCATTTTCTCCTTTCGTTTTTATCCGCAACATTGCTATCATTATCATTATCATAATCATATATCATAATTATAAAGACTACCATCATTTTATTATTATAGTAAATTTTATTTCATTACCTACCAAATATTGTAAAAGATTTCCCATCCCAAAAATATTCTACATAAAACGTCATTTAAATGAATGTTTGTGTTCAATTTAAGTTCTTTCAGTAACACAATAACAAATCATAAAAAAATACACAAGTTTTTTTTTCCTTTCTAAATTAACATAGTAGAGAAAAACTTTTCCCCAAACAACTTAAAAAAAAAAAAATAATTTTCAAAATAATATAGTTTAATTAGTTGTGCGAACCTTACCCGTGTAACTTGGAGATGCACAAAAATATCACATGCACATCTCCCAATCAATTTTTTCTTTATCTGGCACGCGTAGGACACATGTTAGATACAAAAAAAAATTTCAGTAGCTTGCGCGTGTGTTACACATGCTAGTGAGTAAGCATATCATTGCCTTTTAGGTGGTTCATATAACTTATTTTTAGCTTCAAAGTTGGCTTTCTTTTATATTTATAAATTGTCTTATTAAGAATTTTCTAATAATATTAAAAATGCTATAATCAAAGCTTTGTTATGTTTATACCGTCTCTTTCTTTATTTTATTTCTTTTTTTTTATTTTCTCTCTCATACTCTTGTTATTATGCCATCCTATTACATTTTTTTTTTCTTCTTTTCTTAAAATTTGACACAGTGAGACACAAAAAAAAAAAACTTCTAGCAGCTAGCACGTGTGTTACACCTGCTAGTGAATAAGCATATTATTGCTTTTTAGATGGTGCGTGTGACTTATCTTTAGCTTCAAAGTTGGCTTTTTTTTATATTTATAAATTGCTTTATTAAAAAATTTCTAATGATATTAAAAATGCTATAATTAGAGCTTTGTTATTTGTTATGTCTATGACATCTCTTTTTTTTTTTGTTTATTTTTTTTATTTTCTCTCTCATACTCTTGTTATTGTGCCATCCTATTACATTTTCTTTCTTCTCTTCTTAAAGTTTTATTTAGTCCCTCAATTTTTATTTTTAATTAACTTTATTATAATCATTTAATCAATTAAATTTATTTTTATTTAAGTGGAGAAAAATAACAACTTTTGGGAAAACATTAATTTTTTTTAGCAATTGCATTAAAAAATAAACATTAACTTTATTAAAAAAAAAAACTATGCAAAAATAATGGATGAAATGATCATAATAATAGAATTAAAGTTAATCAAACATGTCGTTTTTATCAAACATGTCGTAAAACAAATCTTGGAAAATAAAAAAAAAATTACTGACATATGATTCATGAACCCTATTACTCTAGAAAATAAAAAATATATAAAAAACATAATGCTACGTATGTGAATGGAGTTACTATATTAGTGAAAAATAAGATATAATTTGGTTAGTGTATTTGGGATAGAAAACAAAAACATTCCTCTTTTTACTATCTCTTTTAAAAGTATAAAAATTTAATATATGTAAATTTATTTTATATTTTTATTTATTTTTGCCCTTATTTTCAGTAATCAAATACTTAGTAATGAAACTCAAGCCTTAAACTTCTACACATTAAAACTAAACTTCTTCCTTTGATCCTACAAAAGACGTGTATCAATAAAAAAAATCCATGGCACAAAAGTGTTTTATGATTTTTTGAAAAATATTTTTATTTAAAAATAAATTTTTTATTTTTTTGATGCTGATATTAAATATAATTTTTAAAAATAAAAATTATTATTTTAATATATTTTAAATAAAAAAATACTTTAAAAAATAATTAATATATCTCTCCAACACCAAAAAAAAAAAAAAAAAACCATCCCTGTTTATTAACATTATTATTATTATTATTATTATTATTATTATTATTAGCTCATTAATTACTTGGCTTGATCGGCTTAAAACCAGACAGACACATATAGAAAAAATAAAGAAAAAGAAAGAAACCCCTTTCTCTTTCTGTGACTAGCTGGCTTCTGCTTCTCTGTCTAAAATCGTTTCGTTTTTCAAGTAAAAAACGCCATTATTAAATCATTTAATTTTCTAAATACCCCCACAAGATCCATTTCGCTATTCGGTTTCGCTATTTGATTTTCGGAGCCCATCAAAAAAGGTACTTTTTTGTTATTCTTTTTGTTGACTATTAATTTTTATGTTTAATTTTTTTGTGCTTTATTAATTTGTAGTTAGTTGCTTGAAGAATTATGGGCTCTTCGTTTTTTGTTAAATTTCCATCTGGGGTCTCAATAAAATTCAAAAACATGGTGAAAGATTGCATTCTTTTTATCATTACGTGATCTGTAATTTGTTAAAATGTTGTTTTTTTTGGGTTCAGAATGGTTTAATCCTTAATGGGTTTTTGTTTAAACTTAAGGAGATCATGTTTACAGCTTAGTTTTCCATGGTTTTTTCTTGTAATGACTGCTTTTGTTGACTATGAACATCACTGCATAAAAATGTTGACTTTATGTGCAGCTTGTAGTGCTTGTTGTTTACAATTTGACAGGATTGGAAAGCATTACGGCGCTTGTCTGTGTAGTGTGGTTCTACGTTGAGATGCTCAGAATGTACTGTGAATTAAGACAATGATTGAAGTTTTCTTTGTTGACTGTGTCGAATTTTTGTTGGATTTTATGTGATGCTTGAGTTAGGCTATGTGTTTCTTGCTTGATGTGTCGATATAGGCCGCTGTAGTCTAGAGGTTTACTTTCCTTCTTGCTCTATATTTGGATCTTAGGCTTGTCTAGTTTGCATAATTGTATGTTTGAGGATGCCATTCAGCTTTATATTGTATATCATGGCAATTTGGTTTGTTTGTGTTAGTGTTGTATTTATGACTTTAGATGAATGGAAGCAATTAGTTTTTATAGAGTGATAGATAGTGCATATAATTCTTTGGCTATTTGGGAAAACATAGGGTAGAAGAGAAGTAGGTACGAGGAAGCAGTAACCTTTGAGTGATAAGTTACAGGAGCGGCATCCAGATTTCGGTGGGGAAGTATATTAATGCTAGTGCAACTAGTCCAGAAAAAAGACAGTAATTTTCTTTTTTTATTTGAATTGTTTTTTGCTCATCCTCTTCTGATCTCCAATTTTCATATCCATGGCTATTATGATGTTTCGAGATCATAATCTGTTAAGTCGATGTAAATTTATTGGGTAGAGTGCAGGAAGGATCTGGCCACCATTGTGCAGTCCTGTGGTGAGTTTAGAAGCGTGAAACAGGAGATGAGCTGAAGTTAGGTTAATGTAGGGGGAGAAAGGCTGCTTCTAGGGTCAAACAAAAGGGATGAAGGAGAAAGACATCCATGCTATGAAAAAAAATGGAGGCCAATAGAGTTAGCTTAATGTTAGGGGAGAAAGGGTTGCTTTAAAAATTTTAAGCTTCTGGTTATATTGCACTTGATCTCTTCTTCTCTTTAGTTTCTGTCTACAGTGGTTACATTCTGTCAAGCTATGGAAAATTAGATGCTGATGCTTTATTGATATTGCAGGGACCGTAATCCTCATTTTGAAGAGAAATACTGGATTCCACAAAGAAAAAGCACCTGATAGAATTACGCAAGCGGTAGAAAGCAGAGGATGGAGTAGAAGTTACTACTTGTTACACTTTTACGAGGCCCGCCAACTTTAGCTTCGGAAGATAGATATTTCCTTGGGTTCCAACATGTTCTTCTATTTAATTTCCCAACAGTGACCCTTGTCCTGTTATATACTTTCCCTGCCTATCAAGTTTCCTTTGTACTCTGCCCTCATTCTTGGATATTCTAATTCCATTTCCTCATCTTGTATAGGGGAGCTTCTGGTTCTTCTGAGGTAAGTATTAAGCTCCCCTGAAGAGATCTGCCCTATGGAAGGCTAGTCATTATTGGCATTGTTGGCTTGTTTCCAACTAGTTGTTCTCCAGCAACAGACATGCTTCTATAGGTTGGCCATTCTGTGAAAGTTGAAAAATGGCCTTTTACTCTGAGGATGACAAAGCAGAAGATTACCTTTTCAAGATTGTTTTAATTGGCGACTCAGCTGTTGGGAAATCAAATTTGCTTGCAAGATTTGCTAGAGATGAATTCTACCCCAATTCAAAGTCTACAATAGGGGTAGAGTTCCAAACCCAAAAGATGGATATTAACGGAAAGGAAATTAAAGCACAGATCTGGGACACAGCAGGTCAGGAGCGATTTCGGGCTGTAACATCTGCATACTATAGAGGTGCAGTTGGAGCTCTTCTCGTTTATGACATCAGTAGGCGCCAAACATTTGATAGCGTTGGCAGATGGCTTAACGAACTTCACAGTAAGTTTCATAACAACTTTTGCTAATTATTTAAATCCTTTCATTTCCTTTTCTGTACTGACTGATTTGATATCTGGTTTGATAGTCTTTGAAGTAAAATTATGTTTAGGACACTTTGCAGACCAGTTTGTTGTTTGAACCGCAATGCCTGCAACATATATTATGACACTCTTCCTTTCAGATGGAAGATTGATTTTATATTGGTTTTCTGTTGGACAGCTCACTCTGACATGAATGTAGTAACAATACTTGTCGGGAATAAGTCCGATCTCAAGGATGCCAGAGAGGTACCAACAGTGGAAGGCAAGGACTTGGCTGAAGCACAGGGTTTGTTCTTCATGGAAACTTCAGCACTCGATTCCTCCAACGTTGCTGCTGCCTTTCAGACAGTTGTTAAAGAGATCTACAATATATTAAGCCGGAAAGTTATATTATCACAAGAACTCAATAAACCAGGTGCTCCTGAGCTGGGAAACGGAAAGACCGTGGTTTTACAGGGAGATGGGAATCAAGAAGGCAATGCAGAAACTAAAAAAGGGTGCTGTTCATCTTAGCAACCAACTGCAGCATAATTACTTATTTTTGCCCGTTTCTTTCTCTTTAGCCCGAATTTGCCACTCATATTACATCCCTACTTCTCCATTTGTTTAGTTTCTTGATTTTGTTCCAGGTAATAGAATTCTTTTACTTGTTCACCTGAGTTAATGATGGTTGAAGATGATAAATTGGAGTAGCAAATGTAAATGATCTCATGGGGTTTAAAAAGAATTATATCATACAATGTTCACACCCTCGGTGCAAACCCTTATCTTGTTTTTCACCTAATCTTTTTCCTTTTTGCCTAGACCTTGGTTTCTAGACATGATTTACGAATTGACATTGCATTCGGATGGGAGGGGGTTCCAGGCTCGCAACATTGTCATGCATCATGTGTAATGCAAGATCACTCGTGTTCCAGGCTCGCTAGACTTACGTCTTTCATGGTTGAGTTAATGCATGGTGAAATCATCTTTGATTGCCCCTCCTTTTTTCTTCTTTTTTTAATCATCATCTCCTTCAATGCTTGAAGAAAGAAGTGGCAGTGTCATAGGATGGGTCATGGTTCATGGGATCAAGGTTGTCAATTTTATTTCTATAAGTGTTTTGTTTTTTTAATTGGAATAGAATGTTTCAGTTTTGAAGTATTTTGACGTGCCGTTTCAGGATTGTACTGTTCATATATATATATATATATATATATATATATATATATAAATAAAAAGATAAATTAATTATAAATTATGCAATACAAACACAATGCCAAACAAATATAATTTTAAAATTTAAAATATTTCTAAATAGTCAAGATTAAATAGATTTTTAACTTAAAGTAATTCAACTTAAACAAAATATCAAAATATTATGAAAGTAAAATGTTTTAACACAAATATTTTAAATATAAAGTTAGGTTAATGTTATCAAGGCTAATGAAATCTAAAGCATTCTTTATTTTGCTCAAATTCCTACAAAGTATAAACATGAATATAAACCATATATATTAGTGATAAATCTAATTTTAAAAAATTAATATCATTGTTAATGAAAATAGTAATAATAATTTTCAATATTATTATTAATATCATTGTTATTGAAAATTGTAATGAAAAAGAACTTTTTATAATGGGGTGGTTTAATTAATTAAATTGAACAACGTTCAATTTGATTCAATGACTTTTCAAGAGCGGAACAAAACATGTGGAATGAAACAGGAACGTTCCGGGTGAAATTTAGCCGAAAAATCCGCAACGGACCAAGATTTAAAATGAGATGAAATTTGTTCTGTTTTGTTTTGTTTTTTAAATTGGTATGGAACATTTCAGCTATTTTAGACGAAACGAAATAGAATTGACAACCTTGCATGGGATATGACCTTTTTTAACCTAACAGGCACCATAGGATATGGGTGCAGTCTATACATAATATCCCTACCCTAATTGCTGGCCCACAAGATGAGAATGGATGGTATGAAATTGTAACTCTAAGATCAGGATAGAACGAAAGCATATAAAAGAGAGGGAAAAAGAAAAGGATATAAAAATATACTTTTTTTTAAATGAATTTATATTTTTAAAAAATAAAAAGGACTGCGAAAACATTTTTTTTATTCCAATTGTTTTTATTTTTATATTTCAAGATAGTCACTAAAAGTTATCTAAAATACCTTACTAATGGTTAAGATATAGGATATTCACTAGATAATCTCGGGTCTAAACCCTAGAAAAATTTAGAAATTAAATAACAAAAAGTTAAATTAAATCATTTGTTCGGCAAAAGAACATAAAGCAAATTCAATAGAATTATCAAGCACCCACTTAATCGTAAATGATAAAATATTGTTGTTTTTATTTTATTTTATTTGCAATTATTAAGATGACAGTTAGCATAATTTTGATTGAGATTAGCTGGCTGTTAATCATAGATGCCATGTTCCACGTGCGGTATCAAGTTTTATAATATTTAAGGAATATTTTGTGATGTCAAGAGATAGTACGTAGATGTATAGTGAGGAATACTAAAAGCCTGCGTTTGTTTCAGATTATACGGTCAAGTTTGTACGTAGATAAATCCTTCTCCTGTGAAAAATATGAACAGTTTTGGCTATAGCAAGCCCGCCCCGTCCATCATAGATTTTCTGCTATATAAGAGACTGGACTCAGCTTCCTGCTGGTATTCTACAGTACATAGCAAGCGATCATCGATTTTTGTTGGTTTGCACTGCATCGACACATCAATGAGACCACCTTCTTCTCATCTTCATCTTCCATGCTTAATTAATGCTCTCCAAAGATAGAAAGAAGAAAACTCTGGATTTTTTTTGTCTTCATGATTCAAAATTGTATCAGAATATTCCATGGTTACTAGCAAAGGTGGTTCGTCAAAAATGGCAATGAAATTAGCAGATTAACCTAAAATGATTATGATATTTTTGTTAATTCTTTTAAATTTATTATTTTTTAAATTTCAGCTTCTTGACTTGTTTGTCAATTGAATTTCATAATTTTATTCAGTTTTTTTCTATAGGGTTATCCGATATCACGATTAAGTTGGAGATTTGACATGCTAACCATAAATGAGCAATTGGGTTAGGTTTTTTTTTCTTTTTTTTTTTATTTGTTAATTTTTAAAGTTTATTTATTATCATTGTATTTTTTGTTCAAAATATTTAAATTATCCAAGCTTATTAAATTCAGCTAAATCAATAACTCAAGCCTCATTTTTAAAATATGATTAAAAAATATTTGCATCTTCTTAGTATATATATATTTTTTAAAGAATTAAACTACCCCGCAGTGTAATGCAGAAAATCTATTTAGTATTAGTTAATTGTCAATAAGGAAGCGAAGCATTGACGTGAGTGAAGATAGGAGGACAATGACGAGGTAGAGGAGGAGAGCAAGAGCGATGATCATGAAGTGGAGGAGGGGGGAGGAGGAGGAGGAGGAGGAGGAGGATTTCGTGGTAACAAAAAGGAAGAGAATGATATATATACAGAACTGGAGGAGTATGACAATGAGGTAAATATAGATGATTATGAAGACGTCCAAGGGCTAGATGATGATGGGCAGGCCCAGGAGGTACTAGTTAATTTCACCAATAACGTGAAAAAAAAAAAGCATAAAACACAAATTTATGACTAAAAACGTGCACCGTTCCTTTAAATTTTAATTTTTTTTATTTTATATTATTTTATTTTAATATATTTTTAAATAAAAAATACTTTAAACTGTTTCTCAAACCTCCACTTGAAAAAAATACACCTTATCATTGAGGATGACTTTAATTCATAGAAGAAACTCACTTATGGTGCTTCAAGGGTTTCTTCTATGTGCATTTTGTTTTATATAGAATTATTAAATTATGTGAAAATTAATCTTAATCCGTGTGAGGTCAAAACTAGGTTTAGTTTTTTCTAAAACATCATCATTATAATTTCTTGAATAAAATATTAGAACAGCATCATTTTTTGAATTGACTTGCATTACCCATAACTTGAACGGGACACCTTTACTCGAAGGTTTCTATTTTTTTTTAATTTTTTTTTCATAGTTATGATTTATTGACATGCAATATTAGTGACCCCACAACGTGAGGAGCAGCGATTATATATATATATATATATATATATATATAAAAATAATATATATATATATATATATATATCAGTGTCATGAAAGATGATGCATCATGCAATCATTTTGAGTATACCCCACAACGTGATTTTTTACATCTCAAGAAAGAAAAAACCTATATTAGAAAAATCTCAAAAGCTCAAGCCATACACAGATTTCCTTGGACTGCTCTCTAACATAAAAACATGAACCAGTTTGCTCGAATCATGTTTCCTTTATGGAATGGAACATCTGGACAAGAAACATGTATGAAATTCACTTCACCAGATTACCTCACCTATATCATAATCATCCTATGCGGCAATTCCTGAAACGCATGAAAACCAACAAGATCATGTCAGCACCAGAGAGCATAGTGATGATGGCGTGTAAGATTTTGCAAGAAAAGAATTTTATCAGCATCGGTTACATGTACTAGGATGAAAGCAACAACTAAGTGATAAAAAATATAGGAGCTTAGACAATCAAGGTCCAATAATTTGCGGAATCGGCACAAAATGTTGGACAGTTAGAGTAATAAATAATACGGATTCGTAGTGGGGAAATCCATAAAGAGAGACTATTCTCATTATATTCTGCAGTTTTGCCTATTGACAGTTGTGTTCTTCTGAGTTATGAAAGCTTTGATAGCAATATACAATGAAATGTTACATGAGGAAAAGCAGCATTGATAATCAGAGAAGAAATCAGCATAAACATGGGGGCAAAGAATACTCACCTCTAGTTGATTGTCTATTAGCAACACTATAACCACCAACATAACCAGCAGAATTTTTAGTCATAACATCAGAAGCTGCAGTTCCAAGCCCAAAACCAAATGAGCCTGGCACTTCTGGCTCTGAAGGTGAAGATTGCCAGGTGGAATCCCCATATAATGAGCCCTTTTCATAAAAGTCTGCATAAGCCCCTTCATAACCACCATTGGATGCAACATGAGATGATGTCAGTGCAACAACTGTCCTACTGTTTCTTCCATAACCTACACCTCCTAGACCAATATCAAAATCTCCACTGCCAAAGCCTAGATTGCTACTGCTATTGACAGAGCCAACTCCTCCACCTTGCCCGGAATTAGCAGAGGAGCCCCAAAGTGCTCCAATACTGCCAAAAGAACCCATTCCCGAGTTTCCAGTTCCAGAACCCATAAAAGTACCGGAGTTGTTGGCGCTTGAAGAATGATTATTACTTCCATTTCCCCATAATGTGTGAGCTGTTGAATTTAATACAGAACTACTTCCTCCATTGCCTACACTTAACCCTATGGGGTTGCCATACCTGCTTGCATTTCCACTAAATGAAGGGCTGACCCGTCCATAGCCAGCATTAGAATTAAGGTTTGAATTTCCCCCATAACTTGGGTTCAACACCTGCTCAAAATTCAATCCCATCCCATAACCAGTACCAAATGGAGAAAAGTTATTCCGTCCAACATTAACAGAACTAAACCTACCATCCATTCTAACTCCATACCCTCCAACAGAACTTTGGTTATATCCCTGAGTATAACCATTGAGGAAGCTACTGACTCTACTTGGACTATAGTTAAGTCCTCCTAACTGGTTCCGTGTTGGCCCTGGGGATAATTCCTTTGGGACAGCCCGCTTAACCTCAACCATTTTACCGTTGAGTTCATGAAAGGTTTTGTGCAATACTCTATCAACCGCTTCCTCTGAATCATAGGTGATGAATCCAAAACCTCTTGGCCTTTGAGTGTTGTGATCATACATAACCACCACATCTACAATCACTCCAAACTGATCAAAGTACTTCTTAAAGTCACTATCTGTAACTGTAGATGCTAAACCTCCTACAAATATCTTCTTTGTTCGGGCAGGACCAGGTGAACCATTAATGCTGCTACTATTTTTGTTCAGAGTGCTCTGATCCTCCCTAGGAACTGCCTTCTTTGCCTCGACCTGCAAAGGAAAGATTGATTAGGAATAATATATTTTAGTCCAAAGTTTCATTACTTAAACAGTGAAGCAAAACATTGTCTCTATGTCGCATGTAAGCAATGGCACTTGGAATTGAGAAACTTAGCAAATTTTTTTATCTTCATACTCTTTTCCTAATGATGTTGCAAGATTTTGCATTACTCGGAATCGTCTGTTTGTATTGAAAACACGGGCTGGCATGAGATGTGGGACAGTAGATTGACACGTTTTATCTCCTTATTTTGTAAAAATTTTCATTCGTAGTTCATAACTTTTCAGCAGCACAACAAATAACCAAAAATATGTATCAAGCTTACTCACCTTTTGTGTAGATAAGCTTCACCTACCTCATTTTTTCAACTTTTGCACCAATGTTTTTTCCATTAGCATCAGCCATTAATGAGACATTAATTACAGTTTGTCTGTTTTATTGAAGCCTGATTGTGTCCTCCGATCAACTTGACTCTCATGGAAGCCATTTCTCATATCCCTTAGCACGTGTACTTTTATTCTAAAACAAGATTTTCTTGACAATCTAGCAAATGCACATGTTATGTTGTGAAATTCTAATCTCTGATTGCTGTTTAAATTTGCCGAAACCAAAACGAACTATAATGCTGACAAGGGTTTCATCACATCCTATACCTCAGGGAGTAATGCCAGCTAGCTTTCTAAACATTTAAGCTCTGAGTCTTACTTGAATTGTTCAATATTGACATGCAGCAACAACAAAAATTCCCCATCTACCTCCCAAGGAAAATAAAATGTCTACATTATTACTCTAGACAATGCAGAAATAATCCTTCGTCGTCATCTACTATACACAGCCACAGAATCACAAAAAATGGAATTTATTTTTTCTGATAGGATAGAAATTTATGGTGATCAAATTTAACCATAAGTAAATCATTATCGTTCGAAACCCGTATTATTGAGAATCAAAACATAACAACTTACATTTCTACCATCTATAAGGTGCTTTTCCATCACAACTCTCTCAGCAACAGCAGGGTCAGCGAAAACAACAAAACCAAAGCCACGAGCACGACCTGTGGCTCGATCCTTCATTATGACAGCTTCTAAAACATCCCCAAAAGCCCGGAAATACTCCTTGAGACGATCTTCATTTGTGTCCCATGAAATCCCACCAATGAATAACTTTCCAAGCTCCATTTCCATTCTATACACAAATCCCACCAACAAAGTCACCAACAAAGAATAAAACGAAACAATCAGCACATAAAACTAACAATCTCATAAAAAAATTAGCCATGTCTCGTTCTATACCAATCAAACAGCAGATCTTAATTCTAATACAGAATAGACACATCTACAACAAAATCCAATCCAATATCCACTGCCACAATACATCCAACTCAACAAAAGACACGATACTATATTAACAACAACAATCAAACACATCATACCATAATGCAGATTAAACCAAGAAAAACAATACCTTGTCAACGATACAAAGCAAAGCTCGGATATTTACAAGCGTGTATCAAAAGACCACTCTTGGATTCAATCCCAAAGTAGAAACAACCTTCAAACAATCAAATATCAAGCAAAAGCAATCCAGGAATCCTGAGAAACAAACAGAAAGATACCAACTTTGGTAAGAAAATGAGTACAAGATCCAGAACCCGGAATTCATCATCAAAAAGATTGCTTTTTTGATTGAAAGTTTACCAGAAAAAAAAATCCAGATAGAAAACTTAAAAAATCTAAGATCTGAGAGGAGACATGACAACAAGAGAGGGTGAGAGAGACCCTTCCTTTTTCTGCTCTCTCTCTCCTCTCTTTCTCTCTTTGTAAGTTACTGTTGTTGTTGATTAAAACTTATCAAAGGATTCAAACTTATCGAAGAAAGAGAGAGAGAGAGAGTGGATTTGTTTACAACAACAAAAAAATGGGTTCTTATGTTTATGTCTTTATACATATATATAGTGAGAGAGAGGGAGAGAGATGGAGAGGTTTAGCTTTGGCTATCCTCTCGTGTAAGAAAGTTACTAAGGAGAAGATGGAAGATGGTGACTTTCCAAGAATTAAAATTTGCCACCTTTTACTTTCTTCTTTTTTTAATTATTATGGGTATTATTATTGTTTTGTATGGTCGAAAGTAGTTTTCTTGTTTTGAAGTTTTCACCATTAAACTTTCAAGTCCTTTTCAAATAAGTTCAGCAGATTTTTATTTTTTTTAAAAAAAAGTGTTAAAATGCAAGCAATGGTTAAAGTTAATTCCTTTGTTATTTCTTCCCTAAATGAATTGATTGAAAATTGTCAAAAAGGTTTAACAATTCAAGGATTAGATAGAGATACCATTAATCATCCCATATCTCAGGCATCCAAAAATTCTATAAAGATGAGATTTTGGCTCCTTTACCTTTGAAGAAAGCAACGGTCCTTTGTTGTGCTCTAATGCGAGCGATGGTTAAAGTTAATTCCTTTGTTATTGTGAAACATGTTTGCTATGATTTTTTGTTCGGATGAGAAAACTATTTATTTTTTAGTAAAAATTAGAAAAAAATTTAAAGGCTTCCAATGCTAGAAAAAAAGATGACAAGAGATTACAAACCAAACCCAACTCCCATTTATGAGTGTTCTTAGTAAGTGTTCTGTAGTCCCTTAAAAATCCTTTTCATTTTATGCTACCAAACAAACCTTAAATGTGGCTGTTTTCTGCCACACAATACGATTGCTTGATGTAGAGGCAAGGCATGGCTATTCATCCCTATCCCATTAGATATGCTTGGACAAAGTTATCTATAAAAAGCATTGTTATAACTAAAACTCTCTGATGCTCGACCATCAGATCCGAGACTTGAATCGATCTAATTATAACTTAGATCGATTTCTGACTGAATTAACTTTAAGTAAAACAGTAAAACAATCAAAAATACATTGTTTTGATCTTTTTATATTAGAAAAAACAGGTAAATCTTGGATGATTTTGTCTACTCATTATCCCATTCCTGCACCAAATCTACCCAGAGAGACAGAGGTGACTTTGAAAATGTGCATGAGTAGATAGGTGAAACAGAGGAATCATATACAAACAAGTGGATAGCCCATAAATGTTCCAATAGATAAGATGGTTACTTCCTTGTTATTTTGTGAAAACAACTCTGGACACACCTTTATATTATAAAACATAAATAAAGTTGGAGATGTGCGAGAGACAGAAGGGATCCTTGTCTTCCCCACCCATCCAAAGAACACCAAGAACACATTGATCCATCAACAAATACACATTTTGTGCACATATTTATATATATATAAAAGATAGTGCACATGCATGACGTTATAGGATTACAATTCCATGACCTTACCCACTCTGCCTTTTCCCTTTTTAAAGAAAGATGGGAATATCATTATAAAAAAAATCACCTCGCAGGCCACTAATCATGTCCAAAGGCTATTATTGATGTTAATGTTTATTCTAATGTATTTTATTTCTAATATCGCTGGAAAAAATAGATTGGGGTTTGAGATTTTTTATTATTTTGAGCTGATTTTTTGTTTTTTTAAATAATTAAAGATTACTTTGAAGGAAAATATAAGTTTTTGAGATTTATAAGGTGTTCTTTAAGATTCAAATCTCGATTTTGTGATGATCTAAGAACTAGGAGGAGGCAATGCATGGCATGCGGCTGCAATAATTCTATTTAATGAAATAGTTTGAAGCTTGAATGTCTCCTCTGTGATGAAATGCAAGAAGGCAACACACCCACTTTCAATGAACTACCAACAAACCAAAGAAAAAGATTGGTCCGAGACAATTGAACTTTGGGGGCAGAAAAAAAACATGACACCGCATTATAGTTTTTAAACCTATCTCACAAACCACGTACGGCTTATATAGTTATTAATTTTAAAATATATAAAATTAATTAAGATATATATAAACTGATATAAATATTTATGTTAATAAAAAAAAACTCATTTAGTAATACCTTATATTATGATTCGATAGATATAACTTGGATTATTTTTTAAAAAAAATAATTTTTTAATATATTTTTTAAAAAAAATTCAATGTGTTTTTGACATGGATATTAACTGGGTTTTATATTAAATCATGAATTAATGTATGTTTTTTTATTGAATTATATTAAATTAATTTATTTTTTATTTTTTTAAACCTGCATTAGTCTAAATTCTGTTACTATTTGTTTTTATGGTTGTGTAGCAATGTTATTTTTTTAAAAAATATTTTTTTATGTTTTTAAATTATTTTAATATTAAAAATAAATTTAAAAAAATAAAAATAAAATACTTACAACCTGTCTCTTCAGAACCCCTTAAACCCTAAATTTCGCAAAACCATGAAAACCCCATCTCTTTCTCTCACATGAGCAATACCCAAAATTACAAAGCCTTCCTCTCTTTCTAAATGTTAAAAATTACCATTTCAAGAATGAAGGCACTAATCACGCCACCATTTTCATTCTCTCCAATGTCCAAAAAGGCCACACCTTTAGCTTCCAATTTCTTCTCTTTAGCTTCAAAATCCAATCTTTTCTCTAATCTTCAAAACCCCATTTCTTATTTCCCTCTAAAACCCTCTATGATTTCACTTCCCTCAAAATTTCCAATTCAGACTCAGTGTGTCCATTCAAAATCCTCTCTTTCTTCTTCATCTGGTGAAATTCATGTGATTGTTGGTCCTATGTTTGCTGGCAAAACTACTACTCTTCTTCACCGGGTTCAAGCTGAAATCAATGATGGCAGGTTTAAATTTCTGTTCTTTGGCTTATTTTGTGTTTTTATGATCTGGTTTCTTTGTTTGAATTTGATTTTGTTGTTTGTGTATTTTTTTGAACTTTTTTTGTTCGGTTTGGCTTTAAATTTATAGTTTCATTGTTGATATTTTGGTTGTTTCGAGGCTCATATTAGACAAAGTGAAATGCAAAAAAAAAAAAAATTGTAGGTTATAGACGTGAATGTAGTATGATACATATTATAGAGGAATTAATGGTTTAGTTTAAACTTTTAAAGGTGGGGTTTTGGCAATGTTTTTTGTCGGATTGATGGAGTGAGATTATCACTGGTAGACATTGTCAGCTTTCAGGTTAGGAATTTGCGTGAATTGGAAAAAAATATTAAAGGGTCTTTGTATAACGGGGAGAATGAACGAAGCCGTGGGGCTATTATGGCGATCAGGGTTGGAAGTGGACCATGGGACCTATGCTCTTCTGTTGCAAGAATGCATTTTCAAGAAACTTTATAATAAAGGGAAAAGAATCCATGCACAAATGGTTGTTGTTGGGTATGTTCCAAATGAGTACCTGAAGACTAAATTGATGATATTGTATGCAAAATCTGGGGATTTAAAGACTATGCATTTGTTGTTTGACATGTTGATGGAGAAAAGCTTGATTTCTTGGAATGCATTGATTGCTGGATATGTGCAAAAAGGGCTTGAAGAAATGGGTCTTAGTTTTTATTATGAAATGAGACAAAATGGTCTGACACCAGACCAGTATACCTTTGCGTCAGTTTTCAGAGCCTGTGCTACTTTAGCAACACTGGAGCATGGGAAGCGAGCTCATTGTGTCATGATAAAGTGCTTTCTTAAAGAAAATGTTGTAGTTAGTAGTGCTCTCATGGATATGTACTTCAAATGCAGCAGCCTGTCTGATGGACATTTGGTCTTTGATAAATCATCAAATAGAAATGTTGTCACCTGGACTTCTTTGATATCTGGGTATGGCCATCATGGAAGAGTCGCAGAGGTGATAGAATCATTTCACAGGATGAAATATGAAGGTTTCCAACCAAATTATGTTACTTTTCTTGCAGTCCTTTCTGCTTGTAGCCATGGAGGTTTGGTTGATGAGGGTTGGGCCTATTTCTCATCAATGAGGAGAGATTATGGAATCCAGCCTAGAGGGAAACATTATGCAGCCATGGTCGATATTCTAGGCCGTGCTGGGAGGTTAAAAGAGGCTTATGAGTTTGTTGTTAATGCACCATGCAAGGAACACTCGGTTTTATGGGGTGCTTTGCTTGGTGCTTGTAAGATTCATGGTGATATGGACCTGATAGAGCTTGCCGCTAGGAAATACTTTGAACTGGATCCAGAAAATGCTGGAAAGTATGTAGTCTTATCTAATGCCTATGCTGCTTTTGGACTTTGGGATAGTGTTGCAGAGGTTAGGGGGGTGATGAGAGATACAGAAATAAATAAAGAGCCTGCTTATAGCAGCATTGAGGTTCAAGGGAAGGCCCACTTTTTCCTACAGGGTGATAAATCTCATAGGGAATCTGAGGAGATATACAAGACTATTATTGAAATGATTTGGATTTTAAATGATGCAGGCTATGTTCCTGATTTGAGTGATTGTTAATTATTGACAGAGCCCATTTTCTTTGCGTATCTTCTTTTCTCTATCTTGTTGAGAATCATGGCTCTTAACTTACTGGAACTCAATTTGGAGAATCCACTATAGATAAGGAACATTAATTATCACAAATGCATTCTCCAGCAATAGACAGCTTTCATTTTTAAGTTTAAAATGCACCTTGTTGAAGGATGGACAAGAGAATGGCTCTGGGTTGAAAGAAGTATTGGCTCATTTGGGTGGTGAAACCCGATAAATTTTGTGAACTGCACCCAACTGTGATGTGAGTACTTTGAGCATCAAGGGAAAGTACTGAAATCCTTGTATTATCCAGGACATGTCATGAAGATGACCAGCCTTCTTGTTGACTCGGTACAAGTTGGCAGTGAGGAGTAAAAGCATTTGCAACGTGGTGTGCAATCTATTCCTTTTATCCGAAACCTGTGTCACCCTTGGCTGAGCTTCCATTTGATTATTAGAGTTTTATGGTGCTTAGCTGCGTAGGTTGATCATTTGAGGTAAAGCTGTTTGTGTACCATTGTATTTGAGCTTTGCTTGTTTTGATTTATTCTTCCTAGTAGTAAAATAATACCCTCCTAAACAATATAACTAATTCGTTGCCTGATCAAGGTCCAACATTCTCTATTTTTTTTTGTTATAATTTGCTCAGAATTCATGTTCAATGTTAACATGTAGCCGTTTCAATTTATTTTTCTTGCAATAACTGTACCCTGAGGTTTCTTCTTTTTACTTGGCTATTTTATACTCGCTTCAAAATTAAGATTCTGTCCTGATGCTGTTGTGAGAAAAATAAAATTTTTTTGTTGTGATACTAAAACAGTAAAAATTGAATGTTTATAGCAAGAAGGAAATTACATATATGTCTAACTTGTATTTGGGATTTAGGATTTTCCAATTAGCAGTTTTGGTGAGGTAGTTTAAAGTGGTGTCCCATTGGTAATTAAACAGTGTCCTATTATCAGCATAATTGTTGTTGTTTTATTCATTCTCCTTTTCTAACTGTAATGCAGAAACGTAGCAATTATAAAATCAAACAAGGATAATAGATATGGGTTGGATTCAGTAGTGACACATGATGGGGTTAAATTACCATGTTGCGCACTGCCCAATCTATCATCATTCAAACAGAGTTTTGGTCAGGATGCTTATGATCAGGTATCTCAATGCCAAAATGTGTTAATTTGTATTTTATAGAATGTTTCTCAAAGCATTTATTAAGCAACTTGTCTGAACTCTCATATATGAATAATTTAGCAGTTAAAGTTTCCTATACATCATTTCAAGTTTTAATTCTTCATGTCTTTAAAATGAAAGGTAAATTTCTTTTGGAAGAAGTGCATTGGAAAACATTTGAATGTTGGATGTTGGGCATATACATTTTGCAAGCATTTGATTTGCAAACTTGATAATAAAGACCAATGACAATTAGTTGATGACAGCTAGATGTGATTGGCATTGATGAAGCACAATTCTTCGGAGACTTGTATGATTTCTGCCGTGAAGTTGCTGATCATGATGGCAAAACTGTGATAGTTGCTGGCCTGGATGGTGACTATCTGAGGTTTATTTCAAGCTCCCCACTACTTTTTTTCAATGATTTTGTGCCCATTCTTATGCTCTTCTCCAGAGTTCTTGCTCATTACCCTTTTTTTAGTTGTGTTTCATGACTTTATATATTATAACCTTCCTCTCAAATTCAATGGTGTCCCTTTTGAAAGTGGAATAAAATGTTCACAGGAGGAGTTTTGGTTCCGTTCTTGATATAATTCCCCTTGCTGATTCTGTAACCAAGTTAAGCGCACGATGTGAAATTTGTGGAAAACGTGCTTTCTTCACCTTAAGAAAGACTGAGGAGACACGGACAGAACTGATTGGTGGGGCTGATGTTTATATGCCTGTATGTCGACAGCATTATGTCAGCGGACAAGTTGCTGTGGAAGCTGCAAGAATGGTCCTGGAATCTCAGAAGGCTCAGTGCGGCTCCTGTCCATAGCTCAACTATTCTTATTATCACAATACGCTGATTTTGCTATTGTGCTACCAGTCGGTGCAATATATTCAGAACTGAATTGTTAAGATGCATATTCTGCCCCCTTTGTAGGATTGTACATACAGTAAAATCTTTTGGAAGGGGACAATTTTGTACTGTGATGAATGTGGGATTTTGAACAACTGCAATCATGGAAAAAAAAACAATTGGGTGCAGTTCACTATTGTTATTGTTACTAGTTTGTGTGGATGATGAAAATGTTGATAAAAAATTCATAAAATAACTACTCATTTACGAAAATTTTGCTCCATCTATGCTTCGTAGTTCTACTTCAGCTTCTGTCTCAGAAACTAAACATAACATCCTTGATCTTCAGTTCTCACTCTTGTTTTTCTATCAAGGTATGTGATGCCAGTTACTTGTTCTCAAAAGCCTACCTTTTATAGTCATCTTTAAACGCCCATTCTAGTTTTTCTTGTTCACTAATGTTGAAGGGACCAAAGCTCGCATCCCCTGTGATGCAAAATCCTTTAATCTTTGATCAAAATACAATCTTTATCACCTTTTCCATCTGGGTTTGTTAGAAATTTTAGTGGTGTAGTCAGTACATGAGACAGAATGGGAAAGATTACTCAACCATTCGACCTTAAAGCACCTGGAAAATCTATCAATAAGATTAACACCGTACCCAAAAGGACTCTTGTCACTCAATTAATGCGTACTGTTTATTGCGAATGAAAGAGGAAGGGATTGTTCTTAGATTCCCTTTTTATTTTGGTGATGGCATATTATGAGAGAAGCTGGTTTGCCCGGACAAGCTACAGGGTTGTTATTGGATATGAAGGGTGTTTATTAATTTATTGTTGCCAAGGTTTAGGTCGTCTAATGTTGTGTCGGATATATTTGTAGCTTCTCATTGTCTCTGTGTTGCATCCAATTTATTTTTTTTGTTTTACTTCTTTGAATTTTTAATTCCATCAATTTATTATACTTTAGTATTATATTAACCTTAAGGGTGTTTCCCCTAATGAGCATTCATTTTGGTTGGCGATGAAAGCACTTTGCACTCAATGAAATCGATGTTTTTCCCCTTTTGAGTA
Organism: Populus deltoides; assembly: GCA_015852605.2. Lineage (NCBI taxonomy): Eukaryota > Viridiplantae > Streptophyta > Magnoliopsida > Malpighiales > Salicaceae > Populus > Populus deltoides. Next base: position 16,115,754 of record CM027585.2, read on the forward strand.
GTTTCACAAAGTTTTCACGTCTTGTCTTGTGATGGGACACCAGATGAAGTTCTAGGCACTCCAGGTTCCATCATCTCCTAACATGAACACCATTGCTCTGTCGGGGACTTTGCTCATTAATAACTCCATATGTTGTTCAGTACCTGTGCCTTGTGCCCTTGAGGCAACACTTAATCGGTTAAGCTTGAGCTCATAATAATTGGAGTGCACGTAATAAAAAAAAATTATGTTAAAACTGTTTAAAAAGTGATTTTTATCAATTTAACTCTTTTAAATCACACTTAGAGAACTTGGAGATGCTCTAAAAATCAAGACTAGTTTCTTGTTAAGAGAAGTGTGCAACCTCTTTTGGAGATCTTAGAGAACATTTCAATTCGATCCACGGCCAATCTGATTTGCTACATCACTTGAAAAAATAAAACTTATTTGTACAAGTTAAAAACAATCCAGTTAAAGAAGTAATAAAGAAAAAGTTGAACCTGTGCCTCAGAATTGCAGAATTACAGCAAGGCTTAAAAAGCCATTCAGTCCCGAAAGATGGTTATTTGGTGAAAATTTTCATCATAGGCGACACTAATTCACATTAAAATAACATTTTAAAAACAAAAGCTTAAGAGAATATGAATATATGTCTCATGGCCAGTCCCAGATTGTAAAGGCAGCGACGCTGCTACACAAGGCAATGGAATATGAGACCACCCCATCACACGGAGGAGCTCCAGGTGGAGGACCTCAACATGTCTTGAGGTTTTATTTGTGACGTTTTACTTTGGAATTTACAAACATTGATCAAAATCGTTTGCTCCAATGTTATAGTAAGGATTTTGAAGTTTAAATCCCCGTCACAATTAACACAAGATGCAATCTTAACCATGATTAAGACCTAAAAAAATATTGATAACAAAGAGAAAAGACTTAAGAAAAAAAAAAACCTGATTTGAATTAACCTCAAGAAACGATTCAAGATCAAAACTTTGAACTTTAAACTAGCTGATTACAAGAAAAAAAAAGAACTGGGTTTTAAAAATCAGGGAAAAAGATGAAATATTTTTGAAAACTATTAAGCAATAAAGATCAAATCTTTCAGCTCTTAAAGGGCTAGTTAAGAACAACATGAAAAAAGATCAAATCTTTGAAGAATATGAAGCAAAACTTGGGAAGAGACTGTGTTGTTGGCGAAGGCAAAAGCTGTGGAGATGCAGGCAAAATGAAAGAAGCAGCTATAATTATTTATAGAGTTTCGTGGGTTGATTTTGGACCGTTGGATGAATATGTTGTGGCTGATTATGAAGTGAGGGTTAGAGGATAGCCGACAGTGTCATTAGGGTTTTAATAACTTGCACTAGCTAACAAGAGGCCTGCCTATTACGGGCCTAACTTATTACGTATATTTATAAACAGGTCTTGAACCGGAAAATATAGTTTTTTTAAAAAAATTATTTAATTAGAAGTTCTATTTTAATGATATAACATAACTAGTTTGGTGTCCGGGGCCACGCCACATGCTAGACCAATTTTTATTTAAGCATGGAAAAAAAATATTTAGACAATAGTAGCACTTTTAAATAAAAAATTCCAAGAGTTCAATTAAATTTCAATATGATAAAAAAATATACAACAATAATAACAAATTAAAAAAATACTAGTCTAGATGAATTATCACGCGAGACCTATTACGTAGCACATAAAATTAAAATAACCTTGTAAAAAATTAAAATTATAAAAAATTAATTAAAAAGAATAATTAAAATACCTAAATTGATCTGGTGAAATCTTTCAAGTGAACTGAGAGATTTACAAAACCTCAATTGAGGGATGTAGTTAAAAAAAAATTTCAATAAAAATATATTAAAAAATAAAATAAATAGCAATTAAAAAGAATAAAAATCAAATTTAATATAAAATAAATTAAAATATTGAATGATGCAATTGAAAAAAAAATAATTAAAAAAATAACAATATAAAAAATAAGGATTAAATCATACGCCACTTATTAATGGAGACAACTTTATAAGAATACTTGTTTAGAATTGTAGTAGCGATTGCGATTCCAAATGTTTTTAACTTAAAAATGTATCAAAACAAAAAAAATTTATTTTTTAAATTACATCAATATAACAAGACAATTTGAAAATGTAAAAATATTTTTATTTGAAACCAAAAAAAAATTAAAATTTTTCACCCTAAGACTTCATCATGAAAGATAGAGTGTGACCATCAGACACGCTGGCCAAAGAGTGCACGAGATCACCCGTGCGCATCCGTGTCAGGTTCTACCTAGCTGGTTCGGAACCGAGTCTAACAACTATGGAGCCAAGCAACACGACAAAAGTAAAGGAAAAACTACAAAACAACAAAGCTTTCTTAAAAGAATCAATGCAACCCGAATAATGGATTTGCAAAGCAAACCTCATTACATCAAAAATGGATGGAGATGGTGTTTAAGGTTTAAGGCTTCTAAAACTCCTTTTTTTTTTAAACATCCTAGACGAAAAAAAAAAAAATGCACTCCAGCTCCAGTTGTAGGCCTTTCAGACTATCCTCTAATCTAAAATTCACCAACTTTGTCCAATTCCATATCTACAATGTTCTTTCTGTAGCATCCTCTGCTTGTTCTGTCCTCGATCTGCAGGATAACAAGAAAAACAGCAGTGTGGTTAGTCTAGATTGAGAATTATTGATGAACTCTGTGTGCTGCGTAGTACAAGCCTCTAACAAGAGTTGCCCAACCCACCATCAGTTTTTAATGAGAAGTTCAAAATTAAGCATGTTGGCATCAACAATCAATTGCAAGGTGCGTCTTTTTTGTTTTTTCTTCCAATACCCCTCAAAATGAATTTGGACTATCATTAACTTGTAAAGCAATTAATCTATGTTGCAATTTGAAAATTCAAAAATCACCAATATACTCAATGCATGCTTTACATTTTGCAGATAAGCAGTCATTTATAACCTGTTTCTGGAATAATTATATTTAGAAAGGTGCAGTTGTTCTTTAGGCCATATGATCAATCATCACATGCAGAGAATGTAAAAAATACCAGCCATCCCTTGACCTTTAATATTTGAACCGGCTAATTAATCCTTCTTATCCCTCACATAAGCTCAACCCTTGTTCTTTGTGCTGACATGTATAAAATGACAGCATCATATGTCGGTTAAGGCACTTGTAATATATGCTCGAAACATTTTCATAAAGGGCAGTTTACATGTGCGCGTGCGTGAAGTAAAAGTATGAGATCTTGTTCGCTACATGGAAAACTACTACAAACTCTTCACCATCCTGTTTATTCAGCATTCTCCAGAACTTGTAAAAAATATATAACATAAATTACTAAACCAATTAAATTAGGGAACACGCTGCAAGCAAACTTTCCAGAAGAAATTGTAGCAATTATCCACAGAAAGTTTCTCAGATCCAAATGATTATAAATAAGAGACAGCAGATACATGATAGCAAATGGATTGTATTACGAAGTATAAATGCATAATAAAAGCAAACTATTTGTTCTATGAGATTCTGTTAGTTGCATCAAGAAAACAACAAGACAAGTACTATGAAAGATTAGTAACATATCTACCTCACATTATATTCGATTTGAAAAACTTTAAGGAGCTTGGAAAATTCCATCCCTTGTATGTGTCTGAGAAAAAGCTTCCTTCTTCAATTCCCCAGGGGGGAAGTACAGTGAAATAAACAGGAAAAAACTCATTAAATCTCCAGCCATGGTTCTCTTGTATATGAAAAGTGTGCCCTAACCAGCAAGTACCATGTAAAATTATTCATGATCGTTACCAGTGGAGCAGAGTCATTCATCTCCACCACTAACGTTGATAGTCTGAACAACTTTAGGCAGATTGATACTCATCAGATGTTGTCCACTTGACAGATTCTGTTCCACTGGATTAAAGAATTCCTTGATTCAGACTAAGCAAAAGATAGCTATGCAAACTTAAATATGTATTTCTTACCCTTTGTTTCACCGTTAAGATCTGGGACTGTTGTCGGTGTTACATCAGAGCTTAATACCCGTGCAAGATGCTTAACATGATTCAATCGTAATGGTTTTGGTGGTGTGCCTGGACCACAGTTTCAATGCGTGAACTTATAAGGTGGAACATACACAAATATCTCTATAACCATGTGAATCAGTTAACATGGGATACTCAATTGACAAATAATTTCGAACAAATATTTATGATGCCAGATCAAATGAAAATAACAATACTAAAGCTTACAGTTGGAAGTTGCGTATCCAGTCATCGTCAAATCTCCTGTAATTTTGTGACTATCACCAATATCCAGAGTATCAGCCAGTGACCGAGCAAGGTGCTTTATATGGTTTAGACGTGACCTTATAGGTAATTTAGCTAACTTATGTGCTGGAATTTCCAAACCTGCTGAATAAACTATTAGTGAGTATCAGGCTGCCTTCATATCAAATGCATTACAAAAATCACAAAACTCACCCACAGAATTTGCATTGCCTGCATTTACACTTCCTTGTCTTTGATCCAAATCGACATCAGAAATTCCATTAGATTGGACAGGAACAGAGATTACTGCTTGATTATTCCCGTTACTAGGGAGCATAAGCATTTCGTCACTATCCACAAGACTGGCCTGAGGGTCTCTCACATTTCGCGCTCTTTGTCTCCGCAACTGATAGTTTCTACGTCGTCTCGCAAGATGTTTTTCCCTCTCTTCAACACTCATTGCTTGCCTTCTTTGCCTGTCCCGTAATCGACGCCTTTCTCTTTCTTGCTCCTTTTGCAAATCCATCAACACTGCTCTTTCTGTTAATTCCTCCAGAATTCTTCAATTATTTCCTAAAAACTCAACAAACCCACAATCTAGACCAATCTTTCTGCATTCAAAACACAAAAACAACAAAAAAAAGATATTCTTTACCAACCAAAATACATAAAGTAACAAACTTTATGAGCCCATAAACAAAACCACCACCAACCCACGCATCAAAATCCAAGCAATATAAATCCAAAATCAACAACCTCCACAACCAAAACAAAACCAACAAAAATGTATTAAAGACTAGCTTTCACATATTCTTTCCGCAGATGAAAAACAGAAACAACACTATCATCTACAATTTATGAAAATAAACAGAACCCATCATCCATTTCTCATCTAATTCAGAAACCACGAGACCACATGAATCTCATGACTAACATTGTTACGACAAGATAAACATTAGAAGAAAACAAAAGTATAATGCAAGAAATTGTCAAACTAACCTTAAAAAATATGATCTTTTTAATGTTGGAACTAAGATTTGCTTGTTTTCTTGGTTTATTAGAGAGACACAGTAAGAAACAAGGTCTGGGGTTGCTCTTGTTTTGTTTTGGACGGGTTGAGTTCTAAATGGTTGACACCAAATTTTGCCAAATCAGTATAATATGATGCATAATTTAGGCCTAATCACTCGATTCTTTTGCATCAAATTAGGATGGAGCATTATGGGGCCCTTCCGTGCTGGGATCAAAAGAATTGTTATGTGAAACTGAAATCCACACCTACAATGGGCCAATTGGGCTGAGCTTATTGCTTCAAAAAATATTAAATCTTATTTTTATGAGAGTAAGAGAGTGCTGTTACAAGAGTAATCAATATTTTTTAAAAAAATTGATCTTTCGGAGGAAAGGTAGTTTTTTTTATGGGAGGGGATTACTTTCCTTGAACATCTACATTCCTGATATTTAAGATATATTTGAAATTCTGTAGTATCAAACGATTTGGTAACACGTTGTAAAAATACTTTTTAATTAAAATATATTAAAATAACTTTTCTATATTTTTTTACAATAATGCATCAAAATTATAAATAAAAAACTAAAAATACATCAATTTTTTTTTTTTTTTCAAAAAACAAACATTGCCTGACAGTATTCTTTCATGGATGGATTGACTGGTGTTATCCTAGTAGACCCCTTGGAATATGACGGAGTCTACAGTAACCACAATCATGAAATGGAATTTCCATCTTCACCAAACGTCCATCGAAAGAAACGCCATTCATGTTTGGACATTGTTCCACTCTCACTAAAAACAAAACGCACCTCAAAATGGAAAGCTTGCACATTCACCATTTTTGTTCTTAACAATGTTCAGAAAGTGCATGGTTTGATCTCGGAGACTGCAAATAACACAAACCTACTCTTGTTTCATTCATGGTGGACATGTACAATGGTTTGAGGTTTCGTGTTTTTGTCTCAACACTAACTGAATCCCAAAAAAAAAAAAAAAAAAGTAATCCAATTTCTGTGAAAACAGTAACATCACTACTGATCCTTCTCTAAATGCGATAAAAACGGTAAGATTGCATTTATACATTTACAGGTGTTAAAGAGCTAAAGCTATCGAGTTTTCAACTCCAGGCAGAAGAAGTTGCCATGTCTCTATGTCGCCACCGAAGGTAAAGAGCCCAGTCCCTCTCCTGAACACTATAGTTCCTGTCATATTCCTTTAGCATATCTCTAACGGCTGTAGTCACTGAAGAACTCAATGGGTACTGATTGAATCCTGCCATTGTAAATCGAGACCTCCACTTTGCAAGAAGTTCATGCCGTTCAACCCTCTCAGCTTCCTCGCAAGCGATCATATTGACAATGTCACGAGCCACACAGTGCTGCTCTGCGTTAATCCTCTGCTTGTCATCCTTGGGGCGACCAACATCAATTGATTCAAACATAGCTGTATAATAATCTAGAGTCTCAATGAACCTTGGAAAGAATGGTTTGGTGTTGGTGTTGGATTCTTGCTCGATGAGGGTCACAATCCTTGGTGACAAACTCTTCACCATCCTTATCAATCTATCTCTGTGATTCCAAGTGGTCACACTCTCATCTGGCATGTGGTGCAACACATAAGGAAAATTCACAACCACAGCTTCCCCAGGTTGGACCCTGAGATGTTCCAGTTGAACCTCACAGCCATCCATGGCAACATCATGGAACTCAAATGGCACATTGCATTCCTCGGCAACTTTTGACAGCCTTTGACCCACAATATCAAGTCCTCCACCACGAGCATAAGCAGATTGAGAATCATCAACACCAGTTATGCGGATTACTGGGGGCCCACCTGGCCGACAAGCAAGCATCTGCATTAGAACACTCCACTGACTTCCCTGTGCAATCTGGAAGTCGATGATATGAATTCTGGGTTCGTATTCCACGGCTTCTTGAATGACAACATTAGCTGATGTGTATGCAAACTTCCAATATGGGCAGATCTGATAGAGAATACCCATGTAAGTCATCAGATCTGAGCTAATTGGTGCTTCACACTTCAAGGCTCTGTAGATTTTACTTCCTGAGAGTTCCAACCTTGCCCTAAGGCCTTCCAACATATAAGCACCCAACCGCTGGATCGGCTCTCCAGAGACTGACACCATTTGGTCCAAGACATGCATTAGACCTGCTGCTCTTTGTATATCAGCATTTGATACTGCATCAGCACAGGCAAGAAGCACATGCTTAAGATCTAACCTAGGGATCACTTCCATCATTTGATTCCAGTCCCAACTTGCAGATGATTCTGCTTGGTATCCTCCACTCACAAAGCAAAAACTCCCACTGTCGGTAATATCAGATTCAGGCCCGAGCAATGAAATTTCCAACTCCCTTAATTTCTGCCTCAATATAATGTCCTCATCAGCAGAGGATGATCCACTCAATGGAGATCCATATACAGTGTCAGGGGAATGATGAGGATCAGAAATGCATGAATGAGAACCCTGCGGTGAAAAGGGGCTTCTGTTGGATGAGATGCTGGCAGCAGGAGAATCATAGTTAACGAAACCAGCAGTTGCTGAAGATGATTCCAAGGTAAAGAATTCTCCTTGATCTGTCTGAAAGGAAATTGCAGCTCCTTGGCTACCACCATCTGAATACATATTGTTGTCTAATATTTGGATATGAGATAAACCATATGGATCGATCTCTTGCACTGGCTGGTGGTAAAACCTGTGGATACCAGCTGATCGGTGTTTCTGAGAGGTTTGCATCAAGAACTGGCTCGCTGATTGGCTTAGCTCAGACAAGAGAATGTATAAGTGATAACTAGCCTTTTCTATTAGAATTATCACCTTCACTGGCCAAAGCAACGACTTTTAGAATGCTACATGCTATAATCACTAAAAAATTATAAATAGTGAGGCAGCCGGCAAGTCTCTGATTCAATTCACTCGTCACCACAAAATTGAAGTTGTGAAAAATAGTTCTGTTATCCTCAGCAATGCATTAAAGGATCACCGAAATCTGTTAAAAGGAAGGACAGACAGTAAGATTATACATAATCAATGAAAATTGGCGTTGGAAAAGCTATTTGAAAAAGAAACAAACAAGGGAGAGCAAGTGATGATCACAATAGGTATAAAGACCATCCAAGAAAATAATGAAGGGACCAAATTAACCTAGTATTATGGTACAATTTATTGGCTAATTTAACAGTAGAATGTTCCACTAGAAAAATCATAGACTTGGCAACAAGGCAGCCTGTATAAGCAGGTAAATGAAAGAAGTGAAAACGTCTTGACTTGGATTGGGGCTGATAGTCAAGGGTCATTGCATCTCTAGGATGTAAAGAGCCAGGCCAAGGCTTTGTTCTCATACCCTGATGGCCTGATCATCTACTTTTAATAAAAATAATTGAATTAGATCATCAGTAAGGGGAAAATTAATTCCCTGTACCTTTTTTTCTTCCTATAGACTACTCAAGTAGTTGGAAACAAAGTCACTAAGAAATTTCTAAAAGATACAAAAATAATTGACCTTAATAAAGTCAGTCAATCCGCTAGGAGATGAATGAGCAAGAACCAGATTTAACAAGGGATAGATCTTGACTGTAATTTCATTGGTGGAAACAGCAAAGGGAAAAGATTTCAAGAAGCATCTCTGTGGAAAACATTACATTTTTTTTTCAAAATAAACTTCAGCTTTTGGTTTCGTCCCCAAGAAAAAAAAAAGGAGAATTCAGCAATCAATTTTAAAAAAGCTTTTTGTTCAAACTCCATAGAAGAAGAAAAATGGAACAAGATTTGAGAACAAATACAAGGTCTACCATTTAGAGGTAGGACTTGTGAATCCGTTCTCCCCAACCCAGTTTCCGATATCAATCAAACTATGCTCTTGAAACCCACTATTGCAGACTAATTTAAAAGCAGCAACGAAAAAATAAGGTAAACTTGCAAGAATACATTGAGTTTTGCAGAAGCACGGAGCAACTTCATTTAGATCCAGAAGAAAATGCAAACTGGTCTATAAGAACATACTTCTCTGGGTCGGAAAAATAAATAAATGAAGAGGAAAAATTATATTCCATAATGATGATTGATCATCATCAACCATTAAAAGTGACCACCCCTAGAATCAGAAGCTATATCATCAACCAAAAAAACATACTCCATTATCTTACCTAGAATTTACACTATTACTTTTGGTACTGATTCAACTCACTCAACGGAAGCAACAAAAGCAACCAGGTATAAGAGGAAGAAAAGGCACTTAAAGGCCAAAGAGTGCTTGTAGTGGACAAACCGACATGCAAACAAGAAAGAAAATGGAATAAAGGGAATAAAAGAAATTCATTCCCAGATGCTAAGGCATAAAATCTATCTTCCACAAACCAAAAATAAAATAAAAAATAAAACTTGCAAAATTCATTAGCCATTAAATTTCCTGTGACAGAAAACAGCCTAAATCCTGCCTGGAACAAATCTGATTAATCTTTCAACGATGCTAACACTAATTTTCAAGCACAATTAAGCAATCAACATCCAAAAACATGCCTTTTCCACTCCTTAAACAGCTAAAATCCATGATAATTAATTCATACCTATAAATAGCTAAAACTTTAAAGGGATGTGTACAGCTATACTACAAGAACTAAATTTTCAATTCCCCCCCGTAAAGATGCTAAATATCAATTCAAACAAGAAAAGAAAACTCAGTTCCATGAATTCTAACACCAAACCATATCCTTAAACTCATAAAATCTCCAAGAGACATGAACTTGGACCTCAAACTCAGGCCAAAACCTTAGTGAATCAAACACTCAGACCACCCAGAGAAAAAAAAAGCAAGGCTCAATTTCAGACAAAACCCATCTAGAAAATCATACTTAATTGTTAAATTTAACGAAGAGTTGATGAGTTACTTTGCATACCTTAAACTCTCCAAAGCTTTCTCAGGTTTTCAGTTTGTGGATGTTCTTTCTTGTACAGCTAACATAGAGCAGCAACCATCGTGTCAAAAATGAGGACATCCATTGGTCCTTTTATGGTCCGAACTAGACAACGAATGCCCCTCAAGTTTCACTTTTCTACATCAATACTATCCAAACGTGTATGAAGGCATGACTAGACTTCTAGAAGTCCAAGAGTAACCACTACTCCAATCTTCCAACAAGGAAAAAAATAACCATCGCACATCAATCTCTCGAGCTTGTGATTTAAGTTTAAAATTGGAATTGGATTAATAATAACTTTCTTTAAAAAAAAAAAAACAACCTTCAATCACCATATATTATATGTGGCTTGTAGCAATCCAAAATTGCAATATTCATTTTCATACTTAGGTTTTTTTTAATCTAATTCTTGAAATGGTAATTTAATGAGGTTATCATTGTATTCTATATCAAAATCAAAGTTTAGATTGTTTTAAAAAATAATTAATTCAATACAGGTATGTCATTTAAAAAACAAAACTAGTGATAATTGTATTTGACATCAGAATCAAAGTTTAAATTACTTCATATTTTTAAAAATAACTAATTAAAGATAAATATATTATCTTAAAACAAAAACTAGTGATAAGAGCTTGAATATAAAATCTTCAAGTTGTTATTTTTTTTTACCATTTAGATAATATTTTAAGGATTTCTTTGTTCGTATATATTAGCTATGTCAAAAAGTCAACTAATAAATAGCTTAAATATTCATCAAATATAAAATAAGAATATTAATATCATTTGGGGAGTAAAGAATTCAAATGGACTGCCGTGTTTCAGAGACTGAATACTTTGGTATATACAATCTGGTCAAGGGTGAAAATAAATAATTATTTATAACTACATCTTGGATTTAAAAATTGTATTGAATTAGGAATCTTCATTGGTGTTGCTAAGGCTACCTTCTTTGTCATAGGTATGTGAATTTTTTATTTTATTTATTTATTGGCATGGGAGTTAGGGAAGTTTGTGGGCATATAACCATTTCTGCCATTAATGTTGACTTGTTGTGCTTAAGGTGTGCTCCAACCCCACTTCGATAAGCACATACTATGATACTCTTGTCTGTGATTAACGTATGATTAAACTAGGCAGATACGTAGTAGATTACATATCTTCACTTAGCTCAAGGAGGGAAGCATATTAATATTATTCCATGCATGTAATTTTCTTGTCAGAAGGGCTGCAAGGGCATGGCATTTGTATTTTGTGGGTTGCAAAATGAGTGTTCTTGACATGAAGCACCGCGGGATGGAGGTGCTTGTCCGTGTAGCGCATAATAATATATTCTGCCGTCCAAATTTATCAATTTTGATCTATGTTTTCCCGTTCACAGCACATTCTACACGTTAATATTACTAGCTTGCATTATGGGGCTGCTATAAGTGATGGTTATAAAACTCCATATATAATCTAGCAGATTAATTTGATAACTTGTTAATTCAAAACATAATATAAATCTAATTTCATGTCAAATCTAAGATAAAAATTGATTTTACAATTTTAAATCTAATTTAAACCTGGTTAATTTCATATTGAACCAAGTTGAGAGTTAACCTGATCAAACTCGATCAATCCATAAAATTAAAATGATATTATTTCAAGTATTTTTTTAAAAAAAATATTAAAACAATATTATTTTGGATCGATTCAAGTTAATATTTCACCTAACTCATGTATCAAATCGTGTCATAAAACACGTCAGATTATATATATATATATATATAACGACACACGAAATGTAAAAAGAAATCTTGTTTGTTAACATATTTGTGAGTATAAATCTAAAGCAAATTGCTAATGAAGTATGGAGTAATAAAAGCCTCATTTTACGACCAACTTAAGATGAAGTAACCAAGAATGATGTTTGAATTCTTGGGACATGTCGTCGTCTTCAGAAGCAAAGGGGAAGCTTCAGAGCTAACTGGTAGGGTGACATGTGAATTAATTTGGAAGGACTCAGCCATGATTTTTAGACTCTATTTTATAAATGTTTTCAGCTAAATGTAAAACGTGGTCAAAATAAATACATTCAAAGCTATGAGAGGGAAGCCGTTGCCTATTGAAATTGTACCTAAGCCGCGGATATGCTACCAAATGACTGTTTCGTACTGTGTAAAAATATATTTATTTTAAAATATATTATGTTAATATTTTTTTAGTGTTTTTTTTTATAATTTTGATGTATTAATATTAAAAATAAAAAAATAATTCTGAAAAAAATATTTTTATATATTTTTAACTAAAAAATATTTTAAAAAAATATTTTAAAAAAATATCTTACACTATAATATCAAATATGCACTATTAGTGGTATAAGTATAGCAAAAATTGATAAATATTTAAGTTGATTAATCACTTTTTTTTAAGAAGAAAAAAAAGAAGAAGAAGGAGAAGAAAAGGAAGTATCAGTGTATTATTAACTGGATTAAGCAAAGCGTTAGTGAAGAGATCATGATGAAATAGATTGCGTTTTAATTGATTAATGAATTGAGATTCTCTCATGTTTATTTTAAAAAAATTAATTGTTGAATTTAAATTGAATAAACAAGATTATGATGATAAAAATGATAATAATTGAATTCTTTTTAATTTTTATTTCTTACTTAATTTAAATTATTGAATATAAAATTAGTGATAAGATTTATAATATTACCATCGATTCATATTAGCTATAATATAGAACCAACTTATTTAACACCAATAACTATTAGCTAATTAACGATTCAATGAAAAGAAATAATATTTATAAACTTGATTTTAGTAAAATGATGGTATATTTAGAAATGTGATAGCGATTGCGATTTAAAATATTTTTTACTTGAAAATACATCATAATAATATTTTTTATTTTTAAAAAATTATTTTTAAAATTAGTATATCAAAATAATATAAAAAATAATTTTTATTAAAAAAATTTAAAAATCACGGTCCAAGCCGCGTTGCTCAGCGTTAAAAGTATTCAAGTAATTGATATTTTGAGAGTAGATGGATGTTCTAACGGTCACCGTCCTCAGTAGCCATCACCGTTATGACCAAAACCAGGGGCGCGTTAGGAGACACGGTGGTGTAGTGGTATTTGCAGTAATGTTTGAAATTCCAAGGGCAATCTATTAAAGGGGGCATCTAGCTGGAAGGTCAACATGGCCTCACATTCTTCGAAGCTACTTATTTTAAGCGTTTATTTGTTATTTTTAATTTTTCAAGCTTCTTTAATTTATTTATACTTTAACCTCCGATTTGCCTTCTTTTTTGTGTCGGTTTACGGAGGTAGTATTTATGATTATAGATTTTAAAAAAAATTAAATTTTTTTTATAAATTAAATTTTTTTTTAATTAAAGTTTTTAATAAAACCTTGTAAAAATATAGTATATGTTAATTAATCAAATATTATTCAAAATTACAATTAAAACAAAACATAATTTGAACCAACCTTGTCACAATAACAAATAAAAAACTTTTATTTCATAATCCTATTAGTTCATGATTTTCTTAATATTATAGTGAGCTAATATACAGTGAATTTGGGAGACTCTATTTTTTTTTAATAGGTTATATAAAAACACATAATTTTTTTTCATAGTATTTAATTCGATAAATATCTATATTTTATGATTAAAGATAATAAAATTATTGAGATTCAAATATATTTCACTTGAAAATTTATTATTTTATATATAATTGTAGAGGCAGGCATGTTTATTCATAGTTTTTTATATTTTTTTTCTATCAATAAATGATATTTTAAATTTAATTTACCATCAACAATCAAGACCACATTCTCTTTTTTAATGATTTTAAAAAATGTATATTTTACATTAACTTAATGCATATAAATAAATTTAATAAATATCTTGAATATTAATCTCAAGATTTAAATCTAAAAAAGCATACATTTTTAATCATTAAGTCAATCCATTGTGGTTTTTATTCCTTTATTTAAAAACAATATTAATATTGATAATGAAAATTTATATCTGAGTGGCATTAATCAATCACATGCAGTACCTTCTGCGTCACTCCACTCGAAAAAAGACACGGCGCGCGTCAGTACCATGGTGTTAATGTGGATCCTCACCAATCATTGTCATCATCATCATCGCATCGCATCACATCACATCACATCACATCACAGCGAAAACATGAAAGAAGGACCACCAGTAAACCATCCCGCGTGGAGATTGATTGGGGACCGTTTTTGTTCCTTAATTATTGCACGATGCAGTGGATAATTTCTTGTTTTCAGGGTGTCACAATCTCTCGAAACTAATCTGTGCTGTAATTGGTCTAATCCTATTTAATTTCCCTCATTTTCGGGCTATGTTGCTCTCATTGACATCTTCGTTTCTTATCCTTTTCATTGTAATAAATGTGACGAGAACAATTACAATTCCTACACGAGATATATACATCACATGAAATGTTATTAATTAACATCGTAAACCAATTCATCTATTTCAACTTGTTTGGAAAATATATAATCAAAATATATTTAATTATTTATAAATAAATATAAATAAAAATCAAGTGTACTTATACACAAACGTGCACATGCACAGATCAAAATCAAGATTAAAGGTTATTAGCATTTCATTGAATGTTATTACCATCGAGATCAATGTTTAAAGAATAAATAAATGCTTGTGATGATAATTAAGATATATTTATATTAATTTTAAAGATTTTAATTGATTGTACAAGAGATTATGAAAGGACAAAACAGCTCACCAAGTTGATATTTATTCCAATGAAACAGCTTAAGTTTTAGGATTTTTAGCATAAAGAATCTAACTATCCGTCTTTTTCATACTCATATATATATTTATGAAAAAAAAGAATTTGACCGATTTTTAAAAAACCATTTGATTTGAATTTTAACTCACGAATAATTATAATAAAAAGTAAAAAACCCTCTAATTTTTAGCAATGCAACATAGAATCCATGATCGTGTAATACAACCCGCGCGCGCCGTGTGTCAAAAATAAATAATTCAAAGGAATTTTATTTATTTTTGTTTGATAATAAAAAATATTATTAGACTAGTTTGTATTTTGAATGGCACTCCTTATATTTCTCTAATGTATTCTGAAGGAAAAACTTTCTTTCATTTACTTTGAAGTTCAAACTCAGAAATTCTACATAATAATAAAAAAAACATTATTATTGATTTAGTATTGTACTAATAATTATTTTTTTACTTAAAATACATCAAAATTATATATTTTTTTATTTTTTAAAATTTATTTTTAACATCAGCACATTAAAATGATATAAAATAAAAAAATAATTTAAAATAAAAAAAATTCAAAAAAGATAAAAAAAATAGCTCTTATTCCTTATTCCCTGGAGTTGA
This sequence comes from Populus deltoides, assembly GCA_015852605.2. NCBI lineage: Eukaryota > Viridiplantae > Streptophyta > Magnoliopsida > Malpighiales > Salicaceae > Populus > Populus deltoides. Next base: position 16,131,358 of record CM027585.2, read on the forward strand.
ATCAAAACTGATATTTCCATGTAAAGTCCATGTAAACTTAATTACGCTTTAATAATTTCTATACAATTAAAAAAAAAAAAACCTACATGCATTGTATATTTTGCAACATCATAAAATATCCTGTCCAATTTCTAAATAATGCAGTGCCAAAACCACATAGGAATTCAAGAAATCTAATCGAATCTGCACTCCACGTCATGTTGTTATGATTCCTGTCATTGCAATCACCATCTACGTCAACAACATGGGACCCAGGTGAGTCATCTCCTACGTCAAGCAGGGGCAGGCCAGATCAAAAGCTCCATGGCCTAGAATAGCTGCCTGTGTGATAGCGAAGCTTCATTCCATGACGAGTGGGACACCTGTTGTCTTTAGTAGAGGTTAATTTTGTTTTTGTTTTTATATTAATCCAACCAAATAATAATAAAAAATATTAACTTAAATCTTTTAAAAAAACTTTGAAAAACATGGTTAAATCGCAATGTAAAACCATCCTTTTAATAATCATCGGTAAACTTTCTTAGTGTTCTTTAATTCAATCTTTTTGATAATATTAAAGATATCATTATCAAAACTTTGATATACTTTCTTCATCTCATTCATTTTCTTCTTCTTCTTCTTCCTTTCCTTCTTGAAATTTATCTCAACTTATTTATTTAAAATATGGAAGTCTTCATCTCTGTTTTTTACCAAAACTGTGCTATTTTCTTTACCGTACTAATTTGCATTTTTTTTATTTATAAAAAAACTGCCCTAATTTTTAAAAAAAAATCATCAAAAGCTCCGTAGCCTAGAAAATCTGGTTGTGTGATTATCTCAATTTTGAAAGTAATTTGTCCTCATCGACCCAGCTGATTCAACTCACTTTCTCGATGGGCAAGGACCCAATCGCAATATTTTAATATTGTTTAAGGGTCACTCTCATCAAATCTTTGCTGGACTCTTCCTTTTATATGGATTTGGGTGGAAGAATCTATCCTTTCTGGCCAGAAGAATGAAGCGGCGGTAGTAAAGCTTTTTAACGTTTTCTTGGTGGGATGAGGTCACTCGCTTAGTTTACCATAAGACTAGAAAGAAATTGATTTGTTTTTTTGAGAGTTGAAATTAACAGTCAGCCAATGAGACTTGAATGAATTGTTGCAGAGTTCTTCATAGCTCTTTCCTCCCCAAGCATTTTCCATGAAATTGCATCCACTTTTCTTCTTCTTTTTTTCCTTGGATACACCACGGACTTTGACCAGATTATATCATGTTTTAGAAAAATCAGATTATTATTATTATTATTATCTTGAAAATGAAAACATAAGATAAAATCTGATGCAGAGACCAGTGAGAACTTCCCTATCATCACCAATAGCAGAACTTCCCTATCACTAAAAGGTCATCTCAGTAGCATAGCTAGAGACAGCTAATATAGCCAAGCAAAAGGTAGTCAAATCTTGAGTTTGCCCAACAATGACAGAAGGAGAGGAACACGATCCAGCTCATTGTGTACCTTTTGAGCCCATCATCCACAAAGATACCAGCTCGCAGGATAACCAGCAGCAAAAAGACCTCGACCTACCAAATCCTCCACTCTGCTTGACCTCGTACTGTCATCCAGTAGCTCAGCAAGCATAGATTAAGATAAACTAGCAAGGAAGACCACCATTGTTACTTAGTGGTCGGAAAGAGTACATGACAGGAGACTCAAGATAAAGACTCGGCAAGACTCTGACCATTAAGGCATGCCGCTTGACCTCTTCATAGCAGGAACTTATCAAGCCTGAGCTCAGAGGACTCTGCCATCAGGCTTGGTGTCTTGATACCACTGCTCAAGGCTTCATTGACAAGTATGGGCATTAGCTTGTCATGTAGTTTCAGGGTTAGTGATACAATTCACCATATGTATTTATTTTTAGTTTTCAGGGCAGTGAAATATAGAAAGGGAACTAGCACCTAACAGGGGGGACTCCACAAGCATTACCCATGAGCGAAGTGCTCCAGAGGAGGGAAAATCAACTTCACTCACACACCAGAAGCTTCGCAAGTTTAGCTAGGACGTCAATACAATAATTTCCTTCTCACAGAACATGAGACAACCAAAGTTTCCAATCCCTATCAAGAGTTTTCAAAAGTTATATAAAACAGATTCCGCTATAGATGAAAGACAGAGCAGGCATGAGATGTTAGATTAATACCCTCTACAGAACCCAACTCACCCCATAACCGCCTGTAACCCCTCTGCTATGACGTGGCCAATTCTACACAACCAACATAACAGGACAGTCCACATAACCAACCAACAAGGCTATTTTGAAAAGGATCACCATAGTCTGCTTGTACTCAGTATCCAATTCTCCAAATTAGTTCCATCCACGTTTTTTTGGTTAATACAATATCTCTACTTCTATTGTTTGACTTACCCTAACTCAGTGCTATAGTTGCTATTAACAGATGCCTATATAATATAGAGACGGCTTATATCTCCTGACTGGTGTTAAGTCTGGCATCTCCATCCACTGTTCTTTTCTTTTCTAACTACAATCTATCTAGCACCTATTCTTTGACTAATCCTGCCTCAATTCTCAATCTCCGATGAGGTGCGATTCTTAAGAACTCTAGGTGTGGCTCCTAGAATGTATCTACATCCTCTCTCCTATTCCTTCACAAATTAACAATAATACAGTTCTAACAGCCCTAGAACAGCCTCTAAAAGTCAGATTCAGAACAACCCCTAGGCTGTCCTGCATCGTTTTGCATTTGAGCTTCAAGATCCTAGGAGCTTCTTGTCGTGTTCTACTTCAACTATGGTGACTGTCGACAGATTGAATCCCAAGTTTGTGGCCATTACGCAAGCAGTTGAAGCAAGACTGAAGTCTACAAATGATACGGTGGATGCAATAGAAATATCTATCAATGACAGGTTTGATAGGGTGCAACTAGCATTGGATAGGCCGAGAAAGGTTGTCCTAAGCAAGTATCCTGTTGACACAGAAACTAAACTTAGCAATGAACTTGAATAATCGAGGTTTGCAACTAGGGTTGGAAAAAAAAAGATCAAGCAACAGATTCTTATTGGCATACTGAAATCTTAGAATAAGGTACAGAAAATCTTAAACAGCAACATGAGAAGCAAGATCAACAAGCTGAAATCACAAAGTGGCATGCAAAACAGATAGAACAACCTGCTTTTGTTGATAAGAAAAATCTGGCATTGTTTTCCAAAGGGAAGATTCAACAAGAAACAAAGGTATTTCAGATTGGGGCAATGATGTGGAGGGTGAACAAGAAAAGGCATTTTCTAATAAAAAATTGCAAAGGCTAAGGAGTTGTATTTACACTTGATATAGCTGAACAAAAGAAGGAATATGATGAGCACAATGTCAATGAAAACAAGGATGGCAAGGACAAATGGTACTGAAAGCACCAATGGAGTTCATTGTTCTGGATTTGACGGTGAAACTGATAGCAAAAATCTCACGTTATCGTTACTATCATCTCTAAAGAAAGAGTTTCTGGTTCCTATTTCAACCATGTAGTAATGAGGCGAGGATGTTACTGCAAGTTTTGTGGTTTTTTCTACCTCGACATTTCAAAATCGAGGTCGAGCTTTATCCGACCAGGCAGACAACAAAAAGCAAGGGTATTTCTGTAATTTCCAGAATTTCCAGAAAAATTGTCTATGACTAAGCAAACATCCAAATAGAAGTAGTCGAGTGAATAGACCTAAGCATTTAAGTAGCAGCTAATTAATGCTAGCACATCTTTAGCATTGCACCAAACAAACCATCCAACATTGAAGATAGCTGGCTAACTTAAAATATCATCATCGATTCTAAAATTCCACTAGATAATCCAGCGTCAATTCCCATTTTCTCTTGGCCATCTAAATGTGAAATTTCAGTCCTCTTGCGATGCAAACTCTCTTTGCCCTGCCACCTAGCCAAACTAAGACAGAAACCACATAAGCTCATTAATGTATACAAATACCTCAACGAAATCAGACAGAATGACACACAAAAGTGAACACAGAAAGAAGCTTTTATACAATAAATGAAGCACATAATCTTCTAATTATAATGAAACATCAATCAGTTAAGTTTCTAATGGCGTCAAGACCTTTGCTTTCATTTATAGAGAACCTAAAACCAGGATTCAGCGACACCCAATTGACGTAGCAATCCAATCCCTCTCAAAAACCCCAACAAATTGCAACAAACACGTAGAAATCTCAACTCAATCAACGAACAAAAACCATCAAGGTTCAAAATTTATCTTCCAATCTTTTTCCAATAACACACAATTGACTTCCAATCAATCAAAACTTTCACGACAATTTACCAAAAGCAGAACATACAAAATGCGACAAGTCCTCCTACCAATCCAATTATTATTAATCGTCACCACTCAAAGCGATTCAAAACATTACAAAGATACCAAAATTCATGAAAAAATAAAAAAGTTGAAATCTTTAACTGCTAAAATCCCGTTTCTGGTAACGAGCAACCTCACCCTCATTAGGAAAAAAACCCCATAATTCTCCCAGCAGAATTCTGATAAGCATACATAAAACCACCCATTAAACCAATCAATCCTCCTGTCACCATTGATGGTCCCTTGAGCCCTGGCTTTATCCCTATTAGTAACAAAAACAAAAACCCATTTGCATATGAGTGATTTCGACATAAATGAACTAAAAGAAGAGGTAAAGATGTAAAATTTGTACCTGAGAGGTAGCCAACAGTGACAGAGACACCAGTAAGGGTGATGAAACGACAGTAATCAAGGGTGTTGAAGTTGCCAACAACCTTAGTGAATGCTGGGTTTCGATCTATTACTGGGTACTCTGGTTTTGCCGATGCTGTGATGTCTGTGTTCATTTTCTGGTCTTGATTTCTTCCCCTTTTTTTTTACTTCGATTGAGTTCTTGCTCGCTGCTCTACTATCTCTCTGTTTCTCTCTATTTGTGTTTGGTCAAATCTTTATACCCTCCAACTATATAGGAAGTTTCAATCCTGGCCTCAAATATACATATATATTCTCATAAGAAGTGTTTCAATAGGGAAAACTATACCGGTATCAAAAACCTGTATCACGGGTTGAGATGATAAATTAATGTTGATTTCAATTTTGTTTTTAATTTAAAATAATTTTGTTTTGATAAAAATATTTAATTTAAAAAATAATTTTAATTTTTTGATAAATGCGTTTTACAGACCCGATAAATGCTTTTAATCAGTGCTACTAGAGAGACTTAGAGGATTAAAGAAAAATTACATAATAAAAGGGTTTTATAAGTTTTCCATGAAAACCCTACAATTACAAATCCATTGAATAATAGTTTGTAACAAAGGATGCTTTAAAGCACCTTATTCTTTTCCTTTTAACTATATTAAATATTATATTAATAACTTTGTATCATGATTTTGTTCCTTTTCAACCTAAACACACTTGAGAAATATTTAATATGTACGAAAGAAAAAATTAAATTATTATTTGTTCAAGATAAAATATTGAATTGCTCTATTATCTTCATTATTATTATATTAATTTACTTGGGCATTGTTTTTTGTATTTGATCTCCTTTTTTGCTCTTTCTTTTTTGAGTTGCTGTTGTTATATACCATTAATATGTTAGGGATACAAGGTTACTAGCTAGGCTGCAATGTTGTAATGTTATGGGACATTTATGAGCCTCTAATTCATAGATTTTTCTCCTTTTTCACTGCTTTTTGTTTTTTTTTTCTTGCGATATTTCTTTGAATTTTGCCTGTTTCCAAACCACTTCAAATAAATCTAGTTTAAAGAGATATTATTTGGTAAATTCAGTTTGTCATTTAAAACCATAGATCAAGCCGATAGATTCTTACACAACATTAAATATGTTTGCATCATCTTATGATTGTCGTATTATTAATTATGATTATACGGTTAAATTTTAAAAATATAATTCTCTAATTTAATGATTTGAATAAATAAATTTATTAGTTGGTCCATGATCTTAGTTCACTCAATAATTTCTCAATTTAAAATTGTAGGATATGATTTTATATTAGTACTCTATATTAATTAAACCTTCTATTTTAAGATTCTCATGTTTATTTGATTATGACCTAATAATCAACAATTATCCATTCTAACGATATTATGTTGAGTGCTATACTTATAGTTTGGAGCAAGTCGTGCCCCAATATGGAACACCAGCGATGGTACGTCATAACACCCATGAAAAAGCTAGCAATTAATGAAACCAGCGATCGATTATTTGTATTTTAAAATGATTTTTTGAGTATTTTTTTGTTTTAAAACGAGAATAATATATATATATATATATATATATATATATATATATATATATATATATATATATATAAACCAGACAACAGTATTAAATTGGTCTGCCATGCATTCGGAATGTAATAGCCGAACATGCACTCAATTTTTTCTGTTTCGAGAGAGAAAATCTTGCACGTGGATTTTAACATAATCCAATTTTGGGGTTACGAATTGCAGGGAAGCTTCTAACATACCCAGCAATAGCTGCGAATGTATCAAAGTAATATTAGAAAGCTTCATAGGTCATAGCCATTGACGAAGGGACCGAGAAAAAACAGAGTGTGAAAATTAATAGGACGTATCGAGTGGGATAGTGTCTTTAATGACCTAAATATTGCATGCATGCTCTCGAGTCTCTTTCCCTGTACTTACTTGGAAAGAAGAAGACATGTCAAAGTAGAAACGACAACTTGTAGGCTTTAGCAATTGATTTCATGCACATCATCGGCCACCAAAAAGAAATGGAAACCGGGAAAGTAAATTACAGTACAACTTCCTCCTCTGAACACAGCAGCTTCGTCGATACTCTTCTCATTAAGCCATACTTGCTATTTCAGACACTATCACCCACCCTATTTGCCTGACTTCTTTCTTCCATCTCCCTCTCTATTTATACAAACACACACACACACACACACACACACTCACCCCCTTGAGTTCATCATCTATACCACAGCTTGTATTGAAAAATCCCTTCTTCTTCTTCTTGATACTATAATCTTTACTTTCCTTCTGGGAAGGAAGAATCGAGCTAAAAGAAATGACAAGTAGTAGTGAAACAAGTCGGGAGATGGACCCCGAATCTCTAGAGGTAGGACTGCTAGGGCCAGCAATTCCAGCGCCAAGGAATGTTTTGCGGTCTGCTATCTTGGTTCTACGAGCAGGGCACGTTTTCTTCTCCAAAGCCTACAACGATAAGAAGGAGACTCTTGATTCTCCAAGAGTCTTGCTGTCATCTCCATCTCACAGGGTATGTGTTTTCCTTAGTTATGCCATTGTTCCATCTCTAGACTACCGTTTCTAAAAGCATTATCAAACGCATAATACTTGATTGAGTTGCTAGCACCTACGTTTGGCAACCAAAACCAAAATTAGAACTGACTTGATCGTAAGAATATGCCTTCACAGCTAAATAACTTTTTTTTCTACAGAATTTGGTGGTAGCTGAAAGTGAAGAAATCTCACCAACGCATCAAGTTTCTCTTGATGCCACTCACAATGATGAGGTCGGCAATGCTACGAGCGATATCAAACTACAACATGAAAACATTGCAAATATAGTAAAGGGACGGGACCTCGATTCATTGCATGCATTTGGTGGCGTCCGAGGTATTGCAGAGGCTTTTGAGACAGATTTAGAGAATGGAATCACTGGAGAGATTGAAGATCTAAGTCGACGCAGAACCAATGCAATCTACAAAACAACAGTCCCCGCAGCAAGAAACTTCTTGGAGTTGCTCATGAAATCCAGCAATAGGCACACCATCTTCCTTCTCATCGTATCAGCAGCGCTGTCCCTTGGCTTCGGGATCACGGAGGAGGGCCCGGGGACTGGTTGGTATGAGGGAGTCCTCATAATTCTTGCAATCATCATACTTGTGATCGTTCCAGCAGTGCGTAATTTTCTGGGTGAAAATTCAGAGAACCTGTTAGGAGAGCAGAGACAACGGAGAAAAAGAGAGATGGAAGTCAATGTTTTAAGAGGAGGAAAACAGTTGAAAGTACCAGCCTTAGATCTTGTGATTGGAGACATAGTATCCTTGGAATGGGGATGCCCTATTCCTGGTGATGGTTTGTTTGTATCTGGCGAATACTTAAAATTGGATGACAGCTTTCCATCAATTGTTAATAAACATAATCCATTTCTCTTCTATGGTTCCAAGGTGATTGAGGGGCAGGGTAACATGTTGGTGACATCCATGGGACTAAACACAACATTGGGTGAGATGATAAGCAAGGCCAGCAAGAGCAGGCGATTACCAGTTCAGCTCGACAAGGTGAGCAAGCACACAGAAATAGCTGGGCTCGTAACCTCTATTCTTATCTTGGTAGTGCTGTTCCTGCGATTTAAAGCTGGAAAGAAAAATGAGGATTCGGGCGTGCCAGAAATCAAGGGAGAACATAAGACGAAGGAGGTTATGGAACTTATCAAGAGAATTGTCTGGAAACCGAGCGGGAAAATCAGTACCTTGACAACTTGCCTGACTACTTTCCTGGTAGGGGTGGTAGAAGGAGTGCCATTTTTTACCAGCCTTGCCATTTATTATTGGAATAAAAAGATCCCATCCACCAAGGCTGTCGTGCAAGAACAATTGACAGGTGTTACCATGGGCTCAGTTACAACTATTTGCTTTGACAAAACTAGTTGGCTAACAATGAACCCGCAGGAAGTTGATGAGTGTTGGATTGATGAGACAGTAATTAGAGAAAACTCTGCAATACCTAAACAAGTTAAGGATGCATTCTGTATTGGTATCAGCACCAGCTCAGGTAACGATCAGGAATCACTGATTTCCTGGTGTCAACGGAAATTCGGGATTAACATGGAGAGTTTGAAGCAAAGTTACACCATTATCGGGATGAAAGAGTTGAGCCCTGGTGACGAAGGGAATGGAGTGTTGGTGAGGGAGAAAGAAGGCAATGAAACCAAGAAATTCCTGTATTGGAAAGGACTGGCACCGAAAATATTGAAAATGTGCTCCCGGCACTACAATAGTGAAGGGAAACTAGTGGACATGGACACAGAGAAAAGGTCGGCTTTTGAGAAAATTATTCATGACATGCAGTCCAAGCATCTAAAAACCATTGCCCTTGCTTATAAGACAACAGATGATGAAAATCCTGAGGATGATCGCTTGATATTGATAGGACTTCTGGGTCTGAAGGACAAATGCTGGAAAGAGACTATAGAAGCAGTTGAAGCTTGTAGAAATGCTGGTGTCAACATTCTACTTCTCTCAGAGGACAGCGAGTCAGTAATAGAAGACATAGCTCAAAAATATGGAATGCCTAGTGGCCCAGGCATATTGGAACATGGAGGGGAAACTTTTCGAAGTTTCAGCGATGAAGAGAGAAAGGATGTGGTCAATAAAATCCGTGTGATGGGAAACTCTCTCCCTTCTGACAAGCTCCTTCTAGTGCGTTGTCTGAAACAACAAGGCCACATCGTAGCATTCGTTGGAGTCAGAACAGATGATGCTCCCTCACTCAAAGAAGCAGACGTGGGAATTGCGACTGGAACTGGGAGTAGTGAGTTGGTCAATGGGAGTGCTGAATTGATTATCCTGGATGGAAATTTAGGGTACTTGGTATGGATTTTGAAGGGGGGACGATGTATTTATGGCAACATTCACAAGTATATCCAAGTTGAGGTCACCATAACTATTTCAGGGTTAGTGATAAGCACTGTCACCACAATATTTTTCGGGTATGCTCCAATGACAGCGATTCAGATGATCTGGGTGAACCTGGTAGTGGCTGTCCTTGGCGGGTTGGCTTTATTAACTGAGCCCCCAAGTCAGAAACTGATGCAGAGGCCACCGATCAGACCAACGGAACCTTTCATCACAGAGGCCATGTGGAGGGATATAATCATACAAGCTTCCTATCAGGTTTCCATTTTGTTAGCCTTTCAGTTCAAAGGGCAAGCTATTCTAAATATCAACGAGGATGTTAGCAAAGCCATGATCTTCAGTAGTTTTCTTCTCTGCCAACTTTCCAACCAATTCAATGCCAGTGAGCAGAAACTGAAGAATTTAGTCAAGGGTGTCCAACAGAACCTATGGTTTTGGGTGGCCTCTGTTCTGGCTGTGGTGTTGCAGGTGGTATTCATTGAGATTTCACATCACATCTTTGGGTTTGCAAGTTTGAATGGTCCGCAGTGGGGCATCTGTTTCCTTATTGGGGCACTTTCATGTGTGACAGATGGGGCTGTAAACATTACCTGGGCTGTCATGAAGGTTAAGCTAAGAAGATCAAGTTCACTCGCTGGATCAGAACATCCACAATCTACAAGCATTCTCGAGCTTCCACTCATTGCTGAGAATTCATCACCACCCGCTTCTTAGTTTTCAGAACTTATTAAGCACCATTTATGCATCATCTTAGCTTCTTTATGTTTTACATTGTTTCCATATTTTCTTGGGCTGTTCATAAATAACTTCTTGTTGTAATTTGCTCAGGATTCTTGTACATTATCTCATGCCATAGTTATCTAGCAAGCTAGGTCTTAAATTCATTATAACTTGTAAGATCTCATGAGCGTTAGCTTTGAAAATAAATAAATAAATAAATAAAAAATTTAATGTACTGCTTTAGGTGGTCTACTAGGTTTCGCTCGATCTTACAGGTTCTATCCATGTCTATTGCCATAAAAAAAACCCTACCAATTTCAGCACATGAATAATTAACCAAGAACAAAAATTACCTGTTTGTATTATCACAGCATTGAGCAATCCGAGGGGTTTATCGTACAGTCGAGCCGAGCTTGAAGTCATGAATCCCCTTCCCTTATCCTCGTGGGCTGCTAACCAAGCTCACGAGTTTCGTTTCAAATGACAGTCATACCGAACAGGCCGCACTAACTGTTCGGAGTTCATCTGATTTGACCTGCGTAGAAGGAGTGTAGCAGGCCTAAGTTATTCTTCATAAAAAGAAATTGAGTAAAGAGGGGAGAAATGAAGAAGAGTGTGAGGAGGGGGAAGCAAAAGGTAACATAAGGCTAAAAAGGAACAGAAGACATTGAAGACCTCCATTCATTCTCAGGTCTACCCCTCCAGAAAAAAAAATAAATAAATAAAAATCAACCAACTCATAAAATGTATCTTAACCAAAAAACAGAACCCGAGATTATGAATTGAAAGGCATTAACAGTAAAAACAAAACATCATGTGAATCAGAGAAGGAGTTCTAATGAAATATATGACAGAGTACGTACAGTGTATCTGTATGCTTTAAGATAATTCTAACAACAATAATTCTCTATATGATTCATGGTCGTGTCTGCTTGAGAGAGAGAGAGAGAGAGAGAGAGAGTTGTGACATTAGATTCCATGACCATGGCTGTCTGCCACAGATTCATTCCGTGAACAGAGTTAGTCTCCACTTTTGACCTGGAAAAAACAAAAAACAGACACGTTTTGCTCAGGAGAATTATTGGAATGACTGTACCTGTATCTTTTTGTTGCATAGTAGCAATCATCATGTAAGCGAGGCGAGCTTTTTTTTTAAGTATTTTTTATTTAAAAATATATTAAAATATTAATATTTTTTTATTTAATTTTTAAAAATTATTTTTAACATCAACATACTAAAACAATTAAAAAATAATTTTAGATAAAAAATTTAAATTTTGACGAAAAATAAGCTACACTACAACTCCAAATAACCCCTTAAATCAAAATTTATAAATATTGAATTGAATTGATTTAGATGAATAATTTTTTTTAAAAAACATTTTGATAATTAGAGGATATTGAATAGATATTATTAAATTTAGATCTTTTTTGTTTCATGGAAAATAATTTTTAAAAAATCACTTTCCAATTACTTTCTTGTTTTTGTTTAATATTAATAAAATTGATTAATGGAAAATATTTTTTGGTTAAAGAAAAAATAGGCTTAATTTTTATGAAAATATTTTTCTTTTCTTTTAGGTGTAAAACACATTTTAAAAGTTGTAAAAAAATCAAAAATATCTTGTTATTTGTTGATTATATTAAATTTGATTCTCAATTTTAATTTTGATTGCTATATATTATGTTTTGAATTCTTTTTTCTTCTTTAATTTTATCCATTAGAATTTGATTTGATTAGATTTTTATATCAATTATGATACTTATTTTTTTTACTCTTATTTTTTCTTATTATTTTTTTAATTAAAATTTCTTATCCATCAGATTAAATCTCTATTCTTTTAATTAATATGAAATATTTTATGAAATTAAAATATTATTTTTTTAATTTTATCCTCTTTCAATTTTTTTATCCGTTAGATCTGGTTTTTATTATTTTGATTGCTATTTATTTTATTTGAACTAATTTATAAAATTAGATTTTTTTTCAATCTCATCCTCCTTCAAACTTTTTATCTATCAGATTTGATTCTTATTTTTGTAATAAACTTAAAAAAATATTAATAAGTTATTTTTTATTTTATTTAATATGATATAACTAAACACTGAAAATTGTTTTTCAACTTATTTTTCAAGAATCTATTTTCCATGCAAATCACTTAAAAAACTATTTATCAGCAAATAAACAAAGCCTTCATCTAAAATCTCAATCTAACCTAGTCCTGATATATATATATATATATATTCTCAATCTAAACTAGTCGTAATAATGTTTTTTCTTTTAGTTTTGTTGGTCATCATTTTTTTTCAATTTTGTTCTTTGGTATTGTGTTGTTTGAAAATTAGGGTTGATAATTTATTTTAATTTGTATTTTGTATGTGGTTACCGAGGTCTTAAAAAAAGTTTACATATTGAGTTGGTATTGATTTCACAACATTGTTTTGATTTTATTGTTTAAAAAATTAAAAAATGAGGGGATCGGGATTAAAATAAAGAAGAAATGACAGCCTTTTTATTTTTTTAAAAAAATATCATGTTAACTCAGATTTTTTTTTATTTTCTTTTGGTCATTAATTGTTCTTTTCAATTTCATATTTCAATGTTAAGTTGATTGGGATTTGAGGTTTATAATTTATTTCAATCTAATTTTTATGTAGTTATTGATCTAAAAAAAAGTTTATGACATTAGATTGATGCTCAATTTCAAGAAAAGAATCTAATTTTATTATTTAAAAAAATTAAAAATAAAGGGAATAAAATTAAAACAAAGAAAAAACATGAGCCCTTTTGAAAAATAAAAAAAATGATATTAGCGTATTTTAACATAATTTTGCCTTTGAATTTTTTTAAATATTTTTTTTGATCTCTTTAGTTTGAAAATCAAATGATTTAATCTAAAATTTTATTTTTCTCATGTTTTAATTCTTTAATTTGAAAGAGGAGAGAGTCCTTAAAAATAAAAAGAGAGGTCGATTGGTATGATTTTGTTAATAAAATTAAAAAGGCTGAAAGGATGAGATATATATGACATAAAAGAAATATATATATAAAAAATAGAAATTTATTTATTAGAGAGATATAAATTAAATTTGTTTATAGCTATGACAATACTAAAAGTAATTTTTTTTCTTTTCAAAACATAAAGTGTAGAGTCCTTTCTGTCTCCCCTGACCTCGACTCTCTTATATTTCAAGAAAGTAATAAATACTATTTTTGTGGATTTTTGGTTATAAGGGTAATTAAATAATTCGTTCATTCATAATGGCTCTTTCTTTCAAGGGAGAGAGGGAAAGAAGAAGAAGTAATTTCACGCACATCATCGACTGCCAAGAACAAATGGAAGCCGGAGAGCAAATTTATTGAATAATACTGTGTGTATCGAGGATGTTGTAAGGGCACCTTATTCGTGTTTTTTTTTAACTGAATTAAATATAATATTAATTAGATGTTTTAAAGTTAAAATATGCACGGAAGATTATTTTTTCTATAATAAAAATCACAATAGAAATTTTCTTGGATAAAGTATCCATGCATGGAGATGGAGTTCTCAATTAAATGCATAAGAAACTCTTAAAAATGCATATATAGCTTATAATTATTTATCAACTTAATTAATTTAAACACATTATTTGAGACATATATTCATAAATAATTATGTATCAAAGAAAAAAAATCATTTTTGGTTCAAGAAAACATGATGGATTTGCAGTAAGGTTATTTAAAAATGCGATTTAGTTAGAAAAAAAGACAAAAAGCTTGGAAGAGTTTAGTGAACATAAGTTAATGAAGAGTTAATAATAATCTAATCCCTTTAGTTTATGATAGTTAATTAATTGATCACAAATAATTAAATATTATTAGTTAATTTCTTGATCGACGTGTATCATCTTTACGCACGTTCTCTTTGATCTGACTCCTTCTCTTTTCTTTTTTTACTATTTTTGAAATAATAATAATAAACTGAAAAAATAAAATTTACCTCTTCATCCAATCAAAATTACATATGCCGAAAGAAGTTATCCCCAAAAAACATAGCGTAATGACAAAGGGTTTGAGATCTGCATAGCAAGTCTCGAGTTCGAGTCAGGACGTGCATCTCTTGTAAGAGCCTGGAACAACCGGGATTTTACTCTCTTACCTGGACCCATAAAATACGTTTTCTAAAAAAATAAAGTTTCCTCAAATAAAAAAAAAAATACTAGAAGAAGGTTCACAGAGTGTTCATCCTCAGTTAAGACTAAAGACTTCATCATCAAATAATAACAAACTATTCTTAAAATACAATAAAATTAAAGAAAGAAATGATTGAGAAAATCTTACAAGTTTTCTTCTTTTTATCTCTCAGTACTCGTCAGGTCAACACACCTCTTTGGTCACGCGGTTTACTTCTTGTTACACGTAAATGTCCATAATCATTATTTTTGCTATAAAAACTAAATTATATTATTTTTATTGAAAAAAATACAAATCACAGAAATATTTTTAAACATAGCAACTATTAAATTTTAAAATAAAGTTAATTTTTAAACTAATTTTTAATTTAAAATAATATCTTTTAAAAAATAAATTTAAACAAAAAGAATTTTAAAACTTTAAAAACGGCACTAAAATTGTTATATCTGTGCTGCTCTCACTGAATATTTCTTTCTTTTTGTTTCCCAGTCAGTCGAATCTTTCTTTCTGTTTTTTTTTTCGTTTGTCATAATTCCTTGCCTTTCTTCAAAATCCCACAAAAGTTCCATTCCCCTTTCGTTCAGTCTTTCTAGTCTTCCTGAGCAAATTCACTTTTCATTTCTCTACCTCCAACCCGCTAAAATGTTTCTGCTCCTGTTCAACTTGGGATTGGGTTTTTAGAGAAAAACTTCCTTTTTGTGGAAAGAAGAAATAGCAGTTTGCTTTCTTTTTAAGAAATAGGGTAAGATCTTTCTTTATTGATTACTTGCAGGGTTTCCAGTCGTGAAGAGAAACACAGATTGACGTTGTAGTAGTCGCGGTGGTGGTGGTGGTAGCTGCTTTTACTAAAAGTAACTCTACTACTGTTCGTTCTTGACTCTATTTTTCATAATTAATTTAATTGCATGCTATTTATTTTCGATGTAGAGTGTGATGGCTAGTCTTACAACAGTTGAAGGATATCAAATTACAGTATATTTGATCCATGTTTTCTTAAAATTTTATTAATGTGGGCCCTCAATTATCTTTCTTCTTCTTCTTCTTCTTCTTCTTGGATACTACAATCTTTCGTTCCTTCTGAGCAGGAAGAATCAAGCTAAAAGTAATGACAAGTAGTAGCGAAACAAGTCAGGAGATGGACCTTGAATCTCAAGAGACAGGGCGAGGAATTTCAGCACCAAGAAAATTTTTCCGGCGTGTTGCTTGGGTTCTACTAGCTGTGCGCACTCTCTCCTCCAAAGCCTACAAAGATAAGGAGGAGAATCGTGATTCTCCAAGAGTCCCGCTATTATCTCCATCTCACAGGGTATGTGTTTTCCTTGATCATGCCATTGTTCCATCTCTATAGTAATGTAACAAGAGATTTTAGTTGAGAAAGGTTTGATTTTTATGGGTGATTTCTGATGTTTCAAAGTAATATATACCACCAAAAATATCTTTAAAAACATTAATTTACCACTTTTTATATTATTTAAAAAAATACTTTAAAAAAATCATTTTGAATCACATTACCAAACACATAATACTCGTTTGAGTTGCTAGCACCTACGTTTGCCAACCAAAACAAAAATTAGAGCTGACTTGATTAATTATAGGAATATACCTTAACAGCTAAATAAACTTTTTTTTTTTTTCCAGAACTTGGAGGAAGCTGAAATTGAAAAGATCTCACCTGAAGATGAGGTTTCTATTGAAGTCCCCTGCAATGATGAGGCAGGCGATGCGGCGATTGTTGAAAAAATCTCAAAAGGGCCAGCAATTCCAGCACTAGGGGGTGTTTTGCGATCTGCTATCTTGGTTCTACGAGCAGGGCATCTTTTCTTCTCCAAAGCCCACAGCGATAAGATGGAGAATCATGATTCTCCAAGAGTCCCGCTGTTATCTCCACCTCACAGGGTATGTGTTTTCCTTGATCATGCCATTGTTCCATCTCTATAGTAATGTAACAAGAGATTTTAGTTGAAAAAGGTATGATATTCTTTTAGATGTTTTTTCAAGATCATTAAAAATATTTTAAAAACATTAATTTAATATTTTTTTATATTATATAAAAAATACTTTGAAAAAACATTTTAAATAACATTACCAAACACATAATACTGTTTTGATTTGCTAGCGTCTACGTTTGGCAACCAAAACCAAAATTAGAGCTGACTTGATCGTAAGAATATACCTTAACAGCTAAATAACTTTTTTTTTCCCTGAACTTGAAGGTAGCTGAAATTGAAAAAATCTCACCAGAAGATGAAGTTTCTACTGATGTCCCTTGCAATGATGAGGCCGGCAATGCTGCGAGCGATATCAAACTACAACTTGAAAACATTGCCAATATAGTGAAGGGACGGGACCTGGATTCCTTGCATAATATTGGAGGCGTCAAACGTGTCGCGGTGGTACTTGAGACAGATTTAGAGAACGGAATCACTGGAGACATTGAAGATCTACGTCAACGCAGAGCCAATGCAGTCTACAAAACTCCAGTCCATGCAGCAAGAAACTTCTTGGAGTTGCTCTTGAAATCCGGCAATACGTACACCATCTTCCTTCTCATCGTATCAGCAGCGCTGTCCCTTGGCTTCGGGATCAAGGAGGAGGGCATGAGGACTGGTTGGTATGAAGGAGTCATCATAATTCTTGCGATCATCATACTTGTGATTGAACGAGCAGTGCGTGATTTTCTGGGTGAAAATCCAGAGAACCTGTTAGAAGAGCAGAGACAACGGAGAAAAGGAGAGATGGAAGTCGATGTTATAAGAGCTGGAAAGCCGTTGAAAGTATCAGACTTAGATCTTGTGATTGGAGACATAGTATCCTTGAAAAGGGGGTGCCCTATTCCTGGGGATGGTTTGTTTGTATCTGGCGAATACTTAAAATTGGATGAAAGCTTTCCATCCAATGTTAATAAACAGAATCCATTTCTCTTCTATGGTGCCAAGGTGATTGAGGGGCAGGGTAACATGATGGTGACATCCATGGGACTAAACACAACATTGGGTGAGATGATAAGCAAGGCCAGCAAGAGGCGATTACCAGTTCAGCTCGACAAGGTGAGCAACCACACAGAAATAGCTGGGCTCGCAACTTCTATTCTTATCTTGGTAGTGTTGTTCCTGCGGTTTAAACTCGGAAAAGAGAAAGAGGATTTGAGCTTGCCAGAAATCAAGGGAGAACATAAGACAAAGGAGCTTATGGAACTTATCAAGAGAATTGTTCGGAAACCGAGCGGGGAAATCAGTGCCTTGACACCTTGCCTCGCTACTTTTCTGGTTGGGGTGGTAGGAGGAGTGCCATTTGTCATTAGTCTTGCCATTTATTATTGGAATAAAAAGATCCTATCCACCAAGGCTATCGTACAAGAACAATTGACAGTTGTTACCATGGGCTCAGTTACAGCTATTTGCATTGACAAAACTGCTTGGCTAACAATGAACCCACAGGAAGTTGATGAGAGGTGGATTGATGAGACGGTAACGAGAGAAGACTCTGCAATACCTGAAGTTGAGGAGGCATTCTGTTTTGGTATCAGCACAAGCTCAAATAATGATCAGGACAAATGCTCGAAAGAGACAATAGATGCAGTGAAAGCTTGTAGAAACGCTGGTGTCAAAATCATGCTTGTCTCAGAGGACAGCGAGTCAGTAATAGAAGACATAGCTCAAAAATACGGAATGCTTAGTGGCCCAGGCATATTGGAACATGGAGGCGAAACTTTTCGAAGTTTCAGCGATGAAGAGAGAAAGGATGTGGTCAATAAAATCTGTGTGATGGGCAACTCTCTCCCTTCTGACAAGCTCCTTCTAGTGCGTTGTCTGAAACAACAAGGCCACATAGTAGCATTCGTTGGAGTCAGAACAGATGATGCTCCCTCACTCAAAGAAGCAGACGTGGGAATTGTGACTGGAACCGGGAGTAGTGAGTTGGTCAACGGGAGTTCTGAATTGATCATCTTGGATAGAAGTTTCGGCTTCTTGGCATCGATTTTGAATGGGGGACGATGTATCAATGGCAACATTCACAAGTATATCCAAGTTGAGGTCACCATAACTATTTCAGGTTTATTGATAAGCATTGTCACCACAATAATTTTCGGGAATGCTCCATTGGAAGCGATTCAGATGATCTGGGTGAACCTTGTTGTGGCTGTCCTTGGCGGGTTGGCTTTATTAACTGAGCCCCCAAGTCAGAAACTGATGGAGAAGCCACCGATCAGACCATCTGAACCTTTCATCACAAATGCCATGTGGAGGAACATAATCATACAAGCTTCCTATCAGGTTTCTATTTTGTTAGCCTTTCAGTTCAAAGGGCAAGCTATTCTAAACATCAACGAGGAGGTTAGCAAAACCATGATCTTCAATAGCTTTCTTCTCTGCCAACTTTCCAACCAATTCAATGCAAGTGAGCAGAAACTGAAGAATTTGGGCAAGGGTATCCAACAGAACCTATGGTTTTGGGTATACAAATTAAAAAACAAGGGTTAAATTGAAAATAAACAAAAATTTAACAAAAGAGAAAATAAAAATAATATAGAAATCAAAACTAAAAGGACCAAATCTTAAATACCAATAACAATAAGGACCATACTGTATTTATTAAGTTAGAAAAGAGAAATGAAGAGGGAAAAAGGCCACCGATAATAAACCAGTAAAATCTAGGCACCATGCGCCATTTCAAATAGAAGAGGAGCCGGCGGAGAATAACATGAGACGGCAGAAGCTCATTTTTAAACACCTGGAGCTGACGCACGCTCCAGTTAAAATGCGCAGACGACTCCAACGCACCACCCTTGACCAAACTAATAATTAACAAAAATATAGGATTCGATTGGTTAACGCGTTAAACCCATGAATTGGATAACTCTAGCTAGCACATTTATCATGGACTCAACTTAGATCAATAACGTATTTATTGACTTTTATTTTTAAAACCGTAATAACCTTGTAAAAAACAAAATGAGATAAATTATGAAGTTTAATTTTCAATGAACTCAATTTCAAATAATAAAATGAAAACAAATGAATATAAATAAATTAAAAAATAAAATTAGAGTAGCCAAACCCATCCATGAACTTTCAAAAATTTAATATTATGTTTTTATTTTTTAAACTAATTTTGTTTAACTATATAATTAAAAAAAAAAAACAAAATTAAGTTAAATTGTTTTTAAAAAAATGCCTCTGAAAACCCGCTGATTGACTTCACAAATTTAATGCAATGCAAGGATATTTTTCCATTACCAACACAATCCAACTCTAAATCCTAATAAACATATAATATAAAGATTAAATTTAAAATAAAAGAAATGCATTTAAAAAAATATTAAACAATTGATATCATTAAAAAAAAGAAAGAAAAATTACTTTTAAAGGTCAAATCAGTTGGAAAAGCAAATGGGTGAGCCACTCTTTAAATAGTTTATTAGTGCTTGTGTTAGTTAATTTTATATGCATCAATTAATATCATCAACTCAATAATTATTTTGCATTCTTTCATTCATAATGGCACTCTCCATGTTACTTCTTTTATTCATAATTAATGCCTCTTTCCTTGTACTTTCTCCCATTCAAAGTAGAAATCATCGAATGTTAAGGGGAAAAACAAAAGAGGTTATATAAAATTGGGATAATTTTTTTTTAAAAAAAAAGACTTTAGTAAAATTTATGAAAATAAAAAAAATATTTTAAAAAAAACTAAAACAGACTTTTCCATGGCTATTTTTTTCTATCAGAAGCTTGACGGAAGGATCCCCCTTCAAAGGTTAAAAAAGCAAGGCTTTGTTAAACCCGGATTCCCCCATGAACTTAATTTAAAAAAAAAAAAAAAAAAAAAAACTTAAATATACTGGGAAAATACTGTTCATCCGAGCACAAAAGAATATAGATTGGAACAATTTTTTTTTCATTTCTTTTCGGCTTTTTTTCGGTCATTATTTTTAAAAAATTTTATTCTTTAGACAAATATGATATAATTTGTTTTAATTTTATCCTTGATATAATGTTAATTGGCAAAAAAAAAAAAAAAGATTTGGTGATTTGTTATAATATTTATCCTTTGATGTCATCGATGAAAAAATGAAAATGATTGAAATAGGAAACTTCCT
Organism: Populus deltoides; assembly: GCA_015852605.2. Lineage (NCBI taxonomy): Eukaryota > Viridiplantae > Streptophyta > Magnoliopsida > Malpighiales > Salicaceae > Populus > Populus deltoides. Next base: position 16,152,023 of record CM027585.2, read on the forward strand.
GACAGATTTCCGCGTAGAAATGTAATAAAGTCGTAGCTTAATCCTAGCCGTCCCATCTCCAACTCATTGCATAATCCTAGCCGTCAAGCGATCTATAAAATCGAACCGGTGTCTCACCTTTCCATTAGCTAAGAAGAGCGATCTCCCGTAATCTAAAGGGTGTCCAACGCGAAGAGAAACAAAGCTTGTCGTTGCAGTTAATTTAATTGCATGCTATTTATTTGAGTGTGATGGCTGGCTAGTCTTACATCAGTTTAAGGATATCAAATTATACCACATTTGATCCATGTTTTCTTAAAACTGTATTAACTTGGGCCCTTCTTCTTCTTAATTTTGGATACCAGCATCTTCTTCTTTCCTTCTGAGCAGGAAGAATCAAGCTAAAAGTAATGAAAAGTAGTCGTGAAATAAGTCAGGAGATGGACCTTGAATCTCAAGAGACAGGGCCAGCGATTCCAGCACCAAGAAAGATTTTCCGGCCTGTTGTTTTGGTTATACTAGCTGTGCGCACTTTCTCCTCCAAAGCCTTCAACAATAAGGAGTCTATTGATTCTCTACGAGTCTCGCTGTTATCTCCATCTCACAGGGTATGTGTTTTCCGTTATTCCATCTCGATAGTAATACTTGTATGATCAGTTGACCAAGATTAGAGCTGACTTGATCGTAAGAAAATACCTTCACTGCTAATTAACTCTTTTTTTTTTCCCAGAACTTGGAGGTAACTGAAATTCAAGAAATCTCACCAATAGGTCAAGTTTGTCTTGATATCCCTTCCAATGATGAGGTCGGCAATGCTACGAGCGATATCAAACTACAACATGAAAACATTGCCAATATAGTAAAGGGACGGGACCTGGATTCCTTGCATGCATTTGGTGGCGTCCGAGGTATTGCAGAGGTTTTTGAGACAGATTTAGAGAATGGAATCACTGGAGAGATTGAAGATCTAAGTCGACGCAGAACCAATGCAATCTACAAAACAACAGTCCCCGCAGCAAGAAACTTCTTGGAGTTGCTCATGAAATCCAGCAATAGGCACACCATCTTCCTTCTCATCGTATCAGCAGCGCTGTCCCTTGGCTTCGGGATCACGGAGGAGGGCCCGGGGACTGGTTGGTATGAGGGGAGTCCTCATAATTCTTGCAATCATCATACTTGTGATCGTTCCAGCAGTGCGTGATTTTCTGGCTGAAAATTCAGAGAACCTGTTAGGAGAGCAGAGACAACGGAGAAAAAGAGAGATGGAAGTCAATGTTTTAAGAGGAGGAAAACAGTTGAAAGTACCAGCCTTAGATCTTGTGATTGGAGACATAGTATCCTTGGAATGGGGATGCCCTATTCCTGGTGATGGTTTGTTTGTATCTGGCGAATACTTAAAATTGGATGACAGCTTTCCATCAATTGTTAATAAACATAATCCATTTCTCTTCTATGGTTCCAAGGTGATTGAGGGGCAGGGTAACATGTTGGTGACATCCATGGGACTAAACACAACATTGGGTGAGATGATAAGCAAGGCCAGCAAGAGCAGGCGATTACCAGTTCAGCTCGACAAGGTGAGCAAGCACACAGAAATAGCTGGGCTCGTAACCTCTATTCTTATCTTGGTAGTGTTGTTCCTGCGATTTAAAGCTGGAAAGAAAAATGAGGATTCGGGCGTGCCAGAATTCAAGGGAGAACATAAGACAATGGAGGTTACGGAACTTATCAAGAAAATTGTCTGGAAACCGAGTGGGAAAATCAGTACCTTGACAACTTGCCTGACTACTTTCCTGGTAGGGGTGGTAGAAGGAGTGCCATTTTTTATCAGCCTTGCCATTTATTATTGGAATAAAAAGATCCCATCCACCAAGGCTGTCGTGCAAGAACAATTGACAGGTGTTACCATGGGCTCAGTTACAACTATTTGCTTTGACAAAACTAGTTGGCTAACAATGAACCCACAGGAAGTTGATGAGTGTTGGATTGATGAGACAGTAATTAGAGAAAACACTGCAATACCTCAACAAGTTAAGGATGCATTCTGTATTGGTATCAGCACCAGCTCAGGTAACGATCAGGAATCACTGATTTCCTGGTGTGAACGGAAATTCGGGATTAACATGGAGAGTTTGAAGCAAAGTTACACCATTATCGGGATGAAAGAGTTGAGCCCTGGTGACGAAGGGAATGGAGTGTTGGTGAGGGAGAAAGAAGGCAATGAAACCAAGAAATTCCTGTATTGGAAAGGACTGGCACCGAAAATATTGAAAATGTGCTCCCGGCACTACAATAGTGAAGGGAATCTAGTGGACATGGACACAAAGAAAAGGTTGGATTTTGAGAAAATTATTAATGACATGCAGTCCAGGCATCTAAAAACCATTGCACTTGCTTATAAGACAACAGATGATGAAAATCCTGAGGATGATCGCTTGATATTGATAGGACTTCTGGGTCTGAAGGACAAATGCTGGAAAGAGACTATAGAAGCAGTTGAAGCTTGTAGAAATGCTGGTGTCAACATTCTACTTGTCTCAGAGGACAGCGAGTCAGTAATAGAAGACATAGCTCAAAAATATGGAATGCTTAGTGGCCCAGGCATATTGGAACATGGAGGGGAAACTTTTCGAAGTTTCAGCGATGAAGAGAGAAAGGATGTGGTCAATAAAATCTGTGTGATGGGAAACTCTCTCCCTTCCGACAAGCTCCTTCTAGTGCGTTGTCTGAAACAACAAGGCCACATAGTAGCATTCGTTGGAGTCAGAACAGATGATGCTCCCTCACTCAAAGAAGCAGACGTGGGAATTGCGACTGGAACTGGGAGTAGTGAGTTGGTCAATGGGAGTGCTGAATTGATTATCCTGGATGGAAATTTAGGGTACTTGGTATGGATTTTGAAGGGGGGACGATGTATTTATGGCAACATTCACAAGTATATCCAAGTTGAGGTCACCATAACTATTTCAGGGTTAGTGATAAGCACTGTCACCACAATATTTTTCGGGTATGCTCCAATGACAGCGATTCAGATGATCTGGGTGAACCTGGTAGTGGCTGTCCTTGGTGGGTTGGCTTTATTAACTGAGCCCCCAAGTCAGAAACTGATGCAGAGGCCACCGATCAGACCAACGGAACCTTTCATCACAGAGGCCATGTGGAGGGATATAATCATACAAGCTTCCTATCAGGTTTCCATTTTGTTAGCCTTTCAGTTCAAAGGGCAAGCTATTCTAAATATCAACGAGGATGTTAGCAAAGCCATGATCTTCAGTAGTTTTCTTCTCTGCCAACTTTCCAACCAATTCAATGCCAGTGAGCAGAAACTGAAGAATTTAGTCAAGGGTGTCCAACAGAACCTATGGTTTTGGGTGGCCTCTGTTCTGACTGTGGTGTTGCAGGTGGTATTCATTGAGATTTCACATCACATCTTTGGGTTTGCAAGGTTGAATGGTCCGCAGTGGGGCATCTGTTTCCTTATTGGGGCACTTTCATGTGTGACAGATGGGGCTTACCTGGGCTGTCATGAAGGTTAAGCTAAGAAGATCAAGTTCACTCGCTGGATCAGAACATCCACAATCTACAAGCGTTCTCGAGCTTCCACTCATTGCTGATAATTCATCACCACCCGCTTCTTAGTTTTCAGAACTTATTAAGCATCATTTATGCATCATCTTAGCTTCTTTATGTTTTACATTGTTTCCATATTTTCTTGGGCTGTACATAAAGATCTTCTTGTTGTAATTTGCTCAGGATTCTTGTACATTATCTCATGCCATAGTTATCTAGCAAGCTAGGTCTTAAATTCATTATAACTTGTAAGATCTCACGAGCGTTAGCTTTGAAAAAAAAAAAAAATTAATGTACTGCTTTAGGTGGTCTACTAGGTTTCCCTCGATCTTACAGGCTCAAGATCATGCTAAATCTATCCATGTCTATAGCCATAAAAAAAAAACCCTACCAATTTCAGCACATGAATAATTAACCAAGAACAAAACTTACCTGTTTGTATCATCACAACATTGAGCAATCCGAGGGGTTTATCGTACAGTCGAGCCGAGCTTGAAGTCATGAATCCCCTTCCCTTATCCTCGTGGGCTGCTAACCAAGCTCACGAGTTTCGTTTCAAATGACAGTCATACCGAACTGGCCGCACTAACTGTTCGGAGTTCATCTGATCTGACCTGCGTAGAAGGAGTTTAGCTGGCCTGAGTTATTCTTCATAAAAAGAAATTGAGTAAAGAGGGGAGAAATGAAGAAGAGTGTGAGGAGGGGGAAGCAAAAGGTAACATAAGGCTAAAAAGGAACAGAAGACATAGAAGACCTCCATTCATTCTCAGGTTATGCAATCAGCTAGCATTTCTACCTCCACAAAAGATTAAGCAAAAGAATAAATCAACCAACACTGAAAATGTAATCAGGGAAACAGACAGAAAACGAACTACTACAAATATCTTAACCAAAAATAGAACCTGAGATAATGAATCGAATGGCATTAACAGTAAAAATGAAACGTCATGTGAATCTGCGAAAGAGCTGTAATTAATGAAATATATGACATGGTGCTTCCAATATATAAAGGCCTATGTCTCTGTGTGCTTTAATTAAGATAATCCTAACAAAACTAATTCTCTATATGATTCATGACTGTTTATGCTTTCACATGGAGGATGAGAGAGTGAGAGAGGCAATGGTGACCTTAGATCCCATTGCCATGGATGTCTGCCATAGATTCATTCCATGGACAGAGTTTGTTGACGTTGACTTCTTAGTCTCCACTTTTAACTTTTCTTTGTATAAAAGAAACAGACGTTTTTACTAAGGAGAATTATTACCATGACTGGACTCTCTATCGTTTTGCTGGCAAGGCCTCTAGTTTAGACTTTTTATGGTTTGTACCAAAGTTACTAATCTCAGTTCCGATCACTACTCGACTCACGAACTGGAAGTTCAATTTAAACAGTGTTATTTTGATTTTTTTTTCATATATAGTAGGTTGACTCAGCAAGTCCGACATGGATTGATAAATTTTTAAGTTGAACCGCTAGATTATGTAATTATTAATATTAGTTTGTATTAATTATGTGTTCTGTGCTATGCGTGAATAACTTTTTTTTTCATAAAAAATATTAAAAAAATCTGAGATTTAAAAGCATTGGATTTATCTACAAATAAAGACTCAAGAGCTTGGGCCCGACAATGCAGCTAAATCTAAGGTTGTTGGGTCCGGAGTTGCAGCCAAACCCAAGCTTGGATTCGAACGCCTAACCCAAGTGTTTTGAGCCAGGTGTGGTTGTGAGACTCAAAGGACTTAGGTCTATGCTCCTACCACTCCCAATCAACTTGGGTAAAATACCCCTTTCCAGCCCTAAGTTTTTTAGGTTTGAAAGGGAATGTTAAACCCAAGTTAATAATAATAATAATAATTGATTTTACCATTCAAATCAAACCTATATTTTTTTATAGTAATAAAATTTATTTCAAATTTAATAATGTTAATGAATTTATCTTACCCAAATTTATTGTAATTTTTAATCCCTTCAAATAAAATTTATTGTTTTTTATTGATAGTAATAATATTTTGTTTTTCAAATTTAATAATAATAATAATAATAATAATAATAATAATAATAATTTTTAATTTTATCATTCAAATCAAATCTACTGTTGTTTTTCAATATTAATTATATTTTTTTACAAATTCATTAATTATTATATTAATAATATTAATTATAATAAAAATAATAATCTTTATAATACAAATACTAATATTTTTAATATTAATATTATTTAATATTTTTAATATCAATAACATTAATTATAATAAAAATAACAATATTTATAATACAAATACTAACATTTTTAACTTTAATAATAATATTAATCTTATCCAAATTTAAGTGGGTCTGACTGCAACACCAGACCCAAGAACTTAGGGCTCCTCTTAAATGTCAGATTCAAGAACCTTGAGTTTGGCTCCAACACCGGACCCATTAAACTTGGGTCAGGACGCCAGACCCATTTCCTTTGAGTGTGGGCACCTGACCCAAGTGTCCTGGGCTAGGCGGCCCTGCTAGAGCCAAGGGGACTTGGGTCTGCGCTCCTGCCATTTTTAAACGACTTGGGTCTAGTGTCCCTTTCCAGCACCAAGTTTCTTGAGTCTGGAAGGGGATGCCAAACCCAAATTAATAATAATAATAATAATAATAATAATTAATTTTATCATTCAAATCAAATCTATATTTTTTTCGATACTATTAAAATTTATTTTAAATTTAATAATATTAATAATATTATTAAATTTTGTCTACCCAAGTTTTTTTATAGTTTTTAATCCCTTCAAATAAAATTTATTATTATTCCTTGATAGTAATAATATTTTTTTTCAAATTTAATAATAATAATAATAATAATAATTTCAAATCAAATCTATAGTTGTTTTTCAATATTAATAATATTTTTTAAAAAATTTATAATTATTATATTAATAATATTTATAATATTAAACTTGAATGACCCAAGTTTTTATAGTTTTAATATCTTCAAATAAAATTTATGGTTTTTCTTCTATAGTAATAATTTTTTTCTTCAAATTTATTAATGATAAAAATAAAAATAATAATATTTTCTATTTACCTTGTGAAAAACAATAAATAAAAGAAAAAATTACATGTTGGGTCCTTCTAAGGGTAGGACCCAACGTTGTTTGATGGGTCCTCCTGGCTGCAGGACCCAACGACCTAGTCATAATTTTTGACTTAAAAACAGTAAAGATAACATCCCCCTAGTGCTACAGTGTCGTTCACAATGCAAACACTCTATAGCTACAGTGTCATTCACAGTGAAATAAGTTTATATTCACTGTAAATACATAATAATAATTATATAATAATAATAATAATAATAATAATAATTCACACACCAATTACGGTGAAAGAGGCCAACATATTAATTATTTATTTGAAAGAGCTAACATTGAAAGAACTTGGAAAAGAGTAAATTCAAACAGTATAAGTGAAATCATTTATAGTTCACAGTAATTTATTGATTTTTTGTTTTGTTTTTGTTATAATAAGGAAAACCCTTCCCTTTTTTATGTAATGTCTGTTTCTACCGATTAGCCTACTCATAATTCTTTATCTTATAGATGGGCAGCTCTGTTAGGTTTTCTGTTCGTTTCTGCAACGACCTCTATGAGCTCATATTCTTTAGGCTTAACCCCTTTCATGAACGAATCCAAAGGTTCCTTAGCTTTGAACAAAATGATTTGAGATGAAATCTAAGTCTTAAATTAATTGCTTTTTTGTTTTTCAATGGATTTTATTACTCGAATTAGTTTCTTATTGTCTAATTAAAAATAGTAGTAGATAATGTAATTTTGGTCCCATGGTTGAAACGACGGTTGGTGTGATAAAATCTTCCATGAATTTGAAGCTAATCCAAACAATTTATAAGTTTGCTTCATATGAAATAACATTACAATCGCTGATAAAAAAAAAAAAAACTTACTGTAGTCTACATTATTGTTAATGAAATTAGAATCATTAATTTGTTTTTCAGAGCAACCATGTGGCATGAACATTATCAAATTAATTCAGCAATAAACTGCAGTGGGAACCCAACTGGTTCCAAGAACCCTATACAATTTTAAGAATTAGTTCTTCTGTCGAAAGAGATGGTTATGTATGATCCCGTTATTGTTTGTATTTGCCTGATCAGTAATCATCAATATATACTGTTTAATCTTCATTAATTTGGGATTGTTGTATATCCAGCATAAATAATAAAAAGGGAAAAATCATTGCATGCGTTGAAAGGGACAAGCACTGTTGCAATCAAAAATCCAAGTGATTGACGAGAACCTACTGCTAGTAGTTGATTGCGGACGTTGTGTTTTTCTTTTTGTGAGGAATCGTAGCCCCAAGTCTTTGGATTTTTTCTTTGTTTATGAACTCATAGTTTATTTTTTTTATTAACATGTGAATTGATTAGAGAAATATTTCTATTGCTGAATTTTAAAAAAAAAATTGCCAGTTATCACTACAGTCTTGATCCATTCTGAAAATGAACTAAATTTCTTGTTTCCCAGAATAATAATCATCATAATAAGATCACAAAGAGAGAACAAGAGGTAACAAGCTAATAGTTAAGTTAATAATATAGTAGTAGCAGCAGCAACTCTTCTGACATCACATTGGCAAAAACAAGGTTAATTATGGGATTGTTTACAAATGAAGAGAAGTATCGATATCATCGTCATCAGTAGCAGAATCATCAAATTTATCTAATAAGCCATGACTAGAAAGAGTTTTTGTTGGAGATGAACTCATCAAGGCTGGGGTGTCCAGCTCGCACCAAAAGCCGGCCTGCTTGCTCTGTGGGTTTGGCCGAAGAGAGAGGCATATATGGGGCGGTGACCTTGGTTGAAGGATCAATTCAGGGTGAAAGAACAACCTGCTGGCTGCTGGTTCATATTGCATGGAGGGACTTAATTGCCTAGGACTCTCCACAAGAACTTTTGATAGCTCCTTTTCCTCTCTCATTGCTTTCACTCTTTGTAACTGCCTAAATCTCTCTTGCAATAGAGCAATAGAGGATTGAATGACAACAGGGTCATTATTTTCATTGCCCATTTGAGAAGAAGATTGTTTCTTTTTTTTTTGGTGGCTCTTTTAGGGTTTGTTTCTTAGCTATCAAAATGTGTAGTGACAGTGGAAGTGAAGAACTCTAAGAAGCCTCGAATAGCATTACGCGTGTATTTATAGCATGCTGGCATGGGTGCAATAGAGATGAATAGATTAGCATATGATAGGTTTAGTTTTTCAATAAAATTCTAAATGCTTTAGCAAAGGAATGAGAATCGGCAGCCAAGTTGCAAAATCCAAAATGAAAAGGTTGTGAATCCAATCTAAGAGGGTGGAGTTTCTTGGTGAATTGTGAATGGGGAAAGAGGTAAAGTGGAAGAGGGTAAAAAAGAAGAGTCCAAAAGAGTGTTGAAATTAGCGAATGGAAGGGTATGTTTGGAGGAATAATAGGTTGTCTGATACTCTGTCAGCTTGCCGCTCCTACAAGCCCTTTCTAGCATTGGAGATGATGGAGGCTTTTCCTTTAATTTACAAGTGCTTCTCTCCTACTTTCTTGAGGGTTTCCCTTAGTTGAAGGGAGGAGGGTGAAGGGTAGAGGACAAGGGTTACAAGAGAGAATAATCTTTTGAGGAGCTCATACTTGTTTGATTGAACAATAATGTCTTGACAAGGACAAGGTTACCAACATTCTCTCTCTTTTCATACACTTTTTTTTGTCTTCAACTCGTTGGATTGAAATGGCATGAAATTTGAAAGCTGCAGATGCTAGTTTTTAGTGCATGATGGATTGGATGCTTCTTTTTTGCAACATCAAGCGTCCCACTTCGTACTTTTTTTTATTTTATTATTTTGGAATTTCGAAATTTGAAGGGTGAATCGATCGAGAAGATAAAGCATTTTCTAGGGTTTTTAGACAAGGCGTGCATTTGGAAATTTTTATTATATGCTTGCGTACGTATAGTAACCTTTTGCTTTAGGAATAAAGAAATGGAAAAGACACTTTGTAGGTGGATTTGTGGCATCTCTTTCTTGTAATCTTCTCAGGTGATGATGATCATCGAGTGCGTTAAATATATATATTGATGGAGGATATTCTTTTCTTTAAGTACTCTTGTGTTCATGTTTATTAAACTTCAATCTGTTTCACAAATAAAATAATTAAAGACAATTTTTTTTTTTTTGGAATAATTAATGAAACAATGTTACATGCACACATGATATATCCTATGAATGAGATCGAAAAAAGAGATTCTCTGTTCATGAAAAGGGGTCCAATATTTTTTGAAGAAATTGAAAGAAATAATATCATTGGGCTTATTCTTTTAGACTATTTGACAAATACTTGTGATAATAAAGTTATTCACTGTCAGATACTCCAGTCGACGGATGCCATTACTGGAAAGCAATTTCAATTTTTTATGCTAAACCTTGATAATGCACTTGAACATGCAATCAATCACCCAAGAAAATATCCCAAATAAAGCACAAATGCCCCATTTTTCACAATCTAACCTTTGCATTACCTTTGATGGTGCCTGAAATAATCTCTACAAAGGCAACCTGCAGTGCTAGAAGACCTAATGTAGCCACCCAAAACCAATAGTTCTGATGAATGTTTTTAAACACATTAACCTTCTCAATCTCCCTGGAATTGAATTGAATTGATTGAAAACCTGTAAAAGAACAAAACTATTGAACATCATAGCTTTCCTGAGTTTCTGGTCCGTGCCATATATAAATCACCTGTCCTTTGAATTGTACTATCACAAAAATCACAACCTGATAAACAACTTGAGCTATGATGTTTCTCCGCATGGCCTTGGTTATAAGTGGTTCGGTTTTCTGAACTGGAGGCCTGCTCATTAGTTTTTCTCCAGGTGGTTCGGTGATCACAGCCATGCTGCAGGCACAATCAAGTTAGTCCAGGACAACTGAATTGGTGTCATAAGAGCTTCTCCTGATGGTATTGTTAAGATGGTACGTAGTTGTCGATAACCCAGATAGGATCATGGTTAGCTCTAGTTGGATGAATTTCTGAGTGTTTTCGTATGAGCATCGACCTCATTTTATGATGTTGGGAACTGGGCTCCAAGTTCCATCCCATAGCATGAGGTCTAAGTAGTCTCTTGTCATTTTTGTGCCCCAGTCTGCCTTCACAAAGCCAATGTCTGCTTGTCCTCAACGCTGGAGTGTCATTAAGATCATTAGCTCCAGTCAGTGCAACCACGTTGCCTATTGCAGTGATCGGATCCACCATTCCTATCCTCTCTTCTTCAGAGAAATTTCGAAAGTCTTCGCCTTTAAGCATCGCTGCCTCAGAATTTTCTGTGAGGATTCCAAATTCAATAGCTGCAGCTCTCACCACTGAAATATCGTCTTGTGATATGAATTTGACATTTACTCCAGCAGTCTGGCAATCTCTTATTGCTTTTCTTGTCTCTTCAAGCTCATCTTGCGATATTAACTTTCTAGCCAGGTCAGTGCAGATTGTTGTGACAAAGCCCATGGTAAGACAAGCAGAGGATTTCTGGACTACCCTTACAGCCACTTGACATAATCTTCCTTTTCCAATAAGCAACACAAAGAGCCATGAGAAATGGCATCTCTTCCTGCATTCCCACCAGCAATACAGTAATTGATGCATATCAGTATTGTTGGAAGCATTAATCAAGAAATCATTAAAGAACATCATAGAGGAGAACAAGGCAAGGCACTGGCCTGAGAAATCCATGGCAGTTAACAGTGATCAATGAGGCATGCAAAAATTGTTCAATGATAAATTTTTCCTTCATGATACTGATTTTTAGAGACTCGAATTAGCAATAGATTTCCGTAGTGAGATTTTTAAACTTTTGGGGTAGCTTAACCTTCCTTTCCAATACAGAAAGATAACATAATAACATAAAATTGAAGCTAGTACATTGAGCTGCAAAGAGCACCACTAGCTGAACTAGTTACATCTAGTTTCTAACTTCAGGAAGTTCATCTAGTTTATAATTGATTTATAAATCAATGCCATGGCACTTGATTATAGAGTTTAAGCAAAGGTTTGGTTTTATGACTTGAGCATTGTTAACAGAAAAATCTGCTTTCCCTTGGAGTAGCTGATGGTCAAGCCCTGATGGAACCAGTGTCCCTGTTGGAAAATGACTCAAGTCAGAGAATGAGAGTGGCATTGGGATTGAGTGGCTGAGCAAGAATTCTTGAAGGTGATCTGGTCAATTCTTGATCAATTGGAATGAGAAAAATTAAGTCCTGATACTTGTGCACTGATTTTCAGCATCTGTAGCAGCAACGCAAATCCAAAGAAATTCTGTGACCTCTTGTCAGTTATTGCTGCTTCTATATCATTGAGGATGATAGTGTGAGAGGCAGGTTGTGATTGAGAGATTGTGAGGAGAGAAACAAGGATGAACGAAACACAAAGATCCATTTGAGATCGAAAGAGTTTGCAGAAGTGGTGATGGGCTGGAGATGATTGGCCCCAAGTGGGGTATTTCAAGACATGCATTATCATAGATTAGTTTGAAAGTAGATTACACATGAATCAAGTGCTTAACAAAAAAAAAGTCTCACGTTTCACCTTTCCTGTGCCAAATTAACAAAGAAATGGTCTTCTTTCTACTGCAATGCAAGCAAAAACAGCAAAACTGCCCTGCCCGTCCATCTTGCCGTTCACATGACAAAAGATGTGGTTAAAGGCTCATTGCACATTCCATACCTTAGCTTTTTGAGCAAAAGACCAATCTAGCCATTGTATTTTTCATTTTCTGATGCTATTTAAGCTTTGAACAATGCATAAATGTTAGAACAAACCTCCACAATCTTTCTGAAGAAAAACGATTTCCATGTGTTATGAACCAAGTTTTGGTTTAAAAAAATATTTAAACTTTGACTGTTGTGTGTATTAAAACTCTGATATCATATAAAAAAATCAATTTAACTATTATTGTGTGTTTTTAAAAACGCGGTGTAAACTGTATTATTTTAAATTTTAATTTTTTTATGTTTTTAAATCAAGTTAGTCCAGGACAACTGAATTGGTGTCATAAGAGCTTCTCCTGATGGTATTGTTAAGATGGTACGTAGTTGTCGATAACCCAGATAGGATCATGGTTAGCTCTAGTTGGATGAATTTCTGAGTGTTTTCGTATGAGCATCGACCTCATTTTATGATGTTGGGAACTGGGCTCCAAGTTCCATCCCATAGCATGAGGTCTAAGTAGTCTCTTGTCATTTTTGTGCCCCAGTCTGCCTTCACAAAGCCAATGTCTGCTTGTCTCAATGCTGGAGTGTCATTAAGATCATTAGCTCCAGTCAGTGCAACCACGTTGCCTATTGCAGTGATCGGATCCACCATTCCTATCCTCTCTTCTTCAGAGAAATTTCGAAAGTCTTCGCCTTTAAGCATCGCTGCCTCAGAATTTTCTGTGAGGATTCCAAATTCAATAGCTGCAGCTCTCACCACTGAAATATCGTCTTGTGATATGAATTTGACATTTACTCCAGCAGTCTGGCAATCTCTTATTGCTTTTCTTGTCTCTTCAAGCTCATCTTGCGATATTAACTTTCTAGCCAGGTCAGTGCAGATTGTTGTGACAAAGCCCATGGTAAGACAAGCAGAGGATTTCTGGACTCCCCTTACAGCCACTTGACATAATCTTCCTTTTCCAATAAGCAACACAAAGAGCCATGAGAAATGGCATCTCTTCCTGCATTCCCACCAGCAATACAGTAATTGATGCATATCAGTATTGTTGGAAGCATTAATCAAGAAATCATTAAAGAACATCATAGAGGAGAACAAGGCAAGGCACTGGCCTGAGAAATCCATGGCAGTTAACAGTGATCAATGAGGCATGCAAAAATTGTTCAATGATAAATTTTTCCTTCATGATACTGATTTTTAGAGACTCGAATTAGCAATAGATTTCCGTAGTGAGATTTTTAAACTTTTGGGGTAGCTTGACCTTCCTTTCCAATACAGAAAGATAACATAATAACATAAAATTGAAGCTAGTACATTGAGCTGCAAAGAGCACCACTAGCTGAACTAGTTACATCTAGTTTCTAACTTCAGGAAGTTCATCTAGTTTATAATTGATTTATAAATCAATGCCATGGCACTTGATTATAGAGTTTAAGCAAAGGTTTGGTTTTATGACTTGAGCATTGTTAACAGAAAAATCTGCTTTCCCTTGGAGTAGCTGATGGTCAAGCCCTGATGGAACCAGTGTCCCTGTTGGAAAATGACTCAAGTCAGAGAATGAGAGTGGCATTGGGATTGAGTGTCTGAGCAAGAATTCTTGAAGGTGATCTGGTCAATTCTTGATCAATTGGAATGAGAAAAGTTAAGTCCTGATACTTGTGCACTGATTTTCAGCATCTGTAGCAGCAACGCAAATCCAAAGAAATTCTGTGACCTATTGTCAGTTATTGCTGCTTCTATATCATTGAGGATGATAGTGTGAGAGGCAGGTTGTGATTGAGAGATTGTGAGGAGAGAAACAAGGATGAACGAAACACAAAGATCCATTTGAGATCGAAAGAGTTTGCAGAAGTGGTGATGGGCTGGAGATGATTGGCCCCAAGTGAGGTATTTCAAGACATGCATTATCATAGATTAGTTTGAAAGTAGATTACACATGAATCAAGTGCTTAACAAAAAAAAAGTCTCACGTTTCACCTTTCCTGTGCCAAATTAACAAAGAAATGGTCTTCTTTCTACTGCAATGCAAGCAAAAACAGCAAAACTGCCCTGCCCGTCCATCTTGCCGTTCACATGACAAAAGATGTGGTTAAAGGCTCATTGCACATTCCATACCTTTAGCTTTTTGAGCAAAAGACCAATCTAGCCATTGTATTTTTCATTTTCTGATGCTATTTAAGCTTTGAACAATGCATAAATGTTAGAACAAACCTCCACAATCTTTCTGAAGAAAAACGATTTCCATGTGATTATGAACCAAGTTTTGGTTTAAAATAATATTTAAACTTTGACTGTTGTGTGTATTAAAGCTTTGATATCATATAAAAAATTAATTCAATTATTATTGTGTGTTTTTGAAAATACGGTGTGAACTGTATTATTTTAAATTTTAATTTTTTTATTAATTTTTTTATGTTTTTAGATCGTTTTGATATATTAATATTAAAAATAATTTAAAAAATATTATTTTAATATATTTTTAAGTACAAATCACTTTAAATTAAAATCATTATCATAATTCTAAATAAGTGGGCAGTAAAATTGGTGTTCTAGGGCATGATAACTGGTTTTGGATTGTTATTTTTTATTTTTTTATTTTGTGTTTTTTTTTTTTTTCTTTTTAGAGATAGTTTTGTACTGTTGTTGCTTGTTGCATTCGAGTCATGTCCCACAATGTTGATCTTCTTGGAGCTGAGGAAAGCAACGTTGGTGTCACCTTCTTTGAATCACCCAATGATGCTCGTCACAAGACAAGATATTTATTCAGACAGGATTGACGCTTCTTAGATTACAAAGTAATTATTTTTTTAATTTTTTTAATGAATTAAATAGCATTGATTGCTCTTCTATTTCTTTCCTTTCATTTCCATACATGGTGAAAAAACACGTGTTTGAAAATATAATTATGATTATTTTTTAAAATATTTTTTATTTAAAAAAATATATTAATAATATTTTTTTATTTTTTTTAAAAAAAATTTCAAAAGTGCTAAACATAGAATTGACTCTCCAGATTATTCATTATTTTTTTTTTTGTTTTCTTCTTTTTCAATAACTCATAAGGAGTTAAATTTCTGTATTCTTACAATCAATTAATTGATATCTTTAAATCAATTCATATTAAACGGTGACTAATTATATTTTTTTTAATTTAATTAAGAGATACTTGTCTGTAAGAAAACTAGAGATTCATCAGAAAATTCATTTAATTAAGAGATAACATGCAAATGAAAATAAATATCAACACATAAAGCCATGTAAGCATGGCTTGTAAGGATAGAATTAAAAAGAAATAAAGCTCAATGATCAAATTGCAAAAAAATAAATAATTGAAGGACCTAGAAGGACAAAAAATGTAAATCTTGCAGCTCAAGTTTTGCCGAAAGTGTATGGCCAATGCGACAAAGACCCTCCCACTGTCTTCCATCAACTTCCAGCAGACAGACATTCAATGTATATCTTCTAGCTCAGCACGCGTCCCAGGAGAGCTCATCCGTCTTTTTGTTACCTTTTTAAAAGTATTTTTATTTTTAATATTTTTTATTTTATTTTCAGTACATTAAAATTATTAAAAAACAATAAAATAATTATTAATTTAATGTTTTAAATATTAAATACACTATTAAAACATCCATGTCGGAACTAGTAATGACTGGCAATGAGAAAATCTTTTTTTAAAAAAAATTGAAGCTGAATTTTGAATAAATAACTGAAAAAATAAATCCATTTGATCTGAGTGAGTCATCATAAAGAACAATGTCCTGCAAAGCTTCTACTAATATTGCCAACTGGGACTCCAATTTCATGTCTTTAGGGAATATATTTCGAAGCTTTTTTTTCTGGGAATTCTATAGATTATACTCAAAATTTGGTAAATTCTATAATTTTTTATTGATTTAGCTTTGGCACATCAAGAAGTGGGAGATCAGTGATTAAAATCTGGTTCCAAGAAGTCTTTTATCAAGTATAAAAGTCCATGAACTTTATGGAGGTGTGCGCGGAAGTTGTTAGTAGTGGAATGGAGTAGGTGCTACCATCTAGCAGGGTTACCCCTGGCACCATTCTGGCCCTTAATTATTAAAAAAAAGAAAAAAGAATGCAACAACCATTCACACCGATCCTCCTAATTGATTCAAGTTGATGTTTTTAGTGTTTTAATACACAAGTTACGTGTATAAAATGCGTTTAATTGAATAGATTGAGATGGATATATAAAATATATATTTTATGAGATAGCTTTAAAATAAATTTAATTCCTTTTAAATAAAGAGGAAAAGAAAACATACCTCGCATGTTTTTGCTATTATTTTTTATGTAAACAAATAAAATTAATGAAGTAATTTTGAGAAGTGCAGTTCGACTGGTCAGGTTTTAGATTTGCTCTCTAAATGTCACCAGTTTGAATCCCACAAATCTTAAGGCTACTGGAGACTTACATGATCGTTAACTTTAGGGCTTGTGGGATTAGTCAAGGTACGTGTAAACTGACCTGGCCATCCAAGTTAATCTAAAAAAAATTGATGGAGTTGATTCATAAATACTATCATAATGTGCGTTTATATATAGAGCAATTGTGTATCTTATAAGCTTACGTTAATGAAGGTTTAACTTTATTGAAAGGCTTTATTGCATAGTTTAATCATCTTGATGAGCATAGTTTAAATAATTATTTTACGAGCAAAGATGTGTACTTCTAGTAGTAGTATCCATTTTGCTCTTTCTGCTACATGCTGAAAAACAAAGGAATGGGCCATCATAAAATCATACCATGAACCCTAAACCCTTCCCTCATTAAATACTTCTATACGGAGAGATTAAAGATGGGCCTCGCCATCTATCTGACCCTTCTCCCTTGGGACAAGCAACTGTTGCCTTTCCCCAGAAAAAGGGTGTCTTCTCGCATTTTCCCTCCTCCACATCGGCCTTAAATGCTGCCCTGAATGTGTTTCAATGCTCTTTCTACTGGTTTCTGCACGGCTCCTGCGTTTGACCATTTGGCATTCTCATGGACTTGCATTGCACCAAATGTTCATTGCTGTCCTTTTCTTTTCTTTTGAACGGATAACTATTCTCCCACCGGTTTTTTATAGTGAATTCTTTTTTTATCGGAGTATATTCGGATTAATTTAAGTGTCAATTAAAATCATACTATTTTTTAAATGATTTTTAAAATATATTTTTTTTAAAATTATAAATTTAAATAATATTTTTAATTTGAAAACACGGGTATAGCTACAACCATACTTGCATTTCTAAATAAATACACGAAACTTTCTTAATTTATCTCTCAAAAAGTACCACTTTTTATTAGAAAACAATATCAAATATCAAAGGGGGCGTTAATCTTGTCTATTTATATCATCCACGTCTAGATAAGCATATGAACATGGGAATTTTATTTTTTTTTCCTTTTACTTTCCTTAAATTTCAAGCTTTCAATATAATATAAATGGTAAAAAAAGCTTACTAAATGCAAAACTCATGATGACTACCGTAAGTGGTAACAGCATGAGTTCGAGACATGGATTGAATTCAAACTTTACATTCACATAGCTTGTAGAATTTCTAAATTTATAGACTATAAAGTATAAAATTTATTTTTCAAAGAAATTATAAAGACTTCCATGGATTTTACATGATTGGTTCTAAACCGTGAGGATATAATTGCGATGAGGTAAAATATTCAAGATACCCCACCAAATTGAAAGGTCCACAAAGTCCATTATCATGCATTTGGAGTATAAATAAATGAGAAATTTCATGATACTTAATCTACAATCTATAGCTATCAATATTTATGGAAGCTTGATCATCATAATTTTTTTCAAAACAAACCAATGATTTTTATTTTTATTTTTTTCAAGATAGGAAACATGCACAGCATTGTTGTTGAGGGGATGCTGCCTATTTAAGGTAGTGGAGCTTTTTACTTGTGAGATAGTGCCTTGTGTGTGGTGAGTTGAGCCTGGGGGCCTAGAGTTACATAGAAAGTTGCATACTATCTCTTAGGTTGTCTCTAGTTAACTCTTCTTCTTTGAGAAAGATAAAGGATGAGTTATTTAGGTGTTGGTGTTAGTCCTGGGAATGTACCGGTGTATCATGGCACTAACTTGAAGGTTATTGATAGGAGAGTGAGGCTAGCAGAGTTGGTTTTGAGGTGTGTGATCTGTTGTTTAGGAGTTCTTGCTGCTGTTCTTGTTGGTACAGATACTCAAGTTAAAGAAATCTTTTCAATTCAAAAGAAAGCAAGATTCACTGACATGAAAGCTCTTGTGTAAGATTCTGATCAACCCCTCTCTCAATTTTCTTTCAGAGATGGTTACAAATTCTCTTACTTTATTGAAAGATGGTTCCAAAGATTCATTCTTTCTGTTTCATCTTCTTTCTTCCTTCAAAAATGGTTCCAAATTTTCTTACTTTATTCGAAAATGGTTCCAAAGATTCAATCTTTCTGTTCCTTGATGAGTTTATGAAGTTTGGTTTTATTTTGATGCAGCTTTTTGGTGGCAGCTAATGGGATAGCAGCAGCCTACTCATTGATTCAAGGGGTGCGCTGTGTTGTGGGCATGGTTAAAGGAAGTGTTCTGTTTAGCAAACCCTTAGCTTGGGTTATTTTCTCTGGTGATCAGGTATTGGATTTTTTTTTAATTTTTTTTTTAAATTTTTGGGCATGGTGGCATTTAGGTTAGAAATTTAAATAATAACATGCATGAGAGGTCAGAAACATTTTCTTGTGTTGTTCACTTGTGGTTTATACTCACAATTATCTACTTTCTTATGGGACGTTGTTAGCTCTTGCCCCAGTTTCATGTTGTTTTCAGATTAGTTAAGCAAGTGATATATTGGGGCCAACCTGACAAATAAACATTAATGCCTTCATCCATTTTGTGCCCTTCTCTGGGCTCTTCTTGTTCATTTCAATCCCTACCAATTACCATTTACCAGCTCAGTTAGACAATTGTCTAACTAATTTTTCAACAAAAAAAAAAACAATTGCCCTAGATTAGTAAATTTTGTCAAAACTACTCTTAACTATTAAGAGTTAATATTTTTAAGGCAGATGTCTGCATTTAATGTGTTAATTAGAATTAGTGTGTGCATAAGGCAGTTGGTGTCAAGCGCAAGAAGTATATTTAATTTCTGGGAAAGCTGAAACCACATCAGAGCACGAGTAGATTATTATTCTTTGAATGGCATGTCACCAAAATGATTCCTAGCAGTAATGGCTCCCAGTTTCCCACCTAAGTTCATTCAATGTGACACCATACTTGTTACTTATGAAGTGATCGGTGGAGATCACATGTATTGTTAGAGAAAGGCATTTCAAAACTTGCTGCAGGAAATCATTTCTCCTTTGTAATGTTTTGGTCAAGGACTCAAGCTGGGCCTAATGGTTTTAGGTATCACATGATTTGAACAGCTAATAAGGGTCTGATTATAGGATTTAAATGCCGGTACTAGTTCAGTATGGTTTAGCTAATTTGCTGTTGCATGTTTAAGTATCACATGATTTGAATTGGTAAAGGGTCTGATTTTAGGTTTTGAATGCCAGTGCTAGTTTGGTATGGTTTAGTCAATTTACAACCAGAGCAAGACAATTGAGCCTGCCAACCTTCCTTGTGAGGGAGGATAATTGAGTACTGGTTATAATGGTGAATTATGCATGCGGGTCACTGGGATCTATGAATATTTGTGGTTCCAACTTCCAAGTGAGGCTCAAATCACTCTCCATTTCCTTAATATAGGTCTTTCTGTTCTATACCGACAGATGCCATGTGTCATCGTGTTTTCCAGGTGTGTGCTACATGAAAATTTGAGCTGAGTGCATTGAGTTCATGGGGTGGATGTTGTTTGCCATACACAATTGGTGAGGACTAATATCTACCACATGACATGCATTCAATTAAAAAAAAATGGTGAGGCCAAGCTATATAGGAATGGAACAGAGAGGATTTCAGAATCAATTACCCCAACAGCACCCACACCTTTCAGCAGTTGGAATACTAGGTGGTGGAAATTAAATTTCTGAATAATTACTAGGCTTCTATCAGATTCATTATTCAATGAAATATCCGTGACTTTTAGAGAATGAGAAACACTTGTGAATCTCAAACTAATGCTGACGGGCAGCTTTTCTGAATTCAGATATAAAATAATTTTGTTTTGAAGTACGGAAGGGCTCTTAAATATTGTAGGAGTTTGATTACTCCAGCATTCCTGAGTTTACAGAGACAACTCAATACCATCTTGAAAGTGGTCCTTGGAGAAGTACTGATAAATTACAAGGCCACTTATGTATTAATTAGATATGGAGGAGTTTTCCAGCAGTGAACTAGGCATACACAAAGAAAATGGCAGTAAACTAGTACTGATTTCTTTGGTGAAATTGCTTCAATGGATTTAAAGAAATTGGAGTGCTTGTCAAGGAGGAATCGATTTTGCTTATGAAGCTCTTTTCATGCGAGTGGAATGATTTGGGTTTTCATTTGCTAATTTTGATGCTTGATGATGGTTTTAACATTCCTTGAATAACTTGGGAGATTTTCGTGCTGAGTTGAGAAGAACTAGATGGTGCACTTGTTGCCATCCATGGAAAACAATGAGATCAGAACATTTTGAAACAATCACCTAACTCTTCCACACTAACTTGTGCAGATGATGGCGTACCTGACTGTGTCTGCAGTGGCAGCTGCTGCACAATCGTCAGTGTTTGCAAAGTTGGGACAGCCTGATCTCCAATGGATGAAGATATGCACCATGTACGGAAAATTCTGTAACCAGGTTGGTGAAGGAATAGCAAGCGCGCTGTTGGTCAGTGTTAGCATGGTTGTCTTGTCTTGTATCTCCGCTTTCAGCCTCTTCCGCTTGTACGGTGGCAACAAGGGCAAGGATGGGTCACGGTGGTAGGTTCTCAGAGATACCGTTTCTAGTCATTGCACCACCAGAAAGTTCTATAATATGGTGGCCTTTTGTTAGATATGAGATGATGGTGAAAAAAAGAGTGCATGCTTTGTGACTTCAATGCTGACAATAAATGAATGCTGTGTGTTCTGTGGATACATCTACAGATTGTGTCTTTGGCAAGCTTCCTCTATCTCTAGCATTATAATCATTGTTGAAGTCTTCAATTTTGTACATCCTGTGAGAGACCAAAATTCATGAATAATTATACTTTTCTTGGACATGGAAATATCAAAATGGCCATGAGTTCTATTATGATAATAACAAAATCACATCCTTATCCTCCACCAAACTTTACTAAAACTTTCTTATTAAAAATCATTATATATATAAAATATTAATAATTAACCTAAACTCTAAATCGTGTGGGGGAGTGTGGTAGTAATTGCTTTTTAAAGTGTTTTAAATTATTTTTGACATCAGCATATCTAAATAATCTGAAAATATAAAAAATATATTAATTTAAAGCAAAAACAAATAAAAATTTTAAATTTTTTTAAAAATATTTTCCAATCACAGTGCCAAACATTGCCTAGTTTACTATGAATTGTTATAGTAAATTTATCTTTGTGGCTCTATGTGGAAAAGTAAGTTGAAAGATTGGGATGGATATAGAGTATTTTGATCTTTTTATGTTGATTTAATAGTCATTAAAAAATTAAATATGAGTATTATTGTCTTTCTGATTAGTTTGTAAAGTAAAAACTTGTCTACCTCCAAGGTCAACCAAATTTAAACATGTTAACCAAGTGGTTTTTTTTTTTTTACTTTGCACAAACTTTAAAATAGCTTCTATGCATACAAGGGTGTTTCGGTACTTTCACATTGGTTTATTTGTTATTTCCAGGATTATGAGGGGTTTTTTTAGTAATTTAATTTATTTTTAATATTAAATTCGAAAAGTCGGTGGTGCATGTTTTCCAAGCGTCAACGCATTGGTGGCGTCCGTGCTCTTTCAACGGCGTGTGTGATGCAACTGTTTGTTCAAAAATGACCTCTCATCGTGTCACTGGAAGTGCCATCACGTGATGCACCCTCCTGGTGTGTTAGTGATGGTTCGTTTCTTCTTTTTTTTTCCTACTTTTCTCTCTTTTCCGATTAAAATGCATGTTTGTTTTTTCCTTTTTTTTTTTTTTAAATTTCAGTTCTTATGTTTTTTGTTTCTTATTTTTGTACTTTACCTTTTTAGAAAAGGTTTTTTTATGTTTTCAATTTAGTTCTTAAATTACAATTTTTCATATATTGTTTTCACCAATTCGATCCTTATTTTTTGGATTTGTCATTTTTATCCTTGGATCTTTTGCTAAAGCTTTATTAGTGTTTAATTTCATCCTTAAATCAAAGTTTATGTTCTTTTTTCAAGTTAGCCTTCATTATTTTGATCTTTTTCCTTTTGTTATTTTTTTCTTTTTGATTTAACCCTGCAATTTAGTTTTTAAATTTCCTCAAATTTTTTTATTATTATTTTGGTTTCCACCCTTATTTTTTAATTAAATTTTTTTATGTGATTCATTTTTTCCCGGATATATCCTTTGGTGTTTAATTTATTTGGGATTGGGCTTCACGGTTTTTTCATTTATAATATTTCCAATTTAATAACATAGGTTATAAATTTTAAGTGTTAACACGTTAAGATTTTTTTCTCATTATATTTTGCTATTTTATCATTCTATGTTGTTTTTAAAAAAAATTGTTTTGTGGCTACCTTCATATTCTTTTCTATCAATTTGTCTTTGTCTCATTACCCAAACCACGAGTTTTGAAAGTTGTTTTTGGATAAAAGTATTTTTAAAATAAAACTGTTTTGTTTTGTGTTCAATTTTTGCTTTTTTATTTATTTATTTTACTTTATACAAGTAGGTTTTGTTTAGCACAAAAATAGTTATTTGAAATAATATTTCTTATATATTCGGACATACATTTTTTTCTTTTTATTTTATTTACTTTGTTTCATATGTGTTGTTATTTCTATTATCTTTCATTGATTTTAATGAATAAATTTAATTGACACAAATAGATAAATATCTCATTTTACAAGATTAAATATCTTGATCTACGTTCATCTCTCATTTTTTTCAGTTTTTCTTTTAGTTATTGTTAACAAATATTTTTTATTTATTTACATAGTTAATTATCAGATGTTTGGATAAAATTTTTCAATTTACACTTATAATTTATATTATGTAAAAATATATATATATATAAAAATAGTCTGTATACTCAAGTTTTTTTTTTAAGAAGAAAAATTATGACCCGCTATCGAGCACATATAAAATCAAATTTTTAGTTGCCCACGAATTAATTTTTTTTTCCAATCTTATTTTTTAGATCATTTTTTATAATTAATTTTTTGTAATTTCATCTTTTAACATTTGATTTATTAGAGATTTGACTTCATATAATCTTATTCTGCATTTTTTATTTCTTTTTAATTTATTTTTCAAGGTGTTATGCTAATTCATTTAGAATTTTTTTTAGGTTTTATATAAAGGAAGTTTATTTTAAACAATAAAAATATTTATTTTTAAATAATATTGCTGATGTGTTTGGCCTTACATAATATTTTTTTGGCATGAGTTTATTTGTCAGTTTTATTTATATTTATCTTTTAAGTCATGAGTTTTTTAGGTCATGGATTTATCTTTTATTGATTTTAATAAACAAGTTCAATAAATATAATTAAGTGAAAGTCTCATTTTATGTGATTGAATATCTTAATTTACATCTCTTAATTTTATCAATTTCTCTTTTAGTTATTATTAATTATTTCCCCTGTTTATTTATGTAAATGATTATTAATTTATTTAATGAAATATTTGCATAGGTTTTTCAATTTATACTTTGAATTTCTTATGTTAAAAAATATATTGAAGCATCCTACCTAACTGATATTTTTTTTAAAAAAAATTGCGAAGCACAATTTAAATAGTTAATAAATATACTAAAATAGAAGATGATTTCTCTATACTAGGGGTGAACAAAAAAACCGAGAAAACCGGAAAAAAATAATCAAAAAAATCAAATCATGAAAAAAAACCAATTAAAATTTTAAAAAAATCAGCCGGTTCGGTTCAGTTTCGGTCTTATAGGCCTAAAACTAAAAAAATCGAATCGAACTGAAATCGAAAAAAACTGAGCCAAACCGGAAAAAATGAGCCAAAACAAAAAAACTAAGCAAAATCGGTTGGAACTGGTTTTTGTCCTAAAAAACCGAACTGAAACTGGTTGGTTTGAACCGGTTTTGATTTTTTTTGAATTTTTTTTGATTTGGTTACTTTGTTTTTAATAACAATCGAACCGAACAAAAAATGATCACCCCTACTTTATACCCATAAACACACATTACTATTCACTGTAGTAATGGTGTTATGTCTGTAATCTTGGCTAAGAAATTTAGTTGTCTTTAAATTAGGGATATTTTAATATTTTTAAATAATATATTAATTATTATTAATTTATTTAAAGATATTTTTATCTATTTAATATTTTAATAAACAATAAAATAATTTAAATACCTCAGAAATTAAAAAAAAAAAAACACTATATGACACAGTAAAAACTGAACGCATATCACAATGGATAAAAGAAAAGTAATATGCCATAGTAAAGTTTCCCTTTTTGTACAAGCTAGAATCTAAAACAAGGAAAAAAATAAAAAAATTGAATATTCTACAAGGCCTGTGGTGGGCACGTGCATGGAGACAAATATTCAACAACCATGAACACGTAGGATCATTGACTTTCCTTTTCCACACAACTCTCACATCCTGTTCGCGACCAACCTCCCTGACTCTACATTCTACAACCGCCCGCATCATAAGACTTCTCTCTTTTTAAGAACAAAAATAACAGACAGCTACACCGACAGGTCTCATTAGCATCTCTCTCTCTCTCTCTCTGAAAAACCCTAAGCGGAATCTCTCAATTTGATCTTCGATTTCTCTCTCGGGATTATCAAAAACCCTGAATTGATAAACGGCATGTCGGAGAAATTCTCACCGACGTTGAGAATTGGGGATCTGAGTGACTTTATAGCTCCTTCTCAAGCTTGTGTTGTGTCTTTGAAAGGCCTCAAAACGACAGCTCCTAACACTGTAAAACGCGACAAACATGAGGTATTTCTGTAACTTCTTCAAACTCTTGGGTTTATTTTTAGCTAATTAGTTTTTATTTTGCTTAAAGTTTTCAACTTAGTGAAAAAAACTGGGATTATTTAGTGAAATTATTGATATTTGTTTTTTGGGTTTTTTTTTTGAAGGTTGCTATTGCTAATAAGGAGCAAACTGACCCTGTTAAAATTTCTCTTAAGGACTGTTTGGCTTGCAGGTTTTATTTTTCTACTTTTTTATTTTCATTGGTGTTTGTTGTAAATAAAATTAAAACAAAATATGGTTTTATTGAATCTTGGAAATATTGGGATGTTAATAAAGGGAAAATGAAATATGGGATTAATTGGAGTGTGGAAATTTTTTGATGTTTAGGGTTTAAAATTTGTATTTATTGATAGTTAGTTGGGAATTTGGGGTTTTGATATTTATGATTTAAATTAGAGATACTTGGTTATTAATGAAGATGTGGGAATTTTGTTAATAATGAAGGTGAAAGAAGATCATTAATGGGATTTTGGAAAATTGCGATATTTATTGTTTAGGATATGTTTTTGCTGCTAGTTAGTGGGTGATAGGTGGGGGTTAGGTATGAATGATTTAATAGATATTTTAAGTATCAGTAAAGAACTGAAGATAACATGTTGGGATTAGTGGAAATTTGGAAATTTTGTGTTGCTTAGGGTTAAAAGATGTTTTTGCTGTTAGTTTTTTAGTGATTGAGTAGAGGTTTAGGATTTATGGTTTGTTGTGATATTGCAGTGGATGCATAACATCAGCGGAGACAGTTATGCTTGAGAAGCAAAGTTTGGATGATTTCCTATCCAATATTGATAAAGGGAAAGCTATAATTGTTTCGTTGTCTCCACAGTCGAGAGCTTCTCTTGCGGTTTATTTTGGCATCTCTCCCCTTCAGGTGGTCTCTGGGTTTTATTTGAAAGGATGCGCAATAAGATAATATATAGTGTTTTGTTTGTGCAAGATTATAATGGCTCAAGTTATTTTGATTTTGCAGGTTTTTAAGAAACTCACGACATTTTTTAAGTCTTTAGGAGTGAAAGCTGTATTTGATACAAGTTCAAGCAGGGACTTAACACTTATAGAGACTTGTAACGAGTTTGTTAATCGGTACAAACAGAGCCAGTTGAACAACAATGAAAAATCTAATTCAGCCTTACCCATGCTTTCTTCAGCATGTCCAGGTTAATTTCTTAGCTTAATATACAGAAATTGATGCTCTCACCTTCGCCAAGAAAAGAAAGAGGAAACAAGAATAAGAAGAGAATAAAAAAAATAATAGAACTACTTGCCAACATATGAAACTATATCAGGAATGTTTACGATAGCATAATCTGTAATTATCTGTGGTTATGTACAGGGCTGTGGAATGTTGGGGGCATGATAGGAGGGATTGTCTGATTCATAATCACTGATATTTTTATTAATTCTTTTGTAACTGCAGGTTGGATATGCTATGCTGAAAAGCAACTAGGATCCTACGTTCTGCCTTTTATATCTTCTGTGAAGAGCCCACAACAAACAATTGGAGCTACCATCAAGCATCACATTTGCCAAAAAATGGGCCTCAGGTAATCATCCAGTTTAATGCTTTTCTATTCTTGCTTGATCTTTTTTTTTTTTTTGCAAAGCATAGCTTTTTAGGAATTATAGGTCAGTAAGAGATTTTGTATCTTCTAAGCATTAACATTGGAATAATTGATGCTATTTCATGAGGAAACCTATATCTTCAAGTACCTCATAATAGTTATACGCAGGATTTAAGATCAGTAGTCAAGATAATACCATTTGATTCCACGTTCTTGGTCTTCTTTTGTGCATACTAGGGGACCAATCTCCTTCACTCCTCTTTAGTCAACCCCTACACCTCTTCTGTGCCCCTGAATAAATCAATAAAGATGATGTGAAAACATATTAAAGTAACAGTGCCTTCACTGCATCTGAATTCACACCCTCAACATTTAAAGTAAAACCTGTACTGACCAAAGACTAATTATAGTTCACAGGGCCTTGTAGTCTGTTATTAGAGTTTTGAAGAATGAAGAAAAAATGAGT
Source organism: Populus deltoides (assembly GCA_015852605.2). Lineage (NCBI taxonomy): Eukaryota > Viridiplantae > Streptophyta > Magnoliopsida > Malpighiales > Salicaceae > Populus > Populus deltoides. The sequence continues at coordinate 16,179,436 of CM027585.2, forward strand.
TACTTTTCCAATTTCCTGCATTTTTGAATATGTAATTGGTGAAAATTTATTTGATAGGCCTGATGAGGTTTACCATGTGACCGTGATGCCATGTTATGATAAGAAGCTTGAGGCTGTAAGGGACGACTTTGTTTTTGAAGTGGAACAAGAAGATGCAAATAAAAATGGTCTCAGGATTGCAGAGGTTGATTCAGTTTTGACAACTGGAGAAGTCTTAGATTTGATAAAGGTGAGATTGAGATTCCCAATTATGGCAGTTTATGTTAGCTTTGTTGCCTCTTTTTTTTTTTTCACCCCCTTATTATCCAGCACATTGATAAACAGTAATTGGTGACTAGTGTTTATTCTTTCTTCTTTTTCTTGGGTTCAAATTGCAGTTCAAAGCAGTGGATTTTGAAACCTTAGACGACTCTCCTCTAGATAAAATGTAAGAAATCTCAATTGTCCTGTGAACTACATTCTTTTTATTTTTTGACACTCCATCCATCTGTGGTTGAGCTGTTGATATAAAAGGAATATGTGGTGATTGTTCTACAGGTTGACAAATGTTAGTGAAGAAGGTTATCTCTATGGAGTAGCTGGAAGTTCTGGTGGTTATGCTGATACAGTGTTTCGGAATGCTGCTAGAATGCTATATGGAAGAGAAATCGAAGGCCCTTTGGCCTTCAAAAGTCTTCGAAACATGGATTTCCGTGAAGTGACTTTGGAAGTAAGTTATGCTCTCTTTAATCTGGCACATTTCTTGTAAGAAGTCATTATGCTCTTCAATTTTGATACAGTTTCTTGATGCATCATGGGTTTTAGAAATGCACCATATTCAAGAAAGTTAAGAGGTGAAAGTTTATAATGAAGAAGTTTCTATAAACTAAGTAAAAAACGAAAGCAATAAAGATAAATGAAAGCTGTAAAGGAAAGATGTAAATGGCGATAAGTAAAAGAATGTGATAAATTGTAAAAAGGTTGTAAAAAAATGTATATATAGGGTTGACTCTTTTTTTAACTTATAGATAACCGATTTATAATGTTATAGAGACCAAGTTTCACATAAACTATAAATCTTAGCCCTATACAAATTGTCTATGGTAGATAAGAATTTTGCAACCTAAATCCTAGTACAATTCACACATCATATTCATATGCCTTCTCCTAGCAGTTGTATGTTAGAACTCTAATCATACTGCAACATTCGCCAACGTTAACTGCTAAAGAGTCCAAAAACAAAACAAAACGAAGAAAAAGAATAAAGAAAAAAAACATGCTGTTATTAACTTTCTATGTCTTGTTTAACTTAGATGGGTACCTTAAGGCTTAATCACATATACTTGGTAATTCTGTGCACATACTTTAACACCTGGTTCTTGCTTCTAATGTGATATCTCTCATTAATGTAGGTGGATGGAAAAGTTGTACTGAAATTTGCTCTTTGTTATGGCTTTCAAAACCTACAAAATATTGTGAGAAAAGTCAAAATAGGAAAATGTGATTATCACTTTGTGGAAGTTATGGCGTGCCCATCCGGTTTCTTTCTTTCCCTTTCAATTTTTACTTTCACTTGATTGGTGCTTTCAGTTTAATCTAATTGGTATTTGGTTTTCACTCGAAATTTGACACATGCGTTACTAACTAGGCTTTATGATTAAATAGGATGCCTAAATGGCGGTGGTCAAATCAAGCCAAAGCCACAACAATCTCCAAAAGAGCTGCTTCAGTCATTAGAAACTATTTATATGGAAAATGTGAGTTTCACTAACATTGCAGATGGTTTTGTATGCCTTTTTTTTCCTTCCAATCTAGAGGGTATTGTTAAATAGTTTTGGCATCATGTATGATCAAACATGATACCATTTGCAACTTTCAGCTTACTACCTACGACTCTTGACCTTATGTATCTCTGCTTCTGAGATACTTTTACCATCACAACTGTTCTCAAAGGCAGATATAAAACCTGACCTATTCAGGGACTTGAATTCTGCTATCCTCTTCTAAGTCTTGACATTTTTGGTCCTGTCTTAGATTATCTTTTGTCATGCAAGATCTCATTGAAGATTGCTGAGCATAGTAGAATACCAAAGTGACGTAGAAAGCTGATGGTCTGTGGGTAATTACATTAGGAGTGCAGTCTTTATTTTGATGGTTGGGACAAACTGTCTTGGATACACTAAAAACAGTGATGGTTACCCCCCTTCCCCTGAAAAGGGTAACATGAATGGGATTATTTCATGTACATGTTTTGCCTGTACTCTGTGTATAGTGTGCTTGTTTTACAGTCATTTTATCTTCCCATAACTATGCTTTTGTTTTTTTTGGATTATGCAGGTTTTGATCAAAGATCCTTTCGAGAATCTTCTTGTTAAATCCTTATATGACGAGTGGCTTGAAAAACCTGGTTCCGAAAAAGCTAAAAGGCACATGCATACAGAATATCACCCTATGGTAAAGAGCGTAACTGCACAATTGCATAATTGGTGAACACTTTCCAGTCTCTTCTTTTTCTACAGACACAACTAGTTGCAATTTCCATGTGGTTATCATCCTTGGGCTGAGCTATCCAAGGTTACAGGCGTGATCTCGATTACAACACCAGTCACTGCTGGCAGAATATTTATGCGGGATTTCCTTTAGCAACTCACTCCAATTTTGATAAAGTAAACAGATTTGTTTTTTGTACCCTCCTAACTCATGTATATGTTTCATACTAAAGCCTTTTTGGTAGATGATGTAATCTGTACACCTTTGTCATCTGTGTCCAAATAATGTTCTCCTCAGTTCATGTACATGCCTTGGTTGAGCATTGTTCTCATTTTTTGTATAATTCAAAACAAAAAATAATTTCTCATGTATCAGCAACAAATACAAGTTTAAAGGAATCAAAGCAGAATTTTTTATATTTTCCTCTCTATTTTGATGGATGATGATGATGATGTAGGAGTTCATTTGAGCATTTAATTTCTTTAATCTGCGGTTCATTTGGGTTGCCTTCGGAATGTAATGCAAATTTTGTTTTTTTAAATTTTAATTTTTTTTACCTGAAGTTAATTTTTTTATATAATTTTAGTTGTTATTTTGATATATTTTTAAATAAAAATATTTTAAATTATTATTATAATTTTAAACTGCCTAGAAGAACTTTATTTGATATTATTTTTTTTTTCTTTTCTATTATTTTAGTTAGATAATCTAAGCAAACAATGAGTTTTTCAAGGAGAATAATGCTAAACTTCAATAAATGTATAAAAAAATAAAAATTTAATTTAAATTGATCAATTTTTATGTAAAATACTTTACTTCAACAAACTCAGAAAATCAGAAAAGCATTCAAACAATCTTACTTACTAAGTTATTAATTATTTTTATATAAAGAAACGAATCAGGATTGGATTTCTTTCCAAACTCATGAAGAATTTGTTACCATCATCATAGTGAAAGGTATCTAAAATAAAATCCTAGTATATTTACAAGTAAATATTTTATTTTTTTTGAAGTTTTCTTTGTTGTCTGAAAATATAATGTAATTTTTTCTTTGAGAGACTTGGCCGTATGTATGAAAACAAAACACTTTTTTTTTGAAGACTTGACGAAAACCAGGTATTTTAATACCGGATTTGTATCTTTACAGTATAAAAATACAAATCAATATTGATCAAAATGTAGCAACGAAATTGCGGAAAATCACAGATTTTTGAAAGGTTTTTTTTTGGAATTTTGAATTTTTTTTACTGGACCAGACCCGGCCCAAAACAAACTGGGCTGAAATCGGCCCAAAATAAAATGGGCCTACTTTCTCTGAGTGGCCTCGCCCGCCCCACGCATGGGTCGGTCGATGTTCCAGCCCGAAATGAACATAGACTGGTTACTGTGCATAGAATTAATTAATTAGCTGGTTAGTGTGTGCCCGTTCTGCATGCAAGAAGATGAACAGCCGAAGGTGATAAGTGGAAGAATTACCTGGGATGATGAGCCTGGATAGATGGGCTGACGGTGGTGCTGGTGGCCGATTTGGCAGTGGTGTTGCTGCGGCCTTCTTCCTCCTCCCTGCTGTTTTGGCGCTGCTTTTTTTTCTTTGTTTCCTTTGCTCCCTCTGTCAACAACGTTCTTCTCTCTCTGCAGCGGCTTCGTGGAGATGCTGGTGGCGGCGCCCGGGAGTGTCTTGGCCGGTGGTTGGCCTTTCTTCCTCTTCTCTTCTGCGTTTTTCTTTAGCTCTATTCGCCTCTGTTTCCGTTTCTTCCTTCTGCTTCTCATGGGGTTGTTGTCGACTGGGAGGGCAATGGCAGCTGGCGGTGATGCTGGTGGATGTGTAGAGGGATCCGACGATGCCTCACGGTGATTATGAAGGTGGCAGTGGCTGGGAAGCCCGATGACAACGGTTTTCTTCTTCTTCTTCCCCCTTGCAGGGCACAGGCGTCTTTGCCTTTTCTTCAATGGTGCAGCAACGAGTGGGAGGAAGATGATGAGCTGAGGAAGGCTGACTATGGCATGGGCAGTGCTGCTGTGTTTGTGCTCCTGGTGGCGTTGGTGTCGTGGCAGCCGGCTGTGGTTGCTCTTCCTCTTCTCTTCTGTCGTTGCTTCTTCTCTCTGCTTCTGTCACCTTGTTTCTCTCCAAACAATTCTCTGTCTCTCTCTCTCTCTCGGTTTCCCCTCCTTTTCCCTTTTCTTCTGTTTTGCCCGAGCTCCTCTCCTCTCAAACAAAAACTCTCCCCTTTGTTTCTGCTTTTTTGTAAACCTCCACTGTCTCCTTTCTCAAATTTGTTGCTCCCTTCTCTATTTTGTTCTTCTTCAAGTTTGTTTCTCAAAAGTTTTGCCCCCTCTGGTTTCTCTTTTTTTTTTCGTTTCTGCAGCTTGCCTGTCTTCCCCTGCTCTTTCCTTTTTTTTTCTCCCCACCTTTCCTTCGGCACCCCCTCCTCGGGTATTTATAGGCAGAGGAGGAGAGGTTCACCATACCCCGCAAGCCACAGGGCATGGTGGCCGGGGCATGGATCTCCTGTTTCTCCATTAATGAGGGTATGGGTTGTGTAAGTAGTTAGACAAGTGGGGAGGTAGAGAAGGAGAGGGTGAGCGGGAAAAAGATTTCAAAAATCTTCTTCTTCCCTGTCTCTGCATTTGCAGGGGAGAAGAAGATGCACTGTGCCGTTCAAAACGGCACGCAGTGCTTTTTTTTTGAAGAAAAGGAAAAAAATTTGGGAGTTACCAAAAATGGGTTATGACAACAATGGTACTTACATCTCTCCCCTTAGGTTTTCTTTCCTATTTTTTTTTTATTGAACAGTTAAGGGTTTTTGTTGTTGTTGTTGTTGTTGTTGTTGTAGTTTACTGCTCTACATTGTACTTGTGCATGTTTTTGGGTCTATCAGTTGTTATGTTTCAGTTTAGTTGATATGTTGGGTCTAAAATGTGAAAAGAGGCTTCTTTTGTTGAATCTTGAATAAATGTTTGATTTTAGTGGATCATTTTGCTTTTTGCTAAAACTTGTCCAGTGTTTATATATATATATATATATAATTTTTTCCCTTGAACATCTTTGTTCTCTCTCTGAACAGAGTTTCAAATGGGAGAAAAGAAAGACGTGAAAATGGAAATGTAAAGGGATATTTAGAAATGGATATTGCTCATATCAATTGTGTCACAGAACTAAAGTGTTGGTGTTAATGGTAAATGCTTAATTTTGACTTTAGTTTCGCAGTTTCATTGGTGAGCATTGCAGCAAAAATGTTGATCTCTTAGTGGAATTTTGGCAAGTTTTGCAGTTTTGTTTGCCCTGGTTTGCCGATTGATTGCGGCCTGATGGTCAAAGTTTTGATATGATATTTTTGTTAGTCTATTCACTTGTGTCTTCGCCCGGTTAGATAGGATTCTTAGAAACCTGTTTTGATTTTCATTTGGATTTGACAGACAACTTCAAAGCGCCTTTCAGAGAGGAAAGTGGCTAAGTTTCAGAAGAACATCACCAGGAGAGGATCTGTCCATGAACCTTCAACGAAGAAAGGATATGACTACCCAGTTGGACCAGTATTACTTGGATTCCTTGTCTTTGCTGTAATTGGATCGTGTATGTTCTTTCTAGCATGTTGAACTCTTTAAATTCTGTCTGTCTCATTTTTGGGCATTATTGATATGAAATTTTCTGCTCAATTTTCCACCCATGAAAATTCATATATCTGTATATTCCATTTACCGTCATCATCTGCTCTGATTCTGTCTTCATATTGTGAAAGTTTAAGCAGTCAATTTTTGGAGGTGAAAGTTTATCTGTCACTGCTTAAGTGAGAAATAGAGAGATACTGTGGGTGATTTTAGTCTCTCTTCCCCCATTCCCTGCTAAAATAGAGAGATACCGTGGATGAAAGTTTATCTGTCACTGCTTAAGGGTACTTCAACATCATTATCTTGCTGTTTCAGAATTGTGTTCTATACTGCATTGGTTATAACTAGGTTTGATATCTATGCATTCAGCGCTGAACTTCAATGCATTCCTTTGTGTGGCCTGCAGTTCCTTTTCAGATAATTAGAGCAGCTACTAGTGGTGGGAAGGCCTAAGGTACTGGAGATTATGTTTATGATGGAGATCTGCAGCTATGTAATGAGTTAGGGCATGACTATTTTTAAACGCATAGTTAGAACATTTGAGAATGTTTAAATGAAAAATGATGAATAGATTATGTTCTCCACCAGTTCTGTACAGTTCTCCATTTCTGGAGTTTTCAGTAGCTCACGCGTAATAGTGTACTGTCTTTCTAGTGTTTCTATATAATATCTGATCTTAGTTTCATCTGTGACGTCATCAATCACCAGACATTGATTTAAACATGATTTATAAGCTGCTCATAGAACAGGACCAAAAGCAATATAGGATTTGGTTGTACTTGTCCATGTAGAGCTCTTAAACAGTAATGATTTTTGTGTTAAAATCATTGAGTAGCAGCTAATTGATTGAAAGCAACAAGCAATAAAACAAATGAACGTCGTGGAGTTTGAAGTTCTTACAAGGAGACTATATATATAGCTTGTAGTGTCCTGCCTCCAACGCCATTGATCTTATGAACCTGCACAAGGGATTAATAAGCTTAAAGATCACAAGCTCTTGGTACAGAAACCCCAGTCACATCCTGATGGATCAAATTACCAATTCTATCATGCAATGGGTCTTGCTTCATGCAGATCCAGGACTTGTTCATCACAAAACACACACCACCCTATTTGGTTTGATTTGTGAGACCTCCTCCGAAGGATTATTTTCCAAGCTTAGTTAAACGTTATAAGAATTCCCAACTTTACTAGTCCTCCAACCTCTTCTATACACTATTTGAAGATATTTTCTTGAGAGAGAGAGGATTGATTGATGCCTTTTGGCTCCATGCTTCATGCAAAAATTGTTTCTTTCTTTTTTGTTTTCTTAATAATTCTTTCGGATTGATTGATGCCTCACTTCACAGGTAAAGAACTAATCATGCAATTTATGAATATGGATGTAGGTGACGACTAGCTACACCACCTTTCAACATGGAACCACACCTCCTTATAGCATGGGATAATGAAAAGGAAATAAAATAATGAAGAGAAAAATGATCAGAATGTAGATCTGCATATTTAATTTCGTCAGCATAAAGAAAGACTTTTTTAAGATTCTATGTAGATTTGGAGGAGGAAATATCTGATGAATTCACGCCAAAATCAAAGGCAAACACTATTGAAATGTTGAATTTCGGGGGTGGGGGGGGGGGGTGGGTGGTGGGTGAAAACTTCCACTCTCGCTTGCATGTGGTGTAAACTGTATTACAATGACCTTTGAAAAGACAGACCACCATATTTTTTTAATTTTTTTATTAGTTTGAATGTTTCGCAGCCTGTGTAAATGTTTATTAATTTTACAAATTTTAAAATTAATAATTATATAAATTTTTAATAATTTTTAAAAGATTTGAACTCATAATTATTAAAAAGTAAATTCAAGATCTAACCAATTGAATTACCTTTCAAATTTCCCATATTTATTTTTACTCGGACAGATTGAGGACTCTTGATTCATGAAGACCTTTCCTTTAGTATATAAAATCAAGGTTGCTAATTTTTTTTTTGTACAGAACATCTGAAATATCTTGTTTCAATTAAAATAACCAAATAAATAAAAACAAATTTTATCTCGTTTAAAATTTTAGTTTCTTTCAAAATTCCACTTAATTCCATCCCAATCAAATATTTTTTTTTGCTTTTTGTTTTTTTAAATACTATCCAATTTTACGATATCAATTATATTTATCAATCGATTGTTGGATCGAGATAAAATTCTACGAGGAATCTCCTTACATATTGTTATATCTCATTTTAGAATTTTAGGGTAATCGAAGTTTAGAAAGATCTTACGAGACTGTCAATTGTGTTTTTATGATTTTGTTCAGAAATGTTAATTTATTGTGTTTTTTTTAGATAATTTTTTTTAAATTTTATCATTCAACAATAAATTTATTGGTGATTGAGTTTTGTAATTTGTTTCGATTTATTTTATTTTGGGTTATTATTATCTTATGACCCGGGTTACGGATTTAGAATTATTGATCCTCATAATTATTGGATGCCATAAAGTTAATGGCAGCATCATTGATTATCTGATGCCATTGTAAAAATTAATTATTGTTTGAAATTAACGACCATGTAAACTTCTAGTGGCCCTGAGGAGACTCGAACTCATGACCATTGAGAAGCAAACTCAAGACCTGACAAGTTAAGTTACCTCTTAGGTTTCCATATTTATTTTTACTCGGACAGATTGAGGACCCTTGATTCATGAAGACCTTTCCTTTAGTACATGAAATCAAGGTTGTTAATTCTTTTTTTTTTTTTATAGAATATCTAGTATATCTTGTTTCAATTAAAAAAACCAAACAACTAAGAAATTTTTTTATCTTGTTTAGAATTTTAGTTTGTTTCAGAAATTCCACTTAATTCCGTCCTAATTAAATATTTTTTTTTTTGCTTTTTGTTTTTGTTAAACACTATTCAATTTTACGGTATCAATTATATTTATCAACCGATTGTTAGATCGAGATAAAATTCTATGAGGAATCTCCTTACATATTATTATATCTCATGTTAGAATTTTAAGGTAATTAAAGTTTAGAAAGATCTTACGAGACTGCCAATGATGTTTTTATATAATTTTGTTTGGAAATATTTTTTTTAGATTGATTTTTTTTTCAAATTTAATCATTTAACAATAAATTTATTATTAATTAAATTTTATAATTTATTTTAATTTGTTTTATTTTAGATTATTATCATCTCATTGCCCAATTATTTAACCTCATAATTATTGGATGTAAGTTAATGTCAGCATCATTGATTATCGGATGGCATTGTAAAAATTAATTACTGTCAACTTGCAATTGCTTGTGCTTCATGTCATGTACAAATAGGTGTCAAATTATCAGGCATGTACCTAATACACTTCTTTCTCCACACACAACCCAAAATGAAAGTTTTAGCAATGGAAAGTTTCTTTCTGGGGCCAGTTCTTCTATGCATGATCATATGGAGAATACTGTCAACCAGTCACAAAAGAAACAAAACCTTACCACCACCTGAACCCTCTGGTGCATGGCCTTTGATAGGACATCTGAGGATTCTCAATAGTCAAATTCCATTTTCCCGAATTCTTGGAGACCTGGCTGATAAGCATGGACCAGTTTTTTCAATCAGGCTTGGCATGAGACGGACGCTTGTTATTAGTAGCTGGGAATCTGTGAAGGAATGCTTCAAAACCAACGACCGAAAATTCCTAAATCGTCCGAGTTTTGCTGCTTCAAAATACATGGGTTATGATGATGCCTTCTTCGGATTCCATCCGTATGGAGAATACTGGCTTGAGATGCGAAAGATCGCAACGCAAGAGCTTCTGTCGAACCGCAGGCTTGAGCTGCTCAAGCATGTGAGAGTTTCGGAAATAGAAACATGTATGAAGGAATTGCACACGACTTGTAGCAATGGTTCCGTGTTGGTGGACATGAGCCAATGGTTTTCCTGTGTAGTTGCGAATGTGATGTTTCGACTAATTGCGGGGAAGAGATATTGTAGTGGTATTGGCAAAGATTCAGGAGCATTTGGAAGATCAGTCAGAGAGTTCTTTTACTTGGGTGGGGTTTTAGTAATTTCTGATTTGATTCCTTTTACTGAATGGATGGATTTGCAAGGACATGTGAAATCTATGAAGCGTGTCGCCAAGGAGTTGGACCATGTTGTGAGTGGTTGGCTTGTAGAACATCTTCAGCGTAGGGAAGAGGGCAGGGTGAGGAAAGAAGAGAAGGACTTCATGGATGTCATGTTAGAATCTCTTGCAGTAGGTGATGATCCCATCTTCGGATACAAAAGAGAAACCATTGTCAAGGCAACTGCGCTGGTAAGTGAACTCACAACATTCTGTATAACATCCTCGTCAACATTATTGCATTTCTAATTGCTGATATTGTTTGTGCTCTGCAGAATCTTGTATTAGCAGGCACAGATACTACTTCTGTCACCTTGACATGGGCACTGTCTCTTCTACTTAACCATACTGAAGTGCTAAAAAGAGCACAGAAAGAGATTGATGTCCATGTAGGAACAACAAGATGGGTAGAAGAATCAGATATCAAGAACTTAGTGTACCTTCAAGCCATTGTGAAGGAAACCTTGAGACTATACCCTCCTGGCCCCCTATTGGTACCACGTGAGTCCTTGGAAGATTGCTACGTGGATGGCTATCTCGTTCCTCGAGGCACTCAATTACTAGTTAACGCGTGGAAGCTTCATCGAGATGCGCGAATATGGGAAAATCCATATGAGTTCCATCCTGAGAGGTTCCTTACGAGCCATGGATCAACAGATGTTAGAGGTCAGCAGTTTGAGTATGTTCCATTTGGTTCAGGGAGAAGATTGTGCCCTGGGATTTCTTCTAGCTTGCAAATGCTTCACTTGACGCTTTCCCGGTTGCTTCAAGGCTTCAATTTCAGCACCCCAATGAATGCTCAAGTTGACATGAGTGAAGGCTTAGGACTCACTTTGCCGAAAGCAACGCCATTAGAAGTTGGTCTTACGCCGCGCCTTGAGAATGAGATCTACCAACATTAGAGCATGTTTTTGCTGTCTTTTGTCTAAGAACTAGTGATCTGAATAAAAACTAGTGCATAAAAGATGTAAATTAAACTTCTATAAAAAATAAAAAATAGCCCTCGTGCTGAGTACGCATGGCTTAAGTCCAAAAACCACTTCATCTATGACCTCCTTTTCTGAAAGTCTTGCCCATTTTTAACTTTCAACTATCTACCATAGAAGCTACAAGAAATGTAATGGCTGAGGAATTTGTTGACCATCTTTTAATTCATTGCCAAAAGCAGTGTAGTATCTGGTCAAAATTAATTTATAGGCTGGTGGGGCTCTCTCTTGGTGTTGTCTTGGTAGTCTATCTGATTTTTTTCACTAATGGGAATTTTTGGTACATGGAGCATTTCAAAGAAAAGTCTGGACTATGATATTTTTTGCAATATCGTGGTCTGTTTGGCTTATGCGTAAGATCTCCTCTTCAACCATTAAAAAAAAATGATGATTTTGATTGTATTTTCTTCTTAATCCTTACCACGCTTTGTGTGCGGGTTAAAGTATTATTCTCATATTTTCCTTATTGTGCAACTGATCTTTTGTTATTTGCTGGTGGCTTGATTAGTGGACAAATTGTCAGAAATCTCAGCCTCTTATTTTATGGTCGGCTCCTGAGCTTTCTACTGTTAAATGGAATGTTGATGGTTTCTCCTTTGGAGGACTTGGGTCCAGCAGGTATAGGTGGAGTCTTCCGTGATCACATGGGAATGGTTATGGACGTGTTTTCTATTTCAGCTGGGGTCAAAAACTCCAATAAAGCAGAGTTGATAGCGGTGGTAAAGGCATTAAGATTATCATCTTTGAGAGGTGATTTGTCCAACAATAAAATTATTATTGAGTCTGATTCTTCTAATGTTGTAAGCTGAATGAGCAAACCAACTTTTAGGCCTTCATATTTCCATGAGCTGTTCATCCTTTCTGCTCGCTTCTCTTCGACCTTGGGTGCTGTGTTTTTCTCTCATGTCCTAGGTGAGGCAAACCACTTTGCGAATGGTCTTGCTAAGCAAGGAGTCTCTCGAGTTGAAGAATTTATTGCATGGATATGATTGAAAGTATTCAGAGACTGTCTTATGGAAGTTTCTATGGTTCATATTCTTGCTATTCTGTGATCTGTGCTCTATAGCTTCAGTTTTCTGTTCTGAAAGTAGCTGGAGATGAGTATCAGAGTTTGTGTTGGGGAGATGATGCCTGCTGGAGGGGTAACCATGTTTTCAATAGCTATCCTTGGTGGTTCGTGTGGTATCTAGGGATTAGGCTAGTCTAGTTTTGTCTTTCGTGGGTGCTAATTAAAATTTTGTCTCTGTGGTTCTCCTTCCTTCCTTTTTGTTTTGCCCATCTCAGGTATTCTATGCCTTCTCAGGCCTTTTCACTCAGCTTGTATGTTAACATGTGCTTCTTAGCAGGGTTGGTCCACAATTTAATACCTTATGATCCTTTAGTCAAAGAATACATTGTATATGTGAAACTCTCTTGTATGGCTTGAATCCAAACTGAAATTCTATACATTTATAATTGAGAAGGAGATGGTCAATTCGGTTGCACGCCATTGAACACTAGATTATTTCTTGCCAGTCCACAAGGTTGCAGAGAAAACTAACTTCCCTGAGTTGTAGCTTAGCCATTGACGGTAGAAAACTTTGAGAGATTCTGGTTGAAACTCCGTACCGTTGAATTACTCTAGACCAAAAATACCAGGAGCAATGACAGTGGAGGAGAAGGTGTGATGTTGATTCAGTAAATCTACTGCAGAAAGGACATCTTGTTGCACCCATACTGATGGGATTTCTTCGGGCTAGAAATCCCCTTTCACCAAGTTGGGAGCCATGCTTGTCCATATATTAGCTAGCTCTCTAGTTACTGTCACTCTTGGGAATAGAATTCTGTCTAATATCAAGCTGTAATTTCTTACAATATAAATCAATCTCGTCTTTGCTCGCTTTCCAAATCTTCTTATCTGACTTTACTTGAGATGATGCCTGTGATATATTGAACAATATCCTTCAAGTCCATAAATGTCTTTCGGTTATTTTAGTAATTGTATTTTGTAAGGCATAGTAAAATTTATAATGCAACCCTTGAATAAAATAACAAATACCTTCTCCACAAGGGCATTTTTGTATTTTCTTATTTGATAGATCAGTAGAATTACAACATTACCCTTACTATTTAAATTTTCTAACCTTGGTTTCAGGGGCTTGGTTGTAATTTCACCATGGTTTTTTTTATTATTATTTAGTTCTAAGGGTATTTTCGGTTTTTTACAAATAAAAAAATGAAAAAGTTGTTAATGTGTGTCTCCCATGCGTACTGATCAGCCGCTTTGTCACCTTTGGTAGTTCGTACAATTGGCTCTGGTGATTGTAACCTTGAATCTGCCGCATCATTTGATTCGTCTCGGCACTCTCTTTTTTTTCTGGTTGGCTCGTGTATGTCAGTTTGTGCCGCTTTGTTACTGTCTGGTGGTTCGTGCGACTGACTCCGGTGATTGTAATTGTGAATTCGCAGCACTATTTGATTCGTCTCGGCATCCTTTTTCTCTCTAGTTGCACGTGTGTTGTAGTTCGATGTGGTTTGACCTAAAATTGCTTCTTTTTTTCCTTCTCTTTCTTCCTCGAATTGTGTGCTGGCTATGCAAAAAATAATATCAACCCTTCAATTTATTTTTTCTTTTGAATTGGTCCTTCTTCTCTTATTGTTATTTGTAATTATTTTATTTACATTGATTATTTCTAATTAGATTTTATTTTTAATTTCATCCTTGGTAATTCGATTTTTTTTAATTTGTTTTCAAATTTAGCTCTTATTTTTTTAATCAACATTTGTTCTGTCTTGAATTATTTTCTTAATTAATTTGTTAATTTATCCAATTCCACCCTTAGAAAAAAAATCATGACCATATTCAGGTAGAAAAAAATAAAAACCAGGGAGGTGTAAAGTGTGTTTTCCCCAACTACACTGTATTTGCAATAATTAATTGCTGATCTTATGAAAGATTATCAGTATTTGCAATAATTAATTGCCCAATTGACTCTCCAATGCAGATCCCCCCCACATCATGCTCAACAAGGTGAAAGGAAGGCCATTCCATTTGTCCTCCCATGGTGGCCGACTCCAATTCCTGGATTCAATCCTCAGGCTCTCAGCCAACAATGATATGTCCCTTCAGTGTTCTCTTACCATGACTTAGGCTCTTAGGTCAAAAGTCATAGATTTGATTTTATGCAGCATTGCTAGATAACATGCTTGGCTAAATCCATAATCACAATCTTCTTGTGCCTTCAGAGTGTTTTAACCCACATATGAAGTTTAATAATATATTTCAATTCGTCAATTGCTATTTAACTTTGTTTTCTTTTTATAGCATTGTTTTGCAAGGTTAACTTCAAGATTCTGGTACAAGAACGAAGAAAATAGTTTGAGCTACCAAAATATTCCTTTCCAAGCTCATGACTTTTTAAACAAAAATAGCTGTAGACTAATACCATAGCACAACCCTACAGCATATCCTATAACATGTTTTTCCACTCACACATATATGGCTTTGCACCCCTTATTCAAGTGCTTAGACAACAACATTTACATCCAGGAGATATTGCAACAATAATACTATAGTCCATAATCATCATTAAAAAAAAAGTACAAAAAAAGCATCAGTTGATTACATTTATGCCCCATGAGAACAGAATGACCGGTAGGATGCTAGAAATGTCTTTGTTGGGTTTGCTTTATGTGTGCTCCTTTGCTTTCATCTGACCTGCGAGTTGATCGTGTCCTTGTGCTTCCTGAGCTGGAGTTCTGGTAAAAGTCTGAACTATTGGATAACTTCCTCAGACGAGAGCTGAAGCTAAGTTCATTGCTAGTTTGCGTATTGCTCTCAGATAAGCTTGCGTCAAGAGAAGACTCATAGCCCATTGTCTCAAACTCCTACAAGAAATGTCCATTCTGTCAGTATTTTCCTTACAAGGTTGCATAGAGCGCATGTCATAGGATAGACATTTTCGGATTGGATTTTGTCAAGGAGCATTGTCTGCTGACCTTGGATTTTTCTCGGCACAATAGGGTGTTAAACATGGATTTAAATCCTTGAGAAGCATGTCATCTGGACTACCCGGGGTTGCACCATCGCAAGAGCTAAATTCCTGAATTGTTATTGACAGTTTGTCAAGGAAGAAGAGCTAAGGGAAAGACAGTTTGAATCAACAGGCATATAAAGTTCGTAAAGCAGAACTTAGAAGCAGATCATGGCATTTCCGGTACACAACATTTCAGTGCTTAACCCACAAGAAAACTTCAACAATTTTTCCAAATGGCCTTCACGGTGAAAATAGTAGAATTCAAAAATATCCTACTCTTTTACTGTAAGTTTAATAGAGTGATCGAACAATTTGAAAATGAAATTTGATTTAAACCAGGTCAGTTCGAGTACAGCCGGTATCCTCCCCACAGATTTGAAGACCCACCCCACCTGGTGTAATGAACACTGATGCTTCTATCTGGGATTAAGAGTCATTCTTTTGTATATGAGAAAATGTGGATAGAAGGCAGGTCCAGATGAGATTATTGATTTTCTATTTATGATGTAAGCAATGTTTCAAGTGAATTATCAAATTATAACTTCATTCTAAAAAAATAAACAAATAAATAATTAAAGGAAACTGTGGCTCCTTGCTAGGAAATGAACACTGATGACCTATAATCTTAATACTACAACACACTTAGGAGAACTCTGAAAACTATAATAACTTGTTTGGAGGAGAATTCTGTCAACTATAAGTTAATATCTGAAAAGGAAAACAGCACACTTACCAAGGAATTAGCAGTTTCTTCATGGTCATATGATGGTGTTCCTGGTGAGCTGCCAGGATATTGGATGCATGCCCTTGCATATTTATCTGCCTTCACCTTTTCAAGAAGAAAATTATTAACAATTGCACACCCCAAATACCATCATAAAGCAGCACCTTCTTCGAATTTGAAGATATTATCTACACAAATGTGGCAAATAAAGGAGAAAAACAACTGCAAAATTCAAACCTTTTGTCCAGAAAACGAAATCAATCTATTGACCGTGCATAAACACAATAGCTGCAATAATGTTCAACATGTAAAATGATCTATAATCTAATTCTATTAAGAGATATACTAGACATTAAATAAAGAACCTTACAATTTGAACAGCATTGATTTTAGCAATCTCAAGATGAATCTGATTTTATACTAACATTGAATATACTAATTAAGATGGAAAATCACATAGAGCTAGCATATGAATTACTGGAGAACCTCAATGCTCATTTATGCAACCAAAGTCTGCATTCATAAGACTGTCCCATACACTAGAAAGCAGGGAACTTGTACATGCAAAAACTTTAGGTTTCATTTCAATCACAATTGACAAAAAAAAATTTCAAAACATCAACTCAGAATAGTAGAACTTGAATGAAAACACTTAAAATCACTAAAACATGGAAAACTTTTCAGGTTAATACCTCAGCAAGATCCTCTGCAAGGTATTGCAATTGACCTGTAAGGGAAGTGACCTGCTTCTGAAGAGTTGGAATGAGTTGTTTGGCTTGCTTCAATTCTGATCCTTGCTGCTCCAGTAACTCTTGAAGTTGAGAATTCATTGTATCAGGAAAAAGTATTGAACTTTTTAATGACCTGATCTCTTGTCTTTGATTCAAGCACAAATCTTTCAACTTCTCAACCTACAAACCAAAGAACAAAAGCACCAATAATACAAAAACCAAAACCCAAAAAGGAAAAAAAAATCAACAAAAACATTACTTGAACTCCACTTACTTCCTTGTTCTTGTCTTCAAGCATCAACTTAAGCTTATGAATCTCCAACTCTTGTTCTTTATTAGCACTCAAAAGCTCTCTCTCACTCTTCAAAACCATAGCTAAAGTCCTTGTATTACTATTCACTTTTGCCTCCGTCAACGCCTTCACTCCCTTCATCTCCTTCTTATTTTCCTTCCCAAATAACTTCTTCTGCAGCCCCATAAAAGCAGTCCCTTTCCTTGCAGTCTTTTTCAAGTCCTCAGCTATTAAATCCGATGGAATCACCAACCCCACACCCTTACTTGATGACCCTTTACTCGACGTGGAAGATACTGACTTCTTCTCCATGAATTTCTTCACCATTGTGCTTAAATTGTGATCATTTCCATCGTTTTTTACCTTGATTTTTGACAAATATGCTGGTTTGGACTTGATTATTGCGCGTGAAGTTGAGTGTTTGTAGCTTAGCTCAGTGGATGAAGATGGGTCTGAGAAGTAAGAGGAAGTTGAGGACCTTGAATCGTATGAATTGTAGCGGGAAGCCATTAAAGATTGAGTCTTTAGGACAAGGAGAGAAGGAGGGGAAGAACAAGTTAAGAGGACACCAAGAAAGGTGGGGTTTTTGTTGTGTCTGAAAGGTCAAGGACAGATGGCAAAGTGGGCGTGATTGAGTGAGAGCCGCTGTCTGAATTCAAATTTTTGTCTTGGCTTCGAAAGCGCGGGATGTTTTAATGCTAATAATTAGTAGTAAAATTCAACTCTAATATGATGTTAGTTGAATGAATTATTTACAATTGCAATATGTTAATTAAAAATTTGAGTAGAGATCACTGATATAATAGAATGCTTATTTTGCAGTTAAAAAGTGTTTTTGAAATTTTTTTAAAAAAATTCCTTTAAATTAATTTTTTATGTTTTTTTTATTATATTTTTTTAATTAAATTTTAATCATTGAAATAATAATTTTCATTTAGAACTTTTCTTTTATAATAAAAAATAGATAATTAGTATTTTATAAATTTTGTTTTTTTTAATGTTATTATGTAAGATTTAAACTCCCAAAACAAACTAATTTTAATCGGAACTAGTAGACATAAATAACTGTTTAAGATATAATCAAAAGAGATCAAGTTTTAATTTGTTAAAATTGTTACAAAAATACTCTAATTGTTTTTTTATTTTTTTAAAAAAAGTAGACATATTTGACTCTTTTTATGGTTTTGATTCTCATGTTTGAATCTTCAAGTCCATGTTGGAGAAAATATGAGATTATTGCCATGTGCCAGCTAAGAAGGTTGAAAAATGCGAGGGATCGAGGTTTAGAACAAACTGCATGCATGTATGAAGGATTAAGGGACTTGTCTTGGTGAACTGATTAAAGAAAAAAAAGGAACACCCTTGGCTGAAAAATCTTTTTTCCTTTTCTTCTAGAAAACGCAAGAAGGGCTTCTCTTATCCCAGCCTGCGCTTTCTGTTGGTGGGAGAGACTACTGGTGGTGGCTTTGAAACACTCGGAGGGGATAAAACACACTGTTTTATTTCAAGAAACAAGAAGCTTAAAAGCTTACAATACACACCCTCTCTCTTTCTCTTGTGTTTCTCTCTACTCTCTCCCACATAATAGCATAAGCTCAGCTTGCTATTTATACACGAATTCAAAACAAGATAATTCAACCTTCAAGTGTGAAGGCGGCTGTGGACGGTGGTGTGAAGGCGGCTGGCGGCTGCGGCTGGTGGCTGGCGGCTGGTCGGTGGGTGGTTGCCTTCCTTGACCTTCTGGATTGAGTTTAAGTTTCAACAAATCTCCCCTTTAAACTCAATCGAGGGATATCATGCCAAGCATGAACTTTAATCGGATAAATACTTCTCCTTTTAATGGCTTTGTGAAGATGTCAGCAACTTGATCATTTGTGTTGCAAGATATCAGTTGGACTTCTTCATTCTTCACATGTTCCCGGATAAAGTGATGACGTGTATCAATGTGTTTGCTCCTCTCATGATACATCGGGTCTTCTTTGCCAATGCGATTGCTGATCGATTGTCAATATAAATCTCCGTAGGATTTTCTTGAGGAAATCCCAAAAACTTCAGCATATTCCTTAACCATATTGAGTGGCATACGATCGAGTTGGCAAAGAATATACTCGACTTCACAGCTTGATAATGTTACAATCGATTGCTTCTTGGATGACCATGTGAAAGATGTGTCTCCCATGAAAAAGACAAACCCTGTTGTGCTTTTCCTTTCATCCAAATCTCTACCCCAATCACTATCCGAGTAGCCTACAAGATTAAAGTCTTTACTTGAGGTATAAAACATACCTTCATTCATTGTGCCTTTGATGTAGCGAAGAATTCTCTTGGCTGCATTCAAGTGAGACTGGTCTGGCGTCTCCATGTATCTGCTGACGAGTCCAACTCCGTAGAGTATATCCGGTCTGATACATGTCAAGTACCTTAAGCTTCCTACTAAGCTTTTGAAGTAAGTTGGATCAACATTTCCAACCTTACTCTTCCTCAATTCCACTCCATTCTCAACTGGAGTTGATACCGGATTGCAGCTTTCCATCTTGAACCTTTCAAGAATGTCTTTGGCATAACTGCTTTGGGATACAAAAATCCCTTCTTCTTTTTGCGTTACTTCCAACCCAAGAAAATGTGACATTAGACCAATGTCAGTCATCTCAAACTCATATACCATGTTTTGTTTGAAGTCGTCAAACATGGTAGGGTTGTTGCCGGTGAATATCAAATCATCAACATACAGGCACGCAAATAAGATGCTGTCATCTGCTCCTTTCTTCACATATATGGCGTGTTCATATGGACATTTCTCAAATCCATTATCTTGAAAATACCTGTCAATTCTGGTATTCCAAGCACGCGGAGCTTGCTTCAAACCGTAGAGAGCTTTCTTCAACTTGTATACTTTGCTTTTATTTTCAGCTTCAATGTATCCAAGTGGTTGTTCAACATAGATCTCTTCTTCTAGGAAGCCATTCAGAAATGCTGACTTCACATCAAGTTGATAGATCTTCCATCTATGTTGTGCAGCTAGTGAGATCATCGACCGATTGTCTCTAGCCAAGACTCTTTGGAGCAAATACTTCTCCATAGTCAATGCCTTCTCTCTGTTTGTAGCCTTTAGCCACTAATCTGGCTTTGTATCTTTGCACTTCTCCTTTTGCATTTTTCTTTGTCTTGTAGACCCATTTGACACCTATTGCTTTCTTGTTTTCTGGTAGATAAGTCGACTTCCGGTATCATTCTTCTCAATGGCATGTATTTCTTCATCCATTGCTTTAATCCATTTCTCTTCTGTGACAGCTTCATTGAAGCTTAATGGGTTACTATCTGCAAAGAAACAAAACAAATTTGTATCTTCCATTACTTGAGTGGCATCGTACAGCTCTTCAAGATTTCTCATCCTTCTTGGTTCTTCTGATGAGGATGCTGATGGTGGTGTTGATGATGATGATGCTCCTGGTGTGTTCCTTCTGTTGAATACAGGGAATCTGTGTACCGGACTTTGTGGTTCAACTGCTGGCACAATCGGTTCTTCGACAAGTACTGTTGGTACTTCTTCACCTTCAAGGATTAAATCAGTGGTGATCCATTTGACTGCTTCTTGATCATCATTCCATTCCCAAGATTTATCTTCTTCAAAGATAACATCTCTACTCATAATCACCTTCTTCGTGATGGGATTATACAGCTTATATCCCATCCTTCTTTCACCATATCCCACAAAGATGCATTTCTCGCTTTTATCATCGAGCTTTCTCCTTCTTGCATCTGGGATCTTTGCATATGCCACACAACCAAAGACTCGTAGATGAGTAACACTTGGTTTGTGACCACTCCATGCTTCTTCCGGGAATGACTCCTTGCAAACTTCGGTTGGGCATGATTCAATGAGATACACCGCATATGATACGGCTTCAACCGATTGTGCTTGGGCAACTTCTTTGCTTTGAGCAGACTTCTTGCCATGTCAAGAATCGTGCGATTCTTCCTTTCAGCTACACCATTCAGCTGTGGTGTATAAGCTGGTGTTGTCCGATGTCCGATGCCTTGTTGTGTACAATAGGCTTCAAAGTCGTTTGCTGTATATTCTCCACCTTGATCAGATCTCACGGTTCTGATCATGTAGCCACTTTGCTTCTCCACAATTGCTTTAAAATCTTTAAAACAATTGAATACTTCTGACTTCCTCTTCAGAAAGTATATCCACGTCTTTCTACTAAAATCATCAATAAAAGTGAGGAAGTACCTATTTTGTCCATCGACATAGGCGTTATTGGGCCACACACATCTGTGTGTACTAACTCCAGTGGCCTCTTTGCTTTCCAGTTGACTTCTTTGGCAAAACTGGATCTGTGATGTTTGCTAAGGACACAACTTTCACAGACTTCATCTGGATGATCAATGTGAGGCAAACCTTTGACCATCTTCTTGCTTGCTAGCATCTTCAAGCTCGTGAAATTCAGATGTCCAAGCCTCAGGTGCCAAAGCCATTCTTCACTGTTGGTGATGGCACTCAAACACTTTGCTGCATCATACTGGATGTTCAAAGGAAACATCCTATTCTTGGACATTTTCACATAGGCCATTAATCTCCAATTGTTGTCTTTAATTGTTAGATGACAATTCTTCGAGTAAAAAGTATATCCTCTCTCCAAAAGTTGACCTAAGCTGATCAGGTTCTGCTTTATGGCTGGGACATAATAAACATTGGCGATGTAGCTGGAATCGCCGTTCTTCAACTTGATTGGGATGCTGCCTTTACCTTTGAACGGAACCTTTGAGGTATCTCCAAAAGTAACTAGACCTTGCTTGGTCTCATCTAGATCACCAAATAACTCTCGGTAGCCACACATGTGATTCCGCTCCGATATCTAGATACCATATATTTTCCTGTTTCTCGCGCAAGTTCTTGTTGGACAAGAAATGCAGCTTCTTCTCTGTCATCCTTCTCTGCATAGTTGGCTTGCTCACGTATCTCCAATGGAGCTTTCCTTTTGCATTCAGTGCTATAGTGCCCAAATTGATTGCAACTATAACATTGGATATTCCTCTTGTCACGGTTATTGTAACCGCCTCCTCTTCCTCTAGGAGTGAATGCTTGTTGTCCTCTACCTCCTCTGGTGGTGTTTCTACCACCTCTTCCTCTAAAGCTTGTATTCCAAAAACCTCTTCCTTGGAATCTCTGGAATCCTCCTCTGGATTGTTGACTTCTTGCTTGAGTGGTATATCCACTTGTTGAAGTCTCCCCTTGCTCATATCTGTCTTTGAGCGACAACTTTGCTTGTAAGGCATGCTCGATGGCCTTATCTCCATTTCGCTTTACAATCTTCTGCTCATGAGCTTGCAAAGAACTCATAAGTTCATCCACTGTCAACTTGTCCACTTCCTTGGACTCTTCAATGACGACAACAACAAAATCAAATTTTGGATCTAGGGATCTCAAAATTTTCTCAGTAATTCGAGAATCGACGATGGCTTCTCCATTTCTCCTCATTTGATTGACTATCACCATAATCCTTGTGTGATAATCAGAAATTGATTCTGAGGACTTCATTTGTAATAACTCAAATTCACCTCGCAAAGATTGAAGACGAATCTTCTTGATTCCACAAGACCTTTGTACTTTTGTTGGAGAGCCTCCCATATATCATGTGATGTTTCAGCGGAAGAAATGATCTCGAATGTATCTTCATCAAGACCTTGGTAGATGATGGTCTTTACTTTGTTGTCCTTCTTTCTGTTGACTTTCAGGGCTTGCTTCTGTGCCTCTTGTAAAGCATCTTCTTCTTCTTTGGACTCTGGTTCATCATAACCATAGTGTACAATCTCCAAACACTCTTGTGAACCAAGGAATGCCTTTAATCTGATGCACCAACTATCATAGTTGTCTTTGGTCAGCTTCGGGATGAGTGTTTGTGTACTTTATGTAGTCATTTTGCTTTTGGAATGACTATATCACCTTCTGTGAGTTGAATTTGGCCAAACGGACACTGTAGATCGATCCGGAATGGTCCAAATAGTAAGGAACCGGTCTGACTTTGTAGAAATCAGGTCTGAAAATGGGTGAACCGGTCCAAATACAGATTCTGGGCGTCGGGCGGTTCGCTTGGTTGAACCGGGAATATTATGTGGAATATTCTATCAGCTCGGCTTCGGCTATATCGGCTCGGCTTAGCGGCTCGGCTTGAAAAAGGGAATATTCTATGGAATATTCTTCGGCGCGGCTGGAGGCTCGGCGTGCGGCTCGGCACTCGTCGTCTACCTCTGGAGCGCGTGGCTGCGCGTGGTCCCACAGTGCAGGATCTTCAGGAGGCGCGTGTAGATCACCTCGGTGTCCGATCAACCTGATGTTTGCGACAGTGAGTTCGTATTGATGAGCTTTACGCTATGGAATGATCAAAACTTGTTTTTGACAACTTTGAAAATTCGGCTATCTCCCAAAACACTTCTGTTTTCTGACGAACGGGGCTCTGATACCAATTTGTTGGTGGGAGAGACCACTGGTGGTGGCTTTGAAACACTCGGAGGGGATAAAACACACTGTTTTATTTCAAGAAACAAGAAGCTTAAAAGCTTACAATACACACCCTCTCTCTTTCTCTTGTGTTTCTCTCTACTCTCTCCCACATAATAGCATAAGCTCAGCTTGCTATTTATACACGAATTCAAAACAAGATAATTCAACCTTCAAGTGTGAAGGCGGCTGTGGACGGTGGTGTGAAGGCGGTAGGCCGGGTGGTGGTCGGTGGTCGGTGGTCAGTGGTACCGGTGGCGGCCGGCCGTCGGGGTGGTTGCCTTCCTTGACCTTCTGGATTGAGTTTAAGTTTCAACACTTTCTTCACGACTCTTGGGTTTTTCATGATGTCTTTCATGGCCCCTTCTATGAACTCCAGTACCTGCAAAGAGCATATCCTACATAAACACAAACATCTCTCCTAATTACCTTCAATTGAAGATGAAAATGATCATGATATCCAATTAATATTCTATAATAATGCTAGAAGTTTAGTGACAGAAATGGAAAGATTGTAGAACAAAGAGAATAGCTGAATTACTTGCCTAGAGGCTAACTTTGATGTTGAATATTCAATTGGGCACTTGAAGGTTCCATCCTCCTGAAGCCTTACAAGCATATCTACCAGATCTTCATCTATAGTTTCACTGTTTCCCATCTCCTTATGCTCATTAATGATATTATCCAAGATCTGGTTTATTTGAGCAAGTACTTTCTCCGCTTTCATCCCAATAACTCCTTGAAGACACTCTAGTGAAGGGTACAGGTCATCGACTACATTGAAACCTCCTGCCAAGAGTGATCTTTCCTTGGTCAGTGATATCATTGTATCTTGGTCTTTGCATTGATTGCCTGATGCTGTTCTACATGTTATCTTCTTACACTTGTTAGAAAGAAAACTTCTTCAGTAAACTCCATTGATCGTCCTGCAGATGCTCGAACGAATTCAATGAGTTTCGAAGCCTCATCATGGTGAATGGCAGAAAAAAACTGAACCTTCTTAGGACCGTAGAGTTCCAATCACCTTATGGCTAGACGGCAATATCTTTGGTCCCAGATGTTAAGATTCTAGAGGCAAAGACAACATCATGGGTCTTCAGCAACTATTTAGCCATCTTTGGTAATTAATGCAAAATCTGCGACCTGGCTGTGGTAACCTAACCCAAAGCCAATGATCCTACCATGTTTACATTGCAAAATATAAATTTATTACCAAACAATTTAATATTAAAAAGAAAAATAACCTAGATTATTTTTAAAATCAGTAAAATATCCAATAAAAAGCAAATAAAAAAAATTGAGCCCAAATTAAATTAGTGTTGAAGTATAAAACTAAAAAGACATGAGCTTAAAAAAAAAAAAACAAGCAAACTCGAACGAATCTCTTAAATTTGGGTTAAATTCTAAACTCGCAATCCGTAAAATTCTAAACCTAAACTCAATCGTAAATTTAAATTTTCCAACTAATATAATATTTAAGGATGAAATTAAAAAAAATCAATTTAAAAAAATTTCTAAAATAAAAAAATAATAAAAAGAATGAGAATCAAATCGATAGAAAAAAACAAAAAAATCATAAAAAAATCAATTATAAAAATTATATTAGATAAAACAAATAGCAATTAAACGAATAATGACAAAATCTAACAAATAAAAACAATTAAAGGATAATGAAATTAAAAAAAAAACATTTTAATTTTATAAATTATTTAAAAAAACAAATATTAATAAAAATAAACCAAACTTGAAAGAAAAACAAATTAAAGGGTTACTTTAAAAAATTAAAGAGCAATGCACTGAAACCGAGAATCAAAAAGAAAGAAATGGGAAAAAAACACTAAATTGAAGGTCTACTGGCTATACATGTCGCCTAGTAATATGAATGCCAATGAGAATATTTGAATGCGGTCGTTATACGTGCCACCTAAATAGCATTGATGACGTTTACAAACATGTGCCAACTATTTTTTAAAATAATATTTAATATTTATTAAATTATCAAATTGTGTTTTACACTACTTGATTATAATAAAAAAAACCAAGTTGAAAATATAACAAAATACTCATGAATTACAACTTAAGAATTTTTTTTTATTATTTTAAAGGTAATTCAATCATTTTATTGTGCTTAAATAATAAAAACACAAAAGCTCATTAATGTAAGTTTAAAATGTTTTTAAGGGTAATTAAATTATTTTATTGTAATAAGAAAAAGTAAAAAGACAAATTTATTCAAATCAATTTGATTACAAAATATCATGTGAAAAATTATTCCTGATAGCTATTTCATTGGTTTTGTTTAAGAAGAAAAAAAATATTATTATATTATTTCAATTTACAGTGTAATAAATCTAGACTCACAATATTTATTAAACCCTTTTTAGTTTTTTTATTTTTATTTTGCCAATATATAGCAAAAAATCTCAAGCTCGTAGTGGTTCAACACAGATTATTCTAAGCTGTTTTTCTAACATTTATGCAAGGATGACAAGTTAAGAATTTCAACCGATTTAAATGGATTTGAACAATTAATTTATTTGATAAATAATAAATAAAAAGTGAATATTCTCAAATTAGATCGAAAACATTCCTCTCTCTCTATATATATTATGTTAAATAATATATAATATAAATAATAATAAATAAATAAATAAAATATGAAGTTTTTAAAAATTTTATTTGTTAAATAACGAATAGAATAGGAATATATATATATATAAACCAAATTTGGATAACCATTATGAACAATCAAGTTTTTACCAAACTATAAAAGGCCCACACTTTTAAATTCATCAGAACAATCTCTATCCAAAATCCTCAAGTTTAACAGCAACCCTTTTGTGTTATCTCAATTTTGATGCTAACCCACAATTGCCCCTTGTGTAAATCATCATTAGATATTGATTTTCACTGCTAATTTTGGATGTTCGCCCTTTTTTGAGGTGTCCACTGTTAGGTTTTATCTGAGTATACACATACAGGTACTCGTGAGCTTACTCAGTTACAAAGAGACATGGGTCGTTCTCGTGGGAATTTTCACTCTACTGATGAAGACCCTACTCAGAGGTTTTTTTTTATGGCGTCTGCTTTCCTGGTTTTTGATTCAGTATTTAGCTTGCTTGTTTTTTGTTTTTGTTGTGTTGCTTGTGTGTGTGTTTTGTAATGTTAATTAGTGGGATGGAAAATGCATTGATAGGATTTAGTAATATTGAATGTGTTTATGCATGATTGAAGGTAATTAGTGTAGATAGTTTCAAGTTACTTCTGTTTATGTGATTTCTGATTGTCAATTTTGGCTGCATGAATGTAGTATAACCCGAATTTTGTTGTTGGCATTGCAGATCAAGAAGGAAAAAGAACGCTGCAAGTGGAGAGAATTCGGAATCTTCATCGGCAGGTACTTTTCCATCCTCGTGGGAAATTATTATTATTATTATTATTTTTTTTTTTTGAGATTTGAACTTTGACAGCAAACTGTTAATGATTACCCGCATTACCATATAAGAGAAAATCATGTTGCAGAATTGTTTCATCTAAGGCATTGCTTCTTGAGTTGTGACTAGCATAGAAAATACAAGTTGCAGTCCTATTGTGAACAGTGAAACCTACAGAAGTGTCTTGTAGACGTTATCTAATAGGGGCTTAAAACTGAAATTGGTTGAGATTTTTAGTTGGTTAAGGTGATACTGAATAATATTTCAAAGATGTCGAAACAAATGATGCTTCTGTTATTACTCAAATTCTTTGTTCTGCGGAGTATTATCATGCATATGATGTCTATGCATCCTGTGGATGTTTGATTCTGTTCGCCTGCGCATTCTTTTGAATTTTTTCTTCATTTTCCTCTTTACTTTTTAATGTGATCAGGCCAAGGAAGTAGTGATGGTAAAAGGGCATTATACCATTGCAATTATTGCAATAAAGACATAACAGGGAAGACCCGTATCAAATGTGCTGTGTGCCCTGATTTTGACCTATGTTTAGAGTGCTTTTCTGTAGGAGCTGAGGTTACGCCTCATAAAAGCAATCACCCTTACAGGGTTATGGTCAGTGCTTCTCCTTCTAACAACTTGCTAACTTGTTATTTTGCTTGTTTCTGTTCATTATTGTTCTTTTAATACTGCATCGAGCTTGTCCCTGTATCGGTGTGGGAATCTACTGGTTTGTTTGATGGAAAATGTAGGAGATTTTGGCTTTCCTGTTCATCTCTATTTAGAATTTGATAACTGTATTATACTTGAACTGTTCTTTCTCATGCTAGCAAATGGTCACTTCTTTATTTCCTAGTTTAATTAGTTGGAATATCTACAGGTCTCAGTTCCTACATGGGCATAGTGTTCCACCTATGACCTTAGAACACTGACAAGTGTTTTATTCATTTTCATTTCTACAGGATAACCTATCTTTCCCACTTATTTGCCCTGACTGGAATGCAGATGAAGAAATACTGCTTCTAGAGGTGTTTTGAGTTTTAACTTTCTTTTTTTCAATTTTTTGGAGAACTTTTTATTATTATTATTTCTTTAGTTGGTGATTGGGAACATAATTCTGATATGTCTTTTGTTCTATAGGGAATTGAAATGTATGGATTGGGGAATTGGGCAGAAGTTGCTGAGCATGTGGGGACAAAGAATAAAGAAACATGTATCAAACACTATAATAGCGTATACTTGCAATCCCAGTTCTTCCCTCTCCCGGTATGTTACAGAAAACTCTTCTCTTTTCAAGATGATTTTTAATTTACTTCGAAGTAAATAGAATTGAACATTTTCCTTATTTCCAGGACATGTCTCATGTTGTTGGGAAAAATAGAAAGGAGCTTCTTGCTATGGCCAAGGGACATAGTGAGGACAAAAAAGGTTTGTGTTAATGCCTACCATTATATATCCCTCCCTCTAGTTGTTTTTCCTTTTCTTTTTATTGCTGGGCCCTTGGTGGAATGCTACTTTAGTTTCTGCTTGGTGAGAGGCCCCAATTGTGACCCCCAGTATTGGTTATAGAATTTTTCCTTTTAACTGTGGCCTCTGACATAAATGGTGCAGGGTGCTCTAGTGTGCCTTAGTTTCAACTTGTTTGTTTTCTAGCATAAAAGCTATAGGTTTTCTGCATAATTATGAAGCAAAACCTGCTTCAGTGTTGAACTGGCCATTCATGGTCATTTTGCTTACTTATAATTGCTACTCTTTGCTGCGCTATCCTTTTTCACAAAGAAATTTTTATCATATACTGGGTATGATTTATAGGTACTTCTATGCTTGGGGAGCATACTTTGAAGGAAGAATCTCCATTTTCTCCTTCAAGAGTCAAGTACGGTTATCATTTTTCTCTGTGAATGCAGTTTCTCTTCTCACCTTTTATTAAGCATGCTTGTTTCAATTTCCTTGATTAATTTAGGGTCGAAGAAATGCATAAAGTAGGTTCCTCTGGCCGATTATCTACATTAAATTCAGGTGATTTAAATAATATTCTCAAATAGCTAGATGTTTTATGAGCTGAAATAATCTCATTGCTGCATTTGATCTTTGTTTTTTGAACCTTCAGAGTTAGAAACTGTGAGCCGTCCTAATAGCGCAAATTCTGCAGCAACAGCTGCTAATAAGAAGGCATCAAGCATGGCCCGAATTAATGATGGACCCGGTGTTAAGGTGGAAGGTCTGATACATGACTTCTCTTATCTGAATTGCTTTTATAGATGATCATTTTTCGTGTTTGTCATTGTCCTCTAGATGCTTGATGGTTTGGAATATGAGCTCTGTCATCTGATGAATAATTGAAATTGATGAGATTTGGATGCTCTTGCTTATTGAAATTGTTTGCTTCCATGCTTCTAGTTTGTAGGGTACTACTATAATACTGTCTGCTTGACGTGTGAACAATTTTGTTGGGGAACAGTTAGTCATCACTTTTGTTCTGGTGGCAGATCCTCAAGTGGACCGAAATTTCAAGGGGAAGAAACCAAGTTCCTCAGGGAGTGAGGGTCCATCATTAATGGAGTTGAGCGGTTATAATCCCAAGAGGCAGGAGTTTGATCCTGAATATGACAATGATGCTGAGCAGTTGCTGGCTGAGATGGAATTTAAAGATAATGACACTGAGGAAGAGCGTGAGCTGAAGTTGCGAGTGCTGCGTATATATTCAAGGAGGTAGGTTGTCAATGAATTGACTAAGTATGTTATAGACTGAACTTACTTTGGTAAATTATGCTTGTTCACATGGTAGGACTAGGGAGCAATGCATGTAGGCATAATTGACGTAATTTATTGGTGTAATATGCATGATTTTGTTAATAGACATCTCACCAAGTTAGTTGCTTATACCAAATATTTCTCTTAACTCTTTCAAATTCAGTCATATAATTATATAACCTGGCTGGATATTGACAGGCTTGATGAGAGAAAGCGCAGAAAAGATTTCATTCTTGAAAGAAATCTACTACATCCAAGTCCTTTCGAAAAGGACTTGACTCCAGAAGAGAGGGCATTATGTCGGCGTTTTGACCCTTTCATGCGTTTTCATTCCAAGGAAGAGCATGAAGAACTGCTTCGGGCTGTTGTCAAGGAGCACTGGATGCTGAAAAGGGTTGAAGAGCTGAAGGTATATGATTCGTGCTGAAAATGCACTTTTATAATTACTTGATTCCCTCTCTTGAAGTAAATAATATAGGCTGCTATTTCCTGTATAAACAGGATTTAAAGGACACTGATTTGAACAGTCACAACTAATATTCCAAACTACACACACACACACATTTAATACTCTCCTAACATAATTTTAAAATGTGAAAAACATGCATTTCTGCATGAGAATGCTTAATATGCTTTATTATTTATTCAGTTGCTGTAACTATGCAGGATGCCCAAGTGGCTGGTTGCCGCACAGCAGTTGAGGCAGACAGGTATCTTGAGCACAAGAGAAAAATAGAAGCTGAGGAAACTTCCAGGAGACTGAAAGACAATGCTCAGATTGGTCCTAGCAGTCAGGGTGCTCCCAATGCATTCATGTCTCCAGACTCTGTTGGGAAGGATTCAAGTACCAGACCTGCAGGACAGGGCTCTTCTAGCTATGCCAATGATTTGGACATAATGGGCTTTTATGAAACGCAGCTACTGTCTGAAACTGTAAGCGTCAAATCTCTTGTTTGTAGCTTTTCTTTGTCAACATTTGTAAGCAATGTCTGTTCTGCTTCGTTGTTGTGCTCCAATAACAGACACCTTATTTTTGACCGTTCATCATTCCATAAGGTTAAACGGTAAAAGAACTGTCCAACAATGTCATGTCCTTCCCTGAGGCTTCCTTGTGGATTCCAAAGTATGAAGTCTTTTAAATTGCCATTGAAGTTGCAAACTTTAATTTGTCCGCAGGAAAAACGGCTATGCTGCGAGATTCACCTACCTCCACCTGTCTACCTCAAGATGCAGGAGGTGATGACCAAAGAGATCTTCAGCGGTAACATCACTAAGAAATCAGATGCTCACCCCTTGTTCAAGATTGAAGCAAGCAAAGTTGATGGGGTGTATGATATGCTTGTGAAGAAGGGGATTGCTCAACCTTGATGCTAGTTAATTCTTGTTCTCAATTTCCTCTAATTATGCAGTGTTCACGTTCTTTCGAAGAAATAAAAATATGCTTTACCTCGTTAGCCTTTCCAAGTTTCTGTACTTGCATAAACTTCGCCCTGTGCACATGTACCATGTAGGAGTAGAGTACCCATTCATGGAGTTGCATTCCATTCTGAATGGGAAAACTATACCCATTGCTGCTTAATTCATGATATCATTTGCAGGTTATGATACCACTTCGCTTGGTTATTTTCAACGCAGGTGCGGCTAGGGTTTGGAAACTCTATCCGCACCCTGTTCAGGGTTCCCAACAAGCTCTTAAACTAGGTCTCTTTTTTATCTTAATGAAAAGAATTTTTTTTTTTTTTTTCTGACAATAAGATGATTTTAGAATGTACTCTTCGAATTGGTCTACTCTATTAAAATTTAAAAAAGATTTAATAAATTCTCTGAAGCCACTGCCCAAATGAATCCAACTATTCATGAGCGAACTCCAAAAGTCTTTGAAAGTTGTACCCAAGGAGTCACCCAAATGCTGTCACTTTTCTTGCCTTCCAAAGGTAGGAAATGACGATGGCAGGTAGAAATAACAACTGCTATGACATTTTATTTCTTTCTCCATACAAAAACAACCTTGTAACCTTTACAGTTAAACCTTGAAACTAAACTGTAAAAATAAGCCTCTACGACCAAAATGCAGACGCGTACTGTAACATAAGCCTATACGACACAAAAGGGCATTCTTAAGTTGCACATACACCATCGTTCACTGGCATTCACCACCCAGTGCAAACCAAAACACAAACTATTACAGACTATCCTAAGATTGAACTGATACCGACACATAAGCTATTCTATGATTGAGCCGAGCTACTGTCTAGCTTAACTTGATCCCGTCAAAGTTCTAAACCTAACATCTTCTGACAACAAGTTGATTTCGGTAAAAGTTGGTTTGCATTCCTATACACCTGTCAATTCTCTTGAAGTTAGAGAAACTTGCAAGGCTTCTGATACATAGCTTTGACAACCCTTTCTCTGTCTTTATATACAGGAAGCCATCTAACCACCTTCAAGATACCTTCAGAGTTAAAACTTCAGTCTAACTACGCCATCTATTATTCATGTAACTTGGTTGATCATTTCTAAAGCTTTCGCTGCTTCACTTGTCTTGTTAACAGATTTAAGATCATCCTCCAATAGCAACCCAGTGTTATTCCCAGCATTCTCTTTACCACCACCATCAGCAGCAATGTTCGCTTTCTCCTCACCATCACAATCACCACTAACATCGTCATTATCAACACCTCCATGTATTTTTAGCTCATCCTTCTCATTTACATCAGGCCTCTGTCTCAAATAGACCTCCTTTACATTTTTGAGGTCATAAGACACAACTGAACCAGGTAAGGGTTCATCTTCTTCAATAGCTTCAAGTCTGGAAGTTTTGACAACTTTGTGCTCCAGTGATGCAGCACTATCACACCCTTGTGCCTCGAGCTTGATGCTTGAAATGGCATCTGAGGATAGATAATGGAGTATATCAGGCTTTGCCATTACATCAACCCATTTGTTATCAACCCAATCTCTGGAACTCCTCGTATTCTTCCTTGGGACAACCAGGCACTTGCCTTCACCTAATTACATCATTAACTATGGTTATTAACAAGATTAAAATGCATGAGCGAATGCATCTCATGCCAGATGGTCAATGTGATTAAAAAAAGAATGGAAAAGAATATTGCTGTATAGTAGCATACCAGGGAGGTAAACTCGTAGACAGTCACCTCCAGAGATGTCTGCTCCCACTGCAATGCCTTCCCACCACCCATCACTCCACCATGCATCAATTGGTGTTCCAACCTCAAAAACATTTTCAGCAGAATGATTCTGAGGATGTGGCCGGATTGTCTGGCGCCCAAAACATCTCATGCCAAGTTTATCAGGAGCAGCCACTCTAGAAGAAGGGACCCATTCCTAGACAACAAAAAAAAAATTCCAAAAATTAATCCCATCGCAGGTTAGATTTGAAGAGAATGGGAAAATGTTACACATGCACATGTCCACATTGGAGTTACCAAATGATTTTTATGACCAAGTAATGCACCCCAATATGGTCTTACTAAAGAATCAAAATGTTTTTTGATCACTCTGAGGTGATCATTCCGAGGCAAGGGTGAAATAGAAAGTTCTGATAATCTGAGGAAGTGGATTCAAATATCAAACATACAACCTCTTCTATAGAGGGAGAGCATGGAATTAGGCAATTTCATGATCCTACCAGATGTTTGCCCTAGCACCACCAAAAAATAGTTATTGTGAGTATAAAAAAGGAGATCCCAGGAGAATTTGTATACCTCTAGATTTCCAGATCCCTCCACATCCTGGATATCTTCATATTGGACTTTCAGATGCTTCTGAGAGGCCTGCAAGACCTTACATCTAAACCAGCAACCTCGAATGCCACTATCTTGGCAGAGCAGCTCTATCTTTTCATTCACTTTGAAAGGAGCAGGACATTTGGACTGGGGCATAACAAATTCAATGCCCATGGTTTTCTTTGATAACCGTAGCTTCAGTTTTGGGTATCCTGATTTACATTTTGCTATCGGATTTCCACAGCCCCAATTTCTGAGATCTGATCTACTCTCAAGTCTGTCTTGCTCCTTGGAAGTTCTATTTCTCTTGCTACCCACTCTGGTACAGTTATCATGGGTCAATTCTTCATCGTCTTCCTTGTACTGATTATGGTACCTAACCTTTTGCTCGGGGACAATAGATCCATCCAAAGCAGAGAGGATTGCTTGATTAGAGTATCCATGCAATTTAGTAAGAGCAAATGGCTTGATCTTGTTGTTTTTAAACTGCCTAAAGCACATGTGGACACCATGCGTTGACGCATGTGGAACAACAGCCACGCATTTATCATAATGCCTGGGTATCAATACTGTTGCCGGGCAATCAATGTACTCTGCATTGATCACTTGGACATTAGGTGTGATAAAAACTTCTTGGGGGTGAGGATTCAGTTGAGGAATTACACCCTTGACTTCCTGGTTGTGGTGAAACCATCGCACCTTTACCTTTTTCCGCCCCTTCTTGTCTTCATACATATCTTCCAGGTATCCAAGGTAGCGGCTTTTTTCTTCAGCCATTATGAACACAAAGGAATGGACCTAACCACCAATTTTTTTTTTAAGTTAATAGTAGTAATCATAATTAATAAGGTCAAGGGTGTGCATGGAATGAATAAAAGCAACACCACTCAACAAAGACAATTTTGCAACTAGATAAAGAAATAACTAGTCAATGTGTTTACACTTACAGTTATGGTAGTCCCATTCCTAAAAAAGGCTGGGTAGTGCCTGAGTTCTTTAGCACATATCCATGCAGCACCAGACCACTTAATGTGTGGATTCTGAACCTTCAATTTGCTTCGAGCCTGAATTTGACGTGACAGAGTTAAATCAAAGACCAAAAAGAATATTAAGAAATCTAGAAAGTATACATAAAAACTACAATGTATGGATACCATCCGAACTGGTAAATAGGTTTTAGAAGAACACAATCCAGTCATTGATGCTCCAAGTGAGCCTGAACCTTGAGCTGAGCCATTTATCTGTGCATCTGCCATAAGATATTTTAGTATTTCTCATAAAATTCTGGTCCAACAGTTGAAAGGGAGCATCACTCCAAAGAAAATTTATAAAACTCTTCGTGCCCTTTGGCAAAAATTAAAATAACTAGATTTATGCAAGATGTAAAGGAAGAAAAATGTACTAAGAGGACCATTTGTAGATCAAAGACTTACAACTGAGAATGGTTTTTGGTGACTTGGACATCAAAACTAGTGAAAAAAAGACAGGCATGAATCAAGCAAAGTCGAAGACCAGAGATGATATCCTTTGATCTAGAAAGAAACAGCATTATAATACAAAAATCATGTATGGCATATGAGAGGCTGCCTATCCTTATGCCTTTTCCACATATTTTCCTTTACCCTTTTCAAGTATACCAGATTAGTAGATGAAGCAACACAGATCACAAACTCATACCCATAATTCTGGCATCTGGTTTTTTGTCTAACATCTCATCATTAAATCTAGGATGCATATGTGCATTGCTCACAAACAATTTGAATGTAATTATATTGGAAGTTTCCTAGAGTACTACTCTTCAATGAGAGTAACCTATTAACTTCACGACAAATCATGCAATTTTGTATTTTGTCTATGTGAGTGAGTTCACACACATAGGGTTAAATGTCTAAGCAAGTGTGCAACAAAATTCAAAACACAGTTTTGGATTTGTGATTGAAAGAAAAGCATGACACCCCCCCTGTTGTGGTGGAGCATGGTCTTTGGTGGCTAAAATATTGACCGTATCAATAGATAAACTAAGT
Organism: Populus deltoides; assembly: GCA_015852605.2. NCBI lineage: Eukaryota > Viridiplantae > Streptophyta > Magnoliopsida > Malpighiales > Salicaceae > Populus > Populus deltoides. The sequence continues at coordinate 16,214,840 of CM027585.2, forward strand.
GCATGTTTCATATGCTCCAGTACAGTATAAAATGCAAAATCAGCTTACATCACAGGGTCCAAATGACTAACGAATATTTTGGCATAACTAGTTTCCACCTTAAGAAATTGAGTTGCAATATATGCAAAAACTCCAAAAATGGCAATGCTTGACCAACTCCTATAACATAGAAATACAGCAAGGACATAATCCAATGATTTAACACAAATGTTCATATGAAATTCAAATCAGAAGTCAGTGCCAATAGTAAAGCAGAATATCACAAGCAATTTACTCCTAAAGCTGTATGACACACTCAAAACTAGATTGGTGAGGCAATGTGTTTACTGTACTCACAAATACAACTACAAAATAAGAACTGTAATTCCTCAATATCATTCCATATAAACCTATGAAATTAAAACCAATAACTTGTAACACATAAAGCACATACTCGAAACATGTAGAGGGGATCCTTCATTTGATACCATCGATGTCAACCAGTCCACAACTTCTCGCCGGGCTCTCCATTTCGTAGATGCATTGATGGATTCGTTGGACCCATAGGCTTCCAAGAACTCGTCGGAAACTACATATGTCATGTGCCTTATGCTTCTCTCAGTCCCTATAACAGCAAGAACTAAATCCCCAAACGTATCCTTCAAGTGATAGTGAACCACACGGCTACCACGTTCATGGCATATAATATGCTCCTCCCATGCCACAAAAGCATCATCATTTGCAGACATACTGGTCACCTCCCCAAAAGAGCTCAAAATCTCAATTTTATGGTTTCTATCAACATTTTTTCCTGAAATTCACCAACTCAAGCAATAAACCTTTGATACTAAATAAACTAACCTAGTTCATAAAACCCTGATGGGCACCCAAAGAACTTTAAAAAACAGTTACATACAACAAACATTAACAAAAAATAAACCTACCCATTTGAGAAAAAACTCACCTTTGCTTGAAAATCTCCCACAAGACACAAACTTTATCCAAACTATCCTCTCTATCAAGCAAACAAACAAACAGCAGCCAGCAACTAGGTTGCAAGTAAAACAGCCTAAAGGAGACTAAAAAGACAATATTTGGCTTTTAAACCCTAACAAAGAGGGTCTAACTCAGCTTGAGAGGCTTCATAGAGCTTAGGGTCAGGGCCATCAATGAGGCACCAACAAAGAAGCCGAAAAGAGGGACTGGTGAGTTCAAGATTGATATGCAAAGACAAAAAAAGAAAAGGGTAAATGGGCTTCAATTGTTGAGAGTTGAGAGTGCAAACAAATTGAGACAAAAACACAGGGGATAAAATGGGTTTATGTTGACAATAAATGAAGAGAAATTTAAGGTGTTGTTTTTGTTGAAAAAAGTCAAATACTTTTTGTTTTTTATGAAAGTGTGAAAACCTAAATCCCCTAAAAATGTCTAATTGAGTAAATTATAATTTAGGGTTTCAAAATCATAGCTCCTTGATGGTCAGGCAAAAGTTGGTTGTTTAATTTTTTATTTTAAAAAAATAATTACCTTTTTTTTTAATTTGATTAGAAAAGAAAGGATGTTTTAAAAAATAATTAAAAATTTTCATGAAAAATTAATATTAATATAAGAACTAACTCACAAAAACATGACAATATAAGGACTCAATAATTGAGTTTTTTAAATCAAAATTTTAGCTAATTATTTCACTAAAATTCAAATAATAATTTAATCTTTTTAATAAAAATGATTTTAGACCTTTAAAATTCCCTTAATGATTTTAATTAATATTATTAATTATGACCCCCAGTGCTTTAGCTAGGCTGGTAGAGTTGGAGTAGGAATTCAAATTTAGTAATGTTTTAGTCTGTAAATATATGAAAATAATAATAATTTTTAATTTTTAAAAGTTATTTTTGATATTAACACATTAAATAATCTAAAAATATTAAAAAAATTAATTTAAATAAAAAATCTTAAATTTTTAAAAAATACGGTTCCAACCATGTTCTTAAATATATCTGCAGAAACATCAAGTCAATTTTAACGCTTTATAAATTAAAATTATCAGAATAAATTAATATTTTTAAATTTAATCTAGTCACAATCATTCTAAAATTCAATTGAGATTGAATTTTAAAAAATCACTTCCCAACCAAATTCACTAGGTAAAGTAGTGATTTAGACTAGGGTGAAAACCAATTTTAATTATTAATTTTAAATAACATTTAAAATAAAAACAACACATGACCTAATTTTTATAACAATGGAGGTTTAATAACTTTATCAATAAACTAATAATAATTGAACATGGTTAACAATTTTTTGGAGGCATGATGGGTCCCACTGCCTTAAATGACAAGCACATGATAGGTTCTCTGGGTGTGGAAACTTGTAAGCATCCACATTGAATTTGGATCCCTACATTCTGTCCACAAGAGATACCATGTTGGAGATAAGGTGTGTGCATAAATAAATAAATAAAATAAAATAAATACAGCCACGCACCACAGAATTCCAATACGTACTACCGATTTAAGCATAAAAAATAATATACCATTATATTTTTGAAAAAAATTTAAAAAAAATAATTCAAATTAATTTTTTTTGATAATTTCAAAAATAATTTTTAACAATAAAAAAAATATTTTTTTAATATATTTTTAAATAAAAAATATTTTAAAAAATAATTATTATAATTTTTTTTAACACTAAGATATTAATGCATCAATATCGCAGAGCTAACTTCAAATTCTTCAAAGCCACATCAAACCTAAAGCATCGCAAGTGTCTATCTCACGAGCGATATTTTATAAGCTATTGAAAGTTTATATAATTATTAATTTCAGGACTTATAAGATCAATTAAAATATACATAAACTAAATTGGTATGAATGTTCACATTAATTTTAAAAAAAATCAAGAAAAAGTAACCCAACAAAAGCACTAGCGTGTCCCACAAGAAATTGTGTGCCACCAAGCACATAGACAAGCCACCACTGCTTGAATTCACACCTATAAAACAAGGAACCTCAAGAAATGATTTTCCTCAAGTTTAATTTCCCATATGAGCATTCAAGGTTTCTTGTTTTGGGAGCTTTATATATCTTTAGGGTTTATGTGGTTTCTGAAGGCTATGGATGATGAGAAGGTATTGGCTTTAGGTCCTGATGAAGAAGGGCAGTATTAATGGAAGAGTTTTGGGACAATGTGATGAAGAGTACGCACAGGTGCTGTTTACACAATCTTCCCGGCCTATAGGGGAATTTCTTAAGAGCCCCATTTCTGCTGTACTCGTTCTTCTCGTTTTGGGGTAGTTTCTCAAGTGCTTTCTGTCATGCTTGGCATCTCTGATTGATTTTAACCACGATTATTCATGCTAGATTGACATGTTTTCCCTTTTGTTAAATCTATATGAAGATGAGAAGATCTCTGATCTGACTTCAAGAATTAAGACCATGAGCAAACCGTGGACAATTCATATTGCAAGTGCTCGCCTTATCTTCTCAAGCAGTAGCATAGGCATTCTTTAATGTGTGTTCATGGTCAAGGCTCGGACCTAGCCTGTGATTGCCTTATCTTCACATTCATATCAGGCCACTATAAATTGGGTGGAAAATTGCAAGACCAATTTAGCTTCTGCTAAAGCTTTATTGAAGCCTGATAATAACAATGGAGCCTCGGAAGAGAGCCCATCGAGAAAACATTACTCTAAAGTCAAAACTCTACGGGCTGCACTCACGCTTTACTTATAGCAGAAGACCTGTAACTTTGTCTCCGCTTCAGTTCAGTAGACATTAGCCTCAAATCAGAGACTCAGCCACAAGAACAAAAATGGAGAAGACACAATTTTTATCAGTACAAACAGAGACATACAAGCTGGGGTTCTAGTGGAGAGCAGGGAAAATGGAACAGAGCATTGCAAAGGGAGTTGTCCAAACTAGGGTGTCGCCGCCTCCTCTTCGAATCTCTAATCCTGCTCGTCATTTCACTTACTTATCTTTCGATGTCGAAGTTCTCCCTCCTCGAAATAAGAGTCGTCGAGCCATGATAACGCTGTTGGAATTACACTCCATCGAGTCTTGGTTCCAAAACTATAGGCAAACAATATACTCCATGCAATTAGCCCTTATTAAAAGCTCGTGCATGATTCATGAATACTAATTACGCCGTAAATGACTTCTTTTACTGTCATTATGGTTATTTTTTTGGGTGCATAATGACTCCAGCTGTCAATTTACATTCCGGTTATTACTGTGATAATAATAATTATTTTTTAAAATATATTTTACTTAAAATTATATTAAAATAATAATTTTTTATTTTGTAAAATTTAATTTTAACATTAACACATCAAAATAACTTTTAATTAAAAAAACTTTTAATTTTTTTAAAAACACACAATCAGCCGCGAAAACAAAATATCTCTAAAGCAATATTTAAAAACACGGTTGAAATAATTGTTTCTTAAAAATTAAAAAATTTCTTTTTCTTAAAATTATTTTTGTTTCTAATCTTTTTAATATATTAATGTTAAAAATAATTTTTTTAAAAAAAATTATTTTAATATATTTTCAAATAAAAAACACTTTAAATTATTATTTTTACCGCAATCCAAAACATCTTTTTAATAACTTTCATGCATTGTATATTTTTGTTTTCTTTTGAGCTCATTGCATGATGTTGAGCATTCATACAGGGAAAAAAAACAATTTTATAACATGAAACTCAAATAATTAAGCATAGGGTCCACATAATAGTAGTAAAGATTTGTACAGCTTTCCTAGATTAATTAATTTTGATGGTTGAAGATCAAATTACATGCCAAAAATACAAAGGAGAAGGGAAAAAAAAAAAGCTATGGTACTGTTCCTACCTTGTTGTAAGTGTCCACTAGAAACTTCAAAGAAGCACCCACCAGCCACCCCCACCTCTATTTTTCTTCCAAAGGATCTTCTTGCATTTCTTTACATTTGATGCTTGCAAAAGCACTTTTTATGATAAACTATATTTTAGTCCCTATACTTCAATAACATCCTCACACTTTATTATTTTTTTCATCAATTTGTTTTTATATATCGAGGCATTTCTCCGATCTGTGCTTACATTCCTAACTATAGGGTCTAAACTATAATTTACGCAGCAGGAGAAGTTGACTCACCTTGTCTTTTCTTTTCTTCTCTTCTGCCCCTAATTCTTGTAGAGAGTTCCACTTCGTGCCCTCTGCACATACCATCATCAAGGTCGTTTTTGTAAGTCTACCAAAAATGGGGCTAGCTTGGAGACTGGTATAAATAAGGAGAGACACTTCAATTTCATTCAACAATCAAATCATCTCGAGTACTTACCAAACTAAGACCCTAACCCTCCCTTCCAAGGTCACATACCCTTCAGACCACTGCCTCTTCCAAGAGAGCAAACTCCTACATCATTGGCCAAGAAGAAACTTAAAAGATGCAGGACCAAACTTACCAGTACCATTTCTTGAGAAGGACCTTGCAGTTTCTTATCTCGGTCTCTTTATTTTCTTTGTTTCTTTGCTTCTCTTCAGGCTTTTCTTTGTTTCCCAAACCCTTGATTTTATATATTAATACTGGTGTATTCTCATTTCTTAGTCATTACCTAGAGAGGAAGTATATGTTTCTCATTTGTAATGGAATCCTTGCTATTCTTGCTAAGAGTTCAGTTTCTTCTTCAAAAACTCCTGCTTCTGATGACCAGCCTAATCTTGGTGATGAAAGGCAGTTATCATCAGCACCTACCTTATCTTCTGCCAAAGTTGAGGCTACTGTTGATGATCAAGAAGTTCAGGTGGCAAGTGTTGAACCTCTAGAGGATATTGTTCTTGCAACTGAAGAAGAAGAGGAGGAGGAGGAGGAGGAGACTACTTCAAGTCAAGCTTTGATTACAGAAGAAGAAGAGTACATAGAAGAAAAAAGAGAGTGCTTGGTGAAACAAGAGGAAGAAGGAAATGAGGAGTTGGCAAGTACTGAAGAATTGAACAGGAGAATTGAGGAATTTATAAGGAAAATGAAAGAAGAAATAAGGATTGAAGCTCAACAACAACTAATTGCAGAATAATATATATGCATTCTTAGTTGTTTAAAGCTTTAGTCATAGTTTTTCATGGCAAAGCCTTCATGTCCATTAGCTTTTAGTCCTTGTCAATGCTTCCCGATCTCAAATCCCTTCCCTCCCTCTCACCATGTAAAAGCTGTCACTTTCCTTGTAGTGGAATAACTTGGCCTCGTACACTCAGCTGTGGTCCTAGTTTCTTCTTCTCCAAATTAGCTAATAAATAATGAGTCCAATCTCTCTCTCTCTCGCTCTCAATTTTTTTTCCCTTTCTGTCTTGCATGAATCAAGAAGAAGTTTGTTTTGCATGAATCAAGAAGATGCTACTATTCCAAAGGGTTTAGGTAAATTTCACGACTCCCAAGCACTGGAAAATACTAGAAAGACAAGGATGTGCATATAAAAGATGGATGTGATGTGAGCAAAATAAAATATGATAACTTGCCTGAGATATTCAATATAATTATTGATGCTTGTAAAATTGTTTAAAATTGTGGTCGGTTGTCTTGGTGGTGCAAAACAAGCTAAATGGTTGTGGAATATGTGGTAAATGCTGTCTTCATTACCTTGTAGATTTTCAGCAGTCCAAGCCAGAAGTATGTTGGTATAATGTAATGCCATCTTTAAATCCAATCCTACAGATATTTTATTTTCTCTATGTTAAAAGGGAGTTCTAGATTCATTTTATTCTATCAAAAGCAGTTCTAGTTCACTCATTGCCCTAGCTGTAATAAACAGCTGCCACGAAAAAGTACCCTAAGCACAGAAATAAATAGGCTACTAGGGAAATTTTAACCAAATACTAGAGGGACCTTCACTTTTTGTACACCAATCATTTCTTTTAACCACATGCCTTCGATGAAAATGAAAACCATATATATATATATATATATAGAGAGAGAGAGAGAGAGAGAGAGACCGCTTAATGCTTTTTTTTTTTTATCATCTGGTTAGGCTTCATTTTGAATATTAAATATTTCAAACCAAGCTTTCAAGTGCATATGTTGTAAGATTGCTAGTAGAGTATGTATCTTGCACATCAAATTCCAAAGGATGAAAGAAGGATAAGAAAAATCTCATGAGAAATGAAAAGCAAACTTTGATATTGATAGGACTTTGATTATCAAAACATATCAGGTATGACCCACAAAGATATGAATCTATCCCAAATTGTAAGATAAAAAACCCAGATTCGAAATCCTATGCAAATGTCCAGAATGAGAAAAGAGCCTTTAATCAGCTTTTTAAGCATGTAATTATCTATACCACACCCCTTTATTTTTTCAAAAAAAATCCTCTTAATGCACCCCCAATTAGACAAATAAATGACACCAAATGAGCCTAAGACCACTTTCCACGTGCTTCCATCTCCTCGCTGCCAAAAGTCCCCTAATTGCAGCTGCTAACTGCCACGTGCTCATGGCCCCATAACATTAACAAGACAAAAGATTAGGGTCCGTCACTTGTGTTTATGCTTATATTTCATGAAAATAATCAGCAATCTTATCAACTTTATATGACCATACAATAATATTATACAGTGGTAGAAGTTTGGCGAGTTGATATTTGCATTACAACAAGAAGACAATATAATGAAATTGAGAGCAGATATGTATTGCCCTTTTGCCATCTACTACATGGTACAGTACAGAAACCGACCATTCAATGAAGTTGGTATGCTTATGTGGTTAGAACTTGGCAGCTTTCATTTCTACTCCCTCTATTTAATTTTCCTGACAAATACCATGGCCACGGTTTCTAATCAAGAGGGACCCCTCCCTGAATGAAGATTTGAAATGAATGAACCATGTCAAATGCATACCTGCAACATGGGGGATAAATCTAGAAGGGCCTCAATGGGAGAATGGGTTGGAATGACTGGAACTTGGACTCCATTTCCAGCTGTCTGCAAACGAAGACAAGACAGCAAGTGAGAAATTATTGCCAATAATTCTAGTGTCTAACAGTTTAACAATCACTCTTAAAGAAAACAATTTTTTAAATGAAAGAATGCATGATCCTGAACGTACAAAAATCAGTACAATAATGTGAATGCGTGGATCCTTGAAATCCTACTTGAGGACACTTGTATGGTAGGCAGAGTCTTAAAAATCCTTCAGGGGAAAAAATAAAACATGGACATGGCATAGATCAATAAACTAGTGAATCATGCACACACCAATCTGCTATAACTTGTGGTTCTTGGCATTTTGCGTATGAATGTTTTCAGTAAAAGGTTGAGAGGTAGCAAAAAAGTTTCACACGGGAAAAATATCATGTAAAAAAGGGCGGCAACAGTCGAAGCTTAAACCAAGAAACAATATTAGCTATCACAAAAACACACCTAATTTTCTGCATGCTTCAGTTTGTCCAGAATCTCTGATGGGCACAAAATTTTTAGAGCAGTGATGCATATGGAACCACAAACAAACACAATTATACAGTTCATTATCATCTATGATGAACCAGCTTTGACAAACTTCACCTCTACAACTAAAGCATTTGGTTCAAAATTTTGTGGCATTTAGATGGCAAAATTGTAACAAGCATATTGGTAAACCAAAAATTATTTTAATTCTTCCAGGCATGAGTTTATGGGGAGCCAAGAAGATGACAAGCTGCTCTAGATGTCAATGATTTCAAAATCAACAAGGATTCTACAGCCTACATACTTGGCTACATAGATGCATATGTACATTTATGTGTGCGTAAACGGATACCTGATGCTAGCAGCACAATTGCATCCTCTGGAATTCCAAGTTATATCGAATCATATTCATAACTGTTTAAAAACCTATAGTAATTATCAAATAGATCACCACAATTAAACTCGACTCAGATAAGCCTTGTCCATCAGATTGAATAGATTAAAACACAATCAAACAATACAGGAAATAAAACTCTGGGATTAAATGGAACCTTCTCAAACATCAGGCAGATAACACGATCCATCATGCACTTGTTAAAAAATTAGAAAAAATCCATAAATAAGATTTTGTTATTTTGGTGAACAAATCCATCAAAAAGTAACATGGCTCACATGCTCTTATGTTTGGGAATAAATAGATTAATATCATTTCAGTTGCTTGTGGAAGTCCTGACTACTCATAATCAGACACTTGTATTCATTTCTCAATTTCAGATATAATTATTGATTTATATAGAAACTGTTGGCACAACCACCAACACTCTGTCGACCTATTGTACAACAAAAGGTATCAACTGCAGAAGACAGAACAAATAAGGGTAGATGTTTATGAATAACACAACAGTCAGATCAGTCCTTTATGCTTTTTCTACGAATTAATAACATAAGCAGAAATTCAGTTATTTCAACCAGTAAACTTTAAGCATCATCATTTTTCCTATGATGTTAGTTAGGACAATTAGTAGTAGACTTTCCTAACATCAGATAGCCTATGTCTTAAAAGTGGAATATCTATTATAATATCTACACAACAACCTCTCAATGTATTATGGTGCATGATATAAAGGAAACAATAATTGATGAAAAATAAAACTACTATCTCTTCCACATATTGGCAGATAGTTGTCGACTTCCTAACAAGCAAACTTCAAAACATTAAAAAAAGGATTGTTAAGTAATCAGCCACAAAACTATCAAATGTGATTGGGTTTACAGACAGCTAGAATTACTTAATTAATCACCAAATTGAAGAGAGAATTTACAAAGAGCTACAAATGCAGCCTCTTTTTTTTTTTTGTTTTCCCTCCCTTCTATCTTGTTCCCTTTGAGACTAAAGAAAGAAGATTGAAAACTACAACCTATTCCATTTGTGCACAACTGGAAATGACCGCAGCAAGAGAAAGCATGGAAAATGTTTTAGCATGTGTTCATGACAAGGACAAGCAGTTAGGCAAATGACAATGACATTAAGGTTCTTAGAAAGAAATAAAAAGCCAAGAACACGATAAGAAAAATCTCTTCTACTGTCATTCTTTTGTTTAGCAAAACACATTTTTGATAATTTATGCAGTACATCACCTTGGTTGAGTTCGTTTCGGTCCAATTCATATTTTTTGCAGTCTTCCATAGTTATTCACAAAGGAAACAATGTCAACTTGTTGCATCTGAGCAACACTTCATACATCTACTTCAGGTTAGCTTTTCTTTCCAAAATTCTCTTTCTGATGAAAATGAGCAATAAAAACACCCAGAAATCTTCCTGCCAATGATCATGTCGTCCCCTTGGTAAGTTACCAGACATATTTGCACCTACTGTAAATTAACTAGATGGTGAAAGTGTTAAATCCATAGCAACTCCGTCACTTTCTGGCATTTTTCTAACCTCACTAATAAGTCTTTTCAGTTCCTTTGGCAGCTCCGTATGGACATAATCAGAACGCTCCTTCGTGATTGATGACTCTGTTAATAGAGTTTCAGTCAGGGATTGAAATTCTTGAAACCATCCATCATCATTAGTTTGAGTATCTTGATTATCATAGAAAACTAGGGAGCTTTCCCTTCGCCATCTGCTAAGATAATATTTTTCAGGAAGCTGAAAGTAGTTTTTCAGGATGAACACCCGAAGAGTGTGTCTGCACAACATCCCGGAAGACTCAAATTCCTTACAGGTGCAGTGAATCTGTTCATCTTCTGGTATCCATATTACAAGCCGCTCAACATCCATCTTTTTGTAGTGGTGTACAAGATATGATCCATCCGGCATTTCAGACAGAGCACATTGCATAGAGAGCACCAATTCACGTTGGAAATCATTGAAGGCAAAAGGTGTAAGAAAATTACGTGCATGCTCTTCAATAGGCATGCATGTTTTAGTGAGCATGTACTGCATCTCTTGACGTAGCTGGTTCTGGAAATTGGAGGAACTACCAACCTACAAGAGTACCAACAAAAAAAAAAAAAATCAACAAGACAAAAATTTCAACAAAAACCTTCCCATTCAAGAGTTTCAAAAAAATATGCCTTTGATATACCTGTTCAAAGAAGCTCCGTAAACATGTTTGTGCACAACAGATTGCTTTCAGAAATGACTCTACAGATTTCAAATATGCTGATGTCGCCATCCGACCAAGAAAGTAACCTCTCATATAGGATGATGCCCAGGATGCACGAAGAGAATAGAGTAAAGCAATGTGTTTATCTGAACCAAATCCAAACATAGAAACCATCTGACTCCATCTATGTTCAAAATCATCTGCATTCTCAGCATGATACAAATCATCAAACATCGATTTAAATTCTGGATATCTAGCCCCAAGGGAAAGGAAAAACCAACTGGATATCTTGGGTTGAATATTCCATATAGATATAGCGTGTCTAGTGCTAGGCAATTCGCTTCTAACAGCATCCTTAAGCCCCAGTTCAAGGTCAGTTAGAATTGTTTGTGGACATTTTCCTTTCATAAGATGGACAAAAGCCTGTAACAAAAACAGAAAATGGTAACTGCAAGAGAAAAATACACAGAGAAATAAAATCAACTCATGGGATTGAATTAGTAAACCTGCAACGCCCATGCAAAGGAACGAGCCGTCTCATCCTGCAACAGAACACAGCCAAAGAATATGGTCTTCCCATTGTTGTCAATTCCAAGCCATACCCCTAAAAGCATGCCATATGTGATAGAACGATAACTAGTGTCAAAATAAACCACATCACCAAACAAAGTGTATGCACGAACAGAGTCACCATACGACCACACAATGTTCTCAACCTTATCATTCTCATCCGTTGTGAAATCATAAACAAAATCTCCATCCATCTCTTTGGTAACTTTGCACGCCTCAAGAAGTTCCATACTATCATTCTCTCTCTTTTCAGTGAGCAAAGCATCATTCTCTTGAACAATCTTCTTGCGATTTTGAACAAAATTCCTAACATCCCTCTCTAGAAAAGGCAATTGCCCACCTTGAATACCCTTTTCCAACTCTAACACCTTCACTATTCGATGTATTGGGAACCCAGCTTTTGAAAGCAAAAGAATCCTCTCCTGATCCGCCTCTTGAATCTTCCGATAAGCTGGAAGGAGCCTCACTTGATCATCTTCCAAAAGCTCATGATTATGCACATTGCTAAATTGCACAACAAACCATTGAGAAGCCCCTTCAACAACTTCCTTTGACAAATACATTTTTGCATCACATCCACACCGCACCGATTTCCTATCCCTGTGGTGTTCTGCAGTCGACTTCTTCCTAGCCGGTGCAAACCCCGAACGATAACAAACAAAATCACGTTTATAAATACCCAATTGAGGGCTCAATCTTGACCTCTCTTTCCTAATAGAAAACCCATTTTTCCTAGCAAAATTCCCATAATACTCGAACGCATCATCATCACTCTTAAACACCATTCCTACATAAGGAGAAACCATTGAATCAGATTGAAAAGTTTCATTTTTTTCCAACTGAGATGCTACAGATGTCTCTTCAACATCTCCTTCACAAGTAACATAACATTTCCAATCCCCACATGGGCATTGCTGCCTCTTTATCCATATATTTTTCGACGGCACAGATGTCATTAATTCCACTTCAAAAAATAAAACCTATCAGTCTTTAACTGTCTCAATTGTACATAAATACTCTCTAAACCCTTCTAAGAAAGCTGGCAGCATAAACCCTTCACTGGAAAAGAAAAACAAGAATCAAAAGAAAGCACTCAACTAACTACCTGTTTTATGAAATCTCCCTGACCTTAAGAAAAACAAAAGAACAATCTAAGTACGTACCCGTGGAAGACGGGAGAGACAGCCGGCGTTGAGACTTTGAGAGCTCTTTAATCTGTGTTTGGTCTTCTTCTTGCGGTAGCTAAAACAAAATGGTTAGTGGTGCATTTGGTCCCTCTATTCTTCATTTTATTTTATTTTGGTCTCATCCTTTTTAGTTTCTAATTTCATCCTCTTATTATTACCCTCTCTTAAGTGCAAGGCTATTTTTGCAAGAAGCTAAGGTAGTTTTTGTTATTTTAATAGATGTTGTTTTTTAAAATATATTAAATTATTTTTTTTATTTTTTAAAATTTATTTTTTACATTAATACATCAAAATAATTTAAAAAAATAATTATTTTAAAAAGCATGACGTGACGTGATTATATAAATAAACACATCATATAAGTCTCATGTTTTTCCTACATAGCTAATCGGTTGTAAATTGTGGTTTTCCGCATAAAAAGCATAAAAAAATTATTGTTTTGTGGTTAATCATAATTTAAAAAGTGATTAACTGCATAAATAAATACACACCAAGTTTTTTTTTTCTAGTTTAACTTTAAATATTAGAAATTAGATCTATCAACCAACCAAAATAACCCATTAAAGATTAAAAGAAAATTTTAAAAAAAATTAATATTAAATTATCAACTTATTGATTTGTTTGATTCATGTGATATAGAAATTCTAATAAAAACAATAAAGATCCATCATCATTATAATGCCCATGAGAAACTAAAGTCTAAAAGATAACCCTAAATTAAAAATAAATCAATCAATATGGCTAGCTAAAATCAACATTCTACCTTCTAATCCATCCTAAATAATATATTTTAGTTAAAAGTAGTTTCAATGTTCTTAACAAGAAAAGAATGAAGTGGCTCTCTATTTTTTTTTAATTTATTCTTAATTTGTTTTTACCTGATAATAATAATTTAGATTGTATTTGGACCTGTCATGTCGACTGAATTACATCTGGATATTTTCTACATTGTTTAACTTTAAATTAAAGTTATATAAAAAGTTGGGTTTGGAGAATTTTTTCTTTTAATTTTATCATTAATTTTTTTTATCAGTTGCTAAGTTTGTTTTTAAACTAACTAAATCATTTGATTTACATCAAAATAACTCTCATGTATATTATTTTTAAATTCAAATTATGCAAGGGATTTTGTTAAAAAAATTTAAAATTAACCTTAATAAAATGTTCAAATAACTTTATATGGCTTGAATATTTTTTAAATTATTTTTAATCTAACCGTAGCATAGCTAGCGCTCACCTCCATGTGTTAAGAATTGGACTTGTCAAATAAAAGTTTTAAACTAATTCTGTCCAGCTTATGACTGACTGATTTGTAACAAATAACAAGCACCAAGGATTTGACTTGATAGAAAATCATGGCAGGTTTTGACTTCTTTTGGATTCGGTAACCGCAATCCCAAAATCAGGACTTTATTACGGGCAAGAACTTAAGCCACATGGAAACATTAGCGTGATTTTTGTGATTATCAATTTGCATTGATCTTTCAAGATTTACATGGGGTCTGAAACACCAACAATTTCTTAAGAGTTTTGTGAGGTAAATCCAAAACTTTCCCTTTTCAATAATCTCCATGGTCTTTGATATCTCTTTCCTTTCCTTTTGTTAATTTCTTTATGGAATGCAAGTTTCAAATTAAATAGAAAAAAAAAATCATTGGTTTTACGTTTCCGTGCAGGGTATAATTTGAAGGGATTGCATCTCTGTTTTTGATGGCCAGTGATGATGCGACGCAGTCATTGCTTCCAGTTGAAAAGAATGCTCTTCAGAGAAGAAGATTTAGGCAGCCTATGAATGTCAATGTAACAGAGATCAAACATCCTGAGCAGAATGGCAACTCATCTCTCAAATGGCTCGAATCATTTCTTGAGAATCAGGATTGTAGCTTCAAGAAAGTGTTCCTTGTCTTGGCTATCTATCTAGGTGTAGGCACTCTGTGTTTCTCCCTTGTCATGAATCAGATCGAAGGCAAGAAAACAAATGGGATTGTTGATGCTGTTTACTTCTCTGTTGTGACAATGACAACAGTTGGATATGGAGATCTAGTGCCTCGTACCACATTGGCCAAGCTTCTTTCGTGCGTTTATGTTTTTGCAGGCATGGCTCTTGGTGGGATAATTCTCAGCAAGGCAGCGGATTACATCGTAGAAAAGCAGGAGATTCTCTTGGTTAGAGCAATGCACATGAATGAAAAAACTGGCTTATCTGAGATCCTAGAAGAGGCTGAAACACATAAAGTCAAGTACAAGTTTCTTCTCGCCCTAATCCTTCTCTTTCTCCTCATGATAGTTGGAACCATCTTCTTATATCTAGTTGAGAGTTTCGAATTTGTTGATGCATTTTACTGTGTCTGTTCTTCCATCACTACTCTTGGATACGGAGATGACAGCTTCTCAACCAGGGCTGGTCGAGTATTTGCTGTCTTCTGGATACTGTGCAGCACCATTTGCTTAGCTCAATTCTTTCTCTACCTTGCTGAATTATACACTGAAAAGAGGCAAAGATTACTCGTTAAACGGGTTCTTGCTCGAAATGTCACAGCCTCAGATCTCGAGGAAGCAGATATTGATCATGATAAAACTGTAAGGTAAGTAACAGCTAGCTGATCATAGCACAATTTATCTCTGCCTTTGTTCCGTTACCAATGCCTTGAAAAACCTGTATGTGCATCCAATTTTTGGCTTGTTGATCAGTGCTGCAGAGTTCATTGTGTACACGTTGAAGGAGATGGGGAAGATAAGCCAGGAAGATATTTCATTAGTGATGGAGAGATTCAGAAAACTTGATCTTGATCAGTCAGGGACCTTGACAGAATCAGATATAATTCCTTCTCAGTCATCTTAGCACAGACATTCCTGCGCATGTCAAATCCCCAATCCTCTTATAACTAGTTAAAGAGAGTTGTAAAACATTAACAAAAACTTCCCCTCGTTTACAACTATGTAAAGACAATTGGTATTTCAATGAATTTTGTTGGCATAATGATGCTGGAGTATTTCTTTAAAAAAATATTTGTTTCCACGGTCCCAGGAAAATGTTTTTTTAATTTGATTTTCTAAATTAAATATAAAAAAAACCCATGAAGAAAAAATATTTTTCTAAATTAAATAAAAATATATAAAAAAAAATCCTGCTGCACAGCACGGGTAAAAAAAAAAAACTAGCGAGAATCGGTATCTTCAATTGTGAAAGCTGTGAAAATAGAAAATGAGTAGCATGATTGCCTAGTGAAAGAACTCAGGTCAGGCAACATTCTTTTTATTAATTTAGATTGATCTAAGTAATTACTGGGACCCGGTTTAATCCAGTCATTTTTAATTTATTAATTTTAATTTTTTTTAAAAAAAGTTGATTATTCCAAACCTTGACCTTAACCTTACTAAATTAGGTTTTACAACTATGTAAATAATCAAAATCAATTCCTAATCGGTAAAGAATAGATTATAGAAGTTCATCTATATTTTTAAATCTTATTTGATAATTGACAATATTTAATTTCTTAAACAAATCTACTTTTTTAAATCTTATTTGATAATTGACAATCACACATGGCCTTAAAAATGGAATAAATTAATATGGAAATAGAAAATATTCATAGCTTTTTTAAAAAATTAAAAATTATTTATAGCTAAATATAAAAGATGGCAACAACCCATTATTTCCAGTTAAACGCACCAAATATATGGGCCTGTCATTAATTTTATTGTGCGGCCCAAAACTATTATTGATGGGTCTAACAACACCAAATAAAGATTTCAACTCTTTAGTTGTGTTTTTTTGTTATTATTTTTCTTTTTCTGTTTGGTTCTTTTTTTTTTTTACTTAAAATTATTTTCTAGTTAGCCTCGATTTTTTACAAAAATAAAAATAAAAATAAATAAACCAAACATATCTTTATCGATTATGCTCGATGAATTGGCTAACATACATAGACTTAACAATGGAAATAAATTTAATATGCTAAATATGCGAAGAAAAGCTAGTGCTCAACGTCTTGTTTGGGCAATTTCTCACAACTGAAGATATGGATTAGCATTATTTTATCATGATTGAAAACACTAAACACTCAAATATTTAACTCTTCAAACTTTTATTCTTTCATATTCAACACAAAATTGAATCACACTAAGGCATGCAGGTTTTCATTCTTACAGGTTGCGAAACAATCATTTTTCAAACTTAATTTTGTCTGAAAATACATATATTTCCATTTCTTAGAGGAAAATAAATTCCTTTAATTAATTTTGAGTTAATCAGGAGAAGGTGTTTTTTATTTGTTCATAAGAATTTTAAAAATATTAAAAAGAAATTGAGGTGCTAAAAGGAGATATAAGTGAAGTTAGATGCATAAAAAGAACATATCTTTACAATTATTATTATTATTATTATTATATATTGGATTTCACATCTTCAAGCTGCTTTCTCCTTCTTCTTTTCAACTTTCTGGAGACAACTTCGGCATATACATTCGCAGATGTTATTCATGATCATCCAACACTAGATTAGACCTCATATAGTCCTGCTCTTGAACTCAAGACTGAAACCATTTCTTCACTCGTATTTTTGTGATTGCTCAATCAACAGTCCTCTGTGGTTGCCCCGCAACATAATCAAGAAGCCCTTCACCTGCCTTTTCACCATGATAATGATCTGTTGCCTGCAACTGTGAAACACCACCAAAGACAATGACCAGTATCAAGAAGACTGCTGTGGAGGCAAATAAAGGCCAGAAGTAAGCAAGAACGGTGATTAGCCTGGGAGCAGCATACAATAGCAAGGAAAGAACAAGCGGAGCAGTGATGGCTATAGCAAAGTGATATCTATATTGGAAAACCCTTTCTGGGATATCCATGCTGGCTTCAAATTTTACTAGAAAAACTGCACAGAAAGAGAGGTGGGGAGGAGGAGACAAGGAGAGAACGCCTGTGTCTTTCTTTTAAGGAGAAATCTTGGTAGGGATGTTTCGTAGTTGATTGTCAGAGGGAGATTCCTTTCCTTTCACAAACAATCCTCCTCTCTGTATTCCTAATTAGTTCTCTCCCACATATCTCTAATTACAGAAATAACCTCGTTAACCAACCTAACTAGACTCATTTTAATTAACTGAAATAACTGCCAAAAATGTTTCAAGATTCAGAAAAAGCATTCCACTTTTGTTAAAGCTCAAAAAATTAAACATGTTTAATTAATTTCATTTTTTATTCTTTATCTGTTCTTCAGAATTGATTAGATTTTTTTTTTTGTTTCATTTCATGTTCAATATTTATTGTTGGTTTAATATTTTGATCATGTCTTGTGATTCAATCTCTTTATTTATTTCTTTTGATTTTTTTTTTTATTTTTTTATCTCAGTTCTATCTACATAACATAATTATTTTATTTGTATTTAGCTTACTAACTTGGTGTGTTTATATCATACATTTAAAAGCGTAAAAACAAACGACAATATTCCCTTTTAATGGTAGAGCATTTGGTTTTAAATAAAGCTAGCATTAACTTTTATATATTTTTTTTATATATTTGTACAAAGAAAATATATAATAAAAAAATTGAAAAACAAATTGTAGATGTGCCTCAAGGCAAATAAATACTCGATCGTGGGAACTGAATGTGGTTAAAATTTTGGCAATTTGCATAATAAAAAAAATAAAAAATGGCAGATAAATAGTAACAGTAATTAGTTTTGGTGCCGAGGGCAGTGGACACAGAAGTCAAGAACACCATTAGAATGCTTAGGTATATGTTCTTTGTCCATTTCGTGAACTGGTCGGCTACTTTATGGCTTTTTTCAAGAAAAGATTAGCATCGAGGGAAGTTACCATTATTATTATATGTTTTTCTTCCATGTGCTTATGGGTTTCGAGAAAAGATTAGCATCGCGCGCAGGATAGCCATTTCAGCTTAATTTATTATTAGTTTTTGTTTCATGTCAAGTTGTGAAAAAGGATGACTTTGTGGGCTAACCTTTCATTCTTTCTTCCACTCGAGAGATTCCACCTCTTCAAATCATCAAGTAATGCAAGCTTTCGAGCATTTGCCTACCATTCAAGCATGAAAAATATATTCCATTTTAATCTACTTATCATTTTAAATTGAGCCCCCCGTGAAGCATATTTATGATAACTGACCACTTATGAAACTTGATCACCTTGTCGAGAGGTTGGTCAAGAACTCTGGATATTAGCCGAGTTTTAAATAAAAAAAACTCGAGCTTGTAATTAGCTCGGTCAAACTTGGATGATCTAAAATATTAGTTGAGTTTTAAATACGTAAAAAATAGGCTTGAAATTAGCCGGGTTAACCCAAAACCTGGATGATTCAGTATAAGCCGAGTGGAACATGATCTTTTTTATATTTTTTAATAAACCTAAAAAAATTAAAATTAATTTATGAATATTTAGCCTCGCATAATTTTTCTATAGCTTATATCAATATGAAATGTTTCTAAACTTTTATATATATTACTTTTACATTTGATTGTTTTTTTTTAACTTTAATTTATATAAATTATTTCTTAACTTTTTAAATATTAAAATCTTAAACTTTTTTTTAATTTTAATCAACATGTGTGATCCAAGACCCAAAAACTTATTTTCTTAACTAAATTAAATCCAAGTCAGATTTAATAATTATAATGTAAATTACTTAAGTTTAGTTGAGTATTAATGTGCTTTTTCTTAAGGCATCATTTGAACTAAGGAAAAATATAGATTTTTTTTTTAATAATAACGTGGTCTGAAACATCTACAATTATACCCATAATAATTGGAAGAAAAGGTAGAGATTTTTTTTATTAATAACATGATATTGGACTTCTACTATTATACCCACAATAATCCATCATATCTATAAAAAAAAATTAGAAATTCATCTTTTTTATAAAGAAAGGATTTGAGGATGGAATGATTTCGAATATTGATTTACCACAAATCAAATTATTTCGTGTAATAATTTTTGAAACCACGATACCTCTAGCAAATTCGACCTCCTGATTAATTAAGTCAAAGTTGAGATTTTGAGCCATTAATTTGAAACTTGAGGCTAGCCCACTAGAACATCGTTTGTAGTTAATTTTCTTAACTACTTATTTTTATCTCTGTTGTTTTAAAACCTAACTTTAATTTAATTTTCTTTTTAATTTTGAGAAAAACTCAGTCAAAAACTATTAATTTTTTTCTTTAAAATATAAACAATTTTACTTTTAATTTTTTTATAAAATAAAAAAAGAATTAAACTAGAGTTAATTCAGATGAATCCACTAGCTCGAAACCGAGTTTTCTCTATGTCTAGTTCAATCTAGATCAATAAACCTGCGCACATCAGTAAGATGGAAGTCTGTGTCTCTCTACTGTTTGGGACCTGGATACTTCTTCAATCTAGCAGCCTAGCCCACATATGATTTCCCCATCTTTTTTGCATTAGGAAAACGAAGAACAAAACTTTCTAATCCATGAGCCCAAGTAAAACAAACAATAAAGTATAAATAATTCTATCAAGAAGCTTAACTTGGTCACCATCACATCACTCCAGAAAACAATGCTGGTCTGTAATCAATCAAGTCATAATTAACCATTGAAAAGCCAACATCTTTATGCTAATCAAAAACCCAATTGAGTGTTTTTGGTGGCGTGTTAGATTTGGTCATGGTCCCTCTCATCTTTAGGAGCTAAATGGGTGGCGGTGGTGGCAAGGAGATGGGGGTGGCGGCTGCAGCAGAGTCCTGCCTTTGTCATCTATGAGAAAAAAAACAAGAAAACACGAAGTCATGTACTTCAAAATAGCAATACGGCAAAGTGTTAAAGAACAACTGGATCTCCATGTTAGTTTCCTTGTCTTCATGTAGCTTCTTGTATCCAATCATACTTACAAGCAAAGATGATGATTTATGTACATATAATGTTTATATTTACGAAATGTTTTTCTTCTTTTAAGCCTCTTTTGCTTGTCCTTTTCAATTTCGAGTCATCAATACATCATTTTCCTTTTCTTTTTCTTTGTTTCAATTCAAAATCTCTCTTGAATGACTTCTAACTAGAAAAAAAATGGCATGGTTTAGCGCTTAAGCAATTGATTTACTCCGAAAGCATGAGCTTTCTATCATCATTGCCCGATCATGACAAGAACAATAAAACTCAATTATCATTATCTTATCTTTAGTCTTTTAATTACTTATTATTGTTACTAAACTCAAAATTATCTAATAAATTAATCTAAAACTTTATTGATTCAACATTTAACTCGAACTGGATTTGAACTTGATCGATATAACATTTGATTTGAGCTGGAATTTAAGATAAAACAATATAAAATTGAAATAATCAATCTGGTATATCAACTTATAATCTAATTAAAAACCAATTTGGATTAAAAAAAAAGACATGGTTATTATGATAAATCAAGAGATTGCAAGAATGGCACCAACAACCAATATCCTTACAGTATACTCCTTATATATATCACCGATCACAACAATACTTTTCATAGATTAGGTGGTACTATAAACTCCAAACTGTAATCCCAGTAAGGAAAATTCTGAAAATTTGGATTCAACATCACTAATCAAATCTACTTTGAAGGGAAAAAAAAAAATAATAAATAAGAGATATACTCAAATCAGAAACAAAAATGTTGTATTCGATTATCATTTAGCTCAAGAGAATATGAATTTTGAAAATAAAAGGAAGTAATGGTTACCATCACAATATGAATGAAGAGATAATGAAAGCCGACTAGGCTGGCTTGTGATGGAAAATGTGGTTTTCGTACTTTGCTTCAAACAAAGGAAAGCTCCAAGTCATCTCTTTGATGTCAATTCCTTAAAGGGATGGACTCTTTTGGAGTGATAGATTTTTTCTATATCTTATGTTAATCTCTGACAAAACCCCCTTAAGTTGTCTAATAAAACCCCGCACCTTGTTATTGGAGCTTGTGTGCTTTATTGTCGTTTAACTTTTGCATTTTGTTTCAAACTTTAAGGAGGTAATAAGAAAGAGAAAAGATGGTGGGGTATCGTAATGAGGAACAATTTCTAGGAAGAGAGGAGCTCTCCCTTTCTCACCCTGGCCCTATTGTCCTAGAGCTCAACCGTTTGCAGAACCTTCTTAAAGGTTTGCCATCTTTTTCCCTAAAGTACACCAAGTGAACATGCATTGACATGCACAATGAGTGAATGCTGGGTACATTTTGCTTGTTAGTGTATGTTTGTTTCTGCATATTTTGAGTTCAATCTGGGTGAATTCTTGGAGTCTTGAGTTCCGTTTTATGATGTTGTGTGTTGACGGACCGTAATTCTTTGAGTAACAATGTATTGGTCCATGACATTTTGTTATATAATGAAGTGAAAATTTGAATGTTGACATTGGAAGAGATTCATCTAAATGACTGAAGAAATTTTGGTAATGCAATTTGTTTTGGTCCTGAATCTATGGCCTGGATAGGCCATTGCTGTTTTTCCTGTGTAAAAAATTAAGAGGAGAGGAGCATACAAACTGGAAAAGGACAGTATATTTCCACTTAGAATGTCTTATGATGCTTGTTTTCAATATTATTTCAGAGAGGGAGAGAGAGCTAGGTTCTGCACAAGGAGAAATTAAGGCTTTGAGGGCAACTGAAGCTTTGAAGGATAAGGCTATCGAAGAGGTACTGAGAAAATCAGGGGAAATAAAACAATTTTTCTGTAGTTCATGCAATTTAGAATTGACAATTCTGCTGTTTCATGGTTCCAGCTCAGGAATGAAGTTGGTAAACTGGATCAGAAACTTGGTGTCACAGAAAATCTTGTAGAACACAAGGTATGTTATGTTCCGACTGAAATTTCGTAGAGCTAGCAATATGAAAAGATGCCTGAGCTTTGGGACTGATATGATCCAATTTTTTCTGAACCTGATTCAATGCAGAATCTTGAAATCAAGAAGCTTACAAATGAAAAGAAAGATGCATTAGCAGCACAATACGCTGCAGAAGCAATTCTTAGAAGGGTCCATGCAAATCAGAAGGATGATGATTCTCCTCCTATTGAATCAGTCATTGCTCCACTTGAGGCTGAGATTAAAATGTATAAAAATGAGGTATGCTAATGAAGTGAAATTACTTTCAGAAAACTAATGAGAGTAAGAGAATGTCATCCGTTCTCTTACGCAGAGTGCAGTTCTCTTATGTCATTGCCTTTTCAGATTGCATCGCTGCAGGAGGATAAGAAGGCGATGGAACGTCTCACCAAGTCAAAAGAGTCGGCTCTGCTTGAAGCAGAGAGGATCTTGCGGAGTGCTCTAGAAAGGGCTTTAATGGTTGAGGAGGTTCAGAACCAAAACTATGAGTTGAAGAGACAGATTGAAATCTGCCAGGTAACATTCTGTAAGAGATTTGGTTAATAGTTTGAGCATGCTATGAGGATTTTGTGTGGTGCTGATTTGGAAGTGTACTGCATGCAGGAGGAGAACAGAATTCTAGAGAAGACAAATCGCCAAAAAGTTATAGAGGTTGAAAAGCTTAGCCAAACCATTTGTGAGCTTGAGGAAGCCATTCTAGCTGCTGGAGCTGCAGCCAATACTATTCGTGACTATCGAAGACAGATTTCTGAACTAAAAGCATGTTTCAGTCTTTCATGAGTTCATC
Organism: Populus deltoides; assembly: GCA_015852605.2. Lineage (NCBI taxonomy): Eukaryota > Viridiplantae > Streptophyta > Magnoliopsida > Malpighiales > Salicaceae > Populus > Populus deltoides. Next base: position 16,238,222 of record CM027585.2, read on the forward strand.
TTTTTAATATTCTTCAGTTTATTAATTTGTACTGCATTGATTATAGTCCTAATTTAGGTATATGACCGTGACTTGCTCAACTTTTCAGGAGGAGAAGAGGATGCTGGAGAGGGAGCTAGCCAGAGCCAGAGTTTCAGCAAACCGAGCTGCGACGGTGGTGGCTAACGAGTGGAAGGATGAAAATGACAAGGTCATGCCTGTCAAGCAATGGCTTGAAGAGAGAAGGCTGCTGCAGGTATTTCATTACCAACAAATTCTTTGAATCCAGTTTCTTTCAGCTCCTCCCTCTCAAGTACTTCCTAGGTTTCATCGAGGAACATGGTTTCTTTCAGTTTTCGCGAGTGATCGCCTGTGATACACTAGAATACGTATCGGTTCATTTTCATCGGCTTTGACAGAGAAAGATGACTTCTCGAATATACTAAATTCATTTGCTTTTGCATTGTTTCTAATGTCATCCCTTTGCATGCAGGCGGAGATGCAAAGACTAAAAGAGAAGCTAGCTATATCAGAGAGAACAGCTAACGCAGAAGCACAACTGAAGGTAAATATTGACATCTCTTCCATTTTTTTGCCCAAATTTTATGATGCATCTTGCTTATCAATTAATGTTTCTGTCACTTCAGGAAAAATTGAAGCTGAGGCTAAAGACATTGGAAGAGGGCTTAAAACACGCATCAAGTTTCTCTGCAAACCCTAATGCATCCTGTGGATCCCCTAAACCAGGAAGCACCAATAAGATACTAGGATTTCTAAAAAGCAATGCAGGAATGAGAAGGAGATCTACATCACAACCAAGGGGATCCAACATCAGTAGAAACTCCCCTCTCCAGCAGCCAAATATAGAAACTGAAAATGCAAATGCTTCTGGGAAACTAAATGGAGCTGATAGCTTCAAAAAGAAGTATGGTTCTGGAGAAAACATGTTGACAAAAGGTATATGGGTATCTAGAAACAAAGTTATTGATATCAGCGGAAAGGAAAATGAAGAAGTTAAGACAAAAGCCGATTCCTGTATCGATAAACACGAGATTGATGGAATGACAAATTCAGAAGAAACAAAGAACAATGTTGGTGGAAATGAAGACTTGCCAAACAAGGGAAGTGCCAATTCTGATAGTCAAGATGTTGTTTCAGGATTTCTATATGATAGGCTTCAAAAGGCGGTCATAAATCTACAAAAATCTTGTGAGACTAAAGAGAGGAGTCTGAATGCTAAAGATCAAGAAATTCAGGTGAAGTAACTGCAACCACTCTCTCTGGCATAATTTATCTTTCAAGAGTAAGCAATCCATATTCTATTATGTATTGACTATGTCAATTAAAATTATTTTCAGATGCTCATGAAGATGGTTAATGCACTAACAAAATCCATTGAAGTAGAGTCCAAGAAAGTGAAGAGAGAAGCAGCAGCTAGAGAAAAAGAAGCTGCATCTGCAAAACTGAACAAACCAAAAAGATTTGGAGTATAAACTATTCGATATGGTCAGTAAAACCTGTTGAAAATATATCTGCAGTCTTTGTCTTTTTAATTGTTCATGTATAACCATTAGTGATTGTTCTTTTTGAAGAAAGAGTTTTCGATATTGCAATGACAATCCTTTAGCTATTTGGATTGCAACAGGGATACCATGTCGCTTGAAGATTGCTTGGATTGGATACAGCTGAAGGCTACCAACCGGAAATTCAATTTACTCTCCCGCCATGTCTAATGATTTTTCAATGTAAATACGAATTGTTTTACTGATTCTAGCTAGTTGAAATAAAGTTCTGAATCAATGGACAAAGAAGTTCTGAACTTGTAACTCCTAGGACAGAGCTGAAAGTTGTGTGGATTGCTGTTTGAGATTACTTGAAAGATTTTCAATATGCTTTTGGTTTGTGTATATGGTAACTTGAAGTGTACAAACTTGATGACGATTTGTAAACAAGGAAACAGTTTGATCCAAAAAAAAAACAGGTTGATTTCTCTATCATTAATCATTTTATTAATATTTTTGGCTTGCAATTATGTAGCTCCTTTATTTTTTGGCAAGTTTAAAAAATTCCTCCTAACTATTGGGTCAGCATCATTTTCCCAAAAACAAATTTAATTATCAATTTTGTCCCCAAACAACCTTTTGATTTCTCATTTGGGTCCTTTCAGTACAATTCCTTAACCGAAAACGTTAGTTTCCCTACATAAAAATGTTGTTTCTTATAGAAGTAAAGTATAATTTGGACGGAATCCATGCATGGAAAGGGTTGATTGAGATTTCTAGATTGGGATAAAACTGAAACAAAAATTTGTCTGTGGATAAAGCTGAAACTACTAGTATAGTTGGGGGGTAGTTTTTGAGGTTTGCCCTTATTTTTTATCTGATGTACAAATTTTCAAATGTTATAATAATATTATTTTTTTCATGCGTAATGCTTTGTATGTGTTCATATCTGTGCTTTTTTATCTGCTGACTTCTGAACTTGAGCAACCAAAGAACTATTTAAAGAAAAAGGAAACCTGTTTTTCTTTTGCCTAGGGCTCAAAGTCTTCTATAAACAATTGTGCAAACCTTTCAGTCGTCACGGTAGTTGACTTTGCAACCCTTTGCTTATAGCCAACTCAAGAGACTGGCTGGTAGCCATTGTACAGTATCAAATCAAAGCAGGTAACAAGTCTTCCCTGGCATTGCATTGACACAAGAGAGTGCAGATTACATGCCTATGTCAAGAATTGTTTTAACCTATACTGAAGCTGTCAACCATATCATTTATGATGTTCAGACTTCAGCAACCATGGCGATTGGTGCATTGCAAGCAAACACTCAAAGCCAAACGTCTCATTGAGCTTAATGCATAAAGTATTTGAAGCTAAGTCTATTGATTTGATAATGCAGTCACTTAGCACAACCATTTATTTGGTTCAGTGCCGGGGCTACAGAAAGCAAACAATCCATTTTCTGTTAGATCACAAGCATATGGATTTTGATCCTATCTTAAATAGCTTTAAATTTCAGTCCCGAAAATGCATTGTACTTGATATTCCCTCATTCAGTAATTCTCTCAATCAAGCAGACTATTTAAGAAACTGCAACACAGTTTAGAATTTTAGAATCTGATCAGCTATATAACGCTTTAATGGCTGAATATAGTGATTTATCTTAACAATACAAAAATTCCCTATCAAGAGAGAGAATGTCAACAGCAAAGGGAACTGGAATATTTATAGGCATTAAGAATGGAAAATCTACATTAGCAGGGCACCTATGCAGCTACTGCATCAGCTAATTTTTTAGATTCTAACCATGACTCAGCTGCAACCTTTGTAGTTAAGAACCAGCCAACCTTATCAGGAGCCTCATGGAATGGAGCATTTAGTTCCTTCAAATGTGACTCGAACACATTGGCTAAACCTTTCTCTGAATACTTGTGTTTCCCATGCCCGGTATTGATTCCAAGCAACGGAGGAAGCTGCTCCCCCGCTTCCAATGCCTTAGACAAGTCATTTATCCAAACATGTAATGCTGTCAGTGCTGCCCCGGAAGAGAGACTTTTTAGATTTAAAGACCACTGGGTTGACGTTTTGGACTGTATATCTGTGTAAATTCCAAGTGTTAATCCATGGTCTAGCAATTCACAAGCTCTCTCCAACATATTGAGTTTGACACAGAGGTCAATTAAGCAATTGCAGTACGCTTTCTTTACTTCAGTGCTAATATTATCAAACAGATCGGCAGCTTCCTTCTTAAAATTCCCTTCATTGCCTTGCTCCTCTACCAAAAGTTTTACCACATGACCAAGCTTTGGATTAGCCCTCTCAACACATTCAACAAGTTTGCCAAGTTCTTCATTTGGTGTTTGAGTCATCACATTCAAAAGACAGCCACAGAACCGATCATCTGGAGTTATAAGCAATTCATAAAGTCGGTTAAATGTCTTCACAACATCATCAATGCGTTGGGCTTTGCCATAGCACTGGATAAGTGAAGTCAAGACAAAGATATTAGGCTGAAAGCCTGCTTCAAACATCTCATTCAGCATATTCTCTGCCTCAGACACTTTCCCACAGCATGAGGACATGGTAATCATAGACGAGAAGGTCCAACTATCAGGACTGATCCCAGAATTCTTCATGTCCTCAAAAATCTCAATAGCTTCATCAACAAAGCCAAGATCAGCACACATAGCCAATATGGTATTATAAAGAAGTACATTCAAACTCAACTCCTTTTCCTTCATTTCCTTATAAATCTTAATTGTATCTTCTCCATAACGAGCTCTACCATATGCACGTAAAAGAGCTGCATATGTCGCATAACTAGGTGACAACCCACTGTCAATTATATCCTGATAAAATTTCTTCGCCTGCCAAGGCCTCCTAGCTCTTCCCATGGCATCCAACAAAGTGTTATATATGACCAAATTTGGTTTAACACCTAAAGCCTTCATTTCTTCATAAACGTTCAAACAACCATCAAAATTCCCAGAATCTTTATAAATCCTAATCAACGTTGAGAATGTGGTTGTATCCAGACGCCACTTCTCGGTTCTAGCACGGTCATACAAGCTCAATGCCTTTTCAACATTACCAACCCGCCCATACGAATCAATCATAGTCGAAAAAGTAACATCATCAGGATCAAGTCCAAAACTTGGCATTTTCTCAAACCACTCGACCGCCTTATCAGCCAAATTACACAGCCTAGCGCAACTAATTATCGTTGAAAACGTAACATTATCAGGCTTCACAGCTCTCTCAATCATTTCATCAAACAGCTTCTCTACCTTATTCAAATCCCTACACTTTCTCAAAACCTTCATAGTTACATTATAAACAACAACCGCTCTATTAAACTGCAACCTCTCTCGGAAAAACTTTAATGCTAACAAAGCAGTGTCTGGATTCGACATGTTATTAAGAATAACAACAGCATCATGCTCAAACAATTTGTTGCCAAACTCACCCAAGATATTAAAGACATCGTCTTTATTTGGGTTACAAGAATTCAAAGACTTAGCAGCTTTAATAAGAGAAGCATACCTAGCATCATAGGAACTTTTTCTGAGAGTTGAAGCTTTAGAGCTTTTGGGGTTGACCCAGATGTAGGATTTTGGTGAGGACCCATTTTTTTCATTAAAGTTTGAATCTTTTGAGGTTTCTTGCTGTGGGATTTTTTGGTCTTGTAATGAGACATTGGTGATCTGAAGTGAGGTTGTTCTTGATTGAGGTGAGGGAGTGTTGAGCTTCAAAGAATGGTAGAAGTTGTTGTTTAAGGTTCTCGGTTTTGAGTCTCTCGAAGAAGATGAGAGAGTGTTGCAGAGAGGTTGGTAGAGAGAAGAGGGTGAAGAGCAGAGGTTGTATGCCATTTCGGGGGGTCTCTGTTTTGGTTAAGGAGAGGGAAAGGAGGGACCTTATCAACTTGAATAGCAGCAGCACACACAGTGAAAGATATTTCATTATTTTGATAACAATACAATTTGGTCCCTTAAGTTTGTTTTGTTTGGGGTTTTAGTACACTAGAAGTTATTATTTAGATTTTTCTTCAACTCGTCTCTAACCTAGTTGAATTGATTCAGGTAGAGGACTTTCTCCATCTAGCAAGTACCTGGTATTTTTTTAATTAATTTTATAAAATTAAAATACAAACTTAAATGACAAATTAGTAAAATAGAGTATAAACATTAAATCCAAGTATAAAATCATGAAAATCCTTGTATGATAAAAACGCATCATTATACTAAAAAATAAAATTATAACTAAGAAATTAAAAAAAAAAAAGTTTAAAAAGGCTTTGGCTAGAATAAATTTTCATTTTTATCATTTCTTGATTTGAAATAAGACTAATAATTAATTTATCTTAACTGTGAATAAAGACTAATTGACCTTTTGAATAATGCTAGAAATAATAACAATTTCACTTATTTTATCATACCAACTGCTATATATGATTTTTTATGCTAATCGTTTGATCATAAAAAGAAGGGCAGAGTACACAAAGAGTTCACTTTAAATTATATATAAAAAAATTGTAAATAATCACTATTTAAGATTTGGATCACGAGGCAATTTAAATTCATCTTAGTCAATTTAAAAACGTTTATTTTAAGATTTTTTTTTAATTGAAACAATATTTTAAAAAATCAAATTAAATATCACCTAAATTTTAACTTATAACCTGATTAGACTTAAATTCTAATCCAAGCTAGATTTAGCTAGATAGATCATCGAATTGATATATTGGGTGAGTCTAAATTTTAACAATATTTCATAGTGTTATTTTCTTATAATCCATAAAAATAATATTTTTTATTTAAAAATATATTAACATATTTTTTTAATTTTAAAATCAGAATTATCAAAAATTACTTAAAAAATATTAATTTATATTTTTAAAAATAAATATATTTTTGAAATGCAAAAAATCTATTTTTACCATTAAATCGACAAGTATGGGGTTGAGTTTAGGATAGGTTGAAATTATAAAATTATGTTTAGTTATAATTATAGTTTTGGAAATATTTAGTTAATTAATATACATTATATTTTTGTAAAAAACTTTTTTTAAAATCTAGATTACAGAAAAGTTATAATTTACAGTTTTTATTAAATTTTTTTTTTCAAACTACAACATAATATCCAACACATAATTAATTTAAAGTATCATGGCTGCCTAACACCCGAAAACCACAAAATATTTTAGAAGGGATTATTTGGGCAATGAAATATACAAATAATTAACTATATATGTTGAAACCATGCATAATATTAATCTATGCTTATGCAAGGTTGAAAATGAAGAATTGGGGGTTTAGGTGGGTGAGGCTTCCTTGAATTTAAAGCTGCTAGTGGGCAAGTTCATGAACAATATGGATTTAATTTTTAGTGCTTTTATTATTTATATATATTTAAAAAATGATAGCCAAATGCCTTGTGCCCTCATAATTAATGTGTAATTAATTAATGATCAAGCATCTAACTACTTTTTATTTTTATCACATTGCAAGCTAACATGACTATATGTCCATGTAATTAATTAATTAATTAAAGTAAATGAAGTGCTTGGTGACAAGATTAAGTCAAAATCAATATCACTCATAGAGTTTGCTGGCTCCATTGACTTTAAACCTCAATTTCTCTGTTGATTGTTGTGTCCTTGATGAAAATATTGGCGCTCGAGGGTGATTGACATGAAATGTTGGCATCCTTTAAAAAGATAAATTGATGAAAAAAAGCCATTTGTGAGAAGGTAGATGTCCTTTAAGAAGACATGTTGTTAGGAAATAACCATTGACAAAAAAGGGAGGCGTTACACTGATAATTTGTATAGAGTGCGATGTCGTATTGACTTTCTTGAAGATAATAACCCTATCTTACAGTGCATGCCAGGTTCATAGCAGAATCTGCACGAGATTGGATCCACTCCTATTTGGAATGAGGCCTGGTTTGTCTAGGGTCTAAAAATAAAAATACAGGGACGAATAAGCTATTTTAAATAAACATTTATCTTGTTGTTTAGGCTGCCCAAAACAACAATAAAGGTTTTAATCTCCTACTGTTTGGGTCGGCCCAAACAGGAAGAGGAATGTTGATCTCTTGTTGTCTGGGTTGATAATAAGAGGAGTTTATCTCTTGTCATGTAAATTGGTCCAAACAATGAAATGTTTTGTTTTTTTTTTTGTTGTTTAGACGGCGTAAACCAGAAGTTGCCTTTTTTTTTTTTAATTTTTTTTTTCCATAAAAGAGAAGGTAATAAGAAGGTTAAAGAAAAGGGATGCGCCGTCAGCATAGAAAAATAGCAACGATTTACAAGATGGAAACTTTTCCTTTTATTAATTTATTAAAAATTTCAACAACTTTTGTAACCTTTTAACAGAATATTGGTATACCCATATCACATATACCTCATTCATCCTTGTCTTGCATAAAATCCCTACAATTCAAAAAAAAAAAAAAAAATTCCAATACGAACATGATCGTGAGTAGTGATCATGTATGACGATGAAATGTGAACGCTTTAATCACTGTCACAACACTAGGGATTTTTAATGGTACTTTGAATCCAATAATCTTCAATGGGCGTCGGTGTTTTTGGACAGGATTTTCCCTTCACATGATTCTGCATGAAGAGGGGTTGTGATCATAAACATAATTGCATCTACACGCATAATAACCACTTCTTTGGCAGCTACATCCACCACCACCCCAACTATCATACACTGGCCTTCCATAAGGTTCACAATGGGGAGCTGGTCCGACATAACCATGGTAACATGGGCCTCCACCAAACCCTTGATAGCATTCACTACAACATGTCCTTGGGTAGACCGGTGGCGGGTGCCCTGGAACCGGCGGTGGAGGAGCGGGTTTCGGAGCTGGTTTCGGGGCCGGTGGAGGTTCTTTAGGCTTCTCTGGTTCCTTAGGCTTCTCAGGTTCTTTGGGCTTCTCTGGTTGCTTAGGTTTTTCTGGTTCTTTAGGCTTCTCTGGTGGTTTAGGCTTTTCTGGCACCTTGATCTCAATGCACTTGACAGCCTTACCTCCTTTGCAGCAGATCTTGTTCTTGATCTTTTCAGGACAGCAGCTAACCACAGTGATTGTCACTGTGCATGCCTTCGTGTCATATATCTGGTTGTGAATTTCTTGTTGACAATCCAAAGAAAAAACTAATTCACTTTTCTTTCATTACACAACACAAACTAAGTTACATGGATAAAGAGAGAGAGAAAGACTCACGAGGGATTTTACACAGCACTTTCTTGATCTTCTTGCGGCATTTCTTACATTCAAGATCAACCCTGATCACCATTGTTGTGACCTGCAGTAATAATTAACAGCGCACACATGCACACAACAACAACTTAATCATTCATCGACCCCGTTTAGAAATCAGAAAACTGTCATGATTCATAGACAAAAATCTGAAGAACAGAAACATATTCTCTGACAAGGAAGAATAGGCTACAGAGATGATCGATATTGGTCTAGAAGATGGATATTGGCGAGGTACATGGGGACAAAAACAATGACCAGCAGCGCACAAAAAGAAGAAAAAACCAAAAGGGCTAATTCATAATCAATCAAGTTCCATATCCATCCATGCACTTACCTTTTCTGCCATGGTTTGGTCTTTGCTTTGAGCTGAACCTGATGGGCTTGATGGAATAGAGAGTAGTACTGTGAATGAACAGACTGGATGGGGAAAGGGAGATATCCGAGAGAGAGCCGTATAAATGAAGATTTATCACATCTCATCAGGTAGTGAAATGTGAGAGAATAATCAAATTGTCCGTATATCTAGAGACCAATAATAAGAGGAGAAGTGAAGTTGGGGAGTTGAAGTTGATGCTGCCATCATCATCAATATTGTTGTTGGTGCAATTTCCAAGTGCTGACCTTACCTCCAATCCGTCATCTCCATGTGCTGCCTTTGATGGGCACGCCTCACCTTCTGTTTTGATGGATATTCAATTCAAAGGTTGCGGTCTTGCGGCATCCTCCTAAGGTAGGTGCCAACCATACACGTGTCCCAACACCTCTTTCCCCTCATGAAACTAGATTTGTTTTTTTCATCCACCATAGATTAATTTTTCATATCCTCGGAGCCATCATTGGGTTATCTTCTTATGGAGTGGATTTAATTTTATGTATGATTTAAACATATGAAAATGAGAAAGAGACCAAAGTGGTTAAGCAACTTGCTAGCTCATGGTATTATACTCTCCTAGTATTATATTATTTGTAGCATTACTTTTTGAAATATCTTTTAATTAGAATATAATATAAAAGGGAATCTTTAAAAATAATAAAAAAATATTTTAAAAAATAAAATACCGCACTCAGCAGCCCACGGACACATCTCTAACAACAACGTACGTACGTATGTATCCCAGTGCCAGGAGACACGAGGGATGTCTTTCTGCTTATCGATATGTATGGACACGGAGGAGAAAGTTAGGGAAAACAAAACAATAAAAGGTGGGCCCCAGAAGGTGTCCGTGGGTGCCATCTTCTGGAAGCTGAAGTCAAACCTAATTAAACGGTCCAACTCTCCCTTGCACTACAGCGGTGTAATTGCAACATGTATAAAAAATTGCCACGCGTGTGGACACGAGGAATGTTAAAAAAGTGTAATTAAGCCTTTTACACGAGGAAGGTTCGTAGCATCATCTAAAAATTATTATATTTTTCATTTTATCAAACAAAGAATATTTTATTACTCTCATTTCTCTTAATCTAAAAAAAATGATTTTACTTCTTTTTTTTCTTTCCCCTTTTTTATGCTTAAAATATATCTTCTATTCTTTAGCATTTTTTTTTTAAGTTGTCATGATAGGCAAAGGTTATATTTTGTGCATTAATTAATTACAGGTAATTATGAGATAACATAATCTATAGAAAGATTAACAGTACTTAAAATCTGAGATTTTTACAAGAATTTCAAGCCCACACGCTACATTTCAACAAAAATAGGCAGTCGTATATATATACGATGATCGATCTAATGAGCTTAATGTATTCGTATTTGTCATCTGGGCATTGAAAAGATTATTTGAGCCATGAAATGCACAAGTAATTAACTAAGTGATGCATAAAATCTCTCATGCTAGCTTGTGTAAGACTTAACCAAAAATTAAAAAAAAGAAAGATAAATTGGGTGGTTGGCATATATATATATATGACCAAACTTGAATGGACAACATGAAGCATTACTATTTTTTTTTTTGAATTATCATCAAGGCATTATATATATATATATATATTACGTTTACCCCACAAAAGGAATCGACCAGTTACCATTGAAGATTAAAGAAAGCAATTAGAATAGGAGATGGATATGTACCATCACCAGGGAAATGTCAATCATTAAACTTTTGACTGTTTTTAAATTTCTTTCCATTAATTTTATCCTATGAAATTTGCAAACTTACCCTTTTCATTAATTAATTTATAAGCCACGTATATATGTAGAAGTGATAAATTAATATTGGGAACTCAACGAACAGTTTAATTAGAATTCGGTCGTTAAATAGAGTTATGATCTGAACCCTAAATTAATAATCTAATTAACCTTTTGAATTGGATTAATATGATTCAGGGCCAACCATCGTGTATATTGAGTAGTATTAAATTTGCAAAATCCTGAATTTAGTAATATAATAAATAAATAAAATGTCACTTTAAATAATTTTAACCTTGTAATTATTCAAGAAAAAGAAGAAGAGGAGGAGGAGGAGACAATCCTGTTGTTTTCATTAATTTCTACTCTTTGTAGTTTTTAATCATTCATTTTGTCTGCATAGATATTTTGCCTATGAGTGGATGCATGATTTCCTAGCACAATTGCTGTGTATGACTTTACGGGCCAATTACACGGCACGTGGCATACACAAGTGGGGCAAGACCATAAATCAGACAATCCTCATCGCATTGTAGAAATGGTTTAGCCGTTGAATAGTTGGTGGGGGTGTGCTGGATTATCGCAGTATACGTAGGAAAATATTGATTATTTTTTAAAATATATATATTAAAATAATGTATATTTTTTCATTTTTTTAAATTTATTCTTGATATTTAAAAATATAAAAAAATAATTTAAAACTAAGAAGAATCAAGAATTTTTAAAAGCATGATTAAATCATAATACCAAACAATGTCTAAATTAAATGGGTCCATAACTACAAAAAGCTTACCTACTTTGTCTATTTGATTAGAGATAATAAAACAGGATATATAACAGAGAAAAATATATTTTATTAAAGAAACAAAGATAAAAATATAAAAATAAATTTATTTTTAAAATAGATTTTTATTATTTTAAATTAAAAATATACAAAAACATTTTTTTCAATTATCTTTATTTTTTCTATTCCGAGGTAATAATATATATATATATATATATATATATATATATATATATATATATATATATATATTGTCTTAACGAAGTTGAATGAGTAGTAAAGATATCATATAAGTAACCATATATAATTAATTAAGCCATATTATAGTCAATTAATTAATTAACCATCTTAATTGTGATGCAAGAACACTCCTCCACACGGATCATGCACAATGATGGGCAGTGCAAAAAGATATTTATTTCTCTGATTTGATTAAAGATATTCTTGCCTTGATGAGAATTCTAACTCTTGTGCACATGAGAGTTCAATGGTATAATTAAGCAGGTCGGTCAGTCAAAGAGGGGACGACATGGATCTTGTTTCTTAAAGTTGCTTTTGAATGTCCCTAACACCATCTTCTTATAGATAGAACAGTGGTTTTTGTTGTGATTGAGGAAAATGTATGGTGATTTGATTGTCGTCTATAGCTATATATAGCTAGCGTCGCGCTATGCTGTACGTAGCTTGAATAAAAAAAATTAAATGTAAAAATAATATTCAGTTTATGAGAAATTATTTTATATTGTTATTACATATTGTTTAATGGATTAATCTTAAAACATCTCAACTTACTTTTTATTTAATACAAATTTAAAATTAAATCATGAGAAACTTATCTCAAAATCACCCCGTTAACTAGACGAGTTTAAAAATAATCAAGACGATTGAAAAAAATAGTGATTTGGCTTTTAAAGAAATCCAGGAAGATTTTTTATTTTAATATTGAAACGGCGACATATTAAATTGACCCGAATTTTACAACTTAATTTGCCATTTTCGTGATTGTAATGATGAACTCAACCGAGTTTAAGTATTTTTTTTGGACTAGTTCTTACTTAATTATATGATAATAAAAATAAATATTTATAAAATTAAATACAAACTAAATATCAAAATGTTTATTTGATATTATGAATATCTCATAAAAAATCAAAATAATTTATAAAAATAAATTTAAAATCAAATAAATATTAAAAAATGAAACTTTAAAAGAACAATGAAAATAAAAGAAAATAGGAGGGGTGAAGACGGAAAAAGAAAAAAGAAACCTTCACTCTTTAAAAGTATTAAGTAATATGTATTTATATAACCATTAAAATTTATAAAAGAATTTACACTAGCAAAGTTATATATTTACACTACAAAAAATTCATTAATTAAAAATCGATTTTTTTAAGAAACCTATAGCTTGAAGCTACACACACACACATGCACAGCGGCATTTGATTTCTGATTTCATGGTCTTAAAATTGCCGAGCAGAACCACAATTTCATCAATATATAATGGATATATATTAGGGTTATTATAATCTATTATCAAGGAATTAAACAAAGCATAATCTCGATGTTCATTAATTCATAGAATTGCCTCCAATTGAGGAAAACCAGCTGCAACCTGCAAGACTATATATGTGCTCAATTGACCATCATAGTCTTTCATTTTCCTCTGTGCATCGTCCCCCATGGCTGACCAATTACCTTCCAATTTGTACAAGGAACTTGCATTTCTGTCCTTTGGAGACTCTTTGATTGTGCTCCAACTAACTTTGTTTCGCATGTCCATTTTCATTTTCGGAGGAGAGCACTGCCACTGTAGCAGACGATGATGCTTATCGTCACGCATGTCATTCATTGAATGGCTGCAAGATCACACAATTAAGGGGCCCAATCTCTGTATACGCCCCATCTCCATTCTTGTCTTTCCAAGATGCTGATAGCCTTACCACACCGACCATCAAATTGGGTTTTTAGTGTTCATCATAGCTTGGGGCTTGGAATCCTGAATTGAATCGTGGGCTCCGTTTCTCGTATGATTGTTCACACCTTTTTATCCTTTCACAGTCATGCACCATAGAAATGGAGTTTGTTTTTATCAGTATTTTTTAAATAATTATCAATATTTTAATATATTAAATAAAATTTAATGATTAATTTTATATTAATACGTAATTATATCATGAATTATTAACAATAAATAAATAAATAAATAAAATAAATGAAACTAAAATTTTGTTCGGTAGCGCTGCTGCTAGCCATATTAATTAATAGGCTAAAAACAAATTTTAATGTAATGAAAGGTTTTCCCGGGGATATATATTCCAAATTAAATAAAGAAAACCTTATCGATATCTTTTTGGACTTTTATCAATATCCTAAAGAAAAAAGTATAAAGTTCATGATCGATTGATAAAAGTCCAGCATTTCGTGTAAAATATACGACTACGTACACATATTATTATCATCTCAAGCTACTTTAATGAAAGAAAACTCCTTTTATGTCATGACTGCATCTTAATCGATCTTAGGGCGTGCATGAACCTTTTTTGATCAAATAAATTAATACACTAACCACAGGACATGTAGATGCCCCCCATCATTGGAATTCAATTGTACATTCAAGAGCATTGATGACCACTATGTCCTACAATGTTACCCTCATGAAGGACATTTTGGAGGAAATGAAGGGCAGTCTATGAGAGGCTGAGTCAGCTGAAGGACATAATCTACTCTGCATTAAACAAATCCACATCAGATTTGCAGAATCCCCCACCTTCCATAAATGTGAGGTCCTCCACCACAGCCACTTAGAGAGAGGGGGGGAGAGAAGCTAGAAATCATTGCTCATTGTTACTGAATATACTGATTGTGTGTATGCATAAGTAACTCCATTTGTCAATAGCTTCTGAAGTGCAGAGTACTTGAGAATCATCTCAGAAATGGGTGAAGTAAGTTTCTTTGTTTTCCCTTCTCTTATTCTTTATGTCTGTACAAAGATTTCTTTATTTAATATATAGAACAAGTGCAACTTAATATGTTAGGTTTCTCGTATGATGATTTTGGGGTGGTTATTTTCCTTGTTAGGAGAAAAAAGAGGAAGAAAAGAAGGAAGAGGCTAAGGAAGAAGAGAAGAAGGAAGAAAAGAAAGAAGAAGAGCCTCCAGAGATTGTGCTCAAGGTTGATATGCATTGTGAAGCTTGTGCTAGGAAAGTTGCAAGAGCTTTAAAAGGATTTGAAGGTGTTCTTTCTTTACCACCTTTAACTGATCAACCATATTATTGAATGCTCCACCCTCTAAATTTAGAAATTTTTCTTAATTAGGAGAGAGACATAGAGGGATTTTCTTAAAACAAATTTATACACCTAATTAAGGTTAAAATTGAATATTATAAATTAATTAATTGATGCAGTATAGTTGTTTTCTTTCCTGTGACATCAAGTACTGATTTTCTTTGTTTTTTTTTAAAAAAAAAAGCTTTGAGGAGAGGGAAAAAAGAGTTAATTCATATTAACTAACACCTTTATGAGCATCTCTATCTTAATTAAAGAAAATCTAGAATATAATTAGCGAGTTTTCTTTAAAAAAATCAGTGCATATTGTGTTCTTAATACTTTCATATTGAATGAAACGCGGGTTTCACCGAATGCCTGTTTGGAAACACGGTTTCACCTGCAGCGTAATTAACCTGCATTTCCCAGTCTAAAAGCATGGAGTTTCTAACATTTCCTGAGTGAATGTTGGGTCACAGGAGTGGAGGAAGTAACCACAGATAGCAAAGCAAGCAAGGTGGTGGTGAAAGGCAAAAAAGCAGACCCCATAAAGGTATGTGAGAGGTTGAGAAAGAAAAATGGGAGGAAAGTGGAGCTAATTTCACCCTTGCCAAAGCCACCCGAAGAGAACAAAGAAGAAAACAAAGATCCACCCAAGGAAGAAGAGAAAAAGGATGAGGTAAAAATTTCAAAAGATACTATAATTATGCTTACCGCATTCTTCCACACAGCTAAAAGTAAGCCCTAACTCTCTATTTATGACCAACCAAAGTTAGGGTTGATAATCCTGTCTTGAGCCTTCGACCTTAGGGTTGGCTTCAACTTGATAGTGCTGTAAAGCAAGAAGTTATTTTGGCCCTTTCTAAACTTTACCCACTTGCCTACAGTGAATCTTGTGACTGCTCTTTCAATGCTGACATGAAAGTAACAAAACAAGTCAGCAATATGGGGCACATTTCGCAAGGAAAGAGATGGACCATTTAGGGTTTTGACCCCACACGTCCTCAAATTTATTGTTATGGGCCTAATGCTCAGAGTTTTTTTTTTGTTTTGTTTTCTTGCTTAAAGATTATGTGATAATCTCTCCAGCTTGTCTTAAGGATTTGTAAGAGCAAGAGCATCCGAGGGAGGAGAAGAGCCCATTTCCTTATGATTACCTTTTGTTATTGTTAGCAAAATCATCACATGTTAACAGAGATTAATGGATCTTATAAATCAACTGTTTGGGCGGCATAAGCAGGTGTCTCGAGGATGGGTTTAATGGAATTTGGTGGTTTCTGTCTCACTCTTATTGGGTATTGAGCCCCTTGGCTTCTTATGGCCACCATGGCATTCACCCCCTCTTGAAAATAAAAACAAGACAAGAGTCAGGATTGATCCACACTTATTTTTTATATAAAAAAACAGCTAAATGCTATTTAAGTTGCACCAAAGTTATTAAATATTGTTAATTTAAGAAAAAAAGAAAATGTTCAAAAAGGCTAAAAAAAAGGTTTCCAACTTTTCTCAAAAACTGGTTTAATTCCTGCTTTTAGATGAGCTAGCACTACCCCAAGCTAAGAATTATTTATATTTGTATATCCTGGCTATATTTTTAATTGCAATGTGGTGGCTGCAGCCTCCTCCTGTTGTAACAGTGGTCTTGAACGTTAGAATGCATTGCGAAGCATGTGCTCCATCGGTACAAAAGAGAATTCGAAAGATCAAAGGTATTTCACCTTCAATCATCTTGCAATGTACCATCAATTTCTATGATTTTTTCCGAACGGTAACGCATACAGTACTACAACATATATTGATATTTTTCACAAATTTTTTTAATGGATATTTCTTCATCCGAATGTTCATTGAGCTTGAGATTACATCTCAAGAGTATCGATCTGACATGATTTATCATCATTTTAGCTACTTTGAACAGGTCGACGTCTAATTAATTACTCAGAACAACTGATTATTTTATTTTTTGATATAAGCAATGTATAGTGATCAAATAGGATTATTTTCTTCTCAAAATCTTTTTTTTCCCTCCATAATATGGGAGTTAATTAGAGCTAATTCCCCATAATATTCATGTATCCCAGAGCAAGTTGAACATTGAGTAATTACTTCGCAATATTCATGCAGGTGTAGAGTCAGTAGAAACAGACCTAGCCAATGGTCAAGTAATAGTAAAAGGGGTGGTTGATCCATCGAAGCTGGTGGATGATGTGTACAAGAAGACTGGAAAGCAAGCTTCCATAGTGAAAAATGAAGAGAAGAAGGAAGAAGAGAAGAAAGAAGAGAAAAAGGAAGAAAAAGAAGGAGAAAAGAAAGAAGGAGAAGAAGAGAAGGAAGGGGATGATAAGAAACCAGATATCAAGAAAAGTGAATACTGGCCATCAAAGTATTACTCTGATCAGTATGCTTATGCGCCTGAATTTTTCAGCGATGAAAACCCTAATGCTTGCTCTATTATGTAGCTAATAATTAAGATTGCCCTTTTCGTGAACCTTTAAATTAGTTTAGCTAATGTTAATCATAATAATGCAAGCAATTTTGCCATGTATAATATGGTATGGTAATAAGATATTCAAGCACAATACTTGATGTCATATGCAATTAATTCATATGAGATTGTAATCATATGAAAAAAATGTGACCAAGTCGGTGTGGTCCTTGAATTTTTACTTGAGAAATTTGGAAATTCTTATGTACGAGGACACTATTTGCTTGCATTTGTTCTTGATGTGAAGGGGCGGCTTTCCCATTCGAATGCCTTCATCTCCATCCACAGTGCACAAACTGCAAGCGGCCACTCAAACACATGATTTTATTAGAAATACACTAACATGTGCCGCCCGCATGATCCAAGACAAGAGCAATCTAGCTAGCAGCAAATCCTTAAAACAACCTAGCAAATTCTCAAGTTGTTGGATGTGGAAAATGGGTTTGTTCCTCAAGGTATCTGGATTCCGAATTCAAGAAAGGAAAGGATCGCAACAACACAATTTCTTATGAATGCACACCATACATACAAGTAACCCAGTTCATAATATGTGAAAATTAATCCAAGAATATGATAACAACTAAAAAAAATGCAAGCAAAGCAATCAATTTAGCACATGAAACATTGGCGTGTATTTATTATTTCCGAGTGAAAGGGATTTGGTGTCAAACAATTACATAGCTGAGGATGACACACACTCAAAGGTGGGGGGTTTCCAACATAACATCCAAGAGGGAAACAGTAACCATACATCGGACCACAAAGCCACTAGATTTATGATCACTTTTGACTAGCTAGCTAGGAGCTTAAAGAAGGAAGACTTAGGCAGAGCACACGACAGGTTATAATGGGACATGTTAGGTCACACTCGCTGTGGGCATGGCATGGGATATTGATGCAATATATGGCTACGAGTGCATAATCAAAAAGTTGAGAGAGTACTTAAGCACATGGCGAAAATCTGGTGGCACGTTGGACTTATGTTTCAATGTGATCTCCCATTAACATATATAGTAATCTTTTGTGTGTTTATAGTTTGAAAAAATAAATATATAAATTTTACATTTTTTTTATGAGGGTTTCAAGAGAAAATGGATACATATAAAATTAAAAAGGATATTAATTAACTAAACACTTTTAAATATATATTAGATAAAATATAAACCGTATTATATATCCGCTACTCATAAATTCTCAATCATGGACCCTCATGAGTTCATTTTTTTAATTAGTCCTAGCTAGGGATGTGAGAACGAGAGAAGCTTTAGTGGATGCCTAAATCATGGGACCTGCGGATGGATCAAAACAGCATGGATTTGTTGAAAGATACTTGGGGGGAAAAGGGTAACAAGTTCCTTAAACTTGAAATTGGAAGGTGAGCCGTGAGCCCACTGTTTTTTGTTTGGTATGGTAGATCTAGATGGCAGGTCTTTTGTCTGATATCTTTTTTTTTTTTTTTCAATGTGAATACCCCCGAGTATGATTGGAAATAAACCTACCTGCAATTTAGAAATTACACTTCTTTTTATGCACCAATAAAACCAAGCCAAAACATATCTTTTTCTTGGTAAAAAAGAGGCAACCTAAGGCATTTATAATCACGATCGATGTTCCCCGTTTTCTTTGTTTAACTTTCTTGTTGTTCTCATAGATTTTTTTTATAATCAAAGTTAGGGAGTCTCGTGAAAAGAAATTAGGAACATATATATATATTGCTATTTAATTGAACTGCAATCTAATTCTAAAAAGAAAAAAGGAACTACAAATTTAGAATCATGCACGAAATGGGAAATAAAATAGGGTTTCGTAAAAGCTTCATATATTGATGGATTAGGAGAAAATTTAGGAATTCTTGGGTCTCTACTGTAGTTTTAAGTTCTTAAAAGACCTTGGATATCATCAAAAATAGATCAATTTAAATTGGAAGGCTGCTGGTTAATTTGAGGGGGCCGGAATCCAGAGCATGGGTCAACGCCATAGGAGCCACGGGTCCCTGGATCCTCCACTAGAGAAAAATTGATCGGTCCATAGTTCTCGATCCGTCAGCTGCAAAGATGCACCACCGGCCTTTCGCTTTGGTTCACTTCCAATGGTGTCAAAAGGACCACCTAGCTCTCGAGTCTTGATGCTCGACAAAACTAGGCAAAATCACTCATTGGGATGGTTGGGTTACCAGCTACTTTTTTATATTTTCTTTTTTTTTTAATAAAATAAATATGGCACGTAGTTTTCTAGAATAAAAATGATTAAAATATATTTGATTGAAGAGATGAAAATAAATTTTTATTTTTTTCAGAACAGCTGTCAACCGCTCCTATCTCCTCTGCTATCCATTTTGCATGATTTTTGAAATAATTTCTTTTTTTGTATTTTTATTTTTATACGGCAATAAGGTTTAAGATAAGCTATCTATTGCAAGTAATTTTGATCGTTCCCTTTTCCAACGTTGGCATGTTTGACACGTGGAAGCCACCAAAGACCATGGGCGAAGCACAACCTTTTCTCCTCCGTGGCACCGTTAGTCACCAGAGGAATGGCCCCCCTACCGAACACAGTAACATTCCACGTAGGACCCACAACAATTCCACGTGGTCCACCACGCTGGCACTCTCTAGGACCAAGACAAAAGCGTGCGCGTGCCTTGTCGTTCTTGACATGTGGTCTCCACGCATGCATCGGCCATCAGTATTTTTTTTTCCTTTTTCCTGTCTAAAGAGAATTAATATCTTGTAAAATCTATATATTTATGGAATTAATTAATCAGTGGCCATATTTTATATTAATCATTGACTCCCTAATAAATGCGAGCGTCCAAGTGATGATTACTGCTCTCTGGAATTATAAATGAGCGCTAATTAACTAAAATAAATCTCCTATTGATTGACAAAAATTCCAAGAGGATAATATATAGTTATCACATAAGTCAGTGATCAAGCCAGCATTCCATGCTGTATCAAGCCAGAGGACCCAAGAAATTATCTTTTTTACCATTCTAGAAATGGTAAAAACCCTATTTTCCAAAGGCTATTCTTGTCCCCCAAAAATATTCACTCGTTGCTATATATTTCAACCAGCCTGAGAACCAAAGTACTCGACTTTGAGTTGGAAACTCCCATGTCTTCTCTTCACTTCTTCTGAAGTAAGAGAGAAGGGCCCAAAAGAAGGGATTTTTTTTATTACAGTTTGTGTCTTTATTGGTCAGCAATGGCAAGTCAAGAGAGTACTGATGGAAAACACACAAATGGGTTGCGGTTAGATTCATCAGCAGAACATCATGAAAGATGTCCTGTTGAAGAAGTGGCTTTAGTTGTGCCTGAAACTGACGATCCAACACTTCCTGTCCTGACTTTTCGTGCATGGTTTCTGGGTTTAACTTCATGCGTAATGCTTATCTTCTTGAACACTTTTTTCACTTACCGTACACAGCCACTTACTATCTCTGCCATTCTTATGCAAATTGCTGTGTTGCCTGTTGGCAAGTTCATGGCTAAGACTTTGCCTACGAAAGATTATAGGATTTTGGGGTGGAGTTTTAGTTTGAATCCAGGGCCTTTTAATATGAAAGAACATGTGATTATCACTATTTTTGCGAACTGTGGTGTCTCTTATGGTGGTGGTGATGCTTATTCTATTGGTGCCATTACTGTTATGAAGGCTTATTATAGGCAGAGTTTGAGTTTTCTTTGTGGGCTGCTCATAGTCTTGACTACTCAGGTGAAGATGAAATATTTCTTCTTTCTTCTTTTTGGCTAAACAGTACTGTTTTTTTAAGGAAGTGAAACAGTGTGTTTGGTTGTTTTGATTTCCTTTTTCTCCTTTGTTTCTGGGTCTTGATTTGCAGATATTGGGATATGGATGGGCTGGGATGCTAAGGAGATACCTGGTTTATCCTGTAGAGATGTGGTGGCCTTCCAATCTTGCTCAGGTTTCTCTGTTCAGGTCTGTGTTTTCTACTACCAGGCCTCTACTTTCCCTTCAATTTTTCTAAATGATCTGTTTGGTTGATGAAAAGAATATTGGAATCCCATATTTTAATCGAGTCTCTTCAGTTTTTACTTCTAGGTTTACTTCTGAGTTTGTAGTGACTTCTTGATTGGCTTGGACAGACATAGCTGTGTCAACTTCAATATTTTTTTTTAAAATAAAAGAACGAAGCTATGTGATTTTAATAAAATAAATGACCTGATAACTCACGGATTAACTAGATGACCTGTTGATCTGATAACCCAAAACTTTAGTCGAGTTTGACAAATATGATTCAAAGACTGTTTTGTGGTTCAAATTTCATCACTGAAAACGCATGTGAGAATATTTCTAGAAATAAAAACAAACAGAGGCTAAAAAAGGACATTGCAGAATTCTCTCCATGTTGTAATGTGTGGAGTGAAATTAACTCGAGCAATTTACTTTTTTTTTTTTTCATAATAGAGTTGAACATGAGAATAATTCTAGTTGAATAACTTTATCTTGTTGGTATATGATTACAAGTGCATGTTCACTGGTTAAGAATCTGTTTTGTAGCTTTCCTTGACTTATGGGTGATATTCCACAGGGGACAGAGTGCGTAATACTATAAACATTGAACTTAGTTTGTGCTGGTTGTCATGACTTATGGGTAAAATTCATGACTTATGGGTGAAATTCCTTCTTAATTTGTATTGCTTGTCATGAGTTTGCTAGGGATCATATTCCTCAGTCATTGGTGAAGCTCGAACTTCCATATTTGATTAGCTTGCCCTTAGTTTTTGGCAATAATGTTGTCATATGCTAACCATTTTGTCTCTACAGAGCACTGCATGAAAAGGAGCCGAAAAGTAAAGGCATGACTAGGATGCGATTCTTCCTCATTGCCATGACAGCAAGCTTTTTCTATTACGCAGTCCCTGGTTACTTGTTCCCAATCTTGACATTCTTCTCGTGGGTCTGCTGGGCATGGCCTCACAACATGACAGCTCAACAAATAGGGTCAGGATACCATGGCCTTGGTGTTGGTGCCTTCACTCTTGATTGGGCTGGGATTTCGGCCTACCATGGCAGCCCCCTTGTTGCTCCCTGGTCTTCCATTGTCAATGTTGCGGTTGGCTTTATTATGTTCATCTACATTATAGTCCCTGTGTGTTATTGGAAGTATAACACTTTTGATGCTCGGAAGTTTCCAATATTTTCTAATCAGCTGTTCACTTCTAGTGGGCAAAAATATGATACTACAAAGATCCTGACCCCAGAATTTCAACTTAACATTCCTGCTTATGATAGCTACAGCAAGCTTTATCTTAGTCCTCTATTTGCCCTGTCGATTGGATCAGGATTTGCAAGGTTCACGGCAACTCTCACCCATGTGGCGCTGTTTAATGGAAGGTAGCCTGGTTCCTATCATGGACTTCCACACGCTGATAATATAAATGTAGATGCCCTTTTTACTGGATCTTAATAAATGGCATTATTTGGTTTCCATTGTCCAGGGATATTTGGAAGCAAAGTAGGAAAGCAATGCAGAATGTGAAACTGGATGTTCATGCAAAATTGATGAAAGCTTACAAAGAAGTTCCCGACTGGTGGTTCTATATTCTGTTAGCAGGGAGTGTTTTCCTCTCATTGTTAATGTCTTTTGTTTGGAAAGAAACTGTGCAGCTGCCATGGTGGGGTATGCTCTTTGCCTTTGGCTTGGCTTGGCTTGTTACCCTTCCTATTGGGGTTATTCAAGCAACTACCAACCAGGTATCGCCAATTTTATTAATTTTCTGTCTCTCTTCTCTGCCTGTTAGACACAGCAAACTTTGCTTTCGATGTGTAGGCAAATTCAATGTGAAGTTTTTTCTTTTGACGTCATAATGTTGTGTTTGCATTGCAGCAACCTGGCTACGACATAATAGCACAGTTCATGATTGGATACGTCCTACCAGGACAACCAATTGCAAACCTGCTTTTCAAGATTTATGGACGAATCAGCACGGTCCATGCTCTTTCTTTTTTATCTGACCTTAAACTTGGACACTACATGAAAATTCCACCACGGTGCATGTATGTAGCTCAGGTATTGTGATACAGAAACTTGTGCAGTTGTGCATTTGAATTTTTTTTGTGTCCTGGTTGTGTGGATTATTAAAAAAATAAATTGTGTTTTCCTCAGCTTGTGGGAACTTTAGTTGCCGGTACAGTCAATCTTGCAGTTGCGTGGTGGATGCTGGAGAACATTGAAAATATCTGTGATGTTGATTCGCAAGATTCCAACAGTCCTTGGACCTGTCCTAAGTACCGAGTTACTTTCGATGCTTCTGTAATCTGGGGCCTCATTGGACCAAAAAGGCTCTTCGGACCTGGTGGCCTCTACAGGAACTTGGTATGGCTGTTCCTCATTGGAGCTTTCTTGCCAGTGCCTTTTTGGGTACTGAGCAAAATGTTCCCAGAAAAGAAATGGATTGCATTGATAAACATTCCAGTGATATCTTATGGTTTTGCTGGAATGCCACCCGCTACTCCCACCAACATTGCAAGCTGGCTTATCACTGGAACCATCTTCAACTACTTTGTCTTCCGATATCGCAAGCGCTGGTGGCAGAAGTATAATTATGTTCTGTCTGCGGCATTGGATGCTGGGACAGCTTTCATGGGTGTTCTATTGTTCTTTGCTGTGCAGAACACAGACAAAAAATTGAGTTGGTGGGGTGCAGAACTTGATCACTGTCCTTTGGCTACATGTCCAACAGCGCCAGGAATTGTGGTTAAGGGATGCCCTGTCTTTTGAATAGTTATGCAGCCATTATAGTTAAAGCCAAAGCTGGTTTAGTGTAGTTTTAAGAGATGGAGAAGAAATTGGAAACAGTGATAGAGAACTTTTAGGTATCGATTTTCATTTTGCATGCTTGTACATGCTTCTTTCCTTACTAAAAATTTGCCGTTCTTAGCATTTAGCTGGCGACAGTAACTCTTTTTCTACAACTTGGCAATGAATTCATAGCAATCCCTACAAAGCTCCAACCATAATGGTTCTGTTATCGTTTGGGAACTTTGGTGTGAGATGTTTATTGCATATTTTATGTAGCAGAGATGCCTCGTGCAATCTTTATATTGAAAATTGCTAACCACATTGGCATAGACAATAAGAAAAATATTATATACAATTGACAAAATTTGATTAATACCATGGATTAACCTTATTTTGATTACTGGAATGAGGAAAAATTTACAATCAACAGGCAGCAGCTATAAATATGTCAATAAACAACTATAAGATTTCATCCTTTTGGACATTCCTATTTAAGCCAAAAAAAAAAAAAATTGTTTACAAAACAGAAAAAGCAGCTTCAAGTCAGCTTCATTGTTCTGTCTGTTTTCTCTCAACTCTGTCTCCATCTTACTTACATATGATTCTAATTGGAAACCCTTTAATATCTTTAGACTGTAGTGTTGTTGGATGGTCTCAATATCAAGCCCCTTCATCTTAACCACCGACTCAACATGGCCCTTCAATGTGTGAAGCTCTCTTGCTCTAATCTCGGTACAGCTGAACTTTATGCTGATACAATGTGTGTAATTGTTGATGATAAATGCTTACAAAACCAACACACTCATTTTTTATCTGTTCCAAGGGAATGTCAACCACAGTGAAGGATCAAAAACAAGAAACTTAAGCTTGGTTAGTTAATCTCTTGGGGTTAGAGCCCTAGAGTCTCTTTCAATAGGCCTTTTCTTTGTTTCATTGGCCTATCAAGAGACAGCAAGCACTGGTTCTTAACAAAAAAGCTTAAATTGCACAACCAACTTCCTTATCAACAAAAGGAGTGAAAGCTCGACGAATTCGGACATGTTAGTTTTGCACTTGTGGTTTGTCCATTTTTGGATGATATATATTAACGTTAGAATACCGCAAAGGAAGAAAGAAAAGCTACTTTTGTTGTCATTTCTTCTGTGCTCCAAGTGTAGTACTGTACTATGATATCGTGTCAGAAATAATGTAATGTACCATGATTTTAGTTTGAGGTGTTCTTTTAAAGCTTAACTGCCAATTATTAATCACCAACCACCTCAATAGTCAATAGTTCATGTCAGAATTTAAGAGAGATGATCCACTTATTTAGCTCATCCAGGGATCACAGTAGTAGTATTGACGGTCTGATTCATCCTTGGCCATTTCTAGGTTAGGTGGTTAGTATTAAGCTCATGACATGATGATTAACCTTTTCTTGTTTGTTTATATTTTGAGAGAACTTGTTGTACCCTGTGAACGCTAGCAAAATGTTCACACACACTAATATTTTGAATGTTTTAGTTTGTTTATTAGATAAAACTAGGTTTTGTTACTGAGATTCGTTGCGGGACGGATAAAAACCATATGACTGCATTAAAAAAATTAAATAACTTACCTGTAAAGAAATATTTGAAATAATGATTTAAAAATGAACTAATTTATCAAAATAAATTAATTGATCATCATAAATATTAAAAAATAAAAATTGATGTGACTTGTTCGACAAAACAGGCAAAGAACAAACTGGTTGCCTCACTCAAATGGTAATCTAATTAAAATAAAAACACTTCCGTTATTTTAATCTTGCCAAGCCCTAGTTTAAATGTGAAAATAAAGAAATATCAAAAGATTAAATCGGGAAAAAAAAATTAAAGGAGTAAAATGAAAAGACGACAACAAATTGTATCGTCCCAGGATAACACACAAACTTTACAACCCGAGTAATGGACATTACCATAATCAGTCAAGTCAATTGATAATTTGTATTTCTATTTCCTCTGCTTATAGTCTTCTCGGTTAGACCGTCTTTATTGACTACAAATTAGATTAAATCTATAAAAAAATAAAAAAATAAAATAGTTATAAAAGAATTTAAGTTAAAATTTTAAAAATATATATTGATCTTAGTCAATTTTAATTAACCAAAAAAAAAAATTAAAACAACAATTAAAATGATGTCATAACTTGTCGAATCACCGATTCATGTAAGGACTCAACCAGATTTAATGATTTATTTTATTAAATTTATGTTGCACCTAAATAAAGAATAAATAAATAGAATTGTAAAAAAAAAAAAATCCTCACAGAATTGTAAAATTTTATTCAATAGTTTTACTTCGTGTTAGCCTTGAAAACCAAAAACATGCATGCATTTCACGAATACTTCCTCGTTTTTGCAATTGAACTATTGAAGCTTACAGAAATTTGTGTGAAAAGGACTGAGATCTATTGGGCATTCGATTTGCAGCCCATGCATAATGGCTAGACTTCAACACATGCATTTGTATGGGATCTAAATGCAAATCTTGCCAGACTTCCAAGATATGAACATGTGGAAGAAATTCAAGACAAATCTCCCACGATCGGGCAATCAAGAGAGTCTCTTCTGCTAGATAAATAAATAAATAAAAAAATACAACTGCACCAAGATTTTAAGTGTCTAGCCAGTTTCTTCTCGGAAAAAAGGAGAGGAGAACGAGGCCAGTTTAAGGAAGTTCCCAATCCACTTAAATCAATCGAAGACTGCGATAATGTGGTGAAAGCATTAGATGAACCTACGCAAG
Organism: Populus deltoides; assembly: GCA_015852605.2. Lineage (NCBI taxonomy): Eukaryota > Viridiplantae > Streptophyta > Magnoliopsida > Malpighiales > Salicaceae > Populus > Populus deltoides. Next base: position 16,265,160 of record CM027585.2, read on the forward strand.
AGAGTTATTAGCTCTTCTTTTTTCCCTCTTATTATTGCAGAGAACAACTACATAATGTGATAAAAACAAGCAGCTAAATTGACTAACAATGGTTATCAAGCATTTGTATTCTCTAAAATACAATCTTTTTAATGCTTGAAGTGACTCCTTCCTGAGCTTACTTGAGCCATTGGCATATCTTAACGACATTTTAAGGATGGTAAACTACAACTGCCACACAGATGCAGTAAATTATTACCTCTGCAAAGACTTGTAAAGCACCACAGTCACATACTTGGCTAAGAACCTGTGCGTTGAACCAAGTGCCACCACAGCAGGCCCACTCTTTCCCTTCTGCATGTAGAGATGATTAAGCACGACATGTTGAGGTCTTGACAAAGGAGGCGGTATCTCCATGCAGGATGATGGCACATTGAGCAGTGTCATTTGTAAGTGCGGAGGAACCATTGGTGGCTCCTTCGCAAAATCCTCGTTACTAAGTTGCAAGTTGCTGTAGCTTGACTCTGGAGAATGAGGGGGTTCAAAACCAGATATACTTTCAAGGTCTTCTGGAACAAAGTCCTGACCAAAACATCAAATCGACAATACCAAAAGCTATCAGAAAATACCCATCACCAAGTAGCTATCTATATTTTCCTGCATACTCTTAGTAATGGAACTATGTTCATATGACACTTTACAAGAAGACCATGATAAGAGAGCTATGCTTTTTGAAGTTGATGATAAAATCAAATAGAAAAATTAATATGCATGTGTGACTTAGAAGGAAGCAATGCAAGAAAGATGGCAAGCACAACAACACAAAATTATTCTGAATAAGGATCGAACAAAAATCCTGATTTAAAATTTTATTACTAGATATCATCTCTTCAAGTAGTTTGTCTCTCTAAAAGGTTTACAACTCCCTAAATAAATTTTAAAACTTATATAAATCGATAAGGAAACTCAAAAATAAAGGAAAATTAATAAAAGTCCTAAACAAACTAGAAAAACATCATAAATAAATCTAGAAAAATAATAAAAGAATTTTAAACTAAATAGGAAAAAAAAATCTTAAACCAACTTGAAAAATATAGCAAATCTCGAACAGTAACTTCTAGGCATGAGTGAACGACCTCAATTTCCGATTGCTATGAAATTTTAACTCTATATAAAACAAAACATCTAGAATCTCCTAGTAAAATTTTTGCTCGATTCAACGATCGATAAAAAATTATGCTTAATAACATAAAACTACACATTAGAAAAAAAAAATATTATGCATCAATCTCTCTAGGTTGAAAAGAACTCGTCCTCAAGTTCAAATTGCTCTTGCCTTGATCTCATGGATATCCAGTCAAGAATCTCCAACCCTTTTTCTTTCTTTTTCAAGTATATAATAATTTCAGACATCAACTTCAATCTTGTCATGTTAAAATTTATAAAAGAATCAACAATTGACAAATTATTTCTCTTCCATTTGCTTCTAGAGTAATAAATTACAAACCTTAAACTTACTTCATGAATATGTGTTGTATCCATATAACCCTTGAATATATCTATCTTTATAATAACAATAAACTTGTAATAAAAAAAGATCAACATGGTTTGAATCAATAATTTTCTTTTATTGAACACCTTTCATGTTTTCTGTGCACTCAACTTCTAACTTATCAACAAGGGCACCATCAATGACATCACTACCATTACAATTATTATTTATGATATTATCGTTAACATTATCATCATCAAAATAAATATCATAAATTGATGGAGAATATCAATTCATATTTATCTCACCATAAACGGGATCGCCAAAATGTTCACAATATTCATCCCAATCAAGAAGATGTCTCCTTCGCTCATGTTTCTGAAACGGGTTTTCAAAACTAGTCATGGATATGTGATCTCTCCTCTCACAATCCCCCGAACTCCTCGACTCCGTTAATTGACAGGTTAATTTAGCAATTTGTCTTCGCATGTTTTCTATCACCAATTCCTCAACACCTCTTTTCAATTCTATAATGTCTTTGCATGTCTTATTATATCACCAGCTCCTGAACCTTTCTCTCTCGAGGAAGAAACTCCTCTTCCCCACTCAACCTGAACACATTTTGTTGTGTAATCTCTTCCAACCATGGTTATTTAATAGCACACATCAAACAAAATAACTTGAGATTGTAGCACACAACAAACAATAACCTTGATCGTTGAGCTCTAATACCAGCACAAACAGAAGCAACACAAGAAAAACAACAGGCACAAGAACATAAAATTATACTGAATAGGGATCACACAGAAACTCTTATTCAAAATTTTATTACTAGATATTTTCTCTTCAAGTTGTTTGACTTTCTATGAGATTTACAACTCTTTAAATAAACTTAAAAACTTCCTTAAACAAACAAGAAAATAAAGGAAAAGTAATAAAAGTCCTCAACAAACTAGGAAAAAACTTTCTATTTAATTTTTTTAAGAGAATAATAAAAGAGTTCTAAATGAAATAGAAAAAATAAATCATAAAACAACTACGAAAATATAGGAAATTTTGAATGGTAACTTATAGGCATTAATAGAAGACCTTTTCAATTTTTGATTGCCGTGAAATTTTAACCCTATATAAACCAACACCTCTAGAATCTACTAGCAAAATTTCAACCCGATTCAACACTGCTTAATAACATATAACTACGCATTAGAGAAAAATCTCTTGCGTAAATATATGCGTGCATGCATACAAGCATGTGTGTTAAAATCAATGCAGAACATGCTTAACCAAATCATAATGTTAGCAGGACAAAAGGAAAGAAAAAACACTTTAGCTTTGACTTATGTAAAGACTTTAAAAACAATTTTGTTTTTGTAAACAGCTGTTCAAGCAATCACCACTGCACATGCTGGCTTCTTTCTTTTACTTAATCATGCATCTCCAAAGAAAGGAAGCCACGATTCAGAATATTCATATTCTACTTCCAAGACACAAAAACAAAAGGAAGCACACAAACGACGTCAAAAAGAGATAGTGGGATAAGCAGTATTAAATTTCGTTTCATCCTAGAAGACAGAGAGATATCACAAATCAGAATTGTGAGACAGAAGGTCCTAAGTTTAAGAATTCCATACTCTTGCCATTATGCAAAAGCAAATATGCTGTTTAGGTATATCTATCCTAGTAAAATATTACAAACACAACATACACTGTTTTGAAGAACAGATCATTAAACCTACATGTAGGCACGAACAGCAATCACATATACCACCTTTTATGAGAATAAACTTATTCCTTTCTTCAGTGAAGGAGAACTGAAACTACGAGTATAATCTGTACTACTACAATTTTGGCAAGCTCCAAATTTTGTTTAAGTTTTAACTAAATACTATCCTTATTTTTCTGTCATTTATGAAGCTCTCAAAAATAGGCACAAATAAAACTGACTTTATGGAGGCAGCAACACAGGAAGATAACCCAAAATTAAGTTAAAGATAGTTTCACCTTATGCATTCATGATAACACTAAGAGAACTGAAAGTAGGCAAGTGTTGCAATGACACTATACCACCCAATTATTAGAATAAACTGCTTCGTTTCTTCAGTGAAAGAAAACTGAAACTAAGAATATAATCTGTATAGATACAATTTTGGCAAGCTCTAAATGTTGTTTAACTTTTGAAGGAAGAAAATTAGCTAAATACTATCCTATTTGTTGATCATTTATGATGCACCCAAAAATAGACAGGAATAAAATGACTGTACAGCTGCGACATTGCAGGAACATAATGCAAAATTATGTTAAAGATAGTTTCACCTTGTGCATTCACAATGACACCAAGATATGCTGGAAGCACATAAAAAGCACGAGGTCAAAAAAGGGTGGCAATATTAAGTAAGGTATCTAATGTTTGAAACACAACCCACAAACTATTGGAAACCTAATTATATTTTATTTGTTTTATTCTCGGTTTTGATCTTCATGCAGATTTACTAGCTTAAATGACTACAGGATTACATTTAAATCAATCTTATCCTAAAGAAATAGAGTGGAAGCAAGTCTGCTTCATGTGAATATGTCAAGGGATCTTCATATAAACCTTTCACTCGAGTCTCAGAAATGGTTGCACGCTCATAAATATGTTAGTTTGAGACCCATAAATTCATATACATACTTTACCTGCATGCTTTTATACTTCTATCCCAAGCAAACAAATAAACCAAAAAATGTAGCAGCTCTAACGATGGGGATAAATATCTGAAGTCAAATTCTTTCTTCTTACATTTTAAGTGGTAGATACAACATTTTTGGACCTTTAATTGCAGATGGTATCACTGTCTTAGTGAAAAAGAAAATTTTGACTTTTTGAGACCAACTCTGCACTAATTATCAGATAAGAAAAGGAAAAAAGGAGCGAAGGTGTCCATACAGATACAGTTGATTAATTAAAAAGGAAAATTTTTACCAGCATCCCCTTAATTTATTGGAATTATTAAGAAATTATGCTGCAATACCAAAGGGACGGGATGAAAGGATTACCTGCAAATCCAAAGTATTGTAAGCATTGCCAGAATCATCTTTGGCCCAGGGCAAGTCAGGGGCATACCTCCATTGTCCATCAACAATAAACCTGTATTGATAAACACCTGATGGCAGAACTTTCATTATAGTGTAGTCTTTTCCTGATCTTTGCAAAGGCATTCTGATCAACAATGTAAATGGGAATATTAGACAGTCAGAAAGTGGATCCTGAAGTTGTTATAAAACAGATGGGGAAAATCTAAAGCATTGAATTTCAACCTTGTTTTCCAGTCATCCCATGATCCCTCAACAGCTACTTCCTTGCCACCATAAGTCCATGTAATCATTGTTGGAATTCCTTGCTCATTACACATTTCTTCATACCCTAAAGAATTTTGCATCCATGAGTGACTTGGAACTTGAATCTCATCAGGTCTTTGCAACGGAACCACCGGGACCTGACAAAGAAAAACATGCAATGAAAAGGTATCAAATAGGGTGTAGATGGAAGCACACACCAGAATAGAAAAAAAGAAAAAAGAAAAAAAAGCACATAACTCAGCTTAATGAAAATATTTTCTAGGACATGAAGCGAAGCATGTTACATGAACATAGCACAAAATATTAAAATGACTTCCAAGCAATGAATATCACCAGATCCAACAAAGTTCAGTTCATAACAAACTTGATCTTGTCAGATTGAAACTAACAGTTCGCTCCCTATTTACATCAAAACAAAAGACATACTTTGTTCCGCATTGACAGCACAAGCTACTTGCCACCAAATTAGAACCCACTAACATGTCCACTCCCAAGTAGAATCTCATAGGAAAGAACCCGATGGCTAATGCTATACACATCTTTTAACACAGTTCGCTCCCTATTTACATCAAAACAAAAGACATACTTTGTTCAGCATTGACAGAACAAGCTACTTGCCACCAAATTAGAACCCACTAACATGTCCACTCCCAAGTAGAATCTCATAGGAAAGAACCCGATGGCTAATGCTATACACATCTTTTAACACATTCAAAGTAGGTAAAGCAATTCCCTCTCCGCTGATTCCCACACAAATACAGCCAAGTCAAGACTTTCTAAGCAAATATCAAATTCTCCAGCATCTAAAAGAATCCCACAACAAAGATAATGTGATACCAATCCAGTATCATCTAAAAAATCTTCAAAAACTACCAAAACCGATCAAACTCTCAAAAAATTTGCATCCTTCGAAGCCAGAATCACATTCCAAAACACACCAATTCTACACAATTTAGTTGACTCCTTCATAAAACCTTCGAGAGAATAACAAACAACAGCAACCGAAAACAGAAACAGAAAGGCCGTAAAAAACAAACCTGAGGAGTGAACATAAGAGGTGAGTGAGTAGCTCTTGGGCTATGCGGAGGTGAGTGACCCATCATTTCAGGAGGAGGTGCAGGATATGTAACATGGGACTCATCTGATGCAACCATAACCTCCCTGCTGTTATGGCTTTCTCCTTCACCACCACAACCACTTGATGGACTGATTGCTCCTTCTTCTTCTCTTCCATTCACATTCCCCATTTATTAATAACTTCAACTCACTTACAAATTAATGATCTTTATTAATGTTTTAGCTGTTGTTTATTACAGATTGGATTGTATAAAAATTGAAACTTCATTAAAACCCACCAACTATATACATGAATTAAATTAAGAACAATCCAAAAAGAAGCAATTTTGGGATAGACCCAGATGCCAAAATTGAATAAAGTTTATAACTTTGTTATTTTTGTGTCAAGTAACTAAGGAGTACGCTGTTTTGGGGGGAAAAAGGGGAGGAAGGAAGGAAGGGAAATTTTGGAAAAGATAAAAGGAGAGTGATCTCCAGTGAGTTGGAAAAATGGGTTGAAGTAAAAGGAGGGAGTGGTGGTGGTGGTGGAAGGAAGAGGTGGAAATGGTGGTGGTGGTGGGGCAAATGGGTGATGTGAATGTATCGAATCTAATGTTGTTGTTTTTCTTGAGTGTGTATGCGATGATGGGCACGTCATTATTTGACAAAGTCTTTTTCCTTTAAATTATTGCTCTCTTTATTTTCTTTAAATAGAATTTACTATTTTTTTTTTGAGAGATTTTTGGAAGTTGATATAAGATTCTTTTTTTGGGGTAAATTATGAAGTAATTATGTTCCCATGTATAAAACTTATACTAGCTCGGCAAATTAATCCAAAATATAGTTAATATAGGATTTAATCCAGTTTAGATTGAAGAAAAAATTAAAAAAAAATGATATAATTCAATTCAGTTAAAAATTTGGATTTATTCAATATTATTTAATTTTTTTTTAATTTTAAATAATATTGTTTTGATCATTTAAGAAAAATTAAGTTAATCATCTTCATCCTTAACTTAAATCTGATCATGAATCAATGAATTTTAAAATTATAGTTATTCCATGTTGAGATTTATAGAGAGAAGGGAAGAGAATCAAGAGATGGGATTTTTTGAAAAACACCTAATTTACTAGTTAAATTTCGAGTACTTAAACTAAATTATTTTCCATCTAATTTTAGATAAAGTGTTGATATCTACACTTATTTATCATAATAATTCTTTTTCTTTTTTTCCCTTTTTTTTATATTTAACTTTAGATGATGGCATGGATAATAAATCAACTCCCTACGTTAGTCCAGCCAGTCATAAAAAAGGTAGGGATTTTTTTTTCATGACAACGTATTTAAATGTAAATTAAATAAAATTTTAAAGATACATAATCAAATTGATACAGCTAGAAATGAAAGTAAAGTTGGAATTTTATTCAATTGTAAAATAAAAAACAGTAAAATTTTCATAATTTTTTTAGTTCTAATATAAACAATCTATTTTAAATTGGATTCATGAATTATTATTAAATTTGGATTAGCGTAATAAATCGATTAAAAATTATAATTGATCTAAATTTTATAAAAAAATTATAAGAAAAATTAGATTAAAAATCATGAATGACTTGCGATTTAGGAAAACATGGAAAAAATTCATTGGGTTTTTTTTTTTTAAAAATAATTGTTTTACTTTTATTTTTAAATTGAAATTAAATTATTTAACTCGTAACCCTGCCCTGGACAACATCTATCCTTGTTCGAGGTTTAATAACAAATGGATTCAAGACATGGGCTTAGTTTCGATCCATGAAAACGGAAATATTACCCGTAAAACCATTGAAAAGCAGCAGAAACCAATATATTAGCACAACGACATCGTTTGCTTCACACCCATTTAGCACTCTCTCCATCCACATCGTACAAGGACCGCCCATGAGACCGAGCTTAAAATTGACAAGACTCTACCTCTCATTCAACAGGGAGACTTCACTGCGGCAATAAATCAAACACCTGAACGAGACTATTCTTTTAACTCGAAAGTCAATACCCACAGACACAAAATCTCGTGAGTAAGCAGTTGATAGCTTTTTCTGTCAGAATTTGTTGCTTTGACGTTAGTGTTTTTAAACATTAGATTTGAAAAAAGAAAAGGGTCTGGAAAGCGTGTGAATTAATATATGTAGGAATCATGTTTGCATGAGATTGGTTCTTGTGTTACTTTCCACTGTGGTTTCCTTGTCAATTTTGAATGTGATATCATGCATTTAACTATGAATAATGTCTTTTTTTCTGAAAGCTGTAAACTTTGAATGATTTGACAGATTTGCTCTTGAGGGTCTTTTCCTGTTCAGGTTTTAGCCACAATGCCAAGGTAGACTTCCCTTTTGTAAAAATTGTGTGTTTTATAGATACTTGATTTCTTTAATCTGGCTAGTAGTGCAAGATGATGAATTATGAGAAGCAAGCAGTAAAATTTTTTAAAAAAATTCTGGGGTTTCTTTTGAATTGTGGATGCTTGTATTTGTTTGTACATTCAGGCCTTAGTGCTTTCTTTTCACTCTAGAAATGTTCCTGGTTTACATTTTATTGATTAAAATTAGCTCCTGCTAGCCAGGACGCTACCTGCAATTCTGGTTTGTTGATGTAATGCTTCCCTATTGGTTATACAAGTGTGTTCTTGAATTTTGATTATGGTTCAGCTGTCAATCATGCATATGTGCTGTCTTGGCACTGCTTTTACGTGATTTGATTTACACATTCTGATTTGAGTGACTTATGTTGATTTCCAGCTTGTCTAAAAATGCAAAGCGTGAGAAACTCCATCTTGAGCCACATGGGGCTGAGGGATTCTGCAGAACAATTGCTGTTTGCTCAGAGGGGAAATGTGTTCAAGCAACTTCGTTGGCAGATGTGTACATCAGCAGGAAACAGCCCTGATCAAATCATGGATCGAGTCATTGGACTGGTTAAGAAGTTTGATAAAATCGATGCCAATAAGGTAACTAATTGACGGCTCCCTTGTAATTTTCTTTGTTTTTTTCTGTTTCCTGTCCATTTTATGATTCTTTTCAAATGGACGTCTGACCTTTACTCTTCATTTGATTAAATTTACATGTACTATTAACCTGATTGTTAGGTGACACTTTATGTCAAAACAAAGAGGCTTTTTACTTAATTTCAGCAAACAATCACTTTGTCCGTTGCACATAGGTCAAAAGAGTAATGTTGATTTCATTTGACCTCTGAAAAAGGTTACTGCAGCAGCTGATTTCCAAAAAGATTTGTCCCTGGACAGTTTAGACAGGGTTGAGCTCGTCATGGCTTTTGAGGAAGAATTTTCCTTTGAAATCCCCGAGGAGAAAGCAGATAAACTTACCTGTTGCGCTGATGTTGCGAAATATATAGTTTCTGGAGGTGAACAGAAAATTGTAAATCCTGAGTAGTAGTCAATTTTAGGATTTCCCAAAGGTGAAAGGGTGCTCTTGGACAATTGTCTTGTCTGTTCTTCATGCTTGTTCATTTTTGTGAATCAATAAATACATATAATGGTTTCCAAACCGTTTATATCATACTTTTTCATCGCAGCTTGGGAAAATTTCTGTTATACAATCTTGTTTCTACAATTACAAACACTGCAAGCTTGCAATATTAAAAGATATCATTATTTATCTACATGCTATATAGTTGCCACTCATGTATTTTACGACTGGTAGAAAGGAATTGAACCTTGTTACTCAATGCTGTGACTAAAGCGCCATCCAAGTGAGCCTTGTTCTTGTATTCCAGTCTTATAAACCTGTTATCTAGTACGCAATCTGCTTATCGTTGCTTCCTTTCTGGGTGCATGCTTGTAAAGGTTTAGATGTTACTTGAAGAAATTTGATCTCCCCGGCACTGTAATTACGGATGCCATTCCTAACTGATGATAATTCCAGTGCCTTCTGTTTCCTGGCATGAGCTGGTCTGCATACCGAGTTCTGTGGCAATCTTAGAACCTTAACTGAACATGTTCTTTCCAGGTTCGGAATTCCATGGAGGTGGGAAGGTAGATCAATTAGGAAATCTCCATATTCATCTGTCGACATGGCTTGTGAAGAAGTTGTTTTGCTCCACTTCCCACCAGTGTGGCATTCCACATATACCAAAGCACCTTCAAGAATTTCAACATAATTTTAAGAATTCATGTTCTACCTTTCAAATTTTGTGAGTATCAAAAATAAATCTCTTCTCAATCAGGATTGAATTATTTACGTGAAATGATCTTGCACTTCATTCAAATGGAATTTTATTTATTTATTCCTAAATTGTCAAAATAAATTCTGAAATGCATTTTCAATCACAATTTATGGTGAGATGTTGCTGTTTATGTGGGCTTCTCCATCTCTCTTCAAGAGCATCTTCCTCGTCAATGTTTAATTAAAATGATTAGCACATCCTAATCACTTGGGCCTTGACTGTGGTGACAGCAAGTAGTGTGTGTTTGAATCCAGGGCTTCTATCTACTCTTATCCAAAGCAGTGCGTAAAATATGGGTGGTTTGGATCATAGTAGTCAAGGTCGGTGGATCTTAGCTTTGTTTCCAGGCATTCATTTATTAAACTTGTGGGGTTAATCGGGTTAAATTACATTAAGCTCGGGTTAAAAGATAAATTAATTAAATTTTGGATTGATCATTATGGTTGGATTTAATAACTATAGAAGACATAAAACTATATATATATATATATATATATATATATATATATATATATATATATATATATATATAAATGTAAAGGTGTGATTATATATATATAAGAAAGGTGGAAATTTGTATCAAAGGCAAATTAAATTCCAAACTGAAGGCTTCAAAGAAGAACAATTTTCTTTCTTACACGAAAAGTAAAGATTTGGAAGTGCCTAAGGAGGCACAATTAAGCCAGAATTTTTTTCAAATTTTAGCATTCAATTTTTTTCTATATATGGGCTAGAGATTAAATAAGCCAGAAATCATGTTAAATTTGTAGCTTCACCCTTGTTCTGATGAAGGCTTATAGGGAGTGAAAATAAATAGAAAAAAGAGCTGTATTTTGACAATAATATGTCTTCGTATATATATTGCTTCATTTTGCAGTTGCCTTGACATAGATAGCAGCCATGATGACTCTTCACCTATATATATATATATAACCCATGATCACACACTCCCTAGTTGTAGCTTCATGCTTAATTAATTTTTCCTTTGATGACAAGTTTGGCTGAAAACTATGTTATTTCTACCCATGATAGGTTGAAAGCTAGCTAGTGACCTCTCAAACAATTAAAGATCATTATTCAAAAACTAAGTACGTACAAGATTAACAAGAAACCCTAATACAGTACCAAACCTTATGCAAAACTAGCTAAGAGTGAAGGCTAAGATCATAAGCCTAGATAAAATACTACTTGTACACAAGTAATTACAAGGAAAGAAAGGTCCAAAAATTGTAGGGGGAGGGTTAATTAACAGCTCCAAAATTGTTGAGGGTGTAACTCGACGAAGCATGGAAATTAATTTCCACGAGAGGAAAGCTGAAAAGAAATGGATAACATGGGCTAAAGAAGTGAAGAGTTATCACATCAATATGTTCATGACCAGTTTCTATAATGATCTGTGTTCAAACTTGAAAAGAAACACTAAATGCATGTAATCAGGATATTAAACCAGATCAGTTATCACAATATCAATATGTAATTAATGAGGAACATGAAAAAAACAACCTGATACTGGCCATGCATGGAGTTGAGTTCCACCATTCAAGCAAGCCTCACAAAGAATCGTGCCTGTGACTAGCACGGTTGATAGCTTTTCCTCCCCATAACCAGCCAATTGCACCAACTCTTCTCTATTTGAGAACTCTTGCAATGGGTTCTCTGCTTTGGCCATTGATGCTTGAAAGGTGATGATGAAGATGATGAAGATGGTGGGAATGAAGTTGGTGATCATCGTAAGAATATTGTTGCAGCCGCTAAAGTAGCTCATCCTCTTTGTGTTTGTTGCAAGATTTTCTACTTGTTTTCATAAGATGTGGCATGGAGAAACAATTATAAAGGGAGGATCCTCTTTTGGTTTTATAAGGGGCTTAATTTTGTGTTCATTCCCCCTTGGATTTTTTTCTTATTACAATTTTGCCCTTCAGGAGTTGACTTGGATGGTCAACCAATTTCTCTACTCAATAATATCCATGAATCAAATTCCTTTCTATATGGCCCATATAATTGAGAATAACATTGAGATATATATATACAATAATGATGATGAGACAAGGTATTTTTTTAAATCATTAGAAGAATTATCTTAAACTTAGTTTTCATATATCAAAATTAATTAAAAACCTGTTTATTTGTGATTTTTTTTGAAGTTGTGATTCAAATCAACCACGATATCTCGATTCCTAATACAAAAGTATAATAATATTTTTTTATTTTTAAATTAATTAATTAAAATAACCGAGAGATTATTAGTTATGATAATGATTATATTTCATAATTCACTTGATGGTCAAATTATCCGGTGAATAATTTTCATATAGATTTCATTCCTTTATATATATATATATATATATATATATATATATATATATATATATCATGCCTTGGTTGGTTAACTAATTGAATTGAAGAAGTTGAACGTTGACACTTGACTGTCAAAGAAAAGGAGAAGAAAACAAGCTTGAAGATGAAATGAAATGGAAGGGCAAGTGGGTCATACGTACCAGCAAGCATGCATGGCTTCACCAATTGTACAATGGCAGAAGTTGGAAGTTGGAAGGGACGTTGAATGGAGGTTGGTTACCTACTCTTGTCGTCGACGTGTTCTCTTTTATAGCTAGGTTAAAGCTTAATTAATTATCTTTTATAGCAAGGTTAAAGATTAATTAATTAATTAATCAATCACGTTAAGGGAAAAACCCGTTTTCCAAATCTTTAAGCATATGTAGAGCCATAGACACGTCTCATAAAGTGGGCAGAATTAAGAACACAACTAACTCTCTCTCTCTCTCTCTCTCTCTCTACATTTTCAAGCCCGCCCTATCTATTCCCATCTACGATATCCAATCTCCCTTGTTTGAAATTATTGAAACAATGTTTTTTCCATTGCATCCCCTTAATTTGTTTAGGTTCGGCACGTAATCTCGATCTATCAATCTATATACATGACTAAACCAATGGAACTAATTAAGCATGAGTTGAGTGCATTGCGTTAAACTCCGTCCAACTTGTTAGATTAACATGAAACTTGACTAACCCATCAATTCAAGTCAGGTCTTAAAAAAATCATTATAGAATTGACCTTATTTGTTCTCGATTAACTTGACAAGTTAATCCGTGATCACATATATTGATCAGGTTTTGATCGATTAATTTTAAAAAAATATTGATCTAGTTCAACCCGTAGCACCCCAATTAACTTGCTAATATTGTCTCACATCTATTTATTTTTTAAGGAGTACATGAGTGATATTCACAAAAAAAAAAAAAAAAGCTGATGGCGGTAGCTATTCTTGAGGCTAGAGCTTATTAGAGGAGTGCTTTTTATAACGGGAGTGACTCATTCGGAGAGTCAAAATACGAAATCACTTTTGACAATCAGTTTGCATGTTATTCTACCATGTTTCTTTAAAGAACTAGAGTTGTTTATGTTTATCCAGTGATGCATACAATAGAGTTGTTTGTTATATTTCTTGTTGAGAGAGTGTAAGGGTGCAAAACTGTTATTAAATGATTACAACATCGTCGAGAATTTTCACCTAATAAAAAATTTGATAAATCAAGAATGAACCAACGATGAAAAGATCATTAATTTCTCTTTTATATCTTAGAGTTTTGCAAGTCATCAATTATAGAGAAATTTTTTACGATCACTAATGATTTGGCTACAAGCTATGATCTCAATGTTCATTGCAAATCAAAGAATATTAACCATTTAATAATATAGTTTTAAAATCCGATTCGAGGGTCGATCTCAGATAAGGCTCAGGTCATAAATAGAGTTGACCATTGACTCGGGTCGATATTTTGATAAAAATGATTATTATCATAGTTTTAACACTCAACTCGAAGATCGACCTGGTATTAGGCCTGGGTCACGAGTCAACTTTACCATTGATCGGGTCAATGTAAAGATTAAAATGGTTATTATCATAGTTTTAAAACTCAACTTGAGAGTCAATCTGAAGCCATGCATGGATCACGAGTCAACTTTACCATTAACCAAGTCAATATAATAATAAAAGTGGTCATTATCATAATTTTAAAACTCGACTCGGGGATCGATCTGAGGCCAAGCCCGAGTTACAGATCGAGTTGATCATTGACTCAGGTCAATGTAAAATTGTTATTGTGATAGTTTTAAAACCTAACTTAGTGATCGACCATGGGCCAAGCTCGAGTCACAGGTTGGGTTGACCATTGACTGGGGTCAATATATAAGATAAAAATAGTTATTATCATAATTTTAAAATCCAACTAGAGGGTCGACCCGGGACAAGGTCCAGGTCACAAGTCTGGATGGTCAGCTCGGGTTGACCTGAGACAATATAAGAATAAAGATAGTTATTATCATAGTTTTAAAATATGATTTAGGGGTCAACACAGGAGAAGACCCGAGTCACAAGTCGTGAGGGTCAACATAAGAATAAAAATTGTTATTATCATAATTTTAAAATTCAACTTGAGGGTCGACCCAGGATAGGGTCTGGATCATGGGTCAAAGGTCAGCCCAGATTGACCCCAGTCAACATATAGATAAAAATGATTATTATCATAATTTTAAAACTATTTTTTTTTATTATCAACATGAATTGATGGCATTATATTAAATATATGGCTGGCAGAAAGGGAGTAAAGCATCTATTATTTTTATGACCTAAAGTATGTATAGTAACATAAAATATGGTGTTTTAATATAAATTGACGAGTAAATTTATCATAGTGTTAAATATTTTGGTTGAACCCCACCATTAATCCAAGAGGCACACAAGGCTGCTATTACAAGTGGACACCTCCATAAACAGTCAATCAACCTTTACAAGCCTTCAATTTCCAGATCTAACGGCTAATCAAACATCCACCTGTAAGAAACTTATCAATAAATGTCGGTCCAAAACCATCCATCCCACACAATATAGCCTAACAAAACAAATAATAATAATAACAATAATTTGTTTATACTATATAGTATGAAAATTAAAATTAAGCTCAAACTTACCCTTCCCTTTAGCCAAGCAAACTTTCCAAATTTCCTTTTAACTCTCATCATCCTCTTCAAACCCTACCTAGCTAGCTAGCTTTTCTCTCTTCTATATATATTCTTCAAATTCTAACCCTAAGTTTTTAATTTTTTGTAATATTTATTTATATGATTCATAAAATAATTAAGCGAAACCCAAACCCAAGAGTCTTTTGGTAAGTTTAGGGTTCATGGCTGATTCAGACAATGAGTCTGGAGAGCAAAACAACAGCAATACAAACTACAGTACTGAGACTTCACCAAGAGAGCAAGACAGGCTCTTGCCTATAGCCAATGTCAGCAGGATCATGAAGAAAGCTTTACCAGCTAATGCAAAGATTTCAAAGGATGCTAAGGAGACTGTGCAAGAGTGTGTGTCCGAGTTCATTAGCTTCATCACTGGAGAGGCATCAGATAAGTGTCAAAGAGAGAAGAGGAAGACAATCAATGGTGATGATCTGTTGTGGGCCATGACAACTCTAGGGTTTGAAGATTATGTTGAGCCTCTGAAGATTTACTTGCAAAAATTTAGAGAGATGGAAGGAGAGAAGACTGCTGCCATGGGAATAGTGAGGCAAGGTGATCAAAGAGATGGTACTGCCGGAGATGGTGGTGTTGTGAATAGTGGAAATCCTGGGGGTGGGTTTGGTGGAGGTGGTGGGGGCAATATGTATGTTGGGATGCAGTCAAGTATGGCGATGATGGGACATCACCATTATCAGCACCGTCATCCAGGGAATATGTATGGTCCTGGTGGTGGAGCTTCTTCTGGTAGGCCAAGCTAGTAATTAGCTAGGGTTACAGTTGTTTTTACTACTTTTTTATATTTTTCTCTTCTAATTATCATGTCAATAGTAAGGGCAAAGATAATGCTTGATGATGCTTTCCATGGTGTTGTAATTTTCTTTAATAATTGGATATTAGTGGTTGGTTTGATGGTCCATTTTGTGAAACAAGGATGGTGAAATGGGTCTAGCAGGATATGTGGAAATATAAATAAAATGTTTTTTTTCTTTTAACTAATTACTTTTATATATATGTGTGTGTGAAAAAAACTTGATAGTACACAAATGATAATATATATATATAGAAGGGATCGGATAGAATATTTGTGTTTGATATTAAAAGAATAAACAGAAAGATATAAAAATAAATCTATTTTTAAAATAATGTTTAAATGAATTTTTTTAAATAAAAAAACAAGAAAGACATAGAAACATATCTCCTTTATCTTAATTAATTATCTATGTTTGTTATGTTCTAAAATAGTAATAATGAATAAAAAACAAACATGATTTCTTTTGGTATTTTTGTATAAGTAATAAAGGATATTGAAATTTGAAAGGAAAATGCTTTTTTTTTATTTATTCTTTTTTTTTCTACATAAAGTATATCATGAATTCTTTTTGTTTATCCACAATTTATCTG
Organism: Populus deltoides; assembly: GCA_015852605.2. NCBI lineage: Eukaryota > Viridiplantae > Streptophyta > Magnoliopsida > Malpighiales > Salicaceae > Populus > Populus deltoides. Next base: position 16,281,693 of record CM027585.2, read on the forward strand.
ATTAATAGAAAGAGCCAAACCACCCATTCCTTTCTCATTTGTCTCCTTTCGAATTAATTTGGCTGCTTTCTAGCATAATTATTCAACTTTTTTTCTCCATATACTTATTTTTCTTCCCTTCTTTTTCAATAAAATTACAGAATATACTAGTTAATTTGTTGGATATGCTAAGGTTTTTTTTTTAGATTAACGTGGGGGTTCGGGTTAAATTACACGCGTATCTCAAACTAATCTCACGGGTCCTGAAGTTAACGACCATGTAAGCCTCTAGTGGCCCTGAGAGGACTCGAACTTGTGACCATTGGGGAGCAAACCTAAGACTTGACCAGTTGAGCTACCCTTCAGGGTCTGGCTATGCTAAGTTTTGCTTCAGATCAAAGTTTTTTCGAACATGAAAAAAATATTATGGCCACATGAAACTATTTGATGTAGTTATTAAACATAACCTAATAGTTAATTTCAAAATCTCTCAACCTGATTTTTTATCTAGTTCGAGATTAAAATTAATTCATGTATGAGTTGCCTTAAAATGATTCAATCAATACTATGAGTCCAAAAAGGCCTAGATGATAGGTAAAATACCATTGTTTAACTTTAAAAAAAAATCAAAATAATATCTTTTTTTATTTTAATTTTAAAATAATGATATATTGGATTGAAATGGGCTTCGAGACTTAATCTATCAAACTCATAACTCAAATTATAAACTCCATTAGTTTAAAAAGTTTGTTTTTTATTTTTTCTTTTTAAATTATTTTTTATTTAATGATATAATAACAAAAATAAATACTTGTAAAACTGACCACCAATCAGATACTAGGGCATTTGTTTGAGAGTGCAATAATCTTATAAAAAACAAACTAAAAAAATATAAAGATATTCAAAATCAATTAAACGATAAAAAAAAATTAAAAAAAAAAGCTAAAAATGATCCAATCAAAAGATTAAAAAATTGAAAAATGAATTTTTTTATTTAAAAAAAGGCCTAACTCGTTGGGTCAATTATGAAATCTCTCAACTCGACTCCTTATCTAACTTAGGTTTAAAATCAATCCATGTGAGAGTTGTCCTAACATGACTTAGCTAGTCGACTTGATATAATTCCAAATACAACTCAGAAGATCAGGAAAAAGCAAGGATTTGCTTTTAAAAAAATCTCAAGCTGATATTTATTTTTAATATTAAGACGGTGACATAGTGGATCAACCATATGTGAATTTAAATTATAAATTATTAAAAATTGAGCACCAATAAATACTGGGAAGTCTATTTAAGACGACGATAATCTTATAAAAAGCAAATCAAAATAAATTATGTAGACTAATTTAAATTTAATAAAATATTAATGAATGAAATTAAAAAAATCAATTAAAAAAATAAAGAATAGAATTTAGAAAGAAAAAAAATAAGATATTGTTCATAAAAAGAGTGGAGGAGCTAGGGTTTTTACCGTAAACAATATCCTTCTATCTGTTGTATTATTTATATATATATATATATATACACACACACAGACACTGTGATCATATTCATACGTACATAGGCAAGAGTTTACTTCATTGATATGAAACTAGGTGCACTTTGTGACTGTATTCTACAGCCAACAAAATAAATAATGCGTTCCTTGTATATTAAGAAATCTAATATATGAAGTACGACTTCCAGCATCTGGCCTATTAGCTCAGTTGGTTAGAGCGTCGTGCTAATAACGCGAAGGTCGCAGGTTCGAAACCTGCATGGGCCAATTTTAACATTTTCCTCCTCCCCCTTTTTCTTGGTGTCTAAGTTCGCATCTTCTCAAAGCCTCACCAACTCTCTGTATGCTTTCCTGCCAAGCTCGAAGAAAAACTCGTAAGATATACATTTTATTCTTAAGCATGACCTTTTCTCACAAAAAGATTTGGGACTTCGAGCACGGCCATGGCTAATGTAACCAGAGATTTTTGTTTTATAAAGTGGCCTCAAAAAGAATGGCTTGTAGCTTTTGAAATCTACAACTCATAGTGACAGCAGTAGTTGCTTTTGATGCCTAATAGAGGATTGTCCATAACCATGACCAGAAGATAAACGCCAAGCCAGCCCAGGCAATATGTAGCTCTCATTGTTCAAATTTCAGAAAGAGAGATGATGTGATGATGAACAAGGATTTTACTAATTGATAATGGCAGCCCGTAGAGCAGCAGTGTACAACTAATGGATCAAATATTGCACTAATACAATCACTAAATTACTTTTCTTTTCTAAAGAATGCATGACAATTACAACGTTATTGTTTGTTCTAAAAATAAATGAAATTACAGATACTGAATCTTCTCCTTAGTATAATTCTGAGGGTCATTCAGGCCATGCTGTTTCCTGGTATATTTCTGAGTTGTGAGAGACATTCAGACTTCACTGCCTTTCAGGTCTCGATCATTCAAGTACAGATAGCTTTTCTGATCTGGAAGTTTTGATGCGATGGGCACCGGAGAAAACCCAAAATAGGTTTCATCTTCTTTTGCTTTGCATATGTCAACTAACTGCTTCGAAAGTTCATGCTTTTGGACGAATGGCTGCGCTACGTAATCATCCCATGGCATCCACTGCAATTACAAGTATTAATGTGAGGGTTTGTAGCTAGCGCAGCTGCCGTTCAGGTTGTTCAAACATTAAAATGCATAATATCTATTAGTATAGAATATATTCAGCTAAGTGGAACAGAATCTGCAGGGTTTTTTTTTTTTCCTTGATTGGGGTAGGAGTGGGGTTTCTGTGGAGCTTTTGGCCACCACAACCAGTCCTCTGCTCCTTTTGACAACACTTTTGTATTTGAAAAACTTCTCTGACAAAAAGTCACCTGAGCATCCTCTATTTCTGACTCCTGCTTCTGGATGTCAAAGGAGAGGGGTCGTAACATGCATACAAAGAATAAATCTGACTTCCCAAAGAATGATTTGTGGCTTTGCCTGCAAGTTACATGAAGAGAAAAGAAGTAAATTTCAGAAAAAGACCAGTTCCAATTCCAAAAGACAAGCTTTCAAAGCGAAAAGCAAAAATATTGTTTATTCTCTGATCGAATGTTACTTTCAGATGCATGTTCAGGCCAAAATACTCGTTAAAGGAGTTTGTTGTGCCACATGAAAACACGTTGTTTCCCTTTGCAAATTAAACAACTATCACTGGTAATAAAACTAGCTAATACATGCTCACACAAGCCACATCACAAAACCATGGAACTAAGGCATGGAGAAGCAAATATAAGGAGCACCTTAAATTGAAGGAATGCATTGATGTGGTTTGGATGCAGATGATAAATAATATTCTAGTAAATTGCATACCAGAATGCTAGTACTTCCACAAATTCCGTATCAATCTGTCAAGACAAAAAGAAACATGGAACGTCGTTACATCATGTCAGGGAAAAATATGCTTCATTCATATTAGCGATAAATGTGCATCTCATTTCACTTGAGCATACAGGTTAGACAACAGTGACTTACTGCTGTCTCTTCTTTGACTTCTCTCATTGCACCTGCACATATGTCTTCTCCCTGGAGAATAGAAAGTTCTTTAGTGGTGACCCCACACGACACTGTTATATCTGTGATGGAAAAAAATTAAATCATGAACCTACCTCGTCCACAGCTCCAGTAGGGAGCTTCCATATACCTGTCCCTCGAAATATGCCACATTTCTCTTGGACCACAAGCACCTGGGAACGAAAATTGCAATTATATTTTGAGAAAACAACATTCAGAGACCCCCACAGTATCAACTGTACTGTATTCTTTTCAAATGAGAGATCAAATAATCATTTCACACCTACTGTAGCATCGGAACTTAGATTGTAAGAACTGGACAAAGCAAAAGGTCTGAAAAGTAAAAGTATGAAGCAAATGCAGGAAATGAAAACTATCAAACTTAGTAGTGGTTCCCACTCCCTCAAGCACACTTCTGATGAAGGATCAAGATTTCTTATAATACAAGTACCCCTATGTTTCCAACATAGCAGCAGCACCAGTAGCTGTAGCTATTAGTTAAGGTCACCCATATGTGGACTTTTAGGCTTTAGCAAGATGCAAATGAAACTTTGATCACATCCACACAAAGAGCACTTCCCATGCAAACCCCTTAACTTTATTGCAACAAGTTATCAAGAAAAATAGATATGGCGAATTACCTCTCTCTTTTTGTTCATGACAAAAGCACCAATACTCACACGGTGAGAGGCATTCGCTGGAAGAGTATGAGAACCTTCAGGGATCCAGAAAGCAAGCATTAAGTATTTTGGCTCTGCATGGTGGAACCAGAACCCTTCCTGAACAGTAAATAAAAAATTGGAGGTTAATTGACAAGACAGGCTAGCGATACCAGTTTTTTTTTTTTAAAAAAATCTTACTTGAGCAACTTTAGAGCATCGTGAGCTCATGACTGCAATTTATACAGGCAGAAAAGTTACCTTGACAGCAGCTTCTACAAGATTGACCAGTTGAATAGGTACTTTGATCCAAACACCCCTCTTACCCTGCAAAACATGTTCAAGTGCATTAAACATTAAAACCAAAACAGCGTTAGGCAGAAATGCATCTAATATACACGGAAAACAGACTTCAGTTGTCCATGCGTGCACTCTTGAGGTTTCTAAGAGCATATGCCCTATAGCCCAAATTTCGAATTGGCCTTTCTCCAATTCTAAAGAAATCTTAAATTTCACGTACACTTGACGACTCTAGTTCAGATGAATGCTAAATTGACACTAGTATGCCGCCGCGCCCCCCAAAAAAAAAAAAAAAAAAAACCTTGGGGATTCATTTTACAATCCCGAGATATCCCAGATGCTTTCTGTACACTCAGTAATAAAAAGCCAGAACAGAGAAGAAACAACCCCCCAAAAACTCCAAATTCAGAATCAATAACAGCACACTGATGCTAAAACATTTATCAACAAGAACCCAACTTTAACAAAACGCAACAGAATTGATAAAACCAATGAATACCTGACTTCTCCATAAAGCAATTGAAGCTTTAAGCATCGAAGCAAACACCTTTAAATCCATAGCCTCGCTCAATTCCACAATGACACCTCCAAAGTCATCATTGACTGATTGAAGCAACTTAACCTGTTGCACTTCATTCTCAACCAACACTTGCTCCATTCCAGATTTCGAACACACCAAACCAGCCATTGAACTTGCACCAACAGCAATTCTAGCTCTAACCCAGATGCCAAAAACTAAAACGGAATGAACTTTACACACTACAACAAAAGAAAATACAAAACAAAGCAAAACCCGGTAATTATAATTCAAAAAATCAAACATTTACACAAGTTTGGACAGCTAAACACAAGAAAGATTAAATTTTTTACCCGCTGACGATTGTAGGGTATTTCTTCCGAGAGGAAAAATGACTGCTGAAGAGAGGAATGAATGAGGAGAGAAGCATCTGATCATATTTTTATAGTGGGAGGAACAAAAATCGAAGTGTTTAAACAAAAGATGGGCCTTTTCCTTTACATTTACATGATTAATATCGTGGGTTTAGGGCCTTAAGACTTTAATTTTGTTTCTTTGTTGGGTATTATATGGAAAACATTGAGTGTTTGAAGGAGATAGATTATGAATATTTCATGCTTTGAATATGACTCCAAACTTTATTTCAATATAAAAAAACTGCATTGCTTCCTCCACCAAGTTGTTTACTTTTACTACATCATACTTCTATTTTTTTTTAATAATGTTTTCTTGGACGAACTTATGTGTAAACTAATGTATGATTTCATTGAGTTTCAGATGATTCATCTATACTTGTTCATAGAAATTACTTCGTAATCATCTCTAATTACAGGAAATAGTGTTATATATGAGTCTCAAAGTAATTATATTATATTGTTTAGAAACTAGAAATAGATAAAATAAGATATTCAAGTTGTGAGAAGTAAAATTTTCATGAATTAGTATATTTTGTGTGTATTTGACTATGTTAGAAAGATAGTTTAATCGAGAAAGTGATTGTAATGGTAATATATTTTTTTACCCAATTTTTTTTTTTAAAAAAGACTATAAAGATATGAAATATTATTATTTATAAATTAAAAGTATTTTTTAAAAACTTGACTTATTAGAGTCAATCAAGATCTAGACCAGGTTGAGTTTTAATAAAAATAAAAAAAATTGACCCAATTAAAAATTCAAGTTGCACCCATGACCCAGGAAAAAATATATTCAAAATCCTTTGATTTTTTTTAATATTTTTGAATTAATATTATTTTTATTTTTTTATAAAATAAAAAAAATAACTTAATTTAACTTACCTATCCCATGACTCGAAATTTTCCCAAGTCAATCTTGAATTGATTTTAAGCGGAGAACATAAGCTATTGATTCGGATTCATATTAAAAATATAAAATATTGTTTAGAAATATATTTTATTATAAACATTGAAATTTATAATGTTTAGGATAAATGGTGTTGTTTTGATTTTTTTAAAAAAATAATAATAAATAATAAATTAAATTTTATTCTAATAACAGAGTTGTGAGTTAAAATATATTTTTAACCGGATTAAACCAAATTAATATCATAATTTATGTTTTCTTCAAAGGTCAACATTCTCGGTCAAACCTCCAGGCGATAATCTGTTTGAAAAGAGACCCAGGACAAAACTTGTGTAAATATGCAAAAACAAGAAGGCCAAATATATAAATTCAAAAACCCCTCCTTTTTATTTTTATTTTTTTTACCTCCTCCTTTTATTTTATTTTTTACTACTGCTAAAAACCTCACATTTCACCTTCTCCGCAGCCAAAAAAAAAAAAACCCTGAAACGCCGCCAATTTTTTTAATCAGCAGTAAAAAATGGATTTATTAATTACCGGTGACCGGCAAATACAAAACCCTAACGACTTTCCTCTTCAGATAACTCCATTCCCGCCCACCGGCAACTTTACTATCCCCACTTCAGCCGCAGCTCCTTCGGCGGCGGAGGCGGGGTCGAGTGAGGCTGCCAGCTTGCCTCCGCAGAAGCTCCGTCCGATTAGAAGAACTGACAGGGTTCCGTCGAGTTCTAGGGAGGACGGGGGAGAGAGTCTGAGGGGTTTGGTTAGTGGACAGCCGAGTGAAGTGGCGGCAGATGGTGGTGGTGGGTCGGGTGGAGGTTTATTTGATGATGAATTTAGGTAAAGTTTAGAGTTTTTTTGTTAGTTAATTATTTTTTCTTTTTTTATTTTGCTTTCTGCAAAGTTTTTTTTTCATTTATTATTAATCTTTAGTCATTTTGATAATATTTAAGATTGACCCTTTTTTGAAGATATTAAGAAAAGGGATATGGTAATTTTTAAGGTATATTTTGCTTAGAATGTTAGGTAATGCAATAGTACATTGAGACAGTTTGATGTTTCTAATTAAGGTAAGGAAGTGGGCAATTTGTATGTTTACGTAATAGTGATTAGTTTGACCTTTCTTATTAAGGTAGGGAAGTGGGCAATGTGTATGTTTATGCAATAGTGATCAGGTTGATGTTTTCGGATGATCGTGATCCAAATGCATATGCTGTTTGTGTGGGGTTGAGGATTGCTATGATGGTAGAAATTATTGGCTCTTTGATAAGTTGAGGGACAGATTGATACAAGAGTGTAAACCAAACCCACCCGGGATTGTGTTAGTACAGTAGTAGTCGTAGCAGTAGTCTAGATCCAACAAGTGTTATTCGGAAACTGAGTTAATGTGGTTTTGTTTGTTTTCAGCTTATCTTCGAGTGATGGAAACGATGATGATTTATCGGTTGGTGTGGGAGAATCTGTTGGTCGGAAGAGAAAGAGGAAATCCAAGATTGAGAAGTTTTTGGAGAGTTTGGTGATGAAAGTGATGGAGAAGCAGGAGGAGATGCATAAACAGTTGGTAGAGATGATAGAGAGTAGAGAAAGGGAGAGGGTGATAAGAGATGAAGCTTGGAAACAGCAAGAGATGGAAAGGATGAAAAGGGATAGTGAGGCTAGGGCTCAAGAGGCTTCTCGTAACCTTGCTCTCATTTCCTTCATCCAGAACATGACGTCAGGTCATGTTATCGAAGTCCCTCAACCATCAATGACATTCTCACACATGGTGAATGATGGAGGCAATGCCGATGCCCCCATTCAAAATGATTTTATGGGTGACCAAAGTAATCAAAGATGGCCGGAAGCTGAGGTGCAAGCACTTATAATGCTTCAAACTGCTTGGGAACAACAGTCGCGAGTCGCAGGCTCCAAAGGGACTCATATTTGGGATGCAATATCTGCTGGAATGTACAATATGGGCTACAACCGCACTGCGAAGAAGTGTAGAGAGAAATGGGAAAACATCAACAAGCACTTCAAAATGTCACTGGGAACTGCCCCAAAGAAACCATTTCAAAATAGTACAGTGAGCCCGTATTTTCCGGAATTGGACACGTTATACAATGACGATTTTGTTAATCTGGGAAATGGCTCTGCCAATACGGACAATCAAGCTAACTGCGCACTGGGTAAAGGTTGAAAATCTCAAACTGTTTCAAGTCTTTGGCTGTCTCCCAGCATCATCAAAAGAACAACCAGGGACCCGAAATTTATATTTCTCGAATCTTACCTTGATGTGATTTCTGGTCCATTTATGCATCTGTATTAACTTAGAGTAGAACTTCATTGAGATGTTATTGACTGTTCTTGCATTAGCTATGCATTGCAGGGGAAAATTATTATTGTATGAATTGTTCTTCCAACAACATTCATAGGAGCATTCTAGCCATTTGCTTCCTTGTGTTTCGAATCCTTATTCAACGAGTACTGTGATTTCTTTAGCTTTCAGGGAGATTCTTTCTGCTGAATATGGTTGTGTTTTGATATTCATGGCAATAGATCTTCCATGCTATAGATTCAGTGGTGATAAAAATTTTGGATTTTGCATATGTTACAAGCCAGAACCGAAAAGGTGTTTTATCTTCCAATTGATATGAAGATATCAAAACCTGACTCTTCGCTGAATAAGAGAAAATGGGCACAAAATATAATGAGAAAAAAGAGAATTAGCACATCAAAACAAAATTCACTATCTGATATCAATGTGTTGTTCAATTGCTATCGCAAAAGGCCATAAAAAAGGAGGAAAAAATCAAGAGAAAAGGAGTCGCATCATGTCAAATGGGTTCTTTCCTTCCTTATTCAGCACGACAATACGCAACAAGATTCACTAATTTCATCAAATGCTATAATGGATCTTCACTCTTCATGGCTGCTTGAATCTTGAAAAACTCGTGCAGTTCAATAGACTAGAATGTGACAGAATTCATCATGGCAAACCAACATCACCACACAAACAGTGCAAGGACAAAAGAATATAAGAGGGTGAAGAGAGGAATAATTGAAAATAGAAAAATCATTATCTCAGGTGGTTCTGGCTGAATGTAATATGGAAATACCAATATGGATGATGTTATCAGTAAGGCCATGAGAAACAAAGAAAAGATTCTAGGACCATTAGCCATGCCAACAACACACCAGAAAAGAGACATACAAGTCTGGTTATACAGATGAGAGGGTTACAGATCAAACATTTAATTCACACTTCGGTTATATTTTGAGAAACAGCAATGACCCATTTAATGCACAGGCAAGAACTAAGCAAATTATCCCCTTTGGATCCTCTCATGCACCAGTTATAGGATGATGTGGGAATGTAAATCTAAACCTAATCAACATTATTGATAGTAATTATGGTAAATAGAACAAAATGAGGGAAGCACATGCAAGTAAAAACCATCCATGTATCAACCTGTTGCTAAACTCGTAATATTTGAGTCTGAAATGACATGGCTCTTGCAAAATCATAGTTTCTTGTAATTGATGTGCCAAAGCATAAAGAACAACTCTATTTTCTGATATGAACATGGGCAGGAATATAAATTAATTACTGATACAGAAGACATTTTCTTGGACACATTTTATTTCCTCGTCCCTTTCGTAGGAAGAATTGATGTTTCATATAACTCAGTTCGGTTTACAGGAAAAAAAAAACTACGTAACTTAGAAATGCAAACATCTCACTGAATCTCATTACCTCACCAGAGAGAATGCACAAGACTGAAACTCTAAAAGCAGAAATAATTGGTGCAGTGACTTTCTTGACTGTGTGATATCCACATCATCATTCGAGTTTTCAATGTTGATTTATCAACTGGCCTTTTCACTTCTGCGTAACCATCTTCTGAGAGCAAGACAGGCAAGAATTCTTCACCTTTTTCAACATCGTCTATTAGTTTGGCAAAGAGCCAGTTTCACCCAACTGTTCAGAATCTGGAGACTGTGTAGTAGAACGAATAATTATCAGATAAGTACTTCCCTTGATCAAGGATGAAAGCAAAATACCTGATATACAGTATGAAAGAACAAGAAAAAGTTTTTTCTTTCTGGAAAGGAAACAAGTTTTTTGGTGGCTATAAAAAACAGGAAATCCGCACACTAACATATGCGTGACCATCAGCAATGACAGTTAGATAAGACTTCCTGCCATTGTTCTGATTTGCACCAATCATTTAAATGAATTTATCACAAGCCATGCCCAACTGAAATCAGATAAAAGGGTGGTGATCAGTCTAAAAGAACCTTGGTGGGCATCCAGTTCTGTCTCTTTGGAACACAAACAGTAGACACGAATAAAATGGACAGAAAAAAATTAGAGCCACTTTTCTCATATATCACCAAAGTAGATGATTATTTCAGGAGAGGCGGTAGTAGCAGTACGTAGACAGTAATATCTCTCCTTGGGTTGCAAAACATCAGATACATCAAGTAGGATCCATGCCCAGGCTCTTTCTGACTGTGGAGGGTCATTGATGCAGAGATTATTGAAAAGGGAAAACTATATGTGCTTTAGTTGTGTGTACATCATAGTCCCCTCTGCTTCATCCACAAAGACCATTTAACAGCCTCCAAGTATTTATCATTCTGCTGCAATGCAGTAATCAGATTGGTGTAGGTTATCTCATCAGGTTCTATCCCATTTTGCCTCATTTCCTTGACCAAACACACAGCATCTTCAACCGTTCCAGCAATTCCATATGCCTTTATCAGTGTGTTATAGCTACACATATCAGGTCTCAGTCCACATTCTCTAAGTTCTGTCAGCACACCTGCAACTTCATCAATTGATCCTTGCTCTCCGTAGATATTCATCATAATGTTGTATGTATAATGGTCAGCAGCACAGCCCGATTACTTCATTCTCTGAAAGACACTTCTAAAACTCTCCATATGACCTTCTTTCCCATAGGCATCCAATGTGCAGTTGTAGGCATCGAGGGAATTTGAAAAACCATCAGATTGCATAGAGTGTATGGTTTATGCCATATTCTTGAAGTCTTGATGTAAGAGAGTACATCAACCAAACCTCGTTTTCTAGCCATCATGAACAATTCCCTAGCTTTATTGAAAAGCTCAGCCTTTGCATAAACATCAAGCATGTCATTGAAGGTGATAGTATTAAGATTAAAACCACGCTGAAGCATCTCATTGAAAAGTCTGGAAAGTTCATTAACTGGAAGAGCACGAGCACAGCAGTTTATGAGACAATTATACAACTCCTGATCCCAAACAACTCCACTCTTCAAGATCTAGCAACACAGATCTTTTAACTTATCCACCATTCCACACTTTTGGTAAATGCAAAGCATGTCCCGGAACATAAAATGTCTGGAACTATGTCCTTTTCGCTCTCCATTGTTTCTAGAACAGAGCGAGCATCTTTCAAGGATCCAGCCTTGACATACATTCTTAAAACAATGCTGAAAGCGATCACATCTAAAGCAATTCCAGAAGATTTTTAACTTTTGATAAAGTTTTTCTCCGACCTTGTCATATGCTTTCAAAAGAGTTCCAAGGATTGAGGAATACTGGCACTCACCATCTCCAGCATATCATCAAGAGTTCTGCAAGCACCGTCTTCATCCCCATGCTGAGCTTGCAAATTTATTAGTGTACAAGTTGGACGAATTGGGCTTGAATCCCAACCGCTTGAGCTCCTTATAGTACCTTGTAATTGCCAACTCGACCCCAACCTTCAATCATAGAACGGTAGGTTGTTTCATCAGGCTCTAATCCAGTATTTTGGATGCCTAAGAACAGCCATTGCGCACCAAACATATTGGATACCTTTCCATAACCAGTAATCAATATATTGCATGCAACAGTATTAGGGGAAAACTTGGCTTCTTGCATAGAAACCAACACCAGCTCGGCCTTCTCTAACTTTCCTTGCTGGCTATAAGCATTAAGCAAAACCAATCAATTCTCCAAATTTAACACCACCTTATTCTCTCATCAAGCCAATAACCGCTTCTGCCTTGTCGAGCAAACTTAAACGTGTATAAATAGAGATCATAGCCGAGTAAGCAGACTGACATGTTATCCCAAAACTCCTCATTTCAGAGAAAGCAAATTCTGCCTCCTCAACATTCCAATCCTTTTGGTAGAGCCCCATGACCATACCAAAAGTAGCAATATTTGGCTGAACCCCAAGTTCCAACATCATACGAAACCATTTCCTACTCCACTCCACATTCCCCCGTTTCGAACACGAGTAAATGAGAGTGTTAAAAACTCGGCAATCCAACTCAGAACCAAAACTCTCACTCATTTCCCTGATCATCCTCTCAGAAGAATCCCAATCTTCCCTCCTACCCACCACTCGAAAAACAACGTTGTAAGCATTAACATTCTTTTCAAGCTTCCCATTACTCCACATCCACTCAAAGAACCTCAAAGTTTTTCAATCACTGCTACACTTCTCAAGCCATTTCAAAACATCATTACATTTCTCTAAGCTCAAATTAGACCCAATAACAGAGTAACTAACATCCAAATCACCATCATGCACAAAAAGATCCTCCCTTTCTAATCTTCTACCATTCCTTTTATAACCAAACTTAAAACACTCTTCCCTACCCCTATACTTAATTTTCCTCTCCTGTTTAAAATCTATGTCCTTTTGCTCATTCTCATCAGCCAAACCTTCTGCAAGTGACAAAAAATGGTCCTTTACAGAAAATTCAGTTTGGATTCTAGACGCCTTAACAACACTAAACCTACCCAAAGAAACATGTTTTTTTTTTGTCTCCATTGTCTCTATTTCTATATCTCTAAATTGTAACCAAACATTACATTACAATAAAATTTAAGTGTATTTATAATTAACATTTGATATTATAAAAAAACTAAAAAAACTGGGGTTGGTTCAACTATTCATATGAAGATTAAACCATGTCAATATATAGTTTTTAATTGTTTTGATAACAATTTAGTTAGTTATCGCGCAGGTTTGAACATAAAGGCCATGAGTTCAAGTGAGATGCTTGTAGCAATATTTTTTTTTAGATGACAGGTATATTTTATTTTCCATTATGCATATAACTCTTTTTTTTTGTTGGCTCTTTTTTTATATCTTTTATTTATTTTTTAATTACATCTTTTAAATATAATATTTTTATTTAATTTTATCACTTATTATTGGGTGGATGGTAAATCAATTTTTGTATTTTTTATTATATAATAAAAAAAAATATTATGTTGCCCCAATATTGAAATCCATAACCTCATGGTAAATCATTTTTATATATTCTTTATCATATAAAAAAATAATAAATAAATAATTAATTCAATCTAACAAAGTTTATAGCCCGAGCCATGTATTTGATGAAATAACTAAAATAATGAACTTGATATTTTTCTTTTCTGATTCTATATCAACAAGAATCATAAAATCATAGTATATTTAAATATCATTACTTTTATTAGTGTATTTAACTTGCATTAGCAAGATTATAAGAATAAATTTAGCTTATAAAATAAAAGTTTGGTTAAAAGATATCATTCATTAACCATAGAATAAAAAAAACATGTGTCGCAAGGAACATACCATTAAAAAAGTGAATAACATTTAATATATTGAAATCAATAAGTAAAAAAATCTTAAAATAAAAAAAATGTTGATTAATTAATTAATAAAAAACACAAAATTGAACCAAAGAAATCTTATATTTACAAGTGGCTCAAAAGTGGTTATCTACACAGAAAAATTATTGGCTCAAATCCCTTAAACAAAGAGAAGTAATTAACTGTAAATACAAAATGCATGGCAACGTGCTGCCCTACCAAGCCAACCGTTGCCTCCTTCCACCAAGAGCCACCATGCAACTCTATATATTCCTCTCCCTTTTCATCATTCGATGATATATTGCATTTACACCCACAAAACTTCTGCTCCTCCTTGTTTCTACAAACTCTGCACTCCACACAGTCTTGGTTTTGTTCTGATACAAGTTTAATGAATCTTGATGCATGTTCAACAACATCATGGAAGAAGATTATGGATGGGGAACTTGTTCAACAATGGTTCTCTTGATGGTTGCTGCTATTCTCTTGTTTGCTCCGTTGGTAATGGATTCTTTGGGACCTCCTTCTGCTTTGATGATACTTCTTATTCCAGTGATTCTGGTGGCCGTTCTTTACTTCCTCCATGAAGCCTCTGATTAAGTGAAGATCAAGAGATTTCAATCACCTCCTGCTTCTTCTTGTTTCTCCAATTTTTTATTTTTTATTTTACATGTAAGTGTATGGGGACCAATTTGGTTATTGAGTTATGTTTTTTCTTTTTTAATTTTATGCATTAAAAAATAGAAAAATCTTGTTTGTGTAATTGATGATGATTTCTTGTTAATAAACTAGATATTATCTCTGAAAGCGTGATGGATTTTCTTATTTATTTCTTGTGTTGCAATTAATGTAAGTCATTGCTTAAATAATTAAGGTTGTTTTCCATAACCAATTAAAGCAATAATTTATTAGTTTTATCATTTTCGGTTTTGTTTACTTTCACTTATAAAAACAACCAAATTAAAATTTTATAAAATATAAAATTTAAAACTGAAACTAAAACTAGTTCCAATCGACTCATTTTGGTTCGGTTTAATTCTGTTATTTTACATTAAAAACCAAAACTCAACCGACTGGTTTTGGATCTATTTAGTTTGGTTTCGATTCAGTTAATTTATATTAAAAACCAAAAATTATTTTGTTTTTTGAATATTTTTTTTCACTTTCTAATGGGCTTGGTTTTGATTCGATTTAGTCTTTTTTGATTTATTTTTAACTGGATCGGTTCAGTTCGGTTAAAGTTTTTTGGTTTTAGACTTATGAAACCGAACTGAATAGTTTCTAAATATTCTAATCAATTTAATTGATTTTTTTCATGATTTGATTTTTTTAGTTATTTTTATTTCTTCTCTTAATTTAATTGATTTTTCAATTTTTTTACTCACCTTCAATTTTTAAGCTAGTAAAACATCCAAGCATACCAACCCACTATGGTTCGATTCAAAATTGAGTTGATTTTTAACTTTTATGGACATGAAGCCCTGCGCGGACCGGATCTGTTTATATCAATGAACAGGGCCAAATGGCCAATGGCTGAAATGCAAGCGTTGAGGGAGTGAATTAATTAACAACACTAATATCCAAGCAAGCAAGCTAGCGTGCCTGTTTTTCTGGTCTGTCATCGTGGGATACCAACGTTCTGCTGTTGACAGACTAAAAGCCTTGTTCCTCTCTGTCTGGTCCAAGTAAATTTAAGACTATTATATAGCAATTAATTGTAGCTCTAGGATCCTTCGTGTGCATCGCCCCTTTCCCAAGTGGTTCCACCCTTTGGCTCTATAAATATTGACACTTGCCCTTGTTTTTCTTTTCAATCTCATCCAATTTTCACTTTCTAAATTCTGTTAGAGCTAAAAAAAACAAGAGATTTTAATTCCCACAGAGAAATGGACTGTGGAGGCTTTCATGGCTACCGCAAGCACCCCAACACAAGCTCAGGTAGGTTCTAATCATTCAAGAAGACAAGCTGTGACACCTATGTATATCTTGTTCGTACGCATCATCTTCGATCTTGCATGCAAAGAAAGTGTTTTTCAGTTTCTTTTTTCACTCTAAGCAAGAAGATAAATATGTATATGCACTGCGTGCGTTCATTTTCGCTTGTTAATTTTGATTAGTTTATGTATCTTCTCTTTTCAAAAATTTGTTTTTCATGTGATTGCTGCTTCTTCTTCTTCTTCTTTTCCAGAAAATATTGATCTATCAAATGACATGCAAACTCGATCTCTCAATGGCTTAATTTGAAGTGTATATCCATGTGCATATATAGATATCATGTTTTCTCAATCATCTATATGTTGATCTTCAATATCTTCTGTAGTGAGATAGATAGTGTCATGGTCAAGGTATCTGATGCATGAGGCTCGTGATGATGAAATAGTTAGCAACAATGGTAAACGCATAGCTTTATGTACAAGTGGCACGCACCATTCATGCAACATATGAAACAAGTGGCTTCCATGCATCCTGTCTCAGGATTCAAAACGCTTGCTGCCTTTGTCTCTGTCCACTTTTATCTCGACAAAAAATTAACTCTCTTGTCTCTTGGCTTGTTTGAGTTAGAAAATCCGCCAATCAAGTGATAATGTATTAAAAATATAAATTATTTATAGAAAAAAAAAAGGTTTATTTGTCAAAAAAAAATAGCAGATTAAATAGCCACACAAAAAAAAAAAAAGGGGTTAAAATCTGATCAAATGGGATTATGGGAAGCTGTGCCTGTAAGCATAATGAAATTCATTAGCTAGCCATTGATTGATTGATTTCCAAGAAATATTTATTTTCTTTCGTGTCTCTCTCTTGTTTTGTTGCAAAACAAATTGGGAATCACAAATCATTAATTATGGAATCGTTTGTAGTTAGCCATTGATTGATTGATTGATTTCCAAGAAATATTTATATTCATTCATATCCCTTTGAAATAACTATCATCAATACAATTGGATCTGGTATCATCATCAGAGATCAACATGAGGCTAGCTGAGATCAACCACAGCACCACCAACAAGTTTCATACAACCACTGATGACATCGGTGAATGTACTGTAAGGGAGCAAGACAGGTTCATGCCAATAGCCAATGTTATCAGGATCATGCGCAAGATGCTGCCTCCACATGGGAAAATCTCTGATGATGCCAAAGAAACAATCCAAGAATGCGTGTCTGAGTTCATTAGCTTCATCACTAGTGAAGCCAATGAACGCTGCCAACGCGAGCAACGCAAGACGATAACAGCTGAGGATGTGCTTTATGCAATGAGCAAACTAGGGTTTGATGACTACATCGAACCCTTGACCATCTATCTTCACCGATACCGCGAGCTCGAGGGCGAGCGCGGCTCGATGAGAGGTGAGCCACTGATGAAGACCAGGAACAGTAATAATAATAATAATAATGTTGATCAGTATGGAACAGTGGCTGGGGCTGGTGCTGCTTATGCACCAGCATTTCATGTGAGCCATCATCACCATCCTCATCATCATGGATTCTTTGGTGGGGCTCCTATAGGAGCTGGATACATGACTATGAGAGATTCTAATTCCAATGCCAGTTCCTCCCATTCTGCTGCGTTGGCTAACGTTGAAGCATTTGCTCAGCATCAGTAAGAGAGATTGATCAGAAAGAGATTAACGCCACAATATTGTAAGGCTAGATGGAGCTAGAAAGCTGGGAAGGCTGCTAGAGAGGTTAGTGTTTGGAAGAAGTGGCTTAATGTATTGGTAGTTGAATTCTGTTTAGGATGGTGTCTTTGATGCTCGACAGAACATGCAGTTCTAGCTAGGATCGGCCATCTTATTTTGCATATTTCAATTCTTAATTAGGTGCTTGATTTCTGTTTTTACATTAATTTGACGTGTTGTTGTGTTAAATTCCGTTTTTCATCCCATTTAATATTATGAGCCCTTAATTTCAAATTAAGGGAAATGTCAAAGCTTAGTTAATCTCAATATATCCAAAGTTAATTACTTAAATCTCATGAAGTTAGACCTCGTACGTACATAAACAAACTGTAGAGCAACGTCATGATATTTTCAATGATATTAAATATTGCTATGATTTAATTAGCAATTCTAAAAAATTTAAATATTATCTTTGAGCTCGCCTAACAGGTTAATACTTAATACCAAAAAAATTTTATAGTGTTGAAAAAAAATTAAGTTGTAATTGATCTGCTTTGCTAATTAAATTATTACATTAACTTGTAATTTAGTTAAAATTTAGTTTGTAAAAGTAAAACAATATTATTTTAACTATTTTTTTAAAAATAAAACAAATCAACTAGATTTAATGCACGATAATACATAATTTTGACTTTAAACCTAGTCATAAAATAAACTGGATTTAAATAAATTAGGTTTAACAACTTTGCTTGGCAGTATAAAAAAAATGAAGGGGCATGCAATCCATAAACACCATTTTCAATGATATTCATTTGTGACTTTATTAGAGCTTAATGACAAAAAAAAAAAAAATGGTAAGTATTTTTGAAAGGAACAAAAAAAAAAAAGATAGTATTGGACATTAATTAACATGGGGAGGAAATGAATTTAAAAGCAAAGCTCCCAGCGAGGATCGAACTCGCGACCTTTCGCTTACGAAGCGAACGCACTACCACTATGCTATGGAAGCAAGATGCTCGAATCGTTTTTACATTATTATATCAACATATCATACCTCTTGACTGTTTACACTTTACACCGCCTGATTCAGGTGTACAAGATAACGGAGGGAGTGGCGTGGTAAGGGTTGGTGAAGGTTGATCCATCAGAAAGCTAGCAATCAACAAAAGATGGAAAAGGCTATTCCAGTTGACAATTTAATAGCAGCATATGTAGTTAATGGAAAAGCAAGCAAATTTCTCATTGAAGAGATCAATTGGTATTTTGAGTTTTACAAAAACATGACCGGTCTTCTGCAACTTTTTTTTTTGGGGGGTGGGGAGCTGTCTTTTGACAATGTTAATGTCTATAAAGACTAAAACGCAACCATTCAAGTTAGTTCTGCTGTGTAGAAGAAACTTCATCGCATTGCCTTTTCTTCTCGGATGGCTCATTTTCGTCCTCCAACTCTTCTCTATCTACTCTTTCGAGTTCTTCTGGATCAGTTTCGCCTCTTTTCCTTTGAGGAATTACTTGAAAGAATGAAGTTTTCCAATCTTTTGTTTCCACAAACTTGAGCAGGATCTCTACCACCTGGTTCACAGTGAGTACCTGCACTTGAATGAACAAAGAAGCAAAGAGTTAGCAGAGAAAGACCATGAATTTTGAGGGCTTGAGGTACAAATCAACGAGAAACGCAACATGGGGAAAATCTCCTATCCCACGTTGATGCCAGATAATGAATCAATGAGTTGTCTTGGTTACTTCAGCCACAACAACATCAATTTTTGAAACAAATGCATTTCTGCGCATGTGAAGTACTTTCCTTTTTTATTGCAAAATGCCCTTAGTAATGAAAATTCTCCTAATAAATCATCTTAACTCTATGCCTGGGAGCAATGGGCTGGAAAGAGAAGTGTTTTGTGCACAACTTCATATATTGAGACCCTGTCCTACACTCTTTGATAAAGCAGTCACCCCATGATCATTTAAGTCTACCCCACTGTCCTCAGGAATTGAGACCCTGTCCAACACTCTTTGATAAAGCAATCAACCATAATCGTTTAAGTCTAGCCCATTGTTCTCAGGGATTGAGACACTGTCCAAAACTCTTTGGGCACCATTGCCAGACGTTGGATGGCAAAGAGTACAGCTCGCCCCTTGAACATTTAAAACTAGCCCTCTTTGCATGCAATTTTGTGTAGTGGCAGTGCCACATTCCCAGTCCCGGTTTGCTCTAATACATGCTCTACAATCAATGTGATTTTGATGCACAGGTGATACAAAACTAAAAGAAAAGGAAAACAAAATAAGCACAACACAATTAAATCTACACAGTCAACATTTCAGGTCTTGAAAGAAAAACAAGCACATGCCAAGACAAAGATCAGTCATACCTGAGAACTTGACATCTTCAAGTAACTGCTTATAGGAAGTTTTGCTGTTCGGATTCCTTGCTCGTTTGCTTTCTTCATGGTTAAGCCTTTCCACCGATTCCGATCCACTAACCCGCCAACAATATATATTTTCTTCAGATCAAGTTCGTCTAGCACTGTTTCAGAATCTGCTGTAAGATACACCAAATTTTCCTTTTGATCTTGCAATGCTTCAATATATGATTGACTTTCCTTCTCAATACTCCATTTATCAAATCCTGGGAGCCTTTGCAATTGGTTCTCCATTTCCCCCCTGCACCCAGTCAACCAGAGGTGACCAGGGGATGCACATCTTCCATTCACGGCATAACAGTAAATGATCTGCCATTTAAATAGTGATGGTATAATAGTCAGCCATTGAAAAGCATAAGCTTGCATTTGTTAAACAACCCTATACCTTCCACCAACTACACAATTGTTCTCCAACAATGCCAATTGAACTGCCCACACTCTTGCCTATTAATACAAAATCAATTAATTAACCAAATAATCTCTTCAATACAAAGTTTCTTGCAAATGGCACAGATAACTTGTAGCCAAAATTCTAGTATAAATATGCAAATTAAAAACTTCGTTGAAATGCCATAAATCTGACTTATCTATTGTATCTATTGCGCGAATACTCTGACCATATTACAAGGTTAATTCATTCCTCTTAAGTCTTAAGAACGATATCACCAACCTCTTTCGAGCGGAGCTGTGTTGAAACTCAAAAATACAGAAATTCACTCATTTCTCCACCCTCATAATTCAGCCAACTAGATTTAACTGAACTGTTAGCAACAATTCTCACTTCAAATGAATCTAACACATCCTTAAGAACAAATTCGCCAACGCCATTTCTATGCATTACAGTAAAGTTCTTAACAATGTATCACAGCTCTATTCCTACACAAAGCCGTATTGAACCAACATATGAAATCAATCATTTCTCCAAATGGGTCATAAAACTCAATCCAGCAACTATCAAAACCAATCCCTACTCAAAAACCAATCCAACACTAACATTATAAAGATAAAACCGTTATTAAAAACGAAAAGGTTTTAAACTTTAACACTATAAAATTAAAGCTCACCTGTTGAACAAGACTACGAATCTCAATATTAGTCATAAGATCAGCAAACTCAAGATCAATCACAATATTCTGACCAGATTCTTTAGCTTTCCTAAGCCTCTGCGTCTTCTCTTCTTTCTCTTCTGCTCTCTTCCCCATTCTCTCTTTCCTTAACTCTCTCCTTGACTCTATAAGCTTCAACCTTTCTTCTTCACTTGCACAGCTTGATAGTTTATCTTCCCATTCTTTTCTCTTCCTCTCTCCTTCTTTCTTTTTTTGCTCCTTCATTTGTGCCTTCTTCTCTGCTTTCTTTGCTTCCCATTTTTGCTGCTTCAGGAGTTTCTTCGATGCGTTTTTGGAGAGTGTGGTGGGCTGTGAATTGGGTTGGTTCTCTAGGGTGTTTTGGTCATTTTGCTTTGTTTCTTTCTCTTCCTCCATTGAAGCAGAAGGGGAGCGTTGAGGGTTTGGTTCAATTTTCAATTAAGGCTTTGAAGGGGAAATGGTAGAACGATGTCGTATTTGGCACCATGAGGATTATATATTGATCACGATGACTTACTGGCTTGTTGCGGACAAAGGCCAAAGGCCTAGAGGATGTTTGATGGCTAATGCATGGTAATAAATGTGTGGCAAAACTAATCTAATTATTTAAAATTAGTTAATTGGATGCTTAATCGTTATATGTTTAAATAAAATCTTGCATAAAAGTATTTATTTTTTCTTATACATTTTAAAATTTTTAATGGCGAAATATGTTTTAAAGCTATTTTTTGAGTTTTTTTTTCTAAAATACTTTTTAGAATTTTATTTGTTTGTTTTTCTGTAAAATGTTTTGTAGAAGAAAACAAGTAAATATAAAATATTTTGCAACAATTAATTCATTTATTTTAAAATATTTTCAACTTAGAAACTTGTGAAAAAATAAACAAATAATAATAAAGTTTCACACAACAATAATCTTAATTTATAAATAATTAATTCCTTCTATATTAGAATGATAAAAAAAAAGAAAAAGATATCCTCCATATCATAAGAAATCATCGAATCCAAATTAAAACAACAAAAAAATATCTTTTTAATTGAAATAAATATCTAGTATTTTGCATTTGTCAGGTAATAATTAATCACAATTACTCTTGGTTTGTAAAATAAGAAAACTAAATTAAATTCCATAAAAATATATATATAAATATATTCATATATGCAAATGATTAATTTTTACCAAAACCTGAAATCTATGTACCTCCTATAAATACAAGCTTTTGATGTTCAAATAGCATAGCATATGCACTCCAACAATTTAATTCCTCTACGTACCTATTTCAAATTAATTTTAAAAGCATGGCTAGGATCTCTTGCTTGATAATGAAACTTCTTGTCGCTTCCCTGCTCATCACATCATGTTAGTCGATTTCTCCTTTCCCTGCCTCTTAATTATTTTTTATTTATATTTTTTTAAATTAATATTTCTACGCAGGTATCTATTTAACATGTGAATATATTTTATTTTTACGGTGGAGATTCATGGGGAAAGTTTCTGCAGGTGTTTCAGTGGTGGTGGTGAGGGCTGCGGTGCCATGCAGGAATTTTATTGATTGTTTTGGCAAAATCCCTTGTGATATGCCAAAAATAATATACTGTAAAAATAACGAATGTGTATGTGACGATCAAGAGAAACCTCTGCCAGCCAAGAGAGAGTTATCTCCTCCTCTTGTATAACCCAGGATCATTGAGCTTCTTGTTTAATAAGAAAACTACCCCCAATATAATTTTAAAAAAATTGTTTTAGGGTTTGTTTGTTATTGCTGATTGATAGAGGGATTTTTGTTATTCTATTTTTTTGTCTATTTTATTTTATAATAGAGGGATGTTGTTTATTCCCTAAATTAATTAGTGCAAACATGTTTACTAACACTATTCATTAAATGTTGTTCCAAGTGATAAAAATTGATAACAAAATTAATTTGTTATAAATGTTTTGGTTTAGATGTGAATGGCCTTTTTAAAATATAATTAATGTAGAAAAATTAAGTTAATTTATTACATATAGAAAATAAATTTCTCGCTTGTACAAGTCATTAAAACACACAAGAATTCTTATTTTCATGGTTAATCATAATTACTAATTAACCAACTTTTACTTGTTCGTATTAATCAATTGCTGTACACACACATGTAAACCTTTAGAAATTAATATCACTGAAACCATTAAAAATTATTGACTAATTTATATATTATTTGCATTTTAAATTGAGAGAACAAAAATATTATTTAATTGAGGTGACTAATTTATGGACAAATTGGACAATTAATTCTCAAAATTAAAATAAATAACAAAATAAATTTTTTTTAGCGAAGTAACACAATTTTACCTTATCACATTTTAAAAACACAACATTTAAATAATATAATGTTTCACAACCCCCCTGACATCGGTTTTATATATATATATATATATATATATATATATATATATATATATATATATATATATATATATATGATAAGGATGCTTTGTATTTGCCACAGTAGAACGACACTACTGAAATCCCAACAGGCAACATTCTAATAAAAAAATATGATGATTTTTTTACTTGCATACTTTAATAAATGCACGTATTAAAAGGACAAGAAACTAAATATGTATTTTTAGTTTAATTTACAATGGATATTTGTTTTTTTCTAAAATTGGCATGAAATATATATATATATATATATTTATTATTATTATATAGCCAATATATCATCTGAGCTTCTATTTAAATTATAAAGTACAACGAACGTATGTGATCTATATCGATCTTGCATGCATGAATCAAGTCAACTCTCAAAAAACTTTTTTTTGTCCATTTAGTCCTCGAGCTATTTTAGCCATCATTAATATTTGATGAAACAACCCCCGTGCCTCCTGTCATTTATCATTACCAATGAAGCTGTTTAGACCTCGCCCGTCTCTAACACATATGTCCGAAAACCACAAATTTTACAGTACATAATCCCACAAAATCTTTGAGATTTTGTTCTTATGTTTGAATTTTTCAATTGAAAAATTAATAAATCAATGTTTTTTTAAATATTTTTTCAATAATTTTAATATACAGATATAAAATATAAAAAATATTATTTTGATATATTTTTAATTTTTTTAAAATAATCAACACAGGATTACCAAACATAAACATTAAAAAAAAAAAACAAATCTTTAACGTGTGATGATGAGGAGAGGAGATTTGTAAAGTCTTCAACCCAAGGCCTCGTGAGCACGGGATCTTAGATTATATTATAAAAAAATTGATTCATAAATTAGGGTTTGGTCTGGCCATACAAGATTTTCACCCCACACTTGAGGTGAAAAACACAACTAGCAAAAGGAAAGAAATAGTTAAAAAAGATAAAAGTATAGAAGAAAATGAAAATCCACACGTGAGCATCTGCCAAATACTTAGATAAAGATTTGTTAATAAGGTAGCAGAAATTTATGTGATTTCACTTACATTTCGAGTTCATTTCGCCTTCTTGTCCGCAAAACACACACAAAATCAAAACCCCCCAAAATAGAAGAAAGCTTTAAACACACACATAAAAAAGACGAGCCCTTTAACCCCATCGACATGTAAGTGTGTGTGAGAGAGAGCAGCAGTTTAGTTTTGTCTGAAAAATTGAATCTTGGAAATTAAAAAAACCAGCAAGCGTTTCTTTTTAGAATGGGAGAGGAGAAGAAGCTCGAAGAGAAGTTAAAGGAGGTGGGATCCAAGCTGGAAACACTTCCTTCTACTAAAGATGGTGTTGTTAAACTCTTAAAGGTAAGCCCAATTTTTGAATTTGAGTAAAAATTTACTGTCTGTTTGTTTGCCGAGAAAAACCTAGAAAGGCAATGAAAAGAAGTGAAAGTCGGTTTATTGGAGCTGAATTGTTGCGTTGGGGTTTGTTGCATGGGAAAATTGCTTGTAAGAAGGGCTTAAAGTTTGGAGCTTTTTTAGGTTAAGCTAGTCAAGTTTGAATATTTTGAGTAAAGCAGATTGTTTAGGTGAACTTTTTTTTGTTTGTCTAGGGTTATATTCGAGGAAGTTTGGTTGAATTAGGGTTAGTAGCGCAACCATTTAAAAGGGTTCACCGCTCGTGAAAAATTTCGCTTGGTCGCTTTTTAAATTTGCCTCTTTTGGTCCTAAAGCGTATCCTGTTGTTGAGCTCTTCAGAATTTTGGTTTCTAGGACTGAATTACTGTCCTCAGCTGAGGAAAGTGGATGCTTAGTGAAACAGAAAAGGATGACAAGGAAAAATCTGAATCTGACTAGATTTATGAAGCTTAGACGCGAGGAAACTTCCGGGCTACTCAGATTAACACGTCTAATATGAAAGAATTGTTGTTCTAACTTTCACATTGTTTGTGTGTTGAATCTTTTGAGATTAAAATTTATGGCTTTGATGCAAGATTTTGAGTATTCTGATAGAGTTAGGGAGCCTTAATATTGATTTTCTTTTACCATCAAATAAAGAAAGGAAAGAGAAACTGAATCAGGTGCTGAATTTGTGTTGTTTCATATTGTTTTGACCTGTAAGCTACTGTTTATAATGGTTTTTTTTACTGTATTGGACCTCGGTTTGTGTTTGGAATCTATTAATGAGATGACCCTCCGATGTGTTTGGGATCTATTAATGATTTTGAGTTTTAGGAGTTGGGTTTTTCTATTCCCTAATGCAACAGATGTACAACCCGAGGGTTCTTGTTTGGATTTTAATGTGCTGAAAATATTTCCTTCATGGATTTACCTGCAGCAAGCTGCTACTTGTCTTTCTGAGATGGATCAGTCACCACCGGCTTCAGTGTCAGAGTCAATGCAGCCTTTTCTTGATGCAATTGTAAAGCCAGAATTGTTGAAGCATCAAGATAGGGATGTTAAGCTTCTAGTTGCAACCTGTATTTGTGAGATAACCCGGATCACTGCACCCGAAGCTCCTTACAGTGATGATGTTTTAAAGGTTTGTTTACTAGCTCAATTAATTAATAGAATTAGTTAATATACCTCATTACTGATCATAAAAGTTTGCAATTTTAATCCAATCTCAATGTCTATGTGCAGGATATATTCAACTTGATCGTAGGCACATTTAGTGGGTTAAGTGATACTGGTGGTCCATCATTTGGAAGGAGAGTTGTTATTTTGGAGACTCTTGCCAAATATAGGTCTTGTGTTGTGATGCTGGATCTTGAATGTAATGATCTGGTGAATAAGATGTTCAGTACATTTTTTACTGTTGCCAGGTTTGTTTTGTTCATTTTATTTTCAGAGACAGAATAAAGGGCTTACATTTATAGTGCTTCCATCTGATTTTTCTTAATCTTGAAAATTCTTCTCTGGCTGACTTGCAAAGATGGTTCATATTTGCCGCTGAAGTTTTGAAGCCGTGTTCTTTTATTTTGCACTTTCACCTCTTCCATGCACTTATAACAAGTAACACCACTGGGTTATTAACTTTAGATCACTGTTCATTGCAACAGTATAAATTACAGACAACCAGTTTATAATTCCTTTTCATTATTATTGAAATTCTTGGGTGGGTGGTGGTTGTTTCATCACCTAGTGGAGTGTGCCATTGAACTTAAATAATAACTAGATTTCTTGTGTGTGTTTGTGACACAAGGTTCTTGTAGAAAGCCCATACATTATTGTCTCCGTGTCTCGTCTTTCTTATAGTTGGGACACATTATATGACTATATAGTTTCTCTAATTTTTTTTTTCAGTCCTTCACATGGCTGTTTATTGATAGCATAAAATGATCACTACCTGGATCATTGTATTGCAAATGATACGGCTGTACTTATGTCCTAATACACAAGAGGGGATGGATATTGGCTGTTTCCCTACCCCTCTCTTGGCTTTGCCCAACCTTTTTTCTTCATTATTGTTTTCATGAATTAAAGGATTCCTTGTACCAGATTTAATGGATATTGATTAGAGAACTTTGACAAATGCAGTGATGATCATCAAGAAAGTGTATTATCATCAATGCAAACAATAATGGTTGTTCTCATAGAAGAAAGCGAGGATTTCAGAGAGGATCTTCTACTTGTTATCTTATCTGTATTAGGTCGTAACAGAAGTGTAAGTACCTCTACTCTTTGCTGGTGTATGATGTGTGCTCTATAGTTATTGTCAACATTTACTCTTGCTTAGTTTTTCTTATCATGCTTTTGATGGAGCTCAGTCTGTAAAACTTGTTTTTCCAGGATATCTCTATGTCAGCAAGGAAACTTGCCATGAAAGTTATAGAGCTTTGTGCAGGAAAACTTGAAGCTGGCATAAAGCAGTTCCTCGTATCATCAATGTCAGGAGATAGCAGGTTGGCAAATAGTAAAATCGACTACCATGAAGTTATATATGATGTTTACCGTTGTGCTCCTCAGATCCTATCAGGAGTCGTTCCATACCTCACAGGAGAGCTGCTGGTAATTACTAATCCAGTATAAGCTTACAAATTATCAAAATTTGCTGATTAGTTTCTTAATACATGAGGTTCAACATTTGCAGACTGATCAGCTGGACACTCGTTTAAAAGCAGTGGGGTTGGTTGGGGATCTATTTTCTTTACCTGGCTCTGCCATCACAGAAGCATTTCAGCCAATCTTTTCAGAGTTTTTGAAAAGATTGAGTGATAGAGTAGTTACCATCCGGATGTGTGTCCTTGAATGTGTCAAAGGCTGTCTTTTGTCAAATCCTTTTCGAGCAGAGGCAGCTCAAATCATCTGTAAGTCCTTGGATGGAGAGGCTTTGCAAGTTTATATAAATGATTCCCTGTTGATTTTGACCCGGTTCAATGTTTGCAGCTGCCCTTTGTGACCGACTGTTGGACTATGATGAGAATGTTCGAAAGCAGGTTGTTGATGTAATCTGTGATGTAGCATGCCATGCCTTGAATTCTGTCCCTGTCGAAACCATAAAGCTAGTTGCAGAACGTCTTCGAGACAAATCTGTATGTAACACCTTTCCTTTTTTTCCTGTTCCCAAATTATTTCTTAACCATATACTAGTTGGTATGTATAGTGTTCTGACGTGTGCATTTCTTTTTGTTTGGAATTCCCAGCAACTTGTTAAAAGATATACCATGGAGAGAATGGCTGAGATATTCAGGGTTTATTGTGTAAAGTCTTCTGATGGCTCAATCAATCCTGGTGAATATGATTGGATTCCTGGAAGGATTTTGAGATGTTTGTATGACAAAGATTTCAGGCAAGATTTCTTGGCTTGTGTGCTAACCTGGATATATTAAAATATATAATATATATGCACCCACACACACACACAGAATCATCTTTTTTCCCATTCATCTGCTCTATTGAAGGCCAGGTCCCTCCTTTGCTGTCTTCATGAGCTGCAATTATCTTGGACTGCTTGTCTACACTAATGTAAATAACTTAGTTGCTTTTTACAGAAAAATGTGCTACTTTATCTGATGCCATGGCGCTTTCTTAGTACCTCCTTCTCAACAGAATGTCTGTTAAACATGTTTCTAACACAGTAATCTGTTCTGCAGATCAGATACAATTGAATCTGTTCTTTGTGGCTCTCTGTTTCAGACTGAATTTGCAGTACAAGATAGATGTAAATATTGGGTAAGAATCTTCTCTGTCATAGACAAAGTTGAGGTGAAAGCTCTTGAAAAAATACTGGAGCAGAAGCAAAGGTATGTTGAAAATGCTAGATTTGACATGGCAACTCAAGCTGAAATTGCTAAATCTGTGTTTATTTGATGAATTGTGCTCTGATTTTCAGGGGATTTCCTCTTGGTTTGCAGGTTACAGCAGGAGATGCAGAGGTATCTATTACTGAGGCAGTCGCATCAGGTTTGTAAATTTTGGAGATTAGATTATTTATATTCAGCAAAGAGATTCAATTAAGAAAATGAAAATCCAACAATTGGTTCTCATTCAAATACAGGACAGAGATACTCCTGAGATCCAAAAAAAGGTTCTGTTCTGTTTTCGGATCATGTCTCGCTCCTTTGCAGAGCCTGCCAAGGCTGAGGAAAATTTTCATATAGTTGATCAATTGAAAGATGCCAATATCTGGAAGATTTTAACAAATCTACTCGATCCAAGCACTAGCTTCCATCAAGCTTGCACTGGTCGGGTAAGTGATATTATATTAAATGGTTGCGAAAAGTTTATGAGCACGGTCAATATCTGATAAGTAATCTAACAATTCAGTGTTGGCTGTGAATGTTATGAACTGGAGTCCAATCTGTGGGGGACCTATTGTTAGCTGTGAATGTTATGAACTGGAGTCCAATCTGTGGGGGGCCTATTGAGTTGACTAAAGTGAGAGTGGCCTTGCTTTTCTTAATTAGGAGTTCGTATATGTCAAGCCAATTTTTAATTAATAGTTGATGAAGCTGCATTTGCATTTTTCTTTTCCCATTTTTTTTGTGGAGAATTTACTCCATAAAGAATTTCCCTTTCTTGCAGGATGATTTACTTAAAATACTCGGCGAGAAACACCGACTCTATGATTTTTTGAGCAGTCTTTCGATGAAGTGTTCTTATTTACTTTTCAACAAGGAGCATGTGAAAGAAATTCTTTCGGACGTCAACACACATAACTCTGCTGGAAATATGCATTTTACTCGATCTTGTATGGATTTACTGGTGGTAAGAACATGTCAATTATACATCTTATTGATGATGAGTTTTTTATCAACCATGTGATCTATGTTTGCACACTCATACATTTTTGTCACTCCATGGTCTTTAATGCTATTTGATGCAATTGCATCCCTTCACCCACAAACTTTTTTGTTTTTACAATTATATCAAACACGGTCTTTTTCTATGTGTTTGCTTGTACTGTTGCAGCTGTAGTAGGAAGCTGCAGCACTTCAGCCTTCAATTTGCTTGACAATCTTATCTGAATCTTCTTTTATTTGTTTTTTGTTCACATTTTGACTTGCACATTTTACTATTTTGCTGTGAAAAAACAAATGCCATCTATAGATTTATTTTTTTATGAATTTTCAGATTCTTGCTCGCTTCAGTCCATTGCTGCTTGGTGGCTCAGGGGAAGAGCTAATAAATTTTCTGAAAGATGACAACGAAATAATAAAAGAAGGTGCTTTGCATGTTTTGGCAAAGGCTGGTGGTACAATCCGAGAACAACTTGCGGAGTCATCAAGGTGTGTTGCATGAAATTATTGACATTTAGAGCCAGATAATTGTATGTAAATGTTTATACTCTTCTTATTACTCACCTGCAGTGCAATTGACCTTATATTGGAGAGGCTTTGCTTGGAAGGTAGTCGAAGACAGGCCAAGTATGCTGTGCATGCCCTAGCAACAATCACAAAGGATGATGGGCTCAAGTCCCTCTCTGTTTTATACAAGGTTCCAGTTTTGTCTTTGTTGGTGTCTGCATGCATTATCATTAGAGTTTTGGAATGCTCCATATGTATGTTAATACCAGCATTCATGGTATTTCTTTCTCAATTTGCAGAGACTCGTTGACATGCTGGAGGAGAAGAGACATTTGCCTGCTGTACTACAATCTCTGGGATGCATAGCACAGGCTGCAATGCCGGTTTTTGAAACTAGAGAAAATGAAATTGAAAAATTCATTAAGAACAAAATTCTAGAATGCAGTAGTGTATGCATTTGCAAATCCCTAACTTGTGCAATGATTTGAGATGACTTGATAATAACTAGTCTTATTATTAGAGTTGCTTCTGTTTCGCAGAAATCAGAAGATAATACAAAAGCTTGCTGGGACGACAGAAGTGAACTTTGTTTGTTGAAGGTAGTTGGAATTGTCCTATTTTTTCCATCCTTTTGAAGATTAAAAACAATAGCCTTAATATCAGTATTTTACTTAATAATTTGGTCTGGATATAGATCACATTGCCTTCTTTCTCATGTAATTTTTAGAATATATATTATTCCCTGACCACTTTACAAATTGGATTCTATTAAAAAATTGCTTGCAGATATATGGAATTAAGACATTGGTCAACAGCTACTTGCCGGTTAAAGATGTTCAACTTCGTCGTGGTATTGACAGCCATCTGGAAATCCTTAGAAACATACTTCTTTTTGGAGAAATATCGAAAGATATTGAATCAAGGTATTATGTTTATTGCTTTTTTATTAGTTTATGTATAAACTGTTGTCTGTTCCCCCTTGGGCTTGTTAGGTTTGCAATTTCATATGTATTTTCTTTTTATCATACAGTTCAGTTGATAAGGCCCACTTGAGGCTTGCTTCTGCAAAGGCAGTTCTTCGTTTGTCGAAGCATTGGGATCATAAGATATCTGTTGATCTCTTGCATTTAACCTTGAGGACACCAGAGGTGGAGTTTTTTGAAGTGTTCTCTTAAAACATAACAATACAATTTCATTTCCAGGTTATATGTAATGAAATGATTTTTGCTGTTAGTAATCCCCTTCCTTTCCCTCTCTTCTTTCTTTTGGGTCATGCAGATTGCTTTCCCGCAAGCTAGGAAATTATTCCTGAGTAAAGTTCACCAATACATCAAGGACCGGGTTCTGGATCCAAAGTATGCTTGTGCCTTCTTATTTAATATGACAGGATCCAAACCCCTTGATTTTGAGGAGGTATTTCTACTGTACTTGATTTTTTCAAACAATTGTTACTATGGTCAAATTAACAGATACCATGCGTGCTGCCACGGTAAAATTTCTGAAGTTTTGTTGTCTGTTTTTGCATTTTACTTGGAATGGCAGGAGAAGCAGAACCTTGCTGATATTATTCAGATGCTCCAACAAGCTAAAACTCGACATGTCCCTGTGCAAAGTGATGCAAATCCCTTGGCAGTTTATCCTGAATATATTCTCCCATATTTGGTCCATGCTCTTGCTCATCAATCATGTCCTAATGTAGATGAGTGCAAGGATATTAAAGCATTTGAGCCAATATACCGGTACATCTAATTGCACATTTTGTTGTCTTAGATGTGCTTTTTGTAGGTTATCTCATACAATGTTATTTTATAAATAAAGGCCGCCTAGATTTTATTGAGAAAGCCAGAAAACTTAGAGGGAATAACATTATTTCCACCCTTCTTTCCAGGCAACTGTACTTGATCCTTTCCATGCTGGTGCATAAAGATGAAGGTGTCAAGTTGGAAGCTGGTATCAACAAGGAGAAGGAGAAGGAGAAGGAGAAGGAGAAAGAAAATGAGAAGGAGAAGGACAATGACAAAGACAAAGAGACCAACTCTCTCATAGTTTCCATCTTTCAGAGTATAAAGTGCTCAGAAGATGTAGTTGATCGAGAGAAGTCAAAGGTTGGGGAAAAATGTCTCTGAGTTTGTATTTATTGTTACCTTTCATAATCATGGGAAGGTTAAACAAAAAAACACTATCCATCAAGAACTTATAAAAATCAACTTGAAGTTCAATGAAAGCAAAATGCTAATCTTATGCATGTTGATTTTAACATTTACAGAATTCACATGCTATCTCTGAACTTGGGCTGTCAATCATCAAGCGCTTAGCTCCTAAGGAGGATGATTTACAAACCTTGCCTTCACCAGTTTCTTTGCCTCCACTGCTGTACAAAATATATGAATATAAAGAATGCGAAGTTGCTGTGGTATGCTCTTCCAAAATATCATTTACCTTGTTGTAGTAAATGTATAACTGATATTGGTAAACATGGGTGGTGCCTCATCTTAGTATAACCTTATCCGCTTCACTTGGATATTATTTATTGTAGTATCATCTGTCTCAATAGTCAATTATCAGCTCCATTAATGACGCTGTGTGCCTTTTCATAGGCAAATGAAGGGAAAACATGGTTGGCTGAAGAAAGTGTCTTGACCCACTTTGACTTGCTTAAGTTTGAAACTAATGGAACTGTAAGTTCTATTGCTTACAAGCATCTTCAGAGATGCAGTAAATATTTAGTGATAGTCTTTTGTGGCATATGTGACTTTTGGCATCTTATGGCAGTCCTTTTTGTCACATCAGGCTAGTTCAGATATTGCTGGGGATGAGGTTCTAAATGACAGTGAAAGAGAAGCTAATGAAGTGACTCTTGGGAAAATGATAAAGCAATTAAAATCTCAGGGAAATAAAGGTGGAAAAACAAAAAAGAACAAGTCTTCAGCAGCTAAAGTGAAAGATGCTGAAAACGATGTTGATATCTTGAAGATGGTCCGGGAGATAAATTTGGATAATATGGGGCTATCTAATATGTTTGAGTCAAGCAATGGGCACAAAGATCTAAGTGGGAAGATAAAGTCAGAATCAGAGCATCAAAAAGTGAAAAAAGGAAATGTTAGTGATATGACACCTGTGCCGGTACCTAAACGTCGAAGATCATCATCTGCTCATAATGCTTCTAGATTTCCCCGAAGTCTTTTAAAGGATCTTTCGAGAGCTTCAGAGGATGATTCAAGCCCTGATTTGAAAGGAAAAAAGTCCAAGTCCAAGAGCTCTGGATCTGAATTGTTGGTATCAAGCATTCAAAAGAAGAAAAATGTCTCATCCAAACTTAAAGGCAAAAGCTCTGAGTTGGGTGACAATGGCAAGGAAAATGAAGTTGGAGAATCTGATGAAGATAGCCCGATGGTAAGCTTTTCTCCTTGTCAGTAAACTTTTAAAGGCACATGATAATTACTTTCGTGTAGTCATTAATTCTTTGAATATACTTCTGATACGTAAGCCTGGTGTGCTAATGGAGACTGATAAGGTCAATACAACTAATAGCCCCCAGTCTTTGACTGGTTCTATGAAGAAGCGGAGAAGAAGTGTAGCAGGGTTGGCCAAGGTTAGCGTCTTTACCTCCTTTCCATTTATACCATCTTGATTTACCATTAAACGTGATCGTGTTATCATGAAACTGATTTATGTTTTACAGCTACTGGATAACATGGTGATGCTAATCTAGATTCTAGACTTTGAATGGGATATTGGATGTAATCCTAAATTTACTAGCATCCTCTAAAAGTCATTCATTACCGAATGTAATCACCTCCTTTCTCTCTACTTTCTTAACTATACCCACCCTTTCCCAATCATGTAGTTTTGACCTCACTTTTTATCAAACATTCCTCTAGCTTCCTTAAAAATTTACCCACGAATGTGCTGAAGTTTTCTTGTGTATTTGCAAGAGTTGGCGCTTCTTTTTTTTTCTTAATACAGTTACCTTATAATTTATTTTTCTCTGGTTCTTTTTCACTCATTATTAAACTGGACAATTTCTCTGCTAGCAAATTATTGTATGCCCTCCCTCAACTTGTATTACCTTTCAGTGCACAACGAAGAAAAGTGGCATTAATATCGAGGAGATTATGGGTTACAGAATAAAAGTTTGGTGGCCCATGGATAAGAAGTGAGTATTCTACATTTCTCTTATTGTTGCTTCATTTCAAGATACTCCATTCTGCTATGTTTTGTCTTGGTGGCGTTGTTCATTGTGCAGATGCACCATTATGTATATAGTGTTAGAATACACAAGATGTTGTTGAAGGAATTTTACAATAGCAAGAGGCTGTTGCATAACAACACTTTCTCTGCTACCAATTAAGGCAGCTCCATCTAATACTTGTTTACCGTGTTTTCTCTACCTTCTGCTCTCTCTAAACCTCTCTATTATAGCTAAATATGGGGAACATACTTCCCTGTTTTCAAGTACAGTTTCTGCCAAGAATCTGCCATAATATCAGAGCTAGATCTTTAATTTTAATATGATATCAGAGTCTTGATGATCAAATGGTCACGAGTTTGAATCTCTCCACTCTCATTCTCTCTTCTAATTAAAATATAATCAATAGTACAAGATAATGTGTGCATGTACAAGTTTCAAGCCCAAAGGGTTTTAACTTGAGAGGGTGTGTTAGAGAGTAGTATAAATCCATATTTTGGGGCCTCACGTAACAACTTAAGCTTTTAGATGAGATTGTTCTTTTACGTATAGTAAGGGGAGGATTAGGGTTTGGCTAGATATTAAAGCTCAAAACTTTTCATGATGTAGTACAACAGCTTTTCTTCTCTTCAAATTAAATTTAGAAAACTTGAAGATGCATTTTTGATGCATTATACTTGCTAAATTGACAGGTTTTATGAAGGCACCATCAAATCTTATGATCCTTTGAAAAGGAAACATGTGGTATGTTGTATCACTTCTCCTTTCACATATTTTGGGACTGCTTGACTGAATTAATTTATTTCTCATTTTGTGCATCATTTTGGTGATTATAGATATTATATGATGATGGAGATATAGAAGTACTCCGTTTAGAAAAAG
The DNA here is from genome assembly GCA_015852605.2 of Populus deltoides. NCBI lineage: Eukaryota > Viridiplantae > Streptophyta > Magnoliopsida > Malpighiales > Salicaceae > Populus > Populus deltoides. Next base: position 16,316,962 of record CM027585.2, read on the forward strand.
AGCGGTGGGAGCTCGTTGACAATGGGCCCAAGCGCACAAAGGTCTTACTCTATTCAATCTCCAACATTGTTTTTGAAGCTAAACCAACTGCATTTTTATTTCAAGAAAATCTACCAGCAGTGACTTACCTTTTCCTCTGTACCATTTTCAGAAGTCAAATTCATTTAAGCGCACCCCTTCAAAGGGCACCCCTTCAAAGGACGTGTAAGTATCAATGTCTCATCTTCCATTGAAAAATTAGAATATTCTTCTCATATTTAAAGGTCTCATGAAAAAAAACCTAGTGGTGCTTCATAAGTTTGCTGCAATGTTCTGTTCTCTGTGACTTTTTTTTATGGCATTATGCAATGCCTGTATGTTTCTTACATGTTTGAATTACAAAAAAACTTGTCCCTTTGGAATATCCATGCCCCTCATTTGCCTAATATGTTTATTTTAACTGTCTTGCAGTTCACCTGCTCAGAAAAATAAAACATCCAGTGGTTTAAGTCAGAATAAGAAGTCAGTGACAATGTGAGTTGGAAATTTTTAATCATTGATGTAGTCGCTTACTTATGTTTCATTTTCATTCAAGCACTGTAAAATGGATTGAACTTTGTTTTCTAGTGTTAAAAAGAGAAGAACTCCATCAAAAAACTTAAAGCGTGTGCGTAAAGAGCCAAAGAACAAAGTTGATTCTGATGTATCAAGCCCTGAACATACCATGGCTTCTGGAGGAGATAAGCTGAAATCAGGTGAAGCTTTTTTCATGCTTTTCAAATTGATTTTGTTTGTTATATATGCTGTTGATGTACAATCTTGCATGGGCAGTATGTAGAGAGTTCATTTGTTTTCTTACTGATTCTCCATATTCATTTCATCCCCTTTCAGATGATTCTGAAGGGGATCATGCTGAAAGGTTGTCCCAGGGCATGATGGACGTCGATGAATCTGACAAGGAAGTGGTGTCAATTTCCAAAGGTAAACACTTGGAAGACACAGAGGAAAGATCAAATCATTCTGAGGAATCTGATGGAGAAGTGAAATCCAATTATGAAGCAGAAGTTTCTGAAGATATGGAAAGCATACCAGAAGATGATAAAAAAGGTGATCCCAGAGAGGAATCCCATTCAGAAGAGAAAGACGTAGATGAATCAAGTGAAGCCTTGGGAGTGGAAGTCAATGAAGACAAATCAGATTCTGAAGGGAATCGAGATGTAGATGTCAGGAAACCTAGTAGAAAATCAAAGAAGCTCCGTAAGAAATCATCAAATCCTGTCAATGAAGAGGATGCTGAAATCTCTGACGATGAAACTCTTGTACTAGCCTCTAAACCCCTGATTATTTATGCATTACAAAATTGTGTGTTATCAAGATTCTAAGTTCACTCTTGTCAAATGCAGAGCAATTGGAAGCATAAAGTAGGGAAATCAGCATCAAGACGAGCAAGGTGAGCCATTTAGGCTGTAGATCAATCTCCAGGAAATTTGCAAAGCTTTAGTTTCCATGCCCTCCGTTTAGTTGGTGTAGCTGGTGCAGAATCAAAGAAGTTGAAAGCCATTCATCGATGTAAACACACACTAATAAAGTCTCAAGCGGTTGCCTTTGCACAGATGATTGTAAAGTAACCTAAGGCCTTCCCAATGCTAAGGTAGGAATGTTAGTGTTAGTTTCCAGGACGGTGGTAGATGATAGGTTGGTGTCTTTTGTTCACGGGTTGTAGTCCTAGTGCATGTTTTCTAACCACCTGGATTGGTAAATTGATAGGTCACTTGTATAGTTACAGTTGGGGATACTGTTGTATGTCAGAAGGATATTTATTTTGATTCTAGGCACCCATGGAATTATAAATTGACTGCATATCTTGTTACTTGGTTTTGTATCAATCTATTCTTCTCTCCTCCCTCTTCTCCTTCGGTGATATGCTAGTTCTTGTGGTGACAACACTCAGCTGCATTGCATTAGCTTTCCTCGAAAACTTTGCTTATGCCAAGCAGAAGTTTGTGTTGTGATGGCTAATGTTAGGCAGGAGCACAGCTGATGCGAGCTTGAGTTTACTAAAAATAGAAATGTTGAAATGGCAAGGACTGTTTGTGGGCACCTTAGTTGGACATTATGCTTAGCTTGTGTCTTGAATTTCATCTACATAAGGAGGTGGTTTTATCACTCCATTGGCATCCGCTTCCTAGATTTCGTCATTTGTGGGGCATTAGTTGTATGGACATTCGTCTGTGACATACAGGCCTGAAATATTAGTGTGATCTGGCTTATGCTTCTCTCTGGGTCATGCCTCATGTAAAACGAGTTGAATGCAAAGCATGTTAGCGGCCGACTTAGCTTTGTTTTCTGCTTTGAAGCTTCGATATCTGCTGGAGTCTCACTTTCCAATTTCATGATTGGTCCTATATCAGTGAGCCCATTAAGTCAATCATCACAAGCTTTAATTACAACAGCCATGTGAAACTCGTTTTACATAATAATTTGCACCGACCTTGTAATATATGCATAACCATCTCTGTACCAATTCTTTATGAAAGCTTCAATTAAGATATTTTCTCCAGATTTCGATTTTAAGAATGTAATGTTGCATTCTGCATCTCATATGGGTCATTTATCGGGATACGCTTTTTTTCACGCCAGAAAAAATTAGTTTGATGTAATAAAAAATATATATATATATGTTGACTCCAGTGTTCAAATTTGGAAAATCAAAGAAGAGATTCATAACTTTTTAGCTATCAGGCCAGACCCTACTCTACCATTATCAATCATCAATCTCTCCAAGCTCTACCAACAAGAAATATAACAAAAAAAGAAAACAAAGAAACTTGCTACTGTAAATAACAAAAATGAAAATGCATGAAGGCCAATGATGGTCAAAGAAATAAAGGAGGAAAAATAGAGGAAAGAGCAAGAGAAGACTGGTCAAAAGGCTCACGCTGCATGCTCACTAAAAAGGTACATAGAAGACAAGACATGATGGTCACAGTAAATGAATCCAAAAGACCAAAATCCTCAAACTTGACCATAAATTAAAGCAACAAATACTATATAAAAAAGGGGAAAACATGTTTTTGACCTGGAACAGTTGTTCTGACTAAATTCTGTTCTTAAGGTTGTTTTTGATGCACTAGAAAATGAAACAGAAACCCAGCACACATGAAGAAGCATGAGCTTTCAGTTTGCCTGCATTCACTGTAGTTTCCATAAATAGAGTTGTAGCACTTCACTTTCAGTTATTGCATGGAGGAATAGGATTATCTTTGCTTAACTTTATAAGTTGTTGCTTTGTAGGATTTTGTTGGTCTGTTTAAAGTTTAAACCGGTTTAATAACCCACCAAACCACACTAAACGCTGCTGCTGCTTTTATCTTATTTACCTTTTGTATCTCTCCTTCTTTGAGATCTCAGGCTAAGCTGTTTCTGCTTCTCTTTACCCTTCTTCAACAGAGGCAAGAGGTCCCTTTTCTCTCTGGACTTTGTTCTCATGTTCAGGGCTTATGCAATTATCTTTTTTTTTTTTGAACTTTTCTGCCATTGGAAGCTGTCTTAAAATCGTTATTTGATTTCTATTTGGGTTTTCTTTCTATGAGAGGGTTAAACTTAAAAAAAATGCTTTCTTTCTGGAATCTAGAAAAGAAAGATGCGTTTTTCCAGAAACTGGGTTTTGGCCCATTGAAAAAGTTCTAGTCTTTCCTAATTTATTGTTGTTTCATGGGTTCTTTTTTCAGTTGTTTTCTCTCCTTTTGACACTTGTAAATGCAAGATTTTGTTTGGATTTTAATCCTTCATTTATATCTTTGAGGTTTTAGAGATTGTCTTCTCATTGAATTAATTTGGATTCCTTTTGTTTTGTGCTTTGCAGTGTTGTATCTTTTTGAAATTTTTGTATCTTCTTACATCTAAGCAATGAGGGAGCAGTTAGGATTGCTAAAAGTTACTGTTGTGCAAGGGAAAAAATTGGTTATCAGGGATTTCAGGACTAGTGATCCTTATGTAGTCGTCAAGCTGGGCAATCAGGTGATTCTAGGCTCTGTAATTCTTGTTTCTATGCAGTAAGTGGTTGTTCTATGTTTGATGATCATAAATGCACTGATATTGGTTGCTTTATGGGACACTAATTCGCTGATGTGATAAACTTCTGAAACCTCAAAGACAGAAAGTTTATGGCTTTGCCTTCTGGGTCACCTGAATTTAATATCCCATCGAGTAGATGGATGTAGTCATAGTATCCCCTGTCATTAAAATGCTGTTGATCTAGCCCCATTTTGTCTCTCCTCTCTGGTCTTTGATTGGAGTTTTATCAGCCCGATTTTTCTTTACTGAACTTATTTCTCCTCTTCAGTTTTCGTTTTATCAATTTGTAGACTCAACTATGCTACCTTACTGACTATTTCCTTCCTGCATCAGACAGCAAAGACCAAGTTTATCAATAGTTGTCTTAATCCAGTATGGAACGAAGAGCTAAGTTTCTCACTCGAAGAACCCGTTGGAGTTCTAAGTTTGGTGAGTTCTTGAATTCTTAGATATTTATGCTGCTAATACCTTCATTGTGTTCAACTTGCAAGAGTTATCTCAATCGAATAGGTTGTTTCAAGCTATAATACAATTCGGCTGTTTCGTCCTTTTCTTTGTCAAACCTCGAAATGGTTTCATGTGATGAAGGAATATTGAGAGCATCTCCAATGGGAGATGCTATTTTAAAGAGGCAAATTAATAAAATAGCATTTTAAATAGTATAAATATAGCTTTTTTTACCATGCATGTTCCAATGGAAAAAAGCTATTTGAAAAGCCATAAGTATTTTATTTTTTTAATGATTTTAATGTTATTTTTTTCCACATGGCTAGATTTAATTGGTTTATTTTTTTGTTAGCCCCACTTTGTTAGTTTTGGCTCTTTTGAGAGATATGTAGGAATAGTTTTTGTGGGAAAGAAAAGGCATTTTAGCTTCTGGTTTGGCTTTTCCCTTGGAGTATGAAAAACAAATAAAAAAAAGCCAAAATATTAATTTTTTATTTTTGACTATCCATTTAGCTTCTCCATTGGAGATGCTCTGATCACTAAGTATTAACTCAAGCGGCAACAAACATAAGTCATTATAATCATTTGGTGTTGTAAATAGGCTTCCTTGATTTTCATTTACTCTTGTCATTGAGGGGGGAAAACGTGGAGTAGGGCAAACGCTAATCGATGAGTTTTCTTCTCGTCAAGCCAAACCAATAGATGGAACTATTAGAAGTCGGTGAAAGTGATGGACTCATTCTGAGGGCAACATTTTCTCTGGGATTTAATCGCTGATTTATAACCGGTGAAGTAGCTTAAGATGCTAATGGTAACATTGTGAATAAAAATCTCGATTTCTATAGCATATGATTAGTTACTTGCTTGCTCTTGTTGCAGGAAGTATTTGATAAAGACCATTTCAAGTCAGATGACAAGATGGGACATGCTCACCTCAACCTTCAACCAATTGCATCTTCTGCTAGATTGAAGCAGTTTGCCAAGGTTTCTTCTGCCGAGACAATCTTAAGGAAGATTGTTCCTGATACTGACAATTGTCTTGCTCGTGAAAGCTCAATTAGTTGCATAAATGGTGAAGTGGTGCAGAGTGTTTGGTTGAGGCTCTGTGCAGTCAAGTCGGGGGAGATAGAACTAAAGATTAAGTTAATTGATCCTTCCGTTGCTTGATTTAATTGCAAACCACGTAAAATCTTCTGAAGCCATAGTGATTGATTTAATGCTGTTGAGGCTGCAATGAAGCCTGTCTTTGTGGCTGTGGGGTTGGGGCCCCCCCCCCCCCCCCCCATAAGAAAAAGTAAGGTATTTTGCTGGTAGGGTCCACTAATATTTAAGCCCCCCCCGTTTTGAGAAGCGACAAATGCCCCTCTCCTCTTGTCATTGAACAGTGGGTCATGCCCCCCCCCCTCCCCTTTTGGGCGGTCCCGTGAATTTTAATTTCTCGACTGCTTTTTTACCCCTGTGCTTAAAGTTTTTTTCCTGAAAAAACTAGTATAGTTAATTAATTGCACTCATATTGTTCGGGGAATATATATATATATATATATTAAAAAAATTAGTTTAATGTAAATTAAATTTATTCATCTTTAATCTCAATTTTATTCCCGATAATATTTTACTTAATTTTATTGCCGCAGATAAATCATGATAACCAGTTATTGTCGAATGAATTTTGTACATAATGAAATTGTTGATTTTTAAAAAAAAATATGTTTTACTCGAAAAACTAGTACTTAATATTATTTAATAACACTACATAAATTAGAAGGATATCGCAAAATGATGTAGCATTTGTGAAATTTGATCGCAATTCCAATTATGTTATTGCATTAAAATCCATTAGTATTAATATATATATTTTTTATTATTTTATAACCTCAATTTGAAAAGCATATTTTTAACCAAACACATTAAACTACTTTTTCTTCAACCTCAATTTCAACCACAGTTTTAACCAAACACCTATTTTTTCAAACCAACCTCAACTAAAAATACTTTTTATAAAACAACTTTTTTCAAACCACAACCACAAAAGCTACCGCAATACCAAACACACTCTTTGTAGTAGATTGTGCTACAATATCTTGTTTTGTTTCATGGATGACCATGAAAATATTACTAATACTGAAATAGAATTCAAAAGTGCTTTTCATATCATTAATAAATCCATCCCAATTACTATAAGAGAAACCATGCAATCTTAACTCTCCATATTTCAAAAAATTAACATCAAAATTGTATTTAAAATCCAATTAAGTACTTGAATTTAATTTTCATGTAGATTTGTCCAATAATTATTTAAATTGACCTTGAATCTGCTTTGTCTTTTTAGTTTTGGATATAATAGAATACGATTAGGCTGGCTAATAATTTTATCCAAAACTTTATTTTGATTTTTCTATACATTTGAAACTCTTTTTAGTTTGTTTTTACCAAGTTGCTAGCTTTTGTTTTTGTTATTTTTATTTTTATTGTTTTTTTTTATTTTTTGATTTTTTTTATTATTAAAAGAAAAAAGGGTAAATTTTTAGGGGAAATTTTAAAAATGAGGTATGACAATGTGGATGATTTTTTTATATATAGTAAGGGTATGGTGGAAGACTTGAGTGTTGTTGCTTTTACTATTTTTTATGTTAATTGTAGAACCTCTAAAGCTTGTTGATGTTTTGCCTTGTTTTCTTGTTTTTGCCTCCATTGTTGTTCTATGATTCAGCTCTAAAAGCACCCTTTTCATCCTTCTTGTCTCATAAATCTTCTTTGTTCAATTCTGCTAAGGTATTGCTTGACATATCTTTTAAGTTTTTCAAAGATGAAATTACAGCCTCAAACATTTCAGGAATTGTGACCAGGATCTTTCGGACAACTCTAGAATAAAAAAAAAAAAACAGTACCAATGAGTTTTACATTGTTGACAATGACAAGAAGTCTTTCATTATATTCCTGGGTTGTTTTCATCTTTTGCATGTCAAATTCTTTGATCAAATTTAGCACCTGCATCTCTTTGATCCTCTTATTTTCTTCGTGTCATTATTCTAGTCAAAATGATGGGGTGAGACTACTGCAAACAAAGGTGCTCCTGCTTTTGATCTTCTTTGCTTCCTCTCCTTGTGATTTTTTATCTATACAACAGCTCGATTGTCTGGCAATGGTGAAACTTTATATGCTCAGATCATTAGCGTCAAGATAGACTTCCATTCTAGTAGCCTAGACTTGATAATTTGTTCAATCAAACACTGGAGGAGGTGCAATTGCAGTCAATGAACCTTCTGAATCCATCTTGAATAGGGTTTTTTTTTTTTTAGAGATAGCTGATAAATGTTCAGGAATTCTGTTTGGGCTCACTCAATCTAGTGAATATATAGAATTGTTCGTATGATCAAAATAAATCTGAGATTTATTATACTTATATTAATCCATACTTACATTTTCTCTTTGGAATTTTAATTATTAAATTTTTTTATGAATATCTAATTTAATCTTTATGTAATTAAAAACAAATAGATTTTAAGAAATACTCCACGACAGCGTATATGCATTGTAATAATGCTAATTATTTTATCAATAATTATTTACAGAGCACCGAGATATCTGAGCTTATTGGGACACGTTCCATGAATCATTTGATTCTTCAAATCTTTAAGCTTTTTTGCTAATGGTCCACCACATCATTTGGGCTAAAACCCACATAGTGGCATCACATTATTGGGTCCAAAGCCCACAAGATGATGTCATTACTGTTTGGTCCATGGCCCAAACAGCTACACCAAGTCTGACCCAACTAGGTTCTTTCCGGTTACAAGTAGCCACAACGCACCATCCATGGCCTCATTATGTGCATCTTGCAAGGACTTAATTTGCCTTCTTCTTTTAGAGCTCGTTTTCCTTCGATCTTTACATATGTCAGACAATCTCTTCCGGTCTACCTTGTGTTCATTGCTATTCTTCCTCTCACAAAGGTTCACTCTCAGAAACACCAGGTACCTGCTATATATACATACGCCCTCCGTTTGCATGTATTAATCCTGGAAACTCATCTTGATCTGTATAGAGCCATAGCAGATATCAGCACAGAGTCCATTATAATCTCTTCCTGTTAGTAGCTATATATTTCTTACTCAAGTGCTAATTAAACTTGTCAGGGTTCAGGAGTGATGGGATAATGCATATACCTCAAATTAATATTAATTACATTCAAGTAATGTCCATGAAGGTCATTTTATGTAATGCTATCCATTGCATGCAGATACTGAATACAACCGATCTCATCTCCCTTCTCCTCATATATCCATGCAAAAACACAGTCGACATTCATGATAACATGACCATTGCTTTATCCTCGACGACACCCTTACCTAGTCAACCAGATATTGTGAAAGACTGTTCTGACCAAGGACTGCAAATTAACAGAAACAAGCACAACTAAATCACACGCTTCATGGAAAACATCATCATGGCTCCTGCTTTGAAGTTGTGATCTTATTGAGGTCCCTTTTCTCGTGACAAGTATTACCAAGGTTGGCAAACGTTGTCCTTCACTATCCATGGCCCGTGGGTCTCTCCCGTCGATTAGTATATCCAAAAGCAGTCAATTCTATGAACAAACTGTTTCCAGTATGTAAACTCATTCTGGAATTAGAAATGATGAAGATAAAGTAATCTTGAACACTGATTTCAAAGAGAGGAGGATAGTACATTGTTTCCCATCTCTCACAGTAAAACAAGCAAATTAAAATCACCTTCGGAGGGAAGGATGACAGATTGATATACCGGGCTTGTAGACGCAATATTTCTTAGTATTCGGTGAGGATCTGACATTAACATATAGGAATCTAATATAAATAGATTATGTGGATGGTTTAGAAGATGTTTTTATTATTTGATAGAATAAGTTTAGGTATATCTGGAACAATCATATCTAGTTAGCTTTTTAAAATTGTGATAATGAGAAATTTAACTGTTAGATCATGTTTAATTTTTTTTTATCAGTGATTTAACGAGTAATTTTTTTTAGATTAGCAACTGTATCACTGAATGGATCGCTGAATATTTCAGAATTGCATTTTGAGCATTGATGCTCTAGTTTGGGTTGATTTTATTATTTTTCTAATGTTTTTATTTTAATGTCATTTTTTTTGTTTATTTCTTTTATATTCTTAATTGTTTTTTAATAAATATAGTTTTCTAATCTATTTAAAGTTCTTGTACACGTTTTAAGAGGATAATCACCATATACTTTATTTTTATTAGAATAAAATTATGAATTTAAACTTTCTTTACTTAATAAATGTTATGTGAGTGTTTTTTTTTTTTTAATATTTTTTGTATTATTATAGTCCTACTTGGTTTCCACTTGCATCACAATTTGACCCCACCTCACGACACAGATTTCATCAAATCAGATTGGATCCAATTTTTATTTGGATTGATTGAAGTGGAGGCAGATAAAATTCGACATTAAAACATTAAAATTAAATGAAATTTTTTTTTATAGTATTTGGAAAAATTAGTTCTAGTTAGACAACCAAATCCATATAAACAACCTGGAAAATGTTTCAACATATGGTCAGAATATTAAAAATGGAAGCTTAATCTTTATTTTTCATGCTTAATTAACACATAAATGTAATTAATTAAGACAGCCTCCAAATAGCATACTTGAGCTACAACTTTGACCGACTAAAAATATGTCCCAACCCTTCAATTTCCTTTTTTTTTCTTCTAATTTCTTATCTTTCTAAATATGCCCTCTTCTCAAGGGATCAAGTAAGGTTTACACAGGTGAATGTTGGGTTAAAATTGTCTATCTAAAATAAAATTCTATTTCTGCTAGGCTATCAACTTTGACCATTAAATCCCGCGTAGAATTTGTTGTCTTTCCCACCAAAATAGTAGACGAGTCTACAATGCAAATTGCAAAATACTTGTTTTTTGCTTTTATGTTTTTTTTTTTTTTCCTTTCAAAAGAAAGAAAGAGAAGCCTGAAAATTCATTGGGGAGGGGGGGGGTGTTTTCTTCTTCAAGATACAACATTTTTAAGGTACCTCTTGTTTTGTTATGTGCTCATTTTAGTCCTTCTCATGTAGCATTACTGTTGGGGTTGGATTAGTTTCCTAAAGGGTGTTAATTATGTCATTAAAGTCTTGATTTGCAAATGATATGATGAGCTTTGGTTGATCATGCAGATAAGTTTTGAAGGACAAATTTTGAAGCAAAAGGATGGTAAACATCAGGGGAGCAGATCAACAAAAAGGTTCAGCATCACCAAGGGCAGAGGTGGGAGAGATTGACACCAAGAAGCCATTTCAATCTGTCAAAGCTGCGGTTAGTTTATTTGGAGAAGTAGCTCTCAAAGGGAAACCTGCTGTCAGGAGATCAAGGCTTTCTTCAGAGGTAAAATCCAATGCCAAGTTTTGCAATGCAATTGATGATGATTACTTATTGATAGCTTGATGGATAAAATTTTCATATTTTCTTTGTACAAGTTTAGGGTATGTTTTGATCAATGGAGAACATATAATGTCATGGTATAGTATTGGGATGTTTTTGAAAATCTCTAAGCTTTAGGGTGTGTGTGTGTGTATGAGTTTGGTAAAGGTGGTGAAGAAAAGGTTCAAATTTGTGATTGAATGTAAAATTAAACCTTTGGTTTTCTAGAATGTGATTGACAAGGAGACGCAACTTCTACTGGCTCAAAGAGAAGTAAGCAGGTTCAAGAGGGTGCTGCAGAGTGCCGAAACTACAAAAGCTCGAGCGAATTCTGAACTTCAAAAGGCGAAGAGAACATTGAATGATTTAACCACCAAGCTCAAAGCTGTAGATGAGTCCAAGAAATCAGCAATAGAAACTGCAGAAGCGGTAAAAGAAAAGGCTAGGCGACTTGAAGAAGCAAAATCCCAACAACTCGTGGGGAATGCAGCTCGAAAACGGGAATTGGATGAGGCAAGACAACAGTACAAGATGGCTGCTCGTGAACTTAATGCTGCAAAGCAACAAATCAACAAGATCCGACAGGATTTTGATGCAGCATTGGAGTCAAAATCATCTTCGTTCCAGCAGGCAGCAGAAACTCAGCGTTCGGCAAATATGAACAAAGAAAGGGTTAGTGAGCTTTCGAAGGAAATTGGAGCTATGCGGGAATCAGCTCAACAACTGAAGATTGCTTCTGCACAAATTCAAGAACAGCAGGAAAATTTAGTGGAAGAAAAAGATGCTCGCATACATTTTTGTAAGGCTGCCACGGCAGAAGCAGAAAAGAACTTGGAGATTTTGAAGAAAGAATATGATCCTGAGCTCACAAAGAATCTTGAGGTGAAGCTCGCAGAAACATCAGCAGAGATTGAACTTTTACAAGAAGAGATGAAAAAGGCCCATGCCTTAGAAATGGAAAAGGTAAAGGTTTTAACCATCGAGTTCAATGAAGCAACGAAGGCACTGCAAGAAATTGCCACCGAAGAGAGTTCTCTTCGACATATGTTGACATCCCTTGCAGCAGATTTGGAAAACGTGAAGACAGAGAAAATTGAATTGCTGGAGAAAGAAATAGAGAAAGAATATGCTGCAATGGAAAAAGAAACTGAAAGTGCTAGAAGAGAAGCCGAAGAGTTGAAGAAGAAAGCCGAGGAGATGAGGAAGAATGCTGAAGAGCTGAAGGAAGAAACAAAAAATGCCAGATTACTGGCCCAAGATGTGGAGGGAAAGCTAGAACTTGCTCTTAAAGAGGCTGAAGAAGCCAAGGCAGCAGAAAAGAAAGCTCACGAAGATATGAAGACAATATCTGAAAGTGAGAGCATTCAAGATCAAGATTTCGGCAACAAGATCAAACTCGCACCGGAAGAGTTCGAGAGTTTGAAAAAGAAAGAGGAGGAATCAGGAAATATTGCAGATACAAAAGTGGCTGATGCCATGGCTCAGATAGAAGTAGTGAAGGCAAGAAATAAAGAGGCAGAAAAGAAATTGGTGGCAAATTTAAAAGCAATTGAAGAAATTAAAGAAGCAACTGACATGGCTTTGAGGTCAGCAGAAATGTCAGAGGCTGCAGAAAAGACCCTCGAGACTCAACTCCAGAGGTGGCGTGAGGAAGCGCAAACGATGGTGGTAGCTTAAAGTGCCTTCAAGATGGTAGAACATTCAAATGAGTCATCGGGATCGCTTCCATTAATTCTGCAACTGAAAATCAGATCTAGCAGATTATTCAGATTAGTCATTGGGATTCAAAAGTACAACGTTTGGTAAATCCTCGGTATGATTTCCCCAAGCTGATGTGTTTACCAACCAGAAAACCTTGTCTACATGAGTTGTTGTCATGATGTATTCTCTATCATATGAAACCAATTCTGGGAGGGAAATAAATAACTAAAGATTCATTCTTGGGCAACCATATACCTGTCATCATATGCAATCTAAGCATTTCTGGGGGAAGAAAGGTATTTAGATTCAACATGTTTCTCTCTATGACTATTATCAATGTAAGACTTACAAGCTAAAAATTACAATTCTCCACTGCATTCCTACACCATGTCAGGCTGGGGCCGAGCTTTATACCGATCACCCAGCCAGAATATCAGATTACATGCATAGCTTTAAGTTTTCCCCTGCCATGTAAAGGTAACATGGTCGACTACTATTACATGCAAATCTATTGTATACTTGTAACAAAGTCCTCAGGATCAAGAGTTAAGATCCTCTGCTTAAATCACGGGCAACGAGTAGTTCTGTGGTCAGAGTCGTCATTGATTTTGAGGCCATTCAGGGACCCAGAAACCCCATTCCTTTTCTCAAAATTATGCATCTGGGATTCAATTGTTTTAGCTATCTCCGTTCCTTCGACAGCTGGTTCAGGCAGATCCACGTGGAAAGACCCTTGTTTGATTGGTTGAGAAGGTTCACTCTCTAAAGATTTCTGCTTGACGTAGTTGTATAGCTGTTGATGAAAGGGATGATCCAAGGAAAAGCAGTTGTCATTTGCATACCCTGAATGTCGAGATGATCCAGACCCTTCTCTTTTACAGAAATGTGGAAGAGATGCATAATCCATTATCTGCATTAAACATGCTCATCCAGCTTAGTCCATAAGATATGGTGTGTAATGATCATCGAAAAGTGTGGACATAAAGTTGTTGAAATTTACTAAATCAACTGTAGTGAATTAAGAACAACCAGCAGTCAAGTTTCCAATATTTCAAGAATCACGGTTCACAGAGAAGCCATCGTTACCTTCAACAGCTCATCTCGCCCGTTTCCAGACAACACCTGAATTTTTTTTCTTGTCCTCTCCTGCAGCAGAGGCTTGACAACCTAGCAAAAATTCAAATGTTGAAAAGGTGCTTATAACAAGGTCCTTTCAATATTTTCACAGATAAAACATTCTTCTACTCAATCTTATACGAGATGATAATTTGCACCAGCACATGAATACTTAATGGAAAAGGTTAAAAAGCAAGGATATTCAACTGCAATGAGAGAAAAAGGAGGCTTACCTTCCAACAAGCTGAAAATACATATGGGGCATTTACAATGTAATATGTATGTGTTTTCTCTGGGTAGTTCAAGTCATCAATAGTTGAAATGAGGGTCACCATCTGCAGTAACATGACATGATGCATAAGTATTTTTGCACTATATCCACCCTTTCAGAAATGTGATAGTGATAAAGATTCACCACAATATACTGGTTAGAGGTTTAAAGTAAGAAAAAGTATCAGTGAGTTGGCTGAAATTCCTGGATCAAGCAACCCACCTAACATAATAGCTGAAGTTGAATCATCCTCTGAATAAGAAAACTACATAAAATAATATAGACTGGACTGATGAAACGGGTCCTATGAACAAAACAAACTAGCCCAGAAAGTTATACCTTTATTTGGTTCAGTGCTGAAAGCTTTAGGCCAGACATATCCAAAACCTTTACGCCGGTTGTTATTGGTCGCCCATACTTTTTTGACGCGGTAGGCTACAAAAAAAAAATATGCAAGTGAGAAAAATCACCTTAAGAACTCGGAAGTAGGAAGTTGCCAAACTCAAATACTCACCAAAACAATGCGGTCCCGATATTCGTTGATTTGAATGTGAGACTGCATATAGTAGTGGACCTGTAATGAAATAAGACAGGTAAAATACTGAACTCTTGAACACTCACAGAATTAAGATTTAATGTCAAAAGGTTACTAATCCAAACATTATGATTTATACAGTGAGGCATAGCTAAAGGATTTTATAGCAATACTTACAGATGCTTTGTCATATGTGCTGAGCCCAACTCCATGAGCAAATACAGGAAGCCCCTGAATAAGATGACAAGGGTTGCAAGAACATTTGAGATAAATTCTTTTGTGTGATATAAACAATATTGTTTTCTCCATTGCACAAGATGCAGCAGGGTTTTTAAAAGGTTATAAACTAGGATTAAGAAACCATAAACAAGACAAATATAAGCATAGAATGAGCACCTCTCGAGAGTAACCCGACATTCCTATGAGATGGGAATCACGCACTGCTCTGTACAAATCAGTTGGAACTATGGGTTTCTGCATTTGGGAGCGGCATCCAGATTAGAAGTGTAATATGTAAAAGTCTTAAGACACATTACCAAGAAGCCTCTAACTAATACACAAACATCAAACTTCTATTCCATCTTGGGAAAGCTAGGAAGACATAAACATAAATGTGGGACTTGATCTTAACAAAAGCTTACCATTAATATATTGTCGATCTCATTGTGTACCCTCCAGTTCAAACAATCCAGTAACTGCAGCATCATACACATATCATCTCAGGTGAGTGAGATTAAACTATTTTTATCACATTTAAAGAACTTAACATTGAGATCCATAGGTCACTTCAACCAGAGTTGCTGCTAACCATTTTATGGGCTTTGGTAACATTCCATTCTCTAGCTTTTAGAAAACGCGCCAGCGTTTCAGCTTGATATCCTTGATGGACAGTCTGCCAGATCAAGAAACAATAATTTAGATAGTAAGAAACTGTAATTTACAGAGATTTGATAATGAAAGTGCATAACAATCCAAAGAAACCAAAACATAAACAAATCTATGCTGACACAACATAATGGCAACAGAGAATTTTCACATTCATATCATATGCCATTTATAGACTTAGTTAGGTAAAAGAAAGGAATTATAAACAAACCCAATAAATGAGTTTAAACCAATTAGTTGTCAGTCAAGAAAGATTGTTTCTACCAACCCCAGATAACGGCTCGAATCAGAGCTTCTCATCAATCCAAGATGACATCAAGCAATGAAATGCCAAATTCAACACACCCAGAAGCCCAATAAGCATCCTTTTTTCCTAGATCAAACCTTACTAGGACTGCTCACCACATTTTTTTCCTTAATTCTTTTGAAGCTATCACCTTAATAACAACATCCAAGATTAAACATCATAGTGGCATTAAAAAATCATGAAAGATGAACATCTATGAAAGAAGAGTAAATCAAGGCTGGAAAAGGGAATAGTGGATCAGAATCACATTCTGCAGCTGATAACAACAGAATTACATGATTCACTGTTATTTACATAATTCATCTAATTTCAACAACGAAAAGACTTGAAAAATCTTGACTCCAAGTTGAAGAGACGGATCCCATAAAGAAGAAACAAAGATAAAGAGCAGAAACAATTGCAAACCTGATAAGTTCTCTTCAATGGCTCCTCAACTGCCATCACATTTTGAAATGAATAAGCACAATTGAAAACAGTAAAGTCAAGCAATGTTTTCAAAAAAGTGAACAAGTAAAAGGAGATCAGAACTGAACCTTGATCCATCAATGCCTTAAACTGGTTGATTGCATCCTGTGAAACAGTCCCCATTCTTTCTTTCTTCTTCTCCTGACAAAATTACCAGGACAAGAAGAAAAGCACTAGCAAATAACCAAGGTTAGACAAGCACTGGCAAATAACCGTATTGTTTATCACTTCGCAAAATAAATCCTAACACTTGATTTGGAGGATTATTAACACTTGAACAAAGGTTTTTAAGGTACCATATTGTTTCAAGTAGAGTATTAAAGAACAGGACTTTAGAGGTCAAGAAAGGAGGGTTTACGAGTAAAAGTCCATATCCCACCTAGAAAATGAAGCTCTGAAGTTATCTATCTCTATGGCTTCACATGGCACCACACACAAGCATGACCCAACATTTTTGTCCTTTTGTGACATTAATGACGGAAGAAAGTGAAGGGAAAGCTCCTTAAAATTCTCCTCTTTAACTCATTTTTTGGCTTTTGATTTTTCATTTCCTCTCGAGTTACTGCTTTAATTTCACCACCCATTGATTTGGACAGGTTTTCTAGTGTGACCATGAACACACTTCCATCTATTTTGAACAAGTGATTTAGCTACCTAACATCTGGTCTTAAAGAAAAATTATCGGTACAAGATCACCAAGTCCTCCAACCTTATACTAATTTTCATTAAGGTCTCTTAAGAATTATTTTCCAACTAGGTCCCCCATCATAGCAGGTTAACCATGTCTTCCATCTAGAGCATTGTTATAAAACCTGACTCAGCCTAGCAGATCAACCGGGTATCTATTGTTTTAGGATCTAATTTAGAATGATGTAGTTATTTATTAACTGGGGTTAATCCATAATATGGGTCTCGAGATGAGATACGGGTTGGGATGAATTTTATAACTTTGATAGATAGAAAGCTCGTGTGTTTATGAAAATTCACTAGAGGATAGGAGGGAGTCACTTGATGATTTATGATAGGATGAAACCTAATTGAGAGAAAAGGAGATCTTTAGGGATCAAATTGAGAAGTGGCTTATAGAACAGTGACTTTTATATAAATTTGTTAACCACTTTTCTTTATTTGTCTTTGTGCCTGGTAGGGTTGAATCATTTATGGCTAGCTGGCGATCAACAAAGTCGGCATGGACAATCTAGTCAGTCTACCCTTGGAATCTAACTGGACTAGAATTCACAGAACCGAAGACAAGTACATGGTCTATCCTGTCTCCTGTGTTTTGGTTGCGGTATTGCATTGAAATACGTAAGACTGGTTCGTTTGTCTTAAACGTGTTTTTAAAGATTATTATAACAAAATCTTAAATTTATTTTGATAGACAAATTAAAAATTATAACAACTTGACAAAAAAAAAAGTAAAGAAAACAAATAAAAAATCAAAAGAAAAGGACCAAACTGAAATAAATATTATTATTATTAAAAAAAATTATAAATTTGATTTGAAGGATAAAATTAAAAAATATAACTACTATTATTATTATTATTATTATTATTATAAGAAATTGTAATTGAATGATTAAATTGAAAAAAACTTTTATAAAAAATAAAATTAAAATAAGAAATTAAAAGAATGAGATCTAAAATTGAAAATCAAACAACAAAGGACAATGATGTACTTTAACTGTTAAAAAAAAGAAAAAAAAAACAAAAATAAAAAACCATCGGTGACAATCTGATCACCACATGCATGCATGCGTCACGCTATATGGAAGAGAAGACGATTGCATATCCAATGAGACAACAGATAGCCAGATTTGGTCATCGAGTGGCATCACATGCGCCACCTAAATGATGCGAACACCACTCACTCGCTGGTGTTTTTGGAACACGCGCCAACAAATTTCTGAATAAAAAATTAAAAAGAAAAGATGAAAATACCAAAACATCTCTGTGAACTTGTTAATTACACAAAATATGTGTAAAAATAACAAAATATCCCCAAAGACAAAACTTATTCTTTTTTGGTCTTTTTTAAGGTTAAAAACGTGTTTTCATTGTACATGGATCATGAAAAAACCGTAAACATCTCTGTTCAGCAGCTAAACAAATTTTTGATCTTAGGGGCAAATAAATATTTTTATTGTTAATAAGTATGTGAAAAGTCAATAAAACTCTTTGTTAATATTTATAAATTTTATTAACTCTAGAGATAAAAGAGTATTTTAACTATATAAAAAAAAATATAAAAAAAACATACACCCCAAACAAAAAAAAAAAACTTGTTAATATCTCAGCATCCACACATTTCTTAAAAAGGGCATCCTTCAAAGCAAAAACAAATGGCAAGGTGCAAGCAACTTCAAAATATAAGATTTGAAGATTATTAAAAAAAGAAAAAAAACATTTACTACATCTCTATTTTAGTTGTAACATGTGGAGTTAAAAGGACGTATTTGTTTTTTAGTTATAATCTGTTTTTCAAATATATGATTTAAAATATTAAATTAGTTTTTTTAGTGTATTTTTTTATGATTTTAATGCACTAATATAAAAAAATAAAAAAAATATTATTTTAATATATTTTTAATTGAAAAGCAACCTATATCATATTAATAACAAAAACACCTATAGAATATAAATAATCCAAAGTAATTAGGTAAAAGCGTGTAATAAACAATTAACAAAAATCATTATTAGACTAATTTAATATATACAGCCATACCATTGCTGATAGTAGGTCCACAAAAAAAGCATGCGTGATTACATACTTTGAGCGTTCATTCAACTAATCTACGCATTATGTCAATATAAATATATATATAACCTATGAATTTAATTACTCATACATTATTATATATACAGGCCATAGGTCCATTCGTTAATTATATATACAAGCTGTGTCATTGTTGACTTAATTTATGGATGAGTTGATAAGCCTCTTTTTAGTTATTAAAGATTTTCTAACATGGAGTTTTTGTATCATCTTGTTGTTTTTCAGCATTAGTTTTCTCGATTTAAACCTGTGTTTCCTCTCAAAATCTCTTTTAATTTAGAGTTTAAATTCAGTTCTTGTAGAGAAATAATTAATTATTATTTTCTTAGTTGTTGGATCTTATTTAAGGAACCACAAAATAAGATGAAGATGTTAGAATCTTGTGAGGTTTATTGAAGAAAGTTAGAAAAACAATAAATCTTTAAGAAAAAAAAATAATCATTGACAGTAACAAAGTTTGATAAACAAATAAGTAAATTTTTTTGAATTTGGATTCGGGTTTGAATATAAATAATACAAAACATTAGCTATGGATATTCATTCATATCCCTAATCAAAAAGTGATAAGAATTTTATCTCTTATTAAAATAATATTTTTTTTAATTCTCTTTCGTTTTTATATTTAAGTTTTTCTATCTCGTAAGTATGAAGAATTTTATGGCTATAAGGAAGTAACTAATGATTTTTTATTAATTACTTTTTAAATTAACTTTGAAAAAACACATATATAAAAAGAGAGAATAAAATCCATGACTCTTTAAAAGCAATAAGAATATCTCAATATATGATTTATTTCTCTTACTTATATTTATTTATTTAACAGAATTCTAAAAAGTAACTATTAAAATATTATTAATTATTCTTCAACTACCAAAAGAAAACTTATTGCGTGAGTATTCAACTTAATCATCCTAAAATTTATCCTTGTTTGTTACCTTACAAAAATAGTTTTATTAGTAAGTGCTGTTTAATTTGTAACAGCCCGGCCCTACTTGTCATATATTATTTGTTTTAAGTTTTATTATTCTCACGGTTTTATTTCTAGCAACGCGAGCTCACATATGAGTTTGAAGTCTCAAAACATGTATGACAAGTTAACAACTAGCACTGTTAATAAAACTAGCAATTACTCTATTACCCATCGATATGGGATATTAAATAATTAGTAGACTCTCGTCATTTATTTATATTTTCATGAAAAGAAAAGCAAACAAGTGGCTCAATTGATAAGATTCAAGTTGAAGGGTTTTTTTTCAAAAAAAAATTAAAATAAAAATGTTCTTGTTTAGTGCAACACCGAACAAAAAAAAATTGACTTATCTAAAAAGGGCTCAGATTGATAGTTCTTTTTTCACAAAAAAAAAAGAAAAAAAAAGAAAAGAAGAAGAAGAAGAAGAAGTATGGTAAGGGGCATCTAATTATGATTCGCTTGGATGTACCACTTGAAAAGGAAGAAGAAAAAAAATAATAAAAAAAATAAAAACAGTGAAAGAAGAAGAAAAAGGAAGGAATCAATAGCACTTTATGACATCCGATAAGTTAATTGTCTTTTAGGAAAGAGGTTTGTGTTATCATCTCCTTTCCTCATCTTTTTACTAATCGATCTTAATGCTTTGAACCAAACTCTGTGACATGAGATTAAGATCAATGAGCTTCTAGTTTCATGATAATCTATGGTGGTGGATGAGATATTAAATCTTAATATAATCTTTTATCAAAATATTAGTAAAATTGAAGTACATTCATAATAAAAGAAAAAAAAGTAGGAGGTAATTTTCTTTTTTATTTATCAAAAATTCATTTGGTTGATTTCACTAAAAAAGAGCGGAGAGAGCATTTGTTTCTATGGTTGAACTTGTTTTTTAATCTGTTTTTTGCTTAAACGTATATTAAATTTACGCTTTTTTAAGTGTTTTTTTTTGTAATTTTAATATGCTGATGTTAAAAAAAATTCTAAAAAGATATTATTTATATGTATTTTTAATTAAAAATACTTTTAAAAATTACTATATTACCAAACATGCAATAGGTAGCAAATATAAACACAATGACTTAGATTGGACATGGAGGTCCAATGATGGAAAAGTAAATACATGAAACTTAAGAGGGAAGCTGCTTTCTTCTGCTTAATGCCTCAATCTATCTTTATATATTTATATTTATATTTATATATATTAAAAGCTTTTAATTGCTTATAGATTTTTAGATTATTTTTTATTTGGGCTTCATAGAAGTTTTGCTAAAACTCTTAATCGGTTCTTATTCCCTGGTATGAATCAATAACACAAAGCCCAAATATGAGCACAAGGAGATCACAATCATGGCTGCCCCCTTATCACACACAATATAAGGCTGAAATATGAAAAATATCAAACCAGCCATGTGCACCTAGAAGGAAGATGAAAGAACCAGAGACAATAATGTTTCTTCTCAACACCAGACATGGAAGCAGTAGTGGGTAGCACTACTACTACTACTAGCGTAAGTGAGATTGAAGAGGAGAATTCAAGTGATCTCTTGTGAGATAAATCATGGGGTGCCTTTGGAATCTATCAAAGACGACATAGAAGAAGGGTTGATTTCTTTCTTGGACGTTGAAGAATGCTATTATTGACTCCATTAATACCATGGTTTATATATCCCGTCCATATCTTCCCTGAGATCCACCCCATTCCTTCCTTCTCCGTGCAAGATCAGTAATTGATTTTTCTTCATGTTAGTCGTAGAGAAAGATAATGTTGTTACCTGGACGGAGTTGAAAGTCAGTCGAGTTAGTGCTCACCAGGTGGAGAGTTACAGGGCCCAAGAAAGAGACGAGAGGAGAGAAGTCCCTCAAAGTTCATCAACACGTGTACTGCACATCCAAGATTGCACTGCGTGCTAAGAAGCACTCAACTTTTTTTGTTCATGCTGGTTAGAATAGAAGTGCGTCCTTGTTAATATTTTATGAAAAGAAAACGCAACGAAAAAGGTTCAAGGGAGGCACCATCCTCGTTGGAAGTGATATTGTTGGAAAGGCTATGATGGACCTCATTCCATTTCTCAACATGAGGAAGCTAGTTCTTGGAACCTCCAAGTCTATTAATCCAAGGCACATTATTACCTGTAATTTATGATGTTTAATGTCTTCATGAACAACCCTTTTTTGTTATATATAAGCTTAAACTTGCTTTCATTTACTTGTGTTTGCAACATTTTATGATGGATAGGAAATTGAGATCTAGCTAGGAAAGGAAATGGGATAGCTGATAAGAACTTCAAAATGCATTGGAGTCCCATGACAATAAGATCATTACATGCGATGAAAAGGATCGAAGTGATGAATGACCAGATGATTGGATCATCTTCACCCCTTGATAATCACATTGCAATGTCTACAGGGCTGCAAGATCAATCCAAAACAAACAATGACTCCTCTGCTTGAATATGTTTCAAATCAAAAACGTTATTTAATTATAAAATATTGACACAACCTGAGCCATCACAGCGGGGATAGCTCAGTTGGGAGAGCGTCAGACTGAAGATCTGAAGGTCGCGTGTTCGATCCACGCTCACCGCACTTGCTTTTTACTAATTCACCATTCCTCCTACAATCTGCGTGTACATTTTTTTAGCACTCTGTATTCCATGGAACAACTTGGCTTTCTTCTATGGAAACTGCAAAATTCATAGAAACGGGAAGGATTTTATTCCAAAGGAGTTCAAGATTGATGGATGAGGATGACCTTCTAGCACCTCACTTGTATGAGGGAATCAAGTGAAGCACATGTTCGTATCCTGCTTTTCTTGGCCTGCCATTGTCATGGAACTTGTCCATGATTTTTTTGCCATTGTTTCAAAACCAAAGAGCATGCATGCATGCATTCATTCATTCAAGATTTGAGGGCAAGTCAAAGATGTGAACTTACATCATGTAAATGTAATTACATATCAAACAGCAGATAGGAATCAATTCAAATCAATTTTGGACTGTATTTTCTGTTGGCCAATCATATGATGTCAACCCACTGCTGAAGTACATTTGCCAGAGACCTATTTGCAGAACTAACAAGCAGTACGACCCCATGAGTTCGAGGGAGTTCCCTTTGCGGCAGGACTAACACGACCGCATTTCTGAACCACTGTCTAGTAATAAATGGTTGGTTCCAAGCTCCTACACTTGGAGACTCCAAGCAATAGTTATGTGATGAAGATTTGAAATTTTTTAACAGGCAACAACAAACATTACATTTCCTTATCATCTGTCAACAACGGAGAAAAACAGGAAAAAAACTTCATCCTCATCACCAACAACGCCAGAGATGTTCAGAACAATTCTTCCCCTTAAATAGAAACAATTTGCAAATTGTAATAAATATTGCTAAAAGAAATCAAACTCCAGGTAATTATCAGAACCTTTTTGACCCGGAGCAGCTGCAACTGTTGTGGCCTTTTCACTTGTTGATGCTGGGGCAGGTATCCGCTCAATCTCAACTGGCTTAGGGATCTCGGGTGGGGTAGCACAGCGTATTAATGCCCAATTCACGCCTTCAAAGAAGGGGTGTTGCTTTATTTCAGTGGCGCCTCGTTTGGATGCTAATCTATGCTGTGGTTCTTTTACAAGCAAACCCCTTATGAGATCCCTAGCTGCAAAACTGACAACCGGTGATTCTGGGAATCGAAGAGGCTGGCCAACAACATTGAACAATGTGGCTCGGTTTCCAGATCCCTTGAAGGGAGTTTTCCCGAATAAGAGTTCATATAGAAAAATTCCAAAAGTCCACCAGTCAACAGCACTTCCATGACCTTCACCCTTGATGATCTCAGGTGCCAAATACTCGTGGGTTCCAACAAAAGACATTGACCTTGCATCTGTTGGCTCTGCTATGAGCTCGGGTAATGGACTGACTTGATTTCCTAGTTCATTTTTGGGTTTCCTATCCTTCTTGGACTTGCTAGAAAAGAGGCGGGGCCCAAAGCATGTTGTAGGAGCAACACAGGATGGCTGGATGCATGAAGGCTCAATACAAGCTGGCTGAACACAGTAAACAGGGTTCTTTCGAAATGGGTCAGCCTCAAGAGATGCTGTTTTGACAAGTGTTGGGCTCACAGCACAACGGAGGGAAAGGTCGAAGTCGGAGAGCATTATATGTCCATCATCCCTCACAAGGACATTCTCTGGCTTAAGATCACGGTAAATGATCCCAAGCATATGCAAATATTCCAAAGCTAGCAGAACCTCTGCTACATAAAATCTGCAAGTTGGAAAGATTAAAGATGGTCACTTTCAAGTGTTTATGCAGGTATGAAGAAAAATTCAAGGTCAAACAAGTGATGAATTTCAGATCGCAAAATGAGCCAACAATGGGACAGGGGTTCTCTTTCTTTGAGAAATTCCACATGTCCAACTTACCAAACACAGAGACCAAGATTTTTAGCTCTTTCAGTCTAATGTTGTCCTTCAGGGTAGTTACATCTTCTCAAAGCTTTATCATTCAGGAATGACGGTAATAATTCATCCATCAATTACTGGACTTCTCAAACATTCTAAATTTATACAAAATTTACTGTTGGTTTAAAAAGAACTGATAGTTTAAGCCTATATCAAAATTTACATCAAGAGCGCAAATGCAACTACGTATCAAACTTCCACAAAATAAATCAGTTCCAAAATGACTCTACATCTTGCTTTAGATTAGTTACTTGCGCTCCATTTTGCAGTTTGAAGATGCATAAGTCACTAAAATGTAAACTTTGCTAACTGAGAAGAATCATCTAGGATTCACAAAGAAGACACTAAAATGTAAAATTGTTCCATTTAATTAACATATCAATTATTATCAGAACGATTTTAAAGACAGCAAAAACAAACATCCTATTTTCATGGAAGATCTACCTGAGGAAGTGGCATATAGCACTTATACAGATTCTGCAGCATTAAGCTCCAAAAGATAATTATATTCTGCTCCCTTTTATTTTACTTCCAGTATTTTAAACACAAGTTATATTCCTGCAGCAGATCCTAAGAGTACAACCATGGATAAAATTATATGCTTTATGGTGGCACTTCCAAATTTATAAAATATAGATCCAAACGTAGGTCAGACACTTTCTTCCCAACTATGAAAACTGTTGTCATGTTAGTAGCAAATAAAATTTCCAATTCCATGACTTCTGTATAAAAATAACACTATAAAGAATCAAAGTTCACTTATCATACTTTACTGCCTGCTCCAGAAAGTGTTTCCCTGGCTGCCTCTGCCTAAGAGTGTGCAAATCTCCTCCAGGACAGAACTCCATTAACAGACATGAAAATTTATCTGTTTCAAAGTGGGTGTAGAGCGACGGAAGGAAAGGGTGGTCCAAAGATTGCAATATTTCTCTCTCTGTCTGAGCCCGAAGCAGCTTCTTACGACTGGCAAGAGAACCTTTGTCCATTACCTTCATTGCAAAATAACACTTAGTTCCACTCAGCTCAGACAGGTATACACTACCAATATCCCCACAACCCAACCTCTTCAGCAGTCTAAAATGACTCAAACCTAAAACCCCATCTTTTGCTCTAACAGCTTGGATGGCTTCCCATCTCAAGTCATTTGCTTTGTGAGGTTTGTTGATGCTACTACTAAAGCTACTACAAGTGCTTTCATCACTAACATCGCTGCTGGTGCTTCCTCTACACAAACTCCTCTTGCCACTCTCAGCATAATCAACACGGTCACTCATTTTGGCACTTCCACTCGTCTTAGCCAGGCTGCTGGTTCCATCACTAACTTTGGCAGATACTGAGCTGTTTTTTACACTTCCATATTCTGATATTTTCTTCTCTTGGTCAACAGAAACATCCTGTGAGCCTCTAGTCTCATTGACAATAGAATCCACCTCAATTGATGATTGTTCAAGACAGGGCAAGGAAGAATTTGATTCCAACGTATTACTCAAAGACTCAGAAACCCCCTCTTGATTAGATTTTGGAAGCTTTTTATTTTCAGAAGCTTCTAACAAAACCTGCTTTGGCATATTTTCTACTGAAGATTGCACCTGCTCATGATTAATCAGCTGGGGCTTGCTCGGCTTTGAGCCCTGCAAAGACAAATGCCTGAGATCAGTGACATCCGCTCTTTGAAAACCAGCTGTTTTCTGGTGCTGTTTTGAGGATGCTTTGCTACCAGTTTTTGAGGCCATCAGACAACAAAGTTCCAAAACTACATCAGATTGAATGAATCCACTTTACAGCACCCGGAACTTGGAATCATATCTGCCCACTGGCAGCCCCCCAACAATGTTGTTATCCAATTTTTCCAATAGCATCAACTATTCTGTCAAAAGCATTAGAATAAGTTACATATCAAGTGCAACATAAAACCTAAAAACCAACTCTTATGCAAAAGAAAAAATATACATGCATATTTATAGAGGTTCATGACACCCAAAAGACACTGATTTAGGTGCATAACCATATAGAAGACACCCAAAAGACATTATGGTACGAAATATAAGTAAGATGGATGGAAGAATACCAATATAGAAATGATAGCATAACCAACTCTAATTTCATTTGGCCTAAACACTACATCACAAGTCAGATCAGAAAAGACCACCTACACATTATCTATTAGGGCACTTAAGTCTACCTAAATTAGGTCAAAACACAAGCTTTCAAGAAAAAAACACAGACACAAACCTAAAAAATAATCACAATAAAATTAATTATTTCCCTGGAAGAAGAAGAGCATTCAATAAAAAAGCAGCACCCATAGTTTGATGAGATGACACTGAAGAAAAAATTGAACAAGAACAAAACTTCAAAGCTAGCAAAACAAACTCAACATGCAATCATTTCTCACCAAAAAGGAGCACAAAAACCAGGACCATCAAAAAGACAAAAATGAAAAACAAGCATAAAGGATTCAAGGACCGCAAAAAAAGAGAGTAAAGAATAAACCAATCAAGTCAGCAACTAACATAATGCATTCTCAAACAAGCCCAGTAAAACAGCATGATCAAATGTTATTTAAGCAAAGTTCAGATCTTGATCACAAAATCACTACTTTTAGCCAAACCCCACAATAGATCCAAGCCAACAGCGGAAACCCAGATGAAGAAAAGAGCAAAAAAAATAAATGAAAAACCCATTAAAGAAAATGAGAGATGAGCAGTGGAAGAAAGTACCTGGCTTGAAAGATCAGGAAAGCTGAAAGAAGATTTGAACTTTAGCAACAAAAACACTGTAGACAGAGAGCTCCTTGTAGCCTAAATAAGCTTGTCTGAAGAAAGAAAGAGAAAGAAGAAGCTGAAACTGTGTTTCTGGTGGACTATTAGGCAGAGAGAGATAGAGAGAGAGTCAAAGTAAAGCTATAAAGCTAAAGTTTTTCTTTATTTTAATACAGATAGAAATACAATAATTTGATTGGGTGTTTTTTTGGAGAGAAAATGAAGGGTGGATGGATTTTTGTGTTTTCTTCATTTCAATCTGTCTAAAGGCAATTTCACCGAAGCTGATGGATGCGGACCCAAACCTAATTGAATGAGTAAGAGATTTTTTTACCCAAATTATATTGGGGTGAAAATCAAAGGTAAAATATCGGGTTAAAAGTTGGATATGGATATTAATTTATCAGATCTAACTTGAAATTAATTAATTAATTAATTTGAAGTTTGTAAAAATACTAAATAATTATAAATTATAATATCTAGGTTCAGGTTATAAATGCTCGATAGTTTCTAGAAACTCTATTCTCTTAAATTTGAATATAGAAATTCGTATTCAATGTTAGGGTAGAATTTAAATATTTATTTTGAATTTGAATCCGAATATAAAACTCAATTTATAAATATTTATTTTTATTTTCATATGTTTGTAATCCATCGTGTTTTTTTGAGGTTATGAAAATAAAATAAAAAATAAATATATACCTTCTTTCCATCTTCATTCCATTGAAATGATAGAAAGGCCCTACGTACCTTTGTGTATCTGAAAAATGAAAAAAAATGCCTCTCTTTTTTCTTTGATGATAGAGTAAAAAAATAAAAATAAAAAAATATTCTAAAATTAGGTATGTGACTGGTGAGATCTTTTTAGATATTAAAAAATAATTTTTTATATGTTTTGAATAGTTTTGGTATGCTAATCTAAAAAATAATTTTTTAAAAATAAAAAATATTATTTTAATGTATTTCAGTATGAAAAATAAACACTTTGAAAAACAACCGCAACCATCCTCGCAAACAAGTACTAGTAGTCTAGGTTATATTTGGTAATTTATTTACAATTTATTTTTGCAAAAAGAATATTTTCTTTAAATTGATTACAGATGCGTTTTTATAACATATCTACGTTTAATTACTTTTATTTATGAAAATATCTTAAGTTCCTATTTCAATATATATATATATATACACACACAGGTGTCGTGAAATAATTAATCGACCCTTATTATATATATAAAAAGAAAAAAAATAGATTACAAAGTCATAACGTGCAGGAAAAGGAATATTGTATGGAGAGAAATGTAATTAATAAAGATCACAAAGTGGAATAATATATTTAAGAAAAAAAGTCGGCATATTTTGTATACTTAAAGATTACACGCTATGATGAGGAATATCGTGTTCTTGTTAAGCAAGGCCTTTCCTCAATTTTAATTTTTTTATTTTTTTTTTTTTTTTTGAGGTGCTGCAGGGAATTGACATCTTGTAAAAATGAAAAGTAAAAATATTGTAGGTATCAAGAATTTAAGTTTATAGAAAAAAACAAAACTAGTAAAATAAATAATATATGTTTTATCTTATAAACTATTTATTTATGCTATGTACTTTAATTTTGTATTAAAATAAAAAATATATATTCATTCGCTATATAGATAATTCGAAATATATATATATATATATATATATATATATATATATATATATATATATAAAAAGAGTTGGGATTTTAGGGGTAGATGTGATCGATATTCATTAATTAATTTTGATTATTTAGATAAATTTGTTTGGTTTGTTGTAATAATTCAAGGATCAAAATCAATCCAGAAAACAGCAGCAATCTGGGCAGGGACACAGCAGGCCAGAGAACAGCAACACAGGGTTTGAACATTTGTAGAAAGAATGAATTCCACATGGGTAGAGCCATGATGTTGTCTTTCCCATGGTTTTTTTTTTTTAAAAAAAAAACAATTATGGTCGTATGGGAAAATATTTGACCCAAATACAAAGTAGGGAGTACCATCATTTATGCCGACATTAGGATTGCTGGTTACCTAAAATGGGTATTAGCTTTGGTTTAACATCATGGGAAATGGACCAATGGTCGGATGGCAATGAAAGTTGGGTGTTGTCATTCAATTCGGTCCGATTTGGTGAGTTAATCTAGTTATTTATTGATCTAGAACATGATCCGAGTAGTGTTTTAAATTAAATTAAATAGATATGCTCAATTTAGTCAAAACTTAATTTTATTTAAAGTTGATATAAAATATTAAAATAATATCATATTATTTTAAATTAATTCAAATAAATCATAATTAATTTGTGACGACCAATAACCCAAGTCTTGCAACGTAACATAAAGTCTAATAACTTCAAGGATGGGGATGGTCAAGAAGAAAGAGAGAAAGAGAGAGGGGGTAGTTGTTGATTACCTAAAATGGGTATTAGCTTTGGTTACAAATAGACAAATAAAATCATGGGAGATGAACCAATGGTTGGATGGAAATGTTGGGTGATGTTATTAAACATGAAACAACCTGCTGACTCAATCTAATATTTTATTGATTTAGAATTTAATCCATATCAAATTTTATATTAAATTAAATAGGAATTAATCTGATTAAGTTAAAAATTAATATATTTTTAAAAAATTTTAAAATAATATTATTTTAAATTAATTCAAGTAAATTCATGTTTCGAGTTGTGGATCAAATAACTTGCCGGGATTAATAACTTTAATGATGGGGGGGTGGTGAGAGATAGGGTGGGGAGAGAGTGGTTGTGTTCCTCAATCACCCGGTGATGTGGTGGCCCAAATGAGAGATTGAAATAGTATTGCATTGAAGGTTTGATTGTAAAGTGGGGATTATCGAATTTAAGGTTGTCAATGGGAAGGGGGAACCCTTTTTTTATTTCTCTTCAAAAAGCAAACTAATTAACCAGCACCGGGAATTACCGTGCTGTGCCAGCATAAGCCAGGCAGGGCCCTAAACCTATACCGTCCATGTTCTGATGGGACAAGGCATCCCATGTAGATCACTCGTGTATGAGCGAGAGCACAAGGAGGGAGAGAATTAATGCACTTGTGCTTAATCAAATGAATTACAGCATCTTTTGGGAAGATCTTGATTCCAATTCTTGCCAATATTTCTGCCTCCATGTGTTCGCTCCAATAAACAATCCATTGAGGAGGGAGAAGACCACTTTTACGATAATTAATACCTAGCTAGTTCTTCGTTAGGGCTACACAGAACAGGAATCTCACATCCGTATGTATGATCAGGTCCCAGTAAGTGACCATTGATTATGATAAACACAAGTTGGTAAATGAATTGATTGCAATTCAATATCAAATATCCCAGCAAATACAAATATCTTCCTCTTGCAAATGCTCTCTTCTACTGCCCTTCATTTATGTGCTAACCAAATCCTCTCTACAAATCGTACGGTATAACATCTATATAGACTGTTTTTAGTTAGTATTTCAAGATGAAGAGGATAAATATAGAAAAAAACAAAAATATATCTTATTAAAAGGGTGAAAACAGATATATAAAATAAACATGCATGGTTTTTTAAAACAAGAAATACAAGAATTATACGTGCCTTGCTTTGTCTGTTCTAGCTAGGTATATCCACAAGGCAGTGACTTCAATATCATCTTCTACTTACTAACATTTGACTTCAAAGGCGTTCAACAACAACACCAGCCAGCCAGGCAGCTTAACAAGCACCCAACCCCCCTTTTCATGTCTTGTTCCTTTCTTTTGTCCTTCCTTGTACTCCATGGAACTTAGGCAGTTTGACGTGAGGCAGCAACATCGCACTGCATTGCTTTACCTTTTTCTTTCTCTTGATAAAAAAAACAGAAAGATTTTATAAAGAAGATAAAGCTTACAAAAATGAGCTCCCTGACAGTACCAACAGTAACAGGGTGAAAAAGAGAACAGTAGAATCTTCAGCTTGCTGATAAAGGCGCAATGCAAAGGCGTCCCAAAGAGATATTTGACCAGCAGAGATTGCCTTGGCAACTTACCTTGAGGTGTTAATTAGTCCATGTAGCTACAATTAGGTTAAAAGGGGGTCGAAGCTTGAAAACATACATAATTCGGATATTTATAAAGTTAGCAAGCCAGGACAGAAAGAAATCAAGAAATCGACTTTGGCAACTTTCCCTTTTGCCAATCTTTTGTTGGCTTTCTCTTGTCTTTAATTGGACATCTTTGCTGGCTCCAGTCCTCATCCAAAATGGTCGACGACCCACAGCCACAAGGCTCTTAGCCACTTTAAGACGAGGATGAGGGTACTGAATTAGTCTGTGGGTAATTAATCAAGGGTTACTGTGCCGCTCTTTTAAATATATATTGACCTGCAGCTGATCAGTACCCCTATATATCCTCATCGGCCTCTCCCCTTGCACTCATCATCGATAGCTTCACCAAGAAAACTACACATTCCCAGGATCGCCATGGGTGATATGGAAGGATTTGGTATTGTATTCAATAATATTCCCAAGGATAAAGCATGAATTAAGTGGGGAAGAAAACAAAGTCCTATCCATCCATCCACAAAGCTCCATGCAAGCATAGAGGTGCGAGCTGAGCACGCCACAGCACATGCATCTCCATGGTTAAATACAATATTTTCGAACCCAAAAGAAGCTGCATGCAGTGGTCCTTGTTTTTTAAATTAAATTATCATCATGTATGTATACAGTAGTCATCGGAAAAAAAAAACTCAAGCCTCTGATCATGGTGCTGTGAGCAGTGCAGGGCATCAGATCCTGAAACGTGTCTTGCATGTGAAAACATGGGTCCACCAGACGACATCTGATGATCTCCATCATATAAAACAATGGTCATGTTCTTGTTCACCTCACAGATTTCTTTCTTGCTGGTCATTCGTCACAGATGCTCGCCGTTTGATGTGCTCACTCAATTCGAAGCATGAGCTATATATATATATATAGCATGTATAGTTGTCAAATCTGATTAGGGTTAAACCCATGAAAATATATATAGTTAAATATGCGCCGAAACTATCATAAATATTAAAATAATAAAATCAATTTAATATGTTTTCTTTTTTGTCTGAAATTAATACCTTGAAAGAGAGCCTTTAATACTGCATTACGGAATCAATAATCTCCCTGTTCTTGTTAGGGAGTGCCAATCACTTGAATTTAAAATGGAAATAGCATAAATACATGTGGATTGGTGGTCAAGTTGACATGAATACGGACATCTCATGAAAAAATTAAAAATACTTACAGAACAAGAGGGCACAGGGGAGGGACGGTGTGCATGGTGGGCAAAAGGAAAGATGATGAAGGAGGGTTTGCGAAAGGGGGACCTTGAGAGGGTTAAGAGGAGACCACACAAATCACCATCCTCTGAATGATCAATGAAGATGAGAGCAAAGCCTATTGGGCCCAGTGCATAGGCTAAGAAGCACATTGATTATTGCCCATGGGCCCTTAAATATAAATGCTTGTTTTGTCCATAGCAATGAAACCTGGCCTGGCTACTAACCTGAGTCTGGATCTGGATTACGGGTTAGAAAAGATAATCCAAGTTAATTTATTTAGATAACTCCAAATATAAATGCTAGGCCATTGTTTGTGCATTAGGCAAACCTGACATAGATCCATGTTTGCTAGAAGCTTGAACAACTAGCTAGGGCCCATGACAATTCTAGATGTAGGATCAAAGCAAAAGCTTGCTGTCCTGTTTGCAGCAAGAAGAAGGATTTATGCTGGACGATTCCTCAAGACAGGGCTTCACCATGGCACCATTTTTTGAGACAGAGAGTCCTTCAACTGCAATCCAGTTTGTAGCAACTTAAGCATGTTTTGCCTTGCACTATTTCAGTTTTTGTTGCGACCTGGAAATTAAACACTGTCCCACTCCATGTTTCCAAGAATTAAAACACACTGGGACAAGGCTGGCTCATCATCAACATAATCTCTTATCTAGTTTCTGTGTGTGATCGATGGTCACCTCACATGGCTGCTAGCCTGCCATGTCTTTGTACGAATAAATTGAAGAATCTTTCCCTGAACATTTATTTTTGTATCAGTATTGAGTTGTTCTTAGGCTGACTGAAAATAACTAGTAAGATGGTTGACAATTTATTTCTTTGATTGGAATATTTGAAGTGTATTTTTATATATATATATCACTTTATCTTAAAAATATGACTTCTATATCGATATATAATTTGTTTAAGAAAATTAATTCTTATATAAATTTGAATAGTTTGAAATATATAAAATAAAGTAAAATAAAAAAAGTCGGGTATTCTCTGTTTCTTCATTGCTCAAATGGACAAAGACCCTCTCCCTAATTTTTGTTTTTTTTTTAATTTCATTATTTTTTATTGAATCATTTTATAGTCTAATTAATGACACCCTAATAATATTGAATAAAAAAAAATTAGAAAAAAAATATTTTCTTCAAATAGAAAAAAAAAGTAGAAAAACATTGTCATAAAGAATAGAAAAATATCTAATTCTCTAAAATAGCTCTTATATCGGTTTGCTCGAACCCCTATGCATGTCATTTTATCATGAGTCTCTAACACAACGTTTTTATACAGATTACTTCATTGTAGATTCCCAATACAATATCTTTGTATGAGTTGTTGTATCGTAGGTCTCACCACTATGATTTTGAAAAACAACAACTAACACATGCGAAAATAACAAGCTAGGTTTTGGATGTTTTTTTCTCGAGGAGGAACCTCTTCATCTGCTCATATATAAACACATCATATTTTATAATTTTTTAAGTTATATTTGTTCTGCAACACAATAAAATAAAATAACCACTAAAAATTATTAGATTTCAATACCAATTAACACAAACAAAAATAAATAATACAAGAGTTTGTTCCATGATAAAACCCATTAAATGAGAGAAAAGTTTGCTGATGATGATTTTTAACCTTCTCTTACCTGATAAGGTAGGATAGAACAAAACTAGTTCTACTATACTGCATGGTATATATATGTATAGCTTGCAGTGACACGTCAAAATACATGAGAAACTGTGATGTTAGATGCACATCACATGAAAACGAGGTTGAAATGGGACTTCAAAGCAACCTAGACGGCATCATTTTTAAAGATTCCAATACCATCCATACATCAAGTCATTGATTTCTTTGTCACCTCTTCTTGTCCCTTCAATCGAGACACAACTCAAAACGTTGAGTACAAGCAACTCTTGCACGACATTAACAGGCTAGCCAACTATTTACCTTTCTCAACCATGGTGTCCAAAATTTATTGGAGCTTCGTGTGTGATGTTTCTCTTTAGCGTATAAAAATATTTTGCAAGAGCAATATTATTGTTTCTAGCTACATGGATTGTATGTTTACCAATCTTGCCGTCAATTACATGCCTTGAATGAAGGCCTAGAGCTGTGTGTAGTATATGATGGTAGATCGATGATAACTATGACTGCTTGAAGAGTAGTTTGTATGCCGGCTTTAACAATATATTTAGATTCCATTTCTTGACATTGAATCACCAACTGTTTTCTTCACACCAAACAATGTCAAAAAGGTGAGCTTTCTTATGGACAATGCTAGTGTGTGTTGAAAATAATGTCTTGGCATAAACAAGGCATGGCGGGTAACCTACCAAATGACTTGAGCAGATTGATTGCATTATGAGCAAGAAGTAGCACTACTCTTACACGGGGCCTTAATTTTCACTGCGGCGTTACAGCCTACACATGAGTTAAACTACTTGAGGAGATCGGGAATTCGGGATAGGGTAGGATAAGATAAGAAGTAGCAAACACTTGGTACTTACTAGTGGGTTTGTGGGGATGTAAAGCTGGTTCAGAATTATGTTGCAGAATGTTGTTTGACGTTATGGTTGATAGCAACTTGCTAAACTCAAAGAAAGAAAACAAATTATTATGAATAAATCTAAGGTTGGAAAATGAAACATTGGCGCGACATCTTCTTTTCTTATGTTTCACAATCGAAAATAGCTCATCATTTCTCTGCTTATGCCCTTTGACAATAA
This sequence comes from Populus deltoides, assembly GCA_015852605.2. Classification (NCBI taxonomy): domain Eukaryota; kingdom Viridiplantae; phylum Streptophyta; class Magnoliopsida; order Malpighiales; family Salicaceae; genus Populus; species Populus deltoides. The sequence goes on from CM027585.2 coordinate 16,352,173, forward strand.
TTGTCCATGCCTTGTTAAATGGGAAATGGAATGTTGAATGATTCTTGCCGCCAGCTATATATATGAGGTTCCAAGAATCAAATTTAACTTTTTCTGTTTGGATTTTCTTTGTGTCTCGTGATGGAAACAAAGAGATAACATGAAGCCAAAAAATGACCACAAACTTGAGGCTAAGGAACCATCTATACTGAAAACTTGTGTTGTTGAACTTGGAAGAATCCCCAAATCCAGTTTAGGTAGTTCAGGCATACAAGAATGGAGCACGCAGAGACTAATGGTAAAGGGATTCCTCTTTCAAATAAGGTCGAGGTGCTTGATGAGAAAGGTAATTCAGTCTACTCACTCACTTTTCACTGCTAATGCTGGTTAATTATAACAATCTAATTCATCACTTTAAGTTGCACTTGCTAAGGATTGCAGAGTAGAGCTGACACAAAATCACTGCCTGAATCATGACAACTCTTAGTTCTAAACAGTCTAATGCATGATTTTCTAATAATGGCAGTCTCTGATGAAGGATTGATGACTCCTTCTCTGTTTATTAAAACAAAATTTTCTGCAGAAGAGGCAAACGATTCGCCAATCGAGCAAGTTAGGCTCACAGTTCCGATTACAGACGATCCAACATTACCATGCTTGACTTTTCGAACATGGGTCTTAGGGATCACAAGTTGTGCTCTTCTGGCATTTGCCAATCAGTTCTTCGGATACCGTCAAAATATACTCTCTGTAACATCAGTTTCAGCCCAGATTGTAGTGCTGCCAGTAGGGAGGCTCATGGCAGCAATTTTACCAAACAAAGTTATCCGTTTTCCAAGAACGAAATGGTCATTTTCTTTGAATCCAGGGCCTTTCAACTTAAAAGAACATGTCCTGATCACAATATTTGCAAATTCTGGATCAAATCCTGTGTATGCAGTGGGTATTATCACCATTGTCAAGGCATTTTATCATGGTAACATAGACGCAGTACCGGCTATGTTATTGTCGCAGACGACGCAGGTGAGTCTTTCCAAACTTGATAGCATGTGATGAAAATGAAGTGCCGAAATATTTCCTGGTGACTGCTTAAAGATTATTGATTAATGCCTCGATATGCTTGATAAAACAATTGTTGAAACCTTCAGCTGTTAGGATATGGATGGGCTGGAATCTTCAGGAAGTTCCTTGTTGATTCCCCTTATATGTGGTGGCCTTCCAATCTGGTTCAAGTTTCCCTCTTTAGGTGTCTCTTGCTCTGCTACTTCCTGATTTTCTATAATTCTATGATTAGAATCTCTTCCTAATTCATTTTGTTTTTTGTTTCCGAACCCTCCAGGGCATTGCATGAAGTTGAGATCAGGCGTAAGGGAGGCCTGACAAGGCTGCAGTTCTTCCTCGTGGTCCTTATATCGAGCTTCGCGTACTATATAGTTCCCGGCTATCTCTTCCAGTCTATAACTGCTCTTTCCTTTGTTTGTTGGATATGGAAAGATTCAGTCACTGCCCAGCAAATTGGTTCTGGTCTTCATGGCCTTGGTGTTGGCTCGTTCGCCTTTGATTGGTCAACTGTAGCTGGTTTTTTAGGATCTCCATTGGCCACTCCAGGATTTGCTATTATCAACATATTATTTGGTTACATCATGATTCTCTACATCATAATCCCCATATCTTACTGGACAAACTCATACAATGCCAAACGTTTTCCCATTTTCTCTTCACATGTTTTCGATGCTAATGGAAAACCCTACGATGTTTCAACAGTTCTAAATGAGACAACCTTTGAATTCAATAGAGCAGGGTATGATGGCTACAGCAAAGTCAACCTAAGTATCTTCTTTGTTTACACTTATGGTCTAAGCTTTGCCATATTGGCTGCTACATTAACTCATGTAGCACTTTTCCACGGAAGGTATCTGCCAACAGATTTGAATTTTTTTTCAATATAATGCTAATTGATCTTCTGCATCTCATTAACAGATCATTATTTGTCTGCTTACCTTGTCCTTGTGTTTGCAGGGAGATTTGGTATCAAACAAAAGAAACATTGAAAGACAAGTATGCTGATGTCCACACTAGGATAATGAAGAGAAATTATGAGGCTGTTCCTCAATGGTGGTTTCATATAATCTTGATTGTAGTAACTGGACTAGCCCTGCTTACTTGTGAAGGCTTTGGTAGACAGTTACAACTTCCTTACTGGGGTGTCCTGCTAGCGATTGGCTTGGCTTTCATTTTCACTCTTCCAATTGGTGTTATTACAGCAACTACGAACCAGGTACGCATGATCTCGGCAGAGGAAATTCCCAACCTGTTACTGTTTTTTGTGCTCAATAGATGTTGGAATCGTTTTGCAGCAACCGGGACTCAACGTTATCACTGAGCTAATAATCGGTTACATGTATCCGGGGAGACCTCTTGCAAATATTACTTTCAAGACCTATGGCTACATTAGCATGTCTCAAGCAATCATGTTCCTCTCAGACTTCAAGCTGGGACATTACATGAAAATTCCCCCAAAGTCCATGTTTGTTGTCCAGGTAAATATAAATTTAAAACTGATCAGACAATCATTGTCTCATGATAGCCTTTTATATTTTCCTTTAAGCCCACATTAGAGCGACAACTAATGCTAGTTTATGTCTATAATAGTTAGTGGGGACTGTAATTGCATCTTCAGTTTACTTCGGCACGGCCTGGTGGCTCCTTACCTCGGTGGAAAACATCTGCAATCCATCAAGATTGCCAGAAGGAAGTCCATGGACATGTCCAGGAGACGATGTTTTCTACAATGCCTCCATCATTTGGGGCGTGGTTGGACCAATGCGAATGTTCGGACGTCTTGGTTTGTACTCGAAGATGAACTATTTCTTCCTCATTGGCCTTCTCGCGCCGGTGCCAGTGTGGATACTCTCTCGCATGTTCCCCGAGAAGAAATGGATCAAACTCATTAATGTGCCTATTATCATAGGAGGCACAGGAGGCATGCCGTCAGCCAGGGCTGTGAACTATATGTGCTGGTTTGCTGTAGGCATTTTCTTCAACTTTGTTGTCTACAAGAGATATAGAGGATGGTGGGTTAGGCACAACTACATCCTATCAGCAGGGTTAGATGCTGGAGTTGCTTTCCTAGCCATTTTACTCTATTTTACACTACAAATCAAGGACATTAATGGACCAACCTGGTGGGGCTTGGAGCTGAGTGATCATTGTCCTCTGGCAACTTGTCCTACTGCCCCTGGCTTTCAGGTTGAGGGATGCCCTGTTTTCCACTAACAGCTGCTTTCATCAGAATTTCTACCTGGGTTAAGGAACAATATGTCCTTTGACACGCGAAGTTGTAACTTAATTCCATTTCTGTGAGAACCAAAGTGATTCCATTGATGTCAATATATTTCCACTTCTCCAAAACTCTAAAGGAAATAAGAATATTTGCTCAGAATGAAGATGGCAGTCAAATGGATATATATATATATATATAGCATGTGTATTGACAACTGTGAGTATAAAAAATGCAATTGAATCTCACCACTAGTCTTTTCTGATGTTAATGAGTGTTCTCGGATTAGTTTGCTTCTCTTTTCAAGCGATATTCAGATGCATCCCTATATGAATTTAATTTATTGACAAGGGAAACCATAAATTATGTTTCCAACTATTTTTTTCAATTCGATCCATATTGTGTCATGCATCTACCTTCTGCTTAAACCCTCCTCATCTCACACAAAAAGGCACCGTTTTATTACATGATATGAGTTCAGAAGAGAAACATTAACAATCCTAGACAACGACACTCATGGGAGGTGTCATAACCCAATTTTTGACCATTTTAATTTTAATATTAATTATTATTTTATTTATTGAAAAGGATAAAAAAAAATGATGATGATAAAAAAACAATAATGATGAAAAAACAAGTAAAATGAAATAAATGAAGAATGAATTAAAATTTGGGTCATGGGCAACATGATTGAAAATTCTAGGGTTTAATTAAACTTTGAAATTAATCTAATTAAGCTTGGAATTAATTTAACTAATCAAGTCAAGGGTTTAATTGAAGAATGGATAAGTTTTGAGACTTAATTAAGTTTGGAATTAATTTAATTAATCCAATCAGGGTTTTAATTGGAGAATTGATAAATTTTGAGACTTAATTAAGCTTGAAATTAATTTAATTAATCCAATCAAGGGTTTAATTGGAGAATTGATAAGTTTTGAGACTTAATTGGACTTGGATTTAGTTAAATTAATGAAATCAGGGACTTAATTGAACAAATAGCAAAGTTTGGGGTTAATTGAGTGTCAAAATTGCAAAATTAAAATCCAAGGACTACATTGAAAATAGCGCTGAAATTCAGGGGTCCAATTACAATTTAACTAGAGGGTTAATTGCAAAACTTTCCAAACTTCAAGGGCCAAAATGCATATAGCTGTGAATACCGAAACGGCACCGTTTCTCGTTACTGTTCATCTTCCTAACCCGACCAAAACGGACGCCCACCGCCGCACAGCCATTACTTCTGCAATTATCACACTTTATGGTTGGAAGAAACGGCATTGTCTTCTCTGGCTATAAAAGCCACGAACGGCAAAGAAACATGGAGGAGGGGGGACTGCAGGAAGAAGAGAAAAAAAAGAAAAAAAAGAGCAAGACAGGGGGAGAAAAACCCAGCATAAACAGGGGGCAAATAACAGAGAGCAACCTAGAACACAGAGGGGGGGAAGAAACAGAACCCCGATTGAAAAGCACAGACCAAAAGCTTACTTCTCAAACACAATCTCAACAGGAGGACAAAACAGAGACCGAAACCAGAGGAAAACAAGGGGGTTTGGACCGAAACCCAGAGGAAAGGAACCGAAGCAGAGCTTTGGCCGGTCATCCATCACGCCTCCTTCTCCTAAAACAGAGGAGGAAACCAGATAAAAAAAACTCAGGGGAAGGCAGGGGCAGTAGAATAAACAGAGAAAGACTAAGAGGGGGAGGAACGAGTAGGAAAAACCAAAACAGAAGAGAAAAAGGGAGAAGACAGAGTGGGAACGACGAGCGGGATCTTCATCTTCGCTTCCGGCAGCACCTGAACCAGGTAAGTCTTCTCTGCACTCCTGCATTATAATTCACGCTACAGTAACAAGTGAATTATAATTCACTTGCTACTGTAGCAAGTGAATTATAATTAATTCACTACCCAACCGGGTCAGCTGGGTCCAGCCCAGCCCATGTGGGCTGAGCTGGACCCGGCCCCAAAAATAATAAAAAATATAAAAAATAGAAAAATAAAAAAATATGTGTATGCATGAATAAAAATAATATAAATTTACTGGTTTATTCACCCACGCCAGAGTCGGGAATAAAAATACTAGTTTAAGTTTATATTATTTTTATTCGTTATATTTTTTATTTAGCAAAAAAAATATACGTGCATGTATGAAAAATAAATTTATTTTTATTTATTTATTTACTGACGCCAGAGTCAGGAATAAAAATACCGATTTAATTATTCTCTTTGTTTTTTTATTTAACTACATAAAAAATAAAAAATATGTGAATGCGTAAACTTAGTTTATTTGTTTATTCACTAGCGTTAGAGTCAGGAATAAAAAAAATATTATTCTGAATTTATTTTATAGCTATGCAATAGTTACCAACGCCAGAGTTGGAATTATCCGTAGTTGAATATTCACTGACGTCAGAGTCAGGAATATTGTGAATAAATCAATCAAAATGAAAAAGACACCTAATTAACTTAGAGTCAGATAATTGAGTTTGCGCAGGGCTAAGTTATATGAAATTAAAATGGCGTGGTGAATTTTATATACAGGGCTTCATGAATTCTCTTTATTCTCAGCTCTTTGCCCACTACAACACTCAGTAGTTGAACTTGCAGGCTCTGCGTACCCAAAACCAAAAATCCATTACAATGGTTAAGAGTGCATTGGAGGCTTTTTTTATGGCATGGTTTGTTGGAAAGGTGTGGAAAAATTAAGGGGGTGTATAATGCTTGATCTACAGGGAGACCCTATTGATTATACAAAAGCAATATTTACCATGAAGTTTTTTTTGTACAATGATGGAGAAAGTCACCTAACCCATTCAGCTCTTCCTGATACTTAACTAAAAAACAATCAGTTTGAACCGTTTCACGTCAGGTTTAGTCCGATTCTAAATCTTAAAAAAATAAGAATTTTGATTTGATTATTTTTTTAATTAAGAACTGAATTGAACTAAAAATATTCATACTAAAAACAATATTTTTTTTGTAGCTGAGATGTGGTTAATAGAGCGCTTCTCTTACAATGTTCACGAGCTCAGATACATTTAAGAGTATAAATTCTTTTAAATGTCAATTTTTCAATATAAACTAATAAAATTATTTAATTTAACTTTAAAAACCCAAGAAATGGAGTAAAACTTTTTGACAATCAGAACTATATATCTCTAATAAGTCTTAAATATTGTAACAATCTAATGCATCTCCAATTGAGTCGCACTTGCTAAGGAATGCAAAGTAATGCATGATTTTCTAATAATGGCAGTCTCTGATGAAGGATTGCTGCCTCCTTTTCTGTTTATTTAAATAAAATTTTCTGCAGAAGAGGCAAACAATTCACCAATATTCGAGCAAGTCAAGCTCACAGTTCCGATTACAGACGAGCCAACATTATCATGCTTGACGTTCAGAACATGGGTTTTGGGGATCACAAGTTGCGCTCTTGTGGCATTTGCAAGTCAGTTCTTCGCTTACAGTCAAAATAGACTCCCTGTAACATCAGTTTCAGCTCAGATTAATGTCCAGGAGATGATGTTATATATGGCTAATTAGGGATTTGATTGAAGAAATCTAAAATTATGAATATATGTCATATGAATTTAATAAATTGACAAGGAAAACCATAAATTATGTTTCCAACTATTCTTTTCAATTTGATCGATCCATATTGTGTCATGCATCTACCTTCTGCTTAAACCCTCCTCATCTCACACAAAAAAGGCACCGTTTTATTACATGATATAAGGAGTTTAGAAGAGAAACATTAACAATCCTAGACAACGACACTCATGGGAGGAATGCCTTACGATCTTGAGACCCAATTGAAAAACTCGGTGGTTTTAGGGGATCCAATTGAGAGTTAGTATATAGTTAGGGGACTGATATAAGACCGGGTAAAAAAACCAGAAGGTGGTTAAGGAGACGAATCCTAATACGATAATGATTGAATCTTTAGCCAATATATATATATATATGATTGACCACATAAGAATTTATCATATCCTCATTGTTGCCAAGCAGGTTTTCTCTTTACTTTCTTCGTTATTCTACCGAGAGGTGCGTAGGTTTTCCTTGTAATCGATCTTAGCCATGGGGTTTAGCTATTTCTCGTACGATCAAGAATATGCTGATAGAATATTGCAAGGGAAACAAATCATACCATCTATTACTCTCTTTCATGTGTTCAACTATGATGATTTTTACGACGTCTATAGCACTGATCATGGCAATATTGAAGAAGCATGCGAGACAGTAGTGAACAATACTAATGTGTTCAATTACCATGATTATTCTTATGATGTCTACGAACCATTCGAGATAGATTGGAGTTATTTCGATGAGTTGGTGGCTGAATTATGTGAGGAGCTTGAGTTAACAATACTGGAGAAACCTCTAATGAAGGATGATGGTGCTGCTGCTGTCCACCATGATGATGGAGTTGACGAGGTTGAGGGTGAGATTATTCTTTGGAGGCCTGCCGCCGGCCTGAAGTAGAAGGGTTGGCTTGCAGTTTCTCCGTGCATGCGAGAATGGAGCACTCGCAAGCGATCTTGATCGATTGTTGTTGTTTTTTATTTTTACTAGAGATCTAATGATTTAATCATGCATGCGTTTTGATGTTGAGACGACAAGATTAATTAGGGTTTGACGACGTCGAGCACGTATATATTAATTACACTTGTTGTTGTTATGTGTTTTGGAATCAATTTATTTTTTAATTATGTATTTCTTGATCCAAGATTTCTTGATGTTGAGACGACAAAATTAATTTTTTTTATTTTCATATTATTTTATTATGCTAATATTTAAAAATAAATTTTAAAAAATAAAAAAATTATTTCAATACATTTATAAATAAAAAAATACTTAAACAAAATAACAACTACCTATTAATAAACCCATTAATAAACGGCTCTAACAATTTATTCTCTTTGAGTTTTTGTTAATAATGAATTAATGCTCTGCGACAAAGAAATAAAGAATAAACTAAAGAGAGGCCTTTTGCCAGACCATGTGAGAATTGAGACTAGAGAGAGGTGTCTTTCACAGATTGAATTAAACCATTAAGAATATGAAATTCATAAGGAGTAGCCAAAAAGTGGAAGTGGGACCCCATGTCACAGAAGCTGAGGTTTTGCCACCACTAGTGGCCCTAGCCCCACCAATAACTCCACCGGTACCAGCAGCTCTGCTGCCTCCCAAGGTACCACCGCCTCCAAAACCTCGACCGCCTTTAGCAACAGCTGATGTTACCATCAAACCAATGATCACCACCAGAAGAAGAAGTATCTTGCTCCCTTTGCCTGCTGAAACCACCTTCATATACATATCTTAATATATCTTTTCTACAACAGCAATCACCCCCCTCGATTTCTTGTTTAATGGTACTAACACAAGAACTTGATTAAAATATTTTCCTTGTCTTTCTTAAACTGCCTATAAACTCTTGCAGGGACGAGTGTAAGAAAAGGGAGACAGAGGATGGATTTATTGATTAAGGAGACGCGTGATGTGATGATGTTACTTCCAGGAAAGTAGAGACCGTGTTGATAACATATTTGCTACTTTTGGATGACACTCGTCTTGGATGTTTCTTGGACATGGTTGAGGAAGGGAATGGCAAATTTTTTGTAGGAAATTCTTTATTATTATTATTTTCTAAAATATTGGAGCTAGCTCGGACGACAATTTCTTCTGACCTCAGTCCAATTAGACGTCTACTGCTGCGTCATGACAAATTATCGAGATCTTCTATATTTATTTATTTTTAATCACTACTGGAAATGAAGCCCATCTTTCATCTGTTGCAAGGGAAGATTTGGAGACTCGAAGGCTTGGTGATTCATCTGTCTCTAGCTCCTTGTCCACCTAACATATGCTTGTGTTCTTCTGAAGGAGATTTGGGACTTGCTGAAGGGACCAGCTGTGGGTCTTCTTGCATACTCTCTGCCATTAATAATTCCTCAATTGCGATATACTTGTGTTTTTCATCATGAGAAGACAAGAAATGAGTAGAGTATCCTTTCATCCTTGAGTCTTGAACTCTTCATTATAACTCCATCGTTTGTGTTTGATAACTTATAATTTGGTTCCTTGATTCTTGAGGGCTTGGATTTATATTATTACAACATTATTCGCTGTTTCTTTCTTCAGTTCCGATTTTTCCCTTTATCAATTCAAAGTTTTAGAGAAAAACCATGGAGGCAGCATCAACAATGAATGAAGAAGGGATGTATTTACAAAACACAAACTTTTGAGAAACAGATACCTATTTTAAGACTTGTATATATATCCAACTAAGAAATCAGAAGAAGATCCAAAGAGTTACAAGAGCATTCAAAAACATGGGGGCAGCATCCCTTGCAAGAGAGGCAGAACCAGAACGTCCTCCGGCATGGGTACCACCCCTTACTATTGGCACAACACCACCAGCTCCAACAGGGATAGTTGTACCCCTCCCTCCAGAGAGGACCCCTCCGCTTTGTAATCCAGGGCTGCCTCCTCTTGCTCGGGTGCCACCTCCTGCTGAGCTGCCACCTCCTGCTGAGCTGCCACCTCTACTTCCACCACCAATGCTACCACCTCCGCCCCTTTTAGCTGATGCTGATGCTATCAGTAGCGCAATGATTGTCACAATGACAAGCATCTTGGTCTCTTTATTGAACTTCATCTTTGCCTTTTAAACACGACAAAAAAGGAAAAAGCTTGCAAATTATATAGTGAAATCTTAAGAATTTATTTTTCTCCTGTGTGCTTGAGAATTCCACAACCCTATATATAATCAAGACAGCGTATGAAGCTAACCTCATTCAGCCGTGTTCTCTCTTTACAATAGTCATCCTATTATAACCTTTGAATTGACACGTTTCTCAGTGTTTGAATGGCTTTAACAATGAATTCCTAGAAACCACAAGATTTGACCACATATTAATTAATCTTCCATGGCCATAAGAAAATTAATCCTTTATGGTGGACCAACGACATTGAGAGGGACTAGCTAGGGCCTTGGTTTCCAAATATAATCTTGTGGATAATGTTGTACGGTATCAACTTGCAGGTTGAATTGATCAAAAAATAACATTTCTGGTTGAAGTTTTCACTTTTTTATTAAAAACAAAATTGGAGTTAAAGGAGAAAATTGCAAGAAACCATTAGCATTATATTATTATCCATATAGGTTTTCAGGTGGGTTGATGTTTTTTTTTTCACTCTCTTTTCACAAGAAGTAGCAGAGAGAGCCTTTTCTTCCCTCTCTTGATTCATACGCTACGATCTGGTCTATTTTCTGTCTTTGTGTTATCAATCTATGCTGCAGTTTTCCCATTGTTTCACTAGCTCCTCTGTTTTGTTTACTGAAACCGTCAGTTTTTAACCTCTGTTTTCACCAGCTTCTTTAATGGTCGCTATGGATCAGGTAATGGCAGGTGAGATACACACTGTGTTCCTTTGTCACATTGTGTATGAAGAGATGGTTGCAGGGAAGGAAGGTTCTCCATCCATCAATCCTTTGTCACGAAAGAAAATAATTATTGGCTATGTTAGTAACTTGTTAGGTTCCTCAAGAAATTTGTAGTAATACTTGTTAGGTTCTTCGATGTCGATAAGATTTGTAAAATCATGGATAAAATTGTTAGTGCAGTGTTGCCAAACAGGGTAAAATATTTGCATTTTACAGGAAAACATCAAAATGATGATTCTTTGACAAAGTCAAGTGCACAGGGACCCCATTGCCCACTACATTAACTGCATGAGATAAGAAAAGTCATCCATAATTGTAGCCCTACCCCATGCACAGAGGAAAATATCATTTTACTTTTGAAGTTAAGAATTTTGGTCATGACAGCAAAGGAACTCGATGGGCGGTCAGGATTGATTGCTTGAATTTAAGAAATGTAAATTTGTCGTTCAGAGAAAGAGGTCCGTGATTCTCCACCCACTAGGCCATCCTTTTTGGTGGTTTACCTTCTACACTGAACGTTAGCTAGGAAGATCTGCATCATTTTCCCTATTTTCAGCCTTTACAGTAACAAAAAAATGGAAGCTCTTCTCTACCAATTCACCTTGCTCTCCAACCAAGCTTGCCAAGACAAAAACTACGATCCCTCCTCCACTGATGACCTAATGAAACTCTTTGAGATAGAGGCGTACAAGTCATGGGTAGCAATGGAACTCGAACAAGAAATGGAAGTCAAAGAAGCTGAAGTAGCTGTGCAACAAGCTGAGGATTATCTTGATTCAGACATGGAAAGTGCCATGGATGAATTTAGGAGGTTTGAAGTGGAAATGGAACGCATGGCGATGAGTGAACTGGAAAGTTTAGAAAGAACTGCTGAGAGTGCTAGGAAAATGGGAAACCTTTTGGAGAAAGCTGCTACTTTTGCTTCTAAGAAGTATATGGAGGCTGCACTTAATTCTGCCACTGCTTCCATGAAAACAGCTTGGAAGGGACTTTCCTCTAAAAAGGTTCATCCTTCATGAGAGACCTCAATTTTTTTCTTCCCATCCTTGAATATGTCCTCCTTTACCTTGTTCTAAAGAGCACATGTATGGAGCTCTTTTTTCCCTGTACTTGGGACTATGAATTTCCAGCCACATGATGAAGCTATCTATAATAAGTTCCTAGCATGTGAAAGTAATCTTCCATATTTACCTGAGATTAAGTGTTGATGGATAAAATGTAAGCAACATGAGTAGCTTTGGGGTTACTGAATCCTTGCCATTATGTCTTTTTTGGATAAAGTCTTTTGCATTGAAATCGTAGTATAAACAAAATTTCCCTTGCTTTTGGAGGGCGTAAATGCAAAAATTTCAGACGAATTTCAGAATTCGGCAGCCCATTCCTCAATCAATCTGTGATTCTACATCCAACTCCACCTTCAGTTCAGCATATTAACTCACAGCAGCATATCTTTAAGATTACCACTGGGAAACTGGTGTAAGATGCAAAGATTGTAATTAAGTGTTCTATGAATAAGCATTTATAAGTGTTTCTGCTACATAGCTTTGCAAGCCAGAAACAACACGGTGATAGCATTATTATTTTTCTCAAATGCTGAGAAAGTGGCATCAAAGGTGAGAAAACGCCAGTAAAAACGTTCAGTAACTCTGAGATTTAATAGAGTCAAAATAGGAATCGACTACCAGCACTGTCAACATGCTGGTACGAATGACCGGCAGGCGAATAAAGAGGTTATGGTCCCAGCAAGTGAAGCAAGTCAGACACCTGGCTTGTATAATAATCTGGCTGGACTCTGTTTGATGGATCTTGAAGAGTGGTTTGAGTTGTTACGCCTGCAAGTTTCAGCAGTAGCATGTTTTGAGTTAACATTCTATTTCGGAAAAGAGGAACTGCAGAAACAAGAGAAATCAGTCTACCTGAAAGAACTAGGAGAGTTTTGCAGCCAGCATTTTGTCCAAATAATATATCAGTATTTAATCTATCACCCACCATACACATATTGGAGGTATTGATGTGAAACCTACAAAACAGAAGACGCACTATGCATATCATTTACAAAATATTTCTGGAAATAGGAGAGTATAGATTGTTCCTTAGTCTGTAATGATGTCATGGCATGAAATGGGGATCCATCGTTATGTTTCTGACATATAGTATTTCCAGTACATCAAGGAGTTAGTTTAGACCTATGATTCTATATGGGGTTATAACCCTAGTGAGTTGTGTCTCCCATCTTTTGAGGCATCCAGACCCCCAAATAGGTGATGCATCTGTGTGATTGCCAATCTACAGAAGCTAAAGGGTGAAGAAGAATAATGTGCAGAAGTATCCCATAAACTTACTTTTGTAATAAGAAGTCCATCATAAATGTTGATGGTTTTCCAACTACAATAGGCTCTCTTTCTGTTGAACCGCACATGGCAGCAACCATACTGCCCGCACCTGAAACCCAGAACCACAATTAAAGAGGCGAAACTGCAAGGCACATGATCTTACAATATAAGCTCTAATTGCTTACCAGGCCACTCCTGTAAATCAGTCATATGTCCCACCGCATCACGATTCGTAGCAATAAAAAGGCAACCAGGATTCTCACGTATACATAAGGTTCCATACCTGCCAATTCAATATTTATCTTGAAACAATAAGGATGTAGTTTAATAAAACTCTTACTTGTTGGTATTTTGCTTTCTCTCAACCAAGAGGTTTCTTGTAGAATCAATTCCAGAACAACGTATTTTGCTTTTTTGTATTGAATTGTCATTTCATTTTTTAACAAAGGAAATACCTAAGACCTATACCGACCTTGGCAGCTTAGCTAATGATCAATTTGCAGGAAGTATTTTTATCCTTGAATATGAGAGAAGTTGACAAGTGAATTCATGCTCTGTTGTTGCCTTCAGACATCAATTTCAAATTGTTGTAAGGGCATCTTGTTCAATTAAATTTGTAAAGAACATGACAGAGAATCACAAGGCAGTTAATTTAACATGGTAGATGAGGGGTTGTAGTATTTAGAATCTCGTACTGAAGCTTGTAATAGTTGATGCGTGGGTCTATTCCAACCACAACTGCTCCAACCTGAGACAGGAGTTGCACCATTACAAAACTCATACAGGCAAAACGAACTAAATAAAGAAATTGCAGGCAAGATGTTACTTTACACTCTTATCATGTTCAAAGAGGGAATTTGGTTTCAGCTCTACTTGTTTTTCACCATCTTCCTGAAATAAATCAGTGGCAGAATATTGTTTAAAACAAGAGCAAATGGTAAATTGTGGTTCTGGTTAAAGAAAAAACAAAGTTAAAAGGGTCGCTCCCTTCAAGACTAATTGTAAGCTATAAGGAAGTAACAGCAAAGACAAGATGGCTAACACTTCTATGTTAGATAAGAGGATGAACATCTGCAATGGCAAGGGATAGAACAATGTTGAAGATAAAAGTGTGGTAAGTGAACCATCTATGAGGAAAAAAAGGTAAGCCTCCTTCCAACAAGGAAAAGGTACCTTCAAAATTTTTATAGATGGTGGAAAAATTTTGTCATTATTTTCAAGGAACCTAATAGTTCCTCATTGTTCTTTTGGTGAGGAAGGTTGGGTTATGTGAACTCTTTTGTTATGCTACTATTCTCCAGCATAAGATAAGTAGCTAACCACACAAGAATATAGCTTGTTGTTCACTCTGCTGATAAGAAAACTCAGAGAGAAAGTGAGGAAGGGAAGGAGAAAGATGGTTACAAATTATACAAAGCAAATTCTAATAGAAATGATAAAAGGCTGAGAGCATGTATGCAGCCCACTGTTAAGAGACAATAGAGAGAAGCAACTTCAATGATGAAACAGTGTTTAAAAGACCACTGAGTTGTGTGTAAGATGAACTTTTTGTTCAATTTCAAACATTAGTGTTATGCTAGATGACAGCCCAAGAATGGAAAGATGTATTGAAATCAATTGCGAATATTTGGAGGACTTACAGGGCCACCAAGACCTTTATAACCAGCGAGCTGTAGCTCTTCCAATATACCTTCCCCGCCTATCACATAAACCTGTAAAAAGAACAGACGAGTAACTGCATACACAAAGCTAACTGTGCTAATTAAACACAAGAAATCATCTCTATAGCAATTTGTTATCATCCAATCAAACACAGTTTCAAAGAAAGATGCAAACCCATTGAACGGGTCGTGTAAAAATTGTGATAGCGCCAACACCGAAACATTACCAGTATTAACACAATTTAAAGTCAATCCTATGAGCCAGCGAAGAATTTGTGCAGGCATAAATCAAGAACTGAAAACGTGATCAAAAGGGTGTCTAAAAGTAGCATCAAACCTTCTTTTCCTGAGGAAAGTTATTGACTTTTAAGTACATCGCCGCCGCGAAAGAGGAGGAGAATATCTCATCCTACAATCATTCCAAAATTCAAAATACACAGCAAGAAAGAGATTTAAACACAACTGTTATCAACAAAATGCCATAGAAACAGACCTCAGCAACAGAGATTCCAAGTGAATGGAACTTCTTGGCATATTGGATTCTTGATTTTAATGAATTGTTGGTCACAAAAACAAGTTTCTTTCCCTTAGAACGAAGCCAGTCCAATGTTTGAGAGACCCCGTCAATGAGTTTATCTCCTTTCCAAATAACACCTATATACATTTTAATCTCACAGATTCAAAATCAAGACAAAATGTGCTATCATAATCACCATTTCTTGCTAAAAAAAAATTGAAAATAAAACATTTTTTAAATTGAAGAGAAAAAAGGACTTTATTTACCATCACAGTCAAAGAGAAAGGCTTCAACAGAGTCAAAGAGGGACCTGATGTTCTGAGTTGAGAGAAGCTGAGCAGCTCTTTTAGCAGTGTTCATTCTATGAAGTTTGCAGCAGGAGCAGCAGCAGACAGAAGAGGAAGAGTAGATGTTGCAGCTTTGGAATGTGATGCTTGGAAGCCACTTTCGTGTTCCATTTTTTCTGGTGGAGTTGTGGGACTTTGACAATTGGCAGCAAGTGGTTGGATGATGGAAGTGAAGCATTCGAGTGGGCCTATTAGCCCAAGCCTTGTAGACATCTTGCTGGCCCAAAATGTAAAGCCGAATCCACATGGAGCTAGCCCAGATGAAAATCCAATATACTCTAGGTCTAGGTCTGCCATTAGGATGGCAATAGAATAATAGTTATAAAATGTTTATGAATGATAAAAATGATTTTTCATCCCTCACAAACAAGTTTATTTTAAATGTTTGTGATTATTTACCAGCCTGGAGGTAGCAATCGAATCGTTAAATCAACAATTACAATATGTTTTCCAGGGAAGCTGAACCGAGGACTCTGATTTCTGCATACGAATTCTTTTATTGCAGTTCTCCCTGACCATCTCCACCCCCTAAATGGCAAGCCAATTTATATAGGTCAATTCATATTTTCCACATTGGAGATGTATCAATCAGATTTATTATCTGGCGTTCGACCATTGAATTTACTCAGCTTGCGTGTGCATTGCTCATGGCGGGTGAGAATCTAGACAACCATGTTGATGTAAAGAACATTCTTGTTGAGATGGGAACCTACTTCCAAGTACAGGTAAATTCCGTTCTTTCTTTTTTTCTTTTAATTTTGGCTGCAACGTATCTTTCTTTTCTCAGATAGAGTACTTCATGCACATCATCACCTTTTTATGTTTCTTGTGCAGGATGATTGCTTGGATTGCTTTGGCGATCCAGAGATAATTGGTAAGGTGAGCTCATATTATGGATAAGAGATGTTGTAATTAACAAATCCAGGGAGGAAATGAAGAAAAGAAGAAGAAGAAGAAGAAGAAGGTAATCTGTTTATCTAATTGACTGCAGCTCTTATAGATATTGTTTTCTGCTATCAGATAGGAACAGATATTGAAGATTTTAAGCGCTCTTGGTTGGTTGTGAAGGGTATGGAGATATGCAATGAAGAGCAAAAGAAACTGTTACATGTAGGAGTAGAGTATTGCTCTATTCACTTTGCTATTTTCTGTTGAAAACTTTGGAAGTGAAGTAAGGTTTGTCTATTGATTATGTTATGTCCTTCCAGGAAAACTATGGGAAACCTGACCCAGCAAATGAAGCACAAGGGAAGGCCCTCTATAATGATCTGAACCTTCAGGTTTGAACTTGATCTCAAGTAGAAAGTGCTTAAAATTTTCCAAACGATAGCGTATACTACTGTACAAGTGTTTTGCTCTGCATGGATGTGTAAAGATGAAGCTTTCCTTTTATGAGCTGTTCGGCAAACTTGTTCGGATATACAGACATTGTGGTATTCTGTCCTTGAGTTTTCCTTTCTCTTATAGATAATAATCTCGTATTTTGACTGTATAGGGTGTATTTGCGGATTACGAGAGCAAAACCTATGAGAAGCTGATAACTTCTATTGAAGATCATCCTAGCAAAGCAGTGTTGAAGTCCTTCTTGGCTAAAATTTACCAGAGGCAGAAATAGAGAACCGTCAACAGAAGACTGGATGATGCCGAACAATGCAAGGCTTTTTATGTTTTCCCCCCCCCCAAAATTGTCTTTGTAGTTTCCTAATTGAGGATGATTGTTCTTCTTGTATCCCATCCCTCAAACCATCTTGGTATTGTTGGTGCTTACCTATCATTGAATAAACAATGGTGGTCATCATTAACAAGGATGAAGCTGTTTGACATATCTAATTTTGCACAGACTTTGGCTCCATTTGTTTTTGCAATGCGGCAGCATCTTGTCCTAACCATATATTTAAAAGTGTTTAGTTATATAATTCTCGTTGAAGACTCTTTTCGAATTCTTAGTTAAGAAAAGTCTACAATTTATAGTTTTTTTAAAATTTACTTTCAAACCATAACTGCAAAAATTACCTTATCTTAGATTCCATACGTGATCATTAACCATATACAACTCGATGAAAACTGCAATTTCAATTCATGAACTGGTAGCAGTTAATTTATTTGTTTTCCTGCTGAATAAGAGTCAATTTTCTTACCTTCAATGGTTGGAAAGTTGTGTTAATGGCTCATATTCTTTCAGCTAAACCCATTTAACTATATCTGATTTGGCTGAAATCATATAGTACAGGATTCAGTTGACTCAATTAGTAGCGCATAACTAAACAAGAGGGTTCAGTTACCTTGACGAAGGATATGCTTCAACTTGACCTGCAAAGATCTAGCACGCATCCTCTGCACTTCAAGGGCCCCACACTGAAGAAAGTAAGTACCTTTTCAGAATCCCGTCTGCCAAGCCATCTGGATCCCATCCCTTAGAACTTGAAGCTCAACATTCAAGCGACGTCCAGACAAGGGAACTAAAAAGACAATGAGTCTCAAACAAAAACAAGATCAACTGCTGTAAACACTGATACCAGCTTTTCAAAAACTAACATGTGGTGTACGTGTTCCTCAACTTGGTCCTATGAATCACTCTTCTGGCTTGTAGACACGCCAAGAAATCTTCAGCAAACTCTTCTACTCTAGCACGAGTCTTCAAAAAATCATCCTCTTCATCATCATGGCCAGCTTCCTCTTGTGAGTCATTATCATCAGTATGAACTTCCTTTTTCATTATTGTTTTTCAAGAAAGATCGATTGCGAGAGGCATAGGATTGCAAAAACCTTCAAGGAACAACTCATCTAATATATAGTCTACTTGTTTCGCTATCACAACAAATTGACTGTGTCTTCTTTAATTTATCCTGATAATCATGATGATTAACATGGCCCATGCATGTTCAAAGTCTTGAAAGAATACTAGCTTTCCTGTGACAATCAAGATCGCAATTGCCATCCATACTCGAATTCATAATATACTTCCTTGTAATACAGTTTACACCACATGCAAGCGAGAGTGGAAGTTTTCATCATGGAGACAAGTGGCTGTCATATTTCCCTACTGATACTAACATGACGACGTTTCACACATATTTCCCCCCTGAAATTCAACATTTCAATACTGGTTGCCTTTGATTTTGGCATGAATTCATCAGATATTTCCTCCTCCAAATCTACATAGAATCTTAAAAAAGTCTTTCTTTATGCTGACGAAATTACATATGCAGATCTACATTCTGATCATTTTTCTCTTCATTATTTTATTTCCTTTTCATTATCCCATGCTATAAGGAGGTGTGGTTCCATGTTGTAAGGAGGTGTAGCTGGTCGTCACCTACATCCATATTCATAAATTGCAGGATTAGTTCTTTACCTGTGAGGTTGGTTTCCCTAGCCAGATATTCTTTGATCAATTAATATTAATTGACGCACTGTGTAAAAAAAAAAAAACAAGAACTAATTAAGAATTCTCAGAGAAAGTTTTGTTTTGATATATTCTGAAATTCAATAATTTTAAAACCATTTTGAAACAAGTTGAAAAGAAAGAAATATTAAGATAACGAAAAAGAAAGAAACAATTTTTGTATGAAGCGTGGAGCCGAAAGGTTAATCTCACAAGAGTGTGGCTTGGGTCAGGTTTCATTTTAGATTTCGACGTTATCCTGATCAAACCCAGCAGTAGATCCAATTGACATAGAACCCGAGCTTTAGACTGAGCCTAATTTAAGAACCATTTAATGCAAGGGTACTAATTTCATTTCGGTTGGTGTTTTATTTTTCTAATTAAAATAATATTTTTTGGTTTTGGAGTGTTTTATCCTACTGTTTAATTTAATTTCACTTCAAAACAAAAGATAAACTATATGCAATTGAAATTTCAAACACATGGAAAAAAAAAAAAAGAGGAAACAACAACATAGATCAACTTTATGGGTTCAAAAATAACTTGGATAATTAGTAAAAATATAGTTTGACTCAAAAAAATTCAAGACGATATTTTTTTTTAAATAAAATATAAGACAACAATATATTGAATTGACACATGTCAACTTGGGTTAACCTTTCAAATCCGTAATCAGGGTCAAGGGACTGACAACCCAAAATAAAATAAATTTAAACAAATTGCAAAGCTCAATCATCAATAAACTTATTGTTAAATGATGAAATTTTAAAAAAATCAATTTAAAAAAAGAATACAATAAAATAACATTTCTAAACAAAATTAAGAATTTGAAGAAAATTATATAAACACCATTGGCAATCCTAAAATTCTAACGTGAGATATAACAATATGTAAGAAGATTCTTCGTAGAATTTTAGATTGATACAACAATCAGTTGCGAAATATAATTGATACCGTAAAATTAAATAATATTTAAAAGAAAAACAAAAAGGAAAAAAAAAACTATTTGATCAGGATGGAATGGCTAGATTTTAAGCGTAATTTCTAAAATAAACTGAGATTATGAACGAGATAAAACTTGCTTGTTTTGTTTTGGGAATTGAAACAAGATATACCGGATATTATTCTGTATCCAAAGAAAAAAAAAAGAATTAGCAACATTGATTTCATGTGTACTAAAGGAAAGGTCTTCGTGAAGCAAGGGTCCTCCGTCCGAATAAAACCAAACAAATATGGGTGGTCGGTCATTGTAATGCAGTTTACACCACATGCAGCCGAGATTGGAAGTTTTCATCATGGAGACAAGTGGCTGTCATATTTCCCTACTGATACGAAACATGACAAGCGTTTCGCACATATTTTTCCCCTGAAATGGCAACACTTCAATATCTGGCCCCCCCTCCCAATCATGGAGCCAAAAGGCATCAATCAATCCTCTATCTCGCAAGAAATTATCTTCAAATAGTGTATAGAAGAGGTAGGAGCACTGGTAAAGTTGGGAATTCTTATAACGTTTAACTAAGCTTGGAAAATAATCCTTCAGAGGAGGAGGTCTCACAAATCAAACCAAATAGGGTGGTGTCTGTGTTGTGATGAACAAGTCCTGGATCTGCATGAAGCAAGACCCATTGCATGATAGAATTGGTAATTTGATCCATCAGGATGTTACTGGGGTTGCTGTACCACTAGCTTGTGATCTTTAAGCTTATTAATCCCTTGTGCAGGCTCATAAGATCAATGGCGTTGGAGGCAGGACACTGCAAGCTATAGTCTCCTTGTAAGAACTTCAAGCTCCACGAGGTTCATTTGCTTTATTGCTTGTTGCTTTCAATCAATTAGCAGCTACTCAATGATTTTAACACAAAAATCATTACTGTTTAAGAGCTCTACATGGGCAACCAAATCCTGTATTGTTTTTGGTCCTGTTCTAAGAGCAGCTTATAAATCATGTTTAAATCAATGTCTGGTGATTGATGAGGTCACAGATGAAACTAAGATCAGATATTATATAGAAACACTTGGAAAGACAGTACACACCATTACGCGTAAGCTACTGAAAACTCCAGAAATGTTAAATTAATATTTTTATAATGTTTTATGATGGTTTTAATTTGCTATATTAAAAATAAAAAATATATATTTTTAATATATTTTGAAGTAAAAAATTATTTTTAAAAATGTTTTGTACCGTAATTTCAAAATCAATAAAAATAAAATGTATGATAAAACAAAATCCCATTAATTATATTAATAATAGAATTATTCGAGTAATCAACATCAATAGTATTATTAGATAGCATATACATATAAAATCGACCATAGAAGGTTGAATGTGGAGAAGGGCTCTGCCAGCATGAATTGACGGTGCTTAACCCTTATCATTGGCTGAGTGCTTTGACCCGAATGATAGGCTAACATTCTTTGACTTTTTTGGAATTCTAACATAGTAAAAAATCATTTTAATAAAATAACACAGTGGTAATAAATAAAAAATTCTGGATGTTACAATATAATAATATTGTTAAAGAAATCTTAATAAGAAAAATTCAACAAAACAAACCATAAATAGTGAATTAAATAAGTTTTAAAAGTATCGAGACTCACTTACCCGCTCTAATCAAGATTTTTCTAAAGATACTAGTGCTATTGTAATTGGTGTTTTAGTATATTTTCGGAATCTTTTTCTCTTTTTCTCCCTCTCTCTACTTTCTCTTTATTAATTTTTTATTCAATAATTTTGTAATTTAAAAAAGTCACGACGAATACTTATAAATAACAAATTATAAATATCACTTAGAACTCTCTAAAGTTTGTTATTTCTCTGAATTTTTACATTACGTTATTTTATCAAACTTTTTTACTCAATTTATGTTTATCACTTAGTGGTCTAATCAAATGTGGCTGCCATTTTTATTTTATTTTCTTCAATGGGAGAAGACACCAACCGGAAGTAGAATACATGCACCCGTTTACTTGCAGTTCTTTTATTATTATTATTATTATTATTCTGTTTGAAAAAGTCTATGAGCTTTTATATATATATAGTTCACTCTTCCTTCCAAATTAGCTCATCATTGACCAACTAAATATTATTTCCTAACATGACTTTATTCTCTTAAAATTCGCCCATCAATTGCATAATAAATCTTGAATATTATTCAATAAAAAGTGACCTCAATTATAAAGAATCCTTGCTTTATGATTAAGATGCCAAGACTAAGGTACTATTAGTAGCCTTTTGTTCCTAGGTACTTTTAATAAATATACTAGTGTTTTTTTAATGATTTTAATGCATTAATTTTAAAAATTAAAAAAATTATAAAAAAATATTTTAATATATTTTCAAAAAAATATATTTTAGAATAAAATTTATATTACAATATCATACAAACATTAAAACACTGTGTGAGAGTGTGGTTGGAACACACTTTATCAAAATTTCAAATTAATATTTTTTTATTATGTTAATGTGATAATATCAAAAATAAAAAAAATTATTATTTTAATGTATTTCAAATAAAAACACTTTAAAAACATATATTGCACCATAATTTCAAACATTTTTTAAATAAAAATCAGATTATCTTAACTTCTACAAAATTAAAATTTATAAAAATTATATGACAAACCACATAATTTTTTCTTCGTGATTTGGAAAAAACAGGAGCCTATAATATCAACTTTTTTTTAAATAAACTAAATGCATCATTAAAATCGTTTTAAGAATAAAATTTAACTCAATATATATATATATATATATATATATATATATATATATATATATATATATATATTAGATGCAATTCTACATTCTCATTGTCATCTCAGGTTTAAATATGAAAAAAATTCATAAACATATTAATTTAAGTGTAAATAATTTGTTAAAACCAAATATTATAAAAACATTACAATTAATACTCTAACTGTTAAAACTAAAAAAAGAAAAGAAAGGAAGATCTAAACATTATTACTAGCAATGTCTATTGATTAATTAAAGAAAGACAACCCCTCGATCTTTAACAAAATCCTTGATTGTTTCAAAAAATAATTAAATAAAATTAGTCAGATAATTATTTTTATGATCCAACTTTATTATATATATATAATATTATAAACTATATGATAAAAGAAATGGTGAGTCAATGTGATCCACCTTATGATAAAGGCCAGTCCTTGAAGTTAAAAGTCAAATATCATACGCGCAATCTGACAATAATATAATAGTAAGTAGCTAAGTCTTTAAAGGCAGACAAAGAAAGTCATCGTCTTTCTTCTTCTTCTTTTTGTTTTTTTTTTTAAAAAACGTTTCCCTTTAACGATCTTCTTCTTTCTTTAATTTTCCTTTTGGGGTTTATCTTTCTTGCCAAAATAAATAATCTTTTGCTTATTTCGATTCATTTATCTCTCCGTTTTTTTTTCGCCATTGTTTGTTTCTGTTTTTATTTTTGTTCATTTTAATTACCCTTTTAATCTCCTTGATTTCTGGTTTTATTTTTGTTCATTTTAATTATCCTGCCAATCACATTGATTTCTCTTTGTTTCCTTATCACATCATAGTTATCACAAGATTTCTTGAATTTCTTTTTCTTTAAGAAAACTTTCAGTCTTGATACAGTTTGTCATGTTACTTTGGAAAACGATCCAAGAAGAACCTTTTTGAAGTTTATCAATTTCGCTTCATGTAACAGCTTTTTAAGGATTTCACGTTATAAAGATTTTGGGTTTTGTCTGTTGTTGTCGTCTGAAGTTTGCTGTGGAACTTGTTTGTTGGTTCTTTCAGATAAGAAGCTCCAAGAAAGACTTGTTCGTGGTGGTGATATTGTATTTTTGGTGCAAAATATTAGTGGGTTTGATCCAGTTTTGAGTAAAGCTTAAGCCTTTTGGTTGTATACTATGGGAGGATTCAGGCTTTTTGTTCGTGTGATAGAGGCAAGGAATTTGCCACCAACGGATCCAAATGGGCTAAGTGATCCATATGCCAAGTTGCGGTTAGGGAAGCAGAAGTGTAAGACCAAAGTGGTGAAGAAGAACTTGAACCCAAGTTGGGAAGAGGAGTTCAGTTTTAAAGTGGAGGACTTGAATGAGGATCTTGTAGTGGGTGTATTAGATGAAGACAAGTTCTTTAATGACGATTTTGTTGGGCTGATTAAGGTTCCTGTATCGCGAGTTTTTGATGCGGAAGATAAGTCTCTTGGCACTGCTTGGTACTCTCTGCAACCCAAAAACAAGAAGTCCAAGATCAAGGAATGTGGTATGTTTTGATTTTCTAGTAAAACTAAAGTCTTGCTTCTTCTTTTTTTTCCAGCAATTATGTGGTTGCCTTTTTTAAAGTGTATGATTTGTGAAAGCTATTTAGTCCTCTTTTAGTATTAATGCTTAGGTTGGATGTTGGTGGTTTCCATCTTAATCTGCTGTCCTTTGCTAAGACTGAATCCTGTTTGATGTTAGAGTTTTGATTGAGTTGTGTGCGTGCTTTATTCTGATTTTTTTTTTTATAACCTAGTATAAGATCTGGCTTTGTGATACACTTTAGAGTTTACATTGTGCATTGCTTTCTCTAAATTGTTGTCCAGGCACAGTTGATGTATGACATTACTGATTGGAATTTCCATGCTTCATCTTTTGTTTCTCCAACAGGTGAAATTCTTTTAAGTATATGTGTTTCTCAATCTTTTCCTGACTTGAACTGCAATGGTTCGAGGAAGAATGTGGACATAATGCAATCTCCGTCTAGGTCATTTAATGGGATGACCAACTCCTCTTCAGCTAGATCAGAAGAAACTGCTTTCTCTAAAGAAGACAAGTTTTTTGCACAGAAAAATTTAGCTGGGAGAATTGCTCAAATATTTAACAAAAATTCAGATGCGATTTCAGCCACTACAAGTAGAAGCACTGAAATTTCAGAGCAATCAGAAACCGATGGATCTGAGGTTTGTGATGAGAAGGCTGAGGATCAGTCCTCTTCTGGCAACTTTGAAGAACTTATGAAAGAGATGAAATCTAGAGATATAGGAAGTGAAGTTCCAAAGAACCTACCAGGAGGAGTCCTTGTAGATCAATCGTATTTGATTGCAACCCCAGATTTAAACTCTCTTTTGTTTTCACCTGATTCGAGTTTTGCCAGATCATTGTCAGACTTCCTGGGAAATTCAGAACAGCAATTTGGTCCTTGGAAATTTGAGAATGGTAGTGGGAGCTTGAAAAGAGTAATTACTTATGTTAGGGCACCATCCAAGTTAGTTGGTGCTGTGAAAGCTAGTGAGGACCAGATTTATGTGAAAGTAGATGGGAAGACATTTGCTATTTTGAATTGTGTGAGCACTCCGGATGTTATGTATGGGAGCACCTTTAAAGTCGAATTGCTTTACTGCATTACACCTGGTCCTGAGTTGCCATCAGGAGAGGAAACTTCACATTTGGTTATATCCTGGCGCATGAATTTTTTACAGAGTACCATGTTTAAAAGCATGATAGAAAATGGAGCCCGTGCAGGTCTAAAGGACAGTTTTGAGCAATTTTCAACGTTTTTATCTCAAACTGTTAAGCCAGTTGATTTGAAGGACATGGGATCTAGTAAGGAACAGGTTCTGGCTTCATTGAAGGCAGAACCCCAATCAGACAGGAAGCTGGCTGTACAGTATTTTGCTAACTTTACTGTAGTTTCTGCGTTTTTTATGGGAGTGTATGTGTTTGTGCACATCTGGCTAGCTGCACCAAGTGCAATTCAAGGGCTCGAGTTTCTCGGGCTTGACTTGCCAGATTCAATTGGTGAAGTCCTTGTATGTAGTGTCCTGGCTCTTCAGTGTGAAAGGGTGTTAGGGTTACTTTCACGCTTCATGCAGGCTAGAGCTCAAAAGGGTAATATTCAAACTCGTTTCTGCATTTCTTGATAAACTACTAATTACTATGCAATTCTATTTTCTGTCTTTGGCTGAATGCCTGAGGTATCTGTATATTGTTTAACTATTATTTGTTTTGAGCACCAATTAGTTAATTGAACTTTATATTGTTAGTGTTGCTGATGCTTGACTTTTTCTTCTGTATCCAATTATAGGCACTGATCATGGAGTCAAAGCACAAGGAGATGGCTGGCTACTTACAGTTGCCTTGATCGAGGGAAGTCATTTGCCTACTGTTGATTCAAGCGGCTTCTGTGACCCATACGTGGTATTCACCTGCAATGGGAAAACTAAAACAAGCTCAATCAAGTTTCAGAAATCTGATCCTCTGTGGAATGGTCAGTTTGTCTATCAATTTTTCATTTATAGATATGCATTTTTTTCCTTGAACTGTTTAGAAATTGTATGGATAATGCGATCCTCATATTGAAATGCTTTTAGATTCTATGATAATTATGATTCAAACCATCTTTTAATTGATCATTGTAATGAAATGCCTTGGATGTTGCAGAAATATTCGAATTTGATGCCATGGATGACCCTCCTTCTGTGCTGGATGTGGATGTTTATGATTTTGATGGACCTTTTGATGAAGCCATGTCCTTGGGACATACAGAGATTAATTTTGTAAAATCTAATTTATCAGATTTAGCTGATGTGTGGGTTCCTCTTCAAGGAAAGTTAGCACAAGCATGTCAATCTAAGCTGCACTTACGAATTTTCTTGAACAATACAAGAGGTAGCAATGTTGTTAAAGAGTACTTAAGTAAGATGGAGAAAGAGGTGGGGAAGAAGGTAAATGGCTGGCAATTCTGCACTAGTGTTTTACTTTGTTAATGTACTATATATTTTGTATGTATTCTGCTTATGCTTTCTTACCCACTTAAATTGTTAATGGGATTTTTTTTTAGATAAATGTGCGTTCTCCTCAAACAAATTCAGCCTTCCAAAAGGTTTTTGGGCTTCCACCAGAGGAATTCCTAATCAATGACTTCACCTGTCACTTGAAACGAAAGATGCCATTACAGGTGCTGTTCATGTAACTATGTCATCTCAAATTTGTTATCTACAAGTTTAAATGTTGTCGCCTTCTTAAGTTTTTAAGTATGACTTCTGATTGTATCTTTCAGGGTCGGCTGTTTCTGTCAGCAAGAATAATTGGATTCTATGCAAATTTATTTCGGCAAAAGACTAAATTTTTCTTTCTTTGGGAGGACATAGAGGACATTCAAATTTATACTCCTACTCTATCATCAATGGGTAGTCCAGTTATTGTTATAACTCTCCGACAAGGCAGGGGTATGGACGCCAGGCATGGAGCAAAGAATATTGATGATGAAGGGAGGCTGAAGTTCCATTTCCAATCTTTTGTATCTTTTAATGTAGCACATAGGTTAGTAACAAATGATATATAAGACCTTTGGTCTTTCTGATACAGAAAACTATTTTATCATCATAAATGTGACAATAATGGATAAGAGCTGGTCATCTTTGACATATATAATTTAATTTGTGCTTTTTTTTTTTGCACTGAGCAGGACAATCATGGCTTTGTGGAAGGCCAGATCATTGAGTCTTGAACAGAAGGTGCAAATAGTTGAAGAAGATTCAGAAACCAAAATCCTTCAAACGGAGGAGAGTGGGTCTTTCTTGGGTCTTGAGGATGTCAGCATGTCTGAGGTTTATGCTGCTTCATTTTCTGTCCCTGTAAGCTCACTCTCTCCTCATTGTACGAGCTTTCATGCATATATTTGTACATGCCATGATCATTCCTGTACATTTTGAATTTGTTTATCTTAGCCTGCACATTGTGCAAATTTGTCTGTCTGATGGTGGATATTGTGTTTTAGACCAATTTCGTAATGGAGATGTTTGGTGGGGGTGAATTGGATCGTAAAGTAATGGAGAAAGCTGGTTGTCTTAGCTATTCTTACACCCAATGGGAATCGGTGAAGACTGATGTACATGAGAGGCAAATATACTACAGATTTGATAAGCGTATATCTCGTTTTGGAGGAGAGGTCACAAGTACACAGCAGAAATACCCCCTCTCTGATAGGAAAGGTTGGCTTGTCGAAGAGGTTATGACTCTTCATGGAGTTCCACTGGGTGACTATTTTAATGTATGGCCAGAACCTTGATTGCTTACACTGTGACTATCTTTCTGTAGATATCTTTGTTTCTGATGCTATTAATTCTGCTCATCACTTTTGGCTTTTATTTTCTATTTGTGGTGTGTTTTAATTGACTGTTTTCTTTCATTTTTTTGAAGCTTCACCTGAGATATCAAGTTGAGGATTTTCCCTCAAGACTGAAAGGCTGTCATGTGCGTGTATCCATTGGAGTTGCATGGCTGAAAAGCACCCGGCATCAAAAAAGGATTTCAAAGAACATTCTCTCAAATCTGCAAGATCGCCTGAAGGTGATATTTAGTCTAGTCGAGAAGGAGTTTGTGAATAGATAATGAATGGTTTTCAGGCTACTTCTGTGTATTTTATACGACGGGCTTAGTTGGAGATGGCTGATTGTTTGCATATATACC
The DNA here is from genome assembly GCA_015852605.2 of Populus deltoides. NCBI lineage: Eukaryota > Viridiplantae > Streptophyta > Magnoliopsida > Malpighiales > Salicaceae > Populus > Populus deltoides. Next base: position 16,380,564 of record CM027585.2, read on the forward strand.
TTCAGCAGCAAACCAACGCACTCTGTCCATTCATCAGGGCATTGCCATCGGTCTAGAGATTGTGTGTCCAGCCATGTGTTCCTTTTTCTTCACATCGGTGCTGCTGCAGCATTTTGTTCGATCTTCCGTGCTATTGTTTGAACCCTAGTTGTATGAACAAAGTTCACGCAATGGAGATTGGTTCATCTCTCCACTCTTGTAGACTTTCTAAAATGATCTCTAATTCCTCGCTAGCCAGCTTGTCAGCAGCAGTATTATAGACACTACCTGTAAATGTAGTGAATCCAGGACTTTAATTGACTTGACAGATTGTGCAATATGTGTATGAAACAAGCTTTGTTGATGAAATAAGATATAAAGTAGCATACAAGCAACAAGAATGATTTTGAGCTTCAAATGTTGTGTGCAGTCAGGAATTTGTGAGCAATGCTGTCTGTCTTTCATTATTCAAAATAAAATGTTAAAAGCTGCAATCTATAGCTGTGATTGTTGCTCCTTGGCAATGGTCAAAGCTAATCTTCTGCTCGTCTTCTTCAGCTTTGTTCAGATGCTTGTGAGTAATGAAAGTCCTCAGTGGCAAACCATTAATATATTAAAGTGTTTTTTTATTTAAAAATGTATTAAAATAGTATATTTTTTTATTTTTTTAAAATTATTTTTTATATCAACATAATCTAAAAATATAAAAAATTAATTAAATTTTTTAAAAATATGTTTCAACCACATTCGAAATAATACTGTAATGTCTGTCTTTGGCTTTTAGCTATGAAGGTGATTTTTAAAAAGCTATAAATTATAAGTTAAAAAAAAAAACACATGGAAAAGGTAGTAATCGCTAAATTAGTGATTCCATGCAGGTATGCAGTCAGATGAGAAATGTAATTTTTTATATATATTTATAGCACAATTATATTTATAAAATAAGATAATAAATAATGTATTAATTATAAAATGACATGGATAAATGAAATTTTATTAACTTAGTTTGTAACTTTTAATAGTGATCTAAATTAATCTAATAATTTCTTGTGTTGATTTAATATAAAATAAATATTCCCACAAAAAAATATATTAAAATTTAAGCTTGAAATTATTTTTAATCAATTATCAATTTCATCAATAAACAATTAATTTTATCATTTTCATCCCAAAGCTATTCAGCACCTGTGATAATAAATTTATGTTTGAATATGTATTTAACTTTTTAAATTATGTGCAAATTATATAATTAATTTCAGTGGATTCACCTAAGATCTCATCAAATATATATTAAGAATTTCATTATATTCAAAGATTAAAAAGTATTTTATTATATAATTAAAATTTGAGCTATTAACCCTTTTCTTAGAGAAAGGAACGACTCAGCAAGGATTTATTTGGTATTAAAATAAAACATGGTAGATCTCTGTAAAATAATAAATATAATCAAGATTTTATGTAAAAAAAAAAAAAACATTAAAAAAATAAAAAATAAAAACAAAGAGACAGGGAAAAGCAGGGCTTGAACCTTGAAGGAAGCAGCTTTGTTTTTCTGCCTGGGCTGGCTGCTGCTGCTGCGTCGCTCTCCTCTCCCTCTCTTTCTCCCTCCAAAGCCAACACCGTCACATCCCACTAAAAACAGCTTCAGGTAAACTCCCCAAAGTCCAACTCCTTACTTGTTTAGATTAAAAGCTTAAAAAAGACGAGTTCTTTTTTGCTCTTTCAGTTAGTATCTGATCATGGGATCAATTTGTATCCTTTTCTTTCTCTATTTTTTCCCAATTAAATACTGCTTACTGCTGTTTCTTGCAAAAGGTTCATGTAAAGTTTGCTTCTTTTGAATCCAAAATCTTTTAGTTTTGGTTTTTGAGTCAGATTTTGATGTTTATGGTAACTTTGTAAATGAAATCTGGGTGTTTTGATAGACAAGTGTATATTTTTAGTTTCAATGTCACTGTTTTAGTTACTTTTGTTTGTAGCAAATAAGAATTTGCTACACTCTCCTATATAGAATTTGGATTTAGGGTTTTGAATGCGAGGGTGTGGTGCTGCTTGAGCTTGTTGATTGTCTTCACTTGAAAAATATGCAAATTTGGATATCTTGGTCGGTTTGTTTGTCGATGATAATGCCACATTATGGTGCTGTTTAGTCCAGGAATCATATTGAGGAACTGTGTTTGCTAACGAAGGGGAACCTAGAATGTATGGTAGAGCAGGTCTTGAGCGTTTTAAAAAAGCTCAATCTACTGAACCCTTCTCAGTCTCTGTCAATTCTGCTCCCAAGACCACTACCCAACCTGCTGTTAAAACTGTTTCGCAACCCTCAGTTCAGTATTCACAATCTAAGACACAATCCCAGTTCCAAGACCAACCTTATGTTGCTCAAAAACCTGCTGCGCCGGAGGCCGGACCATTGCTAGGGCATACTCAGCCGGTGACTCAGGTTGGAGGAGGGCAGTCAACTTGGCAGCCACCAGACTGGGCGATTGAGCCTCGTCCTGGAGTTTATTATCTTGAGGTTTTGAAGGACGGAGAGGTTCTTGATCGCATTAGTTTGGATAGGCGGAGGCATATCTTTGGGAGGCAAATCCACACTTGTGATTTTGTGCTTGATCATCAGTCGGTTTCACGCCAACATGCTGCTGTCATTCCTCACAAGAATGGAAGGTTAGACCTTTGCTCTAGTTTTTATTGATGCAGTTTTACTTGGCCTCCAAGTTTTAGTTCTTTCTAATTCTGCATTGTAACCTTGTTGCAATATTTATAGGTGTCATAATAGAAGTTACAGGCCACGATGTTCCCTGTATTAAGCATCCTTAATTAAGCTTTGATATGCTGAATTTGACAGTTTTTTCAATTAATGTTGGTTGACCAGCACTGTTATTGTCATGTAGTTACTAGGTGCAAGTATGACACGGACAAGATAATAACACTGACAAAGTAGAAACAAATAGTAATTGCTGATTTTAACTGTGAAATGGAAGCTAGATTGGTTTTTGCTATTGATATGTTTCACAGTTAATATTTTTCTCATCCAAGGATCAAGATTATGAAGTTAAAGTATATTGTGGAGAAGGTTTATAACTGGATGATCTGGATTGGCAATACATTAATGTTCATTATAGCTTCCTTAAGTTCACAAATTTCAAAATTCATGTGCTCTGCAGCATTTTTGTAATTGATTTGGGGTCTGCACATGGTACTTTTGTGGCAAATGAACGTTTGACTAAAGATACCCCTGTTGAACTGGAAGCGGGGCAGTCTTTGCGGTTTGCTGCATCAACACGAACTTATATCTTGAGAAAGAATGATGCAGCTCTTTTTCCTCGTCCTCCACCTCCCTCAGAAATTAACCTACCACCCCCTCCTGATCCATCTGATGAAGAAGCTGTTGTAGCATATAATACTTTTCTGAATCGTTATGGTCTAACTAAGCCCGATCAACCAACTAAATCGATTGAATCAAGTGGCTCATTAAGCAGAAGACATGATGACCAGCAGCTGGGGAGAGCTGGTAAGAGAATAAAAAAGACAAGGGTTGCTTTCAGGGATCAAGTTGGGGGTGAGCTGGTTCAAGTTGTTGGTTTTTCAGATGGCGCAGATGTAGAAACAGAGCCTGGTCCAATAGGTGTAAAAGAAGGAAGCCTTGTTGGAAAATACGAGTCTCTTGTACAGGTTACAGTAATACCCAAAGGTAAGGAACAATTCTCAGCAAAGGAACATAATGCTTCCCAAAAAGGAGTGACTAGTAGATTACAAGAAGTCTTGAATAAGGTCAAAACTACTACAAAAAGCGGGATGTATGATGATCTTTATGGAGAATCATTTGCTGGAAAAGTGGGCTCTTCCTGGGCATATTCTTCTGATAGTTCTGCTGGTAATCTAGCTTCTCCAACAAAAGATGGCCAGGGGAATGCTATTGGTTCTTTGAGTGGAAAACCTGAAAATAACCCAAGCGCTTATGATGACAACGATGATGATGATTTATTTGGTGACTAGTTGAAGTGAGGGAGCATGTTGCTTATTCTATTTCATTTGTTTTGTGCACTGAAAAGCAGCAGTGTGTTTGACATTGGTGCCACACGATGTCCTGAGGTAACAGGTATAAGAGGCCATTGCTTCCCCTTGTAATTTGGAATTTATCAGCAATTGTTTCTTTGTAATGGCAACTGCCCATCTGGGGTTATATTTTGTAACTCACTAGCACCTTTTAGCCTTCAAGCAGCCTTCAAGCTTGGGTTAATCTAGACAAAATGGAATAGAATTAAGCTGTGGCAATTTTTTTAGCTGGTTATCAAACTCTCTTGTGGTGGTGGTGATTCAGGTCCTACTTGCTGTGCTTGTACTTTGCATCCTGGTGACAAGGAAACTAATGTTAATTTGTTTAAGGTACTGACAGTAGAACAATCTCTATCTCCCGAAACAGCATGGGCTTCCTCGACCACTGTCATTTACTCATGTTCTCAAACTCCTTGGCGGCCCGGGAAATTGTTTTGAATGGCACAAGGTAAGATAAGATCATAGCTCCTCTTGTGATGAACACAAAATCCTGGGTTATCTAAATTCATCCCAAGGACAGAAGACTAAAGAATTGTTTCAGAAAATAAAATTTTCTTTCCTATTCTCATCATTCTCTCAAGTAAATTTCAAGCTCATTGTTTTCTTTTCCTCCAAATTTCATAGTAGTGATCACAAACTGAACTGAAAGAAGTTAAAAAGTAGAAGTTAGATGTTATCAAGTTCAAAAGGGTGCCCTTGTCTAGAGCATGAAAATGACGTAAGGGTAATTGCTAGTGTGTTGAAAAGCATTCTATTGACTTTACTGTGCATGTTATCATTATCTTAATTAGCTCGAGAATCCATTCAAGGGAAAAAATGATTGTGCAACACTAAAGGGTCCTTTACTTTTTGAATGCCATCATAGTTTCCACTCCAAGCATATTGGTTTGCACCATCTTCACATATATAGTGATAAATTTTCTAGCTAGTTTAGATTGCTGTTCCAAAAAATTGGGTAATTGACAGCTTTATTTTTACTGTGAAAGGAAAGGATCCCCGCAATTCTCTTCAGAGAGCCAATCCAATTATGCCAAAGTTTTTGGGCTATTGCTTAACGCAAGGAGCTATAGCCCAGAGCCAGCATTCGTTTTTTAGGGCGATACACTGAGAAGGCCCCGTGGATACTGCTTATAGATGCATAGATATGACATGGGATTCAAATTTCATTGATGAAGAAAGAAATGCGAGGCCTACTTGCCACCATAGACTATAGAAGACAATGCGCGGTGGCATCAACTAATATTGACTGCCCAAATGTGGGAAGAAAGGCTACTCTACTCTTCTATGGGACAGTATTGTAGGTCCATACGATATGAGTAGAGATTGACTAGTGGCATTCTTAAACCCTATGTTTCTTACCCATGCCTAACCTTTCATTGAAACCTAGGTTGACACATAACTTCTTCAACAGTCTAGTTATCATGGCCTCTAAGAATGTTTTTATTTTCTTGAAGGCTTTTCTTATGGATGATACATCCATGATTGATTCATGCTGTTCATGAATAATTTTTTCTTGGAATCAAGACATTTTTTTCCTGTGGATTCAGGGTATGTTTATCCACTCCGTTCAAACAATATTTGGCATGAGAATCATCATTACTATTTAGACTATATTTATCTATTCTGGCTTGAGAAAACATAAAAAATTAATATTTTTTTCAAGCTAAATACAAATTAAAATACAGCATTACCATACCACGTAGATAAACAAAGTCTTGATGGTGAGTAGTGGCCACTTAGCATCATCTTTTTTGCGGCCGACATGGTAACCTAAAAATCAAAGGATCCAAGTTGTTGAAATGGCTAGCTTGATAGATTCTCTAGTTGGTCGGAGTTTGATTCATTACCACTTCTTTTTTCTGTAACCATGAAGGAAGCAATGAGAAAAGGACTAGTCTTTTCAACAAAACCTTTTATTCCAACTTACTTAGAAGAATGGAGTTAATTTCCTTTTCTCTTCGGTAGATCATAGCAACTTGAATATACATCCCTCCTAATAAAGCATGAGGTGACCTGATCAATCAAGGTTCATTCGCTTGTTGGCAAACAGAGAATTCAAGGATAATGACCACTCTGCTTCATATAATTATTAGCATTATACATGATAAACAAGCACATCAAGGAGTGGATGATGCAGGGCCAAGGAGATGTATTTACTTGTAGTGTAAGTGTGTCCGTTTGTCTACACCGCGTTCAAAGTTACATATTTTGCTTGAAAAAACATTATTTCTTACACCTTTTCCGTCCAGCTAAACACAATTTAAACCGGGGAAATGACCGCCTGTCTAGCAAGCTAGCTGGTCAGACTTTCTCGAAAAAAAAGAAACTAAATCAAGAGTAATGAAGGATACTGTGATGATGGTGACCACGCAATAGATTAGGGTCCTATATAATGTTAATCATCAGTGTCTTGTCATGACATCATTGAGTTTGGTTGCTCTGGTCAGCAAATTAGAGACCAAAGTGTCTTGTATTTCTTAATTAGCAGTGCTTTTGTTATTAATTAAGCAGATGTAGAATCATAAAAAGCAGGTTAATTAACAGTAAACCCATCACATCATCTTCAACTTTTCTGTCCTTGTATGGACATGGAGTGGTGAATGGGGTAACAAGATGGACCCAGAAAAACACAATCTTTTTGAAATCAAAGCAACAAAAAGAAGAGGAGAGGAGAGATTGACACAAAGAAACACACGTGAGATTAAGAAACCTACACGCATGAAATTTGAAGCAGCAAATAATATCATCGCATTGAAGAGAAAGGCTTGTCTGGTGTTCGGCCTTCAAAACAACCAACAATGCGAAGCAGACCAATCCCATCACCACAGACTGGTATAGGAACTAGAGGAAACCAACGGCACAAAGACAACACACGTGGCCGACATGCAAATCAAGGTGAAGACTAGAAGAAAGAAGAGAATATCCTTAAGCTAGTGGAGAGAAGAATGATGAGGTATAGCACAGTGGATCTTTCTTGCTTTGCTTGGTCCCGCTTGATTAATTTAGGACTTCAATTTATATTTTTATTCAATCAAAAACAAGAGAAAATGTAAATTGCATATTTGTAAGTATTTTTGTTTTGACAAAGGGGGAAGAAACCATTTATATTGGAGTAAGAAATTCATGAAAATGATTTTAATTTAAGGTTTAAGGCTTTACAATGAAGAAAAATAGTCTTTAACCATGAACAAAACCAAACCCTTTGGATTAAGGTTCCGTTTATCTACGCTGTGAGAACTAAGGTTCAAGTCAGAAAAAAAAACATTAAAAAAAAAAATATGCCTTTTAACTTGAAATACAGTTGAAAACGCAGCAAACTACATAGAAAAACCATCGATAAGTTTTGAAGAAGTAATTAGAAAAGCACTCTTTTGGTAGTTATAAGCATTAGCCTCTTGCATTTGCATGCTTTCTGTGAAATCAATCATGGAGGACCAATTTCTAGCATGTTAATTAATAAAGAGAAGAAGAGAAGAGAGAGAGAGAGAGAGAGAGAGAGAGAGGGTGATTGGTGCCTGCTGCCTGCTGCCTGCTGCCTCATCTTGCTTCCTTTTTTTTCTTTTTCTAAATGTTCTATCATAATATGCTTTTGGTACATTACCATGTTGACTAATCCCAACCAACCACTCCCTCTCTCTACCCTCCACTAGTCTTGGTGAGGTGAGACACAGAGAGGAAGGAAAGAGACTCATTTTCTCTTCTTTTAGTTGTCGTGAGCGTGTGTTGTCTTGCTAGTTGAGTTAACAGAAACCCACATTACCACAACCTCTTCCTCTCTCTTCAACCAGCAGGATTACATGCATGAAACCTTTTAGTCATTTCTGGAACATCACATATGTGCTTCTCATGTTCATGTACTCTGATGGGCACATGCTTGTTCCTGATTCTTAAGTTCCCACAGTGCTATATCCTTGCTGCCTTTATTATATCAGTCCAAGTTCGAAGAGTAAAATTTGCAGCTTTTTCATCACTTGTAATTAATGGTTCTGCTGCTGCTTGCTTGAAATCAAACAACTGCTGGTATGTACACTCTTCTTGATATGTACTTGCACATGCTTCCTTCTTCATTATGTGAACAACTATGTTTGGTCCAGTCTCATTGATGATGATGATGATGATGTACAGTTGTAGATAATTAAGTTGGTAAAATGGGAAAAATTAGGGTGACTTGATTGACAGAAATCTGCTCGACTCGTTATTATTGTCCCCCACTCAATAGCCAAAACACAAAAGCTCAAGGCGCTTTTTTGTTCTGTTATAAGCAGATATGAGAGATTCTGCCATGCTTTGGCTAGCTAGAGGATAAAAAAATTATGGAAAAAAGAAACGTTACTGTATGCTTTTATTAAATAATTCCAATAGAGTATGGACAAGGAGAAAATTATAAAAAAATTCTGGGACCTTGTAGACAAATTCCTTTATCAATTTCGAAAGGGATTGTTAACACAAGTGGTTAAGTGCAGTATCACAGTGGATGGCAATTAATGATTCTGTTTTGGCATAGGCACTGCTCACCTTTTTTTTTTATTTGATATTATATGGTGTTTAGAAGAAAGTTCTTTTAGGGCTTTTGCTTCAAGTACTTGGTGTTGTGCTACATTACCACTGTGTTTCTCTTTTACCTCCATATCTGTTGCCTGACAGACCACTAGGTTAGATTTCAACCAATCTTTAAAGGCACCTGGACCAACATCTCATTCCATCTGGACCACCAATACCTAAAGGTACAGTTTTTTCTTCCTAGATGAGGGATAGGGAGAACATGTTTTTATTTTCAAGTATGATATTGAACCAAATCTAAGCCAACCTGTGATATCATTACCATGGAGGAAATCAGAAAAATTGGTCCACCTTCCATCTGTTTAGCATTAGTTTGGAAGGATATTTGGGCTACTGTAGAATAGGAAAGATCATCGAAAGCATATCAGCTTAGATTCTGCACTAGTCATCCTGCTCAGAGAAAGTTAAATCAAAATCTCCAAGTCATAATGATGGAAGTTCGTGTCCTTTTCTTCTTACATGTCATCCATGTTCTTATAAGATATGGTTTAAAGAGATTTGATTGCATGCAGTATCTGTCTATCTTTCTGACTTCATGCCACCAAATATATATGGCAGCATTTACTTCATATTTATGGCTTCAGTTACCGATTAAGCTAGGTAACACTGTTTATGTTGTTGCCAACAATCTATATTCCCTGAGTTATAGAGTTTAGTCCACAATACCATCCTCTTCTTGGTTTATTGTGGTATGCCCTAGAGCAATTGAGTGGTCAACTGCTGCAAGAGTAGGGTTGGTGCGGGATTTAATGTTCTATATATGTTACTGCCCTTGACCAAAAAAGATTAACTGTAAAGAAACTAAGACCAAGAAACCGTTCATTCAATTCCAAGGTGTCAACAGATTCACAAATCTACTTCCCATTCAATTTGGTTAAATTGGAAGATCTATATGTTCCTCTTCCAAGCCGATACCCCACCTGTTTTTAAGCAAGAATAAACTTTTGTTGCCTATGAAATGGCCCTTTTCAAAGAGTAAATAACCAAGACACCAATACTTTTAGATCTGTCCATACTTCCTGAAGGAAAGAAAAGGAAAGCACCGCTTAAGTAGCTAGACATGCAGCTCCATTATGTATATATGGACTATATGCTTTGATTTGATTACAAACCATAAGGGGCCAAGAATCACTTTAGTTTTCCATTTCCTATATAAGTTTGAGGACATACTTCGGCCATCTAATTGGGAGCCATCAAGCATCAACACAGTTATGGTAGGTATTTGTTCATCCTTTCTTATTCCAAGCATGGATTATGAGTTGGATTTTGTCAGGTAAAATTATCAAGCATCTCCTTTTGACAAGGAATATTTGAGACTTTAGTGTTTCGTCACCAATTCTCAGGATCTTCCCATTTGTAACATGACTACAATACTGAACTTGTAAAGTTGACTTGACGGGGGTGTCATCGGACCATCTTTCATGCATTGAGACTACCTACACAACATCTGTTACTATAAAACAGAAATTACCTACAGATATATATATTGTCATTTTATTATACTATATATATAAAGGCTGTGGACTGATGTGGTTGGTGAGGTAATTGCCGAGGCACAGCCATACATTTACTGCTTAAAGGGGTTTTGGATTCTGCCAAATCCGATACCACCGGAATATATATCAGGTAGTATATACTTCAGTCTCTTATGAGGTATATCTGTCAAAATTTTAGCAGAAGTACAAAAATCCATGCCTAAACTTGTAAACCAGTGAGGGTATTTGCCTTGCAAAAGAAGCATTTAATAAACTTCAACCACCAAATTAACGTTTAATACACATGTCAAAGATATAAACTAGAGACCATTTTGCATGTAGGGTGGTCAACGAAACTGCTATTGTTTCTGCTTCTGTTTCCTGTAAAGACTCTTCTTATAGCACCATCCTCTTCTCTCTTAAGAGCTTGACAGTAGAGAAAAACTGACTGAATCAACAGTGTTTTTCAATTTCTTCTATTTTCTTGCAGGTAAAACTACAAAACTTCTGTGGTTAGACTTAGAGGGCTTGTCTTGTAGGGTTTTATACAGGAAATATTGAAGATGGTTGGGCCCTTGTTGGATTAAAAAGGCTAGGCGAGGTAAGGCCTACATGCCATTTACATTTTAAAAGTGATCGATTCTATGCGTTTAACACTTTTGCATGCTAAAGCTATACAGTTACGTGGGTTGACATGTCTTTCAAGAATCATGATCCCTTCTTCTTCTTCTTCCACCATTTCAGTTTCTTCTCCTTTTCTTCCCCATCTTTCTGATAATTTTGGCCATATCTGTGAAGCCACTACATGGTGATGAATTTTTTCTTCAAAATTAAATGCTGCCTCATGTGTTGATGAAGTTGTTAGATTACTGCCCTTTTGCCTTGGCAATCATTGTGAGTATGTCCTAAAAGCTCTCTCAATTTCTTCCCTTAATTGGTGACTAGAATGTATTAATTCACTTCAATATTTCTTGAGAGCTCTTGTTTTTCTTTCCTTTTTCAACTAGATTTCTCCTTTTTAATTTTGACATCTTTTCCAACATTTTCTCAGGCTTTGATTTTTCCAATTTAATTCCAGGCAGCACCAAGTAATTCATTTTTGTTTTTTTTTTTCGAGTGAAAAATGATGTATAAAGAGATTTTTTATTTTATTTTATTTTAGGACAAATTTCCTGCCTTTCTTCTGTATACACGCCCTTCCTTTAAATACATTTCATTGAGAATCTGTTCTGGAAAAAAAGGAATTAGAATGAATGAATTACCATTTCTGCTGGTACTAATGGAAAAAAAAATTAATAAATCAGATTGCATTGCTTAATATTGTCTGATACACAAAAATTCATTACAAATTTTTCTTTTTCCATGGACAAATTCAATGTCTAATTACAGAGTAATTTTCTCAAGGTATTCCTTTTCATTTGTGGTACCTCGCTCACCTCTAAATTTTGTTGATACGCCTGCCTGTTTGATTAAACACATCCTGGATTTATTTCAGGTGAGATCTCAAAAGGGCAATCTCCATTGTTCTGAAGTTAAAATCTCTCACTATCTTTTGATCAAACGAAAAGAAAATCGCAAAAATGAAGTTTATGAAACTTGGGACACGGCCAGATACCTTCTTTACAGAAGAGGCAACCAGGTGTGTTGATCTATCACCAATTTCTGTGTCAATTAAAGCTGCATATATCAGGTAAGAGCTGTACCCAGTCATGTTACTTTTGCAATGCAGGTCTGTGATATCAGATATACCTAGTGACCTTGTTATACGAATCAATAACATCAATTTTCTTCTTCATCAGGTATGATTTAGCCAAGGACATAAATGAAATCTGTCCCAGATGCATCTTCACTGATGCCAACTTGCATGCTAGACATTCATAATATGTTTTAACATTGCATACAATTCATACAGCAAAAAGAGATGGGGAAAAGCATATAATTTTGTTTTTTTCCATGGCATGTAAAGCACAATTTCACTATTTTAATCTGCATTTCTTGATTTTTAGAACCCTAAATTCATCCAAGATGACTTAGATTCTTACTAGCTTTACTGCTCTTAGCTGCAGTTTTCACTTCTACCGAAGTGTGGCCTCTTACAGAGGCTATGTTCAGATTCTGAAGATTCAAATACTGTTACAGTAGAGCTGCATGATATCCCTGGAGGGGAAGATGCTTTTGAGCTGTGCGCTAAATATTGTTATGGAATAACAATCAACCTCAGTGCTCATAACTTTGTATCTGCATTTTGTGCTGCAAAGTTCCTTCGAATGACAGAAGCTGTCGAGAAGGGAAATTTTGTCCTTAAACTTGAGTCCTTCTTTAATTCCTGCATTCTAGAAGGTTGGAAGGACTCAATTGTCACGCTACAGACAACAGTCAAGTTGACAGAGTGGTCAGAGAACCTCGGAATCGTCAGAAGATGCGTTGATTCAATTGTTGAAAAAATCCTCACACCCCCTCCAAAGGTCAACAAATCCCTTACAGAAGCAATTTCATTTTTTCATGAAATTGAAAAAAAATATATTTAATTTAGTAAATATTTTCAGGAAAATCATCTTAAAGTCATTGTTCCTTGCAGGTAACATGGTCCTACACTTATACTAGAAAAGGGTTCAGCAAGCAGCAGCAATCTGTTCCCAAGGATTGGTGGACGGAGGACATATCCGATCTTGACATAGACCTTTTCCGATGCATAATCATAGCTATTAAATCAACATATATGCTCCCACCACAGCTCATTGGTGAAGCTTTACATGTTTATGCCTGTCGTTGGCTACCGGATGCTACAAAGATTACACCTCCAGAGAGCTCAGTGTCTCAGACTGACGATGTTGCAGAAAATCATCGAAAAATTATTGAAATCATTGTGACTATGATTCCAGCAGATAAAGGGTCAGTTTCAGTTGGCTTCTTGCTAAGACTTCTTAGCATTGCAAGTCACCTAGGTGCATCTACAGTTACAAAGACAGAACTTATAAGGAGATCTAGCCTGCAATTAGAGGAGGCAACAGTTAGTGACCTGCTATTTCCTACACATTCATCCTCCAATCAGCATTATTATGATATTGACTTGGTTGCAGCAGTGCTAGACAGTTTCTTGCTGCTATGGAGAAGAACATCGCCCGCACCTATCGAAAATTCCCAGTCTATGAGATCAATTAGAAAGATTGGAAAGCTTATTGACACTTACCTTCAAGTGGTCGCTAGAGACATCAACTTACCGGTATCAAAAGTTTTATCTGTTGCTGAAGCTTTGCCAGATATTGCTAGGAAAGATCATGATGACCTGTACAAGGGAATCAACATTTATCTCAAGGTAAAGAACTATATGCAGCATGTCTTAAATATAATATAAAGCTCAGGACTTGTTGAGCCCTTACAAAACTTTCCATGGCCTAATGCTCTCAGCAAGTTCTTTATCATGGAATTCTTATTTCTGATCTTCAAACCATTCAACATGCATTCATTTTCAAACAGGAGCATCCTGAACTGAGCAAGGCAGATAAGAAGCGTCTATGCAGGCCTCTAGACTGCCAAAAACTCTCGCCAGAAGTCCGTACCCACGCTGTAAAGAATGAGCGCCTACCATTGAGAACAGTCGTGCAAGTCCTATTCTTTGAACAAGACAAAGGCTCGAGGGCAAATGATCAAAGAATGTCAGCACAGGAGCAACTACTCTCCAGAGGGAAACAGATACCGTTAGTGAGGGACGAGCTAAGTAAGCTACAATTAGAACAGCATGAACAAACTGCCCCACTGGAGGGAATAGGGAAAACCCCTGCACCATCCGAAAGCAGCTCAAGAAATCATCAAAAAATGAAGAGAACAGATAAAAAGATAGCGTTGGAGTCAGAGAAAAAGGTGGTGAGGGAAGAAATAGAGGAAGTAGAAACTAAAGATGGAGGAAGCTCAGGAAGCAAGATTAATGCCAAAAAGATGATGAAAAACAGAAGTGGATCAGACCATAGCCGTGATAAAAGTAGAGACAGGTAGATAAATTTAGACCATCCCGATCAATTTTCTCTTTTCTTATTGGAATCATGTTCTTTCTATATAAAAAGGAAAAAAAGAAGGGGTTAAGTTTAGCTTATCCATCTGTGTTAGTAATCTTTTATACAGAGTTGAAAGCTCTATGCAGATTGCATTTTTGTTTTTGTTTTCGATTTGATACATCAACTATATGCCATATTTGTACTGGTTAATTTGCAATGTCAAATTACTACTGATTAATCAAACAGTTCGTATGATCGATAGCTGGTTTGATGTGGTCTGATCTTGGTGAACTAGGTAAAAGAAACTTGGCGTAAGAAGTTGACAGGCCGGCTTAAGTGAGAATTGAAGAGCAGTAGCAATTTCTTTCCCATTTTTTTAATCTTGAATCAAAATTAAACTCAAGATCCAAGCCCTTACAAGCCTGAGCTCCTTTTGTCATAAAGGGAAAGCTTGATCGAATTCTCAACACAGGTAGTTCACTCTCCTGGCTTCCGGTTCAGCCTTGTGCTGTATATGCTGTCATGCCCAGACAAATCCTCTTTTGATTCCTTGACATCCAAGACCTACAAAAAGCTATCATGCGTCACTGCTGAGTGCTCCAGGTCCGTCCAGGGTCATAGCTGCCACTCTGAATCCCCCCATTTTACACGCTGTTGATTCTAGTTCATGCATTTTTCAATCCAGGAGATAATGTCATTGCCATCAGAACCATAACCATAACCATACTCAATTCAAATGACGAATGATGATAATGCTATCAGAATCCGCAACTCCATCACCACCAGTCTAAGAGTAAGGAGGAAGCACAATCTCCATCATTACCATCTAATCACTATGCTGCCAGTTAGGAAACAAACATTTATTGACTTGATTGAGTGGTAGTGGTGAATGTGTGGAGAAGATCAAACTCATAACTGCAGTAAACAAGGAGAATCAAAAGAAAACAACGAGCCGTAAAAACTTAATTAAAATTTGAAGTGTGGAACTCAAGTTGCTGATTCCTTCTTCATATTCATTGCATCCTTGTATATCATTCGGTTATTCTTAACCCAATTTTATGCTTACAAGACAAGAATTTTCTCATCATAAAATCCTAGACATGCCATTCACACCCAAATTCATATACTTGATTTGTATCGGAAGTGGAAACATTGAAGATAAATAACATGTGATGAACAAGTCTCTCTGATCATTCTGCCAACATCTCAAGATTCAAAGACTAACATTAAACATGGTACTTGGTTATTTGATTGGCTTCGAATTTGTCTCTTTATGCATACATAATTTACTTTAAAAAACTTGACTCAACACTATGTACCTTGTAGCTCATAACATTCTTGAAAAAACCATTATTTTTAAGTATTTTTTCTTATAATTTTGATATATTTATGTAAAAATCATTTAAAAAGCACATATTAAAAAAACATCATGGCAAGAATTTATTTAAAAAAACACTTCAAAAAAACATGTGAATCCAACTAAAACGTTGCCTAAAACATCACAATTGCAAGAAAGACATTAGCAAGTAGCCTTGACCATAGCTGAGAAAAGAGAGCCAACAACCTTGTAGATCCACGTGTGAGTGGGTGTCAAAGACCTTGTCATAAACTGAAGCCGGCTTGGTTTGGCTTCCATTTTTGGCTGCCCCATGCCTGCTCCGACCTAAATGTAACCGAGACCAAGACCATCCCCTTCCTTTCATTTTTGGTGCTTGAATTTTAATGTTTTGTCTTGCCTCCTGGGATTTATTAAATTAAATTAAAAAAATCACAATCACTCCCTTCCTCTTTGCTTAACAAAACAAAAACAAAAACAAAAACACCACCAACTCTCTCTCTCTCTAGATAATTATAAAATACTAATAAAAAAACTTAACCACAGCAAAAAAAAGGAATAGGGAGAGAAATGTCTAAAAATCTTGACTTCTCCTCCTCTTTCCTTCTTTCCTCTCCCTTGTTTCCCTAAAAGGTAAAGTCTCTTTCTTTATTTTTCATTTCAACTGTTTCTTTGTTTTCTTTCCATCAACTCTTGATTGTTTCTGTTTTTTTAATTTTGGATAGTGATTTGATTTCTGTTTAAAAGTCATAATCTTTTTCTGGGTTTTGCTTGATCTATTGTGGGATATTGATTTAATTGTTTGTTGTGTGTGGTTTGTGCCTCAAGTTTCAATTTTTATGATGGCATTGGAGTTGTCGGATCAGAAAGTTTGGGTTTTTGGATCGGTTAGATGTAATACATTTGATGAATTGGTGTTTGTATCTGTTATCATGGCCTCTGCTTTTTTGGTATGTATAGTTAGACGTGGTCACATCTTTTGATTCATATTAATTGAATATGGATTTTGGAATTGGATTTTGCTGTGAATCCTGATTGCTTAGTAACAATCTTCTTCTGAACTTAAAATCTTACCTGCCGAAACAAAAGTGGGAGCGCAAGATTGATTTCAAAGGATTATTGAGGTATCCTTGAAAGGTTAAGATAGTAGGTTAGCTACTTTTGTATTCCGTAATAAGTCAATCCCACACCTAAAAAGGGCCTTTGAGTTGTTGATATGGTGAATAAATATTGATATTAGCTCTTTTAGGTTAAAGGCTCTTCAGTGAGATAGTAAGCATGGTGTTACGCTCTAGAAGTTGGCTGTTTAGTCTCTAATAGTGTTTCTTATTAGGCAAGAGTATATGCGTGATGCAAGCTCCCGGGATTTTAAACATATGAGTACTTTCAATTGATGTCTTACTTTTTCTAGAGATAGCTGTAGATAGGGTTTACAAGATTGAAACATACCATTGTGTAATTTGTCTTGTTCCCAGGCAATAGAACTTAAGCGCCCATCATTGTCCTATGGTCATCAGAACTTTCCTCTGAAAAGACATTTATGGAATTTGAATTTGTTGTTCAGATACCGTGTAAATTTTGTTCAGTGCTATTCAGTATTGTTGTTGGTGGTGATTTTTGCTATCATATCTGAATTCTTAATGAAAGAATTCATTCCAAGCTTGAATTCTGATCCTCCAAAACAAGAGCAGGAGTGAAGGGTTTATTTCAAAGGATTGTTGAGGTACCCTTAAAAGGTTGAACTGATAGGAGCAAATTTGAACTGTTTTGTAGTCCCTAATAAATCAATCCCTCACCTTTTTAGATGGCCTTGGAATTCTTATCATGAATTATATAAGGGGTGAATAAATTTTTTGTATTAGTTTTTTTAGGTTGTAGACACTTCATTGGGGTAGTGAGATGGAGAATGCTCTGGATGTTGGCTGTTCAGCTCAGAGTAAACATTGAGTATTTTCATATGCTGTGTTGCTCTTATTCTCTAAACATAAGTGTAGATGGTGTTTCCAACATTAACAAGTTATTTTACTATATAGTCTCTGTGTCTTTTTCCAAGTGAATAGAATAGATATTAAACTCCCATTGTTGTCCTATAGTCATCTGAACTTCCCATTGAAAAAGACTTCTATGGTATTTGAATATATGGTTTCAAGCACCGTGCAATTGTCGTTCTAGGTTTTTAACTTATAATCATGCAAGTTAAGCTAGTCGATGCTGCATGTGTGCATCTTCTATGATATCAGCATCCTGAAGTTTGGGATGGTGCTGAACTTTTTGCCTGAGAGATGGGAAATGGAAAAGGTCTTTCAGATTCTTTCCAGGTTTTTAATGGTATTAGAAAATTCAAATATTTCTCTTCTTTTAATTTTCTTGGTGAGAAAAATTGAGAATATTGGTTTCATTTGTTGCATATTAGATCAAGAGTTGAATTGGTTGTCACTTGTCCAATAAGATTATATGTTTTGTTTTAGTTAAAGGAGACATAGATAACGGAAGGAAATATCATATTCTGATTAGTCTCTGATGTTTCTGTGCCATTTAATTCACTTGGCAACAAAATTGATATTTACAGGTCATGTTGCATTTATGATTACTTGCAGCCAATACGATGCAGGTGACAGAAAAGGACCATTGGATTCTGAATTGATTGTATTTTATAATTCTGATGTTTCCTTAATTTACTTTGTGACAAAAGAAGCAGAGCGTACTGTTTCGTTGCGTGTTGGAATGCTACAATGACTTGGTATTTTTGAATTGCACACAGGAAAAGGGAAATAAATGAATATTAGATTCTGGCAGGTTTTGATAAAAGTTACAAGATTCTGATTTAGTTTTCTTTTATTTATTTTTTTAAGTTGAGCATATCAGAAAGGGATGCCCACTATTTTATTTTAAACGGCAAATGTATAATATACAAAAATTTATTCATGGTTATACTTCCGTAATTACTATCCAATTTCAAAATTCAAAGTGTTTTAAAGAATTGTGTTAAAATATATGCACATGTTTGATTACATGTTCCTAAATATATGCGCACATGTTTGATTACATGTTCCTAAATATATGCGCACATGTTTGATTACATGTTCCTATTTCTCTTCAACGTATCCAAAGCCTGTCAACTTGAAAGGTCAGAAAGTTTATTCTTTTTTTTATCTAAATTAGTTAACTCCCGTTAACAGATCTGAATTTCCTTTGGAAGTTGGATGAAATGCAACTTGTTTGTGTTATGGTATATCAACTCTCTAATTTCCTATATATATGATTTGGCTGGCTTGAAGTTCTCATCCACATACATGTAACGGGAAGTTTGTCTGCGACTATGATATGGTTATTTCCTTCTCTCTAGTTAACTGATTGTATGATACTTTTTACACACCTTCCATAATTATAGCTATGATAGAATTTGAAATACATAAAATAGTATACCTTTACAGAGTATTCTCTTTTGTTTTCTTGGTTTCTTGCTTGCTGAATCAACAGTCTTTTGAGCTAGAGTGCACAATTGAAGTAGCTCTCTCTTTGCTCCAGGTATGGAGTGTTTTGACGTCTGGAAAAGATCATGGTGCAGTGCCTAGACGGATTAAAGCATTTGTGTGCTGCTATAGCAAACTGTTGTGATGCAGATTTGTATAAGCAACCCAGAGGGCTGGAAGATCCAGAAGATCTTGCAAGGGAAACAGTGTGTATGTTACATCTTTTAATTAAAATTTCAGCTCTGGTTTCAGGAATCACCCTAGTATATAGCATTTAAATGTACAACTTGATCTGTCATTCAGTTACCTTTGCTTTCTTATGACAAGTGATTTTTTAAGAATGGCTTGTCACACATTCTATGCTTCTAGTGTGTCACATACATCAACTTCATATGAATTTTATAATTTCAGTTAGGTTTAGGATTTCTAGATCAACTGCAAATGCTGGTCTTTGAATTCAAAGGTTTTCCAATCATAAGATGCTTGTTCTTTCCTGATGCAGTTAGTGTGAGTGAAATAGAAGCGCTGTATGAACTGTTTAAGAAGATCAGCAGTGCAGTGATTGATGACGGGCTGATCAATAAGGTAACAAAAGTCATGGCATATTCCAATTGTTCTTATTAGGTTATTCATTTTTTTCACCTATGGAAATGATTTATCCACTTGTTTCACATATGGAAATGATTTTTTCTTATTAAAGTTATCCTTTTAAAGAGAGATTTCTTTCTTAAAGCCTAATGTTTTTCTTCATCTTTAATAGTGGATAAATGAAAAGTTTTATGAATAATGATTACAGGAAGAATTTCAACTAGCATTATTCAAGACAAATAAAAAGGAAAGCCTATTCGCAGATCGGGTATTTTATTCATTTTACCTCTAAAGTCTGTTGTTTCACTTTTTGTATGCCTTTGGTTCCCTTTTTCTTGCTTTGTCATGGTACATTTGTTCACAGTTTTCCTATATTAGTTGCAGACTTTCATTATGAAAATGCCTTCAATGAAGATTGCATATTAATATCTCTAGTCCAAACTTTTGTAGGTATTTGACTTATTTGACACAAAGCACAACGGAATATTAGATTTTGAGGAGTTTGCACGCGCTCTCTCTGTATTTCACCCCAATGCACCAATTGATGATAAGATTGAATGTAAGTGTTGCTAATATATGTAAAATGCTTCGAGTAGACTGAAAGTAATCTGTAATTTGTAATTGATACTTGATATGTGCCTCCGACATCATCTTCTTTTTCTTGTTTTTTGTTGAGGGAGAAGAGATTGGTAATGCCGCTGTGGGATAAGTTTTTTGATTATGGAATAGTCTGTTTGTTCAGTTAGATTTTAATTTATTGTCTTAAGTCCTCCATTTCATCTAGATTTTTTAGCAAAATGCCTGTACTCCTTTTATATTGATGTTTGTTGATAGGCCCCACTTTTACTTTCTTGCAGTTTCATTCCAACTGTATGATCTCAAACAGCAAGGGTTTATTGAGAGACAGGAGGTACTTGGTCTTCTCAAGTGGAGATATGAGATTTATTAACTCTGAAAACTTGCAATATTTAAGATAAATCTTGCGTATATTTGAAATGCATGTCTGAATTTTATTATTTAGTATCAAATCTTGATGTACAGGTAAAGCAAATGGTAGTGGCTACACTTGCTGAATCTGGTATGAATCTGTCGGATGATGTAATAGAGAGCATTATTGATAAGGTGTTTCCTTAACCTAGCTGACTTTTATCTTGGCTGTCATTATTGCATGGTGCCATGTCAAAAGGAGTTAAAAGAAAATGAAAAGATGAGTGTTATATCACTGTTCTTGTTTATGTTAGACATTTGAGGAGGCTGATACTAAGCATGACGGGAAGATTGATAAAGAAGAATGGCGAAGCCTTGTTTTGCGACATCCCTCTCTTTTGAAGAATATGACTCTCCAGTATCTCAAGTGAGTCATTGCCTTATCATCAATGAATAGTACATAAAAATACAGTTTCTCTCACCAATGTGTCTGAAAGTGACCTTTTTTTCATGTTTCTTGAACAGGGACATCACCACCACATTCCCAAGTTTTGTGTTTCACTCACAAGTTGATGATACCTGAGTTGTAGATGTGAACAAGTTTTACTGATGTAGTTTAAAAGAAATGTGCGGTTGTGCGTGCCAAGGTTTCCTAGATAGAGGGAGAATGTCATCTTGTGTTTTAGAGCTGCAATGACTAGAGCATGCTCTCCATTTTGCATTAGATTAGATTTCTACCTGGAACAAATCGGTTCCTGCTGTTATTTCTTTCTTTCTTGCGTTTGAATGGGGTAAATTTCATGCTTGCAATTAAGCTTTGATTTAGTTTTTTGAGATTTTGGTCTCGGTTTTGCTTTCTGCTCAATATATGAACGGTCTCTTTGGCTTGAACCTACATAACTCGAGCGAGCAGGCTTTCACGACCAAGTTACCAAAGGACCGGTTCTTTTAACTGTTCAAGTATGAATCCCTCTCACTTACAATTTAAACATCGAGTTTCCGGATCTGGGTATTCTATTTCCTTGTGTGCGAGCAGTTAAATAACAAAGAGTGCAATCATGCTGCGTCTATCAACAAATATAATGGTTGAATCTTGAGGCTTAGATTTGCAATCATCTAGTTTTCAGCTCATTCTCATTTTAGGAGAATCAGGACAGCACTATTTCATTGTGTCACATATCAACATGGACATCGGAGAAGATTTATCTAAAGAACACGAGAGAGGAAGGCAGCGGAGAAGAAATTGCATGTATTTGGCCAAGTTCAAATAAAAAAGAGACCATGTCTTGATTACAAAATTAAGTATCATCCTTGACAAGCCTTTAAAAAGGCCAAAAAGACGAGATTAGATTAACTGAAGGGACTTGGGGGGAGACCACTCTAGGAGAATACAGAGCTGGTTTAGTCAACCTCCTCCATCTTGCTACCCTCAGCATCATCAGCATCTTCCAAAGGAGGCATGTCAGTGTCAGCATCAGCACTGTCTTCATCAATACTCAAGCCCAATTTCAGCATTCTGTGGATGCGACTGCCAAAGGTGTTGGGTTCATCCAAGCTGAACCCGGATGTAAGCAGAGCTGTCTCGAAAAGCAAGAGGACCAGGTCCTTTACTGATTTGTCATTCTTGTCAGCATCAGCTCTCTTCCTCAACTCCTCCATGATTGGGTTCTCTGGATTAATCTCCATTGTTTTCTTGCTTGACATATACCCCCCCATGCTGCTATCCCTAAGTGCTTGTGCCTTCATGATTCTCTCCATGTTTGCGCTCCAACCATACTCTCCAGTGACCAAGCAGCAGGGTGAGTCCACCACACGATCAGACACCACAACCTTCTCCACCTTGTCACCAAGCACATCCTTGATCACCTTGCATAGACCCTCAAACTTTTCCTTCAATTCTTCTTTCTTCTTTTTCTCATCTTCAGTCTCATCAATCTTAAGACCTTCCTTGGTTGCAGACACCAATTTCTTTCCCTCAAATTCCTTTAGCTGTCCCACAGCATATTCATCAATTGCATCAATCATATATATGACCTCGTATCCCTTCTTCTTCAGCTTCTCAAGGAATGGGGAATTCTCAACAGCCTTCTTGCTCTCTCCTGTAATGTAATAGATATCACTCTGGCCCTCCTTCATCCTTGTTACATAATCCTTCAGACTGGTCATCTCATCACCACTCTTAGTTGAGTGATATCGAAGTAACTCAGCAATCTTGGATTTGTTCTGCGAGTCCTCGTGAATACCAAGCTTCAAATTCTTAGAGAATGCCTCGTAGAATTTGTCATAATCTTCCTTATTCTCAGCAATCTCAAAGAATAGCTCAATGCACTTCTTGACCAAGTTCTTGCGGATAACCTTGAGGATCTTGTTCTGCTGAAGCATCTCTCTTGAAATATTGAGTGGAAGATCCTCAGAATCCACTATACCCTTCACGAAGCTCAAGTATTCAGGCATCAACTCTTCACAGTTGTCCATGATGAAGACACGGCGTACATAGAGCTTGATGTTGTTCTGCTTCTTCCTTGTGTCAAAGAGGTCAAATGGTGCCCTCTTTGGGACAAAGAGAACAGCTTTGAATTCGAGCTGGCCCTCAACTGAGAAATGCTTCACTGCAAGGTGCTCCTCCCAGTCATTAGTAAGGCTCTTATAAAATGCACCATACTCCTCTTTGGTGATCTCCTCTGGCTTCCTCATCCAAATAGGCTTCTGCTTATTCACTAAAGACCACTCGTGTGAAACTTCCTTTATCTTCTTCTTTTTCTTCTCCTCCTTTTCCTTCTCCTCATCAACATCCTCTACATTGCCTTCCTCGTCCTTCTTATCTTCCTCATCCTCATCATCAGAAATCTCCTTCTCAGTGGTCTTCTCAATCCAAAGGGAAATTGGGTAGCTAATAAACTCAGAATGTTTCTTAATCAGATCCTTGAGACGACGCTCCTCAAGGTACTCCAATTGGTCTTCCTTAAGGAAGAGAGTTATCTTAGTACCTCTACCAAGGTTCTCGCCAGAGGTATCCCTAGTGATAGTAAAAGAACCCCCAGCCTGAGACTCCCACACATACTGCTCATCATCATTGTGTTTGGAAGTAACAACCACCTTATCAGCAACCAAGTAAGCCGAGTAAAACCCAACACCAAACTGCCCAATCATGCTTACATCAGCACCAGCAGTAACAGCTTCCATAAACTCCTTAGTCCCAGACCTAGCAATGGTACCAAGGTTGTTCACCAAGTCTGTCACAAACAAAGATAAGTTAAACACCTAAGAGAAACATAACCCTAACCAATAACTGTAACAAAATTCAGACATCATCAGTTGCAAACAGGATAATAAGATGCTTACCAGACTTGGTCATTCCGATGCCACTGTCGACAATAGTGAGGGTATTGGTTACCTTGTCGGGAATAATGTGAATGAAAAGCTCAGGTTGGGCATCGAGCTTGCTCTTGTCAGTCAAGCTATCAAATCGAATCTTATCCAAAGCCTAAAACACAGAGATACATAAGCTAACGCTACCATCTGCACGTTCATACCCATTAACTCTACCTTTATCCAATCACACCACATAACACAAAATTGCATTTGCATTCAATGAAAGAAGAAAATAAAGAACATATTTTTGTTTCCGATTCCAAATTACTAATAAACCATGAAAACTTTCAAAACCGGATAAACGAAAGGATGAAAAAAATATATTGATTTTTGACGTGATTAAAACATAACAACAAAAGGGTTTATCAGACGACATCAGTCTAAAAATCAGCTAAAAACACAATTAGCTACATGCATTGATTACTCTATTCATACAAAAACATTAAGGGAAAAAAGAGTGAAAAATATAGGGATATTTGACATCATTAAATCACAGCAACAAATGGGTTTATCAAACACAACATTAGAGTCCAGAAATTCAGCTTTATTCATAAATTGACATTTATCGAAGCATGGCAACAAAAGGGCTTATCAGACAAAACATCAGATACCCAAAATTCAGAGAAAAAAAAGCATATTGAGCGACATACATTAGTTGCAAAGTTTAGATCTTTAACATCACTAAATCACAGCAACAAAAGGGTTCTTCATCAAACAGAACATTAGAGCCCCAAAATTCAGCCAAAGTCATACATTTATACGTTAATTAAAAAGAAACATAAAAAAAGACAGAAAGAGAGAGAGGCATACATCAGAAGAGTTGCTGATGAGTTCACGTAGAAAGATCTCCTTGTTGCTGTAAAAAGTGTTGATGATCAAACTCAGCAGCTGATTGATCTCAGCCTGGAAAGCGAAAGTCTCTGTATCCGCCATTGTGATTGTTCTGCTCACAAGGAAAGAAACCAAACGACACCGAAAAAGGGAGAGACTGAGTAGGGAGATCAAGGGATTCGGAAGAAGACTAAGGATTGAGAATGGGAGGAGTGTTGGGTGTAGTTTTATAGAGAAAGGGAAGGGAAGGTACTTGTTCTAGATCCTTCTTCTCCTTGTTGACGTTAACGTACTAGAATCTTCTTTTGCGTGACTGACCATGGTGGATGACCCAAGCCGAGTAAATTAAATATTGGCCCCTCTAGTTTTTATAACCAAATCGAATAATTCATTCAATTTTACAAACTGATTAATTAACCCTTTAATCAATGTTGATCATCTTGATTTGGAAGCCTAGAAAAAATACAATAGTCCTTTTATTTTTAAAAAACTGATGAATTGATCCTTTAAACAGTGTTGATCATGCTGGATTTTCAAAAATTGTCTTATTGTTTTGTTAATTTTTATAGAATTAATTAAAAAAATTGTTTTATTTGCTATTTAGTGGTAGTAGTGTTTACACCTTTTCAATCGTGTCCTTCCTTCTTTTTCCTTTTTGCTTTTACATCCTTTATATATTACAGAATATGTTAAATATTAAAAAAAATATGATGAAAATGTAGATTTAATCTTCAAAATGAATTCTGAAATTGAGGTTATGATATAAAACACATAAAAAATACAAATATAAGACATACAATTACCGAATATGATATAAAACACATAAAAAATATAAATATAAATATAAATATAAATTTGATTTTCAAATAAATATTGAATACAATAAATTATGTAAAAAATAAAGCTATATAATTAGCTTTTTATTAATTTTTTTAAAATTTGTGTTTGAGGTTATGATATATTTTTATTTAAAAAGTAATGGTTAAAAAAAAAACAAGCTGTTAAATCTAGTTAGGGTTATGTTTTAGGTCTGATCGGGTTATTTTAGTTTAATTTGATTAATTTAAAATATTGTTATTTTAATATATTTTTATAAAAAATATTAAATCTATATTATTTTAATTTTAATTTTTAAGAGGTAAACTTGGTTTGGATAGACTGTGGTGAGTCAACTCCATCAAGATTAATTTAAAACTAATTAGGTTCCAAAACGAAGTCGCCATGTTGACTAGCTGATGGGTTTAACAAACTTGGTTTAATTAATGACATTGACAAAAGTTCCTCGTGATGACAGACTAACTTGGGTACTGACAGATGAATTATTAGTTAGAGGAACTATTATATTATATTATATTATTTCTCACGTCACCACCATAATTAGTGATGAAATATGTTCCGTAGGTAATTTCTGATTGAATAATAAAAATAATTAATAAATATTTTATTGACAATATTTTATGACAATTTCTCCCCCTCCCGGCCCCTTCAGCTCCGGCTCCTTTCTAATTATATGTTAAATATTTGTAATTAATTTTATGGTGTGTATGACGCCATTAATTCGGTTGATTTTTCAAAAATTTTATTGACTTAGCAAAATAAAATAGAAAGAGAT
The DNA here is from genome assembly GCA_015852605.2 of Populus deltoides. Lineage (NCBI taxonomy): Eukaryota > Viridiplantae > Streptophyta > Magnoliopsida > Malpighiales > Salicaceae > Populus > Populus deltoides. The sequence goes on from CM027585.2 coordinate 16,406,768, forward strand.
GAAATTAAGTAAGAAAAATATTGATTTTTTAAAAAAAAACCTCCCGAAAGAGGTAATAAATGAGGCAGTAGCGCTGGATTTGCAGGTCATCCATGCTGCATACTTACAAATTCTATTGTTCTTCTTAATGAAGGAACCTTGACAAATAGAATTTACCTAAAAGCAGTGGCCTTCTCTTTCGGACTGGATGGACAATCCACACTCTTCTGCTATTTTAAACTCCAGTAGTATCATGCATGTTCAAAATTCCAATGGTGTAAAATGCACTGCATGCCCTCTAATTAATGAAACTGTTGAAGCATAGGGTTAACTTAATTCTCTCAGATGTTTCATTGCCATCCATGCATGTACTGTGTTTATAAGGAAAACGCATGCAATTTTCCAAGCCATTAAGTTCTCTGATACACACATAATTGGCCAGGAAAAATTAGAGCCACCTAGTGCAAGAAATGGAAGAAGTGGCAGTAATTATTGTAGGAGCTGGCCCTTCAGGCATAGCAACCTCCGCATGTCTTAATCGACTTGAGATTCCAAACATTGTGTTAGAAAGGGAGGGTTGTTGTGGCTCTCTATGGAAGAAAAGAGCATATGACCGCTTGAAGCTACACATCCCTAAGCAATATTGCGAGCTGCCCTACATGTCCTACCCTTCTAACGCACCAACATATGTTCCCAGGAATGGCTTCATTGCTTACTTGGATGAATATTTGTCACATTTTGGCGTTACCCCGCGATTCAATAGGTCGGTGGGACTTGCATTTTACGATGTTGATGCTGGGAAATGGCGCCTTGAGGTGAAAAATGTTTGCTCTCATGTAAAGGAAGTTTACGTCGCGCAGTTTCTCGTGGTGGCAACCGGTGAAAATGCTGAAGGTGTTATTCCTGATATCCCCGGCCTTGGTGGCTTTGCAGGGGAATACATGCATGCTAGCCAGTTTTCTAATGGAAGAAAATACAGAGGAAAAGATGTTTTAGTTGTTGGGTGTGGGAATTCTGGCATGGAGATTTCTTATGATCTGTGTCAATCAAATGCCAGGACCTCCATTGTTAATCGCAGCCCGGTAGCCAATTTCTCCAAAGAATTCAATACTGTTCATAAGATTTATTGACTCAAACTGTTTCTCTCCTGACATGTCCAGGTACATGTGGTCACTAAGGAAATGGTCAGTCTGGCAATGTTTTTGCTGAAATTTCTCTCTGTCACATCAGTGGACAAAATCCTCGCAAAGCTTTGCACATTAAGGTTTGATGATCTATCCGAATACGGGATTCAAAGACCAAAAGAGGGTCCATTTTATCTTAAAACAACGCAAGGTCGATCTCCCACTATCGATGTTGGGTGTGTGGACAGAATCAAGCAAGGAAAAATCAAGGTAAGCATGACATATAATTACAATATTAATGAATCTCTTAATTTCTCCTTGGTCGTCGTCTTCTCCACTTGTCATGCGACGAACAATGATATGATCATCTGTGATAGGTCTTTCCATCCATGGCAAACATACAAGGAAAGAAAATTGAATTTATGAACGGCGAGAGCAATCAGTTTGACGCCATTATCTTTGCCACTGGCTACAGAAGCACTGTGGGAAGATGGCTAAAGGTGTGCTCGACGACTTTTCATTGCATTGAATTTGTTTAAGCACGCACGTAAATGTTGAGGAGATTAATTCTATGATCGATCAAGCAGGGTGGTGAGGAGCTCTTCGATGACAATGGATTCCCCAAACAAGACTTGGCCAACAAGTGGAAAGGATCAAATGGTCTTTACTGTGTTGGATTTGCAAGAAACGGCTTGCTGGCTATTTCAAGCGATGCCAAAAACGTATCGCAAGACATCAGTACTCTGATTCTGAATTGTCAAATCTGCTGAGAAATCCTTCTGTGACGAGTCTCAGGCTCCTTTTGCTTTTTAACCTGATTTTCATCGAAAAACAGGAGCAATAGCTTAATACTTTTTGTTTGTGGTAGAGGGTGAACAACTATTTAGTTTTTCCTTTGATCAATATTTTTTTTCATTGGAATAATAAATATACCATTTTGGTTTAGCTAGCCAATCTCATTTGTGTTCATTTTATTTTTATTTAATAATCCTTTTAGTGGTGAAAAAATTAAGTGCCACTAGAATTTTCTATCCTAATCCTAGTGTTTGATTTTTTATATTCATCAAATTGATCTAAAATACAATATATCAAATAAATAATAAAAAAATTAATATTTAAAAATATAATTTAACTGATCAGATTTTAAATTTATTTTTTTAGAAATTATTAATTTGAATCTTATAAATTTTAGAATCATGAAAATTTATATAATTATTAATTTTAAAATTTATAGAATTAATTAATATACACAAGATGAATAATAATAAAAAATCTTGCATGAGAATATTGCAATATCCAATAATCATCATCGATCAATCGGGTCAACTAGAGTGAACGGAAGCCTTAAGGTAGGCCCAAATAGTGAAAAAAGAAAAGAAATAATAAGATAATAAAAAGCCCAAAAGAACAAAGAGGAGACAATGGTGTTCAAAATCACTCAACAGACAGGGGAGAGGAGAGAAGAGAACAGGTCTGTGCTCTGCTGCTCTATTTCTCTCTCATCACTCTCAGGTGGGTTTTTCTCCATGTTTGGAGACTGAAATGGGTTTTTCATGCTTGATCATTTTATATTTATTTACAATTCCTTTCTTTTTTTATATATAACAAAAACGCTGACTCCTTGCTTCTTTTGTGGTTTGCTTGTACATGCGAGTGTTGCAGAAAGCACACAACTTTAAGCTGCAAAATGGAGAAAGGAGGAGGAAAAGGGTTCTCTCTCCCATCCAAAGAGCCTAAGTCTTCTCTCAAGTCCTGTAAGGATGCTTTACATTAATTACTCTACATGCATTTTTCCATGTGTTCCTGCTATTTTTATTTTCATAAAAGAAGAAAATTTAATGGGGTTTAATTAAATAAATTTATCAAAATTCTTTGCTCTACCCCAAGTCTATGGAGGGTATTACTGTTGTGTTGGTTCATCCTTGTGGTTTAGGGTTCTGTGAATTTTGGGTTCTGCTTGCTTTTCTCTATTATGTTTGTTTTTTTTATTTGTAGCCATTATTTGGGTTTTGTTTTATTACCACTTAGTTTATCTTAGTCTTCTCCTTCAAGCAATTTGCAACATTGGAACTATTTGGAGGTGCCTTTATAACTGAAGTACTGAACGATGTGAAAAGGCTTTCATGTGTTTTTTTTCCTGAAGACCCCACATGCACGCTTCATTTCTCTCTTCTTTTTTTTCTGGATTGGACAATCATTGAAACTACTCATAGTTTCTGTTTGAATGTCTTTGCTAGCATCGACTAAAGGAAAGGATGATTCAAATAATGGAAGGAAAATCCATTTTGAGTCGGAAGGTTAGCATATTTATATGTACTTTGACTCAATCTCTTACCTTTTCTATTTCTGGGATTTTTTCTTCATACTTGTGTTTTATTATTTAAAATGCATTTCTTTGAGAATTTCTATACAGTTTCTTCTCCTTTTCTTATACTCATCATCATTTTGTAGCCCTGATCGTACTGTGCATCATTGTTTCTCGGTGGGCTTTTATTTATTTATTTATTGATTTCTGTTGATTTTCTTATACAATCAAGGTAATTTGAGCAAGGGGGGGAAAGGAGGCAAGATTGCAAATGGTGGGAAAAGTCCAATGACAAAAGAACCACCTCCACTTGAGCTAAAAATTGAGTCAGGTATATATTCTTATCCTAGCTTTACATATCTCATTCATCAAATCTCCAAAGATTTATTTACTTGTTTTTCTCTACTAGAGAAAAAGAATTACATACTAGTTGCCATCACAATGTTAGCTCGTTCTTTGCTCTCAATTCTAAACTGCTTTATACAGAGTTAATCTTTTCCAACTTTTCCAATGTTACTATGCATGGCATGCGTTATAAATGATTGTAGGGCTTGCATTTCCTCTCTCAAAAAGAATCCTCTATATTTACTGGATTCACAGTGATTTTTATTTCCTTGGGTAGGATACTGCTATACTATCATTATTTTTGCTTGTATATGCAGAACTCCCACAGAATGCCAAACCCCTGATGGATTGTGAGGCTGCACAAATCTTACAAGGAATCCAGGACCAGATGGTTCTGCTGTCTCAGGATCCAACTATCAAACTTCCTGTGTGAGTAACATGTACAAAGCTTCTATTCTCAAGCAAAAGGATCTTGGAATGCTGAAATTGTGTTGCTTGTTTTCAGGTCATTTGACAAGGGGCTGCAGTATGCTAAGAATGGTGCCCATTATACAAACCCTCAGTCTGTTAGACGAGTCCTTGAGTATCCTTGTTTTTATTGCTATAGGAAGTAGTTATAATGAACATGCGCTGATTATGCATTTTATATTAGTATTCTGTGATCAAACTATTGTTGAACCATTAACTCAAATGTCAGGGCTTTGAGAAAATATGGTGTCTCTGATGGAGAGGTATCAATCTTAACATGAGTTAGTTCTTTTTAAGGAAAAAAATAAATGCAGCTTTTAATTTCAACTTGATGAGTGCATTGCAGATATCTCTAATCGCCAATGTCTTTCCTGAAACTGCTGATGAAGCTTTTGCACTTGTCCCATCCTTGAAGGTATGATTTTGTTGTTTTCGGATATGAGTGCATTTCTCCCGTGACTATCCTGGGTTTTTTCATTCAATAGTCTGAAAAAAGAATAAATTTTGTTGTCAAAAGCTGATGAATTGATGCAAAGCTTCTTGATCCACTACTGTGGAAGGCATTATATCATAATTTTTTGATTTGTTTTCTCCCTTTTGTCAGTCTAAGGCTAGCACACTTAGAGAACCCCTGAAGGACATTTTAGGCGAGCTAGCTAAGTTCAAACAGCCAGCATGAAGCTCCAAACAGTTGAGGAGGAGATTCTTGGCAAGATATCTCCTTCTTGCTGCTTGAGCTGGTGGCCAGTTTTCAGAATGCAGATTCATCTCATTCATGGGGAGAGGAGATGACAGTGTTGTGATGGTTGGAGCTTGTATATTATAAACTCCTTTGATAAGAAGCTTTGCATATCTTGCCTATTAACTACATTTAATGTAATTAACTCAGACTAGTAACGATCTATTTACTTTCTAACCATTCAAATCTTGCGTTTTTTGGGTTGATTGTTTGCCATTAGTAGATAGCAAAGAATGAATTGAACTGTTGAATCATCTCGCTAAAGCGTTGATGCATGTAACTCCTAAGGTCCCATGGGGGATTAAGTTAGCAATGTTTGTTCCAGACTCGTTCTATGCCCTTTTTGCGTGATTGTGGTAGATTTCTTGCCATCATCTGTCAACTTCACAAGGAGTAGGCCAGCTCCTTGATGGTTCAAATTCTTAACAATATGACACTACCTTTACTGTATGCTATTTGTAAAAGAACTTTTAGTGGTTACTGTTAACCATCACAATACCCTCTAATATTTCATTTAAGAGATGCTAGCAAACAAACCAAGTTATCAAAAAATAAAATAAAATGATATTAGTAAATGAACAACTTTAGTTAAAGTTTTGAGAGAATGGACGTGACTTGATGCATAACAAGTTTGTTCATGACTAAAGCACAAGTTTTTCTTTTTATCCTTTTTCTAAGATAACACCCATATTTTATCTTAAAAAATTATGTAATTACCTGCTAGGGAATAAATCAAAATCCGATATTAATTCAATATCCCAGTTTCTAATGGAAGCGAGGTATATGTATTTTATGCATTACCTATACCGATAGAGAGTAGTTGTTAGTAGAGGTCTATATTATTTGGAATGGAGAAAAGAGAATAGAAGAGACGCAGAGACGAGTGATCAAGATTCAAGGCTGAAAGACCAAGATTTTTCGTATAAACCCAGATGGGAAAACAAGAAAAATATCAAGAGACAGACACAGAGTCAGAATCATCAGGTGAAGAAGAAGATGAGGAGCCTGAGAAATGGAGAAGACACTACCCATCAAAACACAGGATGTTATAGGTTGGAGAAGATGACTTCTCTTTCTCTCTTTCTTTAGCCAGACCTTTTGTTCTGCTCTCAACCTGGTTTCAACTACTGCTGATACCCAAGGTACTCTCTCTTTTCTTTCTTTTACTTCAACTTGTTAAAGGGTTTCTTTAGTTTGGTTGACAAAAGAAAGAATTTTTAATGATCCGTAAAGGGTTTGTCTTTGTTTGAGGTGCATATAACATAGCCAAGAAATACAGTAATGGCGTAGGAAATGCGAGGGAACTAGAAGAGAAGGGAGGGTTAGTGCTCTATGAAGTGGATGCAATAGAGATGAGTCAGCGCAACTTTTTGAGGACTCAATGATTTGATCGAATTGTCTATAACTTCCCTCATGTTGATTTCCTCTTCCCTGAGGGTAGCTACTGCCAAATCCAGTTATGTTGTAGTCTCTTACACAATTTATGTTCCCCTATGCTTACTTATATAATCTTATCATTGTATTAGTCTATTTATTGTCTATTTTATGAAGTTCATTTTGAATTTCCTGTATTAGAATTCTTAATACCAATGAGATAGAGTCTAAATGATGCAACGTAAGAGCAAGTCTTAAAGCGAAGAAAACGAGAACCCACTCACTAATTTTTGCTCAATAAAACAACAAAAACTATCTGAAGTTGATTCCTCTTCTTTAGGGTAGCTATTGCCAAATCCAGTTATGTTCTCTTGCTCACTCTTTTCTCTAAGTTTTGTGTTTGTTAGTTCATGATTATTTCAGCTAGTCTCTGCATTGTTTCTTTCATTGAGTTTCTGCCCTCTCAAGGTAACACTGAACTTTTGTTATTTTAGGGTATTAGTTCTCTTGAAGACTTTAACAACGGATGGACATTCTAACTAGGCTGAAACTGAGATGTAATAGAGGGGTTTGAACCAAATATTTCATTTGAAAGTTACTGAAGGACTTTCTTTCCTATGGTCATAGTAGCATGAAAAATGACTCGGGAAATTAATTACATTTTCTGAACAGAACAAGAAACAGATGAATCTTGATTACATCATCATACTTTTAAAAAGATTCATTCATAAACGAGATCAAATTTGAATGGGAAGAACTGGAGAACTGTATGCTGAAAGGATGTGTTAAATTTTCTTAATATCTGTTTGCTTTCATGCCTATCTAGAGATCCTTGTGTAGTGATATGGATATATCGGAATTGGAAAAATTAAATGATGAAAATATGTTGGGATTGAAATAGGTTGAACAAGATACTGCTAAGGGGTTATTTGAGCAATGCCAAGGTCGTGTTGAAAAAGGATATAGGGGAGATTCATGTAACACACGAAGGCGACAATGGAATTTAGTCAAGAAAGCAGAGAAGATAGGCTTGGTTTTTGCATGAAATTGTGCCCTTCTCCAAAGATGACTATCCAGGATATGACAACAGGAGAGCTCATGGAAGCCTTTCCGATGCCCCCTCTCGATTTGGGGATAGCAGTACTTACAAGTTCAAGCCCAACCAGTCATCCAAGTTCAATAGATCATCAAGTAGAAATGCCTGAATGTTCTGTGGTGATAGATAAATGAGCAGAAGTACTGCTGATTCGTGAGTACATCTTGTGGAACATGTATTTTCATATATTCATACAGCTGGTGTTTTGTAATAATTACTCGTATTTTTTGGTGTTCAGAAATCAAAATACTTAATTTAGCAGCTGATTAGTACCATCTTAAACCAAATATATCCCTGATGCTTGCTTTGTCGAGGCTTCATAATTCATGAGGTGCTGCATAAGGTACGCCTTAGGAGAAAGTCGTATGGTTACGACGGCATGTTGACATGTTGGCTTTTATGACAGTGATTAATGAGAGTCTGTATGATCTCCATGGAAATTGTGTTCTGTATAACCCCATCTCCAGTGAAATTGGTATTTTTTTAATTGAAGAAATAACATCAAGCGTGAAATGACATGGATTTCTGGAGGATTCGCATGCCATTGACATGGAGGAACTGGTCAAAGTTTTATAGAGATAAACGGGGTGGATCCTAGCTAGTGCACAAGTTGAATATATATCCTCAGGATGAGCTGATGAGCTGAGGAAGAGATGAAGTTTTCTTCTTCGTTAGGGTCTTGATTACGTACGACGCAAAGCATACTCAAGCTAAAGTATTATATTTGTCATTGTCTTCCATTGTTTAACCTTGTGATGTAATAACTTATTCATGAAAAAGACATGGTGATTTACAGAAAGCAATCCCGGAGTCCAATTGTCCTTGTATATACGATCTTAACTATGCAATCCAACTTTTTGATAACCAGGCCTGTAGCGGTTGTAAATTGGAAGGATTAGAGTATTTAAATAGAAAAGATATATATAAAAATGACAAAAACATGTAGAAGATATATATATTCCATTAGGTCAAATTAAATACTAAACATATCCTTTTGATTCTTTAGGAAAAAAGAAGAGAAATCCTTCTCAGAGGGAAAGATGCTGGAAGTTGCGGACAATACTCACCCTAAGTTCCAAATCTTTTCACAGCCCCATGCATTGCAAGGCCTTTTCTTGGAAAAATAAAATTAAAGATCTAGTTCAGAAGTCATATTATTATTATTATTATACATTGTTCATTGTGTTTTCTTCTTAATTACCATGCATATATCCCTGGTGCAAAGAAAATGTAGGTGAAACTTACGAAACCAGTACCTGTCAACATTGCTAATATTTTCTTAGAAATCATGACATTGAATGCAGAAGAACAAAAACAAGATTGACATTTGGTTGAATCGATCAAACTTCACTCTGGAAATGATCTTTTAAAATTTTCTGATGTCGACATTAAATTATATATAGTTAAATAAGAAATTTTAGGTAGTTTCTTTGTTATAACTGATAAATTTTTTTTTCTAAGTTTTTTGTTATTTTTATTCTTGTATTTCGCTTAGGTTATTACTCTTATAGTTTTTTTAATATATTCTCAATAATTATATATATAAAAAAGGATAGACATTTATATACCGTGTGAAATTATATCATTTGTAATATATGTCTTGTGAGAAAATAAATGGAAGGATGTAATCATCATCATTAAGAATATACAATTTCAAAGGGTTGACCTGATCGATGGCCAGCTAGGTGTGCTTTATTCTTTCTTAATTGTCCATGTTCAAATCTTAATTGTCTATGTTCAAAGTTATCATATATAGGGTAGAGTATTTTGCCAGGAGCACAAGACAAGTTCCTGGTTTCTTCGAATAAAATAACTAGCTAGCAAGCACTGGTAAATTCATACATTACCATATGGGGAACTACAACTCCACAACAGGCTGTGGTGCTTCTGCTTATTCTCGACTTCCTAGTAGTCACTATTCTCCTGATGATGATCACTCCCTAAGGGACCCTCTTCTACGCAATATTACACAGGTTACTTATCGATTTAATTAGTTTTTTTTTTCTTTTTATTTACCACTTGATTTGCTGAACATGTTCATCTGGGTCTTGAACCTTTAGTATATCATAACTTTGCTTGTTGATTATGGCATGCAGAAGGTGGAGGAGCAACATCAACAGCTTCTTCATCATATTTATGAAGCAACTCGTGTAAAGGAGACTGTAAAATCGGCCACTACGTCTAGCTCTAGCTTTAACCCTAACCCTCCTCCCTCTAAGCCCATGCAGGTAATTAATATTTAGGTTTTTAATTTCATTTCCTGATAAATTTTACGTCACCAATTAATTTCGTGTTGAATATATATATATATATATATATATATATATATATATATATATATATATATATATATTTCTGATGTTTACTGCAACCCATGAAGGAGCAAAAGCCGAATGGTCACCATGCCCTTGAAAAGGATCTTCATCAAGAGTTGATGATGAGGCATGGAGTTGCAAAGCCAAAAGCTTTAGCTTCATGCCCTTCATGTTATGTGAGTCGTTGATCCTTTCATTGCATCAATCCAAATGAACACATCATTTCTGATGAATATTTAATATATGATGTGAAATCTAATTAATAGCTGAAGATCAGGTAAGTAATAATTTGCTGGTAATTTATGGTTGTCTTCAATATTATTGTTAATTAATTTGTTGTTGATGAAGAAACAAGGAGAGGCCATTGAGAGGCTCAAGGAGAAGAATGCTAGTCTAGAGAAGAGAGTCATGGAGTTGACAGCTACTATAGAAGAGATGAAGAGGACTAGTGATTCATACATAATTAATAATAATAATAATAATAATATCAAGATACCTGCGGCAGGCTCAACACCCCATCAGAGCATCATCATCAACACTCCAATTATACCTGATGATCTTGTAAACCTGCAAACCAGTCCAGTTCCTGATAGCAGTACCAATGAAATTGAGATGAAGAATGATTCAACGATGAGTGAACAAAGCTCCGCGACACAAGCTCTACAATCTGAGATCATCTATGGATCCCTGAATGATCTTACTGGATGCTTAGTGGTTTTGATTTTTCTAGTGGCCGTTCTCATTGGTGTTTCACTATAAACAATCATCATTTCATAATAATAATAATTAAGACATATATAAATATCTTATGCATGCATGTGCTCATGATACATGCATGTCTTCCATGATTTTTGTAGCGTTTATATAGTACAATATTGAATAAAAAAGACCAAGTTTGTTTTTTTTGCTGTCGGTATTTTAATTATTTTGGATATTGACGTTATATTTTTTTAATATACTCTTAATTAATGATTATTAAAAAAAGAAAGAGACAAAGACAGCCCTTTATATTTTTTATTTTCATGAAGGTTATTTCATGAGGTTTGCTAAAATAAATAAATAAATAATTTAAGTCCACATAAGTAGATATATATATATATATATATATATATATATATATATATATATGCAGACAGACACAACACCCTGCTGACTAAATTACTAAACACTCGATACGACAGATCATGACAGTCCAATTACAGTTTTCCACGTGGAAATGTTATTAGCCAGTCAACGTTCTTCTATCTCGTGAAGCTATCATTAATTAATAGTCCAAGAAAAAAAGAAAGAGTTGAGTTTTTGATAAGTAATTTTATTTTACCGAATAAAGAAAAATAAAAGGAGAGAAATTATCATTGACCTAATCAAAGGATTGCACTGTTCGACAATTAAAATCAATGTTTCATTAATATCTTGTTGTATCACTCTCTTATATACAACCCGTCAAGTCTCAATACCATATATTCTCAACTTTTTAATTTAATTATTTTTATAAAACTAGAATTAGCTTGAGCTGATTTAGAGTGGTTGTTTTGAAATATAGATAAATACAAGTTAAAGAAGAGAAAAAACTCGGTTGAAATGAATGAAAATCTAAATTGATCTGCGATCGAGTTAAAACCCGACCCTTAACAAGTTAACTTAATTTGTTTAGTTCTTTAAAAAAATAAAATCAACCCGGTCAAATCTCTTGACTTATGACCCGGGCTTGCTTCAGATCGATCTCGAACTGGTTCTTACAACTATACATGAAGCTAATTAATTTGTAATTTAATATATAATATATATTTTTTTGTTCGTGTGGGGTATATGCGTTGATTAATAAAAGTGAAGGGTTTGAAGTTTGATTTCATCATCTCATGTTGTTGCTAGTTTCTAAGAAGTAACCTTTTGAATTTTGCTGCTGACTAAACTTTCGATTTCGGCCCCATGATAATTAATTTACCTGGTAAGTTCTTGGCTAGCAATTAACTTGAAGGGGACTTGTACTTCTGCCGGTTTGGTATGCATCATGATCAGAATTAATAAATGAGAAGCTTCATCTTAATTCCTTATGTTGCCTTTTCAATATTTAGGTTACATGTAGTGTTGACCTTTACAATTTCAAAGGTCTTGCCTTTTCATTATGGTTACTTAGCGTTGACCTTTACTATTCAAAGGTCTTGCCTTTTCATTTAGGTTACTTAGCGTTGGCCTTTACTATTTCAAAGGTCTTGCCTTGTTGTATTATATATATATATATATATATAGCTTGCCTCTTGTCATTAGTTTATATTATAACCCTCATAGATTCTTGAATGATTATCTGCAACTTGCGGGGGTGCTGACTGATATATGAGGAATAGAGTTCCAAGTTGTCATTTTTATAATCCAAGTTATTAGGTATTATTTTTTTTTTAAAAAAAGATTTTTCTCTTGTCATGGAATGTTTTGTACTATTTTCTAGCATCAGTTGTTGCTCAGTGAGTGGTATATATATATATATATGAATATCTAAATTATTGAGCTGCTAAATATATAGTTGTAGAGATGTGAAAGCTTATATATGTAACTGAAATCGTTTGATGAGCAGTTTGTACCAAAACCAGTACTACGATCAGAAAGTTGGCAGCATCAATATGGGATGCATACATTCAAGGAATCAGGGTCATCATCATGATCCTTATTGTTGTAGGGCTTCATCAAAATATCCAAGCACTTCTCTATATTCAGCAAGGCATGCTGCTTATGATGATGGAAGAAGCAAGCTGCAGTCAAGGTATTCAAGAAATGGTGACGATTACCATTCTCTTGAGCAGGTGAAAATGCTTCTCCCTTGCAGCTACTTAATATCTAATTAATTTAGATATCTGAGTTGTTGCCTCCTCATCCCCACTTTTTTGTGGCGCCCACACACACCTGCTGCCATTAGAGGAATACAAGAGTTTTTCCTTCTGTATTTTTGAACATTGAGTTCATCTGGCTATTGCTTGTATTTGCCTCTAGAACTAGAAAAGGAAATAGTAAAACCTGATCGCACAACTTATGTAGGTTACGAAAGCTCTTGTGCAAGCTGGTCTGGAATCTTCCAACCTTATTGTAGGCATTGATTTTACCAAAAGCAATGAGTGGACCGGCTCGCGGTCTTTCCATCATAAGAGCCTGCATCACCTTGGGGATTCTCTGAATCCGTATGAACAGGCAATTTCAATAATAGGAAGAACGTTGTCAGATCTTGATGAGGATAACCGCATCCCTTGTTTTGGCTTTGGTGATGGTGAGTCATCTATTACCTTTCTTGCTCAATGCAAGATGCATGGCATATTTATTCAGCAATTTGCTATTCCAGTACTGTTTTAGGGGCATAGAATGGACTGTTGTATAATTGAAGTCTTTAAATTCGTTTGCAGACACAACGCATGATAAAAAAGTCTTTAGCTTCTATCCAGATTATCAACTATGCCATGGCTTTGAGGAAGTCCGGAGTCGTTACAGAGAATTAGTCCCCCATGTTCACTTAGCTGGTTAGTTTAAACGATTCTTCTTACATTGATCACGCCAAGTTTTCCTTTGACCTACTTCTGGTGAAACATTTCTTGCGTTGAGCCATGACAGGACCAACATCTTTTGCTCCAATCATTGAAACTGCTATTGAAATTGTGGACAATAGTGGTGGTCAGTATCATATTCTTCTGATCATTGCTGATGGACAGGTCAGTTCCTTCTACTTTGAAGCCTGCAGATGTAACTATTACCTCTTAAGAGTTTAAATCTTTCCCTGAAACGTTTTATTAATGCTCTTGACTGCATGATATGTCAGGTTACAAGAAGTGTAGACACTGCTAATGGACAGTTAAGTCCTCAGGAGCAGAATACTACTGATGCCATTGTAAAAGCAAGGTATTAATATTCTGAAAAGAGTATTTTTTCAACATTTTGCAGTTTGTGTTTAACAAAATCTGTATTTTTTTAATCCTTAATTTTGCAGTAATTATCCCTTGTCAATTGTGCTGGTTGGAGTTGGTGATGGACCATGGGACATGATGCATCAATTCGATGACAACATTCCTTGTCGGGCTTTCGATAATTTTCAGGTTGAAATATTAACTTGGGGAACTTTGACAGAAGCTTCGATTCTTTGAAGTCGGATTGATTGCTAATGCGTTGTTTGTTCAATGCAGTTTGTGAATTTCACAGAAATTATGTCGAAGCACATTCCCGTGTCGAAGAAGGAGACAGAGTTTGCTCTGAATGCTTTAATGGAAATACCATCCCAATATAAAGCCACAATAGACCTCCAACTCTTAGGGTAATACGATATCCACTAACATTCAGCTTAGTAGTTGAAGTGTGTTCAAGTTTTCTTACAATGATAGCCTGCACTCTCATCATCATCTACTTGCAGCTTCCAAAGAGGTACTCCTGTAAGGACCATTGCTCTTCCTCCTCCACTTGGAAACAGCTCGGTTAATTCCTGTCCCGAATATAGCAGCAATAATGCTTATGCCCCGTCTGCAGATCATTCTTCAGACAACAGGCGGGTAGATCTCATATTCTAGTCTTCTGAGATAACATGGAAGTTTTTCTCTTGGTTACCCAGTTTTTAATTGTTTCGTTATGCTTTGCAGCAATGTCCCTTGTGTTTATGCAATAAGAAAGATCTTGCATTCGGCTGCGGACATCAGGTAACCTAAAAACAACATGCATGGACCTAACATTGCCATCTCTTTCCTGACAATTATGGCTCGTTCTGATTTCCGCAAATCTTTTGCAGACATGCTATGATTGTGGGAAATACTTGATGCGATGCCCCATTTGTCGAGCCTATATAACCACAAGGATAAAATTGTATGAGTAAGCTGAGCAGCAACTATATAACAGTTATAACAGTGGGAACCTAAGACATTGTTTAAACACTTGTGTGATTATAAATTATGGAGGGTAGCCCGAAAAATATTAAGAGATTGGGCAACCTCTATTATCCTTAGCTTCTTCTTTTCTTTCTTGCTAGGATTCAAATCTTTTTTGGTTCCGCATCATATAGAAAGTTGACAGGACAAGGCGTTGTTAGATTAATGCTCAGTTTCCATAAAACTGCTCTTTAGCTAGCTATTGGAGAACCTCTCAAATAATCCTGTCAAATAATCAATTCAACACGTAAAATAGCTTCAGCTATTAAATAAAGTTTTAAAATATGATCTATATTATTCTCTAATATATTTTTTTAAGTGAAGATCCTTTGAGTTTGAAACTTGCACAAGCCCCCATTACTTTATGTTTGATTTTTTATCAAATAAATAGGGATGGTGACATTCGAACTCATGAATGCTTGGTCATCAAGGCTCTGATACTATATTAAATAACCAATTCAACCTAATAGCTTAAGCTATTAGGTGAGGTTCCAAGCATAGTTTTAAAACCTGATCCGGCCCGGAGCTGGAACTAGGCCGAGTTGAAGAAAAAACAGGGAAAGGAAAAACCCGGTGTGACCCGGCAAGATCCGGTCAAAAACCTGGTTGCAACCCGTTGACTTTTATTTTTTTAATAAAACAACATCGTTTTGATTAAAAAAAAGAATTGACCCGGGCGACCCGGTGACTCATGTAGACACAATTTTGAGCACCTGAAATTAAACAAGCACACGTGTACAAATATATGATTTTATTAAATATATGAATGGGTACAATCTCTATGTAATATATTCTTTAAAAAGAATATGACAATCCTCTGATTCTTCCCTTGAATTTGATGTATGGTGACTTGATTTATTTGAGCAATCAAAGCCAAGATTTGTGCTTTGCAAGAACGTGAATTTGGGCGTGTAATGTGAAGCGAGATTTGATGATTTGATGCTTTGAAGAGTACCTTTGATGTGTCTTCAAAGTGTTGTTGAAGAACTCTTATGGGGCGTTTAGGCTTGTTCCAACAGAGCTTCGTTCTTTGTAGACTTCAAGCGTAGATGAAGGAGGCTTGAGAACTCTTTGAGAGAGCTTCCTTGCTTGAAGAGAGAGAGAGCGAGAGCTTCCTTGCTTGCAAAGCTTGTCTTGAAGAAAATTTGTATCTCCCGGAATCCCCTTGGTGATTTGATGCTTTGAAGAGTACCTTTGATTTGTCTTCAAAGTGTTGTTGAAGAACTCTTATAGGGGCGTTTTGGCTTGATCCAACAGAGCTTCGTTCTTTGCACACTTCAAGCGTAGATGAAGGAGGCTTGAGAACTCTTTGAGAGAGAGCTTCCTTGCTTGAAGAGAGAGAGAGAGAGAGAGAGAGAGAGCTTCCTTGCTTGAAGAGATTGTCTTGAAGGAAATTTGTATCTTCCGGAATCCCCTTTCCTTTAGGTTGAGGCCCTTTATTTATAGAGATCTGTAAGGGCTCTCAGGTCCTTTTCCAATGCCACATGGCATAATTTTATTGGTTGATATTTATTGACGGGATCTTGCATTTATGACAAGATATCTTGAATATCTCATCCCAAGTATCAACTTTTCATTGGCCAAGAAATATATGAAGGCTCATTTATTTTCCATGTTATTTATTTCAATTTTATTTTATCCTTTCTTTTAAAGAATAAAATAACACATGGCGAAATTTAATTGGTAGAAAATTTGTGTTTCTACAACTCAGTCAAAACCCAGAACCTGGACCTTAAACCAAACCGGGTCTAAAAACTATGGTTACAAGATATAACTTATCATCATCCTAGATATTTCACATCTCTCAATTCCTTTGACCCCTTCACTGGAGAAGGATATTTATAACTTATCATCATCATCAGTTTCACAAATAAACCTCAGTACCTTAATTTATTACGTGTGGTAATTTTCTGGCCTAAATTATATGTGTTTATATATATGGACATTATAACCAGACAAATGATCGGTTGTGATATTAAACAAGGGGAAGATTTCTGATAAGTTGCGTTAAGCTCTAATTAACAGTACTTTCTAATAATTATATTACCTTTTTATTTTCTGCAATTAATATTACTGTAACATAAGAATTTTCAACAACAGCAGAGAAAATATATATATATATATATATGGTGACGTTACCGATAATTCTTTTGTTATCCACTAACAGATAAAAGGAGGATCGATCGATAACATCGGTACCTATAAATCCAGGCGCCATGCAATCCAGCTCCTAAGAGCTTCTTAAGGATAGGTAACAGTACTGTTCCTGCAGAGTACTCGATCGTTCCATCTTCCGATCACACAGTACTGCTACCATGTCACAATAAGGTTTAAGATGACAAATATATCAAAACAAGTACAATAACCTTTATATATAAATACAAGCTCTAAGCCTTAAAAATCATATAGAATTAATGTTAGCATGCGGTTCTGCCTGTATGATAGTTTTGTGATGCATGGTGGCATGCAAGGCCTGCTAGCTGGGCTTCTTTTCTGTTTAAGAATGAAGTATACCTCAGAGGCCAGCATGTAAGCACCTAGCTAGCTAGCTATTTATTTATTTGGTTACCACCTATACCAGATTCCATAATATATAGTACTACCATATTAAATCAATATTCAAACCTTTATGAATAAACACATCAAAATATTGTTTTTTGTGGTCTTGCCTTTCCAGCAGGATTGAAGCGGCGGTGAATCGGAGTGGAAATGCTGTCCAAGTTGGCCTTGAAGAAAGCCTACATCAGTACTAGCCATGCAAAAAAGAAAAAGAAAAAAGGAAAGCCTACATCAGTACTAGCCATGCAAAACTATGGATTATTATGCACGATGAACCATCAAAAAACACACAAGGGCAAGTGATTGGAACATCTATATATTTATCTGTCCAGTGAAACGAAGGGTAGGCGAATTAAGGTGATCATTAATTAAGCTCGGAGAAGTTGAAATTAATGGCTAGGAGAGAGAGGAGAAAGGGATGGTGTAGTCCTGCTTTAGCAAGGCGTTGACGACGGTGATGGGGATATATGTATATGGGGATGGCTTTATCAATGTCCTTAATTTATCTAATGGCGGTGAAACCTTGGGCGCCTACAAGCGGCCTTCAATGAAGTTTGAAAACATATATTTGATTTAATTATAAATAATTTTAGAAATTAATAAATCTATAAACAGCTAGCGCTCTATATTTATCCAATAGGATCCTAGAGATTCCTAAATATTATTTTAAATTTATTATTTAATATCTGTACGTATAAATTTTAGAAACTGAACAATAACATGGCCGGACATAACATAAACACAACAAGAAAGAAATTTCTAGCAAGAAAAGTCAGCCAAAATACTGACTAGGACATGTGCTAGCTAGGATAGATACACAATCCATATATAAATCTCACTTTATTTTTTCTCACTCTGTACAATTTTTCCCTTTACATAAGAAAATCCTGACTTAAGCATTGTTATATGTGCATCAAAGAACTTGTTTTTTCGAAACTAATCAAACTCATCAACAAAGCCATGAAAATTGTAATATTTTTGTGTAGATTTTTAACACTTCATCATATTCTATGAATGTTTAACACACCAAAATCATTCCACGTACATGGAAACTTCATCATTATCGACTTAAGGGTGGTCTGCCAAACCCATCATGGATATTGGCAAAGGAATAATAATAAAAATAAGCTAAAAAAATGCACACAGAAAGTCTCCTCTCTGACGGCTCACAGATTTCCAGTACTGTGTGGTTTAGTGCTCTCCATGGAAAGCGTATTCATGGGCCAACTTGTTACTGATAGCGCGTGTGTGTGTGTTCAAGCACGCAGTGAAGCAAACAAATCTTCCAAGTCTTGATAATTAAGGATGGCAGCTCGCTCATAGTCAGTGATGGCAGCTCGCTCATATATAGTTACTGAAAGCTGTGTGTGTTCAAGCACGTAGTGAAGCAAACAAATCTTCCAAGTCTTGATAAGGAGGCCGCTCATAGTCAGTGATGGCAGCTCGCTCATAGTTACTGAAATCAGTCAATCTACATATTAAGCTTAATAAAGGACAAAAAAATGCCCTTACACAACTGATAGACACTGCACTATTAGTTGATGAACAAGTACATGTTTGCGTTCGTTGTTGAAATTTTTTTCAAATTATTTTTATTTAAAAATATATTAAAATAATATTTTTTTTAAAAAGCTCACTTTTAATATAAAACAATTTAAAAGTGGCCTTCATGGCTAATTAACCTCCTCTTGGTGGCATCCTTTACCATTTGTGCTCATGCATGCAACTGAAGGTTCTTGTATGTTGATTATCATAAAATTGATAAATACAATTAGTATATTATGATTATTTTTATAGATAAAATTTTGCATCCCTGTATTTATCAGTAACTACTAACAAAAAAATTCTCCTATTATATACTGAGAAAATAACAAAGGGTATTACAATAAAATTCAAAAAAAAAATTATACGGTGACATGATATTTTTACCAATAGAATGACCAATAAAGTTACTGAAGAAATAATTCCATCTATAATGTCGTCAGTGACATTTGATTTATGACCTGACGATCAACCCTCATCTCTCCCTTCCTCATTTCTCCTTCTTCCTTATGCATTATTTTCTTCAACAAACAATCACCCCTTCCCCACAACCTCAACGCGATTCAACCTCCCACAACACTTAGTATGTAAACATTGATATTCTGATTCAAATTTTATTAAGGATTATCCACTTTAAGTAAACAAATCTATTATTTTTTTTATTTGAACTCAATTTTAAAATATTATTTTTTTCATATTTTTTATAGTATATGTTTTTTGTTTGGGTGTTTACTTGTTTTATAGTTTTTTCTTGTACAAATTTGTTGTATGGATCTATAATTTGTACATGTTAGGGTTTGTTTTAGATTTTATAAAATTATATTTGTTTGTAGATTGATGAAACATATGTAGAATTTTTGGCTTAGGTGTTTTGTGATAAAATAAATAATGGTTTATTTAACGGGTCAATTTTATATTTTTGTCAATCTTATTATACCAAGTTGAAATTTTCGGTAAATATGTAGAAATTTGAATTTATGTAGGTATTTAATAATGAATTAAAAATACTATTAAAATAGATTGAATAAGTTTGAGCTAAATCAATATTTTTGCAAATTATTTAGTTAACGTAGTTAATTAATACATATTGTCATCTTTATTTTATATAGGTTTGATATAAGTAATGAAAAATTGTTCATGGATGTATAGAGATTCACCCCTAAGAGTTGTGGAGGATGGATTATTGTAATGAGGTTCAGAATTTTATTAATAACACACTATCTAATCCAAGAAATACTAATTAAGAGGGTATTAGATGTCTATGTAAGAGATGTAAAAATAAAAGATTTCCCGATCTAGATGTTATAATGATGCATCTTCTACAGAAAGGGTTCATGAAGAAATACATGTGTTGGTAAACATATAGAGAACCATATGTTCCTCATGATATCATGGTAGAAAGGATGGTTGGCTCAGCTTCTAGTTTTAGCAACGTGCATGAAGTTTTAGATAACAATAGTAATCCTTATAGGAATATGATTATGGATATGATGATAATGAATCAGGTTCATACCAGTCAATGTTCAATCATAGATGAAGAACCTAATGTGATTGTATAATTTACCTTGAAAATGATCGACATGGTCTCCCTAGTGCGATTGCAAAACTCTCCAATAATAGGATGGACACTACCTCAACAATAGGGATGGCGCGATCTTATTAGGGCAACAACCCTACAACCTTCCAAGGATGGAATGACTTAGTCTCCCTAGTGCGATTACGTAATTTACCTTGGAATGAATCAATATAGTCTTTCTAGTGAGATTGCACAACTCTCCAACGATGGAATAAACACCACCTCAATAACGAAGATGGATACAATCTCTCTAGGCCAATAACCCCATAACCTTTCAATGATGGGATGGACTTACTCTTCTTGACGCGATTGCATAATTTACCTTGAAAGGGATTGACATGGTTTCCTTAATGTGTAAGGGATATTTATCCTATATTAATAATGTGTAGAGGATATTTATCCATTTTCAATGCTATTAAGGCAAGGTAACATTCTAGCCCCTTCTCTCCATAAAAGTACAAGGTTCATGGACTATAAAAATCCTATGAATCTTTCAAATTAAGAGAAAAAGGTTTATAATCTCTTCACTCTCAATATTTTTTAACATACATATTTTTATATTCTATCTTTCTAAAATACCATTGTATTTTCTCTTTCTAAAATGATATTTACTTAAATATCTGAGAGTCTAAATCTACTAAAGGAGGCCTTTTGCAGGTACCAATCATCTTGGCCTATAAGACATCAAGTACCTACTACCACCCATCTTGGCTAAGAAAAGAGGAATAGATTGCTTGAATAAAGAAACTAACCAATTATCTGACACATAAACCCTGCTTTAAAGCTATAATTGTTTGGATTTTAGAACATCATCGACAGCTTTGTGCATTTTGCATCTAGAACTGATAATAATTGTTGAATGCATATGAGAAGTTTTTTTTTTTTTTTTTTTTGCCCTAATTTCATTGCATGATCTGCCATAATTAAGTGTTGTGGAATCGACAGCACTGCAGGCTATTCTCAGGTGATTGGCTACATTTATCAAATCCTTTGAAGGGTCTGCCACACACCACCTTGATGGAAGACACTTGACATTCTTTGCATTCTTCAGTAACCTGTTACCCAAACCATGCAAGGTTCAATGCATATTTAGCCTGTCCATCAAACGATCGAGAAAATCCCCTAGTGTCTTTCAAAGTTTCCTGGGAGTACAGTACTCTTTGCTCCTTCATCAAGCAGACCGAAAAGATAAATATCCATGGGAGGGGCACCTGGTCTCGGAGGGGTTCCTCTGTTACTCAATACATGATTTATACAAGTCCCTGCTGGTTGAAAACCCTTGCTGCAGTGAGGTTTGCACCAATGGCTCCATCAGTTGGCCAACCCACCTCCCCAATAACAATGGGCATCTGATCACCATATCCAAGTTTGTTGAGTGCTGCAACTAAAGTGTCGAAATTCCCATCAAAAGCATTGTAGTAGACATTAATTAGACCATCTGTAACAGGATGGGTACTCCCCACAAAGAATGCAGTCTTGTGGAAAATCTGAGTTCCCATCTGTAACTGCATTTTTTTATGTTGTTTTGACCACACACAAGCTAATAACTTAGCCAACAGGTTATCATGCATATATGCCCCTGAAAATAATTTGAGGATTGGAGTAATATCAGAAGTAGTTCTTCAGTCTTCTTCCTTGCTAAATGGATTGCATTGAGGAAAATTATCCCAAGTCCTGATATTAAACAAGAATTGCTGAAATTGACCTTCGATTTCGAGACACTTGATTCTTCTGTTTAAGATCAATCCAGGTTTTAACCACCTTCCTTGTTGCTAGAATCTTCCTTGAAAAAAATCACTTCATCCTTGTCCAGTTATTTCACTTGAGAGCTGTAGGAAAATCTAGAGAGGCAGAAAATATCTAAGACATAGCTAGCTTCAGAATTATATAGTAGGCTAAAGAAACTTCATTATATATCGACATAAGGGTGGCTGCCAAACCCATCATGGATGGAAAAGGAATAATAATAATAATAAACTAAAAAATGCACGCAGAAACTCTCCTCTCACGGACTCACAGATTTCCAGTACTGTGTGGTTTAGTGCTCTCCATGCAAAGCGTAATGGCCCAACTTGTTACTGATACTGTTTGTGTTAAAGCACCTAGTGGAGCAAACAAATCTTCCAAGTCTTGATAAGTCAGTGTTGGCAGCTCATAGTTACTGATTTTTCATTTAGATAGCCATTGAGACGAGTCATTCAATTTATTAAGCTTAATAAAGGACAAAAAAATGTCCATGCAGAACTGATAGGCACTACACTACTACTAGTTAGTTAATGACTAAGTAGCAGTGCAAGCAAAAAAAGACACCCCACTTGCTCATAAATTCCAAGCCGCCTAAGGAAAGTATAAGCAAATTTGTGGTATAAATAGGATGTCATAAACAAGGCTTCTCATTCCCAAATTACATGTATATTTTTCTTTGATACAAACTATACATTGTGCAAGCAAAGATGGTGAGAAAGGAAACTGTATCTGTGGCTTTCATGGCTAGCCTCCTCTTGGTGGCATCCTTCACCATTTGTGCACATGCAACTGAAGGTCCTCGTATGCTGGCATCTGAGAAAGTGTATTATCCTCAAGGTAATTTAAATTCACCATGCTTGCTTATCCTTCATGATTGATTGCTTTTCCACTAATGTAATTCTTGATTATTTGAAGGTTGTCGCTGCTGCTTCTTTGTCGGAAGGATACCAAACATGCGCTGTGGAAAAGCATGCTGCACTAGCATTAGAGGAGAGAACTGCTGCATCGGAACATAAAAAACAATAAGGCGTGAATGTGGCATAATCTATGTGCTTGTGTGTGTGTGTGTGTGTGTGTGTGTGTGTGTGTGTGTAAGTCTTGTGTTGCAGACCAAAATAAATTATACTATAAGCTGCAAATAATTCGAGTATTGGAGCATCATTCTGCTGCAGAAGTTCTTCAATATTCTTCTTCTTATTATAAACGAGAGGGCTCCGGCATTTGTAATTTTATCAGTATCCTGTAATAAAAGGATTTACCTTTGCAGTGTATTATCCTCGAGGTAAACTAAATATATTATGCCTGCTCATGGTTTATTGTTGATTCTGCTTACTTTTGATCTTGTTGTACTCACGAGGTAAGCATCATTCATGATTATTAGAAGGCTGGCGCTGCTGCTGCAGACAAACATGCTGCAAAAGCCCTGCATCGAAACATAACAAAACAATGAGGTGTGAATGTGGAATGTGGCAGCATTCATGTGCTTGCTTACAGTCTTGTGTTGCATCGAAACATAACAAAACAATGAGTATCATTCTGCAAGTTGCAGAAGTTCTTCACCATTCTTCTGCCTTTCTAAATGAGAGGCTCTATCAGATGTGATTTTACCTTTAATTTAACTTGGTAATAATAAATACCTGATGCAATGGGAATTTCTACTAAACTTGACATGCCTGGATCATAAATCAGAGTGCAAGCACATTAAATACATGATAAAATTCGAAGTATATAGAAAAATAAGGTCAGTATAATTTCAAGATTGGATAAATATCCAGTACATGAGTCTACTATGTTTCCTACTCGATATGCTATCACATTTTGGACATATCTAAATAACTGTATTCTCTTGTCTATGTGCAATACTGCTTATAGTTCTTGAACAGGGGGATGAGAAAAACTCATGCAAAGAAACTTCTCATAACATTAGAAAGAACCACACCCCCCCTAGGATAGAAGTCCAAATGGTGGTCCACCTATGACATGATCTGAAAGCTAATGAACTCTTATGATCATTCACTCCAACAGGGAACCTGCAATCACCAACTGATGGGTCTAGGAATGTCACCATACCAAGCCCATCGAAATCACAGCTCTGTGCATTTTGCATCTGGAGCTGATAGTAACTGTTGAATGCATATGAGATGTTTCCTTTTGACCCAATTTCATTGCAAGATCCGCCATAATTAAGTGTTGTGCAATCGGCAGCACTGCAGGCTATTCTCAGGTGGTTGGCTACATTTGTTAGATCTTTTGAGGGGTCTGCCACACACCACCTTGATGGGAGATACTCGACGTTCTTTGCATTCTTCAGTAACTTGTTACCCAAACCAAGGTTCAGTGCATATTTAGCCTGGCCATCAAACGAGAAAATCCCCCAGTGTCTTTCAAAGTTTCCTGGGAGTATACTCTTTGCTCCTTCATCAAGCAGAGCGAAAAGATAAATATCCATGGGAGGGGCATCTGGTCTCAGAGGGGTTCCTTTGTTACTCAATACATGTTTTATAAGTCCCTGGTTGAAAACCCTTGCTGCAGTGAGGTTTGCGCCAATGGCTCCATCAGTTGGCCAACCCACCTCGCCAATAACAATGGGCATTTGACCATATCCAAGTTTGTTGAGCGCTGCAACTAAAGTGTCGAAATTCCCATCAAAAGCATTGTTGTAGACATTAGACCCATCTGTAACAGGATGGGTACTCCCCTCAAAGAATGCATAGTCTTGTGGAAAATCTGAGTTCCCATAAAGGCTAAGAAACGGGTAGATATTCACAACAAAAGGTGAGCCGTTTGAGTTGAGGAAGGACACAAGTTGAGTCATAATCTGAGTTAGTTCAGGTCGGAATGCCCCTTGAGAAGGAAGAGAAGACTCATAAGCATCAGCATTGCAAGGAACTACTAGCTTTACATAACCAGCTAGATTTGCTTTCACCAGAGACTGTTGTAGATTGAGCAGAGCAGGGACAACAAAAGATTGAAATTGACCTGAATAACTTGTGAGGAATGGTTCATTTCCTACAGCAACGTACCTGTCATTGTATGGTATACGAGAGCATCGCATGAGAGATGCAGTAAAACTCCTGATATACGTAGAATATTTCCAGCAAATCCCACATTTTAACAAATGCAGTAATCCGAATTCTGAACATGCATAAATGCACTTTAGGTTATGAAAGTATTGGTCTGCAACCTACGCAATTCCATGAGTGAGAAGATTCTTAGCTCAATCCAAGCTATCTGGTCTCATTCCTAAAATCTTACACATTACAGAAACAAAATAGCTATTCATGGATGGTTAGGTGCCATATCTGTTCTAATTCCTAAAGGTTTCTCATGAGCAACGTTGTCTAGATCCTAGGAAGAGGAGCTGCTCGAGAAGCTTGCTATTTGGCATGGCAACCCACAATTTCACAGACAAAAAAACTATTTGTCAAGGAGGTACAACACACCTCAGCTGTATAGGACCATTAGAAGTTCAAACTGTGGTACTGGTATCATGAAGTTGCAATTACTAAAGATTCTGCATTATTAGTGATGAACAGGTTACTAATAAAAAGGGCCTTTGGGTTTCTACTGATTTATTGATTCGCCTTCCACAAGGAATTGCCTTTCCCATCCCAAACAAACTTTGGTTTCTACTGAATGATTTGATGGATTCGCAACATATTTAGAGAAAACTTAAGGGTTTTTTCCTTCTTTCTTATTTTTTTTTCTTAAGAAAAAGGAAGTAAGGTCTATATCCCAATCCAAATCCCATAGATAATTGTATCTCTGGTTGCACTATTACCTAAGATGTACCAACTTTGCCTGGTAGCAACCCTAATGCTCCTTTTTGAGAAGTACCTCACAATCTTTACTCATAGGCACCTCTACATTTGGCAAGGAACCCAACTCAACAACATACAAATATTTTCCATAAGAATTACTAACATGGCATTGCCTTGCACTTATCCATCTCAATTCACTCAAGATTTAAAAGGAAATAAAAGCCAAGATCCAGATGAAAGAATAAAAAAGCCTTTTCCTTTTCATTTCATTCCCAACCCCTGTAAGAAATCAAATTGACCCAAAAAGGCAAAAACAACAAAACTTAAACAAGGAAGAGAGAGGGAGAGTGAAAGAGAATAACCTTATATCAGCACCACCTTTAACAACATATCTAGACACATTTTGCCTAACCCACAAATCAGAAGCATCAGTTGAAGAGCTAAGAGCAGCCAACATCTCATTAGGAATCCCAACCATGACTTCAATCCCACTCCCCATTAAAGCAGTAAGCGAACCTGGGTCTGCATCGAACAACTTGACTCTCTTTATCTTGTTGTCTTTCAACAGATCCACCACAGTTGAAGGCTTCAACCTGTGAAATGAGATTGTCCCCCAGTTGACTCCTATTGCTGATTCTCCCACTGGAACTGACCCTGATAGTAGTATGATTGCTAGCACAAGACAAAGCAGAGTTCCTGATAATCTTGACATTTTGTTCGTCCAAGAAAGGAGAGAGCTCTAAGGGTTTCCTTCAATACCATTCATGGAACAGATATAGGAAACTTGAAACGGTTTCTGTGGTGAGCGGGTAGAGAGTGACAACCACCAGTTATATAGTAAGGACCTGCCAGAGAATATCTTAATTTGTTAGATATTTTAGTTTAGTTTCCGCGATGCCTTCATTGCCCCCCAATTTTTAGTTTAGTTTTTTTTTTTTTTTTTAATTAGCACCTTAATTAAAAAATTTGTTAGAATAATACCATTTAAAAAACATTCGATAAAAATAGTGTATTTTCGCTTCGTAAGCGCAATTTTTTACTAAATATTATTGTTCCCAAATGACCAAGATATCAACTAAATTT
Source organism: Populus deltoides (assembly GCA_015852605.2). Taxonomy (NCBI): domain Eukaryota; kingdom Viridiplantae; phylum Streptophyta; class Magnoliopsida; order Malpighiales; family Salicaceae; genus Populus; species Populus deltoides. The sequence goes on from CM027585.2 coordinate 16,433,669, forward strand.
TTGTCTTCTCGCATTTTAAGATTTATAAAAATACCCTTCCATGAAAGAATCTGCACTCGTAACCCATTAGTGTGTCACTCTGCTCCTTCTCCCTAGAGGCATCCGCCGTCTCTTTACCTCAAGAACCCATCTCTCTTTAGATCCAAAACAGGGTATCTCTCTGATCCCAACTGGAAAAATCTTGAGTTGTACGTCCCCACCCTCCCTATTGCTTCTCTTTCTTTAATCTTTCTTTTGAGCAAGGGACAGGCGTGCGGACTCTTCTGTGGGCAGTGCTCTTGATATATTTTGGGGTAACTTGCCATGCAAAGATGTTGTTTTGATGGTTTACTTTATATTTTGGGGTAACTTGCCATGCAAAGATGTTGTTTTGATGGTTTACTTCCTTGTCATTGCTGTGTTTTGTTTCATTTGGTCTTTGAAGTTTCTCAGATCTTTATAGATGATGCATGTAGATCGCAAAGGATTCCTAGCTGTTTCTTGTTTCCTGCTGCATTGATTAATAAATATAGTTTTTTCAAGAGAGAGTTTTTGAGTGGAACTTGTACGGAATCTATGGAGTGTATTGATTAATAAATAATTTATAATTTATAATCAAGACAAATCACCCTATATATTTGAAGTTAAAAAAAAAAAGTAGATTTATTTAATGACTAGACCACCTCAGAAAGTTGGAATTAAAATACATTCAAGTGCTCTATTGATAATTGTGAGATGGATGGAGTGTAATGAGGGCTATATGGTGATGATAGGACATCTTACCTAAGAAATTTTGACTTTGAAGAGTAAAATAGTAGTTGTGTGTTAACTGATTAAACATCTACAACAATGAGGTTAAGGACGTTGGATGTCATTTGAGACCTTGAAGCCTAATATTGTAATAAACCGACTTTCGGGACACACTTTTCCATTGCCCACAAGACCACCTCCCAGGTTTGATGTCCCAGATGTTGATTTTGGACACTGGTGATCATAGGGGCTGTGTTCATGTTGTCGGCTGCCTCGTGTCATGAGGTGGTTCATGCTTACTTGCAAATTGTCTCTCCCTATCATCATGGGCATCCAATTTCATGCAAGCAGAAGGGCTCAAAGCCTAGACTTTGTTATGCCCATTGAAAGGCCATGTGAGAGAGAGCTAGAAAGTATAGATTAGTAGTTGAAATGCTAACTGGCTGCTACAGGATTCTACTCTTTGGGGAGGTTGTCTCTGTATGGAAGTTGGCAAGTGAACCTTTCTTTATCTCTACACTAAAGTTTCAAGCTTTTTGCAAACTCGGGAAAGTAGAAACATTGTTTTCAGAGGGCTACCGGCCACGTATAAGAGATTCTTGATTCTTACGCAGTCACAGTCTATATGGCACCAATTAAGGAATTTCTTCGTCTCTCTTTATAAAAGAGTGTCAAAGCAAGATCATCCCCAATTTGCCCATGTACAGAACAATCAAACACACCTTTCTTTTTCTTTCCAGGATCCTTTCCTTTTTCTTTCTTTGCTTCTTCTTAATGGAATGAATTTCATTGGGCACTTCCATATAGAATAATAAAGGCTTTGTTTGATTCGAGTTCAGTGTAAGCTCTTAGTCACTGCACATGATGATCACTTCTTAATGCGAACATGACTTTGCGGGTTTGCAAAGATTCATCAAAGCAGATTGACATGCATGGCCCCAAAATCCCACAATCGATGATTAAAGAGAACATGATTGTATGTCAGGAAATTAAGAGTTAATTCAGTAATTAGAGAAAAATCATTGCAGTAACTTTAGCTTATAGCTTTTGCACACAAAAAACAAATCCATTATCTCAACTTGGTTGGCAAAGTCCCAATTGGTTCAACAAAGTGGGACCATATGACCGTCCACAAACAAGCAATAAGGAAAGCTCACACCAGCCATGACAGAGCCAGTTACTTTGGGGGTGGGTTTCGTTTCAGCATTTCAGGTTCGTTTTTCCAGTGAGCATTAGTGAAATATTCATGCCCGCTAACATCTCTCACCATCAACATGTCAACATGCAAGTGAACTCAAGTTTTATTAGCATACAGAACATAGGGTCTCAGCTGTAAAGCGCGGGTTTGTGTGATAGACGAACAGGTGGGTTTGTCTGAAATTAACCCTTTCATTTTCTTTCAAGGACCCTTCCTTTTTCTTGGCCCTTCTTGATGGATTAATGAGTTTCGACTGGGCACCTCCATGTATATGTGGAACAATAGAAGCTTGTTTCAAGCTGCATGTAAGCTCATAGCCAGTTCACTTGGTGATTACATTGACGTTTTCCAAAGATTAATAAAAGCAAATAGAGAAGTGATTTCCTTTCCTGAAAAATAAAAAAGGTGATGTTTCAATGATTAAATTAGTGAAATCTATATATCAGCGCCAAAACTTCAGCAAATTAAATAGCTTTTACACACACACACACAACAAAATAATAATAATAATAAAACACCATTAATTCCTGACCAAACCATGCAAGCATGCACGGACGAGCAATGTTTAGGGAATGAACTCGGATTTTACTAGAAAACAGAGTAGAGAGTGATTTTATTAGCATACACTTGAATGACGTTTAGGGCTTGACAAAATCAGGCTGATTGGTAACAGATCTCACCCATGCCCATTTATGGTCTTTTGTGTTAACTTCATTCCTAGCATGAGCAACCTCTTCCACTGGGATATATGCATAATTTCCATTGATAAGACCAGAGACAAATCCAGTGTATCCTGCCATTACACCGTGAATTGCCGAGTATGCTACAAGAGTGCAATACAAGTTATCTGTAGCATTTGCAGGCACTGCCCTGATCATGTACGTGGGATCTATGTACTTCACTGTGAACAACTCGTTTGCATGGTCTCTTGTCCACCAGTTCTTAAGCTCTGACTTTAACCACGCACCAAAGTCTAAGAACACTAGGTTGCCGGACTCATCCCTCTCTTCTTTTTGGGCCTCTGTTCTTGGTATCATATCCTGCCCAGCTCCCTCGGCAACAACTAGGACTGCATGTCCGTTCTCTTTCAGTCGTTTCTCCAGAAACTCCAACAATCCTCCTTCTCCTTCCAAGTAAAAATCGATTTCAGGAATTAAACAGCAATCCACATCACGGCTGCTCAATGTGGCATGGAGGGCTATGTGACCTGTGCTTCGACCCATTAACTTCACCAGGCCAATACCATTAACTGCACTCTCAGCCTCAATATGAGCTGCATTGATTGCTTGCTGGGCCATCTCGACTGCTGTCTGAAATCCAAATGATCTATCAATGATGCCAATATCATTGTCAACTGTTTTGGGAATTCCAGCAACTGCAATATTTAGTTTTCGACGTTGAATTTCATTGAATATGTTCACAGCTCCACGCATTGTTCCATCTCCTCCAATTATATACACCTATCCATAAGCAAATGAAATAATGAAGAAAGGGAAGACCCTGACTAGCATCATTTCTTAAGCACAATATGGTAATAAACAAGAATTAAAGAATAAGTCATAATGCAAGTTGCTAACGAAGAAGCCATCTAGCTTTTCAACAGACAGAACAGAGAAAAAGACCCATCTCTCTGGACAACAAAGAGGACAATTCACTAATTTATGATTTCTTTTTCAAGAACTCGCTTACATGACCAATACATATCACTCTTTTGATTTTGTCAAGACTCATTAAATGAGAGGCATCAAACAATGTTCAATTGATTTGTTGAACAAGACTGTCAATTTCCATAAACCTACTAAAGGCTGAAGTTTTTTATGTTCCATTCAATGAAATTTCAAGAATTTCTCATCAAGCTTTGGGTGTCAGGTGTCAATCAAACTAAGCAAACATTTACAATTCTTGGGACACTTTATGAAACTTTCTCCAGGTTATGCACAGACCATTACATTTTTTATGGACTTTTGGAGAAAGGATCATGCATTGCTCCTCTCCAACCCTAAAATGGATATTGTTTTCAGATAATAACAACATCAACCAAAAAGCACAGGCTTTGAGAATGGAGATGGTTCAATTGAAGACTTTTTCACATAGTTGTTCTCTCACAAGTTCATTTGCAGTAAAAGTCTAATCATTTCCCCTTGAAACCACAAAAAGGCAATGACTTTGCTATCATAAGGCAAAGCCAAAAGTAGTTTTTGCCAGATAAGATGAAACTCAAAAGGCTTTCAAAATGCTACCTAACTACTGCACTAATTGAATTGATGGGGCAAGGTAACAACACATCAATGATCCATAATGGACTCAATCATGAATTAGCTTGTGGAATGAAAGCATGTGATGTAGCACATATGCTCTAATTTCTAATTCAGAAGATTTCCTACCGAATCAAGTAACTCTATTATTGGAAGGTACCAATTAAGCGTACCAAAGAGTAGCCAACTTGATCATGATCACAGCATCGAAAAAGTAAACCTTTAGCAAAGAAAATTATAACATGGAGCCACAATTTAGAGAAATAACCTGATTAAAACCGTGATGTTCAATGGCATCCACAATTTTATTAAGATCAAAACCACCTCTGGAGGTCTCAAGAGCTGTACCACCCAATTTGTGCCAATTATGCACAAGCTTTGGATTAAGCTCAATAGGGTCTCTAGAATAAAACCCTCTATAACCAGCCGTCACCCCATAAATCTGACGCACTCCATACATCTCCCACAGCCCAACAACAAGTTCCCTGATCACTGTATTCATGCCAGGACACAGTCCCCCACATGTAACAATGGCAGCTTTGATATCTTTTGGCTCAAAAAAGACTTGCCAGCGCGGACCAGCTCTGTTGTAAGCCACTTGGGGTGAGTGGGAACTCACAGCTTCACTGTCAGCAGACAAGTCTACGATGATCTTGCCAAGGACTACTTCAGATTGATTGATGTAAAAGCCTGCTGGTGGGTGATATAAAGTATTCTTCTCCAAAGGGTTTGGTAGTGGTTTAAGGTTTGGAAGATAGTCTGTTAAGTGAGGCAGTTTTTGGAGGTGTATGGAGCATGGGGAGGAGGGGTTTTCTGGGATTTTTGCAGTGTTTAGATTGGTGGCTTCTGGTGATGAAAGGGCCATTTTTTTTTTTTTGTTTGTAGCGGTGGTTGTGGGAGTGGCAGCAGTGGCGGTGGTTTGGTGGAAGAGCGTGGAGATGAAGCTGAATTGAAGAGTTAGGTCAGTACACGTGGAGGTTGTGATGGCTCTGATACAGTTTTTGGCGACACGTATGGAAGCCTGTGGTAAGTACTAGTTGTGATGCCATGGCGACCTTGACATTGATTGATTACTATTTAATCCCCAACCAATCAAGATTAAGGTCGGTAGAAGTAAATCGGTTATTTTTTTAAATTATTATTTATTTATAAATATATTAAAATAATATTTTTTTTATTTTTTAAAAATTATTTTTAATATCAGTATATTAAAATCATTTACAAACATTAAAAAATATATTAATTTAAAATAAAAAATTAAAAAATTTTAATTTTTTTTAAAAATACTTTAAAATCACCAAAATAAATAGAGCAATGTGACTATTGTGCATGGAATTGGGAACTATTTTGAAAATTCCTGAGTAGATTAGGAATAGAATTTTTGAAATGGATAATTTTATTTAGAAAAAAAATTAATAATATTTTTTATAAAGATGTTTTTCTTTTAGGCTAGACTAAAAAAAAAAAGAGTCATCTTTATTGACATACCCAAAAAAGGATTAATGTCATTCACTTGGGCTTGCTAAAGAAGAATAGGCGTTACCTTGGACTTGTCGGATTGCCAAGTTCAAGTGTTTTGGGTCTAATATTTTTGTAAGACCCACGTTATATTGGACTTGGCTAAATACGAAGTCCAAGAATCTCTTGAGTCTGACATATTCGTCGGACTCATATTACCTTATTTTCTTGGGCATGCTAGGGGAGGATGCACATTCCCTTAGGTGTGCCTATGTCTTGGCATATTGCCAAGCTCAATGGCGTTTAGGTCTGGTTAGCACCAAACTCAGCATTCTCGAGGCTTGGCACATTGCTAAACTTAGTGCATCTTCATTAAGGCATGCTTGTTTTCCTGAAAATTTAGACTCGTGAGTCTTTATTGAACTAACTTTTTTGGTAAAGATATATTAATAAAATCTTGATTCATCAGTAGCTTCCAGTCTTTGCAATATAATAATATGTCAAGACTTTAATTAACTTCTCAGTTCGGGTAGAGTGATGAGTTCTATTTTTATAAAAAAGATGTGTAAGTCGAAAAAGATGCGAAACAATATATTTCTGGACTAAAATAAATTCTTTTATAAGTAAAATACCATGAATCTATACTTAAAAAAATTGTAAGAGATTAAAGATATCATGTTCATCATTTATAAAAACTCTTAAATGGTTGTGTGGAATCCAAAGATGATAAATCTATATTTACAAATTTTTAAGTGATTATAGGTTCTTTGAAGAGTGGGAACTTAACTTTTCCAGTATTGTCATAGAACTTAAAAACCCTTCATTAAAGAGTGGTCATCATGATTTTTTTTATGGAGTATAAGAGCCCCCATCCCCCAAAAAAAAAACAAAAACCGAAGAGTAGTTATTAGATGATGTTGTTATTTATACTAGGGAGACCAAGTCCCTCTCTTGAAGAGTGAGACATATAGCATTGGAAAAACTACAACTATCCCTTAATGATTGATGCATATAGCAATGGGGACACTAAGTTCATCACATGGAGAGCGATGCATATAGCATCGGGGAGACTACATCTATCTCTCGGAGATTGATGCATATAGCAATGGGAAGACCAAGTTCATTCAATGGAGAGCGGTGCATATAGCACTGAAGAGACTACATTTATCCCTTAAAGATTGGTCTATATATATAGCACTAAGAAGACCAAGTTCATTTCATGAAGAGTGGTGCATATAGCACTAGGAAGACTATATCTATTTCTTGAAGATTGATGCATATAGCATTAGGGAGACCAAAATCATCCCTTAGAGATTGGTACATATAATACTAGAGAGACTAAGTCCATCTCATGAAGAGCGGTGTATGTAGTATTGCAGAGACTAAGTCCATCCCTTAAAGATTGAAGCATATAGTACTGGAGAAACAAAGTTCATCTCATGGAGAGCGGTAAATATAGCACTGGAGAGACCAAGTTCATCCATTAGAGATTGATGCATATAGCACTAGAGAAACTAAACCCAATCATGTTGGGGTCTTACGCAACATGCCTAAGGCTTGGCGCATTGCTAAGCCTAGCACGTCTTTACTAAAATGTAACTATTTTCAAAAAAATTTAGACTAGTAAATCTTTCTTCAACTGATCATTTTAGTAAAGATATATCAATATAATCTTGGTTAATCAGAAACAAATTTACTCTTTTTCGTTGCTGTTAAAGATTGGTAGAGACACTAACTAGTACATGGTTGAAAAGAAAAGGAAAGGCTTGCTGGGGAAAATTAATTACTGTTACTGATCTTCTATATTTAACATTTTGAAGCTTCTCCAGATAAAAGGCTTAGAGATTAATAGAGGTCAGAGCTACACACACACACACACATGGCCATTTGTTGGTAGCATTGACATGTTTCTACTCCTCCATGGGCTTAGATGCTGATAATATCAGTATGCCTCACTTTTCTCCTCAAGCAGTATGTCAAATGGGCTGCATCAATTCCATCTCCTCTCACCACAATTCTGTCATCTCCTTGTAATGCTGAAGAGTTCACTCCTTGTTTTTCCAAACCAAAAGGGCTTTTGCCACAACAGTGCGAGCCTTGACTACCCTGTTTTTCCCACAGTTCATCTGAACCACGAAAATGATCACATGCTGCCGATTAATTAACCATAAAACATGCAAGAATGAAATGAATGGTCTCTGAACAATTTATAAGAGAAGACACAGATGTTTTATGGCAGGATCGAGCAATAAGACCGGACAGGATAGGACATACATAGTACATCCACCTTCACTCCGTTGATCAGTCTTGAAAGATGATGATGATGATGATCTCCAACATTGTGTTATGGAAGCATGTGTGATGAAAGGGGTGTTACTCTACCTTAGCTACCTACCTCCCCAGGCAACCAAATTCTTAGAGCCAAGATTTTCCATGATATTCATTTCTAGTGATTCCTCTCTCGATCACAAGGACACAAGGTGGGATCAGAATCCAATAGCTTTAACTACGTTTTAGCCCTTTTGATTTAGTAATATTCTACTGTTTGTAACTTATCAATGTTAACTCTATAATAATATATCACAAGTACTCTCGACACCATACAAGATCCAATAAAACAGAGATTAGCAATCTTCTTTGGAGAAGGCTAAACCACAAACAAACAAGATTGGAAGGGGGCCTTGTCTACTTCTTATCCACTAATTCTGCAACACTGAGACAATGTCAGTATGCCCAACTTTCTTCCTTAAGCTGCTGGCTAACTTGGCAGCATCAACTCCTTCTCCAATCACCACCACAATATCTTCTTTCTTCTCACCTTCTAATCCCATAAAACTCACACCTGCATGCAACAGTAATTAATATTTGACATTCACATGCATGTTCCCAGAGAAAGCAAAATTAAGAAGAAAAAATAAAAAATTTGCCCTTTAATTTGGAAGCAATTCAACAGTACTTAGTCACTTAGTTACCATCCGCATCTGCCACAACCTTGAGTGCCTTAGTCCTGCATTTCTAGCAATTCATCTGTACCTTGAGCACTATTTTTTGCTGCAAAAGTACGTACCCAACAAGAAAATTGAATACATCATAAATTAATTCTATATACATATACATACATACATATATATATATATATATATATATATCAATTCTACTGCCAAATTTACCTTCGTCATCTTCTGATCACACTCCTTGTTATGGATAGAACAAATTAAGAAATTCCAAATTGCGAAGAAATAATTCAAAGCTTGGTCTCTATGAGTTATGATAAACCTATATATACGTATAGAGGGAGGGAGAGAGAGAGGAAGAGGGAGGTGATTATTTTGCTGTCCATTTTCAAACTTCATATACAAGTTTATATATACATATATAAGACGTAGAACAATATTTAGAAAGGGCACGTAAAAATGTCACAGAAAGGGGAGGTCTACCTTAAACATCAAATACAAATCGATCATGCATGTCCATGTGACTGCTTGACGCCTTCTTCTCAATGTATGGACGCTCATTTATCATTTTGATTTGGTCTTCCTACGATACTGTTTGCTCCAATGTTATCATCAATCACCTATCCAAATCGTTCCAATCTCTCTCTACTATTCATCGAATTGTTGATTTACTGCTAAATGTCTCCATCCGAATGTCAAAACAATTAAGACTTGGAATTAGTTTTTCCTAGAAAGCTTCAAGTTCAAATTTGTACATTGAAAGGATGAAATTCAACATGCATGTCCCTTCATGGTAGAAGACTTGATCATTGACTTCCTTGCTTCCTGGGAACCTGTAAGAAACGTGTAGGCTGCACATATAGCTGATGAAGTAAATACTGTATGTGCATCGAGTTCAAAGGTAGCTTCCCACGTGCATGAGACTTCGAAGGAAATCAAAAGGTCTTTCTTGGCCATTTCCCTGGGTGGAAAATATTCACTGTCTCAATTCATCTAAAGCAACCAAAACAAAGAAAGAAAGATTTGAAAATTTCTGTTCTGACATACGACTACAGAGGAGCCCTCGAAAACCACCGTACGTGGCTGCATATATATATATATATATATATATATATATATATATATATAGAATTCTAGAGGAAAACTTGGGGGCAGGATTTTGAGACCATGCTTATAAATTGATGAATGAATTATGTAAATTAATGTATGTGTGGGCTACATCTATATACTGTGTGAGACAATACTGTTGATTGATTCCATATTTTGAAGTTTAGTCTTGGACGATGCTTCAAGTTTGGTCATAGAATTCTAGAGGAAAACTTGGGGGCAGGATTTTGAGACCATGCTTATAAATTGATGAATGAATTATGTAAATTAATGTATGTGTGGGCTACATCTATATACTGTGTGAGACAATACTGTTGATTGATTCCATATTTTGAAGTTTGGTCTTGGACGATGCTTCAAGTTTGGTCACTGTCTTGTGTCTTGCCAAGTCAAATTTGGCAACGCAATCTGGACTCGACTTTTAGTAGTTTAAAATTGAAGTGCAACAACGACAGAAGTACTGTACTGTACTAGACTCAGACAAGAAGTTGCTACAGTTTTAGAAGCTTACCAGTTTGTTAAAAGAAAATAAAGGAATATATTGCTCCTCAAAAGCCATGAAATTGAAGCTTTGATGGCTTAAATATTATAAGAAGGTTGAAGAGTACTGGCATTACTGAAACAGACAATTGTATTAAAGAAAGCTCCTAATCATCAGTAAGAACACAGGTGTGGATATCAATCTCTTTTAATGGTTGTCGAGATTTGAATGGTCTGCTCTAGTAGATTGGCCCACAACAAGTGCCCTTCATTATATGGCTTCTTCCAAGCCACAAATCTCTGAAAGTGCCACCAGAACATTGTATAACAAGCCAAAATTGCTTTTAAGAGATGTTATGTGTAAATATGTGATCAGAATAATTCACCTCTCTATCAATTCTCTAATTAATTTAGGGCTTCAAACAAGTCATTGACTTGATCATACTTTATCATACAGATTCAAACTAATTAAAAGAACTTCATTGTATGCTAGCTAGAACGATACTGTTACTGCTGTACTTGCTGTTCAGATATGGCATTAAAGACAGTAGCTGATAGCTATCACTAACTTGAAAGGAAATCAGGATGTTGATATCAATCTCTGATAAAATGGCTAAAAAGCTCAGTTTTCTTTAAATAACTTAATTAGAAATTAATGGTATCTAATTTTACCTCATTCATGAATGTATAGTACATGATTCACAATACCATTCCTTGAGAGGTTAGGCTCATTCAGTAAGTAGCTAGTAGCAGTGCTAGCTGCTGCAGAGGCAATTATATTATGTTATAAGGAATTTACTTGGCGGTAGTGGTGCTGTACCTCATGAATTCAATATTGGGTAGCAGTAAGCTGTTGTTGGGCCTGCGTGACTCCCCTCATGCCAGTTAGAGAGGTTGCCAACACTCTTTGACAAGCTTCCTAGATGGCATTCAGGGAGCCAGGCAGACCATTCTTTCAGACCGAGTAGCTAGCTCTAGCTAGTAGTAAGCAGTCTCGAGCATCTTAACCTGCAAAAAATTAGTACACAATCTCATAAATGCCTTGCATCAATGCCATATATACATACCTTGTGATCTCAATTAATTACTATCATCTATAAACACTTAACTGATTAACGAAATATAGAAACTTTTTTTCTTAAGCAGCTCCATAATTTCAAAGACTAGACTTAGATATATAATGATGTTCAAGAAAAGTTGATTGATTCTTGATTGTATTAGATAATTGTAATAATATGGAAGCTTATAAACCAACATTCAATCACAGAGATATTTAGACACTTACAGTGCTTGAAGAGAAGATATGACACAAGACTGGAAGATGAGAAAATAACTGGGAGATCAACCATTAATCTACCTCTCTCTTTCTCTCCCTGTATGTGTGGTATCTGTATGAATATTGTTTCAGGCTTTGATTGCAAGCAAAGAATAGCACGTAGAGGGAGAGGGGGGGGGGGTGTGGGGTTTAAAGGGGTTGTGGAGGAGGAAGAAAGACAGAGACAGAAGAAGATTCTTCAGGAGAAAGAAAGGTGGTAGAGAAGGCGGCAGCAGCGGCTTTTAGGTAACATACAGCTCCATAGATACAGCCAAAGCTACCTGGGTTTTACAGGTAACTTTGTTTGGATTTTCTTTCCTTGGAAAAGGTGATTTTCCCACCCACCACTTCCTTTTCATTCTTCCCTTCCCAATTAATTCAAGTCGTGTGTGCATGGTCTCTCTCTCTCTCTCTCTCTGATTCTCTTTCCTTTTATTGCATACGTAGGATTGCATTTTATTGCATACAACTGTTTCAAGAGTATTATCAACTCATTTCATCTGTCCTAGCTACTTAATTTATTTTATTTTTTGTAAGAAATTGAAAATCACACAACGTACTATGTTATTTTAATGTTTGGATTGATGTAGAGGATAATGGATTTTGATAATTCCTAGCTAGAGGAAGCCAGCCAAAACAAGTAAACAAGACAAAGTGTTGCAGGGGTGCCTTAGTTGTGGTCATGTCCTCGCTAGAGGTTTTAATTTAATAAAAAAATAATCATTCTGTGTTGGAGATAATTGTTTATGTTAAGAGAGCAATGGAGCTTATTGTAGTCTAATGCCATATATATATCACAAGATGCATAGATTATCTATGTATCAATTTGAAATAATCAATTAGCCTGCAGCTAAGATGAAAAACGAATGCTATGTTTTTGGATCTTCTTAGAACCGGAAGGGCCCATATAGTATATGCAAGGGAGAGGAGAGGAGGAACTAGAAAGAAGCTAGAGCCTGCTTTGCCAAGGGAGAATCACTTTTAACCACTGAACTCAACTGTGAGTGGACAGTCGGCTGGATCCACGGGACCCTCTTGAGCCCTAGACCAATAGTAGCATGCTCCACCCCTTCTAGCTATACCGATACTCTTGGATGCACATGTTGATTTTTTACGAGCTAGCATTTATGCACCAAGACAGAACTGATCAGTTGCAAGAAAGAGTCTGGTCCTTGCTATGAAGAATGATTAGCCTAAACAAGTCGATGTCGAGATGTTTACATATTGGTAAGAGCATTTTTCAAAACACAGAATGAAGGTGTGTTCTAAACCACAAAAGCAACGCTTTTTCACGGATAATTAACAAGGTGGGTGATGATGGTGTTCTGTGAACTCAGTGATTGAAGAGAGAGTAAGATGTAAAACAAACATATATCCCATTAATTTGATTCGTTTTTTTCCCCAATTCATGGCAGTATCCTATCAAGATCTCGGGTCCACTGATGTGCCAAGGCAGTTGGGAGAGCCATAAAGTCGATGGACTGATCAGGTTGAAGGTGATAAGGCGGGCTAGTCTGTCACATAACCAAGATAAGGGTGGGACTGGGTATAGATGCCCTCCCAGAAAAAAGAACACCGTAAGAGGTGATATGACTCTGTTGAATTATTTTTTATACGAGAAATTATTGTCTACCAGAGTTTCCCCACTTGTTCACTAGCAAATGAGTGTGGGATTGCACTTTTTCGTATTTCGAGTGTCCTTCATGTCATGTGATGTTTGATGCTATCTTTGAAGACACAGCAAACTGCAGAATAGGAGGCCAATGGGCCCTTTGGTTGATCTGCTGGAAGATATCGCACCAAACCAGTCAGATTTGTCACGAGATGATACAGCTTCTGAGCCTGTTGCCTCCTTGGATTTTGTGATTTTCCATAGCCGGAAGATGCTGATTACTTGAATCCTTTCACAAGTTACACTCTTGTTTGGAAGGAAATTCAGGAGATTACAAAGCTAAAACTACATACAGTAAAAAAGTTTTCTTATTTCTCAAGAGCACATTTGTAAGCCCAAAACTTGCCCAAACTCAAGTTAAAATTATTCTAAACCTCAACTCAAAAGGTATATTAAAAAAAAAATTACAAGAGAATTGTTTATCTTTGTGGCTCTCATTACCCTCTTTTCACAAAAACCAAGAATTTTAATTTTTTATCTTAAATTTTGGGTTTAAAAAAATAAAAATAATAAATAAGTAATTTTCTTTCATGTTACTTTGATTATAGTTTATTTATGAAAAGATTAAAAAAGAGAATAAAGTTTATTTATGATTATTATGCATTTAAGGTTAAGTGATTGATTTTGAGTGTGTTGTTAGAAATAAAAATTTATAAATTGATTTGTTATGGGTTAAAAAATTTATTTCAACTTTGCTAGAAATTTTGGACGGAATGGTCTTGAGGTTGAAGATGATGAAATTTTATTTTGATCCTTGATTTATAAAAATTATAGTTTAGTCTCTAAATTTTAAAAAATTATAATTTGACCCCTAAAATGTATTTTGGAATCCTGGGCAATATTCTTATAAGGTTAAGGATGATGAATCTCAGTTTGATAATTGATTTGTGTAATTTTTAGTTTAGTCCCTCTATTTTAGAGATTTACAGTTTATTTCATATTGAAAAAACATAATTTTTTTTCTTGTAAGTATAGAATATATATATTAAAGGATTTCAAATCCCACATTGAAAAAATAATTTTTTTTCTTGTGAATATAAAGTATATATACTAAAAGATTTCAAATTTCACATTAAAAAAATAAAATATTCTTCTAGTATTTATATAGTGAATTTTGAAAAGGATCAATAACCAACTAAAATATATATATAAAGTCTCTGGTTAAGAGGAAAAACACATTTGAAAAAACAAATCTCAATCAGGTTTTGTTGAGTCGCCCGGGTCACAGGTCAAACGAGTTTTGCCGGGTTTTTACTCATCTCGATCTTTTGCCTTACCTGGACTGGTCCAGCCACCAGGTCCTGGGTCGACCCGTCAGGCCGGTCCGAGTTTAATAACTATGATTTCAGGTTCTTAGTTTATGCTAGTAAGTGGACTTTATTAACTGTTCCTGCTTCTTCAATTTTGTTCGGTATGCCTTGCTTATTTCTCGAGACTTTCCTTTTAGTTTTGATCCGATGTTTTAGACATTCCACTATTATCATGTTTTAATTAAGTTTTGATTTTGACAATATAATGAACATTATAGATTATTGTTTTTGTTTTAATTACTTATAAGAAATTTTAAACTATTTTTTGTTTTTATTAATTTTAAATAATATAATATTTTGAAAGATTATAAAATGTTGTTCTTTTAATATGTCCGTTTCGAGGCTTAGCGTAAGTGGAGTGTCCTTATAACATTGTTCTTGCATTGCTGGTCATGGAACTGGAATCCGGGTCATGACATCATCAAAATGAAAGTTCCCATGGATCCACTTATTAAACACAGTAAATGATTCAAGGAAAGCATGTGAAAACATAGTGCAATTGAAAACCTTGTGGAGAAGAAAATCTTCTTATAAAGTAATTCTTCATCAAAACACAGTCTTAAATGACCCCAATGAAATGATTGTTTGATCATCTAGGCAGGAGTAGAGGCCGCCTCCTTCTCTTCAGTATAAAAAGGAATAGGTTTGGTTGGGGCAGGCAAACGGCCGATGCTATCAACTTTACCTCTTAGCTTTGGTGGAGGCCTAGCAGCCTTTGGCAACAACCTCCCCTTCTTTTCAAACCACTCAGGCTTGAGCAATGCCCGCAAACCCAACTGGTTGTAATGCACACGTCTGACAGATCCACCAGCCGCTTCAACTGCTTGCTTTGCCCTGACAGTCACTCTTGACACCTGCATAAATCAGTCATCAGCACAAGTTTGTGTTGCATGCAAAAAAAGGGAAGGAATTATCACTAAATTTCACTGATAATTGTGATATGGTATTTGAAATTCAAATGTTTAATCAATTTCAGCAAACATGTCAGAAAAATTCCATCACATACCCAAAAAGTTCATAATTGTAGCTATGAATCCTGAACCTTAACTAGCAGTTATAATGGAAAATATATAATTTCCATCTCAAAAAATTGATATAAAGCTTTTTAATGGCCATTCTGTAACACTGATATTTATGTATGATGCAGCTTCTTATGACTGTCTAATTGGTTCTCCTATTTGACATACAAGAAAAGGAAGAAGTACCATATGAGAGTCAGCACAATTTTAACAGCTTTCAAGAAATTTGTTTGCCAGTTAGCTCAAACAACAATAACAATAAAGGAAAAAACAAATTTGGGGAAAACTTTAACAGTTGGCTGGAATGTCAAACCTATAGTGCCACCCCAACCAAAACTCTTTGGATTCTTTATTTAATAGTTTGCTTGCATATATCATCATTCAACTAACAGCAACACAAATAAAAAAAATGCAACACTTAAATCCCAGAGGACATGAACACAAACTAAGAATTATAAAATAATGCCTTAGAACACTTTGGATTGCCTCAAGAATACTTGAAATCAAAGCTCCTAGCCAAGTTCGTACAAATGCGGAAACCCCGTTCAAGTAAAATTTACCTCCAGATGAATAGGCCATTGGATCTTCTCCGCACCACGCCCCATCAGTCTTACGCCATCTTTTATCTGCTTCCCAATGGCCCTAGTCTCCTGTTGGAATAATTGTAAAGATCAAAACACCAAGGCCCATCATGGAAATGGCTTAGATTTGGGATCTGAAGAAGGATGCTAACATACCTTTAGCGTTTTCATTGTGATTAATTCATGGGAATCTATCTTCCCTGCATTAATAAGTCTTGCAATCTTTCCCAACCCTACTGGCTGCCAGAGAAACCATACGAGTAAATGATCCAAGGAATGCACAGAAGAACAGAGACCATTAACAATATACTTACAGGAAGGATTGAAATCAATTGCAATGTTCATGTAATAAATAAGTAAATTAAGTTTAAAATCTTGTTTACGGATTGTTTTTTTCTTTATCTGATACAAAAAAAGGGACAAAACCATCAATCGACTCAGCCAAAAACAACTATTTTCAGCAGATTGCATTCCATCAAGGTAAAATGTCTTTCCATTTCACATCCCTCCATTCTTCTTATAAAAACAAATAGAACAAAAACCCCCAAAGCTTTGTTGAGTTAAGAAGAAAAGATAAAAAAAACACACACACACACAACACAATAACTCAAATTGCCAATTCCGATTATTTTACCTACTTTTTATCCTAGCATCCATAAAACTGGCACACTCATCTAAAACACAGTACAGAGTACCACAATTATATACTCAAAACATGACACCAACAATTCTTCTGGCGTCTAATTCAACATTCTTTCAACTTAACACATAATCAATGATTAATCTCATGTGTTATGATCCCTGGAAAACAAAAGGAATCGTACTCTCATTCCTAATAAGTCTCAGCAGCAAATCCTCAATACAAAAGATTTCAACTTTAACGGGCTGCCACTACCAATCACTAAACCACAGCTTCTTTTCATTTCAAATACACATTAGGCTTCATTGCTCTAAATAGAAACTAAAAATCAATCGATAACAGACCCCAACTTGGCATTTTGCTACAAAAAAAAAAAAAACAGACAAAGTGGGCAACTTAGAAAGCAGCAAAATACACCTGAAAAGTGAGACTAAAGGGATTCTTAAACCCCCTTTTGGGCAAACGCCTTCGCATTGGAGTCTGCCCACCTTCAAAACCAAACTTCATAGTCCCTCTGGCTTTCTGTCCTTTATGACCTCTCCCTGCAGTCTTTCCTTTACCGGACCCAATGCCACGACCCTTTCTTGTCTTTTGCTTCCTTGGAACATTGTCCCTCAAATCATTCAAACTCAACAAACTATATGCCCTAAAACCCATAAACCCAGATGCCCCATTTGCAAAATAATTGTTAAAGTTTGATTCTTTGAAGGGTTGAATTTGAGAGAACGTGGGAATTAAGGTGGTTTTGGGGGTTAGGAGTGAGGTTGATGAGATCAGTGAAGAGAGTAATCTTCTTCTTATCATTTTTGGATCAAAAAATGAGTTTTGGTGATTAGGGGTTTTTGATTTTGATCTTGTTTTGTCATTTGGGGATTTAGGGTTTTAGTTTCTGTGATTAATCTCTCTTTGTTTTTATCTCAGTAGAGGGGCCATCGGCCCAATGAGAAAGGGCTCGAGGCAACTATGCATCTTTAGGCGACATTTGGTTATTTCAAATAAAACTATTAAAATAATATTTGTTTTTTTTTTTTTTTAATTCTTTAGGGCAGCTCCTGTGCAGGATTTTCCTCCCTAAAAACAAGGGGACAAAAAGTTGATGGACAATAGCTGGTGGATAAAAAAGTAAAGCTCTCTCACTGTTCTTTTCATCCATAAAGAGGAAAATCATAGCAGATCCTCCCTGCACCACATATCACCCTTACAGATGGCCTTGCTGTTCTTGAGTACAGAGTTTTCTCTACCACCTCCCCCCTCTTATCTCTACTCAGAGAATAATAATTATTTTTTAAAAAATTTATTCGAAAATTTACTTTCAATTTTAATGTATTAAAATTATATAAAAACACCAAAAACAATTATTTAAAATAAAAAATAAAACATTTTAAAAATTAAATCACAGGGTAAAAAAACAACATAAATAATAAATTAAAAATTAACATGGCTTCACAGCGTAACACATCAAATCTATCATCAGTTAATAAATTTTACAAGCTTTGATTTTTTAAAATGATTTGTAGTTAATTATACGATAACAAAAGCAACGCAAAATAAGACTCTTTTTTCCTTGAACGCTGTTGATGACCATGGCTGTCCCTGTCATCAAGACGGCAGAACTCGAGGGTTAATATGCCAAATATCCTGTTGTTTTTTCCTAACTGGGCTGTGTCTAGATAGCAATTTTGATTTGTGAGAAGAGGGCGATGCATTTGTGCCACTATTATTATGTGATCAAGTTTCAGTGGGCAGATATGTCCTCAAAAAATGAGAGGATACTCCAACTCCTAAGAAGATAGAAAATGACAAGGCCTTCCCTTGCATGTATCCATTGAGGGTTAAATGTGATCATAAAACAAAGGCCAATACTCTTCTCTTGTTGCCTTTTTTTTTTTTTTTTTTTTATCCCTATCATCTTGGAATTCATCTTCCATCACACACACACAAATGATTACAGGATAGATCCCTCCTACCAACCTGCTTTCTTCACTGTTCCATGTCTGTCAGTCTTCCGTATTTAAAGCCTTGTCCTTTCCTACTGTCAAATTCTAACTTCTTAACTGACCTTAAAAACACACGAACAGGAACATGATGTCTCATACCTTCTCCACAAACCCCCTCAACGTGAACATGAATATGGTGAGTATGACAACGTTAACTAGGCCTCGGAAACCCAATTCTTTTTTCTCCTCCTCCTCCACATTCTTACCCCATTGTAATATCCAGACCCTGAGATTCCTTCCACACAGGTCTCTTCTGCGTCTCAATAAGAACAATTGTTACAAATGGAAGCATTCTATGTTTATCAGTACAAAGCCCTTACTAAAAGATGGAACTCTCAGTGTAAATGGCCAAGAAGCAATCACAGGAGTGCCTGAAAATGTCTTCCTTACACCTTTGTCGGATTCATCTGCATTCTTGGGTGCTACTTCCTCTCAAAGCAGTTCCAGACATGTTTTCAAGCTTGGAGTTATTCAGTAAGGCCCCTCTTGTTGTTACCTTGCCCTGTTTTCTAGTTCAACATCAAATTGAGAAGGGTTCTTAGTTCAATGGGAAGTTTTCTTAGAACATGATTGTGCAATGCAGGGATGTGAGACTACTGAGTCTCTTTAGATTTAAAGTTTGGTGGATGATACCTAGAGTGGGGAATTCAGGAAGTGACATTCCTATTGAAACTCAGATGTTGCTGCTGGAAGCTAGGAAAGGACCAGATTTAGACAAGTCAAATGATTCTCCCTCTTATATCATATTCTTGCCTTTGCTAGATGGTGAATTTCGAAGCAGCTTGCAGGGCAACTCATCAAATGAACTTGAGTTCTGTCTTGAAAGTGGTAAACCTTAACTTTCTTTTAGTTGCCAATTCAAAACTCCTGCACTTGTACGTGTCTGTTAATACCAAGGTGTTCACATGAATGAACATCTGTGATTGTTCTTCCAATCTCATAACCATCTTCTCATCCCTTTCCTCTCTTTTTTCAGGGTTTAAGAATTGATCTTCTGTGTGTTTTGATAGGTGACCCCGCTATAGTTACTTCAGAATCCATAAGAGCAGTTTTTGTGAATTATGGGAACCATCCATTTGATCTAATGAAGGAATCAATGAAGTAGGTCAGCCCTCTGAGAAACTTTCAGTTTCATTCCGAAGAAAATATTTGATTCCTTTTCTTTTATAATGGAAATATTAGAAATTAAATGGGGGTAATTTCGTTTCCATATGGAGTATTGATGTTTAATTGTCGTTTGAATTTAAATCCTGAGCAGCAAATTGAATTAAAAATCCCATGAGATCTCGAGTAGCTACTGTTCTACCTTCCTGGCTTCTTGTTGTTACATGCTCTTTGCACCATATGCAGGATTTTGGAGGAGCAGACTGGAACCTTTTCTGTCAGGGAAACGAAACAGGCAACTTAGGCCACCATTTACTCTTTGCATCTTCATACAGGCCACCTACTTTTTCTTGCTTGAAGGAAAGTAGAAAAGGAAGAAAATGAAAGCATAATAATTAATGAATTTCTTCAATGCTTTATGATGCAGATGCCAGGAATACTAGATGTGTTTGGTTGGTGCACCTGGGATGCTTTTTATCAGGAAGTAAATCCTCAAGGAATAAAAGATGGCTTGAAAAGGTTAATCTATGTCCTTAATTCTTAACACATTTTTACTCCACACACAACACATTGACTTCCAAAATGATCGGCAAAGCAACAGTTGCTTAGCATGGAATTTCTAAATTCATCCTCATTTCACTCTCATAGTTTATCCGAGGGAGGCACTCCAGCAAAGTTTTTGATAATAGATGACGGTTGGCAGGATACCACTAATGAATTCCAAAAAGAAGGAGAGCCATTTATTGATGGTTCACAGTAAGTTTATCCCTTTTCCTTTTATGTTAATACGGAAAATGCAGGCTTTCTGATCTCCCCCAAATTTCAGGTTTGGAGGCAGGTTAGTCAGCGTTGAAGAAAACAGCAAGTTTCGGAGAAGATCCAATGAATCCCAGGCTGATGCACCAAATGATCTAAAACATTTTGTTGCAGATATTAAGAGGAATTTTGGCCTTAAGTAAGCATCCCATGACGTCCAGTAGAGGTTCTTTAATCTTTTCTTTTGGTGGTGTTTGGGGGCTTAATGATAGTAGTAGACAGGGATGGTGCAGAGTAGTTCATAGCAACTGTCCTTCAAGCAGACCAAGTACACAACTATCAGCGTGACTTCGATCTTAATGCTCATACTTTCTAGAAGCGTCTTGAATTCCTTCTTCCTTTTCCCTTTCCAAAATTTCAGGTACGTCTATGTATGGCATGCCCTCTTGGGATATTGGGGAGGCCTTGTTCCAAATGCTCGTGATACTAAGAAGTATAATCCCAAATTAACCTACCCACTGCAATCGCCAGGGAACTTGGCAAATATGAGGGATCTAGCTATGGATTGCATGGAGAAGTATGGTGTTGGTGCAATTGACCCTGACAGAATATCTCAGTTTTATGATGATCTACACAGCTATCTTGTTTCACAGGATGTGGATGGGGTTAAGGTTGATGTTCAGAATATACTGGAAACTATTGCAACTGATTTAGGAGGTCGAGTCTCACTTACCAGACATTTCCAAGAAGCACTTGAGAAGTCTATAGCTTCCAACTTCCAGGACAACAGCATTATCTGCTGTATGGGTCTGAGCACAGACTCCATTTACCAGTCAGTATCTTATATATCCATTTACATCCCTATTTTTATTCTTTTTTCATGAACTCATACTAATTCATCCAGGATAGAGTTCATGAATATAGAGAAACCTGAACAATGTCCAGCAAACACAGCAGAATTTAGCTTTTGTGATGTTCAAATTTTTTCCTTTGTAGCATGCATTGAGTGACTTAGTCAATCTGATTAACAGCAAATGTAGGAAATAATATGCAACAGATTATTCAGGACTTGAAAATGGATTGCTAAAGTTGTCTAATTCGGTGTATTTTCACAATTAAATATTGTTTCTGATCATTTCACGCCTTCAGCTTGAGCAGTGATTTTCATGGAAATAAAAACCGTTTGTTAGTGCAGCTCAAAAAGAAGTGCTATTACACGGGCCTCTGATGATTACTATCCGAAAAATCCAGCTACACAGACACTGCACATAGCTGCTGTGGCTTTTAACAGCATATTTCTTGGCGAAGTTGTTGTTCCAGATTGGGATATGTTCTATGTATGTCTGGATTTACTCATCATTCATCTTTAAAAACTTCTACAACTAATTTCTAATTCTGGTAGTCTATGAACGTCTCATCGACTTGCAGAGTCTCCATGATGCAGCTGAATTTCATGCCATCGCTAGAGCTGTGGGAGGGTGTCCTGTATATGTCAGGTAAGATTTGTGTAGTGTCAGAATTCATTTTCCCCTACTTTTCACATTCATAATGGTTTATCTTGCAAAAGGTGAACAATATTGCAATGAATTGTCAACAGTGATAAACCTGGTGAGCATGATCACAAGATACTTAAGAGGCTTGTACTTCCTGATGGATCAGTGCTTAGAGCCAAATATCCAGGAAGACCATCAAGAGATTGTTTATTCATTGACCCAGTTATGGATGGGAAGAGGTGCCTTTCTCACTTTACTTGTATGGAAATTCAATTCACTTATTTATTCACTCCTCCTGACATTCTGGGAATTTTTTAAATCAAGTCTTCTGAAGATTTGGAATTTGAACAAATGCACTGGCGTTATTGGTGTGTTCAACTGCCAAGGAGCAGGAAGCTGGCCTTGTCTGGATAACACAAACCAGAATCATGTCAGTAATAGTGCAGAGGTATCTGGACAGGTTTCTCCTGCTGATGTTGAGTATTTTGAAGAGGTCTCTGGGAAACTGTGGACCGGAGATTGTGCAATCTATTCTTTCAACAAAGGTAACCTTTTCCTGCCACATTTTTTTTTCACAGGCAGCATAAGGATCTCACTCACAGCATTCTTTCTGTTCCTTTTTTTCCCCTGGGAGAATCGAAGGGACTCACATGTTTCTAATATTTTGAAATACAAGTAACAACAAGTGGCACCCCAGCAATCTGCTGACAGGCAAAATGTTCGCAAATTTTCAGGATCAGTGTCTCGGTTACCGAAGGAAGAAAAGTTTGGTGTTGGATTACAAACTCTGGAATGTGATGTCTTTACTGTATCACCAATCAAGGTTAATTATTGGTCTCCCAAATCTCTTGCACTCAGCTCACATGCATTACATTGGTAAATTAAATTTCAATCGATGGTTTCGCAGGTTTACAATCAGAGGATTGAGTTCGCACCCATCGGATTGATGAACATGTACAACAGTGGTGGAGCTATAGAGTCAGTTGAGCAGTGTGGTGATCCATCAAGCTATAATGGAAGAATACACATAAAGGGAAGAGGGGCAGGTAGTTTTGGTGGATACTCGAGTGTGAAGCCAAAGGGTTGCTCCATAAATGGAGAAGAAGAAGAAATGAAGTACGGAGAAGAAGATAAACTGGTGACAGTAACCATAGATGCCTCCAATAATAGTGGTTGGGACATGGATATATGGTACTGAGGAGGGGGGGCCTAGAGATTATTGTGATAATTAAGAAAGAGCTTGCAATCTGCATGGGCAGGGCATGTATATGTAAATAATAATGACTGATTTAGCTGTAATTAATTGATTGTTAAGAAATACGGAGAAGTATCTGTAATGAGAAGCAAACATGTGATTCTTGAACTAAAAATCTTAGCATAACTTAATGAACAAACAACTGTATGTTATTAAGATTTGTTTAAAGGTGGTAATAAGAGTAACTCCAGGGCATGGAAGTGAAGCTTGATGATAATGGGCCATTGGGCTTCTTCTGCGCAAGGAATGCAAGGAAGACGGTGAGGTGAGAGAGCTACCAAATAAACTATAATAATAACAATAATAAATTAAAGTAAAAAAGAAACGAAAAGAAAATCCGGTGAAAGAGGAAACGACAGCGAGGACCAGAAGGAAGGAAGGAAGGAAGGGTGCGGGAGTCGTCGTCGCCGTCCTCCTCCTCCTCCTCCTCCAGTCCTGATTATTAATAACAATAATCTAATTTAAGCTTGTGCATCGCTGGAGTTTGCATCCAATCTCTCTCTCTCTCTGCTTGGTCGTCTTCTTCTTTATTAATAACTCCAAAAAAAACTAAACATATTTCATTTTTTTATTATTCGAAAAATGTCTTACGCTTATCTCTTCAAGTACATCATCATCGGCGACACTGGTTCGTTTTTTGTCTCTTAAATTCTTAATTTTGATCATGATTTTTTATTAAATTTAAATTCTAAAAAAACTGAATGAACAGGAGTAGGGAAATCGTGCTTGCTGCTGCAATTCACGGACAAGAGATTCCAGCCGGTGCATGACCTTACCATCGGTGTTGAGTTTGGGGCTCGTATGATCACCATTGATAACAAGCCTATCAAACTCCAAATTTGGGACACCGTTCGTTCCCTTCTCTCTCTCTCTTTAATTTCAATTCTCTTCTCTTATAGAACAAATCGATAATTATGTTTAAATCTCCGATTTTTATGATTTTTAGGCGGGTCAAGAATCGTTTAGATCCATAACCAGGTCTTATTACAGAGGTGCTGCTGGTGCTTTGCTTGTCTATGATATTACCAGGTACCGACCCCTCTCTCTCCCTATCCTCTTCTTTTATGCTGTAACTATAATGCTTTTTTGCTTGTTTCTTCTTCTGAAGAAGATGATATTGTAACTTATGCTGCTGCTGTAGCCAGCTAGCTAGGTACCTAATTAAACAACATCTTCAAAATGGGCTCTATTGTTTTCACATACAATTTAAGGTTTCTTCTTCATTTGCTTTACCTTAATTTAAACCACCACCACCTGGTCTCTCACGCTGGGCATCATAATCAAGTAATTTCATGACACAGATGGAGCCCTTTTGATTTGGCGTCCAAATGTGTGCGTTTCTGTTTTTTCAATCACTATATTGTACCCTAAGCTGGCCCTGAATGATATCTGGTTTTCTTATTCAGGAGGGAAACTTTTAATCACTTGGCGAGCTGGCTGGAAGATGCAAGGCAGCATGCCAATGCAAACATGACCATTATGCTCATTGGTAATAAGTCTGATCTTGCTCATAGAAGGGCTGTCAGCACTGAAGAAGGTGAGCAGTTTGCAAAGGAGCATGGCTTGATCTTCATGGAGGCCTCTGCAAAAACTGCTCAGAATGTCGAGGAGGTGAGTAATGAACATACGATGACCTATACGTTGAAACACTTATAGACTTTTTCTTTGTTGTTTGTCAAGTTTTTCTTATAGCAACATCCTTTGTGCAGGCTTTTATCAAAACAGCTGCATCTATATATAAGAAGATTCAAGATGGAGTTTTTGATGTATCAAATGAGGTTAGACCTGTTTATTCTGCACAGTTATATCCGTATTTCTATTATGTTTTTTAGAAGTCTCATCATTTACCGAAGCTTCTGGCTGCTTTATATTTTCCATCTGAAGTTTTAATTTTGAAGGTTAACTATATTCATTCTGATTGTTTGTTTTTTATGTTCTTCTCATGACAAGATCTGGATTTTCAAATGTTAATGGGGCAACTTGGAAATTATGTTCTACAAGGGTTTCCAAATTGAAATATTTTTCTTATTTCAATCTTCATATTGCTGACATGCAAGTTTTGCTGACCTCAATACGTTTTCATCTTATATTGTTGATTTGCATTGTACACCGTTTTTTAAGCATGGTTAATTTTCAAATAGAGACATGATGCTGGCATTCATATCTTCAATTATTATTGAATGAAAGTTGTAAATGATTTGGCTGGTATTCTATTTGGATTTTTGCTTCCTTCTTACACATTCGCCTCTATTCAATTGGCTGTTTTCCACTTGTTAGCTATTTGAAGCTTATAATTAGCTTTGCTTGCTTGGACATTGCTCTTTATATTGTTCTTCTCATGAAAAGATACGAGTGATGTCAGTTGGCACCCTGACAGTTACGTAGCAGGACTCCATAAGGTTTCTTATCAATCTTTAAAGTGTTGGTTTCTGAGTTTTCAAGAGCTCAATCCATTGTCAACTTAGCTTTTCAATCTGCACATACAATTTTGAAGCTAATATTATTAGATAAAATTGAAACTAGTTTGGCTGATATTCTAATTGGATGTTCTGCAGTCTTATGGGATAAAAGTTGGATATGGAGGTATTCCAGGGTCATCAGGAGGCAGGGATGGTGCTTCTGCCCAAGCCGGAGGCTGTTGCAGTTGAAATTGAATACCCCTTTGCTATATTTGAACGCAACCAATTTACACTTTCTGTGTTCTTTAAGATTTCCCCTGTTTTTTCAAGTCTGAATATCGTGACTTGTTTTCTTTAAGTGTCTATTCAGGGCATTAACGTATATGTATAATCCACCTCGATATCACGTCCATTGATTGTAAATCCGTCGGCTGCTCTTCTGCTTCCCATTTCCTTTGATACTGGCTGTTCTAGTTTCCTTCATCTGTATCTGTGTTGAAACAAAACCTTGAATTGTGAAAAAAATGCAGGAAAGTCTTCCCCTTTGTGTTAATCCTTTGATTTTCTGTGGGGCCACTTCATCTTTGTTTTCATCTCCAGGGATTTGTATAAATAAATGCATAATCTTTCAGAGAAAAGAAGGGCTTGGAAAGCAGGGATAATTTGATTATGTTGCCATACCTTCCACCAAGAATGAAGGATCAAAGGCCATTTTGAGAAACTTCTTGGATGGAAGTTCCCTTCTCCAAAGTCCAGACCTATCATGAAAAATCAACCTAGTAATTTTATTGTCAACATAGGACAGAAAGTAGTTAAGTTACGATTTGATGAACTTGGGAGCATGAAAGAGTGTGATTCCAGTAGTGAAAGATGCAAGCTTGGGTAACGTGTACCAACGACAGATGGGTGCTATGTCTGGTACCTCTGCTGAATGCTGATGACGCTCACAAGAGATGACGACGATAATAATAATAATAATAAATTAATAATAATAATAATAATAATAATAATAATACAAAATTAGTAATAATAATTGTAATTACAACTTTAACAAATGAAATAAAAGGTTCTCTCTTTCCATATTTTCCACTCTCCGTTTGCTATGTATGTGCTGTTCATTGGCGTCAATCTACACATCTGAGCAAAGTAACATAAAAAAAGACTTGTTTTTTCCCCTTCGATCCTTCTCTCTTTCTTCTCCAAATTCTTACTCTATCGCTACCCTAGTTTGGGACGACAGAATAGAGAGAGAAGAGAGGTGGAGAAAGAAAGGTGTGTTGTCTTTCTGATCTGAAAAAAGATTTAAACTTGAACGGATCCAGGAATTCCTCCACTCTGTAAGCGTTTTTATATCTCTTTCTTTCTTCCTTTCTTTCTTTATCAATCTGACTTATTGTTTCCAATCACTGTATATTATATTATCAGATCACTTCTTGCTGTTGCTTAATAATGGCTTCACCTGGCAATCCAAATCAACAACAAGGAGGTGGGGGAATAATAGGGGGAGGAGGAGGTTTTGATCTGAATAAACTGTTCAAGCCCTCTTCTTCAAATCCTATGAATATGATGCAGCCCCATATCCAACAACAGCAGCAGCAGCAGCAGCAGCAAGGTCCTCCTCCATCTCCCAATAGTAACACTACCACAAGTGGCAATCTCACCACCTCTCCTTCCTTCCCTCTCCCTTCCTCTTCTCCACCTTATCTAACTCCATCTTCTTCTTATCCACCTCCTACTGGCCCTTACCACCCTTTTCACCACCCTCACTATCTCTCCCCTTACCCGCCTCCACCTCCTCCTCAGCAACTTCACAATCAGTTCCTCACAAATACTAACATCCATCTCCAAAATAGACCACAACCCATCTCTTCCTTTGCACCCTCTCCTCCTCCACTCTCACCTAATAATTCAGGTGGTGCTGTTTTGATGGACATCTTGACCAATCAAAACCAACAGCAGCCTCCACAATCCACTAATCTTAGTGGACCTTTCCCTTCTTCCACTCCCTCAACTGCATTCATCACCACCAGTCCTCCTGTCCCATCTGCCCCTCCTGTTAGTTTAGCATCTCCAACGCAGCAATGCTGTGCTCCCCCTGCGAGGATGCTCAGTACCAAGCTCCCTAAGGGTCGACACTTGAATGGCAACCATGTCGTGTATGATATTGATGTGAGATTGCAAGGTGAGGTGCAACCTCAACTTGAAGTCACCCCCATCACCAAATATTTATCCGATCCTGGCCTTGTTCTCGGCCGTCAGATTGCTGTTAATAGAAATTACATTTGCTATGGACTCAAGCCTGGTGCTATTCGTATCCTCAATATTAATACTGCTTTGAGATCATTGCTTCGGGGACATAACCAGGTTAATTCTTATACTCTTTAAAATCTCACTATTATCTTGTGTTTTGTGCATCTAAACTTGAGTAAAAATTGACATTTATGACATCATGTAACCTAGCAATTGGCAATGTCTTAACCAATAATGAATTTCACTTTGTGATTATTGATGAATCAGATTTCTATGAATTTAATAAAATATGTATTTGAAGTCCTTTCGATGATCCATTACATATGAACACACTGTAAGAATGTTTGTTCTCAACTTATCTTGACAAGTTGCAATACGTGGATAGTTTTTTTTTTTCCAATAGCTGCTCTCTCCAAATCAAGTGCAGGCAATATTCAACTGATCGAGTTGTGGAGGAAAAATTTCACTCCAAAATAATTAAACTTTCTTATGACACTGACATCAAATTAACAATTGCGTTATAGATATTAACATGAGAACTACATCACTCTCCATTATTGCTTCTGGATTTTATTTTGGTTTCAGTTCTGTCAATTAATTGCTTAGTGTACTTTAATAAGAGATGCTAAAATTTCTTATGTGTATAATAAAATCCTGATTTTTTCTTAGTACTGAAGCTTCTTATAATTAAAATCACACAGTGATATTGGATAGATTTGCAAAGTAAGCCTCATTAATTTCATTACTTTAGCTGTCTGCTGTCCTTTCATGTTTAGAAGCAACCCCAAATGGCCAAATAATGTATCTTTCTTCTAGTTACGCAACATTTTTTTGTATCTCTTTGAGATCAATGTTGGTTATTATTATTTTCTAAATGCTTGCAGAAAAACTATCTAATTCATTAACATACACGGTTTTCTCATGCAGAAAGTAACAGACATGGCTTTCTTTGCTGAGGATGTTCACCTTCTGGCCAGGTAACTTTTTGAATTGATATTCTTCCCTATTTTATAGCAGAAGATGCTTACTTTTATCCCTGCAGTGCATGTGTTGATGGGCGTGTTTTCATAAGGAAGATCAATGAGGGCTCAGACGAGGAAGAAAAACCTCAAATTTTTGAAAGGATACTCCTTGCCCTTCACATAATAGCAGATGGAGAATCATTCCACCCACGAGTGTGCTGGCATCCACACAAGCAGGTGATAATGGATTTTGATTTTGATATTCACGTTATCAGATAAACTTTCCCATTGCGACACATTTTTCACTACTTGTACTGGTCTTGATTAAGGATTTCTTTATCTTTACTATGAATGGGAATATTGCAGGAAATTTTGATTATTGCAATTGGAAATCTCATCTTGAAAATTGATACCATTAAGATTGGAAAAGGTGGAGCATTTTCAGTGGAGCAACCTCTTACTTGTCCCATTGATAAGTTGATTGATGGGGTCCAGCTTGTTGGTAAACATGATGGGGAAGTCACTGAGTTGTCCATGTGTCAATGGATGACCACCCGTTTAGCTTCAGCTTCAACAGATGGCGTGGTTTGTTGCCTCCTTCCCCCCCTTACCTCACAGTCTTGTAGTTTGTCAATTTGTTTCTACTGGTAGCATTTGTAGTTTCTAAAGGTTACAGAGCCTCAAACAATAACCAAACTCTCCCTCCCACATGTGCACTTATGGCAGGGACAGTCTATTACAAACTGTGTTCGTAAGATCTCTTAGTTACATTTTAAGGAGCTAAGCCATAATCAAATTCTTTATGATCATATCATCAAAGTACTTGTCAATGTATCCATCATAAGCAATGCATTCTCTTATTCTTTTAGTGTTTTTGTTCACCAAACACTCGTTATCTGCTCCACAGGTCAAGATTTGGGAAGACCGTAAGGCAGTACCCCTTGCAGTATTCAGACCACATGACGGTAATCCTGTAAATTCTGTGGCATTCCTGACCGCCCCTGACCGCCCTGATCATATTGTTCTTATCACTGGGGTAGGCTCCTATTATTTCTGTTCTTCACAATGATGGAGCTTAATTATGCTAGACTTCTTAGATGACTAAAGAAAAGTTTGATATATATGTAATTCAGCCATATTTTACTGCCATTTGATAATCGTGATACAGTTATTTTGTCAGTAATTTTGTGTCAAAATCACTTCCATGTTCTTGAAGGTTTTGGTTTCCTTCATGATATATTCAATGTTGTAGGTATTGATGCTCGCTTACATATCTCCATGTACAGGGGCCCCTCAATCAGGAAGTGAAGATATGGGCCTCCGCTAGTGAAGAGGGCTGGTTATTGCCTAGTGATGCTGAATCATGGCAGTGCACTCAGACCTTGACCTTAAAGAGTTCGGCTGAATCTAGTGCTGAGGATGCATTTTTTAATCAAGTTGTAGCCCTACCCCGAGCCAGCCTGTTTCTTCTTGCAAATGCCAAGAAGAATGCCATATATGCTGTACACCTAGAATATGGGCCATATCCAGCTGCAACCCAAATGGATTACATAGCTGAGTTTACAGTTACAATGCCTATTTTGAGTCTTACTGGAACCAGTGATTGTTTACCAAATGGAGAAAATATTGTTCAGGTTTACTGTGTCCAAACACAGGCTATTCAGCAATATGCATTGAACTTATCGCAATGCCTTCCACCACCTCTGGAGAACATGGTGTTGGAGAAAACAGAATCTAATGTTTCTCGTGCTTTTGATACTGCTAATTCTGATGGTTCTGCTATTATGGAATCATCTCATGGAAGTAAACCCATTGAGATATCCACAGGTAACATGACTTCCATACCACCAATGACTCCTAGCAGTTCTGAAAGTGCTCCTGTAGCAAGCCATCCAGAAAGCTTGGGTTCTTCTGATGTTGGTAGCTCGCTAGATATTGCTTCTTCCGGTGGGCAAACCAAGGCTATTACTATTTCATCACGTAATAATACTGACAATACTAACACTGTGTCACCCCATCTACTGTTAAGTCCAAAGTTGTCTCGGTCTTTGTCAGGTCTCCAGAGTCCAGCAAATATCACAGATCCCAATGTGCAACTCAGTGGTCATGCTGGTGACCAGCCTGTTCCAGATCATTCAGTTGACCGAAGAATTGAAACTGTGAAAGAAAATGTTACTGATACCTCCACTGGTGATAATTTGAATAAGGGTGAGAAGAACATCGAACAAACTGGTATTGCAATGGTATCTGAACCTCCAGTAATGTTTAAACACCCAACCCATCTTATAACTCCATCGGAGATATTATCCAGGGGTGCTGCTTCTGAGAATTCTCAAACTACTCAGGGTCTGAATGTTGGAGAGGCAAAGATTCAGGATGTGCTTGTGAACAATGATACTGAAAATGTTGAAGTAGAGGTTAAAGTTGTTGAAGAAACCCCCGGCAGTGGAACAGT
This sequence comes from Populus deltoides, assembly GCA_015852605.2. Lineage (NCBI taxonomy): Eukaryota > Viridiplantae > Streptophyta > Magnoliopsida > Malpighiales > Salicaceae > Populus > Populus deltoides. The sequence continues at coordinate 16,465,058 of CM027585.2, forward strand.
CCCAGTATCTAGTTCCAAAGAAAAACCTGCTAGGCTGACTATATCAAAGAGTACCTCTAGTAGATTGAAGAAGAAGAGAGAAGAATTTCTTCTGAAAGCAGATCTTGCTGGGACTACTTATCTTCATGGGGCATATAAAGGCCCTGAGGAAAAGAAAGAAAATGCCATATCTTCAGAAGTCACAGAAAGCACCAGCCCTATTCTGAAACAGACACCTGCTGATGCCTTGCAGGTTGACTCTGTAGCAAACGAGAAAAATAAAGGCGAGCCAGATGATTGGGAAGATGCTGCTGACATGTCTATACTGAAACTGGATGGTGATGGGGAGCTGTCACGTGGAGAGTCAGGAGCCAATCAAAATAATGACTTTGACTTGCCCAGAGAATCTCATACACCTGTTGCTGAGAAGAAGGAAAAACCCTTCTACTCTCAAGCCTCGGATCTTGGCATTCAGATGGCTAGAGATTGTCATGTGGAAGCTTATAGTGTTGGGGCAATCCGACAAGCTAATGAAGGTAGCATTACTGAGGTACTTGATAGAAATCCTAGTGGTGTAGATGAGGAGCAGCATATAACTGAAGATGTTCCTGCAAAAAGTGGTGAAGCAGAAACATCTGTGGCAGTCCTGCAGCCCCCAGCCCCAGCCCCAGCCCCAGCAACTAAAGGAAAAAAACAGAAGGGGAAAAGCTCTCAAGTATCTGTTCCATCTTCCCCTTCCCCGAGTCCATTCAACTCAACTGGTTCGTCCAATGAACCAGGTTGCACTTCTGGTGCCCAATCTAGTGATGCTGCTTTACCTCAGATATTGGCCTTGCAGGATACTCTTGATCAGGTGATTGGAATTTCAATTAACTGTTCTGTATATGTGATTTGCAATTTTATGGTTACAATGAGCGTGCTATATGCAATATTTCCCAACATCAGTTCACTGCTATGATCTAACTTTTCTGATGTCATGTGTTGATTGCTTAACACACTTCTTGCAGTATGTCATCATCTTGAGAACATCACTTTTTTCTGTTTTTCTTTTTATATTTTATGAATTATTAAAATCAACTATCACTCTTTTTATCCTCTTTTTTTTTTTCTGTCAGCTTATTGTCACCTCCTTCTTTACATTGTGCATCTAATTTTTTCTGTCTCATCTCCAAATCCAATCTCATTTCTTGAAACTAAATATTGCTAGAACATGTGTAGATTTGAACCTTTCTCCTCCATTGATTTCCTCTATCCAATATTTTGTTCGTGCATTTTTTTCTTTTAGATTGATGCCTTCACAAAGAGTTCAAGACTGATGATTTTTGTTTCACATTGCACAGTTACTGAACATGCAGAAAGAAATGCAGAAGCAGATGAATACAATGATTTCTGTCCCAGTTTCCAAAGAAGGTAAAAGACTAGAGGCATCCTTGGGCCGGAGCATCGAGAAAATTATCAGGGCTAACACAGATGCTCTATGGGCTCATTTTCAAGAAGAAAACACAAAACATGAGAAGTTGGAGAAGGACCGTATACAGCAGTTAACTAATTTGATCACGAATTGTATAAACAAGGATTTGCCAACAGCTTTGGAGAAAACTTTAAAGAAGGAAATAGCTGCAATCGGACCTGCTGTTGCTCGTGCTATCACTCCCATTTTGGAGAAAAGCATATCATCAGCTATTACAGAGTCATTCCAGGTTAAATGCCAAAGCTTCTCATTTGTCAACATATCTATTCTTGTTTCAGCAGCCTATTCTCTATATCACTAATCATAATCTTGGAAAATAGAGTCATGCACAGATGTCCAGTTATCTTTGCTCTAGATGATGGTTTCATTAAATGCTTGATAATTATAACATAATCTTCCCATTCCTGTTGATCTTATTTGTTCCTATGTATGCTCATCAATGATCAAGGTTTCTTTATGTGCCAGCAGAAAGGGGTGGGAGAGAAGGCAGTGAATCAGTTAGAGAAGACAGTTAGTTCAAAACTTGAAGCTACAGTGGCCAGACAAATCCAATCACAGTTTCAAACATCTGGCAAGCAAGCTCTACAGGTTAGTTGAAGTTCCATATGATGCCATATCTTTGAACAATAACCTTGACTTGCATGAATCTTAATTTAATTTAAATGACAAGTAGGTTAAGGTTTGTTTATCTCTCTTTATGTAGGACTTAAGCACTGTTTTTGACCCAATGATTTTACTCTGCTAGTTTCTTTTGGATGGACCATGCAATTGTTTTAGGGATTTTTTCTTCTCTTTGGAAGAATGAATGATGATGTATTTTTTCACATGTATTAAGAAACTTATTTGTTAAATATTTTTGAAGAAGCAAAAGGATGAGGAGCTTCTTTCTTAAAACAGAAGAAAATGATATTGTTGGTATTTGCAGGATGCATTAAGGTCTACGCTGGAAGCTTCAATTATTCCTGCATTTGAGATGTCCTGCAAGGCCATGTTTGATCAAGTTGATGCCACATTCCAGAATGGGCTTAATAAGCATATAAATGACATTCAGCAACAGTTTAATTCCATGCATTCTCCTGTGGCCATTGCCCTGAGGGTATGTGTACTTTTGATATGCATAGTAGTAGGTTGCAGATCTTCTACATTCATGTGTTTTTGTGCTTTATTTATTACTTGTCAATTATGCATCTTACTTCATGGTATATCTTCTTGAACTGATGGCATTAGCCTGTTGCATCAATTTAGTACGTGAAAATGTTTGAATTATTAAACACTTGGGCTTAAGGGTCCTTTTTTTATAGTATTAGATCTCTAAAGACACCCATTGTGAAATTATTCCTCAATTTTCACTGAAGCAGATGTTTAAAATATTATAACTGAATTTCAAGACACCCTTAAGTGTTGATTTTTCTTGAACTGCAGGATCCTTTATATTGTATTAGATCTCTAAATACCCTCTTGTGAATGTGTCTATTGTGAAATTATTTCTTCTTTTCCATTTGAAGCCAGTTTGAAAAATATTCTAAATGACTTCTAAAGCATCCAATCAAATATTCAAAGATTCTCATACTATTTTTTCCTCATTCAAATGGAAAACTAAGTTCCTCCGGTAGAGAGGTCTCATTCTAAATCTGTTTTTCTTCATTGAACTAATATGTAGTGAAACAAGTAGTAGAGTATAGTCTTAATCTCCTTTCATAAGTAAGTCTTCCTGCTATGGGTGGCCTCCCTATAATTTATGGTGGCAGGGAGGTACTGCTTATGGCCAACACCAGCTGTTCAGCCGCCACATTTTGGCCAAAAATAAAGCCAAACAAAAACTTATATTTAGTTGTTGTACTGGGCTCTTAATATTCCGTGTCCTTTTATTTTCTTAGGGTGCATGTGAGAGTTAAAATATAGATTTTCCCCCTTAAATTTCTTTGCATGTTTGTGGTGGCAAGTTAACTAACTTCCATGGTATCTATAATGATAGGATTTCAATAAATATCAAAGTGGTTAATTCTATACAAGAGAATGCTTTCCTTTACATGGACCTGTTGATGTTTTTAGACTGAGGTGCATGTCATGCTGTACCGTTTATAGTTGCTGTTTGAAATTTTGTATACGAACATGTGTTATTGCAGGATGCTATCAATTCAGCATCATCACTCACCCAGACCTTAAGTGGAGAGCTGGCAGATGGTCAACGGCAGCTCTTAGCTATGGCGGCTGCAGGTGCAAACTCAAAGGTGGGAGATCCATCAACGAAGTTGGGCAATGGACCATTGCCTGGTATGCATGAGATGGTATGCCCTTTTCGTTTGTTGTGTGGTTTTTTTTTTTAATGTGTATTGAGTAGCTTCCAAGTTAAACAGCTGTGATGGTTTTGCTTTTAGTAAAAATGATCAATCTTCATTAGAAGTTACAAAGCTTTTAGTTGCATCTGACTTGTGTATTTGTTGACATCAACAGCCTGAGGTGCCTTTGGATCCAACAAAAGAATTGTCAAGGTTGATAGCTGAGCAGAAATATGAGGAAGCGTTCACCTTAGCTCTGCACAGAAGTGATGTCTCAATAGTTTCCTGGTTATGTTCTCAGGTATGCTCTGTCATCAATTGTAGACAGATAAACTCCAATATGCCTGGTTTCTTTGAAGTGCTTGTAGATAACTTGGGACTGGTAAGCTGCGTTCATGTGTTAAGCCACATAGAAAGACTGGCATGCATGTGCTTGTATTGGTAAAGAGATTGAGTAAACGAGCAAAACATAACTTGACTCAACTATATTCTACCTGATTGGGGTCACGTGCAAGTTTTTTTATTCTTGTGAGATGTGGCCTTCTGATGCCATTCTTGCATCTTCTTTGTGGCCACAGCTCTCCTCTTAACCTACCAATTTGAATATGAACCAAAATACTAAACCATTGGGTTTGTTTGAGCTTAGATCAGCCAAACGGTGCCAGGCATTGTATAATACAAAGTTGGAAGCATAATTTTCACTCATAACATGTTTGCTGTTTTCACTAGGTTGATCTACAGGGGATATTGTCAATTTCACCACTACCTTTAAGCCAAGGAGTTCTGCTGGCCCTTCTACAGCAACTGGCATGTGATTTTAGTAATGAAACCTCTAGAAAGTTGGCATGGATGACAGATGTGGCTGCTGCCATAAACCCTACAGATCCAATGATTGCGATGCATGTAGGACCAATTTTTGATCAAGTCTATCAGATAGTGGTCCATCAAAGGAGTCTGCCCAGCACATCTGCTTCAGAAGCCTCAGGCATACGTGTTCTTCTGGTTGTCATAAATTCTGTGCTAAGGAGCTGTAAATGATTTCCTTTCCCTTTCGTTCCTACCATTTTGTGCAAATATGTAACATAGTACTTTTTATTTTTGGGTTGTATAGGGATCTAGGAAAGTTTCAGGGAATCAGAATTGTTTGAATTAGTCGAGTATTTTATAAATGTGTGATTCTTACATAATCCGTTGTTGGCTAGTTTCAAAGGGTGAAGTCACTATAACTTTGATCGACCTTTTTCAGTTTGCACCCCTGTAGTTTCAATTCATGATCATAGCAATTTTACTTAACAAATTCCTATGCACTTATGATTTCAACTCTTTTGTTACCTTCAAAGGTGTTAAAAGGTATAGGTTGCAACAGAAAGAAATGTGCAAAAGAAGTTGATTCTAGTATTGATGTTGGAAATTACATTGTGAACAAAGTGTAACTCTTTCTTATCCTGTTGCATCACTGTTCGATCAGTTTCCAAAGCTACCAGCCTACCACCCTTCAAAATTTCCCTGGCCTGTCAAGATATGAAAACTAGACAGAGAAAAAGAAACCCTACATCAAAATTAATGTTGGACCGTACTGCATATATATGAGAGAGGTGCATCACATGTACTGAAGAATTCCATTCCTCCATCAGATGACTGCCGAAATCAGGGTGTTGTCACCCTGAGAAGAGCATCTTCTGCAAGATTGAAAGAAAACTTGTTCAGGAGGAAATTGCAACAACGAAACTCTGATTCCGTGCTCCTCAGTCTGCAAGCACTGGCATTGCCTCATGTCTGAGATGAAAACAAATGCCCCCCTCAAATTCTCATATTCAGAACAATGGGAAAACACTGCTACATTCCTTACTTTCATAGACAAGTATCGGAATCTACATGGATTGGATTAGTTTCCTATCAATATTGTTACACTTTTATAGCTTTGAATTGTCTTTGAATGCTTGTCTTTTTCATCCTTGGCGAAATTGGTGCTGTTCCTTTTTTAACAAGTAATATGATTTTGTACTCCCATTTTTCTTTTTTATATTTATCCATAGTTCGGTAATTCATGGTAACACAAAAAAGGAAAAAGGAAAATCAAAACCATGTAATATACCATTTTTCGTTTTGTTAAGGTTGTAGAAAATTTCAAGGAACTGGTGTTGATATGATTTGGTTGAATTAGTTTGTGTGAATCTGATTCTCATTGTTTGCTAGTTTTAAAGAGGGAACTCAATAGAATACAGATCGAGCTGAGTTTTTAGTTTCCATGTCATGTGCTTTCTGTACTCTTGTGGTTTCAGTTCATAGTTTTATTTGACAAAATTTCAGTGCTTCTAATCTTTTTGTATCAGAAAATTAAGGGAAAAAATATGATTCCCTTGTTGATAGTAGAAATTACATTATGAGCAAATAGCTAGCTAGGTTGCCCGCCAACATTGATCAGTTTCCCACCTCCTCGTTGTTCGAAGTCCCTGAAAAGTGTTTGAAGTAGAATGTCTGAATTGATAAGATGGAGCTGCAGTCGTAGCTAGCCCTAGCTGCAGGATCAGATAAGGTTGCATAAGCTTGGTGGATATCTATGAAATCTTGACCATTACGATCTGAAGAAGTGGTGTCTGGATGGTATAGTTTTGCTAGACTTCGGTATGCAGCCTTCATCTCAGATTGGGAAGCATTTTGGTCGACACAGGATTTCGTAGTGTATTTTCTGATGACTTCGTTTTAACTGAATGTGGAGGACCGACAGTGGCTGTGGATGAGGTAACTGAGAGATCCATGATATATGGGAGCAAATTAGTGATAAGGTCAAGGAAATTGGTTGTCCCAGAGAGTAGCCATGTGCTTTCGTTTATGGACCAGCAGGAGAGGGAAGCAAAGTTGCAATACCGTAGCAAGAAGCTTGCTCTAGCTTTTGCACTTCTCAACGCACCTCCTGGTCCACCATCCTCATCAACAAGAACATCAGAGTTTGTGGTGATTTTCATTCAGCATTCAAGTTTGTGTCCAAGATGGTGGAGAAAATCATGATCAGAGATACCAATCGGTTTCATCATTTTCGTGATGTTGCCTGTTCATGTGGGGACTACTGGTAGTGCTGGTTATCAAGGAATAACTAGGTGGTTGTTAGTCTTTTGAACTGAATGGGAATTGACTAGACATTTAATTTCTCCATCTCTAAATAAGGAAGAGAAATCTGTGGCGTTTGTTCTCCGCTGGCAGCATATGGACAAATTACTTGAGCTGTTAGGATAAATTTGTTCCCCGGTGACAATTCAAGTCACAAAGCATATTTGAACTGAGCAGGGTGGGGAGCGTGGTGTTGTGTGCAAATTATAAGATCAAACGCATTGCAAGGGTGAGAGACAGCGAGAATATGCGTTGGGTAATGGCTGCAAGAGCACAACCACAGCACGGTTCTCATTCATACAAATGCAAAATCTCAGCTGCTGTTTGATGATGATACAGAAATAAACTTCCTGAAGAAACATTGAATGGACTGTTATTACGCACTTAGTTGAAAAGATCGGGGAATTTACTTACAAGAAGCACAACAAGAGAATCTGCAAAAAGAAACTGGCCGAAACAAAAGAAGGTAGAGAGAGATAGATAGCAGCTAGAGAATCTGCAGAACAAGATCAGGAAAGATTATCTTCAACTGGGAGCAGTCAATTTCAGGTGCAAAAGCAATAGCAATGGCTCCCTTGATGTTAGTTTCATTTACTAAATTAATGCATGTGTTAATGAGTAAAATAAATGAAATATAGATTATGTCCATATTCTTCAGTAGACTGTATCCAGCAGTCCTATTGAATGCTTCATTCATTTTCTGAAAACATCCTAGATTCGCTACCGGGCATGATGCTCTGTGTCCATTTAACTCTGCTGTGGTTGTGAACGATTGAACACTGCTTGAAATGGAAACTTCACTTTTCTCTCATAAATGAAATGTCCCAGCGTCATATCAGGACTCAGTTTCTGCCCGCAACATCATAAGAAATTAGCGAGCAACATGCAGCCAGGAGTCTCATTAACTATCGTAACCTTGCCAGTGGGGTTTTGAGGAAGAATATCCTACATCCATTACAAAGAGCAGAACTTTTCTGTTCTCTAGCATAAATCATCATACAGTTTACGTAATATTTCATGGATTAGAATGACGGCTCAGAAACGCATGCTATATATAGCTCATTGATAGAAATGCTATAGAACTTGAAGTCCCTTCTGCCCACAAATATTTTTTCTTGGTCAAGCATTGCAAGCAATTAAGAACAGAAGGAGATTGGATTGGATTGAACCCTTCAAAATCCACATTGTTAATGTTGTTGTGTTTGTTGTTATACAGCATCTCAGCCATAAAAAAACAACATTACAAAGGAGAAAAATTAGGGATCCGGTATATTATTCTGGGTGGACATTACAATGAGGTGTCAAAGACGAGGACAAAGGAATAGAAGGCATGCCAAGGAGCAATAGTTCTTAATTCACTTCACATGGCAGTGTTATCATAGTAGTGTTAGTTTATAATAATTAATCTCCATGAAACTCAAGTGAGTAGAGAAGATTAAAACATGATGTTGCGAAAAAAATGCAACAAGCCTGGTAGTGGCAGGCCTTTCTTCTGTATATGAGTCTAAAAATAGAGTAAAAATACAGAGAAACCAAGGGACGAGGTTTGAAGGAAGGAAGAGAAAAGGAAACGCAAAATAAGGAACCAACAGCCCGTTTGTTTGATTGATTGTTGTGCTGTTTCTGCAGCTGTAAGAGAGAGAGAGAGAGAAACAGCAGATGCATGGTAAAAGGCGTGACAGAAGTGTGTGTTGTGGTTGGGACTGTTTTAGCTTAAAATAGCGTAGCGTGTGAGCAAAGCTTAATCATATCATCATTCTTCTTTAGCTAACAGCAACACCAAGCAAAAGTAGTCTCTTTTCAAACAAGATCAGGAAGTCCCCCTAGAGCCCTCAAAGAGGTAAGATATACATACAGAGACTCAAACACATAGACAGAGGAAAAAAGAGATCAAAGTTTAATTTATCTTGTCGACACAATGATTTGATTGGAGCAGTGAGTTCATTATTATAACACATGCATGATGTATCTTTCATTTCATTTGTAGATTCAGCTGTTTTCTTTGAATTTTGTATGATGAGCATTTTGTCTCTTGGTTTTGGCCCTTTGTATATAACAGATTCTTTCATGTGATCACTCTCCCAGCTAGTTTCTTCAATGAATTTCAGACTACATGGCATTTTTTATTCCATTGGTAGAGAGTCTTGTATGTACTTGTGAATTGGGTTGGTTTTCTGAGCATGCAATAATGTGGCCATGATATCTCTCTACAGAAACATAATACAGGTAATGGAGCAAGAGATCAAGAGGAAGAGAGGAAGAGAGGAAGAAGAAGAAGAGGTGAAAGAGGAGTCCTCAAATAATAAATCTACAAAGATGCAAGCTGATCATCTTAGTCACCCACATAGTGTAAGGAACGACATCAAAATCGAAAGGAGATCATGCAACCATGAAGAGGACAGCAACACCAGGAATGAAATAACCGGAGACAACAATTTCGCATTTGGGGTATTTGATTTCCCCTGGCTGAAAGAAGAAGGCAGCAGCATGATCTCAAAGGCAGACGAGGAGGAGTGGTGTTTAGAGGACACAATATTCTCCTCATCTCTCTATTACAGTACAACATCTGCCGCTGAATTTTCTGGACAACACTTGTGGGAAACCACTCCAGAAGCCGCGTGCATTGGATCATGCATAGACGTTCCGGTGGACAAGTTTGAGGAGATTAATGCTTGGTCATTGGAAATGGAGGCTACTGTTGATTGAACCTCGACCTCCCTGCTCCAAAACAAAAATGGTGCCTAGTCCTAGCTTAGCTAATCACCGCAAAGTTTGCATTTGCATTGCATGCACACAACCCACTAGGAAATCTTGATGGGTTTTTCTTCATTCCCTAGCATTGCAAACCCAGTAGACAGCTGGTCCTGTTTGCAAGAGTGTTCTGCTGGGAGTTGATTTTTAAAGTACTTTTTATTATAAGTGTGGCAAAATTTGTTTTTAAAAATCATTTATATATTAAAATAATATTTTTTTATTTTTTAAAATTTATTTTTAACATCAAAACAATCTAAAAACTTTTAAAAAATTAAATTAAAAATCAAAAAATAAAAAAAATAAAAGTAATCAAATGAAGCCTGACAAGATACCAGACTTCAAGGTACATATAAGTTGCTCTTATTGGGCTTCTACCTTTATTTTCTAAAGTTTCTTGGTGTGAGTGTGTGTCTATATATATATAAACTGAGATTGATATCGTTGATTGCTTATAAATAGTCTTGCCAATGAATGAAAATGACCTTTGTTGGTTAAGGACAAAATTAGGAAACGAGAGAGAGCTGAAAATAGCTTAATTTGTTCATGGTGAGATTCTCTATATATTTTGATGCCATATATTTTCCATCCTTATTGTATATTTTCTTACACTGCAAGGAGTGGTCCAGCGGTGGTTTGTTCCGACTTGTGTTGTGGCCATGGGCCCGTGATCGATGTTGTTGTTTTTATTCATTTTCCGGTCACTCACCGTTCTTTTCGAGCCACGATTTCCTTTGCTGGGGATCCACTGGATGCTTTATCTTGCTCACCACGCAAGCCATGTCTTTGTGAATAACAATCTCGCTAGCTAGCTGCTGCTGCTGCTGCTGCTGCTGCTTTATGCCGATTACAAAACATAAATCATCATTTCTAGTAGTGCTACAGTGATTGATGCAACAAAAGCAATCGATGGAGAGATTGTTAAAGGGAGAGAAAGAAGCAAACCTTTAATTATGGAGATGGTCCCTGTAGCAGACAGATGGTGGTGGTGGTCCTACCCTAGCTTCTTAGTTTCCACACCCATTGCCGTTGTGCCGACACTTCCTGCTTTACAGGTATTCTAGATACCGGTGCTCCGTAATTTAAAAATAAAAAATAGTAAATAGACTATTTTTGTTTTGCTTTTTTAATATAAAAAAATTCAAAATATAAACCAAACATATTATACAACCACCTAATTACATCGCCGTTAATAAGAGGACATGATAGGAGATTTGATCATCGAGAAGTGTCGTGTGCACCTCTTATTTATCAAAGCGTGGTGTCCAAATCCCTACATTTTTTTATTATAAAATTAATTATTTAGAGTAAGAGGTCCAAAACACCCTCTGTATCTCTGGCAATAATAACAAAACCTATGTGAAAAGACAAAATCACCTTGAGCTTAGATTGAAGGATTAAATCATGGGAAAAATCTATCATAAAAAAAATGTAATTAAAATAATAAGGGTGAGAGTGAAAATAAAAAAAAAATAGAGGGCAAAAAAAAATTAAATTAGAGAGTTAAATTTTAAAGAAAAAAACTTTAACAAAAAAAAAAGAAATCAAAAGAACGAGAGTTAAAGTAAAAAAAACAAAAACAAAATAAACTTTGATTGAGTAATGAAATTGAAAACAAGAAAACTTTAACAAAGACTCGGGTAAAAAATCAGAAATCAAAATAATAAGGACTGAATTGAAAAAAATAATATATGACAAATTGTAATTTAAGGGCTAAATTTTGATATGACCAACGACAAACAGCTCATCAACTATCATCATGCGTCGCACCAGAAAGAGAAAGGAGAGGTGACGCTTTTAAAAAAAGACTAAACAACAGATTTGAGAACTAGGAGGCGTTGTTTGTGCCGTCCAAAAGGCACAAATGCCTCCTACGCGTCAACTCGTGATGTCCACATCCTTGCATCTTTTTTATTAAAAAATTAATTATTAAGAGCAAAAAGTTCAAAACACCCTCCATATTTTTTGTATTAAAAAAAACCTAAGTGAAATGATTGAAGGTTGAAATCGGGGAAAATCTATCATATAAAAAAATATAATTAAAAGAATGAGGGTAAAAAAAAAATAGAGAGCATAAAAATAATAAAACTAAAGGGTTAAATTTAAAAGAAAACAACTTTAACAAAAGGATAAAATAAATCAAAAGAATGAGGGTTAAACCGAAAAGAAAACATAAACTTTAATAGAACAATGTAATTGAAAGCAACAAAACTCTAATAAAAGAGGTAAGGACAAAAATCAAAAGAATAAAGAATAAATTGAAAAAAATAATATATGATAAATTACAATTTAAAGACTAGATTGAAAACATAAAGAACGTTTCTAAAAGAGCAAGGGATTAAGATAACCAATTAGAAACATAAAGACCAAACTTGAAAAATGAAAAAAAAAAAGAGAAGAAGACATGCGTGAACTTTTTTTGCAAGAGATAGAAAAGAAGGAAGAAAAAAAACCACATTCAGTGATAAATCATTCATCAACCATCATCACATGCCATGCCAGAAGGATGAGGGAAAGGCGATGCGTTTAATGAAACCGCGGAACAACAAATTTAACCACCGGGAGGTGCTGTATGAACTATCCAAAAGGCGCCCGCGCGCCAATGCATGATATCCACATCCCTGCATCTTTTGTATTAAAAAATATTTATTAAGAGCAAAAGGTCCAAAACAACCTCCATAATTCTAGTATTAACAAAAAAAAAAAAAACTATGTGAAAAGACAATATCACCCCTGAACTTAGATTGAATGATGAAACTAGGGGGAAATCTACCATCCAAAAAGATGTCATTAAAAGAATGAGGGTTGAAATGAAAAAAAAAAAAACTAGAGGGCATAAAAAATAAAATTGGAGGGTTAAATTTAAAAGAAAAAAACTTTAACAAAAGAAAAAAAAAAGAAATCAAAAGTATGAGGGCTACACTAAAAAAACAAAACAACATAAACTTTGATTGGGGGTGAAATTGAAAACAACAAAATCCTAACAAAAGAGACAATGAAAAAAAATCATAAATCAAAAGAATAAAAACCGAATTGAAAAAAAAATATATGACAATTCGCAATTTTAAGGACTAAATTGAAAGCATCAAGAACTTTTCTACAAGAGACAAGGACTAAAATAAGTAATCAGAAATATGAGGACCAAACTTTAAAAATGAAAAGAAAAGAGGACATGCGTGAACTTTTTGTGCAAAAGAGAAAAGAAGGAAAAAATCACCGTCGACGACAAACCGCTCATCAACGATCATCACGCGCCGCACTAGGAGGATGAGGGAGAGGAGGCGCTTCTAATGAAATGGTGGAACAACATATTTTTCTATTGGAAGGTGTCGTATGCCCCTTTCAAAAAGCACGGGCGTCTCCCACGCGCCAACATGTGATGTCCACTTCCTTGCATTTTTTTATTAAAAAATTAATTATTAAGAGAAAAAAGGTCCAAAACACCCTCCATATTTATGGTATTAACAAAAAAATCCTATGTGTAAATACAAAATCACTCATAAAATTAGATTGAAGGATGAAACCGAAGAAAAAATCTATCATACAGAAAAATATAATTAAAAGAATGAAGTTGAAAATGAGAAAAAAGCAAAAAAATAATAATACTAGAGGGTTAAATTAGAAAAAATTTTAATAAAAGAAAAAATAAATCAATAGAATAAGGGCTAAACTGAAAAGGAAAACAAAACAACATAAACTTTGATCGAAAGATAAAATTGAAAACAAAACTATACCAAAAAAGCCAAGGAAAAAAATAAAAAATTAAAAAAATGAGGACCGAGTTAGAAAAAACAATACATGACAAATTACAATTTAAGGACTAAATTCTGACATGACTGAAGACAAACCGCTCATCAACCATCATCATGCGCCACAACAAGAGGAATGAGAGGAGGCATATCTAATAAAACAATAGAATAATAGATTTGACCACTAGGGGATATCGAATGCACCACCAAAAATAAAAGGATGAAAATAAGTATTAATGGTAGAACAATAGGCAAACCACACATCAACCATCATCCACACAATGTATTTTTTTTTTTTATGGAGATAAATAAGTATTTTTATTATTAATAAAAAATAAAAATATAAAAATAACCCCTTACTAATTCTTAACAATTAATTGGCCTTTGGAAGAGACGGAAGCACCCTCCGAACGAAAATTCTCTTCAAATTACAAAAGCGTAATTCTACTGTCATAATAAATAGTCTTTTGTTTACGTGTGCACGGTAAACTCTACAAACGTGTTTTATTATGTGTTATTATAATAATAATAATAATAACTATTGAGAAATATTAATATACTTCTACCATTCATCTTGATTTATGCATGCATTATTTAAAGTGGTGGAGGAGAGCATCTATTCCTCTATACGAGGGTGGGTGGGTGGGTGGTGTGTTCCTCTTGTCTATGAGACGATCATATGTGTTTTTTGCAAGGTGTTTTTTGAAAATTATTTTTAATTAAAATATCTTTTTATTTTTGGTATTAAAATAGTAAGAAATAAAGAATATTAATTTAATGTATTTTGAATTAAAAAACAGTATTAAAAATACTCTTTAAAAAATGCGACATGAGCAAGAAAGGAGAAGGCATCGATATTAATGCTATGATCAGAGAAACACAGATGATGATGATGATGATGATTAAGAGTATAAAATAGAGGGGTTAGGAGAGACATACGTACGCGCACGTTACTTGCTTACTTGTAAATGAATATTCACGTATTTTATAAGCATGTTGTGGTTTAACTAGTTACGGCTGGGGAGGGAGGGGGCCTCAGCACGCACGTAAGAGAGCTAGGAGCATGGTATTTGATTTAATTAATTAATTAATTAAACTATATATATATAAAAAAAACAAAAGAGCATCTAATTATTAAATCGAATGATTGTTGCTGGTTCCTACACAACCATTGGGCTGTCCGAAATTAATTTCAACAGCATGATTTATCAGTTTATGCTATGGTTTGATTTAGAGTGATGATAATTAGAGTATTTTTAACTCTAAAGAAGTGGGGAGATTTGTGATTTGTCATTTCTTGAGAGAGCATACGTAAAAATGGAAAATGAATGATAAATATATAATTACCAGTAAATGAATCTGATAAGTGATAAAAGATGATGATCATTTTATATATATATATGTAATAAAGCAGAGGGCAATTACGGACAATTTATTTGTAGAGACTGTTGTGAGGAAATCAAACAAAAGCGGTCATCTTCTAAGATGGAGAACTAATTTATGTCCGTGAAGGGTTAAATTGAGAGTTTAGAAACTAAAGGGACCAAATACATTATCTATTAAATCAACAAGGGGAGGTGGAATCTTTCCTGCTGGGCCGCGTGTAGGTAAAAAAGGAAAGGACAAAAACACGGTTCCTTGATCCTCCCTTCTCATCTTCATCTTCATCTCTCATCTCCTGCTGTTGTTTACTAATCTCAGTTTTTCTGCCGTGCCTGCCTGTCATCTCACTCCTTACCTCACCTTTCCTGTCCTCTATTTATTATTCTTTCATTATCGTACCACAACACAACACAACTCAACGCTGCTGCTGTAATTGCATACTTTTCTTCTATTAAACCTATATAAAAAAAGAAGAAAGAAAAGGCCTCTCTCTCTCTCTCTCTCTGTCAATCTGTTTTTGTTTGTTTGACCCACCATCCATCCATCCATCCACGCCGCAATCAAGAAAAAGGCCTCTCTCTCGCTCTCTCTCTTCAAACCAACACTCTATAATCTCCTCCTCCTGCTGTTGTTTTCTTTAATAATTTGATGAATGCAGTTTCTTTCTCTCATACATCCACAACAAAAGTCTTTTCTGGGATTCTCACCACGATGAGGATGAGAAATCTGGTGATTGGGTTGCTCTTCCTCACTGTCTTGTCTCCCATTCTTCTTTATACTGATAAATTATCCTCCTCCTTTACCCCTTCTTCTTGTAAGTTTTCATTTCTTATCCTCTCCCTCTCTCTTTTTTCTTTGAACTAGTGTTGTTTATTAATGATTATTCTCTCTGTTCCGCAGCTAAACAAGAAGATGTTAATGCTTTTGTATGTTCAATCCCCTTCTCCTCTCCTTCTTTTTCCTTAACCCACTGCTTTATTAGCATTTTGTCATAATAATATTCTCCATGTCTTTTTGGTTTTGCAGACTCTCCCTACTGATACCAGACATCTCAATGTGTTGCCCCAGGTCTGTTTATCTTTAACTTCTTTCTATGTCTTAAAAGTTCCTCCTTTTGCTTGTAATTCAGTGCTGAATTCCAGATCTAACCTCTTCTATTTCTCACTGTAGGAGGAATCATCTACCGTGATTAAAGAACCCATTGGGATTGTGTATAATGATCACATCAACTCCTCCTCCAATACCATTCTGACTGAAAAAGGTCTGTGCTTTCTTCTTCTTCTTTTTTCTTCTCTTTCAAAATTTCCCATCTTTCTTGGATTTCTAATTTTGGGTTTATCATTTTGTTCATTAGATTTGCAGTTGCCTGATGCAAGAGAACATAAATATGCTAGAGTACTATCTGCCACTGATGACGAAGGTCATTCTCAAACCGACAATATCATCAAACAGATCATTCAGACCACTAATCAGGAAGAGGAGGAATCCCAGTCAGACAACGGAAGTGATCAGGAAAGCCAACAGAAAACTCAAGTTCAGGTACATTTGATTTTGATTTTAATTTTAATTTCCATTTTCAATTGTTGTTTGTTTTTTTTTTTTTTAAAAATGCTATGAGAACGTGGGCATATGCAAAAAGTCTTTGGCAGCTCCTTTTTTTTATTAAGGTTTGAATTATATTTTGAGGACTAATTCGTTTTTGGTGATGCTTTGCTAAGTTTGATGTTCTGTGGCCATGTTCATTACTTGTTTTTAAAGCTTGGTCTACTCTATATGTCAATTACTTCCTGCTGTTGGAAATAGTCATCTCAAAAGGCTCTCCGTGACTCCGTCCCTTCCCATATTCAAATAACTACGAAGTAGAATATTCTTCTAGTGCGTCACATTCCCTTGCAATAGAAGGTGCATGCAGAATTTATCTCTAGAAAAAAGCGATTCTATCACTTTTCAAGACTTAAAGAACACACCCCATTAACAATTTGGATGGAACTATTGAATTGGCTACGAACCATACTGATTGTCAACTCAATCTGTTACCTTTTCTTAATAATTTGAATAGAGTTGCAATGCGACAGCTGTATGGTTTCCAAAATGAATGCCCTGCTTGCTGAATTTCTTTTAGGCCTCAAATACATTATGGGAAAACAAAAGAATGAAGAAAGTTTTCTATGGTGAAAGTAATTTATAATTTACAGGTGAACTAAAATTTTGTAACTTTTTGGTCCTTTTTTGATAGCTTGAACAACAATCTGCTGTAAACTCGGGCGACAATGATGAGAAGGATGCTCTGTTAACTGAAACCAATAAACAGACAGATCAAACAGCTATGCCAGATGCTCGGGTGCGGCAACTCAGAGATCAGCTTATCAAGGCAAGGGTGTACCTGTCCCTTCCGGCAACAAAGAACAATCCCCACTTTACAAGGGAGCTTCGAATGAGGGTAAAGGAAGTTCAACGTGTACTTGTAGATGCAACTAAAGATTCTGATCTGCCAAAGAAGTAAGCTTCTTTCTAAAACATATCAAAATTGGCTGGCTAACTAAATTGCTCCGTTGTGAGAAAAAAAAAAAAACGTTAATAGATTGTTATGTTCTTTCCCCCTTCTGATAATGGAAATTTTGTTGGTTTGTATTATAGTGCCTATGCGAAATTGAATGCAATGGACCAATTACTGGAAAAGGGCAAGCAAATGCAGGATGACTGTGCTACTATGGTAAAGAAGCTCCGGGCAATGCTCCACTCAACAGAGGAGCAACTCCGAGTCCATAAGAAGCAGACCATGTTCTTGACGCAATTAACTGCAAAGACGCTACCTAAAGGTTTGCACTGTCTTCCGTTGCGCCTGACAACGGAGTATTATAATTTGAATTCTACTGAACAGCAATTTCCAAACCAAGAGAAATTGGATGACCCTTCACTTCACCATATTGCACTATTCTCGGATAATGTTTTGGCAGCAGCAGTGGTTGTGAACTCCACCATTACCAATTCTAAGGTAAACAAAAGATACTCTATTCAAACATCAACACGCTCCCTTTGGTTGCCAAGGAGATCTTAGAAAGCCAAAGAAGAGCTGATTCAAAGAAAGCTAAAATAGTTTCCCTTCGAATTTAGTATTTAATTTTCCATCTCCACTTCCTTCAATCCTCCTTTTGGAAAGGGGAAGGGAGCATGATAGCATTAGTGAAGTTGGTTTTTCATTTATATCTGAGACTTTATTTTAATTGACATCCTTAAACTGATCACTTTGAGTTGACTTATCCGCAGCATCCTTCAAAGCTTGTTTTCCACATTGTTAGTGATAGACTCAACTATGCAGCAATGAGGATGTGGTTTCTAGTAAATCCACCCGGTGTAGCCACTATTCAGGTCCAGAACATTGAAGAATTCACATGGTTAAATTCAAGTTATAGTCCTGTTCTGAAGCAGTTGGGTTCTCGATCAATGATTGATTATTACTTCAGGGCAGCTCGTGCCAGTTCTGATTCGAATTTGAAGTACCGGAACCCAAAGTACCTGTCCATCCTGAACCATCTTCGCTTTTACCTGCCAGAGATTTTCCCAAAGCTCAACAAGGTGTTATTCTTAGATGATGATATAGTGGTGCAGAAGGATCTTACTGGCCTTTGGTCCCTTGATTTGAAGGGTAATGTGAATGGTGCTGTAGAGACCTGTGGAGAAAACTTCCATCGTTTTGATCGATATCTCAACTTCTCAAATCCTCATATCTCAAAGAATTTTGATCCCCGTGCTTGTGGATGGGCATATGGAATGAACATCTTTGATTTGAAGGAATGGAAGAGGCAAAACATCACTGATGTATATCATACATGGCAGAAGCTGGTAAGCAACCTACTTGAAGATGTATTTTTGGGGGTAGAGTTCCAAGTTCAATGGAATTCAAAATTGGTACCTTTTACAACTAGACAACTGGTTTTAGTTCAAAATTGGAGAATACGCCTGGATACATGCAATATTCATTCTTAAATCTTAAATAATTTATTCCAGCACATGCGTAACTCAAACATCAATTTATGCTCGAAAAGTTAGCTCTGGTTGTCATATGTTGCTGTAGGTTCTAAAGAAATTTTGTTTGTGAACAGAATCATGACAGACAATTATGGAAGTTGGGGACTCTGCCACCTGGCCTCATTACTTTTTGGAAACGGACTCACCCCCTCGACCGACGTTGGCATGTTCTGGGCCTTGGCTATAATCCCAATGTGAGCCAAAGAGAAATTGATCGAGCAGCTGTTATACATTACAATGGCAACATGAAACCATGGCTTGAAATAGGCATACCCAAGTATCGAAGCAGCTGGGCAAAATATGTTGATTATGATCATGCATATTTGCGAGAGTGCAATATCAATCCATAAAATATAGTCCTCGTGGTGTCATCCATTCATTAGAGCTCCATGCAAATGCTGTGCCAACATTTTACAGGTCCACATCACTTTGTTGGCTCTTCCACATCCTGTGCCAACATTTTTACAGGTTTGCAACCTTGTATGTTCTTTCGTAATCTAAGTAGAAGCTGATCGAGTGTAATTCTTTATGTATACATTTTTTTCCTTTCCTTTTTTGGATGGTAGATTGAGGCCACTATGCATGTTAGTTGATTTTGGTACCTTTATTACATAACTGCAAATTAGCAGGTGTATTTGTAAATGATCGCAAACTAAAAGAAGAAAAGAAGACATAATAATCTTGAGTTTACATCCGTGTTCTGATCTCAGCCTCGTTGTTAAGTCCCTCGGCATCATTTTCTGGAGAGATTGTGAAACCTTTTCTTTTATTTGGTCAATTTCTTGTATTCTTTGTTCAGAAGAGAGAGGCTTAAATGCGATGCATTTTAGAGCGAAGTAGGATGTAGGCCGCGTCTCTTGTGAAAACAGGTTGCTAGGCTACATTCTGGATTATGGAGCTTGCGCTTGATTCATTTCATATATTGTATGTCGTAGAAATAACATTTCTAGACCCTATCTCGATACTTGCATGAGCATGGTAGTTCGTGGTACTTGGAACAATTGTTGGTTTTTCTTGCGTTCCTGTTTCCTGTCTTGCAAGAGCGTGAAGGTCCGTCCATTGATTCCTAAGCGTACTGGGTCGTGATGACTGGTATAAAATGCCTGCCCTTTATTCCGTCGATGGAGTAATAGATAGCACCTGTCCTTGATTTCTGTTTTCTTCTTTTCTTTCAGGCTCTGCTTGAACATCAGTCATTTTTCACCCACCGACACTTGTTTTCATGCGTGTACTGCGTGTGTGTTAGAGTACTGGACCCAGCTGGGAGTGGAGGGTTTGAGGCAGAAAAAGAAAAGGGTGTGACGAGTGAGAGCTGGGCTGGTTGATGCCCAATATTTCTAGCAATCAAGCTGTGATGTGATAGTGGGGGGAGTGAGTTGGCTAATTAAATCAATTCCGTTCATGCAATGACTTCATAATGGCCCACAAGGCAGGGGCATGGGGCTGGGACAGCCTGTTTTTCATTAGTCGTAGCAGTTACAGTTGGGGTTCACGTTAAGATATCCTCCTCCTCCTCCTTCCTCACGTGGTGGGACTCTACTCGTTTGTCCGTGTCTGTCTGCCTTGGTTGTTGCTTTCTCTATTCCGGTTCTGATTACACGGGTCCCACAGCATAGATAAGTCCGTGAAGGACGGGACAGGTATTGCCCGAACAAGATGCGCGGGGCTGCCTTCGAGATCCAAGTTGCGTTGGCTTGGCGTTCTAAGATCCGTTCATGAATTATTGACTGTTGATGATGAAGAGCTCCTATAGATGGTTCTGGATTTCACAGAGACAGTTCCCCTCCCTCCATGGATTTAACAGCCGAGCCTGACGTCAACTGTTGACGATGAAGAACTCTATAGTTCTGGAGATGAGTCAAGGTTGGAGACAACAGATGCTTCTTGCAAGACAAAAAACTATTCATGAATTATTAACTCCATATATGTGTGAGATTATTAGTCAGAACTTGCGGGTGGAATAAGGAACTCGCCTCGCCCGGTAAACTGATAATAATTTCAGACGACCTTCATTTAAAAAAAAAAAAAGAAATCAATAGGATTTATTGGGAGCTTAGTTGTGACCAATTTAATTCTTAATAAGATTCTTTAGCTCGGTGGATTAATTGATAATGATTCAATTTACTTGAAAATAGATAAATATTCAGAATAAAAAGAAATAAAATTGTGCTGTTGAGAATAACATAATCTACCAGCCCGCCCGGTGTGCTATTTTCGTAATGGTTTCTTTTAAATACTCTACCCTGTCAAGAAAGAACGTGGCATTTATTGATTTTAAGATTTCAAGAAACCAAATCTTGATTTTGCTGGCAGGCAGCAGCCCCACTCCTATCGATGAAAGTCTAACAAGTGGAAAGTGTGTCTGAGGTGGTCAAATGATACAATGTGGTTGTATTGGACTTGAAGACAGCTTCCTCCTCTCTATCCATTGAATTGTGCTTTTGTTTTTATGCAACCTTTTCGTAAATTCTTGTTGCTTGGGTTCGAATTGTAGTCAGACTTAAAGGGACTCAAATATATTATTATTAACATTTAAAATATTATTATTTGGATTATAATTAATATTATCAATGTCTTAATTAATAAATTAAAAAATAATAATATTGAAAAGCAATTATAGATTTGATTTGAGTTGAGGGATAAACTTAAAAATTATTATTATTATTATTATTATATTTTAAAAAAATATTAATACTATTGAAGAAAAACCATAATTTTTTTTGAATAGATTAAATAATATATGATCTTGGACAAGACAAATTATATATTATTGTTAATATTATAAATATTATTGTTAGATCTTGCGTTGTTATCAGACCCAAGGCTCTTTGATCTTTCTTTACAAATAGACCCAACACTCTTAGTATATATTAAAACGCGAGGGGAAAACACTAGAGTGGACACAGACTCATTGCACTATGGATGACATTGTAGACATAAAGTGTTCGCATTGTGGACGACACTGTAGCGCCTGTGGGGGCATTGTCTTTTATGTTTGTAAGTCAGAAAGGGTTGTTGGGTCATTGCAGTAGAACCCAAGACTTTAATTTTTTTTTTTCATTCGGTCAATAGGAAATAAATAGATGGAAATTTTTTTCCATTTGAGATTGGGTTGGATTTTCTTATTGAAGCATGTTTGTTTTTGTCTTTTAAAATTGTTTTTAAAAATAAAATAAAAATTATTTTTTTCTTTACTTGAAATTAAGATTTTTATTTTTTCCTCTTAAAGTGTTTTTCAAAATAAAAGAATTCAGAAAAATTTTAATTCTAATATTATCATATTAGAGTTGATGGAACTCTAAATAAATTTCTTATTCACATAATATACTTTATATTTTTGTATTATGTAAGAGAATTTTTTAACAATAAAAACTATTAAAAAACAATTCATATAATATTATTTTGGATCAACACTGTTGGGTCGCTCTGCCAAGTATGACCCAATGTTGTTGAGTCCTTCTGTCAAGTATGACCCAATAATGTTGGGTCCTGTTGCCTAGCAGTGTTGGGCTCAGATTTTGCCAAGACCCAGGTTTATTGGGTTTGACTCCACCACCATACTCAAGGACCGTGAGTTTGGGTGCCCAACAGGCTCCCAATAGCGGTGGGCCCGGCTGAAACACGATTCACTAAAGTTGGGTCCTGCTTCCACTATGACTTAGCAGTGGTGGACCCTACTGCTAGCCCAACTGCTGGCAGGACCCACTGCTACTAGGTAATGTTGGCAGCAGTAGCCAGCAGTTGTGGGCCCTGCTATCACCAGATTGCAGTAATGTTGGCAGACCTGTTTTTATTTAGAGCCTTCAATCGGACCGGTAGAAGTGGTGGAGTTGCTAGGTCAACTCAGAACTCGAGCGACCAGGCAAAAACCTGATGGAGTCTTTTTTTTTTTTTAATTCTTTGTTCTCCTATCTAAAAACCCCTCTTTTTATGTATTTTTCAATTGATTAGTATCTCATTTCAAAGTTCATTATATAAATTCCAGAAGAATGGTTTATTTTTTCAATATGAAATTTGAAGTCCTTTATTATATATGCTCAACGTTCACAAGAAAAAAGTTATGTTTTTTAATGTGGAAAAAAAAATATTTTTGGTTTAAATACTTCAACTTCGAATAATAAGATAATATCTTTTAATATGGGATAAAAAGTCTTTTGAGAGAATCTTTTAAACTTAATTGTTTGTAACATATATAGCATATATCTATATGGATTTTTTTTAAAATTTTTCATATAAAATATTAGAATGTCAAATATTTTTTTTAATTTTCCCGGTTTGACCCGAGTCAACCCGTGTAACCTAGGACCCGATCTCTTGACCGGGTCAATTTTCAGGTCGGGTTTGATAACTATTGTTGTCATGAAAATATATTTTTTAATTTATTATATTTTTTAAATTATCAAAATACGTTAAAAAAATTTACATAAATATTTTTTTATAAAAAAATAAAAATATTTGAATTAAGATATTTCTTGATGTTTAACTTACGTATTTGATATCTAAAATACTTTCTCAGCCATGGAGAGAAGATGACAGGGACGGTGGTTGAAATAGTTCTACGACGATGTTGCAAGTGAAAATAGATATTTTTATTTTCATCAGCTAATTCTCCCTAAAAAGTATTTTTCAGTAAAAAGTGCCGGCGGCGAAATAAACGGACAATTGGTCGAGTAAATGGCAATCAATCAAAACGGGAGATGCGTGGGAGAGTTTGTGTTGTGTTAGCTTTGATTGGTGTCAGTCAATTTTTAAATGATAATTAATGTAAAATAAATCAGGCGAGCATTTTGTCTTCATCAATACACTTGGTCGGTCTTAGTTTGCGTCTATCAACTTCCAGGTGGTAATTAATTATTTCTTGAACAGGATAGTATCGTATCGTTTCATTCCTCGACAAAAAGAAAAAAAGAAAAAAAAGTGGATTAAAATCCTCTTCATCTCCTGCTATTACCACCATGGTAATATATATGTATGTATAACTGATAGAAATTAGAAAGAAAGCTTGTAATCTCATTTCATCCACAATCCCATTGTCACGAGAAAAAGAAATGGTGTCTCGCCCCTCCCCCCCTCGTCTTCTTCACTCTATCTCCTTGTTGCTACTTCTTCTTCTCTCCATATTCCATGCCTCTGATGCAGCGACTGCCCTAGTGGACAAGGTTTGCAAACAAACTTCAAGTTATCCATTCTGCGTGCGCTCTCTCTACTCCGACTCGCGAACCCCAGAAGCTGATGAGTACACACTGGCTTACATTTCAGTTGGGGTAGCTTACAACAACGCTACCTCCACCCAACATTACATATCTGATCAGCTCAGGTCAATCGAGGTCAATGGCTCTAGCCACCACGATCAGCAGCAGCGTCTCCAAATGTGTAGCCGCGGTTACCAAAGGGCTGTTTCAGCTCTGGCAATGGCCCACAATGACCTGGACTCCGAGACCTTCTTCGAATTGGCTAGGCTGGCAGCCAAAGCCTCTAGCGGTGCTAATGATTGCAAGGCTGCTTTCAAGGGAATTCCTTCACCAACAGCACTAGCCAAAGGGAACCAAGACTTGGTGTATCTTTGTGAAATTTGTGGTGTTGTTGCTAAATTATTTACTAGAATGTGATTCGTATTCTATCACATTGAATTATCTTGTCTTAATTAATTAGGAGCTGAAGAAGACTTACCATTAAAGTAATAGTAATTAAGCTGATAATTTGCGGAGATATATAAATACAAGGGACGATGCTTTTTTAATTTTTTTTCTTAGCATTACAAGAGCAGAAGGACGAGATATGTGATCAGACAAACAAGAGATAAGAAAAGATGGAGTTAGGTGAGGGTCACAAGGCTTGCAAATTGCAACTTGTGTTTTGAATCCATTCTCTACTGGCCATGCATGTACAGATGTGGGCCCAGCAAAAAACAATTCATGTGATTCAACAGCTCTTCGCGGATCAATTTGCATGAAGAAAAAAACACCGTCTTTTCATTTGCTAAACTTTGGATGAATTCGTTTACTGTAGGATTACCTCTGATATAGAATACTGCTAATGGTCAATCACTGTGAGGGCTTGCCAACGGCAATGCTGATGAAAGCCTCAAGATAGCCATTCAACTTGTATGTATGAGCTAGTGCTGCAAAGGGGAAAACCCCCTTGCCACTTATTCAGGGAAGAACTCAACGCGTCAGTTAACTCTGCTTGACAGTGTGTCTGCTCTTTCACCCCCTTCCAGGAATTTTAGAAGGCTCTGCCAACTCTTTATCTTCCCAGGCATATCATGTAAAGTGAATGCTGAGTAAGAAGCCAAATAAAGAAGCAGAAGCGATCATTAGCGCCGCCCTAATTAAATGCTCAACCCGTCATTTTGATCGCAACGAGTTTTCATCTGCATATGGGAAGATTTTCATGGTGAAGGATGCTGTAGCATTCAGTTTAAGTCTGATTGCAAACCTCGTGATGTATTGAGCATTTACTTAATATGCTAATGGTGACTTCTGCTTCTTGATTTGGTGCCTGAATCAACATTAACTTTTCATGAACTTCTTGATAAGATAAAGGGTAGACAGTTTTCCATCCTAAAAGTCCTGTAAGGAGATGGAAGTGCTGGCACATCCTGTTTTACTCTCTTACATGCTGCCTGCTTCCCTTCCAAAGTAGAGTTGTTGGAGTTTGCAAGCTGCATCACATGATCTGAACTGAGTATTGATTGTGAGGACTTTGCTATGTCAGTTATTTTTGGACATCATGATCAATTTTTGTGATTTGTTTTGTTTATTTTATGACCATGTGCTCCTTGCTGGGATATTTCTCTTACTAATAGTATAGGAGACTAATCAAGAGGTTGCAGAGCAGAACTCTATGGAGAGCGGAGAATACCAACAAATTCACCAGTTAAAAAGGCAGCCAGTTTTAAAAGCAGGTCTTCGCATTTCTGATTTACTTTGTGTATATTCAATATTTCAAATGATTTGCAGGTAGAGAGCTGCAAAACAAAAGGATATTCTGCTGGAGACATTGCTGCAGAAGTTGGGCCTAAAATGAAAGAAATCGACTCGTCTGCTGTCATAGATGAGAGGATAGGGGGCTCATCTTCAGAAAACTCTTGCCAGCTCCATGATGAGGTATTTTTGAAGCCCCTTTGAGTATGAGAAGAAGCATTCGAATGATCCAACAAGGCTGTAGTGCATCATAAAACTGTAACAAGAACGCCTTGATAATTAATGAAGGAAGACTCTCATCAACTAAGACGCATAAAAGGGGCATCATTAGGCACTGAAGGGCAATATGCTAGAAATTGAATCAGGAATGCGTTTCACACCTTTTGTCACTACCCTAGCTGTTGTGTTGTTTTTTTAATCGAATGAGCCTTTTTGATGTTTAGACAAGCTAATACGGCAATTCTTCTCATATTCGGTTGCTTGCATGCTTTTGGGCTTCTCAAAGTGGTATAACTACGAGACAGCTACATTGATTTTTGGTATCTAATGCAATGGACTTTGCTCTAAGACAAGCTGAATGTTGCACATAATTAATCAAGAACAGCCAGGGTACGCTTCCCAACAACAAGGCCAAGGGGCCCAGCAGAGCTATTCAACTTGAACATTCAGCTGCGGCCAAGATTGATGTTAAAGAGACCCATGGACGGATTCGGGGAAGAAGACAATCCAGCATCTAAGCTTTCAGGGCGCTTTGCTTACTAACAGCAGGTATATACCTTCCCTGGTGTATCTCACAGTAGAAATGGTGCAAATGAGTAACAAGTGGCAAGATGGGCAGCACAAGCACACAACGCAGATATATGCGCAAGCGTCATGTCTCCTGTCTTGTACATCTATGGATGCAAAAGAGTGGTTGTAGATAATTGCAGAATGAATGCGATACTGCCAATCCACACCAAGAGTAGTTGCCATTTCTTTACCGATTTTCCAAGTTTTATCAGCAATTTCTAATTAATGGAAGGATGAGACAAGTTCTCTCCTGCTTAACGTAAACAAGCCCACATGATTGTAACAGCATATTGTCCCATCTCTGCTGCTAAATCTAATGGATGAAAGAAATATTATGCTGGTTAAACAAGGACTGCTCTCTCGTTCTTCAATCATATTAGATGGAGAAAAGGGGAAATAGAAGCAGTGCATTACTCCTACATAACATTATTGTTGTTATCAAAGTAAATTACAGTATAGTTCTATAGTTTTTGGAAATGAATTAAACAGCTCTTTTAGTTTCAAAAATAGTTAATTAGTCCCCATGTTTTTTATTTTATTTACAATATTTTTTTATTTCATCTTTCTTAAGAAATATAGAAGGGAAAAAAAGAAACATACAACATGAAAAAATTGATGAATAAATAAATATTAAATTAATAATAGTCAATATTGGTTAAAGGATTAATTAGTTACTCTTAAAATCACAAAGACAATTTAATTTATTTTGGAAAACTACAAAGACTAATTTATAATTATTATTAAAAAAAAAAAAAAACCCAGAATGGGCGAGCCTTTTGTTTTTCTTTGAGGCTTTATAGTGTTTGGATCCTTGCTGGGCTTAGAACCATTTTCTCTATTGATTTCCTACTTTATCTGGGCTTTCTTCAAGTCCTCTGCAAACCTTCATCTCCTTGCAGAAAAGGGGAGAGAGAGAGAGAGAGAGAGAGAGAGAGAGAGAGAGATTTGTGGGGAGACAGACTGAGCTGAGCTCGCTTTACCTTGGAATTGAATTGACAAAGCCTGAAGTAAAGGTAACGATCAAGTTGCCTGCATAGTACATGGAGTAGTACATAATACTACCTTCTTTACCTTAGCAGCTTCCGGCCTACTAGTAGTTGAAGAGGGCTTTCATAAATTTCAAGACAATAACAGGTATTCTCTCCCCTTCCCTTCCCTTTTGTGATTAATTTGAAACTTGATTGTTAATTGAACTAGTATCTCATTTTGTTTCATTAAGACGTTGATGGGTGGTTTCTTCAAATTGCCCACCATGTGCCTGAGGAAATGACTCTCTCAGCTGCAGTTTCACTATTAATTCACATGTCTGATAAGCTAAGCCACTTACTAGATTAGGCTCTTTTTTTCAGCTGGAAGGAGGCAAAGATAACTAATAAATATGCTCCACCACATGCCAGCCGTATCTCCTTCTTCATGGAATCCATCTTACAAGGGTATTTTCCCGTGATTTCCACTTAAATGTAATCATGGACAAGTGCTAAAGAACATTTTGTATCTCCTAATGTTAACAACTATTTATTTGGCTTTGCACTTCACAGGTATTTGCCCGAGTGTGTGTGCCGTGGTGCGTAAAACACCTCAAATTTCAGCTCCAAGTTCAGATAATCTTAGGTTGAAGGTTTTATAATCTAATCAATAGCTATTTTTTTTCCATGTCTTTTATCTTTTCTTGTGAATCCACAAAATTCACCACTGAATTCCGCTCCTTATGAGCACTTGTTACACCCCCTTTCAACTATGGTAACTCTAGGATTTTTGGGTGCCAATCCTAAGAAAATTTTTTGTTGATGTTAATACTCTTTTTATGAATTTCAGTTTGAGTTTTGTTGCTAGCAGCATTCTATGTGAACAAGTTTCCCTTGACCCTTCTGTTTCTTTGTAGTTGCAGTTTGGCCTTGAAAGGCTTATGAAAAGGGAGCTGACAATTTCTGAGACTATCTTCTGTGCCAGCCAGAGACCCAGACAAAATCCCTCCATCAGGAAAGAAAAACCAATTCCTCAAAATGTGGATTTTCCACCCATACTGCCTAAGAAAAAAAAGAAACCCTTTCCCATTCCATTCAAGAAGATCCAGAAGGCTGCCAGGGAGGATAAAAAACTTGCACAAATGGGCATTGAAAAGCCCCTTGAACCGCCGAAAAATGGCCTACTTGTCCCAGACCTGATTCCTCTTGCATATGAGGTACTGGATGCCTGGAAAGTTTTGATTAAAGGTGTTGCACAGCTCTTGCACGCTATTCCTGTATATGGTTGCAGGTAAATTGTATTTGCTGTTCTCGTGATGGGATTTTCAAATGTTTAATTCAAGAGAAGTAGATTTAGGATCACTAACACTATTAACATGTTATAACTCCTTTGCAGCGAATGCTCAGAAGTTCACGTGGCCCTGGAAGGTCACCAAATTAAGGACTGTCTAGGTCCAACCAGTAGGGACCGTCACAGCCTCCATTCATGGGTCAGGGGTTCAATCGATGACATACTTGTACCTATTGAGTCTTACCATCTCTATGACCCTTTTGGTAGGCGAATCAAGCACGAAACTCGGTTTGAGTATGACAGGATTCCTGCTGTTGTAGAACTCTGCATCCAAGCTGGTGTGGACATACCAGAGTATCCTTCACGCAGAAGAATGAAACCAATCAGAATGATCGGAAAGAAAGTGATCGATAGAGGTGGATTCCTTGAGGAGCCTAAGCCTTGGCGTCTAGGAAATCCATCTACTCCTGTGGATTTTGATACTTACAGGGCCAATGAACGATTTCCACCTCCTCTATCAGAAGATATACCAAGGATCGCACAGGAGACTATGGATGCATATGATTTTGTCAGATCAGGTGTGATGAAGTTAATGAAGAAATACACGGTGAAGGCATGTGGGTATTGCTCTGAGGTTCACGTGGGACCTTGGGGTCACAATGCTAAATTTTGTGGCGCATTCAAGCATCAATGGAGGGATGGAAAGCATGGTTGGCAAGACGCAATTGTTGACGAAGTTTTCCCTCCGAATTGTGTGTGGCATGTTAGAGATCCAAGAGGGCCTCCATTGAGGAGTGCACTGAAGAGGTTTTATGGCAAGGCTCCAGCTGTGGTTGAGGTGTGCATGCAAGCAGGTGCACAAGTCCCAGACCGATACAAGCCCATGATGAGGCTTGATATTATAGTTCCTGAAAGCGACGAGGCGAAATTAGTTGCATGATAGGAGCTCTGATGTTAAAGTGTCCATTTTTATGCAGAACAATACCCCAAGGCCCAAGCTTGTATATTTGTTAGATCAATTTTCTTGGCATGACTTGCAAAATAAAATGCAATTAGAATACTTCATGGATCGTTTGTCTAGGGAAGCATCGGTTTCGTATTAATTTGTATGCATGAATTTAAATGTCTGAATATTAGAGATGCCATTTACTTTTGGTCTAGCGAAATTCTAGCTATTTTGTTCCGAATAGAAGGAAAAGAAATAAGAAAAGGAATGCATGAAAATTAAAGAAAAAATCTCTTTCTAGTTCATATTGCTATAATGAGTATTTCTCCAAATTAAATTTTCATGCTTTCTATGAGAGAGTATAATGAAGATGCAATAATACTTAGCCTTGTCGAAGGCTTTGAAACTCCTAAAAGACAAATCATGGTGAATTAAGTTCTTAAAGGTCAAGCCTAGATTATTGGTTCTTTCACGGGGAACTTTTAGTGTTTTGGAGACTCAATAATCAAGAGGGTTTGTAGTGTGATGGATTATTAGTGTTCTAATTCAAGGTTTTCCCTTCTTTATTCTTCTTCTAGTGTTTTTCTT
The DNA here is from genome assembly GCA_015852605.2 of Populus deltoides. Classification (NCBI taxonomy): domain Eukaryota; kingdom Viridiplantae; phylum Streptophyta; class Magnoliopsida; order Malpighiales; family Salicaceae; genus Populus; species Populus deltoides. The sequence continues at coordinate 16,495,312 of CM027585.2, forward strand.
TTTCTTTTTTTTTTTTTAAAAAAATGGATGTAGAAGGTGGTGATGCATGACTCAATCATCTTCAAAATATTGGAATAGATGAGACAATAAACGACAATGTTATGATTTTAAATCCAATTCAGTGTAAAGAACATGACACAATTTTAATTCATCTTTTTTCTCAAATGTGTTTGAAAAGAAGAAAAAGAAGAAGAAGAAGCATGATAATCTTTTTTTCCCCTAAGATCACAAGGAGGCACAAATCTTTTTGAACATTGAAATCAAGAATCGAGCCACCTAGGTTCTGCATACAGTTTTAACCTTTAAGGTTTTCAACAGTGATGGTATGTTGTGGTCAGTGGTCACAAGGCTTTATGATTACTAGGACATCACATTACAGTTTTTGAGGAACATGTTTGAGAAATAAAGGAAGGGAGGTAGGCCCAGATTATTAGAAGATGCCACAGTGCAACCATTAAATATACTTAACTGCTGAATAGAATCTTTGATTCAAACAAATGGAAAATGACAAAAGACATTGTCGTGTAACTAGCTCATAGTTCAAAGTCTGAATTTGACCACCCATTTGACTAGGTCAAATGCATGACCAAAATCAAACCATTTTTGTGCTTTGGAGGCTAGGTTAGCAAGGCTGGTGAAGACACCATGAACCTTTCATCTTTTACTTCTTTTCATGGTCAGATCATTTGAAAGCCTCCCCCAATTACATATCAGTCACTAAAGGGAGATCCCCCCCCTCCCCTACTTCTCAATACAGTCGGTGGTTAACTTTAGTGCATGTATCTGTTTCCAGCTTGTGGGAAACTGTTTTGATCTATAATATTGTAAGTAATTTGCTCAAAAGCTTGGCACAACATGGAGCAGACAATCATTTAGTTTTTCTTCAATTATAACAACATAATTAGCCATTGACAGATGGAGTTATCAGCTAACATCATTTGGATGCTTGTCATTTGGAGATTAGTGATTTGAGTCTAGTTGAACCACGCATTTAAGTAGATAGTAAGTACCCTGGGAAAAGAATCTATAAATCTGTCCTGATCAAAGGACATTATCTCTGCAAGAGAATATCCAGTTTTAATTAAGGTAGATTTCTTAATTAATGGTCAAGCAAAGCTTCAATCAATTGTTTCAATGCATTGAACCTCTAATGATTTTATTAATCGAGCTAGATCCAGTCAACATCAAAACCTTTCCTTAATTTGTGATAAACACCCCCTGAATGTTTGACTCAAATGAGAGAGACGAGTCACTCAATACAGATACTTGACAGGATCGCGGATGGATCCTTAACCTAAAGGGTTTAAGGCTGAGCATTTGACACGAAAAGCGGGAGGGATGCTGCGTCGCCTGTAGCCAGGACATGTTTGAATTTGAAGTACCAAATCCAAATGGTTGGTTTATGTGTTTTCAAATAAAGTTGATCTAACTTATGATATGCTATACTATCATTTGTCATAATAACAAAAGGCCAAAGTTTTGGGACCCTTGCCTTTTGTATTTAGACCTGTCACCTTGAGATTACCGAGGCAACAGGAACCCAAGATCAGGCTTAGAACAATTGTCTTTCTAATTGCGTTCTGTTAGGCGAAGCCTGCAAAACGAACACACAGTCTCCACACTTGTAATTTATGAAGTATGGTAATTATGTGCATTGATGTTATAAAGAATTATATGCATGCAAGTTTAGGGCATGCAGTCCAGTTGGTAGGAAGAGGGTGGACAAGACCCGTGTGTGTTTTTGAGTGCCAATTAATGGAATGCAATTGGTGGAAGGAAGGGATTTTTGGCTCCAAGCTAGAAGCTTTTTTAGAGGGGGGAAGAAGAAGAAGAAAAGAAGGCAAAGGCAAAGGCAAAAGCCCTTTGGTGGCTTGGTCCCTAGTTAGTCATCATAGACAAACAGGTTTTTGATTTAGAGGAAACTTGAAATTCAAAAGGCTCCAACGGTCTTTTTCACCTCTTTGCCTTTTGTTTTTTTTGTTTTTTTTTCTTGGCTACACCTGTGGAGTGATCATTTACGACATTAATAATGCATGAAGAATCAATGAATGGGGTCTTGGAGAGATTGCTAAAGGCAAGCATAGAAGCCATACTGCATGAATAAAAGCAGCAACAAGATGAGGGAGGGTGTTTGGGAGAGCAGAGGAAGGGGAGGAGAGTGGATCGGAGGGGACCTTAATTTGCATGTCAGGTAGGAGTGGGTGGCGGGTGGTGGGTCGTCCAATCTCCATGTACTGTAGTGGTTGGTTGATGGCATGTAGGAGATGGATGGGTTGCAGGGGCTGGTAGGGCCCACCTTCTTCTTTTTTTCACTTTGTCTGTACACTTACTCGGTAGCAATCTTCCCTTTGCTGTTTTTGGGGAGACATTTGGTTTTTTCCTCAAAGTCTTTTTTTGAAATCAGTATATTTATTTAAAAATATAAAAAAAATATTAATTTAAAATAAAATAAAAAGATTTAAAACACTTTTCAAACATAAAAATAAAAAATATTAGAGGCAAACCGGTAAATTTATCCATTCAAGCACCAAAATATTCCTTACATTTATTATATTATATTGCATCTGACACTCCACTCCACACCACTATTTATTATCTTTACCAGTTTTTTTATCTCTTGATTCAAATTTTAAAATTATAATTTAAAATAATTTATTTTTTAAATATATCTGTTAAAGAACCATTTCAACCTAATAGCTTAAACTGTTAGGTGAAGTTTCAAGATATGTTTTATATTATTTTCTAACACACCTCTCAAGTGAAAGCTCTTTGGGCTTGAAACTTGCATAGACTTACATTACCTTGTATTTAATTTTTATCAAATAAATAGGATGGTAAGATTTGAACTCGTGACCACTTAATCACCAAAACTCTGATACCAAATATATATATATAAAAAAAAGTACATGACCTCCCAAAGATTTAAAAAACTTGACATAAATCCTCGCCCACATTTTAATGTTTTAAAGATCATTCATGTAATACATGATAATTACTTAAGAAATATTAAGGACATTTTATATATAAAATAAAAAAAATCTATAAAATATTAACACTAGTGCATTCACACCACTGTAGATCCATCATAATTACAGATGGATTTTCTTTCTTTTTTATCTATCTAGCAGACGGGGTTTTGAATTGATAAACATGTGTCATCCCTTTCACGATGATTAAAGATTAGGTCATCTCTCTTTCAGGGGAGGTCTAGCAGCAGCAGCACTTGCTGCTAGCCAGTCCACCATTTGATTTATACACTCCTGAGCTAATAAAAGAAGGAAAGAATATGTCACCGGTGCTGGGTTTTTTTTTTTTTTACCATTGACAAGGAGGAAAAACAATATGATAAATGAGGATGTAAAGGAAAAGGTAAAGAATGTCTCCTTCTTTCTTTCTTTTCTCTTGAGAGCGGTCAAGGTAAAGAACGTTAGGGGAGGGAGGGAAAACAAATAAAAGAAAAGGTGTCAGTAGATACTTTAAAGCAAAGTGGTGGGGTTAGTATAAAAATGTGGAAGTACTTGGCTTGCCTGGAAGGAAGGAAGGAAGGGTGAGAGAGAGCTGAAAACAAATATGAGAGAGCGTGTGAAAGAAAGCAACACAAGCTGCTGAAGAAACTGCAGGATTTGGCAGGGCTTGTCTGCCCCTTTTCAGCCTTTGTATGCCACTAAGATTACATTAAGACTAGTTGCCTCCCTTCATATCCATATATTCGTAGTTCATTCCTCTTCTGATCCTTGTCAACTCTCAGTGTGGCATAGCATAGAGCATTTGAAAGAAAGAAAGAAAGAAACATGGGAGTAGGAGCAGCGTCATCCAAGCTGAAAAGGGCTGCTAAGAAAATGGTGGTGGCTGCATGCGCCTCCTTCTCCTCCAGAGAGCCATCTGCTCCTGCGGATCCCTCTGTTTCCGTTCATACCACCTCCATCAATGTAAGTAACTCCTCATTCCCTAATTTTCTCCTGGGAAGAGAAGATTCTCTTCCTTAATTTTCTTTAGGATTTTGGGATGAAATCTTATAATTAAGATCGATATATTGCATACAATGATTTATGACGACAAGGGTCCCTTTTAATCTCTCCTCAAAAAGCCATCCTTGTGCAGTTAATTTGCATATATATATATATATATATATATATATATATATATATATAACAAGATAGATTTAATTAATCGAAGGGGATTGTAGTTAATTAAGAAGCCAGCTAATACCTGCGAGTGAAATTTACAGATCTCGGATTCTAATCTAGCAATGTTTCCCACAAGGACAAAGAATAGCTTCTTAGGGGAAGGGGAAGGGGAAGATGATGATGATGAAGAAGAAGAATCCAACACCATCATTAGCAATACAAAAAACAACAACGTGGCTTCTAAGGTAGGCAAACCATGTTTTTTGTCTTCTCTTTGCTTTTGAGAGTACTTAACTTGATGTCTTAATCTACCTTGCTATGGCCGTTGCTTACATCTACTCTTGGAATCCAAAGTTTGACTGCTCTCGTGGCTAATCTCATCTGTTTGTTTATTTGTGCTCTGCTTCATTTCACACTTGCCCACAGCGACAGACAATTCTCTTCTCTAGGCCATCCTTTTTTTCCTTCTTCTTTTTTATATATGACACTGTTCACTGGTAATAATACACTCAGTATGATTTTCGAGGCTACAAAAAAGCTTGTGATTCTGAATATTTGCACATCCCAACTTCTCATTACAAATGAAGCCCTATTCCACCCACTGTTAATTAAGTTCCCGTCTCATCTACCTACAGGCAATGTGCATTATCACCACCACATGATTTCTTACCATTTTTTTCTTCTTTCAATTATTGCACCCTCCCCTTTCATACTTAACCTTTTTATGTTTGTAGATGATCCAAATAACTCCCCATCACATCAGTTATATTAATTCTCATCTCACTCTCTAATAACCACAACTAATCATCCTTCTCATGAAGGCAACAAAAATAAGGGGCGCGCGGAAAAGCCCCCCCGTCATGAGTGAGTACTGGCCAACAGGTTGCTCTCCAAGTCAAATTTTACCTTTCAGGGTATAAGGATCATCATCATATATAGTTCTATAAAAAAGAAAGGATTAGTACAATTTTAGCTTGTGAATCGAACAATATCCTTGATAACTTGTTCTTTTAATCTACTCTTGAGACTGCACTAACAGCAGACTGAATTTGAGATGTCTAATTCTTTAGTGGTTTTTTTCTGGGAAATTTTTTTTTTCTTTTGAGGAATATGTTTTTATCTCTTCGAGATCAAGATCAAATGTCATTTTTCATAATGTGTCTCTCACTTCAAACTCCTGCCAGGGCATGCTCATGGATTTGTTTTAGCTAACCTGTTTAAGTTATTCATGTGATGTGGCAGAACTTGTGCGCAATATGTCTTGATCCCCTAAGTTATAGCACAGGCAACAGCCCGGGTCAGGCCATATTCACAGCGCAGTGCTCTCATGCGTTCCACTTTGCCTGCATCTCATCCAATGTCCGCCATGGTAGTGTCACCTGCCCCATCTGCCGTGCTCATTGGACGCAGCTCCCCCGCAACCTAAATATGCCTTGTTCCCTTTCCTGCAACCACGCCGATCCCATTTTCCAAATCCTAGATGATTCCATTGCAAACTTCCGCGTCCATAGACGTTCTTTCCTACGCTCTGCCCGTTATGATGACGATGACCCCATAGAACCTGATCAGACTCCCAATCATCCCCGTCTAGACTTCTCTCTAGTGCCAATCCCATTGACAATCTTTCATCATCCTCGCACACAACATTACCAGCATCACTACAACTTAACAAGCTCATCATTGCTTTCACACCCACCAGCTTCTTATGCATGCACCTCCTCATCAAATAGGAGAACAACTGCTGCCTATCTCTCAGTACGGTTGGCAAATCAACGACCAACGGATATGGTTCTGGTTGCAAGCCCCAATGGACCACATCTGAGGCTTCTCAAGCAATCGATGGCATTAGTGGTTTTCTCTCTCCGACCCATTGATCGTTTGGCTATTGTGACTTACTCTTCAGCTGCAGCCCGTGTCTTCCCCCTTAGACGCATGACATCCTATGGTAAGCGAACAGCCTTACAGGTCATTGACCGCCTTTTCTATATGGGGCAAGCAGACCCGATTGAAGGTCTCAAAAAAGGGATAAAAATTCTCGAGGATCGTGCACACAAGAATCCACAGTCTACTATCTTACATCTCTCTGATAGTCCAACGAGATCGTACAATGCTATCAATTTGCAAGTTCCTATTCCCATCCATCGGTTTCACGTGGGATTTGGCTTTGGCACTTCAAATGGGTTCGTCATGCATGAATTTGAAGAGTTCTTGGCCAGACTGCTTGGAGGTGTGATTAGAGATGTCCAATTGAGGATAGGGGATGAAGCCAGGATCATAAGGCTTGGAGAGCTACGGGGCGGCGAAGAAAGGAGAATTGTCTTGGAAGTGGGCGAGTCGGGATATGTTTGTGTAGGATATAGCTACATTGATGGCGGAATTGAGGAATTCAACAGAACAGGAGAAACTGCGGTGGCACTAGGGGATAAAAGGGAAGCAAATGAAGATGACAGGGAAGCTGTAGTAGGGAGGGACTCCAGCAGTATACTTGGTGGAAGGAGTAGTAGTGTTGAGAGTTGGGATTACCATGATCCTTACATGGCTAGAAGATGGGCTAAGCATTTGCATGGCTATAGGATTTGAGCCAAGCAACACCAGAACTTTACAGTAACATGTCAACCATATCAACGGGGGATTTCAGAGATTTTCTGTGAGCCGCCTGATAGTTTGGCCAAGTAGCCGTGCTTAGTCTGCGGGAAAAAGAAAAAAAAAATTGGTTCAAACGAGAGTGCTTTAGAAAATTTAAAATCGGAGTCGATCTGTAAAAAAAAAAAAAAATAATACCTGGTGCTTTGATTCATTCATATCTCCATTGCAATTTTTCACTACTTTAGCTGCTCAGAAAGAAATAGAAAGATTTCACATATAAACATCTGCTCTCCCCTCAAGAAGGAAAACAGAGAGTGATGCAAGCAAGAGGCAGAGAGCAAAATATGATGATGAGATTTTACTCAAAACACATTTAACAGATGGAGGAGGAGAGGAGAGAGTCTTCAGCATTAAGAAACCATGCATTTGAAGTAAAATTAGAACTTGAGTATGATGATGAGATTTTGTAGTAAAATTAGAACTTGAGTAAAAAATATCATGTGCATAATTTTTTTTTATTTCGAATCACCATAAATTAATAAGAAAAAGGGTCATGCTATCAAGTTTCATCAATGGAGAATCTGATTTCTATATTATTGTTGAAGAGGATTAAATCACCATATGATCAATTTTTTATTCAAAGAACATGAAAAATAGTAGATAAAACTAGAATACTAATTAGGGAAGCTACAAAAAAAATAAATCAAATTAGAAATAGAAAGGGAATGAAAAGGATTGATTTAGTGAGAAAATCATCCATGATCTTTAAAGCGAATTAGAAAGGGAGATTTCTTTGACCCTAGATATTTTTTTATTTGGGATATTTTTTTCATTTAAAAAAGTCCATTTTGCGACTATTATTCCTATAATATTTTTTATTTATTTTATCAAATTTTAAGATTGACATCTAAAAAAAATGTTTTGTACTAATGTGAAGGATGTGTTTTTAAATTTTTGAAAAATATAACAAATTCATTTGAAAATATATGTTTATTAAAAAATAAAAATGAAAACAATACTAAATAGTAGTTGAAATGACATGGAGCTCACCACAAGGATGGTTTGTGTTGCGTCAGTGGAATCGAGTTAAATTTTTTTTAATAAAAAAAATTTGAGTGATTATAGTGTTTTAAAAAGAGTTTGGGTCATTCATTCGAATGAGTTAAATAAAATCAGTTAATTTAATAATATGATTATAAAAAAAATCAAACTACAATGAAAAAGACAATGGCGGATGAAAAAAATGAACGCTTGTTAATATTATAAAAAAGATACTCTCTATATATTCTTAAAAGATCTCAATGATCTTATTTGATAACAAAGAGAGATTTGAATGCGAACGATAAACCTTGTAAAAATAAAAATAAAATAAATTTAAAGTTTAATTACTAGCAAAGTAAACATTGAAGGATAAATTGGAAAAAAAAATCAAATTTAAAACAGGAAAAAAAAAAGACTCGAGACAATATGTCAAATTCACGGTCCAGTCATAAGAACATGATAAGCGCACACAAAAGAAATTGAATGATATAATGGAGGATAACTCTCAAGCAAACTAATGAAAGATGAAATCAGAAAAAAAAAATCAATTTTAAAAAAACATGAAAAAATCGGAGTCAAGCCAGATTAATTTGACTAACCTGTGACCCGAGATATAAGACCAGAATAACCCCACAGAAAGAAAAGTGAAAAAACCCACAAAACTTAAGGTCCAATAACCTAATATTGAAGGGTGAAGTTAAAAATATCAATTTAATAAAAAAAACATAAAAAAACTCAAAGTTAATGTAACATTTTAGTTACCAAAACAACACACCAATCATAATTTATGGAAAAACATGGTAATTTTTTTAAAAAATAAAATTCATACAAGGGTCCTCCGAAAATTCTACTGAAATTTCAACAAAATATCTCATATATTGGGAGGTTCCAAGTTATTGACAACAACATGTTACACTTCTTTTAATCATTATTCAATCACGACCTGATCTCAATTCCAACAACCAACATCAATGAAATTGTAATCTCTCAATCATTAATATAATAGAAATGAAGTATTGAATGACACTAAATAAGTAAACACACATATATGTAGATTATAAATACATGAAAATAAAATTTAAATTCATACATTCAATTTAAAAGATATTAATACAATTCAACCCATAACAATTTTTTAAGATACAAATTACATAAGTATTCACTTAAAGCTAGATAACTAAATGATGGAAAGATCTGAAAATCACTCCTGTCGTGAGTGTGACGGACCTGGAACAAATATAACAATGAAATATAAATATTATGGAAATCACTATTAATAAAGGTAATCAAGTAATTTATTCAAGACTAATATTCATTTATATTTCCCTACAATTCCTGCATTGTCCTTTTTAAGATTTATTTCTCATGAATTAACTAACATTTTCCATTCCATTCTTAATCTCTAACCAATATCACGTATTTATACCGAAGGACAATTCCTCCAAGAAAGTGTCGATGCCAATTTATTGATATCATTAACCATCTTTCACCGGATAGTTAATCATATATATTTTTTTCTTCTTTTTCTTCCCAAAACCTTGGGATGGTAATGCCAATACTAATGAATTTTATTAGTATTATTAGTCTCCCTCATCGGGACCGACTAATTAAATTTATCATGAATGCCGATATTAATACAGCCTCTTAATATTATTAACTATTTCTAATCTGAAAAAGTTAATCAAGTCCCAACAATACTTTGAAATATCCGCGGAATTGTCAATGTCAAGGACCCTTGATATCATTAGCCTTCATACCAGGAATATCTAATCAAGTTGCATGAAAATGCTAATATCAATATAGCTCATCGATATCATTAACTATTCCTAATCTAAAATATTTAATCAAGTTCAATATTCTTCATGTTCTAGGATAATCATACCGATGTTAGTAAACCTTACTACATCATTAGCCTCCTGTTCTCGGAATTGATTAATCGAATCTAGGGAAATGTTGATATCAATGGAACCCATTGGTATCATTAATTATTCCCCACCGGAATAGTTAATCAAGTATGTTTTTATTTTTCATTCATTTCATTATATGCTTCCCTTTTGGAAACATTTATATATAAAATCCAAAAATTAAACAAGCTTTCATAATTATGTACATTTAAGAAAGATATGGGTGTAAAACACTTACCTACTGCAGAAACTTGGCTCGCGCTCCTTTGTTGTTGTGCCCCTCCTGAATCCACAAGTATACCATATAATTTCTTACTTCGTTATATTTTTCATAACAACAATAATAGTAACGACAATGTTGACTTCTTTTTAACAATTGTTTCATCCATATTTACGTTTCTCATTATATCCCTTTAGATCATTGTTCTTTATTAATTATAACTATCATCACCAATTCGGTTTTGAATATAACTTATTTTCTTTGAACCCTATGACACGACACCACACATTTCCTAAGTGAAAGAAGTCTGATTCTGCCCTTGACAAAACTAAGTTTTCCCGTTTTGTCGATTGGTCGAATATACCAACAGAGGTGACAACTCAACCTCTCCTAAGATATTTACCTATATCTGGAGTTATAGAGTTTCAAATTAAGCAAGGTAGGATTTATTGGAAAGCTAATATCACTAGCTATAACTTCTATGAAGAACCCTTCCTTGAACTTTATCATTTTTAGACTTGAATCCTTATCCCTATTTTCTCATTTTCTCTAAGGACACCTATTCCTATGTTTTTCCTACACTTTGCGACTCCTCCTAAACCGAACCATAAGCTATACCCGTGGTTAATAAATTTTTTTCAACCTCACATAACACACACATTTGACTCACAATTTTCTATTATCAAGTTTTCATGCTTTTCCTATTAGTTAGCTTCTTACCAAAACTAATTCATAGATCATTAACATAAAACATGCCAAAACTATTCCTCCTTCCCCTCAATCTATTCTTAAAGGAATTTGGTCTAAGGGGACTAAGGGCCCCCCTTATCCTTTCTATGCAATGATTTGTCTTATTTACTCATTGTTCACATCATAATGCATATCACAAGGTTTATCAAGTACAAATTCAGAATTTCTTTTCCTCTCATTCAACCCTAACATGGTTGGCCAGTCATGCCCCTTGGTCATTAGTTTTTCTTTGATGATTTTGCATGATTTTCATGTTTAAAAAAATTTATAGTAGTTTAATTAACTTCATCCTAATAAATTCTGTAATTCTTTAAATTTTCATTCAAGGACCCTAATTTATAAAATATGAAATTGGTGCATAATTTCTAATCAAATTTCAAATTGGTTTTCACAATTAGGTTTAGGGTCTTTACCCTGAGAAAAATTTGGATTTCAACTTAAATTTGGTTGAAGATTTTTAGCTTCTCCTTCCTTGCATGTAGCCAACCCTTTTCTTCTCTCTTCCTCACAATTTCTTCACTTGTTTCCTTGTTAATTCTTTTGTCATTGAGTGTTCTCTCTACTTAGTAGTTTAAAGTTTGTATAGTCTTAAAATTTTTGATGTTTTTCCCTAAATTTTGGTGGAGAAAAATTTGAAATCTCCCCCCTTCTTTTTCTTAACTTGTGCAACTGACCACATGGAAAGAATTAGGTATTTATAGTTCTATTTTCTTTTAATTATACTTTGACCAATTCTTTCCTCTTTTTTACAATTCAGTCATAACTCTTTTCTTTCATTTTTTTTTATAAAAATACCCTTAGCAATTTAATTTATTTGAATATGTACATTAATTATTTCATTTCTTTTTTTCATCTATATTATTTTTAATTTATATAAAAATTTATTTTCAGTATTTACAAATAAATTTGAGTCATACATGTATGACAGACCCAAATAAACTTGAGTTGTTTATACATGTTTGTTGTTATAAAATTTATTCACTTGCTTAGTTTTAACAATACTATTAAAATATTTTTTATTTTTTTAAAAATTAATATTAACCCATTACAAATCACAATACAATTAACTAGTTGTTATATATATATATATATATATATATATATATATATATATGAACAAGCAGTTGTGGTTATTAGTAGATGACAGGACAAGACACTATTATAAAGGAATGGTTGTGTCTGTGGAGGTTGGGGAACTGGGTTTCGGGACTCTTACTGCAATTTAACAACTACTCTGTGCCCTAGATTAGAAACCATAAAGAGCGAGAGAGAGAGAGAGAGATAATTATGTTAGAGAGCATGGGGGTTGGAATCGGAGGGATGATTATGGAAGAAATGCATCAAAACCAATCAGGAATTGGAATTGGAATTGGATTAGGAATGCAAGGAGGAGCCCAAGTTGTGTTGACTTCCGATCCCAAGCCTCGCCTCCGTTGGACTGCCGATCTTCACCAACGCTTCGTTGACGCTGTCTCTCAGCTCGGCGGTCCCAATAGTCTGTCTTCTTCTTCCTTTTCTTCTCATTTCTTCTCTCCTTTTGCTTAACTATTCATTTCTATTTCTACCAAACCTAACCTGGATGCCATCTGTTCGATAAAGGAATATTGCTTCTTTTACAATTCTTGATGATTTTTTGGTTTTGTTTTGTTTTGTTTTAGGGCTTAGGGTTTATTTAGACCTCTTATTATTATTATTATTATTAGTTGTAGTAGAACTAGTTGATTTGTGTCGGATAATGATTCCCCAGGCCCCAACAATACCATTCTCTTTTGTATTAGCACTCATCTAGAAAAAAATAGAGAGAAAAGGTGCTTGCTTTTTGAAAACATCGACTAAATCCTCCATCTTTATTTGCTACTGTACTAAACTTGATTAGTAATTCTTTATTTATATGTAGATTGTAGAAACCTCCCATGGATCATCTCATCCTGTTATTTTTAGTATTATTAATAACAACAACATGCACTCCAATGGTTTGCAGAAGCCACCCCAAAGGCCATCTTGCGTACAATGAATGTCAAGGGATTGACCCTCTTTCATTTAAAGAGCCACCTTCAGGTTTTCATTCCCATTCCCTTCTGGTCAAAATTGATCTTTTATGGACCTAATTTTGATGCTCTAGTATAACGTTTCTTTCTGTGAAATCTGCAGAAATATAGACTGGGTAAGCAATCGGGGAAGGATATGAGCGACACATTCAAAGATGGTAGGTCCTGTTATGATTTGCTGAATTTTCCTGTTATCTATCAATTTAACTAAAATTATATTTTTGCACGGATTTTGTTTTTCTTAATAATAATGTTGATGCTGTCTCTCTCTCCCCCTCACATTTTCTCTATAATGCATATCTGCTGAGGGAAGAAATTTTCTATCATGATCTCCCTGATGTCCATCTTAAAGCATAAACTAACTTCTCCCCTTTTGCCTATGGAAGGATTATCTGGCTCGTATCTCTTAGAAAACCCTTGTACTGGCAACTCTTCTCTGAATATGACAGCTTCTGATGTGAATGAGTAAGAATTTCTTCTTCATTAAAAGCTAGTGACGGGCAGTAAATTCTTGAGTTTCCTGAATTATCTTAAGAGAATGTTTGTTTTTAGAGGTTATGAAGTCAAAGAGGCATTACGCGCACAAATGGAAGTGCAAAGCAAATTGCATCTACAAGTGGAGGTAAAGTTTCTTCCCCTGTATGAGAAATTAGCCTTGTGTTTCTGTTATCATACTTTTTTTTTTTATGGAAATAGATGTTGGCAGTGAGTGTTTGGAAGTGGGTTTTTGTTCGCCGAGCTTGAAATATAATTGATAATAATCAAAAACTCTTCTATCTTTATTTAGCTCGTGACAAGTTTCATTCAGTTTCACCATATGCACAAAATGGTAACTAATTGGCAGTTGATAAAGAATTTTTCATTATCATTCTATTAGGAACTATTTCAAGTGGACTTTACATCTGGCTCCACACCTCTTTTACTGAGGGGCTCTATGCACCAGCTGGCTGATCTTCATATGTTATTATGCAGGCTGAGAAGCACTTGCATATTCGCCTGGATGCAGAACGAAGATATCTGGCCATGCTTGAGAGAGCTTGTAAGATGCTTGCCGATCAATTTATTGGCACTGCAGTTATTGATACAGATAGCCAGAAGGGGGTGGGAACCAAGACAACTAGAATTGCCTCTCTTGATCCACTTGGCTTTTACTCCTTACAAACCTCTGAGGTGGCTGAAGTGCATGGTCCAGAGGATGTACTGCCTGGTCTTCATCACCAAGGGGCTGATTGTTCTACCGAAAGCTGCCTGACTTCTAACGAGAGTCCTGGAGGTTTGAATTTGGAAGGATCTCCAGCTGGAGGGAAGAAAGGGATGCTGAGCTTGGAGTCGGCAACATCTTTGATCTGGGGTGAAACAAGAATGGGAAATGCAGAAGTTAATGCGACCCAAGTCAATTCCTATGGCGCCTCTCTGTATGGAATATGGAATTGAAAAACCCGGGATTATCATCTTATGTGATTAAGTAAGATTCTCCTGTTCGACCGAAAAACCCGGGATTATCATCTTATGTGATTAAGTAAGATTCTCCTGTTCGACCAAGCGAATGAATGCAGATCCGGTCATGTGGACAAGTCGACAGGCAGAAATATGTGGTGGAGATGACTTGTTTCGTAAGTGTAAATTCAAATTGTGAATCATTAACAGGATTATGCGATTTCTTGCCAATCACTCACACTTTTGCTGATTAAATTGCCTACTAGTTACGCTAAACTAGTATTGTCACTATATATAATTCATCATCTTCTCATAAAAATAGTCTCCTCACTTGAAAGAAAGAAAAAAACTGTTCCGATGACTTAATTTGATATAAACGATGCGTGGAATGGGAATGAGGTGGTGTTAATGAAAGCAGCTATCTTTTGCCGTGAAAGATGACTTGCTATTCAGGAAAAGGATGACTTGGTTACAAGAATGCGATTAATACAAGCCATGGAAGATCAAAGATCTTGTCTTCAGATGGATGGATGGATGGATGGATACCTGGTGGTCATAGGGGTAGCTTAATTAGAAAGAGGAGTAATGAATGGAGTGTTAAAAGAGATTGGATAGGGAATGTTTGGGAATAGAAGTAAAATAAAAAGAAGGGGCGTACGGTCAGGCAAGGAAAGCGGGGAGAAGAAGAAGAAGAAGAAGAAGAGCCAAACACATAACAATCATCGATGAAAGGAATAAAGAAAAGGGACAGAGAATTTGACGGAATATCCATTCCCTCATTTTTAAAGGGGAGAGAAAAACGGAATATGACAAATGAAGATTCCGTGAGAAGGCCGGTTGTCCTCACTCGCACTTCCAATCCTATTCTTCGCTGTCATGTATTGTATTTATCAAACACATGATGGATACCAGTTAATAACAACTTTGCCCCCCCCACCCAAAAAAAAAAAAACTAGTGTCCGCGGGCCGCTATAACGCAGTCCCATAATAAATAAACATTACCCTCCATGTTTCGGTTTATTTATTCATTTATTCTGGTGGTGGGAGTAAAACAGTGCGTTTTGTGTGCTTTATAGGGTCGGTCCGTCCGCCGGTTCTTGTGGATTTGTCATTTATATATTAATTTACTATTATGCACAAACGATTCTGGATGATGGGGTTTGAAGGTTGAAATTCACTCGAGGGTTCTCAAACACAACTTATTTATTTTTCTTTAAAAAAAAACAAAGAAAAGGAGGAAGAAGAAGAGGAAGAAGAGGAAGAGGAAGAAGGGAAAGGCTAGGAGAAGAAAGAAAGTAAAAGAAAAGAAAACAATCGTGTGACTGTGTGGTGGTCATTTGGGTCAAGCATTTCCAACCCCCCCCCCCCCTCTCTCTCTCATTCAAAAAAAAAAAAAAACCTCTTCCCAATCCGTCTCTTTCTTTATCCATCTATCAAGCAGCGTTGTTAATTAACACAGCGCGAAAGAGAGATTAGACATTAGTATTATTATCACTCATAGATTCTACAATCAATCGATCAACCATCAATATTAGGATTAGGGAAAGCAGCAGCAGCTCCTCCTCCTCCTCCGAAATCCCAGCAAGATCAGCAGCAACGGCATATGGGATGGACTAACAGAGTCCAGCAATAGAGAAATGGATCTGGGTAGGTCCCTCTCTCCCTGCCTTCTCATCCTTCTTTTCCTTGTATATTCCAGTTCCCAATCTCTCCTTCTTGACTCTTTATTCCTTAAAATTGCCTCACGTACATCTCGGTCTTCTCCTCATCTCTCTCGATTGTTAATTATATACTTACTCTCTCTCTGTAATAAAAGAAACAAACCCTAATTACTACAAATTCCTAATTTGTTTCTGCTTCTAATATTCCTCCTCCAGGCTCCACTTCAGTTCCGGAGACATTGTTATGTCAGATTTCTTACATCAATTGTTTGTTTGTTTGTTGCTCAATCGCTAATTGCTATGTTATTTATTGTCATTTACAAATACAGGCACACACTCTTACTGATTTACTGTATATCATGATATGACACCGACTGCATCGGCTTATCTTTCAATTAATTAGGTTACCTTGCTTCTTCACTGTTCCCTTGATTATTTTCTTTGTTACAAGTTTTGTTGATTTTTTATTTTTTTTAAAAAAACTCAATACTAGCAGCAGCAGCAGCAGTAAATGTTTCCTATGATATGATTATCCCTTAACGACCGTCTTTTATTTTATGACTAACAAACAGACAATCCAAAACACCTGCTTCTGTTAGGCTTCCACAACAACATCTTAGTCATGTCTTTTATTTTGGTTGCTTCTCGTGTTTTAACTTCCAACCTTCAAATCCATTAGCTGCAATTTTTCTCCACACACCATACTCGTCTAAGGAAAGAACATTGTAGGAGATGCAAGCAGAGATATTATTGGGGATCAGTTGTACTCCCAATCACTCCCTTTTCTATTTAACTTAGTTTTCAACAACCTGAATTACCAAATAAAAGTTAAACTCTTTCTTGAGTGATTTAGCATCTTTAAGGTTTAGGGTGTGGAATATAGATATTATAAATAAATTAATGCTGCACATGCTTATATCCAAGCACCATTGATATGCCAAGTGGTTAAACTAGTGATTTTCTGGACTATCGCCAGGACCTTAGTACTTTCTGGACTATCGCCAGGACCTTAGTACTTCTTGTGGCCAGCTCTGTTTCTAAATTCCCTATTCATTTAAAAGTAGCGTAAGGGAGTAAAGTTTTGCCAAATATCAGGGTTTTGGTTTTCACTTCATGGCGGAGATTTAATGGAAGGAAAAGATCTCCGAGCCTTAGGATATGGTCCCTTGTTAAAAATTAGCATGCTGGATACGTATAATAATCTTTTTTTTGGTTGTTATAAAAGTTCATGACTTTGGTTAATAATAAGAATGCACCCTCCATGCAACCATGTTTTCCTCCAACGCGTTCCTGTTTATAAAACTTCAACCATGCTTCCTCTGCTTCACTCTAGATGGATATTTTATCTTCTTAAGTGTCATTGTTTTTCCAAATGCAAGCTATACTCAAATAGGAAGATGACACTACTTTTCTCATTCCTTTGTCTTACCTACTGGGTTTTGTGGTTATAGATGAATGACATGTGTATCAGCTGGAGAGTGTTCCTAGTTCAAGTTTCCTACATAAAAACTCATTAGTTAATGATCAACATTTAGATTGTGAAGCTATGACAATGGATCCCATCAATGGAGGGAACAGTCTCAACAACAATCCTAATCTTGCCTCAAAGCAACGATTGCGTTGGACTCATGAGCTCCACGAACGCTTTGTTGATGCTGTGGCTCAGCTTGGTGGGCCAGATCGTAAGTCTCATCAACATCCACCTGGCTGGTCTTTTTTTTCTAACTGTGATTTTTTTTTGTTATTTTTTAAACTCCATTTATCTAATTTTTTCAAATATATTCTTTATAAAGCATCAAAAGAGCTTAAATCAGTGAAGTTTTTTTTTCTCCATGCAACTCTTAGGCGTCTCATGCATGTAATTGACAGGTTGGTTGTTTGAAGAGAATTTTTACTTGTCATTGGATAGTTTGTTAAGCATTTTATCATCTTTTGCCATTTTGACTGATGGAAGGGGGCAAATAAAAAGAGAGGCACTTGCCAGATAAAAGAAAAAGGTCCCTCCTTTTCTAGAAAGAGATGCAGTTTTAGTGTTGCAATGCTTTTGGATAACCAAAGCTACTCACAGATTTTGCATACAGTTGATCATATATTGTAAAAAAATAAAATAAAAAAATAAGGCCCCTATTTGTGTACATTAGCGCATGAACAAAATGGATACTCAATCACTTGTCATAGTGCTCTCATTTGATTAAAATTCCGTCTGAAGTAGGAAATTTGGGTATTTAATTGTGTGAGAACCCAACTGAGACTTGTAACTCAATATAACTGCATGGAAATGCAGATCAGATGTTCAAAACCTTTCATAAATTTATTTAACAAATAAGGTGTTGAATAATTACTTTTTTTGTTTTTTGTTTTCGAATTCTTTTACCTCTCTCTCCAGGGGCTACACCTAAAGGTGTTCTCAGAGTCATGGGTGTGCAAGGCTTAACAATTTACCATGTTAAAAGCCATTTACAGGCATATAAACTCCATTCTCATCCTATTCGAAACTTCAAATTCCCTTTTCTTTGATTATTTTGTTTACTATCATTTAATAACTATGATCTCCTGATGTGTCCAGAAATATCGACTTGCAAAATACCTTCCTGACTCCTCATCCGATGGTAAGCCCATTTGATCTCTGCTGTTTACGTGCTTAGTTGCTCATGCACACCACACTAGTTGTGCATTGTTTAACATATCCTTGTGTAAAAAATATTGTTTCTGATTCAAATGACAATGGTAATGCAAGGGAAAAAAGTGGACAAGAAGGAAACAGGGGATGTGCTTTCCAATTCGGATGGTTCATCGTAAGTGGAACTCTCTCTTCTCTTCTCTTCTCTGCTTTCTTTTTGTTATTCACAATCATTTTATTCAAAGAATCATGTGTTGTGGATATCTTTTGGACACTCTAGACTGAAGAATTTGGTTTTGCTCCATATCCTATAAAACACTAGGACACCTTGGCCTCAAAGGCAAGACTAACAAGTAGTATATTTCGTAATTTGTTTTGAATCATTTAGAAAATGGGCTTGAGCTATTTGGGGATTCTTGTTTGCAGTGGAATGCAAATTACAGAAGCACTCAAGCTGCAGATGGAGGTGCAAAAGCGTCTACATGAGCAATTGGAGGCATGTTTTCCTTGCTATTAGGCATCCAATTGGTTCATTTATTATCATTTTTTCTCTCTCATCAGTATGATCTTTTATCACCAACTTAGGCTTTTAAACTCCTGCTTGAATGAGGAAAAAGAAATAACCCAAGTCAGTTGATGTTTTTGGAACATGGAAATCATAGCAAGATACCAATTCTTACCATCTTGTTTGTTTAACTATGAAACTTTAATATTTTGCTGCACCTACGTGTGTGGAAACTTTTCTATGCACATTAGTCCCTGGTTCTAATGTAAGGTCTAACTTCATTGTGTAATCAAAGGTTTATGCCCAACCCTATTCTTACCAGCATGCAATTCCTGTTTGTTTTGAACATAACAGGTGCAGAGACAGCTACAATTACGCATAGAAGCCCAAGGGAAGTATTTGAAGAAGATAATTGAAGAGCAACAACGATTGAGCGGAGTTCTTGAAGATGTGCCTTGTTCAGGGGTCTCTGCCCCAGTATCAGGTGACCACTGCCCAGAATCTGACAACAAAACAGACCCAGCAACCCCCGCCCCAACTTCTGAATCACCCCTCCAAGACAAGGTTGCCAAGGAATGTGCCCCAACAAAGAGCCTTTCAATTGATGAATCATTCTCCTCTCAGCACGAGCCATTAACACCAGATTCACGTTGCAATACTGGTTCCCCAGCAGAGAGCCCTAGAGGTGAGAGGTCACTGAAGAAGCAAATGGTAAGCATGGGTGTAGCATATGGTAAACCAGAGATGGTTCTTACACACCAGATACTGGAGTCGAGCTTGAATTCCTATCCACAACCGCACTCTGCCTTCTTGACCAGAGAGCAATTCGATCCTTCATCTGGGTTATCAATGGGAAACGAAGATCAATCGGAGGTCTTAGGCAGTGACCTTTAGTTTTACTGGCTGCATGATGTGTACCCTTGTTGAATCTTTTCACTTTGCCTTGTCTATGTAATTTTAAACGTATTTTTAATCCGGTCAAACAAATTGATGGTAGATGTTTGGAGATGATTAGATTCAGCTAAACGAAAAGCAATATAAACGAGGGTGAATTTGGTTAAGTAACTGCAATAGCCTTCCTAACGATTGCAATCATGAAGCGGTCTCTGAGCCATGAAATTTCGTTCATATGTGACTACGCTCCGAAGCAAATGGTCACAAGCCAGCTCTGCTTCAGCTTCTACGATGAACGACAAAGAATCCTGTTTATCCAAATTCACCTTTTTGATCCTCAACATTAAACAACTTTACACTCCATCAAGATTGTAAAGATAAAAACGAGGACCAGATCGCGCCAAGATATCAGAGGACAAAATCAATGCCTACTAACTAAAAAAGTGGTGCGGATGAAAAGCATAACAATTCAAACTTGGAGGTGGATTATGGACATGTTTCTATGGTACAGAAGCTGTCATGAAGAACAATGCCTTTGGTGGTTTCCCCTCCTTAGAATGCAATGCCGTAGACGTTTGCTGAAAGCCTCAAGCTTTTCGAATTTCTCACCCTTGAGCTTCTTCGGCACTGTGAGAGCTTTCTTCTTCTTCTTCTTCTTCTCCTCCTCCTCCTCCGCCTCCTCCTTTGCTGGGTCTGGAGATTTTTGTTGTATGCTTCTTAGAGGTGTTGCAAATGCCTTTAGAGTCGTCTAAATACAAAAAGAAAATGTTAAGGATGCCTTTCTTAGCGCTATATTATGGAGATTAGCAAATTATGTAGCAGGCATTAAATGCATCAATCTTACAGTGGTTCTCAGTTCTTTTTAACAGATACATAACAAATATCCATGTTTTTCCCCCCCAGCAGGGAGGGGTGGTGTTTGAGTGAGTACAAGGTGCCCAAGCTTTTGATCAACAAATGGAAACCTTTGAACTACACTAGGCCAGATCAACTGAAATGACAGCCATTCTTCATGTTTTTTTTTTTTCATAATAAAATTACTCAGCATATACAAACAAGGAAAAGAGGTGAAATGGGAGGGCGCAAGTTGGTGTTGAAATGAACCAATGGTGAGACCCAGGAAAAAACATGAAAGAGAAAGAGACGCAACCTCGTGGCTATTGTCCACAGTTCTGCATTCAGAAGGATATTCTTCATCACTGCCTCCCAGGGAGGAGCATCTTCCCCAACTCTCTCTATTAGAGCTTGTATATGAGCAACAGTCCTCACTCTGGCCATTTGACTTTCCCTGTAGAATCATATATCCCACATCCAGTCAAAGGTCAGTTAAAAATCTCAAAAAACAACAGTAGTTCTCCAGCAAGGGTTTCTGTTAAAACTAGTGTTCAAGTTTCTGTTGAATGAGATCACCTGCAAATTTGATGGCTCGTCGCTGCAAGGCCCAGCATTTTCGTTAGCCACAGAATCCTGAATCATCGACAAAATAACACACATTTAACACAAAATAAATAATAAGGAAAAGATTAATTATGCACAAAAGAGAAGGTAGATACCACTATATTAGCAAACGGTGCAATTTCATAAAGAAGTTCGCTCACAGGTTTCTTGGTTGGAATGTTAGGAGGAACAGAAGAAGAACTTGCAACATCGGTACAGGCTGAACGTAGGCCTGTGATTATCTCATATAAGAGGCTCTAAGAAGAAGAAAAAAAGGGGGGGGGGGCAAATAATGTTAGTTTATATAAATATCTCAAAGATAAAAGAGAAAAAATAAAAAAAAGGCTATAAGTTATCATTCATCATGCTGGTGTACAGGAGCATTATCATTTTTCCAATCCTTTTGGGCAGTAGATGCATAGCCAACTCTCAAGTAGTTGTCATGGGTAGTTTTAAAGTAATGATATAACAGTACAAGCACAATGAGTTTTCATTTTCACGCAAAGCACTTATGTTGACTAAACAGTTGTAAGACATTATTGACTAGTTACGGTCATCATGTGTCTTGATATTTGCAAGAGATCTCACAAAATGAATAAATACCAACAGATTTTACATATATATATCGGATAACAAAAAACCATAAATAAATATTAAAATAAAATTGATAGAATTAACAGGTATAATGCACAGCCACCCGATGGATACAACACCCAGCTTGCTAAATTTCAAGCTACCATAATGGCCTCTCGGTAGCAAGCTAGCATAATGGAGCAAAAGTCGAGATGCTTAATTAGACAGAGATTCTAAGAAGCACAGATATGTTAAAGAAATTGGTGCAGACAACAGAAAAAGAAAGAGATAGCAAAGGTCTTAGGCTTGCTAACTACCAAAATCACCAACTGAGCTGTAGTTCATGTTTAAATTGTTCACAATAGCTAGATATGGAGATCACCTCATCCATGCCAGCACTGACTTTCAAATCACCCAAATCGTAATATCTCTCAAGCTTATTTGAAGAAGCTGAAGTTTGAGGAGGGTGAAGGATGTTGAAAAAGAAAATGGAAACCGAATCATAATAAAACTGTGGTCGAGAAGAGTTGTGGTCCCCATCAAATTTTATAATGTTTTTATCCCCCTGCAAAAGATGGAAACTTAGTTAATTTGTCGAAGATGAGTCACTATGGTTCGCAAAGAATGACAACTTTAGAATGATAATTACTGCATAGGAGTTAAAAATGAGGTCAGCATGGTGGGGTTGAATGAATTTGTCCTCGCTAGCATGCCCAAATAGAGCAGGAATGAATGTTTTGGGTGCTGCCTGTGAGAATCAAAAGGCATTAATATCTTTTCATCATATAAGAAACAAAGCATTCAGCATATTAATAAAAATGGGTGTATTGTGTTCATAAATAGAAATAAACAAAAATAATACTCCTGAATGGAAAGAAGCCATGTACAATCTAAAAACATTAGGCTTTTTTTTATGGTGGGGATACTATAAGAGCCATAGCAGGGTGGTATGAACACAACATTTAACAATCTAAGAAACAGAGACATACCTTTAGGCAGTTAAGATCCATAATATCAAATTTTGCCTTCTTCTGAATCACTCGTCGCATGTACTGTACAGCCATCTTAACCTGATTGCAACAGAAAGTGTAAAAAGTTGCAATTGTAAAAGCCAGACATAAAGGGAGAAAAATTATGTTTTGAAACTCCAACCAACTTCATATTTCTTGCTTGGTTATGTGTGATCAACAAAGATGAAATTAACAACATCCAAACCCCAAAAAATCCGTACAACCACACTGGAGAAATCCTCAAAGACACAGATACAAATACTTCAATGGGTAAGGAAAATAACAGTAAAAAACTCCCAAGGCCTGGGAGCCTAGTCAGTTACATGGTTGCATGCAGTATGCAGACAATTTTTTAATTTCAAGATTGGTCAGTGAAGATGCTACATACAATTATCCAATTCAAAAGGAAATGCAAATTACAAGACTAACACCAATAAATTGCAAAACTAACAGAAAGAACAATTGACAAAACCAAACAAAACAATATATAAAAAGTATTGGTGTACTGAAGAGTGGCTAGAGCTTCCAACAGTAAGGGGCAAAACAAAAGATAGAGAGACAGATCCATACTGTAAATTTTGGAAGCCTGATTTTGTACACATCAACAAGTTCCATCATTAGATCAAATAAATTTGCAAAGGCACTATCCAGAACCATCCCAGCTATAGATGGATCTTCTGCTCCATAAAGAAGGCTGAATAATATCACAGAAAAACCACTTCTCAGCTGTGTTAGGAGTCCTTAAAAAGGTATTTGGCATCTCAGTTTTGTCCTCTCTTTTTTCTTTATTTTTTTTTAATCTGACACTCTCAAGACATCAAGAAGGTGATCCAGTAAACATAAAAACAAAACAGTACCTAGTGACTGCACCCATGGATCGTCCCCAGAGGCCTATACGTGATATTTGTTTGTTGCTTCTTAGATACGAGACCACTACTTTGAGGTCATCTCTCTGTCACAGGGGCAAAGGAGCATGCAAAAAATGAAGGAGGCCAAGTTACATATGAACATAATAAAGCAGGGACGTACCTCATGCCAACCAAGGCTCACATAATCACCATCAGATAAGCCAGAACCCGAAAAATCAAGAGCAAAAACAGTGATATTTGATGGAAGAAGAATTACAGCAGCCTCATTTGCATCTGCTCTACATCCACTGCATTGTTGTGCAAGTTGGTAATTGAGTAAGTTTTCCACCCTTGAACACTATCTAACAACTACTAATTCAGGGAAAGGATGAGGAAACACAATTCACTGTTATATACACACAGAGTACATTTCACTGCAGATATAGATATTATAACTTAGCCCATGCTTGTTGTGTCAAATTGAGCACATTAATCCCAAAACAGGATAAAGGAGAAGACTTTTAGTATAATGACAGCAACTGCAAAACCGCTTTAATCATATGGATGCAAATGATGTCACAGAAACCTAGTGGTGCATTGCATCAGAGTCCAGAAGTAGTGAAAAGTAGACTAAGGTGCTGTGTGGTCCCAGAAAATAAGAAGCCACATTAATGCCTGAATATGAGCAATAGAAAGTAGTTCCCCATTGTTTAGTGGAGAGGTGCGGGTAATCAAGTTGGCTGGAGAGAGTGGGATTAGTTTCAGGACATGAAATTCCAGGTCTTCGATGAGGAAGTGAATAAAGTCAGTGGATTTGATTGTGGGGAAGAGAGCCAACATGGCCTGATTGTAAAACCAGACTTCAGAGTTAAAAGTATGTTACTATAGAACTGAGTAGCAATAAGGTAATGGAAATGAATAGCAATAAGGTTATGGTAAATGTTTAAGAGGCTGAAGATGAGATATGAATGCATAGGTGATTCAATTTGAAAGCAAAGAGCAAATAGCAGAGTTGGACAAAAATGTTAACTAATCAAGTATTACAACATTTATATAGAAATTCGACCATAAAAAGAATATAAAGAAACAAAGGAGAAGATTTATGCAGCCTACCTTAATAGTTTGGTACTAAGGCTTACTTAAGTTGAGTGGCCAGACTACATAGAAGCAAAATTACATGGAACAGTCAGAATGATTTTTGCCTACCTGTTTCCATGACAGTATATAACGCAAGGAAGGTGAGTATCTTCAGGTAAAGGCGAAGGCAAGTAATGACTGCATCGCAAGGTATGACCCCTTGAATTGGTAAGCTGAAAGCAAGCAAAAACACAAAGCCATCAGGCTTAGAAAATAGAACCATCATTGAGGAAAAGCAAGGCATAAAAGGCAGTAACTAGGAAAGATAAGAGTGAAAATTAGTGTGAACTGATCATGCCCATACTTGCCTCCAAGTCTTGTCTCTTGTATGCTCTACCAGCAAGAGTGAAATCCTTCTCCCATAAATACTGATCGGGGTTGTAATCCGCCCTGTACAAGAATATATGGAGATGACCCAAATATTCAAAAAGAAGCATATCTTGATTAAAGAAAAAGGTAAACAGAAATAGCTGTGAAAATGAGGGTACCTGGGAGGGCGAATTACAAAATTGATGAACTGATCAATCATATCATAGAACTAAACTTGGTTTCCAATTGGGCATATCCAAAAGTATATCCTTCCCTCCAAAAAAATGTAACAAACTAGAGGCAAAACCAGTGAGTGAGCGATGAAGAGAAGCTCAAGTCAACCACCCATTTACTTGTCTAATTCACGTCATACCAGTTTTCAGGGTTTTCCTTTTTTTTATTTAGAGTAAGAGAATGCGACCATGTCTGTGACTGCCTGAAAGCAAAAGGAAAAGGAAAGGAAAAATTTATCAGGGGATCTCAAGAGGAAGGAAAATTAGAATCTCAATTCCTCAACTAGCTAAGCCAATCTATCATGCTTGCAAAGGAGAACGAAAAAAAAATCAGATCTTAGAACATTAAAGACCTCAAACAACAAACAGCCATTTGTGAATTATTCTAAAAAAAGAAACTTGACCGAGTAAAAGTTGAAACAAAATGAAATCGTTATGAAAATGGTTTCCTCAAGACCTCAAAGACAGAGAGAGAGAGAGAGAGCAGTTGTCGTCTTTAATGACAAAAATGTAGACAAGAAGAGGAGGAGGAGGAAGTTTTTTGACCTCGTTGCTTGCTGTAAGGGTTGCGGTTGGGTCGTTGCCGGAAACTGGGGGTGGAAGAGTGTAAGAGAGAGGAGAGGACAGAAAGGCACAGCTTACCAAATCACTTTCTTCTCTTTTTATTTGATTGGATGTTTCTTCTTCCTCTTCTTCCCCCTTTTTTTTTAACTTTTATTTTATACACCATAAGTACCTGTGTTATATTCATCCATTTGCATTATTCAAGGAACAATAATGATAATAAATAAATAATGAAAGAGATAGAGAGTGAGGGAAAGAGTCCAAATCTTTATTACATTTACTAGGATTTTTACTTGCATCCACCCATGTATGTATCAATGGGTGTCTGCGTGTGTCTCCGTCCTGCCCTTTTGACCTTTAACAAGGCTCTTCCTCCTAGGAGATGAGCGTGTTCTTATGTAGTGCTTAGATTTGATTTCTACTTGTACAGCTAACTGAATCACGAGCACCCCTACTGTCCATTCACATGACCTTCCTTCCCCCTTTTTTTTTTTTTTTTTCCAATCCGATGTATCAACACTGCAGTATGTGTGTTGTTGTTGTTTAAATAAAGAAATATAATAAAGAAATATAATAAAGAAAAAAACAAATTCCCGAGCTTTTGAACAAGAAATCTTTATACATCTCAACATGGATCGGGAAAAAAATAAAAAATAAAAGTCTAGCATGTAAGGGGCAATAATGGGATTGAATTGAAAAGGGAATTCCCCATCTATACAGAACCAGCCTCGTTGCCCTTCACAAGTAATCCAAATTCCAATCTAAGCTAAAAACTATAGTAGAGGTTTTATGATCAATTGGTCCTCTCCAGTTAAACCAGCCCAGTGACTCCAATGTTACGTTTCATCGAATAGTTGTCATGTTTTTCCTACTTCCTAGATGGTCCCCAAATTCAGCTCACCTCCTCTAACTGGCTTTTAGTTTGGTCAAGTGGAGAAGGAAATTATGAAGACACAAATTTTGTGTAATACTAATGTAAACGCAAGTCAAAGAACCTCAACCTGTGATCACCATCACTTTGTGTTGGCACCCATGACAATGAGATGATTCAAGGTACCAAAGCTCGCCAAGGTCTTCCCTATGCTAACAATTAACGGTGCTCTCCTATCATTTCAAGGTTTGGCATCCCCATTTATGAGGGCGCTTCAATCCAGCGAGAATCTGATTGGTTGCATTATATACGAATACAGTCCGATACATCTGATTTGTCATTTCAAAAACAGCAGTGCACACTAAAGATGAACATACATCAGATCAACAGAACTGCCGTAGAAATTTCTTTTCTTTTGCTTTTTTTTTTTAATAGAATAACTGCTCTAGATGTTTCTCCTGTATAACAATACGCATCTCCAGCAACACAGCATTGCTTTCCACCTTTCCTGAGTTGGAGGATGATATTGTCTGCCCAAACTGCAACAAAGATCCTGAACAATTAAAAGAGGACGAGTTTGGTTCAGCCCATGAGAAGAACCAAAAGGCAGGATCTTGTTTATTTTTGGAAAGGAGGGTTGGAGGTCTAAATGTTGGGGATGGGATTCAAAATTTTGGGCTATCACTCGGTTTCACAATGCCCTGAAGTTTCCACCCGCCAAGTCCTGCTGAAGCAAATGCCTGGGAGTGTAACATAGCAGATCAGGGAAAGATCAATTTTAAAAATAAAAAAAAATATGATAAGAGTTTTATCTTATTTAATTTAACCATAGCAGTGGCAAGCAACAATTCTGAAACTTTACGACCCCTTCCCAAGTCATTTCTATCTAAGTTCATTAGATCACTATTAGTTTCTCGAACAGACCAAAGTGTCGATAATTCTGCTCCATCTGCCTCCACCTAAAACATGCTTTCTTCTGCAGTTTTGAAGTATCAACTTAATGGAACTCCACGTCTAATTGGCATTGCTTATTCTTGATAGCAGGATGAAGAGCAGCATGTAATCAAATCTTTGCATTGGAAGTGGAAGTTTAATGGCTATATTAAAACTTCGATGCAAAAATCATCCAGCACCATAAAATACAAGTATACTGAGAATAATAGGAACAGAAGTGAGGTGGGGACTACTGCCAAAATGGGCTTATAATTATACCGGTTAAGAGAATGGAGATTAGGGTAATATTGGTTAAATCAGTGCTTTGAGAAGAGATGGCTAATGCAGCCAACAATTTTGCCCCACAAAAGTGTTTCCATGAGAGGGGACAGCTAAACCTTATCAATTATGTAGCTTGAATACGATTTAGCATCAACAACCACTTTCCAATTTCTCATTGCTTCGAAAGATAGAATGAGAAGGTGACTGAATTAATCAGATACCAATCACAAAGTGAAAAAAAAAAGAGTGAGCCTAACCTCTTCCCAGGATTTCCCAGTAGCTTCAAGCAAAGCGGCATTGCATGTCTTTAGCTCTATGGAGGCACCAGAGAATATTGAGGCAGCCTCCTCCCACCCCCTATTATGCCCCATGCACCTGTAAAATTAACTAAGAATCAGCATAGTTTTTAACTTTCTATAATCCCAGTTTGTACCAGAGATAAACAAGCACATGAATTTGAGGTACAAACAGCATCCGGTCAAAATGCCTAAAGCCATTGTTTTTCAGCACACCCCATTTCTTCTTTTATTTCCCTTTCGCTTCCTCTCAATAGCCAATATGCCAAGCATGAGCCAGTTAACCCCTCTGCCTCGACTTTTAACAAAGTCATCGTCTTTATTTGTTTCTTTCCACGATAAATTTACAAAAAGCATTCAAATCACATTTAAGAAAATAAAGAAAATCAAAGAAACAAGACTGAATAATTGATCTTCTGACTAAAGGAAGAAACTTTAATCAAATCATATTTCCAAGTTGTTAACAAAAGACTGTGCTACACGTTTCAACACACAAATTGCATTGAAGTTGAAGAAAGAAACAAGACAAAAGATTGACCTTCCGACTGAAGAAAGAAAATTTCACCAAACCATATTGGCAGCAAAAGAGTGTGGAAGTGCAAGTGTTAGTCAATAAATGGGGTGAAAGTGAAGAGTATTTATTAACAGCAAAGGAATTGACTCACATTACAGTAAGAATGCCATCCCTTGAGTAATTGCAGATAGCTTGATGAAGATGATCAGCAGTCTGACCATCCATAGCTGCAACAGAATAGAAACTTGAAATGAAATGAACCTCTGCATCCAAAAAGTCCGGTACTTGTTGCTGCATTATTCTAAGTGTTTCCTTGGTTCGCAATGCATCACTGTCAACAATCAATCAACAGAATAATTGTTTTTCATTTTTTTAATTTTTATTGAGTATGATTATCATCATCGTCATCGTCATCATTATTAATTGTAGTATTATTATGTTGTTAGGGCGAGGCGAGGGGAAGAAGATAAATGAAGGATATGAGAAATCACAACCTAGACAAAATAAGCTGAGGTATCCAATCCAATTGCAGAAGCTTTTGAGAGACTTTGGCAGCGTCAAGCTCTCCACTTTTACTTAGTGGCCGGTCATGATCTATTTTGGATTAACACAATCATACCATATCACATCATATGAAAAGGGAAGAAATTTATTGATATAGCAAACAGAAGAGTAACTGGCCGATTTAAGTTTAAGACTATGGGAATCGTTGGGAACGAAAATGTTATTGTTTTAAAAAAGACAAATTATATTTATCAATAGTAGGTGAGGTGAGAGAGAAAGAGAGAGACCTCGAAGTGAGCGGTCATCCCAGGAGCTCTTAGCATGGCGAAGCAAAATAAGGCGACGGGAAACTGATTGTGAATCAGTCTCAATATCAGTATCAGTATCAGTACTAGTATCAGACATGGTGGTGGATGTCTCCTCTATGACCAAGCTGGGTGGCAAGGAGCTTATTCGGCTGCGGAGGCGGCTAGGCCTGATTGAAATGGGAGACGGTGGTGGTGGGCAAGGGCAATACTTTATCATCAACATCAACGGAATTTTCATACTATGAGTAATGCTGGTTAGAGTGAGTGTTGTATTCGCATTCATCTCCCTTCACTTCACTGCAAATCTCTTGGTGTCCTTTCCAATAATAATCTGCATCTCATTTTATTTGGAGAAAGAATCGGATGAGAGTGAGTGGGTGAATGAGTAAGTTTTACAGGTTGCCCATGTCATCATATTCATAGGGTATGATATGGATGGGGCCTATTTTGCTTCGATTTGTTTTGCTTCCCCTAAAACAAACAAAGAACCTAAGCACAATTACTTGGGAGAAGGGACGTGTTTTGCTTTGGTAATAAAGTTTTGATCTCTTTCCTGGATATAGTTGGGGGCATAAATGTAAAAGGTGTTTCCTATTCAACCCTCTGTCTCTGCTTTTGTCTCCCTCGTGGCCTGCTGACAATGATCATGATGGTGAGTAAACATAGCTCATGATGATATGATATTACCATAAGATGGTTTGGTTTTGGTGGGCAATCAAAATTACTTCTTTTAAGAACTGACCCTTCCCCCTCTACTTGTGTTCTCTCTTCTCCCCTCTTTTGGGTTCCTTATTGTTGCCGAAGGCTCAATAAAGTCATACGCGGATCACATTTGAATCCAGAGATCTCTTACCAACAACCTGCTATTTTCAATCTTTCCACTGCAGAACAAACCCTTTAAAAGGTTAGAGGAAATGCAATACATGTTTACTGTTTTGTTTAAAATTGAATGCTGCATATACATACAGGTGCTTGTTCTTATATTAATATCAGCAGCTATTGTCTATTGGACCTATAATACATAATAGACATTATACTGCTATAATATCTTGCTCTGAAATTATGATGGGTGACATTGTAAGAGAGGAAGAAATCGGACATGATGGCATAGAACCGATGGAGAGCATGTAGGGAGACTTGGCGCGTATCTGGTTAGGTAAACTGGAATCACTGCATGACTAAGGCTTGTGATCGTTTAATCTTTTCCCTGACCCTTCTTTTTTAGAAGAAATCATGCAAAAATGGCATAGCTCCTATTCAGATTTGCAAGTACAAGTATGTTCTTGGTTGTTCTGTCTCAGGCCAATGGCAAGTGAGGACTTGCAGACCGTCTTGTTAAGCTCTACTTTTGTTAGCTCCTCTCTACTAATTATTTGGCACAAAAATTTCACATGAGATGCTTATTGTAATTTCTAGAAACTCCCCCTTTCCGCAAGTCTAAAAGGTAAAAGAAAAATAACGCGCTTCTCCACCACAGAAATGAAAACCTTTCCAGATGTATCCACGAATTAAAGCACATCAAGAGAATTTGA
Organism: Populus deltoides; assembly: GCA_015852605.2. Taxonomy (NCBI): domain Eukaryota; kingdom Viridiplantae; phylum Streptophyta; class Magnoliopsida; order Malpighiales; family Salicaceae; genus Populus; species Populus deltoides. Next base: position 16,526,456 of record CM027585.2, read on the forward strand.
TCTTGGTTTTGAAATTGTTCTTGTAAGAGGGGAAGAAGGTAAATGCAAGTTTCCAAACTCGGTGGAAGTTCTATTTCAATAGCAAAGCTCAGGCTGGAACATTTTAAGTTAGATATCTCACTATGCTTGAGAGTTTAGACGCACGCATCTTAGTCTATTGAGTTGTGTGATAGAAAATCATCTTTGGCTTGCTTCTCCAAGCCACTTTCTTCCTCCAATTTCTCAACTATCTGTTGGAGAATACTTTCGGCTTCTGCTTCAAGTTGTTCCATGCTCTCCTCACAAGCAGCCACTAATTCTGGATTGAAGATGTCCTCCTCATTGCATTCATTTGAAGTCCCACTAATCGGAAAGGAATAGCTGCCAAACTTTGGAGTGACATAAGCACCAGGGGAGTATACTCGTCCGCCAACACGGAGCCATTCCTTGAGGCCTGTAACGGCTGGGAATTCAATGGTATGTGGAATTTCAATTGATTCTAACCCCTTTGCAATGGACTTACTTTTAAAACCTTTCTTTAAGATGTGTCCTTTTGAAGAGTCCTCTACAACTTCTGATTCAGTTGCGGTATTGGATCTACTAGGAATTGCAATCAGATTTTCACTTGCTAGCTCCGAATTTGATAAGGTGGGATTCTCCTCAATGGTGGAGTTTGCTTCTGGAGGAGTGCTATCATTTATGTGTGAATGTGTTTCTTGGATATTGTTACTATCCGCAGAATGTTCAGATGCATGTGTTGAAGATCGGAATTGGTTAAGCTTCACCCCTGTTACTGAACCATCATCCTCTCCATCATACCCTATTTTCTGCTCCTTGGACAACTTCAACTTTTCGATCAGAGCATCGAATTCCTCTATGGTATGGAAACTCGTCGCCCGCTCCATTCCCTCGTGGTTCCTACTCTTTTCTTCAACCCCTTGGAAAATCTCTACAGAAGGATAGGAGGCTTCATTTGTTGGAAAAAAATGACAGCTTTTGGATCTTTTCGTTGGATCAATGCTTGGTACTTGTGGGAGCACCAATTTAGCTTCTAGTCCCGTGTGTTTTTCCTCTCCTTCTTGTTCCAGACTCGAGTTAAATTCCGATTTGGTTTTTGTTAGACTGATATCAGGTTCAACAACTGGATTGTTGGATTTGCCTGAAAAACTCCCGGACTTGTATGTGCAGGATACCGTGTTGGCAGTGCAAACAAGAGCAAAAAACTGGTCGTTGATGTTACCAGAGATGGCCAGTTCTTCGAGTGCAGGAATATCATTGGCCGACCTCTGCATGTTCTTGGTCAGCTCTTCCTGAAAACTCAACGATCTAGACACAAGTTTTGAAGAAATGCATCCCATGTTGTTGGACTCTTTACCTGAGCTGTGCATGAAAAGAGAGCTCAAGAAACAGAAAGGACTCGAGTTAGAAAAAATAGTAAAGAGGAGGTGCTGAATTACAATTTCTGGATTTGTGTGCAGTCGTCTTAATAACATATTGTATGTATGCATGGAATATTTTGGATAGCAAAAAACTCTCCTTTGGTTTACTTTGGCTGAACTAAATCTGTTAGAGAAAAAGTTGACTACACAAATCCAGGGGGGTGCAGAAGTTTGGATTGCAGATATCATTGTGTTTTAGATCTTACCGATCGCCAATCACGTTCGTAGCAAAACTCGTTGTTGAGTCTCAAATCAAATAGAAAGCCAACCAATAAAACTTGTAGGCCTGTATTGCGAAAGATTACAATAGAAGTTGCTCCCTCCCTCTACTTACAAGTTTCGAATATGAATTTAAGGCGAGACACGCAGAGCAGGAGCCAAACTTTTCAGTGGTTAGAGTTGGTTTTGTATAGGGAACAAGCACACACCAAAAGAGGAGAGGGTGGTGGTTTCTTTTCTTTTCTTTTTTGTTGCGGAGGACAAAGGCAGACAGCCCTGATTTTGTGGAAAGTTCTCTTTTAAAAGTTTTCCTTTCTCCTATATCCATAAAGGTTGGTAGACGAAGAAATCTGAAACATGAGCTCTAGTACACAACATATTTGTTGAATAAAAGCGATGATCTGCGATAGAAAATTTATGGCACCTATAGACGAGAAAACTTGAGGAGTCGCACACAAAAGGAGGCTCAAGCCAGAATGATCTCTGCAAGGTAAGTTTGTCAAAAGAAGCTGTAGAAGAGATGGGTTTTTTTTTTTTAATGCTAGCATCTAAAACTCATGGGTAGAACCCAAGAAGGATTCAAACTTTGAAAATCCAATAAATAATGGACACCTATTATGATATGTTGTGTCTACCACTGGGACAAACCTGCTTTATTGGAATGGGTTCTGCATCTGCAAAGTTCGACTTTTCATGCTAATTAAAAAATGAATAAATTGTTCAAATGGAAACTGGTGAGGTTGATCTGATTATAGAATCTGACTTGTGAAATGGTATAAAACCACAAATATAACAATAATATTCACATAAAGTGCGAAAACCAGTTGTTCCCTTTCCATTCTATTGATTTTTTCAGCCATGCAATGAACACATACATTCCAAGTTCCTTGCATGTTCTCTGCTCTCCAGCAAGGCTAACTGCCGGAGCCATCTAAAAACAGATTCATGGTATGGTGTTGAAAGTCAATGAATTTGTATGGCCAATGGAAGGACTTGCCCTCTAGTTAAATGATATATGATGCAACCAGTCAGGGCAGCACATGAACCTTGGAAGATTTAGAATAACGTAATTTTTCATAAGCATTCAAACACTTGTAAATTCATACAAACCTTTTTCAGGCGAAGCTTTATTCACACAGTTTATCACTGAATTATCAAAATAAATATTTCTTACAAACCCAGTTTTACTGTGATGGTTTATGTATTTCACATCTTTCACGGTTCAAGGTAATCAAACAGGGCACCCGGCTGATCAATGACAGCTACCAGGAGCAAAACCAATCCTCGAAGTTGAGACGTCATAAGCAATATTATATGTTTGCTGTTGACGGTTTCCGATAATGGCCATTTGGTTGGTTCCAGAGCTACCTGCAAAGGCCAAGCATGTAATACCTTTATCAGCTTCTATTAGAATGCTTGGGGCCCTGAGCGTGAGGTCTGCGCCTCCTTGAAAAATCATTTTAATCTCGGGCACAGCTGATATGCTCTTGAGGCTCCCTTTGAAACAAGTGTCCAAGATGGAAAATGCTGGGGCTTTCGCATACTTGGTGGACATGATCTTTACAAAGGCCTGCCTCAGTGCTGCATACATGGACATTGGCAGTCGTGTTATAACAGTTCCGGAGTCTATAAGGGTCGGGACCCTGTACATGGCAGCAGCCAAACCCAATGGCCTACCAGACACAGTTATAGCTGTCAGTCTCAGAAAGTATAAGCTGGGATTCTTTGAATCTGTGAGCATAGGGGTGAACTTGTAGGATGTTGGAGAAATGCTTCCAATGGACAAGAAGCCTCCTCCAGAAGATCCAGAATTGGCCGTGGGGAGGCAGTAGGAGAAGGAATGTCCATACTTGGTGGACAACTGCGCCAACATTGAAAGCTTGTCACGGGCTAGCCCTATGATACCAGCTGCCCTTCCAAACAACCCTTGATTGTCCTGCCCACATCCATATGTGAATTGGGGTAAAGTCTGAGATGATGTTAGGGTTAATAGATCTTGACTCAAATAGCCAATTGAGAAAGAAGTATCCCCATAGCTGGCCGTGTACAAGCATGCATTAGAATCTTTCTCGCAAAGTGGGTTATTCAAAGTGGCAGCTTTGAGCCTGGAGCACTCGACAGAGGCACATGAAAGTTTTTTGTAGGTCTTAGATACCGAGGGATCGTACAGGGGATCTGCTTGGGCATGACAGTACACTATACAGGGCTGGCACTGGAGCCAGGACAGTGAACTACCTGTGTCGAGAATCATGGCATAGTACTTGGGAGGGGAGCCGAGACCTAACTTTACATAGTAATTACCAGAGCCAACGGACAAACCTGGATTCAATGGGATGCTAGCTGAATTTGGTTCTAGGAGGTGTCCAGATTTTGGCGGCTTGGCAGACCCACTACCGAGACCTTTATTTGCTAGTCTGTCAATCAGAGCCTTAACATGTTCTTCGTCATGCAAGAGTACATCAGAAAGAAGTGAGGAGGAGTTCGGGGTGAGTGAGGAGCCATGTCCATGAACGTGATATATGTTCAGATGTATGCTGGACTGGTTGATGGATTGCACATATGCTGCAAAATGTTAGTATTTGTTATATGAAGCTTAAAATACATATGCATAAATGTCTGATTTGATAAATAATGCGGTGTCTCAAAAACACAATCCACTTCAAGTAAGAGTAAGAATATAACATGCCTTTAGGTTTTGCTTGCGAAGATGAAGATGCTAGGGACAGATAGCAAACCATAAACCAGAGCAGCCCCATCATTGCTTCTAAGCTTTTGCAGCTTATGCTCTCCATTTATGTCAAATGAAACTCATACCAGATAAGCCAAATGTCGCAAACTTGAGATTTTATTGCAAACAGGAGGGGGGGAAAAGGGAGAAAGAGTTGCATAATAATTCTTGATTAATTAGTTGGAAAATTTTAATTGATGTCACTTTATGCCAACCAACGGTCCTTTATTAAATTAGAGGAGACAGGTGGTCAAATCATCTTGCAGGTGCATTGATAGCTAATATCACAATTGCATACTATAATTCAATTTCATCACAAGTTCACACCCCAGTCAAGCACTTGCCCCCACTGTATTAACTATAGAACCTGTTAACAGTCCGCACAAGTTTTTTGATACCCTTTTAGAGGGCGTTTGTTTTAGAGTTGGAGGTGGAGTTTTGTGTGTAAAACTACTAAAAAAATAAAAAAAAAATAAAAAGTAATTTTTATAATTGAGTTTTATGCATAAATAAATTATACTTAACCATAAAAACTAAAACCAATACACTTTTCACCTCGGATTTTTATTAGTAGGGGAAAAAAAAGGCCCACCAATCATTCTCACAGCACAGCAAGAGGGGGAAGTCGCTTCACTTCATATGCTATGCCAGTAGGCACGCACACCCTGCCAAACGCAGTGGGCCATATGAGGTGGAATGAAAGGGAACGACTCATAAAACTTCCAAATGGAAGGGACCCAACATTGAATGACAGAGAGAGAAAGCTCCCCCCAACTTTTGAGACGCCATCAACCCTGCTTTAAACACAAGGTTTGGAAATTACTAGTAATATAATCCGCGTGGATTAATTTTTTTATAAAAAATATAAAAAAAAAATTAAGGTTTAAAAATATTATATTTTTTTATAAAATTATATTTAAAAATCTTGGGTTTGGTTATAACACCTGACCCAAAAATAATAATAATAATAATATTAAACTTGCATGACTCAGTAGGTCTAGGTCTAGCTCTAATACCAGACCCAATAGCTTTGGATGTGGATCTAGCTGCAAGGTCATGTTATAAAAGTATGATAATTAAATAAATTAATTAAAAAAAAACCAATAGAAAGAAAAAAAACTAATGAAGAAAAAGAAAAAAAATCTGAATTAACCTTGGATTCGTGTCGTGAAAGTTTGATAACTAAATAGAAAAAACAATTGACGGGTTAACCCATAATTAACCGGGCTAACCCATCAAACCAGGCTACCTGTCAAACCCGGGATCCGTGTCATGAAAGTCTGATAACTAAATAATAAAAAAAATTGAACATTAACAACCTAAACTAAATGAAAAAAATTAATTAAAAATAATAAAAAACAAAAACAAACAAAAGACATAAGCCTGTTACTAATGAGGAAAAAAAAAATTTTAATCAATTAAGTTAACCCGTCAAATCAGGTTAACCCATCAAACATGGGATTCGCGTCATGAAAGTTTGATAACTAAATAGAAAAAAAAATTGATAGTTCAAACAAAAAAAAATAACAAACTAAACTAGATGAAAAAAATGATTAAAAAGGAAAAAAAATAAAAAAAATTAGGTTAACTCGTCAAACCCGAGATCCATGTCATGAAAGTATGATAACTTAATAAATATTTTTTTAACATTAACAAACTAAATTTTAAAAAATAATTCATTAAAAGAAATAGAAAAAAAGTGAACATTAACAACCTAAACTAAACGAAAAAAATTAATTAAAACAAAAACAAAAACAAACAAAAAACATAAGCATAATACCAATGAGGAAAAAAAATCTGAATCAACTGAGTTAACCCGTCAAATCAGGTTAATCCGTCAAACCTGGGATTCGCATCATGAAAGTTTAATAACTAAATAAAAAAAATGATGGGTCAAAAAAAATTGATTAAAAAGGAAAAAAAATTCAGGTTAACTCGTCAAACCTGAGATCCGTGTAATAAAAATATGATAACTAAATAAAAATATTTCACATTAAAAAACTAAATTAAACAAAAAAAATTCATTAAAAGAAATAGAAAAAAATAAACATTAACAACCTAAACTAAATGAAAAAAATTAATTAAAAAAATAAAAACAAACAAAAGACAGAAGCATATTACCAATAAGGAAAAAGAAAAAAAATCTGAATCAACTGAGTTAACTCGTCAAATCAGGTTAACCCGTCAAACCTGGGATTCGCGTTATGAAAGTTTGATAACTAAATATAAAAAAATCGATAGGTCAAACAAAAAAAATTGATTAAAAAGGAAAAAAAATTCAGGTTAACTCATCAAACCCGAGATCCATGTAATAAAAATATGATAACTAAATAATAAAAAATTTCACATTAACAAACTAAATTAAACAAAAAAAAATTCATTAAAGGAAAAAAAACACAAAGAAAAAAGCAAAAAAAAGAAACCCATAGGCGAAACAAAAAAAAAAGGAAAACGAAAACGAAAAAAAAAAGAAGAAAAATTCAAATGTTTCACTGTGCGCTGTGTGCACAGTGATACATTATATGTAAAAAACAGAAGAAACAAAAGTGAAAAAAAAAACCTGCTGCTATAGTGAAAAACCCACGCATTTTAGAGTATTTTACTAGTTACATGCCCCACGTGATGCCGCGGGTCAATTATTTTTTGCATTTTAAAAATAGCCAAGATCTAAAAGTGTTAGGTTTTTTTGCAAAGTTATACCCAAGAGTCTCAGGTTTAGTTGCAACGCTTGACCCAAGAGTAATGTTTATAATATTAATAATAACATTAAACTTGGGTTAACCCTTAGCATAAAAGTGTCTGGACTGCAATATCAGACCCAATAGCATTAGACGTGAGTCTGACTGCAAAATCATGTCATAAAAGTGCGATAATTAAATAGATTAGTTAAAAAGGAAAAAAACTAACAGGAAAAAAAAAAACTAACGAAAAAAAAGAAAAAAAATAAATTAATTGGGTTAACCCTTCAAACCAGGTTAACCCGTCATACCTTGAATTCGCATCGTGAAAGTTTGATAATTAAAAAGAAAAAAACAAATTAATGGGTTAACCCAGAATTAACTAGGCTAACTCATCAAACCAGGTTAACCTGTCAAACCTGGAATCCGTGTAATGAAAGTTTGATAACTAAATAGAAAAAAATTTAACATTAACAATTTAAATTAAACAAAAAAAATTAATAAAAAAGAGATAAAAAACAAAAGGCATCAGCCTTTTCACTGTGGACTGCATTGTGCAGTCCACAGTCAAAGGCATAAAAAAAAAACTAAAGGCATCAGTCGAGAACTACTTAGAAAAAAATTTAACATTAATAAACTAAATTAATTAAATAAAATTAATTAAAAAGAAAAAATAAAAGAAAAAAAACCTCTAAGAAGAAAAAAAACTAAATAAAAAGAAATTTAACATTAACAAACTAAACTAAACAAAAAAAATAATTAAAAAGAAAAAAAAATTAAAATTCAGGTTAACTCGTCAAATCAAGTTAACCTGTTAAATCCGGGATCCGTGTCATGAATGTTTGGTAACTAAATAAAAAAAAAAGTGAACATTAACAAACTGAACTAAACAAAAAAATTAATTAAAAAGAAAAAAACCCGGGTTAACTCGTCAAACCATGTTAACCTGTTAAACCCAATATTTGTGTCATGAAAGTCTGATAACTAAATAAAAAAAAAATTTAACATTAACAAACTAAATAAAAAAAATATTTATGAAAATAATAATAAAAAAAATTGACGAGTCAACCCGGAATAAATGGGGTTCACCCGTGAAACTAGGTTAACCCGTGAAACTCGGGATATGTGTCATAAAAGTTTAATAACTAAATAGAAAGAAATTTAACATTAACAAACTAAACTAAACGAAAAAAATTAATTAAAAAAACAAAGAAAGAAGCAAAAAAAAATCCCAAAAAGCATGAAAAATAACAGCTAAAAAAACTTAGACAACTTTAAAAAAAAAAAACCCCTAAGGAATTAGTGTTTTATTGTGGACTGCACTGTGCAGTTCACAATAAAACACCGATTCTTTTTAGCTATTTATGAAAGTTTGATAACAGAATAGGAAAAAAAATTACAGGGTAACCCAGAATTAGCTGGGTTAACCCGTCAAACTCGGAATCCATGTCATGAAAGTTTGATAACTAAATAGAAAAAATTTAACATTAACAAATTAAATTAAACGAAAAAATTAATTAAAAAGAAAAACCAGAAAAAAATCAGGGTTAACCTGTCAAACCCGGAACCCATGTCATGAAAATTTGATAACTAAATAGAAAAAAATTTAACATTAACAAAAAAAATCATTAAAAAAAAGAAAAAAAAACAAAGCAAAAAAAAAAAAAAGCTCAGCGTTTCACTTTGGACTGTACTCAAAAAAATAATTAATTAAAAAGTAAACCAGAAAAAAAATCTGGGTTAACTTGTCAAACCCGGAACCCGTGTCATGAAAGTTTGATAACTATATAGAAAAAAATTTAACATTAACAAAAAAATTAAACAAAAAAAATCATTAAAAAAATCAAAGAAAAAAACAATTTAAAAAAATAAAACAAAACAGCTTTAAAAAAAGCAAAAAAATAAAAAAAAAACTATACAGTAATGATTTTTATCATAAACCTATACAGTAAAACACTGACTAGTTTTAGTATATTTTATAATAACTAGGCCAGTGGTTATTTTAGCTGCAGTTTGTGCTTGGAAACATATCTAATAATAACTCCAAACCAAAAAAATCATCCCACGTCAATTAAAGAAATATGACGCCGAGAACCATTATTTAATAACCTACTCTAGTGTTTCCTCTCAAAGTTTCAGGGGTTGACAAATTCTGATCCTAAAAACGGGGTGAGATAAGAATTGAGCATTCAAAGCAGGGTATGCTCCAGGACTCCCAGAGTCGGGGCCAAAAACTTCTTGTACCTTTGGCGCTCCAAATTTAGCTACAAATGATATGAACCTTATGGAAGGCATTATCAAGGTTAACTATCAACCAGGGTTCTTAATTAGGACCACAAAAAAAGACCAACCAGTCAGTTATCATTCAAGTAGTTGAACTCTCACTTTCAAGAGTCCATATCTCGTGGGTGGCAGAGAGTCGGAGAGAGAGAGAACATAGTTTGTAAGTAGGTGTTCACTATTTGAATCCACCAAGCATCATCACCGACATGTTTTATCAATCACACCAATCTAATCAAACAGGGGATTGGTTCATTCATAACATCCCATAAGTTTTTAATACAGAGTACAACCATGAGCTCAGTAGCAATTCACCACTAATTTCAATTCTTGGAATGAGATTCGGCAAGATAAACGGCTAATTTGTCATTGCAATGTCAGAGATACAAACTAGAAATTAAGTTGGGATCATAACCTATCGTACAAGCTAATGAATAAACAAGGGACTATTCTTGTTCCATTATCATCACAACCAATTTCCACGACTTTTTTTCCCATATGAATGCTCTTCTATATCAGGTAAATTTTTGTTAGCAATTCACTCCCCTATTCCTAAACGCGGCTAGGCACCAGGGATTTAAAAAGCAAAAGTTATCATTTATTTCATCTATTTTTGACAAATTTGACCAATAACTCAACAAGGAAAAAAGGCTTTATATCCAAGGAACAAATTTGTAAATAAGCACAGGTTTTCTTTCTTTCTTCCCATTTCTTCTGGTGTTCAGAATTGATCCTATTAGGAGTAAGAGAACTGCCAGAGCATCAATGTTTTGGGGGCACAAGTGGAAAGGGAGATAAAATCAATGACAAAGTCTAAACAATTCATGCTTCGATGGTTCAAGAGTTCCATAAACAAAAGCAAAAGGCTCAAATGAAATAGTGGGGATTCAAGTATTCTGAAATCTGAATAAGGAAGAGATAGGAGGACTAACACAGCCCAAAGTAGAAAGCTACCACAGACTCACGGCAAAGGGGGGAAATGTTTGAAGGTTGAAACCACGTCATTCACATAGGATTGAAAAACAAAGCTTAAATTGTTGCGTACAAAGGATATATACAAAAAATAGGACTTTGTTTCCTTTTCATATGGTTTGCAGGAGTTGTCTAATCTTTCAACTGGAAGTGAAAATAACAATTTAGTACCACAATAGCTTGATAATCCTTGGAAGAAAGGTAAGTTTAAGTCCTATATGTTGACTGGGTATTGATACAAAGCAGCATTTTTATTTCCTTGATAATTTATTGAATTCAAGAAATCTTCACGATAATAAAGTGTGCACTTGGATATAGTATCAATCAGATGACATGCCGTTGAGAGTTTCAACGAACTGTATATTGAACTGAATGACTATTTGAATCAACCACTTGGTTTTACAAGAAGGTTTAATAAAGGTGAGAGGTCCGTATTACAGAATGTGCATACATGCATGGGGAGGTAAGGAACACACCTGGAACTATTAGAAAGGCAAAAATAAACCACCAAGTCAGGAGTGCTTCACCGGCAAAAAGCATTGCCATCACCCACTTCAGACTTTCCTTGTGAATAAGGTGTGCGCTATCCTTAATGGTTGAGCTCCCCCCTACTCATTTCCATACACACTTTTATGAGCAGCATCTAGTAAGTTCCTCCCACCCAGCATGCATGCACAAGTAGCTTCTCATGCACCTCTTCCTCTGCCTTCCTCAAATGCTTCCATCTTTTCTCTTCATGCAACTCAACATCGACTTGCACTTCCCATAGCTTACCAGCTCGCTCTTCTTCTGTCAGTTTAGAGGCAACATTCCGACACTTATAGATTGAATCATGGCAAACTGACTTAGCAGAAGCATAAGATCTTCCCTCACGAGCACTCTTTGTGCTCTTTTCCTTTCTATCAGGGGCAAAATCTGCGCTGCCCTCCAACAAAAACCTCTCATTCATTGACTTGCCATGATTCTTCCTGTGCGCATCTTGAACATCTTCTTCCACAGCTCTTGGGTGCGAGAACCCACGGGGAGATTGCTTTCTGTATTTTCAACCCCTGTAGTTATTCCTTCCTATTTGGTTCTCTTTCACTTGATTCACCATCTGAACCCACACGCGCTTTGTAATTATGGTCATCATGCTTTGGACTCCTGCTATCGCTACTTTTTCTCACCTTTTCCCATATTCAACTCTGACATTTTCTGAGTAAGATTGTTTTTTAGAAGATGAATGCTTGTGATCACTAGTCTTTCACCTTCGTTCTCCTTCAGCACTGACATTTTCAGAATCCTATTATGGTTTCAATAATGAATGCTTGTGATCACTAGTCTTTCCCCGTTCTCCCGCATGACTTTTCGCCTTGGTTCAATAATGAATGCTTGTGATGCTTTCCTTTACTATGACCGTGCTTCTTCCGGTGTTCCTTTCTATCACGGTTCTTCTCCATCTCTTTGTTTCAACCTACAAAATAATAATCACTGGTTCAGCAGGCGCACAAAACTGATTATTTACAATAAAAAATTTGGAATTCTCCAATGATATTGATCTTCTTTTCCCCTCAGCATGTGAATAGAAATGTTTCAGCTAATATTAAAAAAATAAAAGTACAAATGTTGATGTTTCCAGGTCATCAGCCAAGGACGCGTCCATGGTACCAAAGGCGTCTACTAACTTGAGATTCAAGTTTAAAAGTGAAAAGAACTAGCCATTCACCATCAATTTCATATTTAATAACGTATTTTCACAAAACCTAACAGACATTTCTACATTACAAAATGGGCATGCATGACCAATTACATAGATAGAGAAAAAGAAGAGAAGGAAGCGATTCATTGAAAGAGTATTATTCATCAGAGAGAGAGAGAGAGAGAAGGAAGCTTACAGATTTTCGAATCAAAAGGAGAGGATAAGAATGGGGTTTCCTCTGAGCGTCATTGGAGGAGTGAGGCTTGTTCTGGAATAATAATGAATAAAATAATTAATTGGTAGTTTGATTAGTTAGTGGAATTGAAGGGGAAAAGGGTAAAAAGAGAAGGAGATTCTTACGTGACAAGACCAGCTTGCTCCTGGAGAAGACGAAACTCAGAACGCTCACGCTCATCTTGAATCAACTTCTTCTGTTCGGTCCGGTGCTTCGGCTCAGCCTTCTACGCGTTGTCTATGTTCCTAAGACTTCCCCGTGTGCTATCCCTTAACTTCAAAGCCATCGTCCGTCCATTCACTGTCTCTTACTCTCTTACTGTTCCAAGACACGAACACGCAGAATGAGGATTTGCGTTCTTCTTCTTCTTCTTCTTCTTCTTCGAGTGTGTTTGGTATTGTGGTAGCTGTTGTGGTTGTGGTTTAAAAAAAATTGTTTTAAAAAAAGTATGTTGTGGTTGATTTAAAAAAATAGGTGTTTGGTTAAAACTGTGGTTGAAATTGAGGTTGAATAAAAAGTAATTTAATGTGTTTGGTTAAGAATGATTTTGAAATTAAGGTTATAAAATAATTTTAAAAAATATATATTAATATTGATGGTTTTAAATTTAAATATTGTAGAATTAATTACTCCTATTACATCATGAAATAAATAATTCTTTATATATAATATTTTTTATTATTCCATTAAACTATTTATAATTTCATTACGCAAAAATTTATCCGATAAAACTACAGTTTTCATAATATTTTGAGCGTGTAATAAAATTAGATAAATATTACCAGGTATAAAATTGATATTATAGTGCGAGTGAATTTAATTCACTATATACTAGTTTTTCAGAAAAAAAAATATTGTTTACATCATAGTGCGAATAAATTTAATTTACTCTAAAACTAATTTTTTTATATGTAAAAAAAAAAAAAAAAAGTGTGTGAACAGTGCATTCACGCTGAATGTGTGCTACCGTTCATGCTAATTAAATTTAGCGTGAGGTGTCCAAAGCAGCAAAATGCTCTTCTTCCTTTCCTCGCGTCTCGGCCCATACCAGTAAAATGCTTTCTTTTTGTTACCAAACGGGTTGCATCTGCGTTTTAAACAAAACGCAGACGCAACCTCGTTGGCAAACGGGTTCTTCTTCTTTATACATAAAAAAAAAAACCCAAGCAGCGGAAAACAACTCGGGTGGCGGCCGTACGAAGCCCAAATCTGTCTTTATGAAGGTGAAATAAAAGCCCAGGTCCAATATCAAGAGTTCATGGACTAAAATTATTAATTTGAGAGTTGTAGACTATTATAATATATCTCAGCACAAATATCAAGAAAGAAACTTCAACGAAAAAAAAAATTTGAAGATTAGAACTGTTTGTTTGGTAAAAAATAATTTGTTTTAAGTGAATTTTAGAAAAATAAATTATTTTTTAATATTTAATAGTGTAATGAAAAATAAGTTGAAAAATACTTTACAGTGTTTGGTTATATTATAGAAAATGAGCTGAAAAATAACTTATTAATGTTTTATTTTCTCAAGTTTAACAAATCTTACAAATTAAAAAGTTGAATGAGAATAAAATTGAAAAAAAATATAATTTTATAAAGTATCTTAAATAAAATAAATAATAATAATAATAAATAGAGATTAAATTTAAAAAATTAAAAAACAAAAGATAAAGAAATTAAAATAATAATAATTAACATTTTATAAATTATTTCAAATAAAATAAGTAACAATCAAAAGAATGAGGATCAAATTTGATAGATAAAAATTTGAATAAAAATATAATAAGGGAAAAGTAAATAACAATTATAAAAATAAGGACTAGAATTAATATAAAAATTAAATTTTAAGAGATGAAATTAAAAAATAAATATTTAAAAAACAATATATATATATAGTAGTTAAAAGTTTGAGGACCAAATTTGATATAATTAGCAAATAATATGATATTTCTAAATTTCCAAAAAGTGTTTTCCGCCTAAATTTTCAAGGAAAATATTTTCTTGAAAATCAAATCAAAATTTTTTTGACTGGAAAGTATTTTTCGTTGAACAACTTTTTTAATAATAAATAAATATAAAAAAATTTACAAAGTGATTTTTTTTAAAAGTAAATATAAAAAAAAACAAACAACCTTATTGTATCAATCATTGGATTTGATGATCAACCCAGCAATACATACATACATGAATAATGATTCTCCCTCCTCCACCAAATCCAAATAAAGAAGGCGTGGGAATCACTAAACATCCACTGCCAGTGTCAGCCAGCCAGGCCGCAATGCCATGCCATCCCATTACTGCTGCCACCATCAGATTCCCCAACCTCACACCATTATTATTATTTGACCTGTTCTTTTCTTTTGTCCTAAACGGCACGTCGCTTACACGTTCTAGACAGACAGACAGACAGACAGACAGACAGAAAGAGAGCAGAGCAGAGCATTTACATTTTATCTTAGTTTCACTACTACAAACATAAAACTAAATAAATTTGTCTCCCAATAAAATAAAATAAAAAGAACATTGAAGTATTTATTGGGCCGTTTCAAACCCTTCTCTCCTCCCCTTTCCTCTCCTCTTCATCCTTGCTGTTTCTGCTCTCTCCCAATTCTTATTCCTCTTCCTTTTCTAACATATATGTTTTATAATCTCTTACAGAAAATCCCGTTGAAAACATACAACAAGAAGGGTTGCTGCAATTACATGCTCCACATACATACATACATACATACATACATAATAAAAGGGAGATTTAAATTTAAGAAACAAATCGATTTCTCTTCTCAATCGGTTGGCCTCCTCATTCAGAGGGTGAGTTTTTTTCCCCTTATCTTTCTTTCTGGATAGATAGATAGATTTGATTGTTTTTGTTTTGTTTTGTTTTGTTCTCTATGATTCATTGACTGACGGATTATATGATGTACGACTGAAGAAGTGGATTTGGTTGTTGGATCTGGCAGGCTAGAGAGATCTGAGGAGAGTGTATTACTACTATTATTATAAAAAAAAAGAAGAGGAAAAAAATGGGTCATAGAGTGGATCATGAGTATGACTATCTGTTTAAGATCGTGCTGATCGGGGACTCTGGTGTTGGCAAATCCAATATTCTTTCCAGGTTTACTAGAAATGAATTCTGCTTGGAATCCAAATCCACCATAGGTGTTGAGTTTGCCACCAGAACTCTCCAAGTATTTCCCTTTTCTCTCTTTATTGTCATCATCATTCTTATCATAAATAGAATATGTAATTTTATAAAGAACAAGTTTATTTTTTTGGTATTTCATTGGTCTTCTATTATCCACTTGTTAGTTTGATTTTATGTATCTTAGCTTATTTATCTGCCTTAGCTAGTCCAATTCCAAATTTTTTTAACTATGATCACAATCCCTCCCCATTTGTTTCTTAGTGTGTGACTCTTGCCCTTGTTTGATTGCTCTTATAGTTTCGGTCATATAAATAGAATCTTCACCTTGTACAACACTATTTACTCACCATACCTTTGACAACCATTACAATGCATAACTCCCTTTTTGTAGTCCGCTTGCCATGCCTGGTCTTCTGTAGAATATCCATTTAATATCTCTGCTGTTTACACTTTGCATCTAGACCTCTTTGTTTGATTTAAGGTCTGGGTTATCGATGGATGGTTCTAAATCTGCTGTCTGGATGTTTGCTACCAGGGCAAATTACTAACTGATGTTTAATGCCTCTGGTTTTCCTGCTGATGCAGCGTGATTTTGCTGCCTATATGGGTGAAATCTAACCGCTAGCTGATTATTATTGTTATTGTTATTGTTATTGTTATGGTGCAGGTGGATGGGAAGACAGTAAAGGCACAGATTTGGGATACAGCTGGTCAGGAGCGGTATCGAGCTATCACTAGTGCCTATTATAGAGGAGCTGTTGGTGCTCTTCTTGTTTATGACATAACCAAGAGGCAAACTTTCGACAATGTCCAGAGGTGGCTTCGTGAATTAAGAGACCATGCAGACTCTAACATTGTCATCATGATGGCGGGAAACAAGTCTGACTTGAAACATCTCAGGGCTGTTCAAGAGGAGGATGGTCATGCCCTGGCTGAGAAGGAAGGTCTCTCATTTCTTGAGACATCAGCGCTAGAAGCCACCAATATTGAGAAGGCGTTCCAAACCATATTGACAGAGATCTACCATATCATTAGCAAGAAAGCACTGGCAGCCCAGGAAGCAGCTGCCAATTCCACAGTTCCTGGTCAAGGAACCACTATCAATGTTGCTGATGCCTCGGGGAACACAAGCAAAGGTTGCTGTTCCACTTAAAGCCACGCTTGAGGAGAGCAATAATTTTTTCTTCTTTTTGGATTTTTGGCTGAGAGAGGGACACATGTAAATTACTCTTGACCTGTTAAACGGGTATTTGTTAGAAGTTTCAGGGTGGATTATTATTTCGTGTTTATTTCTTGTATTTTACCCTTAAAACTGGAAGCGTGGAACTAACTGATTGCAGGGATGTAGAGTACTGGAAGAAACAGTGGTATGGACCATATAATGAGCAAGTATATTACGATCAGTTTGCTATGCATGCATGTCCGAATTGTCCCAGATGGTTCATCTGTTGTCATGTTCCGTGTGGTTCAACTAACTGTGCAGTGACTACATAATACATGTCATAAGATGTCACAAACTTGCAATTTAATAGCACCGACTCTAGGGGCACGTACATTAAAAAAAAAAAAAGAGAGGAAGGACTGCTACTCTTTCTATGCACATTGTAAATGCAAAGGTTGCAATGGCCGTTATATAATCCATGCGGCGTCAAGGAAACTTTGAAGCAATTGCAAAGTTATTGCTGCTCTTCCTGGTGTTGATTGTGACGGCTCCGATAGAACTGAATTAGCTGCCCTCGTAAGCTGCATTCCTCTACCTGAAAATCAGGCCCATCTTTTTATCAATTACCATTATTAGCTCTTTATTTAGCGGTAAAACAAAAAGGACAAACGAAACATTATTTAAGCTAGGTAGGCGGCGTTGAACAAAAAACACAAGAATGACAATTTTGGAGACTAACTCTTCATAGAGGAGCAGAATACAATAAGATGTCAATAGTGTAATTAATTATAAACAGAATTGGGATGTAGCAGACCTGTGAATTATATGTCATTGACAACAGATCCCCACATTCTTCAATAAGAGCTCTTTCTCCTCCAGTCACCCTAGCTAGTTCTGAGATCAAATGTTCTGTTTCTTCAGCCTGCATCAGGAAATGTCCCACAGAATGATGATGGGTTGGAGGACAAGAAATGGTGGCAAATTTATTCTGGTTTAGGGAGACCCTAATTTAGAATAGTAGACAGAGGTGGTGGCATGTATTGGTATAGATGGGGGCATGTATGCCTCAAGAGCGTAGGAAGTTCTGTATGAACAAAAGGAGGGAAGCAGCTACTTGACTTAGAACAACTATCCAGCATTCTTAC
Organism: Populus deltoides; assembly: GCA_015852605.2. Classification (NCBI taxonomy): domain Eukaryota; kingdom Viridiplantae; phylum Streptophyta; class Magnoliopsida; order Malpighiales; family Salicaceae; genus Populus; species Populus deltoides. Next base: position 16,544,116 of record CM027585.2, read on the forward strand.
CTTTTGAGTCTAATCAACAAGCTGTTTGGATTTTATAGGGGGCATGTATGACTCAAGAGCGTAGGAAGTTCTGTTTCTGTTGCTATGCCACATGTTTTCCTACGTAGGACACAATTAGGCTGATCTCAAATAACCAACCTCCTTTAAATGGGACTTCTAGAATAACTCCAAATAACCTCCTTTAAGCTCTTATGTTTTATCACTCTCAAACATAAGAGAAAGCACCTTCATTGATTATAAGAGAAAGCACCTCACCTTTGGCATAAGGCTTTCAATGTTAAGAGCTACCGTGTCCATTAATTTTGTTGCAGAGCTCAGTGCCTCCCCTACCTCTCTAATATCAACCTGCAATAAACATCCATAACATTGTCAGACTATAACACATGAGAATGATAGACTATTGATCTGTTAACCCAGAAAGTGGCAAAAGGAAAAGAGTAAAACGTACTCTAACATTTCCACTGATAGGAACTTGAAGTGAGGCATTCAACAAAGCTTGAATTGCTTCTGACAGGGATACCGAATAATCCATTTCAAAAGCAGCCCATTCATCCAGATACGGCATCTATAGAATTGAGAATTCATTAGAACATGCAAACTATAGCCAATAAATAGCACTATCGTTGCAAGTTAAATTCTGTAATTATTACATGTAACTGTATATTGTTTGGTCACGATAGAGATGCCTACATGTTAAATGCATCCAAATAAATGATGGGGAAAAAGAACAAGAAAAATAATGTCAGCTCCTTACCTGAGCTTCAACGATGGTCCATAGAATTTTTAATCTCTGCAGAAGGCCAAGCTCTGCACGTTTTCTTTTCACTGAGTCGTATAATTCTGTTATCTTGACACCAAGGGAATACAGGTTTCTCTACAAGAAAATAGAGGACTGATCAATTTTGAGATAGGAATTAATGAAAATTCATTGAAAAAAAAACAAATAATGAGAGAGATAGTACCTCAGTTTCTCTTCTCTGAGCTTGAGCAGAGGCCTGTGCTTTTGCGTTGACATATCTCCACTGCAGGTAGTGGTTGTGAAGCAGCTTGAGAGATTGCACATCTTCTTGGTGACTAGAAACTTTCCTTGTCTTTCTAGAAGCATCATTTGGGATCTTGGAGCAAGGAGCCACTGGAGGCAGTTTTGTAGATTTGAGTGAATGGAACAAGGAGGGGTCGCAGCTACTTATAGATCGCTGCAAATTGAGAGAACGGGAGCATGGGGAAGCACAAGGGTTATTACTATTAAGCCGGTTGAGATTTCTCTCAGCTAGAAATCTAGCTTCAGTATCACGGAGGAGATCAGGAAGAGAGCTTCTGACATCATTGTTGTTATTCTTAGTATTAGGATTAATGTTGTCATGATCCGATGAAGAAGAGGAAGAAGAATCGGAGGAATTGGAGATCCCAGTGGATTGTAACAACTTTGCAGCAGCCGATGAGATGTTGATGTTGGAGGTGGAGCGTTGCTGCATCATTCGTAATTTAGAAGAAGAGGACGTGTTGATGATGCTGATTGTGGGGGTATCGGGTCTGTGACTTTGGGATCTTGGTTCGTTCTCCTTAAAAAGCTTGATTACAGCACGCTGATGATGATGTTTCCGCTGCGGGCTGCAGTCGGCGTCCGCTTCCTGGTTGCGGCGCTGCCTCTGCACGGAGTTGGAGCGCTGCTTATTGGAAGGAAGAGGTGAGAGCGAGGAGGAGGAAGCAATTGGAGACATGAACCTGGAACTGACCTCCCTCACCCTGGGCCTCCGAGGAGGAGGATTGGGGGGAGTGGGGACTATGGCTGTCTTCTCTTGCATCATCGTAATCGATTCTTCATCCATCTGCTCTTGCAGTTGCGATCTGTGCCGTCAATTGATTTCTGTAATTCGTATCTGAGGTTGTGTGTGTGTGTGTGAGAGAGAGAGAGAGAGAGGTCAGATCTGTCCAGTGTCTCCTCTAGCCTGTGTTTAGGGCAGCTCCGCGTTATGAGAAATAAAACTAGCCGTTGCTAACGGTACTATTATTTTCAAAAAAGCAGTATTTCATTTGTTTTTCACCCATGATCGGTTCATTTACTCTGGTTTGTTTCCTTTCCTTTCTTTAATTATTGTTAATTGGGACCTTCTTTCCTTTAATTATTATTATTGGGAACTCTAATAATTACCCATCAATTAATAACTACTATTCAAATCATCATTAAATTACACAGGAAATGCTAGCATAGTTTCTTAGAATATGATAATGATTATTTTTTAAATTATTTTTTATTTAAAAATATATTAAAATAATATTTTTTTAATTTTTAAAAAATTAATTTTAACATTAAAACATCAAATCTTAAAACATTAAAAAAATATTAATTTAAAATAAATAAATAAAATAAAAATTTTTAATTTTTTTTAAAATATTTTTAAAAAACAAAAATTCTAATTAGTCTTCATTCATTGTGTTTAAACCATTAACTAAAAAGAAGAAATAAACCATGAACTAAAAGAAGAAATCAGTTAATTGAAGCTTCGTGCCTATAGTTTTAATTCTCATGAGTGGGATTGCGTTTAGAATAAATTACTATTAAAATAATATTTAAGAGTGTGATAACAATTAATTTTTAAAATATTTTTATTTTAAAATATATTAAAATAATATATTTTTTTAATTTTTTAAAATTATTTTTAATATTAACACATTGAAAAATATTAAAATCATATTAATTTAAAATTAAAAAATTTAATTTTTTTTTTAAAACGTTTTTCCACCACAATGACATCCACTGCCAGATCAAACACAATCCATTTTCATTCATTTCATATTTAAATGGACAAGAATAAAAATTACCTTTTAGAACAAGACATTATTAAATCAAACACAGTCAACGGATCGTAATTATAACAAATCCCAAGAGTTTTTTCATGCAACACAATCCTCCTTTCAAGTTATTTTTATTTATTTGGTGACTGCTATAATATATCTGTGAGAATACTGAATGCGATTGAATCAAGTATGCCCAGTGTCAAATACAGTTCAATTAGTAGAGAACTAAGCCCATGCCATACAACACTCAACCGCAGAAAAAAAAAGTATAATTCTTGTTACATCTACAATTCCACGTATGTTTCCTATTATACCAAAGCAGACAGGTATGGTGTGAATGTGGCAAGATGCATAACTGCAGTTCACCCTCCCGTCTAATTGAGTGCCACTGGTATGCAGCCGTCTGTAAATTATCTACAAAGTTGATTGCTTATAGCATCATGTGTTCCTCAACTAATACTGCTGAAAGTCAGTTATGGCCAAGGAAACCCCTTCCCCTGGAACTGGGCATCGGGTCATCTGTCATGCACCCTCAAAACAGTGAAACTTGTATCATTACAATGTAATGAAAATCTGAAATATTCACTTAAGTAGCAAAAATAAATAATGTTATTCATATGAAAAGCCAAGCAATTCTTCATCAAGACATGATCCTTCTAATTTTAATAAATCACACTAACACGAGAAAAGCAATCGAGAAACTTGTGAAAATCTCCATTCTATAAAATTAAATGAGAATACAGGAACAAGATCGTATACGATGAGGCTCAAGGGAGAACCCTGGATCAAGTAACATTCGGGTGATAATCAATCTTACCATGTTCTTCTTCATCATCTCCATTCTGACTCGTGAAGAACGGGGTGAGGTAATTCCTGTCTAATGCTGTAAATGATGCAGTGCTGCAGGGGGGGAAAGATAAAAAGAAGAGCTCAAAAAAGAAGTTCCAAAGAAAGCCAAATAACCAAATATGATGATGTCAAATTCTAGGATTTACCTCTTGTGAAACTCTTTAAGTTTCATCTTCAGCCTGTTCCCTGATGTGGCATCCTCATTGTAAGAGGGAGCAACGTAACCATTATTTCCATCCAAACTCTGAAAGCAGAAAATGGACATACATTATTTACAATTCACTAATCAACATGAGGGTGGAAAGTGTCCTGGCTCAACTCTAGGACCCCATCAAATTGAGCTGTTCATAGAAGCTGTGTAATGACTGGAGGCAAGGCTATACTGAGCTTGTTGTAGGATTTAGAGTGTGGTGTAAGAGCATTCCACATCTAGACTCACAAATATTAATAGGCCCAAATGCATTGCAACACTTAGAAGCTATCGGCTGCTTGCTAGAAAAGAGTTCGAGGCTAATGAACCTAACTTCTCATGGGAAGCTATTTTGATTGCACATGCACCTTAATTTTTTGGATAAATATGTAGAGGGAGCCTAAGAGGTCTTTTTTAAGGGAAAGTTCAAGGGGAGCTGCTCCCTATTATTTCAGAAGGTTGGATTAGAACTCTTTACATCTGTATTCAATTTTCTCTCTAATATACTAACAGAATCTTTAGATTCTCCGTCTTATAAACTAGCCCTTTGTTCTTGCATATATGTCACACCCCCTCAATGCACTTTAAGTTGTGTTTGGTATGTGATGAAAAATTTTGTGAGAAAATGTTAACAGGTTAAAATTTGAGTGTACTGTTAAAAGTGTAAAAAAAGGTTGACGTGTTAAGGATGTTTGGTAGGAGGTAGAAATATGATGGATAATAATGGGTCTCAAAAAAGATAAAATCAGTATTTAAATTGAATATAACTGTTAAAAATTAAATAACATATATTTGTGGTCTAGAATTGAAGGGGCAAAAAAAGAAAAGTAAAGAATAGAATATTGGTAACATTTAACCCCTTTTTTAGACCAGTAACATATCTTTGGCAGAACTTACTTCACTTAAGGGGCCATCATGGTCATCACCAACAACTTGCAAAGTTTCGAGCACAGTCCCTGTCGATCCTCCAATTAAAAGCACCTGTAAGATTGTTTAGAATAGCCAAAAGAATGAGTTTCAAGCATACAATCCATATCCGAGTCTTACATGGAATATAGGTTCATGGAAGAAAATAGTTGATTTACTTTCAGTTATCGGCTTCTTCTTTTTTTTGTAAATAGGTGTTTAAAATATAGCAGTTAAATTATTGTTGACTTTATTTAAATTTCAAGTGAATGGGAGCCTTTCTTTTTATTGAATTATAGTCTATAATAGATTATGGATTGTTCTTCACTCTACCTAAACAGATCCTTTACAAGCACAACATTAGAGATAGAAACTTGGAATGCAGTCTTTGTAAACTTCAGAATCTCTTTAGCAGTGGGATTTCTTTTTCTTTAAAGATAAAAAAAAAAAATCATTAATGCCTTCCATTAAACTTTGAGACTTGAAATAAAATATAAATTAGCCCTTTGGTACATCTCACAAGTTACAGGTATCATTATACACACTTGAACAACCCTAAATGATTCCCTTGCTTTTGTTTACCTCTCAATTTTTAAGAATAGAGACCCACATAATTCTCTTATTCCTCTTACAATGAAACCCTAAAAATTTTACAAGTTTAGCCCACGTGCATTGATGGTGATACTGCCTAATAAGTATTAAGGCTATCATAATGTCATGCGTGACTTTAGCTATGGTCCATTATGTAGAAAACTTGTTCACAAAAACCCCAGTCACCTCCCGCCAGAGAAATCAAGTAAGAAGGCATAAGAAGAAAATGTATAGAACACATTCGCAGAGAAAAGGAAGGGTGCAAAGCATGAAAAGGAACCAGTGGAAGAAGCCCAACTGATGACAAAAGACTTGATTGTTTATTTCTTTCCAAAGAAGGTAGCTAATCACCTTGCTACTGTTTAAATAGTTTGTACTTTCTAGTACACAGTTAAACTCATATCTGAGTTCTAGTATCCAACTGAAAGATGAACTCGTGCACTATAGAATGGTATGCTATAATTTGTCCTCAAGTTTTCATCAGAATGAATTGAAAGGAAAAAAAAACAGGAAGTTTGGATTTTATTAGAGTGAGCTTGCCTACCGTCAACACAACTATGGCAGTGGTTGCAGTGAATATAGTCTGGCCATGTCCTTCTGGAAGATCATGAACCGATTGTAGTGCAAGGGCAAAAGCCATGGCCCCTCGAAGTCCTACTCACACCAGTGATTCATTAAACCTAACAAAAATTAAAAATAGAGAGGATTTATGGAATCAGAGAATACTGCTCTTCCTACCACTGTACCAAAGCGCTTTCTGATGTTTTACAGGTATTTGACGTGGTGCAGGTCGAACCAAATTGACTAAATATGCACAAGAAAAGACATTCGCTGCCCTACAAAAAAAATTGCATAACCAATTACAGTTCCACGAGACAGGATAGCATGTACAGCAGGGTTTCGTAAACATTAATGCCAGAAAAAAGAAACTAAAAGGCATCAGATTGGTAAGATAACAGAGGTAGAATGATCAACATCTTTATTTGAGGTGAAAGTAAATGCAGCATTCATACCTTGCAACTCCAATAAATATCTGAGATGGTCATAAAGTTAAGGAATCACAACACAAACTGTTACTTTAAAAGAGTTGCTCCAACATAGATTTTTGATGAATCAAACAAGGATACAATTGAGAAAAAAATAAATCCAACATGGGACCAACTATGCTGTTCCATCGCAATATCGAATCCCATGTATATAAATCTGCAAATTAGGCAAACAAGTCAATCGAGGTGCAATATAGGAGGAAAATAGAAGTAATTCAACCACTCAATATGGGAAAGATAACAAGAATTCCCTTACACAAATGTCTCAGCTAGTGATGATATCAGGTGGAAAAATGCAGAAACAAATCGCTGTGAATTTTCTGACAAATTTGAGAAGGTATAATGCTTCATGACCTAAAAGGCAAAAATATACAAATGTATTTCCATGTCTATGCTCCAACAATCATAAGTCGTTGTATGGTAAATATATTTAAATGTCCACTTACAATTCCAGTGAACAATATGGACACTATACCAGTGAGGCCAAGACCTTCTGCAAGCATGTACCTAGAATGAAAGTTTAACATTAAATTGCACCAAAATCTAGCACAAGGAAACATGATACTGAACATGAAAGAGAGAGAAGAATCAAGCTTACGAAAAATATGGAAAAAGGACAAAAAGACAGCATTCCAAGTTTTGCAGACTGAAAAGAGAATGACATCGATTTTAATCAGGATTTTTATGTAACTCAGTAAATCAAACAAAACATACATAAATATATATAAAGAAATACTCACTTGTCAATATCCAAACCAGCATACTTGAAAAGGTTCAAGGAATTAAGGTTTGACAATACATTTGAGCATGCAAAAGTTGACAGATTAAAAGCACTTGCTTCACAAACACAAAGACATGCGTGCGCAAAGATGGAACAAAAAGGATATCAATGCAGAAATAAATCCAACTCCCACACCTGTAAAGAAGTATGTAGGGCATTGTTAGTAATGCTGATGTGAACATAAAAGTTCAGATGACATGGTAATATCAAAATCAGAAAAACCAGAACTGATGAAAAATCATTTCAAGGAAAGAAAGTTGTTATTGTGATATCAATAATGCAGATATTGGCTGTATTTTGATAAGAGAAATAATGCACATAATGAAAGACCCAATAAAGAACCTGCAAGCATCTTCTTAGAAAGTTGATAAACTGTGAGTTTGAAATAAGAGGCACCCTGTAGAGTTTTCTAAAGTGGGTACTTTTTTAAAGTCTGCTAATATTTGCATTTCAAATTTTAAATGTAAGTGATCACAAAAATTATGTTTTTCTGATGCAGTGTGATGAATGCATTTTATGAGACCAACCTGCAGACAATGAGCCAACAAAGGTTTCAAGAAACCTAAAGATCACCATGAAGAAATTCTGTCCAGGCGCATGACTTTTTAACGAGGACATTGTTCTGCATAGCAAAATACTGCTTAATTTAAAGCAGTTCATGGACTATTTTATCTGCTGAAATCAAATGCACAAGCTTTGAGTACCTGTACAAGGATATTGCCATCTACCAGTTGGACAGCATGCAAAAGAGAGCCACAGAATCCAGTAAATACAGGCTTAAGCAAAAAATTTAAACTACAATTCCATAGCAATAAAAACTTACAGCATCATTCAAGACAGATTCTCCAAACACCAAAGCATAAAGGTTCGTATCTATGCCAAGTTCCTGCAAAGAGCATCAAACATAGACGTTAATTTAAATATCAAGGGAAATGACAGACAGTGAATCAAATTTGAAAGGTAGATACAGATTTCATGGCATTCAGCTCATATTTCAAAAATTAGTGACAAAATGGGCAAATATGAGTGGATCAACATTAAAGTGAGATAATGAACAAATATAACAGTTATCAAAACACATACACCAGGTCTCTATACACATATCAAAAGCTACCTCAAGCACTTGTGCAGTCATCAAAATCAAGAAAAACTTGAAGCCTTTGAATCATAAGCATTACAATTTTAATTGAATTTTCTTTGCTCCTTTTTCGCATAAGGAATGGTGCCATCTTACCTCTCACCTCTTAGAAATACCCTGGATATTCTCAAGTAAGCATGCAAGTCAGGCCATGCATCAAGCCCATCAAACATGTTCTTGGATTAAAGGAAACCAAAAGATGGTCTTTTCCAAATAGACACGGATGCTATTGAAATGTTAGAAATTTAACTCAACTGAGCCCTAATCCAAATAGTTGACAACATTGTTTTTTGTCACCAGGGAGGCTCAGACCTGAGCTGGATGGAAGATAAATACAGAACACCAATTGAGCTAGAGCTCATTGGCAGTTGGCAGTCGATCCCAAGAGTTCCTTATATCTATCCTGCTCAATTTAAGGCCATATTTAATTGAAGATGTTAAAAAATGTAATCCTCTCATATTTCCAGCCAAGTCAATTTTGGTTAACTCTTATTCTTTTTACTCTTTCTGCTAAAGTACAATCAATTCTTCTCCATCACTGTAAAGGTCTATGACACATACAGCAAAACCATCTTACATGACATTGTCTTAACTCTTCCTCTATTTTTTGCAACCTCTACTTTTCTGGCATTTATGCTGTACTCAACCTTTTTCAAATACATCGCAGGTATGGTACTGTTTGCAGTTCCATCACAATAGTTTAATGTGGCCTGTGATTTCTGTATCACCCAATATTCTATGACATAAAGTATAGTTATCGTATTGCTATCCAATGAAAAATCAACTTCAACCTTCATGATCAATCCACCGTTTCATCCAACCAGCTACAACTCTATGATTAATATTTTTCTCATCCTGTCCTTCCTTAGAATCATAAATCCAGGACTCAAAAAATGATTGTTATTAGGTATTTCTTAACAATCTGTTTTGCCATATCTCCATCCCTGATCCTGGATTTTTCAAATTTGCACACATATATATTCTGCATATTCTGTTTTAATGCTTTTTACGGCTCCTCTATAATCATAAAATTTCCAAATAATGTTATAATTTGAATCCACAAGTAGATACAAAATTATTGAACCTGTTCTATTTAAACTTCCCTTGGCAACGGGCGGCTACCCATGTACATATTCCAGGAACTTAGCCATGTACATATTCCAGGAACTTAGGTCCCGATCAGATGTTTATCTATCACAATTCAACAGTCATTTCTACCACCTGGTTTTTATTGTATTAGCGCAAACATGTCCAATCTCTTGCCATTGGAAATGGCATGATACCAAAAACTAGGAAATAGAAGAAGAAGACAAAAAAATGCCAAATACAGAATGAGATAAAACATGTGTAGGATACCAATAATGCATTTTGTCAACATCTTCTTGTACTGTATTCTGTAACATGATGATTGCATTAATCAATTTTCTCATTTCAGTTACATAAGATGACTAAAACTTTAAAATGTTGATTCCAATACCACATGAATTCTTAAGCTTAACCATGCAATGGATAGACAGACATATAAGTGAAACTGAACACACCTGGAATATAGATAGAACAGTAACAGGATCAGTTGCTGATATAAGAGCACCAAACATCAGACATTCAACAAATGGAAGTTTGTAAGTGAGGTAAATAAGACCGCCAAGGTAACTGAAGGAGAAAACAGTTAGAAGAGGAGTCAACGAAGGAATATGCATAATTTTCGGGAGTGATTGGGAAAAACAGAAATACTTACACTAGAACACCTGTAACAACAGAAGCTATAAAAGTTCCTAATATGGAAAATGTAACAATGGCTCCAAAGTTAGAGAAGAATGGTTTCTGCAAAGAGCAAATAACTGAGTGACCATCTAAATTCGGTGTATAAAACATAAGCATCTCAATTTGAAAAATACAATAAAATAAAATGGAGCAAGTGACATACAGGTGATAGACTGAATCCTGACTGAGTAGAACAAAAAAATGTTAAGGAATATAAGGAGATGATATCATAGAAAGGAAAGACAAAGAAATAAAACCCGCGTTGGTTAGTAAGGATATAATATGATGGGAGGAAGCAAGAAAAGGAAGAAAAACTCCTCATGGAAATTAAACCATGCCCTGTAGGGAAAAAGAAGAAGAAGAAGAAGAAGGACACCAGTTATTAAGGATGGATGGATTTATGATCATCAACTTTCTGGGAAAGGAGAAATAGGAAAATGAACCTGATGCTTGTTTCAGTGTTAGAGATGTTAGCGAGTGCACCAACAATTAAACCTGGAGGGGACGGACCAACAAACATTCTATCAGTTAAGCTAATATGATTTCACTTGATTTGATAAAGACAGATTTGGAGTAATAAATAGATTAAAATACCAATGAGAAGAGAAGCGCTGGCCTCAGGCAGGTAATAGAATCTGTGACGACGAAGAACATGACCAAGGACGAAGGAGAGGACGAGCATCATGATCTGGAGGAGTATGCCAACTCCTGCTGCTTGCTGCTCCTTTCCTGGATGCGATTGCGAATCTCCTCCTCCTCCTGCCGGTGATATCTGCATTTGCATCAATTCCTCCACTACAGTCGACATTTCTTTTACTTTAAACCCTAACCCTAACCCTAAGCCCGCTCCTGTTGATATTAGGATCTTTCTCTTTGTTATTATCTATCTATCTAATTTTGTTTTTCAAAACTCTCCGTAAGCCATCATTCTTTCTCCTCTCACCGAAGTCGTCGAGTCCATCTTTTCTTCAGTTCATTGCCCTCTCTTCTTTAAAATTCCTTTTTATTTTTCCCACTCCTTAATTTTCGGAAACAACTCATATTAAGCCTGACGTTTCTTTTAATTTGGGAAATTATCCCATAGAAGAAGATTTGATCGAGATTTACCCTATATTTGTAAATTTTATTCAATTCAACCCAACTTAACTACCTTACATTAAATTGCTAGATAAATATCAACTAAATTTTTTTAAAAATCTTTAAGTAATTTCAAAATTCAACGTTTTTCAATAAAATAATTTTTTTATTTTTTCTTGAACAAAAAAATTAATATTTTTAAGAACATAACTTCAAGAATTTTAACAAATAGAAGAATTTTAAAGGCATGAACTCATGAAAAATTCTAAAAATATTTATAAAAAATATAAGCTTTTGATGATTTTCAAGAAATTAAAATTCTAAATTTTTAGAAGATGAAATTTTGCAAAACGCTTCACCATTAAAATATTTGATGGAAAAAAATTACTTTGGGGTTTTAGAATTTTGATTTTCAAGTTTAAAATTTTAGAGTTTAGGCCCAGGAAAAAAAAAACATTTGAATGAGTTGAGTTCAAACTAACAAACATGCTTAATAGGAGCCATCTCAATCCTCATCAAACTAATTAATATGAATTGCTTATTTATGTACTCATTTAACTTTCTTTAATTTTTTATTATTTTTTAGCGAGCATGATAGTTTTGGGATTGTACATATATACATGTATGTCCAATTAAGTACAAGGTCATAATATAAGCTAGAATATTTGACGGAATATATATAGGCATTTGACCATGCGCCAGGGTTAATAATATTTTTTTAAAAAATATAAAAATATATACGTTGAGTTAAAAGCATGGAGTATATTTACTATGTCATCATCTTCAAATAAAATATTTTTTACAATAGCATTATGAATAGCGCATGGCAAAGTTGTGTTTAATATACTGTAAATTAATTTCTTTCCCTTTAATTTTCTTCCTTTAAGATATTTCTAATTTTATTTTTTTTCTTTTAAAATTTTCTTTTCTTTTTTCTTATTAAATTTTTTTTTTCATATTGTAAAGAGAAAATAAATTGATGTGATTTTTTTATATTATACAAAAGTTGGGTAATGATAATTTTTTTTTTCATTTTAGGTTTGGTTGAATTTTCTTATTAAAGCATGTTTGTTTTTACGTTTCAAAAATACTTTTTAAAAAAGATTTAAAAAAATTATTTACTTCAAATTAATATTTTTTTGATATTTATGTATTAATTTTTAATATATATATATATACATGGGTCAATAACAACTTTATTTCAAATGTAAAACAAAAATATAAAACATGATTTTTAGTGTCTTGGGTGTGGCTGCGGAACCAGATCCAATATCTTTAGATTCGGCTGCGGAGCCAAACCTAATATCCCTAGGTCTGGCAGTGAGCAAGAAAAACATCAAAAAATAATAATTTGAATTTAAAATAAAATAAAATAAATTCAAAGTTTTTTGAAATGCAAAAACAAACATGCTTTGATAAGAAAATTCAACCCAACCTCAAATGAAAAAAGTTTTCATCACCCAACTTTTATACAATATAAAATAAGTCTCATCAATTTATTTTCTCTTTACCGTATGAAAAAAAATAAAATTGAAAATATCTTTAAAGAAAAAAAGGCCTTGGAGCGAGACCTAATAGCATTGGGTCTACTTGCAAAACCAGACCCAATCTCTTTGGCTCTGGCTACCAAGTCAGACCCAACATCTTTTGAAAGCGATTTGGGTCTGGCTTCCAATACACATTGGGTTTGGCTGTCAAGCCAAACTTAGCAATTTTTTTGCATAGGATACACAAAAGATAACGCCCCTAGTAACACTTTTTAACTAAAAAAACAGCAAAGGCAATGCCTCCATGACGCTATAATGTCGTCCACGCAATTTTTTGCATAGGATACACAAAAGATAACGCCCCTAGTAACACTTTTTAACTAAAAAAACAGCAAAGGCAATGCCTCCATGACGCTATAATGTCGTCCACGGTGCAAACACTTTATGTCTATAATGTGGTCTACAGTGCAATGAGTTTATGTCCACAGTAAATGTATAGTGTTTTTCCCACGCCTTTTAAAGTATAGTATAATAACGTGAGCTTATGTCTCTATTTGACTTTAAATTGTACTTTTAATGGGTTATTATTAAGCATAATGGTGGTCGAATCACATATACTCTAACATCCCATTCTGACAAAACATAATATGCATGATAATCGTCATAACAAAAGTATGAATTTTTTTATTATTATTCTAGAATCATTTGGTGGTTAACAAAATTTCTGCTGAAATTTTCAGCAGGTTTCCCTTATAATTAAACATATCAAGTTATCGACTGTAACCTGTCTTTCAAGGCTTCCATAACCACATCAATCATTCATTCAATTTCATTACTCAAAATGTTTCAATATTTCACAGTTTGGTCAATTTTTGGCATTTAGGTTACACACATTCTCAGCAGTAAAACTTCAAACATACAATAAATCAAAAGAATTATTATTAATAGTTATGCTTAATTACCTAAGACATACACGTACAGGTATAGATATAGATATAATTGCGGATAAAACAGTTCAACTTAAGAAAGGGAACATATATAGATATCATTGTTTTTTTTTTTACTGAGTTATCATTCTACTTGAAAACATACATCAAAGGACTCCAATACATAGGATATTTAAGTGAAATAATAATGTTGCAAAAAAGGAGTTAATGCTTCAGATTATAGGATCTATTACATGCATAACAAAAGATTTTTGAAGCCCTGAAGTCCTTCTATCTTCTAGTTATTTGGTTCGCAGGTGCATGAAGGTCCTACAATAAGATTTAATTAAGCAAGATTTTCAGATTTTAAAGAAAATTAGTCCTATCTTCTAAGAGTATCGAAAGTGAAAATTCACATCCTCTCATGGTGTTTTAAGGAAATGCCCTCACATATAATAGTCATATCCCTTATAACAACTACATAACAACATCTAAATACATTAGGATACAAGTTTCTAGTCATACAAGATAAAATTTCTAGAATTCATGTATTAGAGGTAACTCAAAACTTATCGTTCCCCAGCACTACGCAAAACAAATGCCAATATTCAATTCTAACATTGACCTTCACCCTATGTAAAGACAAGTTCTAATTCCAATGGTTTTCCACAGCTCCAGAAACATATCCAACTTCATCTTTCGTTTATCACGAAGACAACCCAAATTCAATGTTTTTCACGATTTCAGGAGTAATTCCAACATTGGCTTTCGCTCACCACGAAAGCGACCCAAATTCAAGGGTTCTCGCCATTACAGAAAACAAGTTCGACATTGACTTTCGCTCACTGCGAAAGCAACCCGAATTCAATGATTTTTATCATTTTAAAAAGAAGTCCAACATTGGTTTTCGCTCATTACGAAAACAACCAAACTCAATGGTTGTCGTCATTCGAAAACTAGTCCAACATTGGTTTTCGCTCACTGCGAAAGCAACACAAACTCCATGGTTTCCTTTATTCACAGTGAGGGAAAGCCAATGTTGGACTAGTTTTCAAATGACAAAAACCATTAAGTTTGGGTTGCTTTCGCAGTGAGCAAAAGCCAATGTTGGACTTGTTTTTGAAATGATGAAAACCATTGAATTTGGGTTGCTTTCGTAGTGAGCGAAAGCCAATATTGGACTTATACCATAATATTTTTGTCAATATATGTTTTAACGAGTTCGGATACTCATCTTTATTTTTTTATAAGGATATACCTCTGTAAAATTTTATCTCAAATTCATTATATTCAAACAACATATGATAAATGCACTAAAATGTTGTTTGGGGTCTCTTCCTCCACTAGAGTTGTGGGTCTCATTTTCCTTTGAGGCTTATTTTGATAGTAATCTAAGACACACTCATACATCTGGGATGTAAAGGTTCAACCCAGTTATATCGTTTATACGTTTAAATTTGTCGCAGTACATTGGTAGGTGGGGTTGTCCTATGACATAACAATCCGACCCCTGCCAAGTGTTTTATCTATATTTAGAGTTCTATAACTCCAAATGGAACAAGGATTACATCCTGTGAAAGCTAACATAATGACACACATCTTTTATGAAGACATTTACTCCAAACTTTTACAATTACATGTACAGAATCCTAGCTCAAGGTTTGGTGTACATGGTGCCTAGAATTTTCCAATTCTAACCTGTTTATGGTTTTCTACTAATATCTAAGGCTCTACAACTCTAACTTAGGTGATTCTAATTCCATTTAAAAGCAAACATCCAATTATACAACTTTTATGAAGGAAATTTTACCAGATTATACCTTTAACTAGATTAGACTTTAGTCACAACTAACAATCAACACAACTCAAATTTTTCTGATTTTGATGTCCAACATATAGAATCATTATTTTCATGCATTTCATTCTTTTCTTTAACCACCGTCACTCACATAATTTATCTTCACACCAACAATCATAATTAAAAAAATATAATTTACTCAAAATTAGGCTTCATAAAAGTAAAAGTAACAAGGGTTTGTTCATAAGTCTAAACTTTCCAGCACATCATACATCTTGTGGGATTTTCTACATTGTTATTTTTAACATACATGCACAACTAGTTTTAAGGATGCATTCCTCCCTTCATATTTCTATTTGGCTGAAGGCTTGTAAGCCTTAACTTGGTCTTCTTGTTCTTGTTTTAATTAAGGACATCACCACACTCCTTTCCATCTCTCTTTCCTTTCCCATCCTTTCTTAAACATATCCAGATAAATCCTTAAGAACTTAATCTAGGGCTGTGATTTTCTACATATAACTTACCCAAAACGTTTTGAAATTGTTCTAGAAAGGTTGTAGGTTTGTCTTAGTTGTGTCTTCTGCAACTTGAAAGCTCTTTCCTCTCTTAATATTTCGACTTTTCTCTCTTCCCCCTTGCTGTCAACAGCTCTTTTTCCTCCTCTTTTTATCTTTGTTTTGTCTCTTGATGTTAAATCTTTACTCTTCATCCTTATTGTCTTTTGATGCCAAACCCAAGTTTCCATGGGTCTGGCATTATGTCCGACCCACGTTGCATGGGTCTAGCAAACATACCTCACTAACAACAATAATAATCATACTAATAATAAAAACAATAATAACAATAATAATAATAAGAATAAGAATAAGAATAAGAAGAAGAACAACAACAACAACAATAATAATCATACCAATACTACTAATAATAATAATAATAATAAAAACAATGATAATAATAATAAAAAACTATAATAACAAGAAAAATAATAAAAACAATAAAAACAACAATAATAAAAACTATAATAACAAGACTAACAATAAAAAGAATAAGAATAAGAATAATCTAATAATAACAATAATACAAATAATAATAAGAATAATAATAATAAAACAACAATAATAAAAATAATAAAAATAACAACAACAACAACCATGCCAAACCCAAGGTCCTTCAGTCTGACAAGCATGTCTGATCCACATGCCAGACCCACATTTGCTTGGGTTTGGAAAGCATGCTTTACCCAAGTTTAGTTGGGGCTGACATACGTTTACTTGAGTCAGGCATCATGCTAGACCCAAGTTTTTTTTAGGTTTGACAACATGTCTTACTCATAGTTCACTAATAATAATAATAATAATATGAATTATAATAAGAACAACAACAACAACAACAACAACAACAACAACAACAACAATAACAATAACCATGTCAAACCCAAGCACATTAGATCTGACAAACTATGTCTGACTCTAGTTCTTGACCCTAATTTACTTGGGTCTGGCTAATGTCTGATCCAACTTTACTATAAATAACAACGATAACAACAACAACAATAATAGTAATAATTATAATAAGAATAGTATAATTATAATAGCAATGATAAGAAGAAGAAGAAGAAGAAGAACAACAACAACAACAACAATAATAACAAGAATATTAATAATAATCATACCAATGTTACTAAAAACAACAACAACAACAACAACAATCATACTAACAACAACAACAATCATACTAGATCCAAGTACTTTAGGTTAGGCAAACCATGCGAGGCCCAAGGGGTTTGGATCTAGTAAGCATGCCTGATATAAGTACTTGAGTCTGGCATGCATGTCTGACTCGAGGTAAATAAGATGTCTGACCCAAGTTCTCTAATAATAATAACAATAATAGTAATTATACTAATAATAAAAACAAGAATAATAATAACAATAGTAGTAGTAGTAATAGTAATAATAATAATAATTATACAAATACTACTACTATTACTAATAATAATAATAATAATAATAATAATAATAATAATAAAAACAACAACAATAATAATCATACTAATACTAATAACAATAATAATAATCAAACTAATGCTAATGCTAATAATAATAATCAAACTAATACTAATGCTAATAATAATAACAACAACAACAATAATAAGAATGATAATAATATTAATAATAAGAACAACAACAATAATAATAAGAATAACAACAACAACAACAACAACAATAATAAGAAGAATAAAAATAACAACAACAACAACAACAACAACAACAACAACAACAATCATAATAATAATAGCAATACTAAGAACAATAATAACAACAATAATAACAACAAGCATGCTAGACTGAAGCACCTTAGGTTTGCCTAACATGCCCGACCCACTTTTACTTGGATCTGGCAACATGCTCGACTCATATTTACTTGGGTCTGGCAACATGCTTGACTCAGGTTCACTAACAATAACAACAACAACAACAACAACAACAACAATCATACAAATAATAATAATAATAACAATAATAATAACAACATCAACAACCATGTCAGACCCACGTTACTTGAATCAGACAAACATGCATGACTCAAGTTTACTAACAATAACAACAACAATAATCATTTTAATAATACTAAAAATAACAACAACAACAATCGAGTATGATAAGCTTGTTGAACCAAGATGCTTGGACCTTACATGATTACTAGATTCAAGATGTGTGTTCGAGTCTGATATAGGTTATATTTTTTTTGTGTTTCAAAAATGTTTTTGAAAAAAATATTTTATTTTATTTTATGTACTTCAAATTAATATTTTTTGATGTTTTTAGATTGTTTTAATGTACTAATATAATTTTTTTTTATTTTAATATATTTTTAAATAAAAAATAAACAGCAGACGATTACTGTCAAAGAGTCAACTATAGCAATTCTTGGGCCAATCATTCTATGCTTTTACAGTGTTTGACACTACGGTTGAAAATTGTTTTTGAAAAATTTTGAAAATTTTTTATTTTAATTTAAATTAATATGTTTTTGATGTTTTTAAATTATTTAGATATGTTAATGTTAAAAATAATTTTTTAAAAATAAAAAAAATATTATTTTAATATATTTTAAAATAAAAAATATTTTAAAAAACAATAAATACCCTATATATCTTTCTTTCTGCCTTCGTGAGCACAATTCAAAATACCCCATAATTACCGGATCCAAGTTCGTTTGTCTCTAGTACGGTGACAGACCGGTAAAACAGAAAGGTTGAAGCAGCCCTCCCTCCCTCCCCTCTTCAATTGCAAAAACTTGATTGAAGAAGCAAGCAAAGGAAGCATGTTTGCCCCACAAACCCAAAGAGAAGAAACATTTCGAAATCTGGGTGAAGGCATACATTATGCGACTCCAATCATCCCCTTGACGAGGAAGACAAGCGAAGTGGATCTGGTACGGGGTGTTGTTCAAATGATGCAAGGTCTGTCCAGCTCCCTTTTCTACTGGGACCAAAGTGGGCAGTGTTTTTGTGTTGCCAATGTTGGGATTTATGTCACTCACCTTTCCCACTCAACCCTTCACAACCTTCTATCTCGCTTCACCTACGCTGCCACTTGCTTGCAACTCGTCCATCTTCGTCTCAATCTTCCACACTCTTATTATGCTCTTCCCACTTTGAGGGCATTTGCGTCTGTCGCTTCTCACTGCCTTCTGGTACCTACTACATTTTTTTTTCTTTACTTCTTTTTTTAATTAATCGGATTGATTGAATATTATTCTTGTATCTGTTTTTATTTTTTATTTTTTTTATTCTAGAGGATGAGAGATGTTGCTTTGAAGGAAGAAATGAAGATGTGCCATTCTAACGAACAGGAAGATTTTGGAAACGAATTTACTCCTACTTTATTGGGATTGTCTAGTTCTTTATCAAGGTTCCTCTCCTCTCTCCTCCTCTCCAGCATTCCTGGATTCTTTTTTCGTGTATTTGATTGGAAATAGGAAATGGTTTCGTTATGTTATTCCGATTACACCATGCTTGCCACTATGAGTTTGTTTCATTTACTGATGAATTTTGTTGGTATTAGTCTCTGCTCAGCTGCTGAATATTTATTTCAAATTGTCCATGGAGCCATCCCCCAAGTGTGTTTTGAGCCTAATTCATCTGTTCCACCTGTTGAAATTGCTGTTCATATCCTTGACTATCTTTACACGAAACTGGATCAAGTTTGTCTCGTGCAAGGTGGTGAGGTTGGGACTACTTTCTATCATCCAACCAACCAATTTTATTTTATTTTTTTTTGTAATTTCTCGTGGGTTCTTCTGGTTTACACCATTCCTTTTCAAATGCAAAATTTCTGTTAATTCCAGGTGGAAGAGTATCTCATGCTACTCAATATGTTTGTGGGGAGTATAGTACCCTATATTGAAGGTCTTGATTCATGGCTTTTCGAAGGAACACTTGACGATCCTTTTGAAGAGGTAATTTAGGTTCAAACCTTTTGTTATATACCAAACTCTGAATTCTAAAACGGTTTCATTTAATTAGTAGTTTCCTGTGTCGCACTCTATGGAATACTGTGTTTTTTTCAATGTAAATTTCTTTACTGAAGATACTGTGAGAGCTGGTCTTCTTGAACTCTTTGCTGATTTTTTTTGGGAACTTCTTTTCGGTTTCTGCAACTGTTTGGATCAGTGTGTATTTACTTGTAATGAACGGTTATACTTCTCTCAACTTATCCTATAAAGGTACCGGAAGAGTTAAACAATGACTGTATAAAGTAACTTGTTCTTTGTAGATGTTCTTTTATGCAAACAGGGCAATCTCGGTTGATAAGTCCGAGTTTTGGGAGAAGAGCTATCAGTTGAGACGATTACAGTGCAGGAAGTTAGATATTAATTCTTCCATACCTTCATCAAATAACAAGACAGGAATGGGTGAAAAAGATTCTATTCCTTTTTCTGAGTTCAAAAAAGGAAAAGAGCTTAACGTAAAGGAACTTCTAGTGTGTCCTTTGTTTATTAAGGAAATTTCTAAGTCAATTGTCTCTGCTGGAAAATCATTGCAGCTGATTCGCCATGTTCCTATTTCATTCTCAATGATGTTTGAAAAAGGGAGACATACAGATATTAATGTTTTTGGAGGTTCTAGTGATGATAGTGGTTTAAGCATTTGCCGACAGACCTTTGCAGGGTTAACCTTGTCGGAGATTTTTTGTGTATCAGTAGCAGGTCTTATAGGCCACGGTGATCATATTTTCAGATACTTCTTGCAAAATGAGCAAAGTAAATCAAAGAGCGCCGCTCCTTTAGTGTCTGCCATAATAAGAAAGGAGGAGAACAAAGATGATGAAGGCTTGCACAAGTTCTTGATTAATACATTACTGCAGAGAAAGGTGATTGATTTAGAATGTGCACAAAATTTTGGGATTGATTTTTCTGATTTGGAGGAAGAGCGCATGAAAACTGGTGCTGTGGATGAATTTTCCCTACAGGGAACATTCTTTCCAGAAAATCCAGCTATCACTGCATGTCAAAGTTTGCTTGACAAGAATAGAGATTCCTGGAAAATGTTGAAATTATCTAAAAATTTCTACCTACCTCCTTTGAATGATGAGGTCTTACGACAGGCCATATTTGGTGGAGAAAATGGGCCAGTTTCTGCTGTCAAAGGAACAGACTATGCCTTTGGTTTTCAATTTGGTGTATCTGATTATGATGATTCACAGAATGACACCAAACTGTTGGAAGTCTTGTTTCCTTTTCCCACTATTCTTCCTTCTTTTCAGGTAATTCTTGATTGATTATCTCTTTAGAGAGAATTCCTGAGGAGTGCTTTGAGTTTTACATGTAATTTTGAAACAGGATGATAAACGTATGTCAGAGCTTTTGCCTTTCCAAAAAAATAGCACCCTTATTTCAAGAGTTCTTAGTTGGTTTCAAAGTGTTGAACCAAGAACAACTCCACTTCCAGTGGCTATTATACAGGAATGCCTAACTTTCTACATTAAGAAACAGGTAGCTTCTTGAACCCGTTCTATGGAACTTTGATTTCTTATTGTGCCAAGTTCGTTGTTGATGTACTCAAAATCTTTTAATTATTTTATGTCATAGGTGGATTATATAGGCGGGCTCATTTTGTCAAAATTAATGAATGAATGGAGATTGATGGATGAACTTGCAGTATTGCGTGCCATATACTTGTTAGGTTCAGGTATCTTCTAGGACTTAACCTCTCGGCTCTTGCTCACGTTGGGTGCCAGGCATCTGAAGTTTTTCTAACGTGTTTGTTGATGTGTTGCTATCTTTAGGTGATTTACTGCAGCACTTTTTGACTGTGATTTTTGGTAAGCTGGACAAAGGAGAAACTTGGGATGATGATTTTGAGTTAAACACTGTATTGCAGGTGATCCACTTAAATGATCCATCATGTCATAAAGAATGTTTGTAGTTCTACTATGATTATTATTTATGGCGATTTGTTGCTGTTTTTCTCTTGATATGGGGTTTTTGGCTGCAACACTAATTATATAGAACCCCTATTAGCAAATATTCATGTTGTCTGTGTATTAAGTTCTCTAGCATTTTATAAATTTCCATTATTGACCACAGGAGTCCATTCGGAACTCTGCTGATGGCACACTGCTAAGTGCTCCAGATTCTTTGGTTGTTTCCATCACCAAGAATCATGGTTTTGACAGTGATGAGCTACCTAATACACCTACCCTTTCCTCAACTCCTCGTAAAAGTCGTCTGCACAACTTTGGCATAGATGGCCTTGATTCACTGAAATTCACATACAAGGTCTGTTATGCAGTTGATTAGACTTGAATTATTCTTAAAAATCCAGGTACTCATGTTCAATGTGTGACAGGTCTCTTGGCCACTTGAACTTATTGCGAATATAGAGTCAATCAAGAAGTACAACCAAGTATGTCTCTTCACTTGCTTCTTTTGAAGTTTTCATCCAGTTTCCCCTTTCTTATATTGATTGTCTGGTGTAGGTAATGGGGTTCCTGTTGAAGGTGAAGCGTGCAAAATTTGCTCTAGATAAAGCTCGGAGATGGATGTGGAAGGTTCTTTTTTTATCATTATTTTTCTTACATGTTATCCTGGATATGGTTATTCATTTATTGATGAAAGCAGATAGCTCTAGTCTCCAGACAAGGAAATATAGAGTTTCAAAGGCCATGAATACGATGCCATTGTTACTGTCTTACAACTGGGATATTGTTCTGACCTTTTCCAGGGTAGAGGTAATGGGGCAAATAGCCGCAAGCATCACTGGTTAGTGGAACAGAAACTCCTACATTTTGTGGATGCCTTTCACCAGTATGTCATGGACAGGGTGAGAATCTTCTCAATGCCTGGGTGAATTTACAATCATTAAACATGGAAAAAAAGCATATTTGAAATTAGAACAGTTTGGGGTGTTGAGATATTGACTGCCACACATGGTTACACTGTTAAATTTTGTTATTTCTCAAATTTTCTCATGAAGAGCTTTGTATTCTGCATCAGTCCAGGATTTGTGCTTCAAACCGAGACCTTGCAGTATCAGAACTACAGAAGCTTAAAATAAAATTTATGAGGGATAGAACTATCTTCGGAGTCCCTTCCTAGGACATATCTGGGAAGATAACTGGATGTGGGTGATGCCCCTTATTTTCTAATTGGAATTCGACATGCTGGCAGTTTTGTAATGTAATTTAATCATTGATTCAGTTATGGGCCTGCGTCTGTATTTTGTGGTTTAGATGATAAAACTCATTTTTGCTGCAATGATCTTGTCTTTATATTTTGGCATGACCATACATACAGACATAGCATTCTATGTATTGCTTTTTAATTTCTTCAGTTTATATGTTGGCTTATGCTGCACAGTCATCAATTTAATACTGTATTTTTCATTTGGCCAACTCAAAGATAGTTTTTGCCTTACTTCAGATTGGTTCTGTAAGTTTTCTGCTACCATTTTTTTCTTATCAACTCCTGGGACTGGAAGGTGTTAGGAGACCATGTGGGAAATAAAAAAAGAAGTATTATTTACTCAGTGGCATTTTGTATTGTTTAAAGTAGATGTTCAGATGGCTTAAACTCATCACATGGTTTGCATTCTCCTTTGGCATTCGAGATTCAAAGTGGTGTTCATTGTACTCTATCGAAGTCTTTATTTGATGTTGAAATGACAATACTTAAGTATCATAGGAAATAACTGCATTACATACACATCACGCATTTCAGTGAGGGGCTCATTGAAGTGCTCGTTAATTGAGAGCTGTTGATTGATTATGCTTAAAGCTTTTCTGCATTGAAGTTTAGAAAAGGTCTCTGATTAGGATTTAGTTTGCAGGTATATCACAGCGCATGGCGTGAACTCTGTGAAGGTATGGCAGTAGCTGGGTCTCTGGATGAAGTCATTGAAGTACATGAGGCCTATTTACTATCAATTCAGCGACAGTGCTTCGTGGTTCCAGATAAGCTGGTGTTTAATTTATCTCTCTTCCTTTTCGAGTTTGCAATCTATTCACATGCATGGACCTTCTTTTAAGTCAGTTATCATTGTGAAGAAGGCTAGTGTAGTCGATGGTGTGTTCATTTATGATATAATGGAAAAGGAATTACTAGTTTTCAACTTCTCTTCTTGTTCTCCGTATTACATCTAATTGTAAAATATGCATAGTAGACAGCACATCACTGCCTCTCCAGATTTCAGTTCCCAAATTTTAGCAGAGAAAAAATAATAGTTCAAAGGTCATATGCTGATATGGGACAGGGTAGTAGTAAAGATATAAAGAAAAATAGAGCAGATAAAAAAAATAAAAAAAAGTAAGTCCCTATAGGAGAGGGATAAACTGAGAAGAAATAGAGAAGAGAAGTCGGATAATATTGTTAAATTCAATTAACAATAGTCGCGTAAATTATAGAAAAGATGCTCTTAAATAGGCACCAAAACCCTAATAGCATCCTTTTTAAAAAGAAAGTCAATAACAGAAATTAAGAGGAAGTCCCAACCGACATAAACAGCTAAAATAAAAAAGTATTAAAACATCCTTTTCCGCAAAACTGGTTCTCCATCACACGCATTTCCATATCTTCTAACCGTGTTTATAAACTTACTGTTTTCTTTTGCACTCAGTGGGCCTTGATTGCTAGCCGAATCAACAGCATCCTTGGACTAGCTCTGGATTTCTACTCCATACAGCAGACATTAAGTAGCAGTGGAGCAGCTTCTGCAATGAAGGCTAGATGTGAAATGGAAGTGGAACGGATTGAAAAACAATTTGATGATTGCATTGCTTTTCTCCTCAGAGTATTTTTCTTATTCTCTGCCTTTTTTTATCAAATATCTTTATCTGACTACTATTCTATAGATCCTTGTGCTATTCTTTTCCTCTTCGTATCTCACTTATGGTTGCTACAAGTATGGCACGTGTGTGCATATGTGCCATAGATGTATGCTTTCATGTATCTAGTTCCATACTTGAGGTTATGAGAGAAGACAATGTTTGTTTAATTTTTCTTGGAAGATGAAAATGTGAAAATAAGAGCTGTTTTCTGACCGTGCAGGTCTTATCTTTGAAACTCAATGTGGGTAACTTCCCTCACTTGGCTGATTTGGTTACCAGAATTAACTACAACCATTTCTACATGTCTGATAATGGAAACTTGATGACTGCCACTGGCTCTGAGATAGTGACTTCAAGACTTGGGAAGACCTTCGGATGAAATTAGGTTGGGATTGATTCAGATTGCAGATGCTTCTACCATGGGATGTGATGTGTGAATGTATGCATTTGTGTACATAATGTGAAAATAACTTTAAATACAACTATAAAAGTATACAGTGTCTTCGGTGTTTCCAAAAACGCAAGGTAGGTTATCGAATATAAAAGCCTGAATTTATGTGCCAGATCCTGGTTTACAACAGTGTATTTCTATATATTATGAAAATGGGTGAATTTTATTTGCCTCCCCTGAAGTTAGGTTTTACTAAAACATTACTGAACAGTTTCAGCAATCTCTCAACCTTATAGTTTTATTTGTATTTAAATTGAAACTTGGTGTGAAATTCAGTGCAGCACAAAACCAGACTACAAATCCATTATGCTCATGTGAATATACCTCCCCCCATGGCCTCGGGTTATTGCCAAGATAAGCCCCCTCCCTCTGAAGTCAACAGGCTAATTAAAAAAATAAAAATTGAAACTATATGAGTTTAATTGAAAGGTAAATTATTAAAATGTATCCATAATATTAAATTTA